>JACCID010000004.1:0-2400000 GCA_018906775.1 Sycophila sp. Sp_5
TTCAACCGTATTGTGGTTCAATTTATACTCATTAACTCCATTTTTATCATGCAATGAGAACAATATTGAGTGGCACAACCATGACAATAATAATGGCAATATTTCCTTGTGATTAACAACAACCATCAAATATGGTACTTGCAGAGTTGAATGGTAGTTAGTCACAATAGTATAATCTGGCAAAGCTCTTTCCAAAAACCTAAAATAAAATTATTTACATCAAATATTAATTATAAAAAAATGACATACAATTTTTACATACTTTGTGTTTCATGGTTGCATTACTATTTAATAATACATACTCTTTTAAACACAAACTTTGCAAAATAATCCTTATTCAGTTGTAAAAAGTATTGGAACTTGGAAAAATCCTACACATAAAATAATTTTTAAGTTACAAATGCATAATTAATAGTGAAAAAGTAAAATGAAAATTAAAAAATCTTTTCAAGAATTCTTACAAATTGAATTGTGAGTAGTCACATGCAAAGTTATACTAGATTCATCTACAGCTATGTAAGGTCCTCTGGTGAATGGTCCATATGTGCAAGGCTGATTGTGTAAAGGTTGCAAAGCATGTTATAATATTCCTTTTTTTCCAATATTCTCTACAATTTTGTTGTCACGATTATTTCACAAGTAGAACATGCATGACCACATAACAGCAAAGATGGACTATTAAAGCCTTGTAATTCTGTTAAAAAAAGAAATAAGACTATTAGTGACTATTTAGCACAAGTAATTGATATTATTTGCATAATTTTATTTAGCATTACAAAACAAACATGCACGCTACCATTAATAAATTAAATTTAACTTTAATTTTTTATGAAATAACAATTGTTCCTATTCACCGATCCTATTAAAAAATTGTAAATTATAAAATTAGTATCATCAACAAAAGTATCAAATTAAAAAAGTTAAAATAAATAAATCATTTGTTTAGCTATAATAATAAAAATCTTTGAACAAATAAACAATATTTTAAGTCTGGCTTACAACACTTCACTTCTAGGTATATGTATACAGATAAAATTCAATAACAAACCCAATTTTCAAAGCAGCCAAAAAAACTTAATTAGCAAAGAATTTATTAGAATTTATTCTATTTTTAACTTTTTCATTCCAACATAGAACTTACAATTACAGAATCCAATGGATATGTCGTTGCTTTTGATGATTGGAAGGCACCTATTTGAGGTGAGGACTGCAGGCCTTGCATATTCCCTCATGAAGAGTTCATTTTGCACCAGAGGATGTGTAGATAGCCATACCGCACCAAGTATACCGCCAGTTTTGGTTATTTTTTTTTGCACTTTTACAAATTTTAGTTTTTTTCTCCACTGGACTGGTTCAGCATCTTCAGGAATCATGATGAAAACGGAGACCAAGGACTGCTCTACCTGGGCTTCAACAACCCATAACAGCAAAGATGGACTATTAAAGTCTTGTAATCCTGTTAAAAAAAAGCCAATTTTCAAAGCAGCCAAAAAACTTAATTAGCAAAGAATTTATTAGAATTTATTCTATTTTTAACTTTTCATTCCAACATAGAACTTACAATTACAGAATCCAATGGATATGTCGTTGCTTTTGATGATCGGGAAGGCACCTATTTGAGGTGAGGACTGCAGGCCTTGCATATTTCTGCTTGAAGAGTTCATTTTGCACAAGAGGATTTGTTAGATAGCTATACCGCACCAAGTATAACCGCCAGTTTTGGTTATTTTCTTATGCACTTTTACAAATTTCAGTTTTTTTTCTCCATGGATGGTTCAGCATCTTCAGGAATCATGATGAAAACGGAGACCAAGAACTGCTCTACCTGGGCTTCAACAACCCATAACAGCAAAGATGGACTATTAAAGTCTTGTAATCCTGTTAAAAAAAGCCAATTTTCAAAGCAGCCAAGAAACTTAATTAGCAAAGAATTTATTAGAATATTTTTTCCTTTTTTTTCTTTTTCTTTTTCTTCTTTTTGTTTCATTTTTCCGCTTCTTCTCTATTCTTCTTTTTCTTTTCCCTTCTTTTTTTTTTTTTTTTTTTCTCCTTTATTCTATTTTTAACTTTTCATTCCAACATAGAACTTACAATTACAGAATCCAATGGATATGTCGTTGCTTTTGATGATCGGGAAGGCACCTATTTGAGGTGAGGACTGCAGGCTTTGCATATTCTTTCACGAAGAGTTCATTTTGCACCAGAGGATGTGTAGATAGCCATACCGCATCAAGTATACCGCCAGTTTTGGTTATTTTCTTATGCACTTTTACAAATTTTAGTTTTTTTCTCCACTGGACTAGTTCAGCATCTGCAGGAATCATGAAGAAGACAAAGGAGACCAAGGACTGCTCTACCTGGGCTCCAACAACCTGACAATTATTTCATGCTTGCCCACCAAGCTGGTCACGACGCCAAGAGCTCCTGCACCAAATAAAGAAATGTAAACAAAAACAAATGATAAAATTTTCGACCAAGACAATGGCAGTGTGCAAGCAGTAAATGTAGCCAGAGACAGCTGCTCATTGTAAGGTTATTCTTTTTTCTTTTTTCTGATACTTATAGAATTCGTAAGAATAAAAAATAAAAAATGTCGTTCTTATTAAATCCTTATTAAACATTTTAAATTCTTAAATGTACGTGCGAGTTAGGCCAAATTAATTATATATTTTTAACTCTAATTATTTTGTACATTTATGCATATACACATTGAATTCATTTATAGCACAATTAATTTAAAAAAAATATTTAATTCAATAACGTTCAACAAAAAAAAATTATTTATAATTCCTATCAGGATAAAATACGTAGATTAACTGGACACTGCAAAATGTAACTTGTATGCTATTGGCGATACTGCGAAGCACTACGATTTAAGTTTTCAGTGATTGCATGCACTGGTTTTCAGGGACAGCGTTTCCTTTGCCTTTAAGTTTGATTTATTTAATAATAAATTAAAGAAAATTATAACATAATTAATTATAAAATAATAATTAATTAATTAAATGCAGATGTAAAATAAAAAATTATTACTAAAAGTAATTTTCGAAAAAAAATTCCATCGCGAGGAGGAAGTACAAAGGAAGTATAATACCTCTATAGCATTCAACGATGGCTCTTGGATGGATACGCAGCCCGGCGAAAGCTGTCCGTTTCAAGTCATCAAAAGTGGACCTCGATTAGGTATTTATAGCCCCAATTGTTAATTTATTATTGCTTTTAATGATAATAAGCTCGGGAAAGAAATTTCTAAATCATTTTATCGCGAATTTAAGTAAAAAAGTAAAAAGAAATTTTTTGTTAAATGAGTCTTAGACTGGACGTGCCGTAGAATGTTATATGTAGATATGCAGTCTCCGCAGGTAGCCACGAAAATCCGCCAATTTCTACTCTTATTTAAAAGTATTTCAATAAAGGCAATAGTAAATCATCAAAGAGCAAATATAATGATGAAATAATAACCGCCGGAGCTCAGAAAAATGATAATTGCCTGAGTTTCGATTTCGCGGGGTTTCGCCGGGCGAGACGAAGGGGGACGGTTACATTCCAAAATGGCCGTTGGACCGCGAAGGAGGTCGCGGAGCCTGGCGACTTTGAGGTCCGTGAGTTCATTTTTTTACTTAAATACTACACGAAATAGTTATAATCGGGTATTTCTGGGTCCGTGAGTTCATTTTAACATGAATTCGTAAGTCTTGGTTGCGGAAAAAACATATTTCCAGGAACTGGCAGATTAGTACGCGCAGTATACCTATATACATCGCAGGTAGTCGATGCGAGTTTCAACGTGTTTTCAAGGAAAATTTCGATAGGTACCTAGTTACTCTTGTCGTTATAATTGCATGCATTTTGGCTTTGACAATCGAATGACGGTAGGTGCCGTTGAAAAAAGTGTAAAAATTTGAATAGAGGGTCGGTAGAGTAGCCTTCGTGGGGTGGGAGGAAATTAGCGCTGGCGATATATCGATACGTCGATTCTCGCTCTGATGAGAATGCCCGCGAGCTCGGTGGTCTGCTCCGGCAGTAAGTCATTTCATCTGCTACTAAGCTTTTTTAGTGCTTCAAACGTTTAGGGCCTCAACAGAGTGAGGAACAAAATCCAGAAATTACATGCTTGTATATCTATATGTATACGTGGAATAATAAAAAAAAAGACTTTATAAACAGATATATAACAATGTAATTCCTTGTGGTTATTGTGTATACTTGTTATTCAATGCTGAAGTTTTTCATCGTTTAATTTAGTATGTGTTGCACGGAACATTCCCAAAAAGTCTTTACATATATTTGAGTTACATTTAATCAAATACAAACAGTCAGTTTTCTTTATTATTCCAATCGTCTGAATAATTTTTAAATTTACAACTTCTCTAAATACTGCTTTCAATGAAAACGCGATAATTCTTTTAGATATATTAAGTTTGCGGTTTTTCATTTTTAGATAAATGGTCTTCACCTGAGACGTGTGCAGTGTTATCACATGAAATTCGATAAAGTCAGCTAAACAGTAGTGGACAATAAGAGCAGACCTTATGGCATCGCAAGTGAAGATTATGCAGACACATAGAAAGTGTAAGTATAAAATTTCCGAGAGGCATTGTTGGTTTATTAGTTTTTTCATCTTTCTTTTTTACGATTAAAGTTTAATGACTATTAATTTTGTAAGCTTTAAGACTATTATCCTTCCTTAATAATTCCTTTGATGATCTTTATGATTACCGTTAATTTATGAGTTTCAATACAATTGTAGTTCATTTACTGTATCTATACTGATATTTATTATTACAATTTGATAATGTTTGTTACAATTATAGCTTTTACAAGAGTAGTTTTGTGGATGCTTAACAGTTATTAAATAGATTCATTTAAAATTAACTCTAAATATTTCAAATAATTTTCAGAAAGCGATTGTCATTCAGCTGACTACACAGTGTATGAAGTTCTGCAATATAATAAGGAATTAACTGCAATCAATGAAGTAGTACTATTGAAAACTGGCATTAGCTACATGAAGTCACCCATAAAAAGCTTTCTGAAGACTAAAAAGAATAGTTCATCTATGCATCATGATGTATGTATTTAGTTCTTGCAGTAACTTTTTATTTTATGTTTATGTATTTATTGTGAACTTTTGAGCATTATACGTTTTACACTTATGATTCATGTTATTTGAATAGCCATGTAGATGAAAATGAAAATATATTTCATAAAATGTTTGATCCTTTGAGAGTTGATAATTTTAGATCAATTTTAATTAGACTTAAATGTTTTAATTCACGAATGCTTAAAGTTTGACAGAAACTATTTTGTAAAATGTTAAATATAATAAAATTAATAAAAGTTTAAACATTTTTCAGATTGTAAATCAGATGGCAAAACTCATATATGTAGAATGGCTGACATTTGTTTAAAATACTGGATGTCATTGGAGTTTACTATACATCATTCGCGATGACTTAGGTAAAGAAATATTGTAATTGATTTGAGATTGTATATTTAAGTATCATTGATCGAGGTTGATTAAAAAATTACCATATTAGATTTCCATTCAGTTTTGTACTCCTTATCATCTTTGAGTAGGCAATGCGATAACTGCTGATAACTGATCTTGATAATTAATTATAATTCTTTGTGCAGTAAATATTGGTACTTCAAATGCAATCCGATATAAGGGTACAATTTAATAATCTTCAAATTTCTATACAAAATATTAAAAGAAAATTATTCGTATCAAGTATTACTTTTAAAAACTAGTATAAAATTTTTAAAAATTTTGCAAAATAATCCTTCATCAATTTTAGAAAAGTAATTTGCTATCATACCCTGTATTTTGAAATGATTTTTTAAATTATAAATGCATAAATGACAGTAAAAATAGTAAAGTTGAAATAAAACCTTTTTGACTTTTTGACGGATTGAATTATTGATAGGCACATGGAATTTCAAATGAGGTTCATCTATGACTAAGTAAGGAGTTTGATGAATTGTTTGTATAAGACTAATTATTTAAAGGGTATCACTTAATCTTTCTCTTTTTCTGGTTCATTCTTTACATTGTTGATAAAGTCTTAGTGTAAAAATCCTTTATTTTAAATAGAAAGCATATTGTATGATTGAAGGGAGCATCGACCCAATATTAGCTTTATTGCATTTTAAGTATACTTCTGTATTTTACAGGAAAAGGAGTTCTGCCTTCAATCAACTGCTGGATGTTCTAGTTCGTCGGATGGAAATTCCCTTTGTTGCATCTATGCACCTTGAACTCGGTCTTCGATAAAAATTCGTGCTCTAAAGAGTGGGATTCGAAGGGATCTCTGAGTATTCAAGGTGCGGAAGATGACGATACAAGCCATGCTGCGGTGGTGAGCGAGATTGTCTTCTTAATAATCGGCCCCATCTTTTGCCCATTGCTTGCGATATTTTTAGTTGCTTTGCTTTTGCCCAGCGTTTGCGAGTAAAGTTAGAGTTAAAGTTAGATTCTGTCGTTGATTGATTCCCAGGACCTTATAGTTTTTTCAGCAAAATAAATTGTCACTGTCCAACGACACTGTAAATGCACAGTGTACATTTACACTGTGAAGACACATAATGTGCAGTGTCTCGTCTGGTTTAAAGCAGCAGCGCTACAATGGCAGTGACAATATTAGTAGATACTTATTTTCCTCCCTGATTCATTCATTTTATTGTAGTCGAGATTTTAAAATTAGTCTAATAAATATACTTGTAAATTTTGAACGTTAGCTACATATTTCGGTTGATATATTAGTTTTTCCATATTTTGAATTGCAGCCCTTATAGTTTTTTCAGGATTAAATTGTCACTGTCTATAACATCACTGGAAATACACATTCAAAAAGCAGATGCGGAGGAGAGGAGATCGTCATATAAGACAGTGACAATATCGTAGTTTCCCACCCTATAATATATATTAAATTCATTAAAGTTAGGTCGGATATAAAATTTGTTCGCGCAATAAATAAGCCTACTTATAATATAAAAATATAATATATTTACATTCATATTGCATATATTTTGAAAATCAAATATATACGTGACGAAGAGGATATTATTCATAGTAAGCGTTACATATTTACTCATAATTGAACTGTTTGCATGAATATTTCAATATATATATTTTTTCTTTAATAACGTTAGTTCATATAGAGCTTATAATATAGCTATAATTGTTTAATATCTCGCTTAAATTTTAAGAGTGCTAATACGATATTTTTCATGCAAGCAATTTAATTTTTCATTATACGTGTAACTGTCATATTGTAAATTAATATAAGTATATTTTCTGGTAGGGTAGATAATACTAAAGGAAGTTAAAATAGTATTCATTGAGATAACTTATTGTTGCAACAAAGTAAATGAATATGTAAGTAACATTTTGAAATTATAATATATTTTTACACAAAGGAAAATGATTAATAAAATTTGCTGAAATAGTAAATAAGTTTTGCTTAAAAAATTGACTAAACGTAGTTATATAATATTTACTCATGCAGTAAGTAAATTTTACTAATCATTTTTCTCCGTGTAGAAATGCAATCTATTTGGAATTTTATTTTTTTTTTATAATTTTACCATTGGTAAGGATGTTTATAAGCATTATTTTCTTAACAGTAGGAACTCTTTATGTTTAAGTAAACCATTGAAATGAGAATTATTTCACGCATTCCCCCACGTTTTGAGATTTACTCCAAAATTGCATTTTCATGTTTACAAATTTTCATGTTACTATATGACTGTAAGAATCTCAATGATTTATACACCAAAAGAAAAGTTTGGTAACATTAAGTAAAAATATTTATTTCAATAGCACTCTATGGTCTAAATAGATAACGTAGTAAAATATTATTATTTTAGTAGCTTTATTTGACTGCTAAAGCTGATTGAATGGTATAATTAAACTACTTTTTTTTATTAATGTATCTACTTTTTATTCATTTTGTTCATCATTCACCTGATAAGTAAACAATTATACATTATAAGCGATGCGAAATTAAAAAAAAACTGTTTACGGATTTTTTTAAAATATGTAGCACGCAAACAATGACCTCGTTTTTTTCGATAAGCTATAGTTAAATAAAAGAAGTGTCAAGTCCACCGTTATAAGCCAAAAATACTTTTTCCTATTCTAATTAATCCTATTCTGATTAATATGTGGTTAATCTTCTATTCAAGCTTTTCTTTTTTTAAATGCAGCATTATAGAACTAATCATCCGTTGATGAGTACAACTTGGCTAAAAATATTAACAGCTGCTTTTGCATCAGTATATCAAAATAAATAGTGCTAGTTTCCGAGTTACATTTCAATACGAGAGCATCAGTTGTAAAAATATCAATGTCACTAGTAAGCTAACCGGAAATCTTGAAAAGTGTCAGTGACTAACCAGGCCTCGCTTCGTTCGTGAGTAAAGTCGATATAATGCCAAAATGCCGTCTAGTGGATGTATATAACGACGTTTGAGATAAGAATGAAATGCCGCCTCGACGCTTAAAACGTTTTTCCACCGTCTCGATCGATGGCAGCGTATAGCATCGAAGTGAGTACTTTGCCAAGAGGGTGCCAAGACGTGGCACTTCAAAGCTTAATGGTTCCGAGTCAAATGCAGAGGTGAAAATAATTTTCGATGCAACTCACGCGAATAGACTACAAATGATGCTTTTCTCTCCGTTAATACCAGAGAAGCAGTGCAAGCTACTTCTTGTTATTATAAGAAGGTTAGTTTACCTGTCCATCATTCTGAATTTTTCTCCTCTACTTTTGAACGAAAATAATGAGAGTATTTAAAAAAAAAGTGTAATAGAAACGATGCTGTGGTAGTTTTCACTTAAATTTCCTTCTTTAAGCGCAACAAAAAGTATTTTCCTCCGATCATTTTTAAAGACAAGTAGTACAGTCGCACTTCTTCCGAACGTGGCAATATAAATATATCGCTTGCAATAATTTCTCTGTATAATATATTTTTTGAAAAAAAAAAAAAACAATATTTATTAGTGATTCAAGTCACACATAATAAAAAAGCCAAATGGAAAAAAAATGATCAGATTTTGGTAAAAAAAATGGCAATATTTTTACTAGAAGTATTGTATTTTTAATAAAATCTGATAGCTTCTTTGTTTAGTATAAAATCTCTAGAATATTTTGTTTAGAATAACTTATATTCCTAAAAAATCGATAAATTCCTTAATTTTTGCGGCAAAACTACTAATGTATTTCTGAAAATAAGCACAGAACTTTCTTTATAATTATGATTCGGCAACTTTCGCTCGAGCAAGCACAGTATGCCGTACGTGTTTCAAATGAGTGGTTATATTCCGACCAGACAGTAATGATGTATACGCATAATAGGTTATAGTCACGCGTTTCGTGACGGAACGCTTATTACCTGGAGTATCACTAACCCGTCAGTGGCAGTCCCGTTAATGATGTATTAATTCGCCGACGAATGTTCTGGGGTAGAACTGCTTCGTAGGTCAAGCGCAGGGGTAACACCTGCGACCGATCGCTGGGAGAAATTATCGTTGCTCCTCACTGGATGGAAGCAAGCGTGCATGATTTCAACAAGATCGATCGATTTTCTAATAATTAACCGGAATTTCCGCATTGATAAGACCTGCTGATACTTCCTAAAAGCTTCTTCGTTGTTGAATGATTTAAATGCATATCGATATGCTGCTTAAACAAATGTTCTCCTCAGCGAAATGGTCCATTCATTCGAATACTTTAAATCATTAAAAACATTCAGTACATTCGAAGCGACGAATCTCGATGTCTTTCAAACGCATTTAGCTTTCTTGAAGCGTCAGTGAATCGAATCAATCTATTTTAATCAAATCAATCGTCACTCAATTTCCTGATCTTTTGAGCGTTAATTTTTTCAAGGCAAACTGAACTTATAGGTTTAATTTTGCCCAGAGGAAAAAGTTTGGAAGCAATAACGACGAAATCAAGCAAAGAAACTCGTATTTAACAGACAGTCGGGTAGGAATGAAATGTGCAATTAAGCACGCTTCGTTGACGCTGCTCTGAGCGCGGAGAGCAAGCTTGTCGTTTTCTCTTCTGCTAAGCTCGAGCGAGTATCCTGCGGCCTGTACACCCTGTCGAAGACTTTCTCCCTCTCGCCTCCTCCTTTCTTCTCTTTTCTCGCTGAAATGAAATTGACTTAGCTGCGGCTGGCCTTAACGCGTGAGTTAGCTTTATTTAAGTACGACGACAATTAAAGATTTACAAAAAAACGGACTGCAGAAAGCTTGGAAGTCAGTAACAAAAAATGCAAATGTTTCTTTTTCATTTCTTTTGACAAATGTATTTCCGGGTCCTTTTTAACGCGATCTACATTAAAATTGTATAAAATCGAACATTTTTAGTTTCTTAAACTAAGAGATATTTCTGCAGCTAACACATTGTTTCTTGATTTATCTGCTCCGGGAAAATCAAAGCATCCCATTTCTAAAGCATTTTCCTCTCTTCTTTGTTCTTAAGAAAGTAGGTCTTTCTCATTGTACAGAGCGCTCCCTTATTACACCTAGCGATGCAGCACTATTGAAGCAGTGTGGCAGTAAGTCGATCGAAAACTGAGACCACCGGAGAAGAATGGAATAAAAAAAAAGAAAGAGAGAGAGAGATTTATCGTCCGGCTTATTTTATTGGCTCCGTCGCCGACGACCGATCGTTCTTCTAGTCGCTTATCACAGACCAGATAAAGAGGAAACAGCCCAGGTAACTGAGTAGTCGGGAATGGGGAGGGGTGGGAAAAAGAATCAGGGAACGAGAGGAATGGAGAAAGAGATTTCTCGATTTAAATTAGTGGAATATTACTGCGAAATATTTTCCTTTACACCAGCGAGTATTTTTTCCCTCCTCTTTGTTGTCTTTCTTTTTTCGTCGCAATGTACCTTTATTTTGATCCCGACAATGCTGCATTATAAAATACTTCATTTAATTGGGATTACCGGCGAGATGGAAAACCTCAGCAAATAAAGACAAATCGAACGTGAATCGGCATTCCAATTTATTCCCTCTCGATGGTTTATTCCTTTTTCCGACGCGCGCCGAACGGCAGGCGGAAATTCACAATTCCGAGATTAATTTGTTTTCTGCACTGCGCGAATCGCGCCGGGGACGCGACCGAGCGAGCTCTTCATCGCTCGTGCAGAAAATAGGCGCTCACGCGTGCGCACCAAAGCTCAGTAAACACCGGAGCGGAAGAGAGAGGAACGAAACGGGAACCACGCGAGCTTTCCCGGCCGCCTAAGTTCGAGGGCAGCTTTACCCCCCCCCCCCTCCCCCCCATGGAGACCGCGTATTCCCGCTTGACGGTTGTTTGCCTGGCTTATTTACTTTCATCACTCATTGAAGATGTTGACTGTCCATTTTTTGTTTTAAAACGGGAATGCGGTTGCGATTGCAGGACTGTATATTAAATGGGATGTAGCCGCGATTCACTCTTGTGTCCAAAATCGAAATTTATTTGCATTGTATAATTTGGTACTTGTTGTACTACAAGTGTATTTGTGAATGGGAATTTTGTTTGAATAAGAACTTTTTTAAAGTGCAACTATCAAAAAGAATTTATTAGTCTTGCTGAAACTGGTGACTACTTTAAGGATTTTCTCATTTCTTTTATTTCCAAATATTTTTTAATTTATTTTTTCTAGTACTGAGTTCACTTAGACTCTCATTTAGAGTGCGTGTATATTCATGAAAATGTCGTTAGACTTAAATTTCTATGGGTACATTGTTGTTCAGCAACAGCTGGAATAATAATTAGGGCACGTATAAAAAAGATTATTAAAATATTACTACCATTCTTTTTATTAAACGTTGCCTTTTTACTACGCATTTCCTTACCAATCTGTCAAATGCAAGAAATTCGCAGAAATAAAATGACAAAATATTATGTCAAGTATATGTTTCATTAACTTTTGCTATCCACTACCGCGACATTTGACGCGATAAATTTCACTGATTAGCAGAATTACTCAGCAATCTCATTAGCTCCTCCGCAGCATCATGCATAACCAATAGATGAACAAAAATGTCTGCTGGCTGTGTAAGGCTGACACAGTAGCACAAAATTGCACGGCGCTAGCCCAGATAATTGACACTAGTTATCAATGCGCGCAGTAATAGTATTTTCGCTAACTAAATTACGTCAGATTTCGCGTGATTTATAATGGTAATTGCACTCGAACTGAATATTCCACGAGACTCCAAGCTTCGAGTCTTCCAGCCCGAGCGAGCGAGAGAGAGAGAGAGACCAAGCCCCAGCGGCAGACACTTCCGATTCATAGATACACGTTCGAACATAATATTCGGCCGCGTACTCGTAGAGCAGTAATTTAGAGGTGTTGCGGTATTGCTACCGGCCAGGGACGGGAGTCTCGTTTTGGACTAATTCTAGGCCGAGGCTGGTGGTGCCGCCGATTTTCGCTTCCGCGCCCTCCAGCCTGGCAAAGCAAGACGGAGAGGATGCCCCGTTGCGCTGCGAGGAAAACCGCAAACGACGAGCGAGCGCGATATTCTACGGGCCGCAGTTACGTGTTTGTATCTCTCCCTTATACTTCCTGCGCCGCTCTCTGTCCTTCTCTCATGTGGCGACTCACCTCCCGTCCGAGACAATTTCTGTTGACCAATTCTGGTTTACCGACTTATCGGTGTTTGCGCGCGCACCGTAAGCGCGCGATGCAATTGTCGTGTGGCCGACTAGCCGGACCAACTTCATTACCACACATTGACGACGCTGCGGTCAATCTCTTTCCGATAGTACTTTTATTCTATCAGGTGCTTACTATTGGTTTCCGGTTGAGTTTTGCTTGGAGTTCTCAGCTGGTCTACAAAAACGTACATTTTCGCTTCCTCGCCTGGGTATCTGCGGAAAGCAGTTAATACTCTTTGACGAGCTTTTAAAGAGAGATAGTACTTTTGGAGTTAGAATTTATTCGCTAGGTGCAAGTGGAAATAAAATATTTTGTTAAAGAAATAGTGATGTAAATCAATTAATTATTTTTGATAATCTTTGTAAAAGGAATATTACTTTTGGATTTATAGTAAGTAGAAATCTGTTGTAGTAAGCAGAAATTGAATACTTCAGTTAAAAATTTATGAACTGTAAGAAACTTCAGATATGTTTAATTTGAACGATTCTGTATGACCTGACCAACTGTTTTATATTTTCGTTGTCTAATGTGTCTAATACGTAGTAAAGAACTTTTAAATTAACTAAAGATGTTTTTTACATTATTGTACTATTCTGCAATTTCTAACAATTATTTATGAACATCAGTAAGCTATGGTAATTTGAGATAAATGTTTAACAATTAAATTCAGAGAAAACGAGATATTTGAGTGTAATAATAACCAGGCGAAGCGCTATTAAACTTCATGAAATTACATTGATCGTGGATTGCAAAAAGGTTGTTCTACAAAAATTGATATTATAATTCAATCTAATTTATACAAAAAAAAACAGTCTTTCATTAAATCAACTTGACTTAATGTATGGCGATTAAAGCTTGATAAAAAGAATTCGCTTCTTTTAACTGGGGAAAGCGATGAATTTACATAACTGGCAATTAAGTCGATTTTAAGTAATTGCTCCTGAATAATTATAACTCTCTTTTTACCAAATTTTTGCCCGATTTAGCTTGAAATATATAAGACGCAATTTACTCCAATTGCTTTGAGATATTATTCTGTTTTCTTGTTCGCCTTATCCTGCATGAATATGTAATACAAGAAGATGAGTTGAAATGGAACAAAGGAATTCATTGTAAACACATAATTTATCTTTCTCGTGCATCATTGAATGAGGTAAAGTACCTGACCGTAAAAAATAAATAAGTCTGTTTGCGTATGATTATCATTATACCCGAACATTTCGGATTCAGACGCATAGAAAATGAGTGATGAAAAATATCTTCATATTTTTACTTTGTTTTTTTGCAAAATTAATTTTTCTTGTGAAATAGAGTCGATGGTTTTCCAAGAGAAAATGTGGAAGAAGGGTATATAATTCATTATTTTTTTAATGCTATACGACATTGTGAATTTAATATCAAGACAACGAGAAGATAAGCATTAGATTTGAGAAAAATGAAAGAAATTAAAAGTTTAAATAATTGTAAACTAGAAGATCTGCAAACCATAGAAAGTGATCAAAGAAAGAAGTCAGTCGAAATGAGATAATGAATCCTTTATTTCCAATGAGTCGATTGACTTATCTGATAGACCGAGTGTGTAAGTAAACGTTACCTACGTTTAACGAACTTATTCCCTGAACGTACAGTCTTCAGAGCAACAAGCAGTATGCGATGGATTTGAGAGTTTCATCACATATCTTTTTATGAAGAAAATCTTTTTAATTATTACAGTCATTATAGTGTAAAAATAAATTTTTACAAAAAAATTCTTTTCTGCTCTTACTATTTTTGAATTGTATTAAACCTGAAAATAGTCGCAAAATCTGTAGGAAGCAGATGATAGGAAACATAACGTACGATGAACAGCCACATTTTCGAATTTTACGAACACCTCAATAGATGTAGAGATATTTAAAATTTAAATTCATGGAAAATAGTAAAAAATAGGTTGCTAATTCTTAATACAATCATGTTTTGCGCACTCGTTAACTCGCGGAACCGAGAGAGTACATTTACTTTTGATTAATCTTTATAGGAACTCGTTTCTTTTATGAAACGGCCCAGCCTTTAAAGACGGGCTCTCCTCCTGCCGGCGAAGAATGCTGAAAATGAAACGGTTGGAGAATAAAGAAAGAGCGCGGGAAAAAGGTAGGAAAAGAGAAAACGGTGGACGGGAAAATGTATTTTGTTCGTGTGAAACAAATTTAATATTCGCCGGAGAGCCGAGTAATCTAGCGATGGAAAACGGAGACTGTGCGTAATATCCAGATGGAAGATAGAAGCCAAAAGTGAAAAATGATGAGAAGGAATTCTGCAAATGCGTTGCCCAGATTGTTTTGACTTCTTTTTCTTTTATTTTGACGAGTTAAAGTTTAAGACAGTGTAATAATCCTGAAGCGCTAGGATATTCTTTCCTTGGAAAAAAGAAATATAAGACACGAAAGTTAACTTTAAATTTTTTTCACTATTTTAGTCGAGTTGTTTTTGTCAGATACTGATCGTAAATTTGCTATTAACATCAATTTATGTTTTTTTTTATGTCGCTATAATGTGTAAATTATATATAATTTTTAACAATGTCGTAATTATTATTGGTGACATTGTTGGTGCGTCACAGTATTTAAGTGTACTAAGTATTAGGGTTAGAAAAACCCTTGAATGTAATGTTTTGCTCCTCGCCACCGACGCCCTACCTAAGTGATTTATGATTACACACATACGAAAAAGTGGAACGCACTATATATTGAAAGCAAAAAGTAAATGAATGATGAATATATTGTTGAAAATCGAAGTATTCGTTTTATTTAACACTGTAAAATACAGTAAATATTTCAAATAATTGCGTATTTAATTTAGAAATGATAATAATAACTTTTGCTAACTATTACACAAATCAATTTACTAAACATCAAAAAAAGATAATATAATGAATTTTATTTGTTTTCATTAGCACTAGGTTATATTAGATGAATGGTTATAGATTTTAATCGAGTTGAATCTAACTTGCAACACTAAGAAAACACCGCAGCTAATAATCGTGAAGCTAAACGAAGCAGTGTATTAAGTTAAACGTTCAATAAAAGTTCAAGTATCTTGGTTTCAATTTCTTCTCATTTCTTTGTCTTTCCTTGGATTGCATCATAAAAAAATTAAGAATCTTCTCAGCTGCGTAGCCTTTTTTCATAATTTCGCTCGTTCACTCAATTTTATAACTGTTTATTTTACAATTTTAATAACGCTCAGCACATTTAAAAAAAAATGAAGGTAAACTTTCCTCTTGACTTTATTGCAATACTAAAATGAAATCATAATGAAGTTATAACTTTGACTGAGTTTAAAAAAAACTTTTAGTTTATTTAAGTATATTCGTCGCAAAACTTTTTAATGTATTTTATACAAGAAAATAACATCTAGAAAATAAGGACTGTACTTACGTTTTAATTTTCCATAATCTTCTTTTTATGATTATAACCATCAAGAAAGATGAATAAATGAAAACAAATAAAAAAAGTCATTAGTCTTTTTTGCATTTTTTATAGTGCTAATTTAAACTGCATTTGCACTCCAGGAATAACGACAGTGACAATTTCTTATGGCCAACTAATCACCACAAAAAGTCAAAAGAACAATGTAGATGCTTTTAGTTTTCAGTCAATTAAATTAATAAAATATTGATTTAAATTTTTTAAAATTGTTCTACAAGTTTATTATTAAAGTTATAATAGATGAAGTAATTTAAAATAATACTTAACTTTAAATAAATCACCTTACAAGAATTAAAAATCTGTATTTAAGCTGATTAATGGTAACGAGTTATTGGCAAAAACAATCGACTGAAAAATATAGATATACATTGCGTTTCATGAACTGCTCAGAAATAACCACTGACTTCATAAAAAAAAGAAAACCCCAACGATTGTGCAAGTAACCGCTAGGTAATTCTTACATCCGGTTCTCAAGTGAAGCTTATTTTTCTGGCGTGTATGGGGTATACGCGATAAAGAAAACTCCACCATTAGACTTAAGCTACTCGGCGAAGTTCTGGGCGTATCAACGGCACATCCGTGTAAAGGGAAAAGGCGCTGGAAAATGGAGTTGCCATTAACGCTAATACTTTCGCAAAGACGCGGGGCGTGCCGAGGCCCAGGGCCAGCACAGTCGAGGAAAAGGGAGTGACTAAAGAGAAGGTTAAAAGGGAGTGTAAGGAGGGAGAGTGAGAGAGGAGGAGAGTCAGCGACGGCGGAGAAGATAAGGAGGGGGATAACGATTTTCTCGTTAAAGATTCACATGATCGTCTATTGTTGGACTGGCCAGGCGAGAGATCTCCATTCAAGAACTCGTGGATATTCGCGGAAGCAGAAAATTTTAATTTGAATTACAAATTAGCTTAACCAGAGGCAGTAATTTTGTTCCGAACCGAAAATATATACTTTCGTACCCACTATTTCAGTTTCGTGGCTTACTTTGCCGCTAGTAGAGTAATGCTAGCCGGGAATACCGTTCGAAATAAAATACTTCGAACTTTAGTGTTTTCTTTTTCATTGCAGCACTTTAAAGCTGGTTTATGTTGCTAAAATTGAAAGTTGCTTTACTCTGACCTATATTACTCACTGTTTAATAAATCTTTGTAATTGCTTCTCCTCTTTGCTTAATTATTTTGCAGAAAAATTTATTGTAATTATTAAGACTTTAAAGGGGGATGAAAAATTATTTCTAAAAAATGGTACAAAATTTATAAAGCGAGGACAATTTTTTAATTGGCTAATTTTCTATCAATTATTTTTTACGTTTATTCAACATTTTTTAAAAGGACGAAGAACTTGGATAGCATGTCATATTATATTAGTCAACTATTCATCCGATCGATGCTCTTCTACAGTCTATTCTTTATTCATATCAAAATCTCTCCCCCTTCTATGTGTAATGCTCTATCTTCATAAATTTTAGGTAAATATTCTCTCATCTTGCAGCAAACCAAAATCTCAAAATGTCAAAAATTCTCTTCTAAAAAATTCATCGACGTTTCAAACCTGATTGAAAAACGGTTGTAGTTTTCATGTTTCAGACTTATTAAAAAAATAGTTTTATGTAAATTACTTCATAATTGCTATATACCTTTTCTTTTTATATCAATATTAAACTCATAACTCAGAGTGTATTGAAATAAAAGAAGACTTCTATTCAAATAAATCAACAATTTACAATTTCCAAGCAAAGGAGAATATATCATATGCAAAATATAAAAAATGAAAGAAAGGTGTAGAGAGAAAAGAGTAAAGTGCATGAGAATTGAATTAAAGAAAATAAAGTTTGGGCAGCTTGCGGACGTGCAGATTTTCACTAGGTCTCAAAAAACAGTATAGTTGTTTTTACTGGTCCGTTAAGATTCTCCGCATTTGACGCACACAGTAAAGACCGCGAAGGATCTACTGAGGGAAAGAGGATTCGACAAAAGGGTCGCGGAGGCAGGAACAAAGTGGATTTACGAAGGGGCTCGAAAAAAATACTGGAATGCGGTAGAAATAAAGGGGCGAAGCTACCATGAAAGTCACACGTGCTCAGTGTAAACTGCGTGTTGAGGGTCGAATGGAAATATCGATGGAAGAGTGTTTGATTAAATTTCGATACCGTTTTTATTTATTTCAGTTTACCTACTGACGTTTACAAGCGCTTTATCAATTGAAAGTATACTTAAATAATTTCTACTATTAGAGTCAATTTTCTTATGAAATTCTTATTAGGCAATGTAATTTGATTTATTTAAAAGTAATTTTTTCTGTGGATAGTTGAAACAAAAACTATTTTGTAATTATACAGATATTTAATTACAAAGTAGTTTTTAATTTAAGTCGATAAAAACTGCAATGCTTAGTATAACACTAAACCCAACAAAAACATTACCAATCTCCATAAAATATTTATTTACAACATGTTGTAAACATTTTTTAAATCAATTTTATTAAAAGTATTTAAGTAAAATATTAAAAAAAAAATTAAATAGACGTTTTGTGAAATAACTTTTACGTTTTTATCTTCAGAAAATTCCGATTCTCTGGTATACGTTACATTTATTGTATTTTTTCGTTGTTGATTTTAATTAATGTTTTATATAATAAATGACTGCAAGCAACCGCAAGCCTTCTTTATCATAAATCTTCACGATAGCAAAACTCATAAAGTTCCGTGCAATTTACTCAATTCTAAGAACGATATGTGACTTGGAGCAAAATGATTTATAATCTTTATTTACAAAAAAAAATCACGATCAACAATTTAAAAAAAAATGAAAATCTATATCTAAT
Source organism: Sycophila sp. Sp_5 (assembly GCA_018906775.1). Taxonomy (NCBI): domain Eukaryota; kingdom Metazoa; phylum Arthropoda; class Insecta; order Hymenoptera; family Eurytomidae; genus Sycophila; species Sycophila sp. Sp_5. The sequence continues at coordinate 18,958 of JACCID010000004.1, forward strand.
CATTCGCCAGCATCTTCGTTAAAATAAAAAAAAACGAGTAAGTAACTTTCTAATTGTTCCAGAACATCCCGGGATAATTAACCGGCATCGTCTCCTCTGCACGAAGAGCATAAATAACGATTTTTCGACAGTTTAAAGCAGCAGCGCGGTAAGGTACTATTTAATACCACCAAAAAGTGTTCATAGTACTTCTGCCATTAAACGGGCCGGGCAAAACGGGGCATCGCTCTTTTTAACGGCCGGTCGTTTAATGATTCAGCTGCGTCTCGATTATTAAGGCGTCAACTAGTTAGCCTTTCTCGCGCGATCGTAGGCGCAGCAGTTATCCTGTCGAAGTGTATGTGTGTGTGTGTGTGTGTATACACCGTACCGGGCCGGCTGCTGCCGCCTTGCTTGGCTCCGCTGAATAATATAAGGCAGTCGTATAACTCGAGCACAAGCGGTCTCGAGAGGGCCAAGAAGCGGGACCATTAGAATGACGAACGAAACGGCGAGAAGCTTGGTCAGCCTACTTTCGTGAAGTCCTCCACATTGTCGTCCTCCCCCTCCTCCTTCTCCTTCTCGTCATTGGCGTAGTGAAGGGTCGCCGAGAAATGGCTGTCTCTCCTTTTTAATGACCGGGCGAAAAAGCCTGATGGATAATGCGCAAACCCCGTTTGCCTGCTCCCTTTTCGCTCTAGCGAATGGCGCCTCATGAATTTCCCAAGTCGAAGTTAATTAAGGGGACTTACTGCAGGAGCGAAACTATTTTCTGTTGGCGAAAATAGTTATGTTGATTTACAGTTTTTATTGACGATAAAAGTATATAATAACTACAGGCTGCTTCGCGTGTGTTAATGTGCACCTCTATAATTTTAATGAACAACACGTGTTCTAACAGATTTGATTATTATTGAAGTCGTTAGCTGCATTATTAGGTATGACGAGGGACGAAGGATAATAATATTTTATGCAGGAAGCACGGTCTTACTGATCTTATAATACGTTGATCGAATTTAATTAGAGTAATTACTTGGTAACGCCTAAGGAGTGTATTATTCAAATCACATTAATGCATGACTCTAAAATAGTATATGCCTTAATATTATGATTTTATGATCACAATGGCTGGTAATGAATACAGAAAATAAAAAAATAATAATAAAGTACAGCCAATGAGTTTCCGGTATAAGATCAGGGACTTTTTCAAAGCGTCACTTGCAAATGTACGGGAAAATCCGTGGGATAATGTTGTACTCCTACAGGCACGTTCGATTTAAGGCACGTCCGAGCGATCGACCTCTCCGTCTCCAATACCAGTCGGGTCTCTCCATTTACATAGAAACTAGGGAGACTAAACTTCCTTCCACGGATATCCCTGCAGCGGTGGCATCACCGGTACAGGATGAGAGTGGTTGCAGGGAAGTAAAAGGAGTCGTACGAGCTTCAATCATGCTGATGAGATGAAATTAAGGAAGAAAAGAAATTAATTGCAGTATCTTAATTTGCATTTCATATTTGTTCATAAATTATTGCTTATAATTTGTTAAATTCTAGCGCTGTTAAGATGGCTGACGAAATTTATTTTTCAACGAATATGCATTGAAAGATTGCGAATAATGAATAAAGATGATAATAGTATTTACAATGGAAAGTAAGTTATCGAAAGAAAGAAATTGTAAGAGAAAAGTGAAGTGGAATCATAAACTCCAGCTTTAAGAAACACAGTTTTATCAAAGCGAAGAGGCGGAATATCTATGCGAAAACACGTTCGAGAAATATGCTGGTCCCTTAGCGTTACGCAGTATATTTCCATAATTATATGATGTAAAATGACGGCAAGAGGTAGTAATATTCAATGCAAGCGACGAAAGGCCGTAGGAGATTTTTGTACATATAATACCGTTTTAGCCAGTATATACCTTTCAACAGTATTCAGTATTCATAGACTTTATTGACGAAAAGGAAGAAGACGTGAATATTTGTCAGGATGTCCCACGAGTAAATCTTGCCTTTGTAAATTCTTAATCTCGTGTCATGCATGCTTGATTACAAGGAAAAAATAAAATCGTAAAGAAAATAAGTCGAATTTAAATAATTAATGTTTTCAATTTATAAAAATAAATAAAACAATACGACACAAAAACAAATTAACGTAGCTCCAAAATAACTGTAAAATATCTCGAAAAAACTCGAATTACTTCAACTGGTAAAAATAAAAAGAAATATCCAGTTGCACGCGTTACGCTTGTTATAAACCACATGTGCGGCGATGCCGAAGGGGGAAGACGGCTAGAGCGCAAAATCGAGTCGAGCAAAGAACTCGGCAGCGCAGTGTTTGCTTGAAAAATCGTTTCCTCGGCACGGGAGAATCATGCCTTGGGATCGCGACGATCGCGCGATTGGGACCGGGTAAGGGGAAACACGGAAGCGGAAAACTAAACTCGGAGAGATCTAAGCGCATTACCCAGCCGGCAGTGCGTCTTGCCTTATTTACATAGGATAGATTTGCCGATGCTTCAATCGCTTAGCAAGCATCGGCGCTCGCGAAATTCGCGTAAAAACCCATCCAACGTTATCTACCTTCTGATAAAGGGACAGAAAAGCAGGAGTCTTTAACGCAAGATACTTTCGTACCTTCCACTATTACACAAATGTACTTTGAAGTTGTACACCGAGAGAATTTTCTCGTAAAATTTACGATGATTTCACTGTAAAAATTAAGTTGCCTCGAGGCGATACTGCGCCTCTTGATATAAACACAAGTAATAGTGGAACGGTAGATGATACGGTTTAATAAACTTTGTACGAAAAAATCATAATTTTACCTACTTTTTGAACGGTTGCTCAAGCTGTTGTAATTTTTTAAAAATAAAGCCCTGTAATTTTGACGTGAAATTTTTCATAATTTTTACAGGGTTTTACTCCTAAAATTTACAAAGATCAACCAACCAAGATTCAAATAAAAATTACGGCGACTTTCCCCTAATACTTTATCATTTTTATTTTAGTGTAGTTTAAAAAATCTAATACTATTATTAAATGTCGGAAATATTAAAAATAATGCAGAACTTTTTGTAACACATAATTTGAAATAAAATTTAAAATACTTTGATACTTTATTTACTGACTAATTATTCTAGATTCGCGTGCTTTCACTTCTTTCAAGCTCACTACTCTGGAAGTTCAAATTGTTCTCAATTGAAATTCAGCGAATCGAAAAATCTGATACGAATCTAAGGCAAGGCGAACTTGAAATAAAATTGACTGAGGTAAAATGCAAGAGGGCAGTTTTCAGATGAATGCAAGCGTAGGATGACAACAAGAAATAAAAAGGCGGGGACGAGACAAACGAATGAGCTTTTGCATAGTGCAGGGACAGCTTTAGCAGATTCTTGAAGAGAATTTGGTAGAAAAATGTGCAGGTCACGAACTCATCTTTCTCATAGTTCAATCTTTCCTTTCCTTTAAATTTTCTCAGATCTATTTTTCTGCTGCCACTGTAAAGCGCCAATTTCCTTCAAATACTTTTTCTTACGATTGTGCAACAATGAATTTCCTTAAATTCCATTTTCCTTAAATTTCCAATTTAACCACATATATTAATCATATTTGTCAATTCCAATTCGTTTAATTGATAATTGAATTAAATTTAAAAAAAAACTATTAATGAGTCTACGCCATGGAACTATTGGAAACTTTTTAAATCTTCTCTACCAACTCATCATTTAACTTTCCGAGTAAATTAATTTGCTTGAAAACGTAAGTAAGTTCAAAGACACAAGTAACAGTCGGTTCAACGAGCAATGAATCAATTTTTTTCTCGTGATTCAATATTATTAAAAAAGGAAGTATACAAGAGAGATGTTGGAAAATTTTGATTTACTTGCTGAGCTCTTACTTACGTCTTCTATTGATCCTTAAGGTAGCGACACAGCTGAAATTCTTTTTTCCTAGCTGGCCAAACTTTTCACATTGCCGAAGGAACTAGTTAAGTTTCACCGATTCTCCTTGCAATCGCTTTTGAAAACCTAGATTTCTATTACTTCCGAGTGGTTGCTCGCTATACTGCTACATTACGAAGCCCGATCTTTCTAACTTTCTTGACGGAGGTACGTTTTTCGGCATTCCTGAAAAAGTCAATTTGTAGGAGTCAGCTACTAACTTGTTATAACTTGTCTGCTCTTTTTTTCTCTCCTAAAATATGTTAAGAAGGTTTACTAAAAATTACTTTAAAAAAAATTAGTGGGGCTTACAATTGCACATAGATATAAAAGTTTAAAAGAACTTGAAATTACGGCATTTGAAAATTATCCGAAAAATAATAATAATGTCTTTATAGATTTAAAAAATTGTGAAAAAAATCGAGATATGTATTAAGAAAATGAGCCCTGTCATAAATTTTCCAAAGAGTTTACAGAACTTTTTGTACATAATTGCAAAAGTTTACATGGTTATTTAACTGAAATGAAATTCTTGCTCGGAATTTTCAATTCTCTTTGCTCGCACGACTCGGAGGTAGCGTGCGAAGACCGTAAAATCACCATGACGAATTGCGCAATCTCCTGACTATCGTAACTTAATACACGATTGACGACGGAACGAGAGTTGGAGAGTGAGCGAGAGGGGGACAGCTTTCCGGTCCCTTAATGCGGTCGATTTCAAAAGGAATGCAAACGACTGTTTTCGCCGTTACCGGACGGATGAAAGAGGAAGAGGAAAGAGCGAGAGACGGAGGAGAAAGCGGCAAGGTTTATTGCAGGCAAATTTCAGGGGCACCCGAGGCGTCGACGACGTCATCGTTTGCCGTAATGCACGAACATTAGCCGGTTTAATTATTCGGCGTTCCGCCAGCTCGCTCTTCTACCACCGCCACTATTGCCACCTCGTGCCCCCCTGTCCTTATCCCCGTAGCTCGCACCGGTTGGCTATATCTTCTTCTATTCCACTCTGAGCAATGTACGTTTCCATCAATTCACGCATCTCCCACTATTTAGAACTTCCGCTAATATCTTTTGCTTTTAATTCTCTTTCATTTTATTCGAACCATTTCTACTCTTTAAGCGAAGTTATTATTATTATTACAGTTTTTATTAAGTGCTGCACGCTTTACGTAATTTTAACTTCCATTTCAACTGCAATTGGTGCACTGTCGTTTATTCACACAGTTTTCTGCTCCAAAGATAAAAAAAATATTGTTTTATCGGGGGAGAAGTTCTCATATCTTTTTACAAGATGCGGTTGTAAAATTCGTCTTTTACGTTTTATTCGTCCTCCAGTCAAGTTCCGTAAAATAGATAGGAAAATTTTTTTACTAGACCCAGAAAAAGCACATAAATCTTTGAGACAGGTAGCATAGCAAATGGAAATATCTCGTTTCTTGGTAAAAAGGAAAAGCTTCTGCCAACATCGTAATTATCTCGTTAGCGGTGTAAATTTTCTGCGCAGTATCTCTTTCGACTTTTTTCCCAGGCGTACGTACCTACATGGAGTGGCAGCTTGTTGCTCGTCGAGAACACGAACCACGTATTCGACGCAAGAAAATTATATTTATGTGCAGAAAACTTTCTATGACAAACATGTAAAACAGTTGTAACTACCCGTGACCATCCGCTTTAATTGCCAATGAAAATGAATTTAAGTTATTAATATTGCTTTTATTGCGAAAAGTTTACGCGTTTATTAATATACCAACGGACATTCAATTATCAAGATAAAAAAAAATATTATTTTATTTTAATTTTGCCGAGACGTAAAAAAAGCATTTGCTTGATTTTTATACTTCCATCAATTCGTTACTTTTTTTAACGATTATTTTTCTCTTCCATGAAAGTTTTATTATATTCAATTTGAAAAAAGCGTTGTCAATTCATTGTCACTTTGCTTCCTCAAACATGTTTTTAAACTTCTTTATTTTATTACTGATCAAAATTGATTGAATTTTACATAAAATCTAGATATTGATATTGTTTAACTACATGATTTTTTCGAGTCATTTGACAAATTAGTTTCTAAGAAATATATTTTTTTTAAATTATATACTTTATAAACTGAACGCTAATACTTAAAATAACTTTTTTTTAAAGATGGATAATTTTATGCTCGTTTAATTACTTTTTATTACATGTATAAATCTAAATCCTGCACACACATCCATACAAACTTTTTCTAAAAACGCGTTTTTCGTGTGCAGAATTCCATTAAACATGTTTCCACTAAGTTTCAACAAAACTTAAAATTTTATACTTTCACAAAGCTACGAGGAAGCAAAAATTTACTGCGACTATAAACGTATAAATTTTTAACAAGAATCAAAATATTCTGTAAGTGAATGATCAAATAACGATGTCGACAACGGTTCTCGTAAAAATCCACTTCTAAAAATCCATCAAATAAGGAATCTCCAAGGGTGGCTCGCAACCGGCTGGGTTTGCTTGCAATTAAGATTGCGAATATCTGCACAGGTGGCCGCCGACAGCGCGGGCAAATAATTTACTCGCTCCTGCCATTTTGCGGACGCAACCAGAAATCTCATATCCGTCTGAGACGCCCGATAACGGCGGGGGGGGGGGGGCAGGGCGGCGGCGTCGGCGGCACCGGCGGTCGCAAAATATTATAGCAGCGTGCCATTTCCGCACCCTGATTGGAAATTGTCACCGCCGCAGAACTATCTCTGCTCCATTGCCCGCGCGGATATTAGCCGGATGCGCGGGCGGGCGCGCGTGCACGACGAAAACCGCTCGCTCCAAAGTTTTTGATTGTGTCCCTCGGTTTTCCTCGCCGCTTCGGCATTCATCGCATTCAATCTGCGTGAAAGTCTGCAGTGGAAAATAATCGCGTGCTTTTTTTTACTCTCCATATTTAATACGAAAATACTTTTTAATTTGTTGGTTGAAATGATCTAGTTGTTTTAGATAGCTCGATTGCTTTAAGTGATAACAGGTGGATTTGGTCGGACATTCGTATACAAAATTATCAATAATCTTTTAAGTACAATTTAGTTTGTTGGTTGAAACTGTCCGTATTCAGATACGTCTACTGTTTTCAGTAGTAACGGTTTATTTAGGTCAGACACTTGACCTTTCGAAGACGAATAATTTAGTTGATTAAAATGTGCTAGCTATTTTATGATGCTCGATTATTATCAGTTGTAAGGATTCACTTTGGACAGACATCAATTTCTTAAATGGTTGATAATCTTGTAAAGCCAATTTCATTTATTAGTTAAAATGGTCCCTTTGTTCTAGATAGCTCGATTATTTTCAGTAGAAAGGTTTTGTTTTAGTCAGGCGGCAGATTCTTACAAGCTTGATAATTTTGTGAACGCATGTTACTTAGTTGATTAAAATTGCCTGGTTAATTCCAGTAGTAATGGCGCGCTATGGTCAGACGGTGGGCTTTTAAATAGAAATCTTGCAAATATCGCTGTAATTTACAAGCCCAGGAATAATTTAAATTTACTGGCAGAAAATTTCAATTGTCCTTTATTTGAAACTTTTAGAAAGTGTATGTATTTTTAACTTTTTCCATTTACTTTTTATAGTCTAAAGTCTGAAGCATCAGGTACTTTAAGCAAAAAAAATCTCTTTGAAATGAAACTTCGAATTGAATACTGAAAATGACTGTAAAAACTGTTCCTTCCTACGGAACTTAAAATAGTTGTTACAAGGAATTAGGTTAATTAAATCCTTGACTTTTTTTTATTGAACCGAAAAACGATTTGAAAATATTAAATCAACTACGCACTTATTTTAAGCAGTCATAATTTAACCACCGAATAGATTACGAGTAGGTGAAAATTAATCGATCAACGATACGATCGACCATACGTCCAAATAAATCTACGAATACTCCATGTACATGACTTAGTTTCGTCGACGATCTAAACCGCGAGCTATTCATTTGCTTACCCTAAAAAGAAATAAATAAAATGCGGCTTTCAGTCGACGAGTGCATCGGCGCGGCAATCGAATGAATGGAAGTCTTTTGCTACGGCCGCTTTTGTTTTCGTTTAATTAAGAATTTTCGGTGCGTAACTTGCAGGCATTGAAGAGCACGTCCAGCCACACTCTTTTCATAGTCTGGTTTTTTACGTTGTGCCTTGTCCGTTCGGCACTCGTTTAATAACCGATAGCACGGTAAATCATTAAAAAAAATTCGTTTTCCATCAAATGGCAGTTAATTGCATAGCCAAATACTCGATGCATTTAGCAGCCACTCTGAACGCAGAAAATTATTAGCGCAACATGCAATCGCTAATTCAGGTTTCACAGTTCATTGAAGTAACATTTGGCGCACTGAAGGGAGACAAAATTAATTAAGTTAGTACAAAAATTACGTAAACGGTCAACGTTTAAGATAAAGACTTCATCTATTTTTTACTTTTGGTTAAAATTCAGTGACTTAGTCCGGAAAAGACTTGAGACACTGTAAACGAAATTTTTCAATATTTATTTATCCATTTCAGTCTGTCAGAGGCTTTCTATTTCAGGCCTCCCAAGACCACTTGCAGTATCTATTAATATCAAATTGCAAATTATTACTTGAATTAAAGATCAATGTAACAGGAATTGAAAATCTCATATAAGGTATTGAAGATAAAATGAGAATCTTCTTAAAAGATTTCTGAGAAGGACTCGATTTATATACGCTTTGCCTTTTTTGCAATGGTCGTTTGTAAAGTCGCGCGTCATAGACCGTAAATGGCTGCGTGTCGCGTCTAGCACTGCACCGAATCACGCGACGCTATTCTTTTTCGCTTTTTTTTTTCGTCGGCCGTTTTTTCTCACCCTCGACATTCACCTCGCGTGCGATTCTAGCACAACTTGCACATGCTACTTAGTCTGACTGTTGCATGTGACGTTTTGTCACTGCTCGTGATTTTTACCGACTTTTTTTCTGAAAATTCTTCCAAACTTTATACAAGTCACGAATAACAACAATACGGAAATGTAATAAGATGCTCGGAATAGTTCTTCTGTTAATAAACAAAATTCTTTGTTTCTTTTTTATTTTTATCTTGCATTTTAAGATCACTATTAGATTTTCTATTGAAAACAATTAAAAATTTTTGTGACTTAATAATTTACTTTGTTTGTATCAAAAATAATGATGACGATAATGTTAGTAATTTAACAATGCCCCTGTTTCTTAAAATTAGAAACATTTTGATGAGTATTAAATTAGCGCTGCTCGTGTTCGGAAATAAAATTTGAGCAGTACGCGAAACGTCACTTGCCGTCCTAAATTAAATTGAAATTCAAGTCTTTATCCCTCGTTCGATAAGTGTAACTTCAGCGAAGCATTTTTCCATAATTTGAAAGTGCTTGATTGCGTCCGATTTGAAAATTGGAGGAAAATGACTCGACAAAACAAAGAGGAACGGCCTGAATTTGCCGGGCGCGAAGCAATTGATGTGTAGGAAGAGGGGCATCAACGTGATTATCATTATCTCGCATCGATCGGATGGCAGTCGCCGTTCACGAGCTTCACTCACGCAATCGGACTTCCGTTCCGTTCCGTTCCGTTTCGTTTCTTTTCTTTTATTAGGCTGCAAGCTCGAGCACGACGCTGAAGTACAGTCATCGACGTCTCCTGCGTCTTCTAACAAAATTCACAGTCCTCGTTGTATGTAGACTGTAATTGGTAGGTACACTGCTGACAGGCAAATTTTTCATTTTTAATCCCTTTTACGTTAATTACTACTTTTAAAGATAAGCAACCCTTTCGATTTAACGAGTTAAGTGGCGCTCACATATTTTTTTTAAATGTGGTCAGTGCGATGACAAATATAAAAGCTTAATTTTACTGTGCAGTCATGATTGAACAATACAATGAAAACATAAAATTCCACAAAAAGCATGATTCAGTCTTTTATTCAGACAAAGTGATAAACCCTGCACGCTTAATCTAGTTTGTTACGGCAGGCGACGTTACAATTTTTCAATGTGAAGAGAAGGCTTGTTACGAAAAATAGTATCTCATTGATTTTCTCCCAGGCACGGCTGTCACAATTGTACTTGCGGTTCGAAGGCAATTTTGTGATTATACAGTGGCGAACTCGGAACTAGAAATTTGCCTTTCTCCTTTATAATTTTGCGGCGTCAAATAAAGAGACGACAATACATCATTTAGTGCTTCTCGGCTGGCCGCTGTGCCGCGTTTTTACGAAACCCAGGGAGAAGATAAACTCCGGTTTGCGGCGCGATCGGACGATAGAGCGGCCGATAGAGCCCAAGTGTAGTTACGTAGACGAACGTTTCGTATAGCCGGTACTCTTGGGACGAGAGTGGCGGGCCGACTCGCGGAACGGTGAATTACGAGCGACGAGCTTAACGTCTTCACACACTTCAAGTATTTATCGTGAAAAATCGAACTTGCAGAATAGCCGCCGAGTGAGGTAGCCGAAAGAAGGCTATTCCCCAGGTGGTGGAACTGTTTTTTAAGGGTTCGATGGAAATGTAATTATTTTAAAATTGGAAAATACCTTCAAAATTTCATATTCATGTAAATACGTGCTTAATTATATTTCAGTATGACGTGCTCGTGAATCCGGGGGAACAAATTAATATTTCACGATGCAAGTCTGATGAATCCCGAATTAATAACTAAGACGTTATTTTACATACGTGCGGCTACTGCAATTCATACACATTTTTAATTGAATTATTTTCAATCGAAATTAAATTAATTATAGAATTCCCTCAATAAAAGTGTTAAGCAAAGTATTTAAAAAAATTTAGTTTAAAGTTTAAAATTTAAAACTTAAAGTCTAATAATTTAGTAATTTCAGCTAAAAAACGGTACGATCGATTTCATAAATACTTAAATCCACGATTTAATACAAATGAAACCAATTGCTTCATCTTGAATGATCTATACCATTCTACACTGCCGGTTCATAATATTGAAAAAAAAACTGATTTCGACGCGCTCGATGTACTCGTCTTAATCAAAATTTATGTACACACCAGAGGCAGCAACTCCCATTATTCATAAGCAAGTACCAGAGCACGAAATTGTTATTCCCTTCCGGAGGAAATTAACTTCCCCTTTTGGCATTCGAGCGGCAATCGAATACTGCGCTCTCGCATCGCAGGCGGCGCCGATAAGCAATAATGCGCGACCCAGCCCCGCTCGTACTCCCGCTCCAATCCGTTAATTCATTCTCGAAAAATCGATCGACCCAATCAATCAGTGTTTTTTTTCATCTTTTTTCTGTTTACTTTGCACGGCCCTGCTGTCCTCTCCCGTCATCCCTCGAGCTGCCATGCGGATTTGTTAGACAAAAGTGAGCACGAATCAGCCGGAGCAATCGGGAGGTGAATGCAGACTGGAGCGAATGACGCGTACGCCCCATTCGGATGGACTCACAAACCAGAATCTGGGCAAAATTGGTACAGCACCGTCTGTACGTTCACCTGCGTCATCGCGATTTTTGCGCAACTTCTTGGAAGCCTTTATATCCTCCGTGCGCTTCGTTCAGTCACCCTTCGAGAAAGTCGCGGTACCGAAGAAAGACTTCGAGTTAAGGTCGAAGCTTCGTAGTTTAAACGACAGTTTGCGAATAAAAAGAAAAAAAAATATATAAAAGCAGTTTATGTTGGGTGCATACAAGGAAATGTTTCTAGTTACTTTTTCGATATGAAATTCGAAGAAATGAAAAAAAAAATACTTAAAAGAACTTTAACTTACAAATGTCGTAAATAAATACTGCAGTTCTTAAGGAAAACTTTCTGCAAATATAGCCTTGTAGTAGATAAAAGTGCGTCATTTCAGTCATCGTTCGACATTGTTTATTCATCCCAGTCTATTTTAGTACACTTAAATTTATTCAAATGTATTTTTTCAAATACATGAAAATTAAGGAAAATTGAACAAAAAGCATATTTTTAGATATATTCTTAGCATATTCTTGAAGCATCTGCTTCAGACGTCTCGGGGGTTTCAGTAGTAAATGCTCGTATTGGTCAGACATCAGCTCCTTACAATAAAGATTGATAACCTAGTAAATAGCTAATTTTATTAGTTTAAACGATTCAATTAAATGTAGTAAGTTACTTGTGTTGGATAGCTCCATTGATTCAGTAGTAAAGGTCTGTGTCGGTCAGGCATTATTTTTTTTTTAAAGATTAATAATCTTGCGAGTGCTGATTAATTCGTTGATATAAATGCATAATATTTTAGATTGTTCGATAGCTTTCAGTAGTAAACTCCCGTATCGGTCAGACCTGTGTTTTTTAAATGATTAATAATTTTGCGAGTGCTGATTAATTTGTTGATTAAAATACTTAATATTTTAGATTACTCGAACGTTTGCAGTAGTATTGATTCGTGTTAGTCAGACTCGCGTTTTTTTAATGATTAATAATTTTGCGAGTGCTGATTAATTTGTTGATTAAAATACTTAATATTTTAGATTGCTCGATCATTTTCAGTAGTAAAATCACGTACTGGTCATACATATATTTTCTAAATAATTACTTAATTGAATAAACATTTCGCACCACCGATTTCAATTTCTCCTTAACTTCTGCGGTAAATAAATAATATTCAATAGTTCGCACCAGAATACCGCGATCCACGTGATAAGATTTAACTTTCGTGAACAGGCGGAATAAAGTATGGGGAAAATATGCAAAGCAGAAAGGCAATATCGAGCGATATCCATCGAGCGCATCTAAGAAATCAAGAGCTCGAGCCGGCCGTTCTTTAACTTTTTCCCTTGCCTCCGTCTCCCCCTTAGTGTTTCTCCTCGCGAGCCCTGCGGGTAATAAATCGGCGGTTCCACCGGTACCCCCGGGAATGAACTGACGAAAATATAGCGGCGGCCCGCAAACTAGGAATTGTTAGTTACTGCTACGGACATGAAATATACGAAAGGGAACGGGAGGGTGGGTCGAGCGCGGAGCCCGAGGAGGATGTGCCTCGCGAATTCTATTCTCCAGTGGTGGCGGCGGTAGCAGCAGCAGCCGCGGGCACGAGCGAGCGAAAATTCTGGCCGCAAATCGCTTTGCTTTAAATAGTCTCAGGAGAGCGACCGTAGCCGTGAGCCGGCGCTATTTTGCGGAATATAGAATTAAAATGGATTCGCGAGTCGGTCCCCACTGTTGTTCCGCCGAGCGCGTCAAAGGAATGCCCTGATATTCGGATACGCTCACACTTGATGTATGAAAATTTATGAATTGTGAAACTCGATAAAAATATTATTTAAGTAGAATTAATAAAACAAGAAAAAATATATTTTGTACTACAAGTGCTTGTATAAAAATGGAATGATGAGAATATCAATTAGATAAAATTTTTGTTATACATATGTTGAGAATACAGAACACAGCTAATTAATACATATTACGTAATTAACATTGGTTGTGAGATCATTTTTAAGTTGTTTGGAATTTTTCTGCATTCACTGCATTCCACGTTGTTTTCTTTATTATTTTTTTTATCTTTGTTTTAGTAACGTGAGAAGAAATTTCATTAAAAATTATCTAGAAAATTCAAATAAAATTCATTAGAGCGAGACGTGAAAAAAAGTATTCAGGATATTTTGATAAAAATTATGAATAATTAAGAACGACCAAGTAAGCATTATAAAATTTATGTACACCGTTGTGAAAGTAAGGGAACAATGGAGCAGAGAAAAGAATTTTAAATACAAAAGCTTGATCGTTTTTTACTGCAAAAAGTGAAATATGCTATGAACTTTTGCAAATCCATTGCGTGTTGAAATTGAAGATCCTTTTTATATTTACAATACAACAAATCTCGAAATACATCAGAACATCAATATCTGCCACAGCCGTTCAGGTAGCGAAAGATTTAAAAAAAGTTATAACTCTTGTTAGTAACCGTTAAAACAGTTTTAATCAATAAAATTAAATGCTTGTCCCAAATATCGCCGAAATATTAGGTCTTAGATAAAAGTACTTTTATTACTCAAAGTGCTATTTTAATGTCCAATTGTGTTATGCAGTTATATTCTCGTTTTCAGCGGACGTGTGTTCATCGAGAAAGAGAGTTACAAACATGCGTTATGTTTGTGCATGTTGGACACGACTGCATGTATGCACACCGTGGAAAATGGAACATATGAGCCGGCACGTGAAAAACACTAATTTGCCTTTCGCATTTTGTCCGGGTGATTCATTTTATTTTCATGAGAAAATAAATGTCAGCCTTGTTTCATGGAGAACATTGCTACCGATGGACAGACGTAAAAAGCATTCTTTCGCCACAAAAAGTGCAATAACGTGCGTCGATAATTGTCAATTTCATATTACTTTACGCTTTACTGGATACCCGCGCGCTGGATTTATTTTTTTTTAATGGTCCATTAGGCCGAATTGCACGCTCATTTACCGCAAAACGATATTTATTATTAGTGTATTTATTACGATCACTATATTTAAACTTTTATTAAAACTGATCATTTGAACATTTTGCAGAAATATAAATTCACTTAGCAATTATCTATTTCCATTTATTTCCAAAATAGATTACTATTTATTAGATATAAATAAACATTATATTATTTCTGATTGATGATATTAGTAATTATCAATAGTTACAAAATAGCTAGTTAAATAAAATTCAGACTACAATCGTAGTCACCTATAAGATTTTTGCTTAATAATAGCTTTTGAAAATTTTATCATATTCATTTTAGTATCCCAGCTCCTGCAGAATCTTTACTACATTATTAATACTGATTATTTATTTCTTCTAGTAAAAAAGAATAATGCTTTAATACGTAGAAATAGGTCAAATGGAAAATAATTCTTTTTAAAAACAAATAAAACAATAAAAGAAAGTACACCGTAATCAATAAATTTTCCCAACAATATACCATGTAACTTTTGTTTTTTAAGTTCGATTGAAAGGTAAAAACGCTTTTGCCGTTATTTATTTGTGTGCGAGATCTATCGCATTTCTCGGGGCTCATGAAAACTCGTGCGAGTGAGGCAACATATGCGCTTGTGTAGATGGCGACGTAAAAAAGGCGTGGGGAATTATATGCGCTGTCTTTCCATTAATTCACAAAACAAGAACCACGTAAAAACGTTGTTCATATAAAAGATAGAGGAACATAAAGGCGCGCCGACGATGAAAAAAAAAGCAAATGACGAAAACACGTATGGGTTCGTTTAACATTGCACCGGTCGCAGAAAAAAAAATAGCGTATCAATATTTAAATATTTTTAAAATACATAAATTCGATTCTATAGATACGCACATCGCTCCCAAAATTTACACAAGTCAAATTCACAGAATATTTACTCATTCGATATGTAAAAGACTCATACCACGTAAAATAAGTGGAATATATTTACTTATTTAAAGCGAACTTGAAGCTACACAAATTCATTACAACATACTCTCTTTGGTAAAATTTTAAACTCGTGCGCGCGTCTTCGCACATCAGTCATAAAAGTTTAATAACTCGAAATACACCTCAACAGGCTTAATTAAAAAAAAAAAACTAGGGCACCGAGATTCATCCATCTACGCGTACCTGAGATTGCCTCGGTGTGACAAGCGACATGCGGCGATGCGACAAAACATGGGTGCAGGTGTCTGTGTTTAATGTCCCGTCATAATCCATCGTTGCCGACCCAGTAAATTCCTGGAATTGTCAACGACGTCAGGAGGAGTAGGAGGAGGAGAGGACGAGAGAGGGCTGGAAGATGGGGGGGAAGCATCATTGTTGCGGGGGCGGAGGGAGGGGGGGGGTGGTACCTGATATTTAGCGTGGCATCGCGCCTACCTCGCCAGCACTCGCTTTACGTTAAACGACTGTTTATCGTCCCTGGACCCCACAGTACGTGCGTGTGTTGACGGCGCGTCAGTGGTGTGCTCCGCGGATTTCCTCCCGGCGTTAAGCCTAATGAACTACGTCGCTATGCCGCTACGTTTGGCGATGACTAGGCTCCCACCCCCTCTTTCTCACCCCCTCATACGCGGTATATGCGTATACGCTGCTGCTGCGTACACATGGCTTGCTGACCTCTCCCGGCTCCCATCTATATAGTTGCGTGTCTAGTCAACGAGCATATGTATACACACACACACACACAGACATATATATATATGTATATACATATATATGTATATATATGCATATATAAGCATATGCGTATTCTCTCTTTGTATCTCTGTCTGGCCTCCCCCACTTCTGTGACCCTCTCTCGCTCCTGCACACAAGACTCCTCTTCAGCCCCCCTATAGTCATTGATCCGATGAGGTAAGGGAATGCGTTCGATTAGGCACTTTGTGTTCCTAACACGATGGGGCTAGTATACGATTGTAAGCACACCAACCGCCGGATTGACCCGCCATGCTACGCGTCCGCTTCTCCCCACCTCTCGCTACGTCGCACACGAGAAGTCCCTCCTCTGACTGTGTTGATGGGGCGAATCCTTACTTGCTGCCTAATCATTGCGAATTGGCTTTGTTCCCTTTGATTGTACTGCAGGAGACTCTCTTGATTGGCGCTGGAAGCGTGTTCGAGTTTTGCTAATAACTCGCTGAAATTGTAGCTTGCTGAGTGACGCCCTTCGATTGCTGTCGAAGATTCGATTATTTAAATTTTTTTTTTTTTAATCAGATGAGTCGACGTTCGTCTGTGTATTGAAACGTCAGCTCGACTCGTTAAATGTAAAATTAATAAATTAAATTTCAAATTAACTCCTGCATTGAAGAGGATCGATAATTTATCTCTTGACGCACAAAAAGAAGAACTTTCACCAGCCAATCTAATGGATTAAGTGAAAAATATTTTTCGAGTATCAGGCGAAAAAACAAATTCCAAATAAAAAAAATTCCTCACAAAAAAAATGAAGAATTTTTTTCCTCGAAGGAAATACCGACAACACTTCATGAATTACTCAGACCCAGTTGTTTTTTTTTTCCCTCGAACACTGTAATAACAGCGATAAATCTTATTACCTCTTAAGCCCGACTCTGTTCCAGGAGGATGGGGGGATGAGCGCAATGCCGTGGAGTAGAATTCAAATCGCACTACCAACTGGGCCTGCGAACGGAAGTATACCTATACAGAGTCGCGCAGCTCGGGTTCGATGCGGCGGCTGCCATCGTCCGTGTCGCTGAGCGCGAGCGATTAATCAGAGCAGAAGGTAAAAGCTCCGAGTGAGGGGTGGGGGCGGCGGTAAAGAGCAGGCTGGCTGTAAAAAAGTGTGTCTCTTGACCATTCGTCGCAAGACAAGTTCCATAGTCGTAAAGTATTACGTAGGATAAGGGGGTCTTGGCGCGTGGCCCGCAATCGATGTTCTGATGCAGTGCACCGAAAGTTCATAGCCGCCAAGGCGAGCGAGAATGTGCGAGGAAAAAAAATGTGCCTCGGGAAAAAAGTTGCTTCGGGCGAAATGCACTTTGACAAATTCTTGGAACGTATGTCCGCGGTGAAAGGACAGTTTTCGTTGGTACAACGAATGATGATGATTTAAGAAGTGAATATTAAATTAAATGGGTCACTACAGTAATAACTGCGGTATTTTTACTTTTCCGTTGATAAATGGACACTTTATTTTTGTTCTTTCGAATGGAATGGTGCATTACCAAGTAGCTAGAGTATTTCTTAAATTTGCTTATCGCTACTCGATGGACTACGATTGAAAAGCAGCTTTAGATTGTTAGCGAGTTGATTGCTTTCCTTTATCCATAAACCGTCGAAATATCTAGTAAGTTTACGACTGAAATATACTGCCAATGCTTTACGCCCGCGCTGACAATTTTGGATTAAACACCGAGTATTCCGAAACGGGATATGGATACTTCGGATTCTAATTACAGAACCAATTTATTGAAAATTGATAATAATTATTTAAGGTAGAAAGTAATCTAAGAAAGGATAATGTAATTTTATACTTTTGTGCTGTTTCTCCATAAAAAGATTTAATTTACGTTAATGTTTGTCACTTTTATGCTTAATAATATTATATAATCGTTTGTGAAAATAGCCGACGTAACGTGCGAACAGTAATGGCAGTTTCTTGAGATTATTAGGCAATATTAAAAGTATCGCATTGCAATAAACAATTCGTAAGCAGCTATTAGAGTTCATAAATGTGGGGATCAATATTCGAGAGGATAATCGTAAAACGGAAACGGTATCCATATCCGGCTGTAAATTTAATAAAATCTTTATAACGAGCTTATAGGTGTGTATGCAATGGACTCGAGAAAAAGTTCTAACCGTAATTACTTTATTTTATTTGTGACGTAATAAGCAATTTCATATTTTGACTAGAATACGATTATTGCTCCCTTCATTGCAGCTAATTTCGGTTGAATAATTTTCGAGTCAGCTATAAGGAAATTTAGAGTTTATAAATTTTACGTTGATTGCTGTTAATTTATACTAAAATTATAATCACCACTTCTGTTTAAAAAGGGATTTGGAAGCGGCGTTAAAGCAGACTCGAGAGCCTCTCTTAGTCACTTAAAATTTTATAGAAATATGAATCTCTAAAAATTTATACGCGTCAATTGAAAAGAACTCCCAAAAAAATTTAACAACGAAATCACATACTTTGTCTGCTTTCTAAGCGGCGTATAAAATAAATGTGAAGCAAAAATTATGAAATCAGATTTAAAAATAGCTCGTTTAACTTTGTAGTTAAAAAAGAAGAAGAAAGCACTTTACGCTTGCTTTATTCGAAAGTGAAATACGTCTCTCTAAAATATTTGAAATAACGCTTTCATTTATCATGATTCACCGTAAAAATGCTCGCCGAAATAAGGGGAAAAATTTAATTAAAATTTTTTCAGCCGCGTATAAACACCTCTCCAGCTTCAAATCAAATTACGAAACAACCGACCCAATTTTTATTTTTGTTTTCATCCCCCACCGAAAACGTCCACGCGCATTTGCCCCAGTGCGTCGGGCGCGCAATCTCGCCAAAGAACGCGAAATTAAAATTAAAGCGCACCCTTCGTCCCCGCTTTTTTTTTTCACCGAGTGCGTGGTCTGCAGCGGCGTATAACGGTCAAACGGCCGGTCTGTCTCGCACCACGTGGCCATGCAGGACGGCACGCTCGGACGGTAGGCACAATGGGCGCGCGGCACAAAGCGCGGTCGAAATCTCCGTTAAAAAGCATAATTGTTTCGCGTACTAGATCCCTAACTGACGATAAATCTCGGAGAAATGCCGGCTGAAATGACTTTCCCCGTAATATATAACGCGCCGGCGCATATATGCCGCAATGGCAGCGGCAGCGTTGCAGGGGTCACGTAACCCAGCCGATATTGTTTTATGCCCCTGCACGCGGCGTAATGGTATACTGCATCATTGTCACGCGTAAATGGACATAACATGAAAAACGAGGTGAGCTATGAACTGCCTTGTTGTATACGGGACGGAGAGAAAGCGAGAGGAAGAGGGAGGGATGGAGAGGTCGGGCGAATTCACTCCCTATGAAATAATAAAATGTATTTTTTATCTCTCCCCCCTTTTCGCTTTCGATGATTGCCGATTCATTGGATTATTTGTCGGCTCATCCTGTTCAGCCATTGTTACGGTCTTGGACGCATGCGAGCCGCGCATTTATTATTTAAAACTACAGGGCCAAAATCGTGGTAGTCAATTAAGCCTTTTTATTCGTTACTTTCTACACTTGCAAAGAGAAAAGGATATCCGGGCTAAATTTAGCTTTTTATGTCGGTATAAATTCCGTAATACTGCAAATATATGTTACACTTCTGATTAGATCGAATACAATTTTAAAGCACTAGTTTTGATGAAAATTAAATTAAAATATTTTTTAGTACCTAGTTTCATCAGTTTTTAAACAAAAGTTACATGATAAGTTATTTCACCTGCGGCTATTTTCAAGACGTTTGTAAATCTTAGAAAAACTTATTTCCGGTCAAGCTAAACTAATGCAAACTGTTAATGAAACGTCAGACGCGGCAGTATTTAAAAATGTACGACTAAAAAGAAAAAAATAACATACTCATCGAAGATTTTGCATAATAAAGCGATTAAAGGACGCGTAAATCAAGCGAAAATCGCTCCCTCTGCGTTTCCTCTTTTTGAATAATGCCCTCTGCACTTTGCCGCTCTCCTGTTCGATCCTACGCCTTCCTGATAATGCAAAATTTTTCAGTTACGTTCTGCCCGAAAGGTCAATCCTTTTGTTATTTTTCTATGTATAGGTCGGTCGTCATGGCGATGCGCGGTCCGTGAACCATGACTGCGCCATTCTTCCTGCGTTATTAAAGGATCGACAGAGCGAGAGGCAGAAAGTGGCGCGGGTGGGTGAGAGAGGGACAGTGAAAAAGATTTTCGACATTTCCGCCAATACGATTAAGCCATACATTTTCTCGACGTTATTATCGGCTGCTCAAGAGGAGGAAGTTGGAGGATGGCTCGGCACACTTGCCATGGCCGGTATGTCGGTTCCTTTGAAGTTATGGCAGTGAGCACATATTATATCGAAAATCTTTGATTAGACGTCCTGAGAGACCGGTACGTTATATCTCCCTCGTTTCTCTTAGTCAAGAGCTTATATGCCTAACTTTCTCTATGGAACGCTCCGCTCCTCCATTCAAGCTTTTATCTTATACATCAATCAATTGGTTTAAGCGTAACGTATACGCTAGGTTTTCAAATATTTTCTGAAATCAACGTCGATGGAAGAAACGATAATGGGAGAAACGCTACTTTAATTTTTTTATTCTATTGTCTTCACCTCATTAAAATATTTTTATGTATAATTATCTCTATCAAATCGTGCAAGCCGCGTGTACACTTTGTTAATAAATTATTGAAAAAATTGTTGCGTGCGCTTTTTAGCTTTACATGATAAATATTTTTGTATCGTTAAATTGACTTAATCGTTAATCGATTGATTACATTTTCAGTATTTTTCTTTTTATATTTTACCTTAATAATCAATTTTATGAGTTACATTTTCTTCCAGCTCTATCAGTTGTCGATTTAATTATTATTATTATTATTATTTTAATACGAATACGGTAAACATGCTTCGTTTTGTTTGCAACTAACAATAATTAATAAGCAAATTTCATTTACATACGACTCATCTTGAAATTTGCTGTGTTTTACCCGTGTGCTAATCTACTTAAAATTTAATCGAATAAACCCTAGTTGAACAATACCTTACATATGGATCCGATAAACATTAATTCCGTGAAATTTCAATCCGAACGTTACGAGATATAATGGAGGAGATTCAAATCACTTCATGAAAAGAATTCCGTAAATAGGCTTACGAGCTTTTCCTCGATTATTATTCCTTCCACGGGCTGGTTTTACTTCATATCTATACTACTGCTACATAGAATTTACACAAGAGATCTGCTGATTCCGTTTGCTCATTCCCTCACACCTTCGTCCTCCTTTAATCTGCTACATTTTACGTCTTTGTCTCCCCTAAACGTCTTACTGGGGCACTAGATTAAGTTGCGCTTGCTTACCAAGATAAGGGGTACTCGATACTTTCTTAAGTGTTATAATGCTTAGAACTAAACGTAAACTTCATAATGCGGATATTGTTTGCTATTGGAATAACAGATAATCGGATTAAATTATTGAAAGTATATCCATAGCAATATCGAAAATGAAGATGGTTCTGTGTAATTTTAAAATTGATAGTGCCGATTCGCAGTTCCATCAATTTTATTTTTATTTTCATTTTTATATTTATGTTACATTCATTATTTTGCATATTTCATTTTTGTAAAAAGTACGAAATTATAGAAGTCTTTTAGAAATCATTTTTTGCCATGTGTATTACGATTTTACTAGGAACCGTGAGCTGCAAACCACGCACCACGTTCTCAGTATAGCTGGCCAAAAATTTTTCTGAAAAGACTAATATAAAAAAATAATTATATAAAAGTTAAATTAAACTAATTGCTATTTCAGGACTCCAACGGTTATTAGATATTATTAAAAGTTAAACCAGCTGTTTCGAAATTTTACATGCAAAATAGCAGTAACTAATAAAAACTGCAAGAGAAATTAAAAAAAGCTCATTTTAAAGCCAATGAAAATTAAAAAAATAGGAAAAAAGTGACAAATAAAGGAATAAAGTGAAATGTTATTACAAACTCCAATAAAGAAAAAATGACAGTTTAATTTAAAGCGAACGAATTTGAATTCCGCGCAGACGAATTGCACTCGCAAGATAACAGATCGTACGACTCATTTCGTTACCTCCCCTCCTGTTGAAAAAAAAAAGCTTAAAATGCCATGGCTTGAAAATTTAGCCGTGGCAACCAAGGATAAACATGGAACTCTCCTTGAGAATCCGGCAAGCGGCAACATGGAGGACAAAGTGCGCGCATACGCGAAGAAGCGCTCGGAGGCCTGGAATTTCGCGGGAAAGTAAATTCATAACGTCGTCAACGAGGTCCCGCAACTTCCCGTCGAAGAATCCGCTCAGCTAAGCCCGCAAATCGACGGCCACGCGCGTACACGTACACGCCTTCTCCCCCCCCCCCACCTTCCCCCGATTAATCGCCCCCGCGGGAGCAGCGTCCGATTAAATTAAACTTGGCAAGAATTTCACTTTGCGCACCGCACAACTTTACCGAGGTGACGGGGTCGCGTCCCTGGACCTGCAATAAAACTCCGTCAAGGCTGGCGCGGGGTGAGGGAAGCTCGCGCTCGCTATGCGGTCAGTCGATATAGAGGGGAAGGTGCAGAATTCGACGTCCGCAATCGCGATCGGTTGATCTATGGGCCTGGGCGAACTTGTCTAATAAACCGAATTGACGATTTTAATTGAGGGGTGGGTGGGGTTCGCATCGTCGGCTGATACGTCGCGATTTATGAGGAAGCTTATGAGAGCGCGCCGACGATGGGAAGAGGGATAGGAGGGCACGGCAAAGGTTCGCGCAGCGTCTCGGAATGCCCTCTTCTCCGACACACAGAGCGGCTTTTGTAAGTAGACCAGCCAGAATTTCATATCGTTTATACGGAGGCGGGGGGTATATATAGTAACCTCGATTTTCTAGACTTTGTTCCCGAGAAGACGAATTATTTTCGAAAATGAGCCGAACAATGCGGGATTTGAATGAATTTGCTGAAAACTTTATTTAAATCGGCTAATTTATAGCATCGCGTAGGTTCAATGGAACACGGGGATCAATATATTTACGGGGAATTTCATTAAATTCGTCAAATTATTACGAGGACGATTTATGCCGGCGAACGTATCGCTGTACGTATACGAGAATTAAGGTAATTTGAAATTCTTTTTCTACTTATTCTTATTACTTCTTAAAAGACGATCGAATTAACGCAATGTTTTATGATGATGGTCACTAAAATATAGCGAGTAATTACAAATAATTATTTCGTACGATATTTCGTAATTATCATAAAATGGGAATTAATCGAGCGATATTAAAATAATTGGACAATAAATATTCTTAATTATATAACTTTTACAATACGTGATATCATCAGTTTAAGAATTTGAGTTATATTTACACTCTGAATCATAAAATTATCATAATTATACATTAATAAACCGCTGTAGTCATTACGTTTTAAAAGAAGCGCAAAATGTTATTTCATTACTGCATTTTGCAACATAAATATGACGAATGATAAAGTAGAAAGAAATCATAAAACTGATTCACCAGGTGAACTGTATTGCATTTTTAATTTGATGAAATGAATAATAAAATTTTTATACGCTACATAACATATACTCAACGCACGCAAGCTGTAGATGTTATTTTGTTTTTAAATTATTTATTGTGACGCTATTTATAAAGCAAAACCACATTTCCACGCGCGTAGCGCGCGCCTGATCTAGTGCAAAAAAAATGAATGTTTCTCATTTCGACCCTTTTAACTGTTTTTAATTTTTCTCATCCGAAGTTTCCCCAATAAAATTTACCCTGCAATTTGGAATGATTATAGCTTGTAATCACCACTCGTCAATACCTCGCTTCTTTCCCTTCTCCAGACATCTCCAGGACCGTCTAACCCACGTGGGCATTCGCGTAAGATCGCCTTAAAAATAAGCGGCCGATAAAAACGTTCTTCTTTTGTGCTCCTACTTCGCTATATGCGAAATAAGGTCTTCCTTTTACTCGCCTTTACGTCTTCATAAAGGAGAGTTTCATGTCGGGTGAGCGTCGCAAATTAAATTTCATTACGCCCAGCTTGGTTGCCTGCCTACGTGTATTGCATTATTTGCTCGCATTATAGACGTCGCGATTAAACCTGTTATGTCAACGGTTAATTTAAAAAATCCCATTGGCTGACAATGATTCGCCGGGACGGGGGCGAGAGAAAAAATTCATCAAAGGCAAAAACCGCGTCGTTCATTATGCGTCGCGTTAAAAAAATTAGTCCGGGGAAGAGGAGGGAAATTGCCTCACAAGATTTTCGTATTAATTAACGAAAGTCAGCCAGCTGTAAAAGTAGCTTTAGTCCCACACGAGAAAATTAAGGCAAACTAGATAAGACATGCCCTTGTGTGCGTATACGTGTGTATATATATATTTTCTGATGTCCGGCGTTTTCGTTCGTTAATTTCGCAATGGCAAAATAAAGTAGACAACAAGCGTGTCAGAGTGCAATTAAACTTTAGGACACGGGTCATGCACTGCACATGCCGCAGACGATAAGCCGGCTAAAAGTACTGCCTGGTACTTCTTTTCACATGTTGAGCCCCCGACTCAATTACAAGAATCGTGCGCGCTTCTTATTTAGAGCCGCGTGCGCGCCAATTCGCGCACTACTTAATAATTGCCTCGAGTGTACAATATAGTATTTTCAAATAATTGCGAGGATTTGTGTAAGTGTGGAGTCAATTTTTCCTTTCATTGAAACAGCTGTTTACTTTTGAAATATTTCACTTTTTTTTCTTGTTTATGCATTAGCGCGACGAAAACCGGAGAGAAATTTAAGTGAGGCAAGCGAGCAAAGAGAATGTTAGTGGAATAATTATGCAAATAGGTGGCTAATTGTGAAATATGCTAATCGTTTAAGCTGCTAACAATTTATTCATTCAAAATTTTCAAATTGAATGTGACTTTCAGAACTATTAAAAAAACTGTGCGTAAAGCTTCTAGACCTTCACTAAAGACGTTAAAAAATTTAATTTATTGAAATCTACCACCGTGAACCTCTACGATGGCTGACTGCAGAAATTCAAATTCTCCAAGTCGGTCTCTGTAGCCTTCTACGGTAGTCGAGTATAAGAATATCAATTTTTCAATGGGGCTACGTAAACCCCACTAGAGGAATTAAACTCTTGGAAAAATTAAAAATTTTGAACTCCACCACCACAGGAATTCAAAATTTCCGAGTAGGCCACCGTAGGGATCTAGGGTGGTCGAGTATAAAAAGTAATTGTAAATTAAATGTTAATTTAAAGCACTTGAAAAAAAATGTATAAATTCGTAATAAAAAGTGCTACACAGTTATGTCCTTTCTAATAACAGTAATCTAGAAATAGTGTGAATGTGAAAAATCAATTTGTAACATAATTAATGTGATTTATATAATATAGCTTGAAACAATTTTTCTTCGACAAATTAAACATTTTTCTCTCGATTTTCCCAACTTCACGATATTACGTGGTACATGGGATTTTTAAAGCTTAACAATGATGCAGAGAATTCATTAGGGCAGCAGAACTGCGATATCCTCTGTTAATACACTGTAATTATACGATGGAGCCGTTCTTCATTAAAAAGAATGAGCTCAAATTAAAATCAAGAGAAGTGCGTGGATATTCGATGTTAACAAAGTGGAGAAAAAAAAATCCTCCGAAAAAGAGTAGAAAAAATTCGAGTTCATTTTAAAAACACTTTACTCTCGTTTATATATTACGCCGCAATGCAAAGAAAGGCTGGCGCCTCGCGCTTCTCAGGAACACGTAACTATTCTATTTTTTGTGAGTGACACTTGGAAACTAACGCTTCCACCGTTGCGTCGTATTCGTTTTTATTCAGAGATGTACTTAAAGCGCACAAACAAAATAGTCTGTAAATCAACGTTAGCAAGATATCATCAGGAAGAGAATTCATTTTGCAAATTATAATTGTTGTGTTGCAATTATACGTAACCTGAATCTCTTTTTTAAATTATGAGTAACATTCTTACAGAAGCAGTTAGTACACTTTCTAAAATAAAACATATTTTGCCTCAAAAAAAGTACTTTTAACTATAAAAACCAAATTAATTAGTAGAACAAAAAACTGATATTTAAAATCAATGAAGCAGGGACAATGAAAAAACAAGCGGAGAATAATGGCTGAGGTTTCGACAGGATACTCGGAAAACTCGAGACAAATGCATGCATAGTGTGAACAAAAAATTATGAAAGCGGCAGAGACAAAAAAAAAGGGAGAGAGAGAGAAAGAACGACAAGCTGCAGAAAAACGCGAGGCCGTTTCCTCGTGTATTCGACGGCGTTATTGTATCCGGGCATGATTTACAGCGATTCGCTTCCCGATGTTTTCCAACAGTCACGCCAGCGATAACCCGTGCTCTCTCCTCTTTCCCTCTCGCTCTCGTATCGCTGCGCGAATTGTGGACGCTTGCACGTTTTAGCGTCTCGAGCGAGTGGAAGGAATATTTTTCGAGTCATTCAACACGTTCGTGTTCTTTCATCCTCTGCATTTCGCGCATTACAAGAGTTTTCAATGTGCATATACGATCCCTTTTTTCCTTTTTCTTTTAAATTCTGCGCCGAGCGAAGATTCAATATTTCATGCTCTTCATTGTTTCGAAAGAATTTCTGCTTTATTGTTTCTATTCAGCGATTGGGAGAGACACTTGAGTTGAACTTTAAAAATAAAACGATGAAGTCCTTTTTTCTGAACAACCGGAAATTGGGATTGATTCATCAATTGGATTACAAACTTTTTTCATAATTAGATTTTCTAAGAATTAAACAAAACTTTATACGACGAACTCTAATTAATAATCTCATTTAGATCCTCAAATTCAAAAGTAATAAGCGAGCGACTTTCTTGTTCCACTCGTTCAAATAAAGATGAGAGAATACCGTGGGACGGAGAGGAGGGAAGAAGCAATGCAGGAGCAAAACGAAAAATTTCATTAAGATTACGCGGAACTTTATACCCAGATAATATCGAGCAATGTTCACTTATTGCCGAAATAAAATAGCGCCGCGGAAGAATCGCGGAAGAGCTCGCGGGACACTAGGCGAATTTTTCTGGCGGCATGTATAATTTTAAAGCTTCGCGAGGACTATATTCGAAGGCGTCCCGGCGATAAATCGCTCGTACATCATCCCGATAGCGCTGTCGGGTCGCTCCGGCCACGGGCTCAAATACCCGACTCACCCTCTTTCTCCTCGCTTTGCATATAGTTGTACACTGCGACATAATAAAACCATCGGATCCCTGCATATGCGCAAACTAAGACTTACTCGAGCCTGCGCGCCACTGTCGATGCATTTTACACGTTCACGTCAAAGGTGATGCACACTTCTGCAAGAAAATACACTAAAAGAGCAAATTTTTATTGCAAAAATTACGGTAAAGCTCGCTATAAAAATTTTGGAATTTTTCCATAAAATTCCTGTAACATCTTATTTGAAATTAAGACTTTAGACGAAGCTTCGTTATCCTTGGAAGAAAAGCTCTGCAACTTTTAGTATACATATTTTAAGGATGCAATAACATTTAATAATAATATTGTGCTATTTTGTTAATTTTGTAATTCACATTTTTGATTTATAAATGGTTTATAATTTGCTGTTTAATATTTTTTATATAAGAATTAAAAGTATTCTTTTGTGTGATTGTTTTATTTTATACACCTGTATATTAATTTTTCAGGACGTGTAATTAAATAATAACGTTTATTAATGCACTGGTACTCAAGCGTATATAAAGAGTAAATTTGAAAATTTTCATTAGTTACTCTCGTTAGATCAGGCACTCCTTTTGTATCTAGAGAATTATTTTTACAATTGGCTAAAAATGTAAATCATAAAGTAAAATACAGAAAGTATTTATTTTTACACAAAAATGAATTCTCATATTACTTATCCAAATACCGTACAAAGGAGAATAACAATTTTTCCCTCTAATATTTTTAGGTGACCTAATATATTCGTAATATCAAGTGACCCGAAAAATATCTTAGTCAGTATAATGTCCCTAACTTATAGTAATATGAATTATTAAAAAAATAATTCTTTTTTAAAGCGCCCAATAAAAAGCATTCATTGATCAAATGAGATTTAATCCATCTTCGTTTGTTCAAAATTAATACATCGTAAGGGAACATTAATTTTTAGTCATCGCATTATTTTAAAATGTAGCCGTATCCACTGACGTTGCCATTTGTATATCGTCAAAAATAATCTAATGATCTTTAGACATTAAAACGTCTCCTCTTTTTCTCTTCGTCTACGTTACACTCTTTTGTACTCAACGGTGATGCATTAATTACTTTTAAGGTATTTGCAATTCACTCATTACTTTTATGATACTCGCGATTACACTCGCTACTTTTATTGATATTTGCGCTATCACACTCTTTGAATAACATTAGGACAAAAAATATAATTATATTACGCGAGAAATAAAAACTCATTCAGGGCTTCCTGAAAGCCAACATTAAAACCACTTGCTGGAATGTGTCCTACTCTCCATTCCTCCCTGCGCTTCCCTCTGCCTCTATCCTTTTTCTCCTTCCCTCCAACTGTCACTATCTCCCTTGCATATTATTTACGCGATCAAGGTTATTATTTATTCGTGCCTCTGGGGCGAATCTCTCTTTCACCGCTCTAACTCTACTATCGCCGCACACCCACACACGCATTACCCATACATGTAAGCGCGCACATATATGTACACGCTCGACAAACGAGCGAGCTTGGGAACATCATTCACCGCTGGAAACTGTAGCGAATATCCGATCTTTTGATTTTACGCTTGGGTGAATTTGTTCTCGATGGAAGTAAAAAGAAGACATGTGTATTTATGCATACTCGCGTTTTACAGGAGTAAGCGAGTTCTCGACATTGTAATTTACCTCATCATCAAGGGATCAAGGCTCTCCAGGCTCCGTTAAACTTAGTCATACTTTGGGTGCACGCTCAAGAGCAAGTAGAACGTGGAAGAGAAAGTCTGAGAAGCGATCGTGAATTAAGTATGCCTCCGGGAAAAGCTAGGAAGTGGAAGTACTTCATCTCGTAAAGTTTAGAAATAGTGGAACATGAGAGTTGTACATGGGGATTTGTTTAGTAAACGCTTCCATCTTCTGCTTCTTTTTTTTAATTAATGGTGGAATGTTATATGCTAATGAGTTGTACATGGGATTTGTTTAGTAACGCTTCCATCTTCTGCTTCTTTTTTTAATTTAATAGTGATGTGTTACAGGAGTAACATTGCTTTAAATATTTTCATTGCTAATATTTCTATTATTACACTGAGAGAAATTTTTTTATAAAAACTGCTATTGTGGTTAGGAAAGGAGTGACAGTCTTATCAAGTGAGAAATTTTTATACGTAAAATAATAGTTTTTAGTATCTGAAATTTTAAAAATTACTTTTTTAATATAAAAATTGATATTTGGAGTACTAATAATTGTTATTTCTCGCTTGTCCAGACTGTCACTCTTTTCCTAATCACAATATCAATTTTTATTAAGTTTTTTCTCTCAGTGTAAGTAATTGTTTGAGAAATTAATTCCTGCTGTGCAGGATGAGGGAAGATACTCTCGAATCGTGTGTTTTAGAATGTTCCATTTACTATTTGTCGGTTTATTATCGTACTTGATATAGTTGCGAAAATGTTCCATTTGACGTGTCGAATTGCCCTTTTCATTTTCTGGAGCACCATTATGAATTTTCCAATAACTGTGAAATGGTTTATAAAAGGGCGCGAACTACTGATTTCAACTAATTAATGAGCTCACTTGCTGGAGTGTCAGGAATAAAAATTCACTTTTACCAACAATTAGTCTATTAAAAAATTAGTTGCAATTAGTTATATTTTTGAATTTCTTTTATCTCTTGGATTCGTGGAATAAATTACTTTTATATCTATTATTCATGGAATAATTCAGGAACAGATGAATATTTATCAAGCCTTATTAACAAAAACGGTAAAGCTAAATTATTGGTAGTATAATAATCATTTTTTTATTTTTCTAGATTAAATTCAACTCAATACTTATTTTCTTAAGTTGATCGTTACTTAATTTTGATTCGATTAAAATACTCAAATTTTCATTTTCATTTACTCAGTTATACCTTAATAAACCAGTTCATTCAATACATTTATCATTGCATCACTGTCGAGAAAATTGAACCAAAAAACGATAAAAAAATCGATTCGATTAGCGGTTAAAATAATCGACCCTTAAATAAAAAAAAATCAGAAAGATTTGCACAATCCCTACGGGTAAACCGGCTCCCTTTAGACTTATCTCCTGCATATTATAAAGTCCGCGTCTTCTCTTAGAAAAGATAAAAATAAGATTCTTTCGCAGCTTGTAACGAAATCTCTCTTTACAGTCAACTAATCAAGAACATCCGCGTCTTTAGCTACTTCAAGCGAGTTTCATTTTAAAAACATATACTCGCTTACGCAAAAATTGAAATTAACAATAAGAAAATCGAGAAAAGATCCGGAATTTAACGCGTCGGTCCCGGAAATGACGAAAGGAGAAACAACGGGAGAAAGGGAAAAGCGTGAAAGGGGCTGGTAGAGAATGCGGTAAGTAATAGCCCGAATTAAGGTGGGAAATGAGTAACGCGCACTGGCGCTGACGCCGGGGCAAAATGGCCCTGGGATGAAAAGTGCGCGCGTATACGGCCTGATGAGTTGCGCGGACAAAAGTGGCCCGGGGAGAGTCGGCCCACCGAAAAGGACGCGCGGGGAGCGGTGCTCGTGTTGGGTGGGCGTAATTTGTCCTTTGTGCCGCGCATTGCGCTAGTTTTAATTCATGCTAATGCAGAAGCGCATGAAATTTCATTTATTCGGCTGGAAAGAGACTTGCGCGTCCTCATTTTCGCTTTGCGTCCATTTCTCTCTCTCTCTCTCTCCCTCTCTTCTTTTTCGGTTTATTTTGCGAGCGCTCTCTGGGAGGCTCAAATTTATCGGCGTGACCCATCGACCTTTCACCCGCCCAAGGGCTGTTCTTTTTTAGCAAAAAACAGTGGGGCGCCCCTGTGAGGAGGGGTTGGCGGCTTTTTTTGCCGTGGATATTCCGGTCCCCGCGAGGAAGTAGGAAGAGCCGCGCGCTACACGGACGAGGGCAGGAAGAGGCAGAAAAAGGTTTAGGCGAGGAGGCGGGAGCGACGCTATTGACAAATTCGCGGACGATGCGGCCTTGGAGCGCAAAGGGTACAGTATCACTTCCGTCGCGAGAGCTTTATCTGCGGCGAAGATTTCAATCTTTTTTTTTCCGTACGAATAAAAAAAAATAATATTAAAAGGAACGCCATACTCTGCATATGGACGGAATCTTTTTTTATCCCTCGGGGGGTTAGATTATTGATAAATCGAAGTAATAGCATTATTTATATCTTCGGTAGAAAGGTCCTTGAGCCGTTTGAGTATTCACAATAGCACGTTTGATCTTATTTTCTGAATGGACCTCAAAGGATGACTGAGAAATACAATTCCGGAGAAGAGATGATAATAAACTATTGTTATGCTTGCTAATTTATGAACGGTTTTGATGTACATTTGATGCGGTTGATAGTGCATTGATAATAATGATGATAATTAACAGACTAATTAAATCAAAACACATAAATAAATGCCTCGTAAAATCAATTAATGACGTAAATATTCAGACAAATAATATTATAAATCAGAAAGCACGCGTTTTACTTTCTATTTTTAAGATTTTCCAGGCTACTTTTTTTTTTCCTTTAAAGAAACACGAACAAGCCGTAAAAGAACACCGTGGCAAAATCGTTTGGACTCGATGAAGTCACTGTGAATTTTTTCCTGCAAATTAAATAAGCTCCCAAATAGATCCATTAATCAAGCGGCGTACTTAAGTCACAATAATGTTTTTCCACGGGTAGCACTGGGCGGCGTTTTATACCAGGGCACCTTGGAACCACCGGTTCTAGTAAATCTCCCTTCCGTGTTTCAGCGTCCCGTAAGTCAGGCGCCTTCAGTGAGTTATATTCCACGATGCTGCGTGGACGAGTAGGGGTCGTCGAGTGAGGTGAAGGGAGGTACTGAGAGCGAGAGAGAGAGAGAGAGAGAGAGAGAGAGAGAGAGAGAGAGAGAGAGAGAGACAGAGACAGAGAGAGAGAGAGACAGAGAGAGAGAGAGAGGAGAGTTGGCTGGAAGCGCATATAGCTCACTGACCGCAGCATATTCAAGAACCCACTCCTCGGTGCCACTCTGCACGATCCACAGGTATTGCGTATTTGCGATCTAACTCACACAACTGACCACCTCGGCGCCGCTCGACTGGTTTCTGATACAAGTGCGCCTTCTGTTGTAAAGCTTCCTGGTACTTTTGGAGTCGTGGCCTCGATCTGGTAGTGCATTTACGATGTTAAGCACAAAATTCAAACTTTTTTGGGCAATTGATAATTAGAAATAGCGTACCAGTTGCTAAGGAGGAAGTGACAGAAACTATTAATATGGAAATAACGGTAAAAATGTTAAGTAAACGAAGACAGCAATTGAGTTTGTTATTATTGAAAGTATTAAGGAGTAATATTTGAAGCAATATCAAAGTTCAGAATAACATTTGAATTTTCGCTGTATTTAGACTAACTTAACTAATACAAATGGTTTCTCGAACTATCGCAAAAGCTTAATTAGAATTGATCAAATATTAATAATGAATAATTTGATTTATATAAACTCCAAATAAATGGAGATTTAAGCAGTCAGAAGTATTGATATTATCAGCAGCTATAAATGTTAAAGTTTGATCAGCGACAATTGTAAATCTAATTAGTGACGTAAGTAAAAAAATGTAGTTAGAATAAATTCAAATTCGAAACAACTTGTTCTTTACGCATTCAAATTATTAATTAAATGAATGCTGGCGCGCTATTTTTTAAAAAGCTCTCCCCCTCGAGCGGAACGGGTGGCAGGCGAATCGAAAGAGGGAATTTTAAATTTATACTTTACGTTATCCAGCGTTCAAACGATCGCTTAGCATGCGAGTTGTACGAACTCGTCACCAAATGCCTTCGGCACATTTTCATTTTGCCAGAATCAGCAAAATTTTCCAAGACCCTCTCTACTTGTTATGCTAAACCAATTGCCTGTTGTTTTAAACGAACCTCTACCTCCGCTACTTTTCCATTTCGCGTTTGTTTGCGACTCCCATCCCGTCTCTTTTTGATTGCAGTTGTCTCACTTTCCCGCTCAGTTCTTGCTGAATCCGTGTGGCCTCTGCTGCTCGGCGCCGAAACAGAGCCATCGCTGGGAGTCGTCCACACTGTATAACTGTTACTCGCGCCAACCTGAAATTAATTTAACTTCCTGAACCTCGGACTTTTGATTTGAGCTCGCCATCCACTTTGTAGCCCCTTCTCTCCTCTTTCATTTAATCTTTTTGATTTTCTTTCATTTTAGATTTGAATTTTGACTCTCTTTAATTCTTTTAATATGGAGCAGCATTTAAAAAATTGCTAAAGTAAATGACTCACTGTATCATTTATTTGTATGTTTCCATTTATTTTTTACACTTAAAAGGGACTAATAAAAATTGAAAGTGCCTCGAGTAATCCCGCTAAATAACTATCACTTTCAATTATTTATGTTCAATTCAAGCTCTTCAATGAAAAATTACATTAAAATTTATAATACAGTATGAGGGAAAAATGAAAGAGTTTCGTTCGGTAATATAATTTATTAATGAAGAAAAATAAAATTACTGTCCGGAAATAAATTAAAATTATAACACAATGATCTCTTCATAGTACCATTGATGACTTTAATTGACCTTTTTTTTCTTGAATTAACAAATATCATTCATGATTAAACAGTTTTAAATTACTTTTCATCTTGCGCCTCGCTGTGTTCAAATCCGCTGTATGATTTCCGTAATCCGATTACAGAACTTGAATAAGGAATCCCTACAATGAATTTAAAGGTTAAATTCGTTTGCTGTGGTTCGAAATACGTGCAACTCGATAAATTTAGCTCGAAAACTAAGCGTTTATTTTTTTATACAAGTATAAAATATTTATTAGCTCATTAAGAAAAGTATAATCGCCGATGGTTATATATGATTAACAAACTTTATTAATTAATTTATTCATTGGTCCGATTTCTTGAATTATTATAAAAAAATTCACTATTTCTCCGAGTACTCTGAATTTTTAAAATAACATTAAATTACTGCATTGCAGTCTCCATTCATTTTAAAATACTTCAAATTGTTTTCCAAGAAACGAGAAGCTTACAACAAGGTAATTTATAAAGAATTCTCAGAAGATCGTATATGGAGCTTTCACGTAAAAGTGGACGATCTATGAACGGATGAATGGAGAGAGAGAGAGAGACAGAGAGGGTTAAAGGGAGAGAAAGAAACAGAGCGAAAGGGTACTTAGGCGTACTCAAGGATGCGGAAAGAACAGTGGTACTTGGTACTGCCGAACCGTAACGTCATGAGTCCCGCGAGCGCGCGCCGCACTGCGCTCGCATTGCCGGTCTTTCCTCCACTTCCGCATCCCCACAGGACTCGCGCCGAGGCTCTCGTGCCTCCCCTAACGTGTGTAGCGTGGCGCACTCGCGCACGCTCCGCTGTATCCGCTGCCGACCTCTCCTCTGCCTCGTACCCCCCTCCACCCCTCGTGCGGAGGAAAAAGCAGGAATTTCGCGTTTTTCTTCAGCGCTGCCTCGAGTGGTTTGACTGACGGGCTCTCCGATGTCGTGGCGCGGGTGAGCCGTTCCGAGCGAATCGGAACTGAAGTATTTTGCTCCTCGGGTCTCGGTGCGTTAAACGCCAACGAATCCTGATTCTGCCACGCTCGGCGTGAGCTGAACTCGAGGGGGTGATGCTGGAGCGAGAGGCGAAAGGTACGATTACACGCGATACTGGTACGTGAGATTTCCAAAGGGCATAAATATCCGTGATTGTCGAAGTTTCACGATATGCCGTACTAGGCGATCCGACGAGTTATTTCGCTACTTGAAAAATGAAATTCTATTATGTAATTTGTAGAGTATTTAATTTGCTAAAGTAAATGACTCGTTATATCAGTTTAGTTGTACGGTTACATTTATTTTTTGTATTTAAAAGGGACTTTTTCAGAACCCATGTGAAAATATTTGATACAATTCATATATAAATTCGATACAGTCAATGTATATAGTTTGTATCAAAAAATGATTCTATACAATGTATATACAGTTGTGTACAACTATAAACAACTGTACAGATTTTGTATATAAAATTATTCGTGCAACGATTAAATTGAGCAATTGTATACAGTTGTATATTATAATTTTATATCAATATTTTTTATATAAAATAATTTTCTATAAAAAATCTATATTATTGTTTACAGTTACATACATTAGTATATGATTATACAAAGTTATTTTTTATACAAACTGTCTAGTTATAATTTTATATACAAAATCCGTACAATTGTTGTTAGTTGTAAAATAATAATACATGTTGTAAACAATTGTATGCACACTGTATAGAATAATTTTTTATACAGACTGTATACAGTGACTGTATACAATATGTACATAAATTGTATAAAATATTTTCACATGGGTTAAGCTTTTTAATATTTGAGAATGCAGCGTCTCAGTGAGATAGTGAAATATTGGGAAATTGAAAATTAATTGTAAGTATTGAATGCTTTGCAATATTTTATTGAAGAGGTTTATTCGGATTATTGGAGTCTCTTAGTAGTCCTTGTGACAGTCAGTGGCTGTTGAGTAGACACTCGCAAACCAACAG
Source organism: Sycophila sp. Sp_5 (assembly GCA_018906775.1). NCBI lineage: Eukaryota > Metazoa > Arthropoda > Insecta > Hymenoptera > Eurytomidae > Sycophila > Sycophila sp. Sp_5. Next base: position 54,844 of record JACCID010000004.1, read on the forward strand.
TTTTTTACTTTGAAACATTTTCAACTCAATCACCGAAACTTTCGAACATGCGCAATGAACTGCAAATGAAAAAGTTAGTTCCTAGAGGATTTCGTCGGTTTTCTGTGACATGTACCTACCCTTTTGTATTGCGAGTACTTGCCTTGTAGCAGCCTGTACGAGGAACCATAATTAATAATATTCTTGGTGATTCGTTGCGTTCGTTATTAGCTTGAATTTAATTTAAATCGATCATAATTTTTAAATATAATTTACATATAATTACATACTTATATAAATGATTATAACTGTTTAAATAATGATTACTTAAACCTTACTTATAGCATCGGAATGAATGAACTAGCGATAAATCTATTTTATTTTCTATAAGAAAAATTCCAAATCCATCGTCAAACTTCTTTAATAAATAAATGGCTAAAACTAACGCGCAATAATGTTTTAATTGTAGCTTATGATTTTCGTGACACAATTACAAGCATTCAGTAACATTTATAACTTTTGCTCGCCCAGTATACTTGACCGCTCCCGCCGGCTGCTTTTTCCATGAAGACAGTACGTGACCTGCAAATTTCATTTCAGCTTTACGTGACGGCACGCTGTGTCTATCCGGTTTGGCTGTCCACAGTTGGGGTGCTGAATCTGTAATTGTCATTGAAATTTAACATTTTTAATGCAATAATAGAAGTCCCGATTTTGCGGCAACCTGAATGACAACAGTCGAATAAATCAAATTTGCAAGTAAAATAGAGCTTATGAAAAGTAGTTGATTAACGCTACATTTTTAAGCTCAGAACTGTTTCATTCAATCTACTATTTACCTCTGGTCTCTCCATTCGTACGTAACATAGTGCACGTTATTATCATCGAATGGTTAATATAATAAAGTTACTTAATAGATTTTTTATTACACAAATAATTATCGTTAAAATAAAAACGATTGAATCGTACGTGTATTTGAAATGGGAAGCACTTGAAGTGTTTCGTCAAAGTTATAAATCTCCAAGGTCGCGTTATTCGGGAAATGAAATAAGACGATCTAAAACTAGAAGAGTGGAGATGCTCGAGCGAAATCCAATAATGCGCAGGAAGAGCAGCAGCAACAGCAGCCACAGCAATGTTATCGTATGCGATTATCCGTTTTTCGTATATACAGGTATACATCCATCTTGTGGCATCGTTTCGCAGAAAAGCGAGTCAATCAATCGACGTGCTCCTACGCTATCCACCGCCTTCGTTGTTTCACACTGTATCGCTTCCTCCATATAATTTTCTTACACGGAGAGAAAATTCTATTAAAAATTACTATACTGTTTTGTAACGCAGGGACAGAAAAATAAAAAATTTTACTAAAAAGGAAAGTAAAATTTGTTAGACTTGTAGTAAAATTTACTGTAAGCCTGGTACATTTTACTATACTTTCTCGTAAAATTTTTTATTTGTCGAGTCTGTCCCTGCGATACAAAATAGTATAGTAATTTTTACCAGACTGTTCTCTCAGTGTGTATACTAGCTATAGACCTCGTATTATCTGTTTGGCCTGATTATCATCGTCGTGACTATAATTCGAGCCCTTAAAGGTCGTTACGTACAGACGAGAAATGCGTCTGTGTCAAGAAGAAGAATACGTAAACGGCCGAGTTCATTATCGGTATTATTCTCGGTACGTTATTAGGAGGAACAAAAGCCAGTAAAGGCGAAAAGGAAGAGAAAAAGAGAGAGAGAGGAGTTTGAGGATTCGCTTTGAGGCATTTTAGCCTTCGAAAGCGTCCTGCGTTTTTCCCCTGGCTTCTTTCGTTCTCTATTTTTACTGCTAAGTGCGCGTAGCGCCCCTTTTTCAGGGAAAAGTTTTACCAAAATGCCGACGATTGCCTCGGCAATGCAACTTTATGACTGCGCGAGTGTTACGAGGAAATGTTTTCTTTGCGCTGATTCTAGTGCTTTTTTCAATGAATGTATGAGTTTATTTTCGTTTATTCTAAGCGCATCCACTATACCGTTTGCTGCTTTTTGGGTTAAAACGATTTTATAACAGACAATTGCAAAAAAATTGTTTTAGCCTCGTATTTAAGGAAATGGCGAATAACCGGAAGTATAGACGTTCTAAATATTGAAAAATATACTTATACGAATAATCGCTTGCGTAAATCGCTCCACTGAGCTTTTCAATCTTAGCAGGATAGATCGTCTTAGTAGGACACGTTGCATCATGCCCGTTGAGCGCTTTAGTCACTCGAAAGTCACGTTTCTACGTTTCCGGATTGTCCACTTTTTAACTTTCTTTACGAGACTGTAGGGACATTTTTCCTTTGAAGTATGCCATCGCTTTGTAATGCTTGCTAACCATTTTTCAAATAAAATTTTAAACTACTATATTAATATTTTAAAAGAATAAAAATAAAAGAAAGTAAATAATTTTATCGTTTTATTGGAAAAAAGTTTATTGAAAAATCTTATTTTTATGTCAAGCGAATCATATTACGCAATATGCACGACATAAAATAAAATTAATACAATCGTACAGGATCAACAAGGTTTAGACATAATGACAGTATCACAGGAATTTATAAACAAAGATGATATTACCTTTTGATCTTAAGCGATATTGCAATTAATCCGAGCGGAAGGTTACGTATTGCCGGTGGGTGCTACATACAGTGCATCTTCATTTCCCATTCAATTACGGTCGTTCATTCATGCGTTACTCGAAGAACAGTGTGTCAAGGCCACTTTTTTCCATATTCATAATTAGCAATTTCATAAATAAGTCTCAATAATACTCACTTCCTCAATTGTTAAGATTAAAATTATCTTAAAACATGTACGAATTTATTTACTAGAAGGATTTTTTTTTTCGAGTGCGATAAATTTTTAAATGAAAGAAAAATAAAATAGGTCAATTTGCATTTAAATTCTAATTTATAATTAATAGCGTAAAAAGGGAAGACAGTGAGATGGAAATTCGAAAAATTCTCTTTTCAAAGTCGAAATCCCTGGGGCTGTTGCTGCTGCCGTTGTTGCTCCAGAGTGAGTGGGAAAGTGCAGTACCCAGTCTCCGGAAATGCATCGGAATCAAATATAGAATGCGATACTTCGGGATCGTTCAATTGCCAATTTCCGTAAGAGGCAGTCGACGTGACACTGAAAAAGAAAGAGGCACAGAAGAGAAGAAAGTAAGCACGCCCAATGCCTGCTGCGACTGCATATACAGTTATTATCTTAGCATCGCTGGAAACGTTAACGTCGGGCGAGTTTTTAAAATACAAATGGCTACTCTGCTTCTCGATTATCGCTAATATACTTCTATTAAATTCGAAATCTCATACGCGATATTCATTTTGTATAAACATTGCATAAATCAATGATAACGGAATTTTAAAACCACGTTATTCAATAATTTATCCGGCGGCGAGGCAGCGCCTCGAGGAAATTTATTTTATGTAAAATCCAGTTTTAAAATAATTTTTAATAAGTGATACGCATACTGCATTAAAGTCAAATAATTTTACTATTTTTTAGAGCGTTGTATATCATCATATATCTTTCACCTTGGTCGCATTCACGAACGGAAATTCCAAACGAGGACTGCGAAAATTGCCACATCGTGTCAAAGATGTGTTTCATAAGGGATCAAGAAACTAGGCGGAGAAAGTCAAAGAGCAACAGATAGGAATGCGTAGTTGAATAAGGAAAATATAGCGAGTTGCCTGCCGATGTGATGGAACATTTTGCCATTTGGTTCTGACGAAGCTTGGCCTCTGTGATTTGATCGTAAGCAGCGTGTAAGTGCCTTGAAGTATTACTTTCAGGGAGGGCTGTACTAATGATACGTGTCGTACGTTTTGCGCTAAAAATTGAGATTTATTCAAGGAAGTAAAAAAGAATTATTAACATATATTTCAAATAGTAATAATCTTAAAGACTTCTTGACTTCTTTACCAAAAAATATATTCAAAAAATCGTTTTAAGGTAAATTAAGACAAATTTAAAAACATAGAGGGTTATTTATGACACTGTACACTGTGATATTCCTAGATGCCTCTTTTGTTTAATATATATAGAGAATTTCAAAATTATTCGGCGAAGAGGCCTAGATTTCAGAGACTAAATCCACTGACTAAAAGTACATTTATGTTTATTATTTATATATTTTTAGGAGAGTATCAAAATATATAATTAATATTTAAAAATGTTAAGTCTTATTCCTATTCTTTCCGATCTCTCTTTATTATTTTGCAATAAAATATTTAATTTCAAAATTTTCAATTATAATGCTGCTACACCTTGGTGTAAAAACACCTCAAAGCAGCAATAAAATTTTTCACGATAAGCAAATAAACTTTCCGATACTCTAAGCATTAATATTGACCGACAGTCAAAAAATTAGAAGCGCATTGATTTTACTAGAATCCTAAACTCTGTGAGTTCACTGAGCCCTTCGAGATTTCCAGGGGAATATTTTTTATCAAACGACTCCTGTTTATCCGTTCTTGTTATTTTTCGTGTAATCTGTTTTAGAGTCGCCGTCGTCTTTCACCACTTGCTCACAGTAGCACTGCGTAGAAATGAACGTCCGTCTGCGTCCTATACGAGGAGAGATACCGAGAGAAGGATGAGCGAGCTTAACTTTAATCTGTGCTTCAGGCTAAAAGGTAAAGTAAAAATAGCCGATTCTTTTTCGATGTTGATTTGGGAAGCTCCGGAAGGCATACTCTCTGATCGCACAATGGACCATTGTTTTCTTATTCCTGCAAGTTGAAAGTATTTTCTTTTTTTTTCTAGCATTCATATCATGCATTTAATTTTTTTTCTATCTCTTTCTAAAATTGAGATGTTTTGATCATTTGAAAAAAAATTAGGTGTAATTCTGCTATTTTTTGGTGGTGAGTTCTTTCACGAATTATTAAGAACTTTATCGATTGCGTTTGCTTAAAACCCGAACTTTTCGGATGCCGTTTAAATTGCACCGGAAAAGCACAATTTTGGACAATTTATCATCGAATTGATTATACTACTGTGAAGCGGCTGATGACAATACAAATAGAGCATTTGCGTTTAATATCCGGAATAACAGAAGCCGGCCCATATGCACCTCACTAAAAAGCTCGGATTAGACCAGTGTTCCCTCTTTCTGTTTTAATTAATTTACTCCTGATTGATTCGCAGTCACGTGTAATCAATATTATTCGAAGATAACGTCGTTTACGGAATTTTCACAAATATAACTGGGTTACAGGCGATTTTTAATTTCACATAAATTATAATGATGCATTAATATTCTATCGATAGATTTCAACATTAAGGGTTTTACAGCCGAATGGCATTGGCATTTATTAATTACCAAAATAACATCAGCGCATTCACCAATTTGTTTGAACAGACAAAATTACGTTTTGTTCGTGTTCAATGTAACATTTTCATCAATCCGAAGAGTGAATATTAATTGCTGCCTTTAGTAATATATTTATTACCGATTAACCATAAAATATTTTAATAAATGTGCTTTGTATATTAATTAAGAAGAGAGCCTCTGCTTCACGAGATTTCCTCTATCTCCATCAATTCGAAAACTATTTTCTTTATGTCATTTTATAAATTAAACTACCGTTTAAGTGCATAATCGAATGATTATTCAAAGAGCTAATGCGTTTACTTCATTTACCATAGAATTGCATTTCCTTTTTCACATTATTATTTACTATTCGAAATAATTATCCAAACTAGTACTATAAAATTATTAAACTTATTTACTCAACAAAGTTGCAGTTACAGAGATTTATTATCAGTGAAATTCTAAAAATCTGTCAAAACATTGCATTTTACTCAATCGAATTTTCTCGTGACAAGGAAATGTTTAGTTTTGTCTTTTCAACGCAATCGCTCAAACGCACACCTTTTTAGCCGAGTAGTACTACTGTCGCAGATAGTCTGAGGCGCACCGCTCCAACCTGCATACATCCGCATTGCGAGGGAAAAATTTTAATATCTCTCGCGTCAGATATTTGAGTAATAATGCCAGGTCACCATCTGTTTCTACCTTAATACAATTTTTTGTGTGTCCTCGCGCACAAAGTTGAAAGAATTCTCGCAGCATAGCGTGTCGACGCCGTTCGAAGGGTGGAGTTGAAATGGGCGAAGGCAGCGTGAAACGAGAAAAATCGAAGCGTCAGAGGGAGAGAGAGAGAGAGAGAGGAGTTCATCGATTGAATTTGTTGAGTGTCGGTGTGTTGCCGTGCTGTACATTTTAATTCCGGGGAGCTTCACTTGCGTTACTCGGCTTCTGATCCTCTGAAGATCCCCTGTAGGACGCGGACATCGCCTCGTTGATGACGCGTGACGAATATCCCGTAGACTTTTTTTTTATACTGGATGGGTGATTTTCTTTTCCGCTTCTCGCCATTATAGTCTTATATGTCAGCGTGTAGTTTATTTTTCGCTGTTATCGTTTTTTTGCTTGGGTTTCTATTTTTATGGCAGTGGCTAGTTCCGGCGTATCTCTGAAATAAATGATTTCGGTGCTATCGGTTTTACTCTTTTAATCTTTATAGTCTTTCATAATAACCTAGATTTTGTCCAATCGGCACTTAAAATCTGACCGAGTCATTGTGGTCTTTGATCTTTATCGTCGTTGATGTGCCAGTTGAGATGGTCAATATAGAAAATTGTTCTCACAATGTAGGAAATAGTAATTAGTGGCCATTTTTGGAAAAAGCATTTTATACCAAAGCCATTTAGTTAATATGAATTGAATGTTCTGATATTTAATGGAAAAAGTTATTCAATTTTTTTCTGTTTTACTTTGTCGTTATTCATTTATGATGATAAATTGATCATGGGCTCAAAGAAATTAAAGAACCGTTTAAATAAATGTCAGAATAATATTTCTTTTAGATTGCGAAGTATTATGCTTTAACATAAGAATAAGCTTATTTATTATTAATTAAGTTTCTCGCAGGATTGTAAAATAACTTAGCGAAGCAAAAAGCAATCAATCTAATGAAAAGCAACAGCTGTAGCAGCAAGGTACATCGTTTTAAATTAAACATTGTACCTGGAAAACGCGTAATGGAAAAAAAATTAAGTAGAATAAAAGATTTAAAAAAAAAGGAATAAAACAGGAGAAAGGAACGCCGAAAGATAAATAAAAAGAATTTTAGCGACTGGGCTTTACATAAAATACCATGTGTTAACGAATAAAGGATGGGCCGTCGACACTGTGCACCAGCTGCATTGGATGGGATAGTTGTTCGACCGACAATAAATGCAAACTTTTTTCTCTCGCTTTTCATTCATTCATTCTCTTTTTTTATTATTCCTTCATAACTTTTTACGATATAATTAACTATGTTATCGAAATTTAGAGTTTTAATTCCAATTTAGTTTGTTTACTGATTAAACAAATTGAAACTGCCGCGATTGTAAACAAGGATATTTCAAAAGTTTTCTGTAATTATACAGCATTGTACTAATGATTTCTACATTATTCGATAGTCTGTTGAAAGCAATATTACCAGGATACCCTGAATTTCGGAAAATAGCCAAGAGGCGTATTTCATCCACCGAAAAGGAAAAATCGCCGAGAGGCAAAATTTATTTGACCGGACGAATTGTATCAGCCTTTGTTACATGCATCAATAAATTGAGCTCGTTGAATGATTCTACTTGGATAGATCCTAACAGAACAGGTATTGAGAACCACCGACAATCACAAATCATTTTTCATTAATTATTTATTAGAACACGCTTTAAAAATACATTAAAAATATTGCTGTACAAATAATAACGTCCCCACAAAATGATTGATTAAACCCTCCCGAAAAAAAATCAAACAAACACATTAAACATTTCTTTGTTTTTATCTAATGCCTGATTCTAAGTTTGAATACATATAACATAATAATTAATTAAACTCTCAAAAATAAATTAAATAGATACATTTAATTTCTGTTTAAATTGAATTTGTTCAAATTCAAGAACACTCAAATTGAAAGCTTGAAAAGCAGTGCTCGAAAGGAAGGCTTCCAAAGCTATTCCAATGAAGTTGGAGTCGAAAAAGCTGATCGTTAATAATGTCTTTATACAAAGTTGTAATGACTTATTTTCCGCGGAGTGTATGCCCGTCTTCGCAATCGTAAATTAAGAAAGCGAAGTTGAAGGAGACAAGAAGTGAAAGGGAGGCGACGGGAAAGAGGCAGTAAAGGGAGTTTTAGAATAAAAGAAAGTGCAACGCTGGCCGAAGGCGGAGAGTGCTCGGACGAGGTTGTCGCGTAGAAAACGACACGCTATGAAGGAAGGACGCTCTGGGATGCTATACGCCGTGAAAGTGCGCGCGGCTTCGCGGTATCTGCCTTTTTCGTCTCTCTCTCTCTCTCCCGCGGCCTTTTCGCGGGAGCGCTCTGCGGAAAATGCTACTAGTGCATCGCCAGAGGAGATAAGCCGCTTAGGAAGGTCTTATGCGAATGTCGTCGTCCCAAGATCTCTTCGCTCTCTCCCTCTCTTCTATACCCTTTCTCAGTTGCGCGTATTTCCCTCTGCTCCTGCCCGACTTACTCTTAGTTTCTGTATCTTAAGTGTAGCGGCGTAAAAATGCGGTGAGATGCCCGGAATTCTTTTAATTTTCACACCAACAACTTGAGTGCACGCCAGTCGATAAATCCCTGCGAATTAGAGCCGGTCGTTTGTCAGAATTCGTGTAGACGGCATGTATTTCGATTAAAAGTTTTGTTCTGATTTAAGAGTGGAATGCGATAAAATTTAATAGCGCTGTTACAGTGTATTTCGTCGCGTGTAGAAATTCAGCGTTGATTAAGCCTTAATAAAAAGATTCCTTGATAGGACTGAAAGTCTAATATTCACAAGTTCCCAGAGCGACGTAGTTGTTCGTGCGGAAGAGATATAGACGAACATAACACGCGTCTATCCTTTCCGGACTTTGTCGCGTGATAGTTCCTTGTTGTTCTCTAAGTCGTCACTGACTCTATTGACTTTGTTTACGAGGTGCCGTTCAGCCCATACAGACTATAGCAGCAAGTTTAATTATTCAGTGCATGCGACCAATTTTCAAAGATTTTCCGAGCGAGATAAATGCTAGATGGAACTTCATGTGAATTACTTTACGATGTATTTTACACACAGGAATATTAAATAAAATGTAAACTGCAATATCGCATTTGAATATAATGTTCATTTCAGAGTTATTTGCATTGAATATATTCTTTCGTAAATTTTCAGTGTGACGCAAGCTCTGGATCAAAATTGTTAAATACAAAGTGAATTTGTTTAATGTCTATTGGTACTTCGTGTTTCATTTTCGTAAATTGATTAAAAAGAATGCATACTTTTTAATAAAAAAAACTTTTACAAAAGTCAACTTAAAATGAGAATTCGATTCACATTAAGTATAATGAAATTAGTCTGCTCTATGAGATTATATTCACGTAAAATTATACTTGACATTTCATTATCTGCAAGTTTCATTCTCCTCTCGTGTTTATTTTTAAGGGCAAGCTCACCTCGGTCTCTCATTTAGTCCTTCGGCTCCTCTGTTTAATTTTCTTACTCTTTCGCGTCGCCTCCATTTATGTAATAATAACTGCTCCGGCAGCCGGTGGACACGACACCATCGCCAGGGCACGAAAAGTGCAAGACAATGGGTGACGCCACGCAGAGATTACTGGGCGAGACGCTCGACGAGGGTTAAGACCCTGCTTATCGTGAGCTTGCACACAAATCTCGGACCCTTATTCTTTCATTTTATTCATCATTCTAAGCTCTTACGAAATTGCTGGGCTTCTCATTTTGGCCTTCATTTAACGGCTGCTATGAAATATACACAGCCTAGCGAGGGAAAAAAGAATTTCCTCCAATTTATAGAGATTTAACTTTTTAAGCCTTTAACTTTAATTTTTTTCGTTCTTCTTTTCGACGTGCTTCTGTATTCGCGAATTTAATTACAGTCAGTTTAAGTTTAAAATTTCTATATGTGTAAATCTTCGAATTAAATTGTGGTTTATAAACACGGAGAAAAGTGTTATACTAAAAATTACTATATTTTCTTAGCAATTGGAGGACGTACTTGTAATGTGAGAAAAATTACTGTATATTATTCTAAAATTTAGTATAACTTTAGTAAAAATGAATAAATAATTTTTCAATTTTTACTACGCGTATTGTAAATTTTAAAATAAAATATACTAATTTTTCTCACGTTGCAAGTATGTCCTTCATTCGCTAAAAAATATAGTGTCCTATCTAGTGAAACTATCTAATAACGTCATTTTTATATACTATAATAACAGAATAAATGATTTTTATAATTTACAATGTATTCTTAAATTAAATTAAAAACAAACTAAGTAGTTTTATTTGTTTACTATTATTAAAAATAATTACTGCGATTAAAAAACTGATCAAACTAGTGTTCTAAGGATGGTGAATAACGAGGGACTAATAAACTCGTCTGCAGTTGATTTATTAATAGGTAAAGAAAGTGGGAAGTTTTGTTCCTACACAGGAATTATTACGCCTTTCGGAAAAAATTCAAGGGTTTATAACTTTTGGAGAAAAGATCCGAAGCACTTAGCCGCGGAAAAAACGTGTAGATCGATTTAAAGGTACGGAGAGAAAGAGAAAGCAATAGAGAACTTTTGCAACTCGTTCTTGGTTCTTCTTAAACAGCAATATACTGTAAACCCTACAAAAACTTCTCTCTCGCTCTTCTGCCCTATCTCTCTTTCTCGACAGACGCTTTATATGTATAACTCGTTCTATATCGAACGACGAGGAAAAGAACCTACCCGTTTCGAAGAAAGGAGCTGCTGTAAAGGATTTACCATGAAAGAAAGATTAAAGTTAAACGCGCAAATGAAGGTTCGAAGTTCGACATATCAGAATTGCGTATCCCAGTTTCTATTCTCTTCGATAATCCCATCTCCCTTCACTCAGTTACACATCGGTATGAAAAAACGACCTAAATGTGCCTTCAATGATTTCAGGATGTTTTAATTTTAATGTTTTAATAAAGAAAAATGCAAATTCAAAGAATGCACTTTTCTTATTAATTTTAAAGACTAATTTTGTTGACAACGGTGCGTCGTGAACTTTTTAGTACTCAATGAAACTTCGATTCTCAAAAAAAGTTTATTACCTTTTCAATTTTTAAAAATAAATATTATAATGTACGCGAACATTTCTAAAAATACGTTTTTATAGAAGCTGATAGCAGGATATAACGAGACATGAAGCGACATTTTAATAAGGAAGAATTTTCAAAGTAGACTTAATTCATTGTTGTTCTAACAATAAGTTATTAATACTGCAAAGTTGGTTGTAAATAATCCCATCGTTTGTTTTCTTATACTTGAGAAATAGTAGATACGTAAGATTTTTCATTGACGTCGATTTAATTAAAAAATCGCAATTGTTTTCTAAAGGTTGTTAATAAATTTCGTTATCATTTCAATTATTTAAAATGAACTATAACAACGTTAGGGCCGAAGTTAATAAGAAATGTCATTTCAGTAATTGATAATGAAAACTTTCATGCCTCGTGGCAAGTCCTGAAATACACCAGTGCACTTTTGACTTAGTAATTAAGTCAGCGAACTTTTAAGACAATGACGATATGACGAGACGAAAGTTTAATGAATTAAAGTCACTGAAATTATTTTTATGCAGGTATAAATCCATGAAATTTTTATTGCCCTTTGCATATTAAATGAAAAAGTTTTCTAATGACCTTCGCGAGTGGAAAAATTACCCCCGACGACCATACGAATTTGTAAGACGAAATATATCTTGGAGTAACGATCGGCGCCTGGGAAGCTTGCAAGCTTGTGTTTACGTCCATGCAAAACAAGACTTTGCCAGTGCAAAAAGAATGCAAATCTCGCAACGATCCATCTTATTCAACGCCGAGTAGCATAAAGACAAACGAAACTGGCAAGGACCGTGATAATCACACTGCGAACGCTGCGAGTATCTAATGGATATTCATGACCGCTCACCTCACGGCCCGTAATTGCCTGGTCGAGGTGCGAAAACTATCCAGCGAATACAAAGGTCTTTTATATCAATTTTCACTCTCAATGTTAGCTAACGAAAAATCGACTTTGACGTTGGACATTTGAAATTTTGTAATAATAACAGGGATTGAGTTTATTTAAAAAATGTTTCCTTATCTTTTTAGTTCTGTAAACAGTGACATAAATAAATATAAGTTATTTTACATTAAAATTTTAAATTACAAAATTATTATTCTAATAATGTATTCGATTTATTTTCGACGATTTATTCCTGACTTTCAATTTAAGCTCTAAATTAAGAGCTAGTCTTTAAAAATAATTTTTTTATGAAATATTGCACTTGCAAATGTCATATAAAGATGTTGTAAAATATCAATTTGTCTCGCGTAGTTTTGCAGACCCGGATGCAATGGAAAAAAAAGGAGATGTGGGAAAAAGTAGGACGGTGGCCGACTGCAGGCTGACCTGCACTACTGAAAATGCAATGATGGAAAAAACTACCTTTCGCGAAGTTAAATTTCTGTTAGAGGTTTTAAAACAAACTAAGCACTCAAAAATAATAATAAGCATCGAAAAATATTCAGTTTAAATCAGGTCTTAAATTAGTTTAAAAAGAAATATTCCAGAAAATGCTTTTAGAAGCTTTTCAGACCGAGAACCCTTTTGTGATATCGTAAGAATTTTATTCGAGTTATTTTGAATTATAAGTAAAACTTAGTACAATTTTCGAAGAATTTAATTGATTTTAATTCGAGTGATTAAATAGTATACCTTGTTTAAATATAAATTTCATTTTTTTAGTTTGAAAATTTTTTTCTTTAGTGCCAGCTCGTGTTCAGTCAATTCGCTTCGCTTTATTTGTGAATAAAACTGTAAGCCTCTAGTAGCAAAGGATACAATACAAAAAAAAATGTTAATCCGAATGAATGGAGAAGGATTATTTTGAAAAAAAAGAAAAGAAATTATTTACGTTTTGTATGTCAGTAGTTGGCAAGCTTGGTAATTCATTGACAACTGTAAATAGATTGTTGTTTTCAGAAACAATATTTTTGTCCTTATTTGACTCTGTTAAATAAAAGTTAAAATCACTTACAAAAATATGTGATTGTATTTAGGGTCGAGATGTGCAGGTAAATATCGACTTACGCCTTGACATGTACGCGCAAGGGTAAACATGTGGGTCTGTAATAATATTTAACATTACCTGCTGCTTTGAACTAGCATCAGTATGCCGCAATATTACAAGTTGTTTCCAAGAAGGTGCAATATTTATATTCTCTATAAATAACACCTTTATATTATTGTTCTATATTTGACGTACGACGGATAAGTATATTATTAAAATAAGTGTGATTACCAAGTAATATCATAAGTAGATACAGACGAATCCAGAAATACAATAAAAAACTTTCAAGTGACATCATTGAACATATCCATCTATCAAAGTTAATCTTTTCTTTCTTTTCTTTTTTATAATAAATCATAAAAATATTCAGATATTCTGATTTAGAGGATTATTATTATCATTTGTATTATTATCCTACAAGCTTTATTCCGTTGCAATGTTGTTGGCATAAAATTTCATTGATAACACGATTATGTTTTCGCTAAATATAACGACTAACTTACAACAATGCTCTCAAATAACACACGCGTACCGAATCAACAAAACGCAGTGAAAACTTATTCGTTATCACGAAACTTTTAAAATACTAGCGACCTAAACGCACGATAAAAAAAAACAGTAGAGGGCATTTATGCGAGAATTCTTTCTCCCTATACAATAGCTCTTCAACTCGGCGTAAAATTTTTCTTCCCAGCACTTTTACACTCGGCGTGCAGCATTGAAAGCACCGCACGTGTCTCTATGCATATACCCAGTAGCCGGGCCTGTAAGCCAGCGTGTACACACTTACACGCACTGAGACCCTCTATAAAGTATATAAAGCCAGCGGATTACCAGACCGCGAGACCGGGAAAGCGAACTTGAATGGAGCGAGTTTGGCCAGGGCAATTCTTCAGATTTGGCGTGAGGAAGCTTGCAGTCGTACCCCCTTACTCTCCCTCTCTCTCGCTCTCACTTCCGCGTGCGACTCTCGTCCAAGTTCGTCCCGGTGAAGTTCCCACCCGAAATTTCTTTGGCCGGGCTGTGCGGGAGTTCGGCTGGAGTGCGCCCCTCACGAGAGGGACGAAAAAGGTGTCGGAAGTTTCGGGCGATGCTCGAAACACGAACGCCAGGCGGGGTCATTATGATTTCATGAAGCGCCGGCGCCAGCACTCCATTTGTTTCGACGGGCATAGTGGCGGCACCGATTTCCCCGATGCATAAATGCACTCGGCTCCTAAGCCCGCTCGCGCGCCGACTGTATGATTGCTTTATCGAATGAATTATTGGAAGGCTTGATTGTGTATGCGCTGGGCGTGTTTCTCAGAAAATTCTATTCGAGGTTAATGATTTACGGGGTTAACGATTCCCCGGCGGCTTGTCCCTCTTTCCCTCTCTATTCAAGTGGATGACGCTTAAATACACCGATAAAAAGTACAGTTTTCTTCGTTTATGATTCTATAAAGGAAACGATCGCAGCTTGTTGCGAGGCAATTGCAGAAACTATTTGATCGGTTAAATTGGATGGTTTCTTGGAAAGTTAAAAACTTTTTTATGTGTTACTCTTTTTTTTTAATATTTATTAGTCCTTGAATTATCAAAGAAACATAAGTTCCTTAATTTTTTTACATTTATTAGAAGGAATTATTTGCAATAATATTTTTTAAACTCACTTAAAAAAAATAATAGACATATAAATTCTGCTATTCTGCTTTGCTTTGTCTCAAAAATACTACACGAAAAATTTCATTTTCCTTTATCCAGTATAAACTTTCCGAAATTTATTCCAAACAAGTGTGCTTTAATATAAAAAGAAAAACGTCGCTCTAATTTTCTAGCCTCAAAAATTTAAACGCGCAAGGCTCGTAAATTCCGCTATCTTGATCATATTTTAAGACTCTCGGCTGCGCGCGGCTTACTTTTAACGGCGCGGTGTGATCGATTTACCGGGGAAAATTGAAACTGAGAAATTTGCGACGAGGATCGCAACGCTGAACTTTTTGATTGACTGAACGAGCGGCGGAAAATGGGAATTATGTCGATTCTTATAATAAAAATCCGAAAGGGAGGATTTTTCGAGCCCGAAGAGGGCCGAGGGAGACGAGGCGAGGAGATAGCGGATTTTATTTAGTCACGGAAGGGTCTCGATTATCCGGGCTCAGGAGTCCCGGAGAAGCACTTTGTGGTCAATGAAATTAAAGGGTAATTACAGCGAGCTTCCTCCGACGCTTAACGAAGATTGATATGACACGCGCGAGGTGCAAAATTACTCCTTTCGCAATTCCGCGCAAGTGAGGGGGAGAGCGCCCGTCGCCGTCGACGCCTCCGCTCCTGGCTTGTGCCTGCGCGCGCGCCCTCCGGCGAACATCCGCGACGCGATGCGCTCAACGAGTCCGTAGATGTTACATTATTAGACATCAATTTCCATTATACGCGCTTATTAGCGTCTCGGCGATTTATCGACGTTAAACGGCTACTTTGGTCATTTCCAGGAGAAAGTTTCGTTTATAACTTTTTACATTGGGCGACTGCTTTATTGATCGCTGATATTTTTCGTGCTTGCGTATAGATGGTTTAACTAAAGTGGAGCATTTTTTTTTACTTTCGTCAAATAGTAAACCATGCAATTCGTATTTATATAAAGCGCATTTTTCTTCTTTTCGACAAACTTCCATGATTTTTGTACATAAGCTCTTTTATCGCGTACTTATTGGACTAGAGTTGATTTAAAACTTTTACTTTATTATTATTTATTCAGTAAGATTTTTACTTACCTTGAAAATAAAGATGGAAATCGCCTTATAAAAAGTAGATGCCAGTTACATAAAACGTAAAACAAAAATCAATACATACAATAAGAAAATAATATTTTTAAGTGTAAACAATTAATTAGAATCTAATCTTAAAAATATCAAGGATTTTCAGATATTTTTCATTCATTTAATGGATAGGTCGAGAAGTTGCTATTAAATGAATGAAAAATATCTGGAAAATCATTTCATCAATGGGAGAAAACTAAACCATGTCCAGCCTAGGGTCACGGTAAACACTAGGATTGGAAAAACAACTCCGCCGCTAGACTCTCCCAGAAAGAGTATTATAAATGTTTGATTCGAATCTAGAAAAAATAAAAAGAAAAATTCAAGTTATAGTATCGACATATTTCAAGAATAAAGTTTTTTTCTATACACGCGATGAAAACGCGCCAATTGCATCCTCTAAAAAAATTGTTTCCAAATGGTTAAAAAAATGAAAATACGTATCAAAGTGTGTGTAAAGACCAGCGCACGAAGATAACTCGTGCTTTGTAAGCAAACGACATTAAAGCATTTACCTAAAGCTCTAAAGTCATTTAAGGCAACCGTCTTTAAATGGCAAGCAAATGCGCGGCGTTTGTCACCCACCGTCACAGGCAAACGCATCGGTGAGCATAACAATTAGAAATTATGAACGTGCAATTATTTTGTTCATCTCAGGGGGTTACCATTGCGAGCAAGACCGCGGCAACGGGAGAGACAAGAAAAAGGGAAGCGAGGCGAGAGCACCAGGAAGGCCTGCGGGAATAATTCCGGCTGGTAACATAAAGGGACAGTTGACGAGGCGAACGAGACGCCGAGGCGAAATCTCATTTACGGAAATCGTCTTGTCCCTTTTTGATGGCCCTGGGTCAGAAGAAAGAGAAAAAGAAGGGTGACGGCGTCGCGACAAGTCCACCGATTCAGATAGCTTGTAAGCTCTTCGTTTTTCATTATTGAGAACGGGAAATTCCGATGTAAGAGGCAGAAATCTTATTATTGTACATTGATAATTTAGCTTCTTTTTTATCTCTCCATAAAAGTACTGCATTGATTGATTGCTTGCAGGGTAACTTTGTTCTGCGTTCTTTAAATTGTTCGGGAAGAAAATAAGTGAATTTTCGAAAGTAACATCTGGTAAAATTAATTGATAATTTTTAATTAAGAAAAGGGGCAGGAAAAGGAAAGAGGAAATTCCATTGTTGTTGTTTTTGCCCACATATTGATAATCAATAAAGAATAATAATATTTAAAATAAAGTATCATTGAAGATTTTACTATTGAATGTCGTATGACATACTAATTATACTAATTTAATTATTTTAAAAGAATAATGGAATCCTAATTTTTTTGGATTTTTGTTTTCTCGGATTAATGTATTTTTTCATGAATTTCATTTCATTACCAATTCTAAATAGCAACTTGCTTCTCTTTAATACCGTGAAAATTCTGAAATATTTTATGTTCCTCTCCCAATTTTTGTTTTTTATTAATCTTACAATGTTCCTCAATCCGTAGATTTTTTCTAAATCTCTGAATTTGCAGGTTTTTGAATTGCCGAATATCTGCAGCCATTCCTACAGAATACTTCTAAATATTTTTTTTAAAAATCAATAAGAAAGAAGCATCCAGATTTTTCATAACTTACCCCTTCACTCGATAGGATTTGTTTTTTTAAATTTTATTTTATCAAGTGCACTAACTAAAATATACCTTCCTTCTCTCCAATTTCTTGAAAAGTATTCCAATAATTATAAATAAATTCCTTTAGAAAAAATTCGTAGGTATATTAAAAAGTTTTACATGTTGCAGTAAATATTTTATCATGTTCTTTTTCACTCCATATTTCTGAATCACGTAAAATTTCTCACAATAATTTAACAACTCAGTTTTTTTTATAATAAAATATCCTCTCCTCCTAATTGCACAATAAAGAGCTGCTTGACATCCTCATTATCGGCTCGCATCGGATACCTTATTAAAATATATTCGAAATTGCCCGCGTTCCGTCAGGTCGTCGCCGCCGATCCTCCCCTCCCTCTCATAATTCTCCCGCTCCGCTTCTCGCACTCGCAGTCACCTCGCTTTCGGTTACTAATCTCGTAACTCCTTCTCGGTTCTCCGCCTTAGTCCCCGCGGTCTTAGTCTAGCGACTCGCGCACCAGGCCTAGGAGGGGGTTGAGCGCGAAGGGGAAGCTGGAAACGAGCGCATCCGCGCCACTCTATTTCGCCGAGAGGCGAGGAGTATTCGCGCTTCTAGGACTACTAAAGCGACATTCGAGAATGTTAATGAAACGACCATTACCTCGCGCCGATGAAATTGTAATGACTTCGCTTGGCGGCGCGGCACCAGTGTCGAGGTCGTTAATCCGCACGCCACGTCCTCATTAGGGGGAAACTCGACGCGGAGGCACGTCGTGTCTATTCCTCAATTGTTTGCCGAACGTCGAACACTAGGCTACGAGTGCCACTTGACTCGTTCACCTCTCTCACCTTTCTCGAGCCTCTACCCCTCCCCTTCCTTCTCTCTTTTTTTTTATTATTTCGAGCTTATGCTCGTTCGAACTATATTGTTCCAGTTCATGCACCGCCGACTTTTGCACCGAAGATCGGGTGTCCGATTAAAAGTATCGCGTTAAATTGGTGTCAAATCCTATTGGGATTCCGCGATCTCTTGTTGCTGATGGTGTTTTTTTTTCGCAGCCTTGTGCTTGATGAACGAGGGACTGGTTAATTGCGTAGGATAGTGTTACATTTTTTATGAAACAGGTAATGTGTTATACTCTAAATGAATTCTTGAATAAAAAGGGACAACGGAATTAAATGGCTTTTATGAGATGATTTGTCTTTACATTACAGTTTTTTTTTTATTTTAAAGCGAGGGGACTTTTAGAAAAAATATATACTTTTTAAATTCAAAATAAATTGAAAATATTTCATTTTTATTTAAGGGTACTTTCAAGTTAAAAATAATTTAAATTTATTTGCAAATTAAATTTCTTTTTAAATAAAACTTTTAGAAACTATAAAATGTAGAGCTTTTTACTTAATCAATCTTTCGAATCTTTCGAATCGCTAGTCGCTACACGAAGTCCTGGTGGTTTTTATCTATTTCTGGCAGATGGTTGGGTTTAAACTTTGTTTATAATTTATGAGGATAATCCACGAAGATCACTTTCTTTTTTTCAAATTGAAACATTTATATTCTCTTTTTGATGGTCCAGATAGCAAGATTCTTGATGGGTCCATCAATCCATGGTCATCCTCCTTTATCGATGTCATCGACCTATCAATTTACAACATTATTACTTAGCTACCAATTCAGTCGAAGAAAATGATATATTTAATTTAGACAGCAGCACATAATAGAAAATTTCTACGAAGACGAGGAATTTTCGTTTTCAAAGCTTGGTCTGTGCATCCCAAAATCATCATATTAATTTTTTAATATCATAATGCCTTGAGCCTTTGAAAAAATCTTGAAGTATAAGGTCGACGATACTGGATCAAAGTAAAAGGTTACCGCGAGCGAAAGGGAGAGAGCGAAAAGTAAAGAGAATAAGATATCTCTCATTACTTGGAATTCCCAGTACGAATGGAACCATTAATTTTCCGCGGGAGAACTAGTGAATGGGACGCCGTGCAGCAATAGGATACGCGTCGTCGACTTCGCCCTGACACGCTTGGCCGGCTGGCTTACTTATGGCCGGCCATGCAGAATCATAGGGTTGGCTCCTTCGCATTTCTCCCTATCTCCCTATCTCCCTAATCTTATAATTTTCCAGTTATGTTAAGCGAGCCTTGACTACTGGCACTTTGAATGAATCTGAAAATTTTTTTGCACGCGACACGGATTAAGGAGCTGCTCCCGCCGCGCTAGTGCAGTCTGGATTTTCTTTGAACTTTCGCTATTAGTCTCGACTCGTAGGAACTTGAGTTTCACTCTTGTATACTGCGCTGATGTCAAAAACACGGAAAACTACTCTCCTTTCGTTAATCTTGTTACGTTGCTTCATTCATCAGAGATTTTTCATCTCAACGCTCTGTCTTATTTAATTTTTTTAATAGAAGTTTCGTGTAATCTTAAACGTACGATATCATTGCGTCAATAATATGTAACTTCAAGATTTATTGCGCTGTTTTACGGAAATGCATAAATGATATTAGTTTAAAAAATAGTAATGGCAAGCAATAAATTTTTCTGGAAGTAAATGTAAGCTTATATTGAAGCCGACATGAGTTAGATACATACAAACAGTTATTTGTTGATTAAATGAAAAAGATAATAATAATACACCGACTATCATTTTTTTATTGCCGCCAAACCAGCAAAAATTATCTATTGAAAAAAATATTGGAAATTCACGCTGCAATCCACTTATTAAAGATAAATATTTATACAAATGTAAATGTAAATATAAGGTAATTGTATAAAGTATCCATTTAACCGAAAAAAAAAAATATTGTTCGATTAAATAACACGCGCAAAGTGTAATTATACATTTTAAAACTATAAAAAATGACTGGGAAATAAATTTGCCGAAATATAAAACCGAGAGATTTTATTGCGCGTCCGTTATCAAAGCAATAACTATTTTAGAAAGAAAGAATTGCCTTTTACTTACATTACGTACTTGTGCGGGTGCGGGAAAATTTAGAAGGGCTCAAAATCACCACCCCAACGCATACGAGGAGATCCGAGCGAGATAGCGAACGTCCAGTTGTGCCTCGCGAAATAGAACGCAAAATTGATTGCACGGGCCCGACCTCTCCCGCGTGCTTGTGTTAGCTATCCAGCTGTGATCTTAACGAAAAGATCTCATAAAGAAGCAGAGAGGTTAAAAGCAGGCGCAGAGAAGAGATAGATAAAATGGAACCATCACGTGGGGGCCGTCTCTCGCCGGTGAATACGTCCATAAAATATAATAAGTGTGTACGTGATGATCCGTGACACGATGTTATTACAGTGGTTTTAAAAATATTCTCAGCTAAAATTGCTTACTTTCGTGTATGATAAAAAAATTGTTTCGATTGCTCGATACTCACTGCGAACGTGGGTGAAAAAATGTGGATAGACTGTAACTGCGGAAAAATTGTACAGATCTATAGGAATTTCCTAAAACTTATGCTAAAGCTTGCGGAAATGGTCTTTGAAAATTTTGATGGAATTATTCTTGTAATGTTTGCTTAACAACTGGACTGTAAGTAAAGTTTCATAATTTTTGCAGGGAAAACTCTGTAATTTTTATACAAATTTCCCGTAAAGTTACGCTGAAACTGCTTGTAAAAATTACGGAGCTTTCTTAATTAAGGAGAAGCTCCTTGTTACGTAACATTATTAGAAAAATTACGAAGCTCGATTACGTTTTTTCAATTTATTTTCACGGTGAGCTTCACCGTAATTTTTATGATAGAATTCTTCCAGTGTACGTACAAAAGTAGTTAAACGGTACAATTTAAGAGTTCGAAAAGTAAAAAAAAAGAAGTAGCATAAAATAGTGAAATTCTTCCTGATCCCGTTTTTTTTTTAAAAGCACACCTGGCATCCACAAGCTGGTGAAAGACGGCGCGATATAGAAGGGAAGAACTGACGGTGGGTAAAGTGGACGCGCAGTGAAGGACGCGAGATAAGAGATGCCTCTTTTGTGGACAAAAGCGCGAGAGATTCCGCGCGATATCTTCCGTTTTGAGTATAAAACGGCCTTTTCTCCCATCTTCATTCCGCCCCCTCCGACTTGGATCACTTTCCTTCTTTGTCCGGGTCGCTGCGGCGGCGACGACAACTAACCGCAAAAGGGAATAACGAATGGATCGATGCTGGAATGAGCTAAATGGGACAATGGCGCAGTTAAAGAAGAATGGACGATGAACAAGTGGGACAAAACGAGGCTGGAGGGGTAATGGTAAGAACGAACCCCATTAAAGACCTAGAAAGGATGTATGAGAGTGAAAATGAAAGGAGGAGAAGCTGTACAAATTGGGAGGCGGATGGGAAGGTCGTGAAAGCGTCAAGTCATAGTTGTATAAAATACCCTTTTTTGGAACGATTGCAGTTATATATAAGCACTATTCCACATTGTATTCTTTAAACGAAAGATAAAATAACAATTTTGTGTAAACAGTCAAATTTGTATACCTAAAGTGAAGTAATTGGTAAAGAACCTTTGTTAGGATTTTACAAACTAAAAAATTAAAAATCTTTAGATTACAGAATTTCCGAGCTGCAGAAAATTTGCGTTTACGGGAGTAAGAGAAAAGTGAGACAATGAGGTGTATCTGAGACATAAAACAACAGAAGGGGCAAAAAAGGGACCAAATGGAGAAAGGGAACAAATCAGAAGAAGAATCTTTAAGTGAGACTTTATCTCCGCTGGCCACAGATTGGTTCAATTTAACGCGCGGTTCGTATCGGGTGCGATTATCTGCGAAATTCGATTGGAATTTATATTACCCGTGGACCCAGCTGCGCCTTGGCCTCAAAACGGCACTTATCAAGCTCGCGAATGCCATATGAGAGTAACATCTAAGAGCCATAAAGCGAGCGGGGTTATCGCACCATTCATATTTTACGACCACTTGCTTTTTCCTCTTTCTTTTTGTGGTACACAAGTGCCGATTGTCATTTTTTATTTCATTTCTTTCGGATTGGAATCTATTTTACCTTTGTGGTCGCGCTTTGGCCTTCCCCTTTATAAACTCCTTCTGTTTTTTAAGGAAAGAATCAACGAGCGTTACAAATTGATTTATTAAAACTAATATTTCATCATGGAAATTGTTCCCGAAAGTAATGCAGCCCATGATTCATGGGTATTCTTTCCGGTAACCAAAACTGCCACCAATAGCATTGCACAAAAGAATAAAACGACTAGTGGATTGAAAACAAATGAAACCGTAGAGTCCGTCGGCAAATAAATTGTAACCGGTGATTATATTACTCATAATTGAAATTTTTCAATGACAAATTATTTTATTTTTAAATTAGTTTCATAAAAGTTCGGACTTATTTTTGTTGCAGAAATAACTTTCTTTGCGCTTTTGAAATTCAAGACGTTACATTATACTAAATCCGCGACTTGGTACGTACTGCACGCGATAAAAATACATATAAATGTGTATAAATAATGATTGCAGTTATAAAGTGACTTTATGAAACCATTATGCGACATTTCATCGATACAAAAATTGCGGTCTGCGATTCGATCCATCGTTGTTCCATTATGAATTATTATGAATAAAACGAATTATCACTCAAGACTGACTCCTTTCTCATTGTTGTATTTATTTCATATAAAATAAAGAACATTGAAGATAGAAGAACTGCACAGAGCAGAGTTCTTTTTAGTGAGAAATGCTCTTTCCAGCATCGTAAAAGTCAGTTTATGAGATAACTTGTGAATATGGGACTTGAGTGGCAAAGCCTGTGCATTTTTCAGCCACGGTCACAAACATTCAAGTTATACTACACCTTAAGATGTTTTTAATTATATTTTTAAGCAGCATTAAAAGCACGCTCAGAAATGTTTTTTTTAGGTCATGATGATGTACGCCGAAACTTTTTGAATGACGCACTTTACCTCTGCACACTATATGCAAGAATTTTTTTTTAACGATTCACAAGAGAGAGATACATACAATTATACAATAAACATATACTAATGAATATGTCTCTTTAACAGAAGGACAGAAATCCAACAACTTCACCGCAGGAAATGGCAAAGCTTTCGCGCGGGGTGCTTGCATTTAACTAAAATAAAGCATCGATGACATCGGTAAAAACTAGCAAAAGAAATCGAGATCGACTTTACGGGCGCCCGGCTCCCGTCGCATCCAATTTGACAACTTTCATAATAAACGCATCTCCGTAAATGAGAAAAGAAAGTTTCCTCGTGCAAGAGGGAAGGAAAACCGCAAGACGCTCCTTGACTTTATTCCGATACGTCTTGTCTTATAAATCATTTGTAACGCGACAATTTTTTTACTCCGCGCGAAGCGACGTAAAAGAAGTTGGCAGAGCTGAGAGCGCTTTTCCCCGACTTCGCGCAAAAAGCCCCGGTGAACATTCGAATGCCGCCGCCTCTCTTTCTCTCATTGACGTGCCGCGCCCCCAGCGGTGCATCGTTCAAGCGCGGAACTCTTTTTCTCCCTTTACTTTCTCTCTCGCTCTCGGCAGCACTCTTCTCTCGTTGCGCGAAGGAGAGCGCCGAGATCTTTTCATAGGCGTGGCAGCGGAAGATATCGCATAGAAAACGCAGCTATTTGGGTTAGAGACGCAGCGGCGGCAGTTTCAGCTTTCCCCGGGACCGAATAAAAACCCCCCTTGTAACCCCGGGGGAAGTTACGCGCCCCCCCCCCCCCCCACGCTTTCCCCTTACGGCACTCGAAACTGCGATTGCTCTGGCACTCGCTCTCCTTTTTTTCCCTTCTTTCATATACATATACATTGGCTACATTTTCCTGGCCACGATTTCTTGCTCTCCTCTGTCTTCCAGCAGAATCTGCTGCTATCGGCTTATCTTACACTTTTGCCGAAGAGGTAGCACCGCTATCGCGTTTCTTTTGAAGTCAGAGATTTTAATGAATTCGCGGATCTGCAACGGCATTTGCATAAAACGAAAACAGTTCCGTTCGTAGTTTGGGACGCGTTTATTATCGTTGGGAGAAATGAAAGATTCTTGAGTTCTTGTAATACGTAAATTTGCGATTGATTAATTTTCGTTGGTGCAAGGGGTCCTCGAGCCAAAGCTGACTTTCTTCTTTGAGTGCAAAGTCTTCGATATCGAAAGTAAAAATAGCCCTTCTTCGGAAAAAGTATTGATGATCTCGGTGATCCTTACAGTCTTACAGTCTATTAAGCCGATCGGCGAAGAAGTTATTCTCGACAGAAATGCGCTTCTTTTAAAGAGAAACAGGTCAACTTTGTAGGCTCCAAGACCACCGCAGTTTATTTTCATTTTTTCCGTATAAATTTGCATTACCTTTGCTATTAAAATGAACGCGAGCAGGGGTCAAGGTAAGAAGCGACTTCATCGCTCTTATACTACTTTTATTAAACTTATCATTATTTCTACCGTTACAAAAATTAAAATCAAAGGCAATATCGTCGTGTCTAATGAAGAAAAACGTAAAGGTCTTTTTAAATTTACCATTTTTAAAACAGTAGATTAAAATAAGTTCTTCCAGAACCCAATAAACTTGTAGCATCATTCTTACGATTACCTAAATTTATCAATTTTTTTAAAGAATTTTCATTAGAGGCATCTGTATGACACTTTTGTCTATCGCTTTTAACAAAGTGACTATTTAAATAATTGTTAAAAGCACACTGTCTTTTATTTCCTCAATTCACCCTCTACACCCTGGCCACCCTCAATCCCATCTCCTCTTCATTCCTAATTTTCCCTCTTTTAATACTGTCGTTCCTTTTCAACTTTTGTGCCACTGGCCCCCATCCCATTCGCCTTTTATATTCCTTTTTCCTTTTCTATGTCGCCAAGCTCTTCGGCCCGGAGCTACAACACGCAGTTCGCGAGCTCTGCACCCCCAGTAGACCTCTCTAACCACCCCACAGCCAAAAAGCTCAAACGTGACGAGCCCTCCAGTTCGTATGATGCGAAAGTGTACACAGTCGTTTACGGACCTGCACACGTATAAGCAATGCCGCCGAGCAGCAGTCAAGTCCGAGAGTCGGGATGCAAAGCGAGCGAGGGGAGGGGGGAGGGGGTGCACGACGTGGCTCGCCGCTGGTCTTTTCACTCGCTGCTCGTGGCCACGTGGCCGGGCCTCCGTGAACGACACTCGCGACTGCCACTGTAATGGATCCTTGCCGCATTCTCAAAATTAGCCGCGGCTCTTTCTACTCACCCTCCTCGTTCGACCCCTCTCGCTTCCTCTTCAGCGGCGGCCTTTTCTTGGCTCTGGTGCAACGAGAGAAAGAGGGATAGGTAGAGGGGGGAGGAGAGGGAGTGAGAGAGGGCACCCAGCGGAAGGTAAGGGAAGAAGCGTGGGACGAGCGAGTTTACGCTAGGAGCTCTTTGAGCGCGGATTATTTCGTTATGGGGTCTAATTTCGTTTGTCGAAATGATCATAGGGCAGTCTGAGAGCGTTATTGGATTGCCGCCGCCTTTCTCTCGCTCTCTCTCTCTCTCTTTGCTCTGTCTAGTGCCAAACGAGAAAATCGTTTCGTTTAAGCGGAGCTCGCCGAGTTGATGCAGGAGGAGGGGAGAGTGAATTTAACGAGGGAGAAGTGCGCCGATGATGGGGATTTGAAGATTCCACCCGCCAAAATGTACTTCATCCTTGTGCGAGATTCATCGCTGAGATTTACGTCGAATGCGCGGTATCTATCTACTGATGTTAATAGTCCATTTACTGTGAGAAGATAAACTGCATTGTAACTTGCAGATATTACTGCTCGTAAAATGTAATATTTATTAGTCGTAAAAAATAATGTAAAAAAATATCAATTATTCTGATAGTGTTCAGCTTACTATTTTCTGTTAGTCGGTGAGTGTGAAAAGCTGTTTGGATAAACCAATTATTTAGTATACACTACCTGATGGATAGAGAATAAAGAGAATGATGGAGTGCATATTGACGAGAGCCTAAAACAAAAATTCCCGATTATAAATTTTACTATACAGTTAATTCGTGGATCATTATTTAACATGTGTTCATGGCCCGTAAAATTAAATTAGTGAAAATTAAAGAAAATTCTTCCATCAATGACTAAACAGTTCTACTTCCACTAATTTTGAGTGAAATTTACTAAAATCTATTTTAATCCAATTACAGTAGTTTTTCACTAATTCAATTTTAGATAACGAGCGTATCGCTTAGAACCTGACCTGCAATTTTTATGTAAACACGAATTTTTTTCGCAGCATACTTACACCATTTTATCACTGCACACAGCAAACACCGTAACATCGCTAATTGAAGATTTAATTTTAAAAAATTCGAAACAGTACAGCGCAGTAATGTGACTGTTCCCAGAAATCGATTAGTTTTGATAAAACAGAATAAGTGTTAACAAAGAACTCGTCAAAATTTTCACCAGGTCCCACGGTGTTTCATTTAAATCAACGTATTTATCTCTTTGCACGAGTGAACAACAATTTACCTGCTCGTAAATAACACTGCGCCCGAGTCCAACAATGTGCGAGTTAAATGAGTTAAATTCGGATAAAAAAGAAATTACGCGTGAGTGGAAGCTCCATGGCGTACTCGGAAGATCAAAGGGCCCACTGTAACCAAAGCAATTTGAATGGCTCAGTCGATATCGCCCGTCGCGACAACTGCAGCGGCGAGTGTAACGAAGGGACGGAAATCGGGCACCAGCGTTTCGTCTGCGCCCTGCAGAGCGAACCCAGGCTTTTCAAATTACTCAGCGAATATGCGAAATGCTCGTGAATCCTGCATAATCCTCGCGGACGTAATAATCCTTTTATGACATACCTTGCACGTCCGCACGCAGGTACGAACGCGCGCGCACACGGGGAGTTGAGACGTAGGTGTGTCGTGGAAGTTTCAAACTAGACTTTATTGGAATGCACTGTGTACTTTTTGCTCTCGGAGTCTGTGGTTTTCACTTTCCATATTTAGCGAGAATTTTGAATTTTTCTTTCCGTGCTCATCGCGGGAAAATTAAACGAGATTTTAACGAGTTTCGCTTAATAATTTGGCGAATGTAAAATTTTAAAGATAAATTATATGGAAACTGTTCAATGTTGCATTTATGGTATGATACTTTGAATTTAACACGAAATACCTACGGATTAATTAAAACGGCAAATTGGTAAAGAGCAAGTAGAGTTAAAGAATTACAGATCCAAAAAAACGGTTCGGACAGTCAAATTTTTTGAAATTTTGTTGAAATTTTTTTCGTGGTTCCAAAGAATTTTTTAAATTAGGATTTCATTTTAAATTTAAATTTTTGGTTGTTGCGTTTGATTGATTATTATATCCTATTATTATTTTGCATTTACCTTTTACATTTTTTAAAAATAAAAGAATAAAAGAAGTGAATTTAATAAAATTCGCACTGCATTCATTTATTTTTAAACAAATGCGCCATAAATTAAAAGAAGAAAAAACAACACAAAGAATCTGCCAATTTATCAATTTACTGAATGAAATATAAATACAATGAATATATTGTTTAAATTCAATTAAATGATTTCAACCTTAAAGTTTGAAATGCCGTGATTTAAAAAACGTATAAACTTATTCAAATCCATTTTAATTAACTTTATATTTTTCTCTTATTCCCTCGCTATAAAATGATTATCGTGTTTTTTTTTTTTTTGTTTTATTTTTTTTTATTTTCAGTGCCGCAATTCATTTTCTTCGGCGGAAAAAGTTTCCCTTTAAGCGCTGTATCGGTCAGCCTAAATATTGTTCCAGGCATGCAGGCTTCGTAAACAGAGAATAATTTCCATGCAGTTTGATACTGTGCCGAATACAGGGTCATGGAACGCAGCGCATAATCTTCGTCTCTCGTTTTCCCTCGCTCGTTATCTCTCTTTTGCTCTTTTCCGTTCTCAACCACCCCTCACGCCTCCCGCAACCCCTCCGACTCTTTTCCTCTTTATTCACTCTTCGTCCCTTTCACAATACATTTGGTTCATTGCTATAGATTGGAACTGAGCTGAAATATTATTTTGCGAGGAGTGGCGGCTCGTAATATTTGAATTCGCAGTGCAGGTTTTTTTAATACATATTTTTCTCCTGCATATAGTCTGTTTATTTTTTATTACAATCAACGTTTGCTATTCCGATTTTTCTTTGTCTCTTATTACCTTTTTATTTTTCAATCCAATTATTATTACAGAAGGGTTAGAAACATTATTTACATGTCAATTAGAAAAATCTCTGAGTACCTATTGCAGTTTAAATTACTCATTAATGAGATCATAGCTTGATTGTTAATATCGTTCTGCCATTATCTTGCTCAATGTTTTACACGAAAAGTGTTTTATGTTTGAATGAAACTAAAATTCCTACGTCCAAATTTAATCTGAATAAAATAAATACATTGAAATAAAAACAGTCAAAATATTTTAATTACTCCAAAAATTCGCTCTTCATACACATTTTTTTTTAATTTATCATTCTTATTTCCAGTTTCAACAGAAAAAAAAAGAACTGAAAGGCAACTTGAAAACTTAGCTATAGAACAATTGTTTTATACTATGCATTAAATTACGACGATATTAAAAAAAAAAAAACAGAAACAACCGTCGCTATTACAAAGTTTCACACCCTGCAGTCGACCTCGACGCCAACGAAAAATTTGTTCTCGTGGGGATTTTTCGTTCCCTCCACTCCCAGTAAGGTTTCAGCCCTCCCACCTCGGCGCAGGTAAAAAAAAAAAGAAGGTCCGAGAGGCGAAAAAGTGATAGTCGCGCGGGGAAGGCGATGGCGAAACTGGCAGACTGCCACGCTTTTGCAGCGGCGCCGTCAACTTGCGGCCGCGTCGCTTTATGTGGAACCGTCATCCTTTTTCGCGCTCGCGAGGTGCGACTCTCTGTGCGCGGGGGATTCAAGCTTATTCACGCTGTCACGCCGCGAACTGCAAAAGAATATTTTGCCACGGCGGCGCCGCTATAAATGAGAACTGGCGCACCTATACGACGGAGGCGGAGGCTGAAAAAAAGGTTTAGAATGGCCTCCTGCCAACGATTCCCATTGGGCGCGAGTGAGGCTGCAATGAGCCACGAGCGATGCGCATAAGATTATTACTTTTGTTTCGTTTATTTTTCTTTTAGCGCTGCGCACGGGGCATAATGCGCCAGTCGTGCCGGGCGATAACTGTGAACGAATGAAGAATGCGTATTCAATAATTTTCAAAAGGTATTTACACGTTCAATAGACTCGTCAGTATTGAAGAGGCGAACTTTAATGGCTCATACGTGTGGATAGTAAACGATTCTTGATTTGCTACCGCAGTGAACTGTGAAATTTTGTTGCTTTGGAATTAATTTGCGATAATTGCTGGGGAAATTTAAATTATTCATGGGGTTCGTTGCTGAAATGGCGAGATTAATGGTAAATTGTGATATTTTTTTTTATAACTTCAGCGAAGTATACAAAATATGTGGAATGAGTTAAAAAATTTAAGAAACTCATCCTTTTATTAATAATAAAAATTACTAAAAATAAAAACTTGGAGGTAGCAAACGTAGAATTGAAGAGAAACTAAATAATAATTTTGTTTCGAGCCAGCAAGCATAACGTGCTTTAAAATTAAACAAATTGATTGGATTTTTATCTCTATCTCTTATGGTTTGCCAATTTTTATTGAACTGAAGAGTTAAATGAAGTACCATTAGAAAAATACAAAATAAACTTGAGATTTTCGTAACATTCAAGAAAAGATCAGACGTCTGTAAGCAAATATTCCTTAATAAAATGCTGCATAGAGCAAATTAAATTTTAACGGCAAAGAAGTAGTCAAAAATTGAAAATTTCTTTAAGCTGTTCGTAATAATACGTAACTACGGATGCAATAAAAGCCAGTTGAACAAAAAATTCTAAATCTATGCTTGTGAACTAGCCTGTGAACCTCTTTCCTACAGTGAAAGTCCCAACTATTTCAATGGAGTCTTTAAAAAAAATCTCGTTTGATTTTTCTAAATTCACAGTTAGCAGAGGACCAACGAACGATTCCACACAAAGGCCACCTTACCGCGTATCAACTCCCAATAAATAAAGACTCATAGCACCTTGAGGAGTCGCCGCTCGCAAAATCCGGGCAACATTGGTAATTCGATTCGTACGTGCTGCGGCGCGGGTGTGCCAGCGATCTCCCGGATGAGATCGCACGTATTCTGCGGAGTCAGTCCATTTCGAACTGACAACTGGAACTCAAAGCCCGAAACCTTCAGGCTACGACGATCTCCTTCTCTCTCACTCTGTGCCTCCGTTTCACTCTCCCACTCTCTCCACTCCAAGTCCGAAGTGGAGATGATGCCGTTACCTCGCATAACGCTGTCGACGCATAATCCTCTAGGTATACGAGACGTGTATTGATCGTAAAGCCAAGACGGCTGACCTCTCGAGCCCGCCGCGGAGGGAGCGAGAACGCGAAACCTGTCGCCAACCCTAAACTTCCTGACTGCTGTGTTTATGCGTATTGGCCCCTATAAAAGTTACGAAGACGAGGCCACTCTAAGATCTATGAGAACCGTGCTAATCTGTCACGGCTCATTCAGTTAAATGTAGTTCATGAAATCGTCGATCTGGAGTAAAAAGAAGTCATCTCAGAGTCCAGTTGGAAAAGGTGCAATTTCCATTGAAAAAGATCGGTGGTGAAATGGCACCTTTTCCAGATGGATTCCGAGATGACTCCTTTTTGCTCCAGACCGACGAAATACAAGAAAAATTTTAATCGCTTAGTTAGAGGTTCCGTAACATAAAAAGATGAAGGATTCTGTAAACAAACTGTAGGCAATATTGAAAGAAGAAGTCTGCTTGATGAATTTCAAGCCATTAAATTGAGAAGACTGTTTATAAAGTATTTCATTTGTATCAAGCAGATAGAGTGTAAAATAAAAGCAGTATTTGTTTCTTACATTTAAATTTTATTTTAACATATAAATCTTTGTTTTTTAACTGTTAAAGTTATTAACTAATTAACAATTAATAATTAACGTACTTATAATATTTATATTGTAATTCCTAGTTATTTCTGCTTTAATATACAAACCAAAATAAATCACGTCACAGCATTGAACGAACTATCCTATACCACTTTCGTAGTCTGATAGAGACTCTCCGCATCATTACACGCAGGTGCTCGCAATTAATCAGTTGAGAGGCACTTTCGACTTAGGACAATAGCCGCCGCAACTTGAAGACAGAATGCACACACTTATACAGAAAAGAAAAAAATGAACGTTTTAACGTCGTATCGATTAATACACAAATACTAATTACTCCACAAATCATTTCAACAATAACTACAATTAATATACTACTTGTTTATATCGCATCATACATTCGATTTAACAGTCGGTAGTAAAAGTGTAAAAATAAATTCACCAAAGTTACTAAAGTTGCTAACTTAAGGGGGCCAGCCTGGGTTAAATTGAAAAAAAATACTAAAAAATATTAGTAATTGCCTAATATTTTGGACAAAAAGGGTCTACAATAACTTTTTATGTAATTTTTTTCATAAAAGTGATCCGATACGTCTGAAGTGCAGGTAATGAAGAGTATTTGAAACCTGGTCCGGTGACATATAAGTTACTTTATTGAGAAAAAAGCTATGGCAAGTGGACAAATAAATAAAAAATTTTAATGTTTTTGATGGAACAATACTAGAGGTAAAGAACACTGTTTGGATCTTAATAATGAATAAATAGCTTAAATTGTGCGAGTAGTTAAAGTGTAAAATGTTTCAGCAATCAAAAGTGATGAATTGAATTGTTATACCTATTATACTGGAAAGTGTATTTTTTTTTTCAATTTAACCCAGGCTGGCCCCCTTAAAAACAGTATTAAACGTAAATCTTCAAATATTAACAACGTTATTTCACCAACAATCTACGAGCAGCATGAATTTAATCGGACAACCGATCGCAGCTCTCACCGAAAATCAGAGGAGCCCAGAGGCTATCGCCTTATCAGGACCATTTGGCAGAGTGGCCGCTCGCTCGCCAGTAGTACGAGTCCGTGTGCGGGCAGACGCGACCGCGGCTCCGCGAGCTAATGCCTTATGCATTCGCGGAAGGGTCTCGGGAAGATACACGAGAAATGCTGCGGCACCTCGAGAACTTGCATTAGAATAAGCCGGATATCTATGCGGCTCGGCGGACGTGAGAAGGAAGGATGTTCGCGGCTAGGGGTCCGCTGGGTGCCGTCGCGAGCCGCGGGCGCACGCGCGACTGCGAGCGAATCGGCCGCCGGGCGCGCTCTCCTCCATGCATACCTCCGTCGATGGCGGCATTTGGAATTCGAATCGACCGCGAGTGAGACGTTCGATGGGACGATAGAAAAAGCTTATTCGTTTTTATTCAGTAATGCGTCGAGGAATTTTCGGCCGGGGAAAGGGGAGAAGAAAATCTTATTTCCGCCGGAGCGCTTATAGTTTGATCTTTATGACCGGCTGAGTGGAACGTTTAGAAAGATGTACAATTTCTTATTCTCCAAATGAAAGTTTAGTTTGCTGGAAAAAATAGATTTGAGCCAGGTTGAACAGTTTCTTTTATAAAATAAATCGATACAAATATTAAAATACTTTAAATGCTTAGAATTTTTTGTTCTACATTTTTAACCCAGTGTGTTTTTTAATTAAAAAGTAATAGCAGATAAAAGGCTAAATAAGCCTTGAAATTCTTCAATAATAAAAAAAAATTAAACAGTAAATATATTTATAAGGCAGGTCAGTCACTTTCTATATCAATATGTTGAAATGGAATGCTTGCATTTCATTCCACTAGGTATATTTATTTTTATAAATTTTACATAAATTACTACATACGTTTGCTAAATTACAATAATATTGATAATCGTGCGGTAATAGAGTGCAGTAAAATGTATTTCGTTATCGCAAGCATATATTATAAAAAAAAAGGAACACTGCGATGCAAAATAGTAATTTTTTTTTCATAAACCTGGCTGCACGTACGAACTAGGCTCGGCGCAGAGAATATCGTTCGACATCACGAAGTCATCGCGTGCATTCGCTGTCGACTGCTGCTGTTCTTTTTCTCCTTCTTGCTCAGCTACTTTCCGCACAGCGCGACCTTGTCTGTGCTTTGTTTTCGCGCGTACGAGCTGCACCTAACTCCGAGGCGACGACCTGAAACGCTGCCCTCTTTTTTACGATTGTGTATTTGTTTCGTTATTTTTTTTTCGCCTACCTCTTTGTCTTAGCTCTTTTACCGTCTGTCAAGTTCTCAGCCAAGAAGAAAGGGTATGCGAAATTACACCGTGACGGAAGGATTTTTTTTATCGGACTACTCTTAACGGCGTCTGGCATTAAAATGATCTTCATAAAAGAAACAACGAACTTCTTGGCTGGTATAAAAAAAAGCAGCTCATTATGCTTTTAACTCGACTTCTTCTTCATTTCACTTTTTATGCAAATTTTGAGGGAGAAAAAAATTTCGTAATCCGTCATTAGCAATGATCTCGTGATGAATTTCTAGATTAAATTTAACGGTGATAATTTCTCGTTCGTCTTCATTTTCGGAGAAATTAAAATTAAAGTATCAATCTAAAATAATGCGTACGCAAGTTTTCTTGTGTCTTTGTGATATGAAATTTTAAAGGTGGAGGGGTTATTCAAATTAAAATTAAAGTATCAATCTAAAATAATGCGTACGCAACTTTTCTTGTGTCTTTGTGATATGGAATTTCAAAGGTGGATTATTCATTTAATATAAATAGTCTCTGGGTATCGCGATAAAGTGCGTAAAATCAGTAAACTGTATAAAGCATAATAAAATAATGATTTTAGTGTCAATGCCTTAAATTAAATGAAAAGTTTTCAGTAGAGATTTAATTTCGCTTAAATGTATGCTCGAGTCTTCATCACTTTATCTTGATGCATTTCATCTCTTGTTTCAAAGCCGCTTTCGCTCTAACTATACAAGCTTTCCTTTTTTTATTTTCAGTGCATGAAAATGTAGAAGAGCAGAATAAAATTAGATTAAGAAGCTTTAACCTCCTCGCACTTTTAACATTACGTATTCTCTCTCCTTATATTATTACTCCAATTAATTATTTCCACTTCCGCTCGGTAATGAAATCCTATATATCCTACGAATCCAACGCTGCCTCTCCACCTCAAGACAATCGCGTACTCACCCAAGGCAAGGTGACGCCATCTGAGATATCTCCGGTTTATCGAATTTCATATCGAAATGCCAGACCTCCCTACCCTATCCCCTCAACTCCTTTCCTTTCTCTATGATTTTCTCAATCCCGCAGACAAGATGGGGGACCACAGCAGCTGTTGCTTTGGCCTACCAGGTTATTTGGTAAAAAAAACGCGTAACATGCAAATATCTGGCTCCGCTCTTTTTCTCCTCTTTTTTTTCTCTCACGAGCGCTCCAGGCTTTTGCTTAGGCGAGAAACGAATCATAATATCGTTCAGGTAGATTCAAGTTTTATTTAACTCCCTGAGCCTTGCCTCTTCTTTTTTTTTCTTATTTTCGTTTTATTACGGATCCTCTGACCCTTTCTCAAATGGAAAGCTTCATTTTGGTATTAAAGCATGCGGCCGACTACCTTTCGGAGAATTCCAATATAGCTTCCGTTTCCAGCGATCTTTTTCTCTCACTCTTAGAGTTTCGCTTTATAACTTTCTTTATTTATCTATTTTTGTTTTTCTTTGTACGTACGTATATCTTTTATGAAAAAAGGAAGGAAAAAATGCATACACGCAGCTTTCTAGTTTTGTTTTTAGTGGATCGGAATTAAAAGTACATTTGAGATAAAAAAAAGTTTAATCTAGAAATCCGTGTTCTTTAGAAAATTGCAGTATTTATTTACTTTGAAGTTGAATGAAATATTTATACGCAATCGAAAGAATCAGACAGAAGTTACTTAATAAAAACTCTTCGAATAATTAATTCAATATATTGATATTAAAACAAAAATTATAACTGCGTTGTTATTATATACTTATAATAAATAAGTTATAATGTTAATGATTAATAAATAATATTTATTTTATTAAGTGCACGAAATTAAGACTTTTGTTATTTTAATTAATAATTACAGATTATATTCAATAAAATAATAATCATTAAACGCAAACATATAAATACACATTATAAACAATTTAACAATTTAACACGTATCATTAAGAAGTAATTGGACATAACTAAACTTAAATTAGTGACAAACATACCATTTCAGTTTTATTCTCTCAGCGTGTGCAGAGAAATTAAATGCAAACAGCGTTGAACCCTATTGAAAGCAGAAAAAAAATGTTGCAGCGCGCTGATTCTCTTGGCACGTACTTATCTGCTAATTAACACGCTGTTTCTTACTTTACACGCGGTTAATGCGAAACACAGTATCTTTAGCACTACAGCGCCCAGAAATTCATTGAAACAGCGGGAATACATTGCATTCGGTCTCTCTCCCCCTTCACCCTGGTCCACCCCTCCTCTCGTAGTAAGCTCGGCGGGTAACCGGCTTGCTAACAACGGGCCATTTCGCCTATTTATTCGACAGTCGCTCGCGCGTTTGTTTACGGCTTCCGCGACATAAATCCAGTTTTCCGTCACATAGGCATCGTTTATACCGCTATTTCGGTCTCCTGTCGCTAGCATCCCCTCCCCCGCGCAGAAGTGGAGAACACATCGCCCCGAGAAAACGATCAAGCTCTCTCTCTCTCTGATGAGTGCTCGTCCTCTCGCTTTGAAATGTGAAACAGCGGAAACGTAAAATGGATGTTGCCGAAAGCCTCGCGCGTCTCGTTACTCGTTGTCCTCCTCGCCTCCCCGCTCAAAGTATATCAGAGATGTCCGTTTTGCGAATTGTCCGCGGCTTGCCGAAACTCTGTCGGACCAACTCTTCGCGCGTACGTGGAGCCGCCGCTCGATCAACAATTAAATTTTCAACATGGCCTGAATTGAAGTAGTTTAAACGTGTTATATTGAAATAGCCTAAAGATAAATGAATGGATGGTCCGAGTAAATGCGCGTAACTGAAGTACTAGTTACTGGTAGCTGCAATGGTTGTTGCGCAAGATGAGCGCTTGTATATGAATTCTGTAATTCGAAGGGCTGCATAAGCACGGTAATTTTTTCTTTTTATTATTCAAGGGAGAATAAATTATTTTTGCCGAGTAGGTGCTCGCTACAGTAATTAGAAAAATTTTTAACGAGAAACTTCAATGTTTTCTGTTTTAATGACCTTTCATTTATCGCAGGGATTTTTAGTATTGCCTTCGCTTAGTAAAGCGAAATATTGACTTTTTTAATTGTATGTACTCAGATGCAGCGCGCACTATTCCGTACGGCCAGGTGGAATTTATTTGTTTTAAAACTTTTTACTTGTTTTTGAACATTTTAATTATTTTTTTTTGTTTAATTTGAATGAAATAAATAAATTTTTCCTGAGAGGTATTAAAATAGAATGCAAGAATAAATTATACGTTAACAATAGATTATTATTATTAATAAATTGAATAAACAATTTCTGATTAAAGTCTTCAGCATTAAAAGAATTGTTACTTTTTTAAATTAGAAATTAGAAGTCAATGAAATTCCAAAGTAAAACACAACAGCGGCATGATAATTCTTTTATAATTATAATTAATAATTAAAATCTCTGTGTCTACTTTTGAGCCGTGGCTCGCAACCATTAAAAATGGACTCGGACAAATTGAACATGAGCGGGCAGTCTTTTAGCCGGCGGCCTTGTGGCGCTTAATGAAAATTCTCATTTGCGGTAATTTACCGACCTTAAATATAAAACGCGATCGATGATAAAAAAAAATAGAGAGAAGGAAGGGGTGGAATGCCATTAATGAGCCAAGCCAATGAGCTCTGCGATGGAGTGTAACTTGACACGTATATAACCAGCGGTAGTGTCCGGTCCTGAGCGATAGCTCGATAAATTTGACTCGCGCGCGCACCTATACAACGCCTACCAGCGCCGGTACGAAGTCAATTATTAACCATCCAAAAATATTCGGAATCGGGAATAGCGCGAGTAAGCCCCTGACAGTCATATATACAGATCGACGTTATAAACGTCAAATTTGCGAATTTGCGCGAGATCGCTTGAATTTCCAGGAGTCTTACTGAAAAGTTAATGCTAATGGATATAAAAGTTGATTATTTTTTATGCAACGGCTTTTTGCAAATGATACCAGGGACATTTTATGCAGTGCATCGAGACGAGCGAGCACAGATTAAAACAATATACCGCGTTTACGAAAATTTCAACCGGCGCTTATTAGCCGGGTGTTCTGCGTACAAATATTAAATGACCGCTTTAAAAAACACTTTTAATTTTACAAGACTTTTACGATACAATTAATCAGATAACAGAATATTAAAGAGTTGAGGAAGTATATTTATTGTAGACAATAGTGCGAAAAAAAGACTTTGCCGAGGAGAAGTAAATCAAAGCGAAGCTTGAAAAATTTAAAAAAAAAAAGGATTACTTAGTCTGGATAGCCTTCCGATACTTTCCTATTGTCCAAAATTTTCTTCGAGCCCTTTTTATCAGTATATATTTCATCCTCCTTAAGCCTATAGAATTTCGTTGATAAGGCCTTTTTCGGCTTTGATAGCTGTTTTAGGTGTTTCAAGAGCGTCAAAGAGGAAAAAAATGGTCTTTTATCGTCGAGATCGATTTCAGTCTTAAATTGGTGGCATCCATTAAAAAAGAAAGTTTCACTTTATAACTATTTATGCAACTAAGTAAGAGTCGAAATAAAATAAAACCATGACTGCTGGAATAACCTGAAATTTATAGTCTTGGTGGATTTTACCTGTCTTCTAAATAGATAAAAGGGAATTACTGTATTAAGTAGGAGCTTCCATTCGTCTCTTAAATAATTATATTGCAGCGTCTCTATTTAAGAATTAATCTGTATAATCCCGAAAACTAGAGCGTCTTATTCAAGCAAATTAAAAGTAATACTTCACCGGCCTTTTCTTCAAAAATTAATTAAGCAAATTAACCGTCAGATTCTTACGGTTCTGTTGCTAATTAACGAGAGCGCAAATTACCGTTGGGCGAAAGGTGCCGGCCCCGTAACTGTAGCCGACGACCTCGACCCGCCGATACGATAAGCGTCGCGTTGCATACATTTTCTCGCGATGCGCGACTGGCATACTAATATCGCGCTGCCAAGCTTTAATATTACGGTGCCGGGGCCTGAAATCCGGAACTTCCGTCGCCCACCTCCGCCGTAAACCCCACTATACCCCCCCCCCCTTCGCGCGGCCGTCGGTTTTCGCGTTCTTTCTTATGCGAACCTGCTCCACGCGTAACGCACTTTCTTGTTAGCCTCGACGGTAATTGTGTAAGCGTAACAACGAAGTCACGGAGGCTTGGGGGTGTTAGTGACTCGGCCGCACACTTTCATAAAAAGGCAGATAAGCGCGCCCCGGTGCTATTTCCAGGCGCGCGGTGCTCTTGCTAAATCGAGACTTGTTTTCCCTCTCTACCCATTTGCTTACCGCGTTTCCTTGTTTTTACTTCTCTTAAGTGAAATTTTCTTGAGCTACGCCGCGTGGAAAATCAATTTGCGCTTTAATGGTTTTTCCGTTCGAAGGTGGAGCGTAAACGTTCGTCTGGTTTTTAAATTTATTTTAATATTTTTTAGAGTTCTGAAGGATTCATTTTGAAATTGAGCCTCTTAAATTAATTTCGAGTTAACGACGTTTTAATGGGGTATTTTTTTAAATTTTACTACGGAAGAAAAATTTATTTTAAATCAGTAAAAAAAAAAAGGAAAAAAAGAATTGACAGGGGGAAAAGGGAGTGGTTAAGGAAGGAAAGGGTGAAGCTCGTAAAAAGACTGACGGACTTTTTACGAGGTTTGAAAATCGCACTTTAATGGCAATACCGTTGGCCTTCTTGCCATTGACGCTGTAATTACCCACCAGCAGCTATCGTTCAGGAAACTGAGCGCAAGCTCGATCGTAAGAGCATTATCATTTTTTATCATAGGCTAAAGTTATGCGCGCACTGTTTCCTTTTCTCTCTTTTCTTTCCTCTTAACGCCGAGAAGTTCTGTGAAGTACAAGTGATTTACTTTAAAAAGAAGCATCACTCGGATAAGTAACGATTGAGTGTATATCATTTTGAAATACCATCTTATCTCAGTGCACTGATCTTGAAATATTTCATTTTTAAAAGTGTATATTTCATAAAATACTGTTAGAAGTAGAAAACTATACATTATCGACTCTACAAATTAACAAAAATGTGTTAAATACTTTAATTCTAACTAATTTGTTGCGTAAAAAGTAATTCGGAAGCTTGCAAGCTCTGGATTTTTATATAGAAAAATCGCGAATTTTTACCTGAACGATGGATCTTTAGCGAAGCTTTTTATAAGAAAATTTCTACAAACCTTATGCGGATTTTTCGTAAAATTTAAAGAGATTCGCCAATAGTGCAAGTGTATACTAAAAACTTTTCCCGTAAATATTTCCAAAGCTTGCGAACATCTATCGATTAGATTGTCACATAATTTTTACGGATAACTTCACCGCAATTTTTACGGCACATTTCTCTCAGTGTAGTTTAACACACAATAGCTAGCATTCCATTTGACATAAAAATGAAATATATTACTTCTAAAAACATTCAGTTTAACATACCAATTAAATAGATACTACATCTAAAAACATTCCATTTGACATACAAATTAAACATTTCATTTAACATAAAAATGAAAAATATAGCACATCTAATAACAGGTAATGCGTAAATCGCAGATTATGTTTTCTGGCGTATCTAAGCCAAATCATATTAGCACAAATCGTACACGAATTTCTTGCATAAACCCTCCACAGCGTACTATGCTTGAATTGCAGATGTATGTGCAGTGGAAGCTCAATAGGATCCTTCATGCGACAGAGCGATCGCTCTC
Organism: Sycophila sp. Sp_5; assembly: GCA_018906775.1. Taxonomy (NCBI): domain Eukaryota; kingdom Metazoa; phylum Arthropoda; class Insecta; order Hymenoptera; family Eurytomidae; genus Sycophila; species Sycophila sp. Sp_5. Next base: position 95,342 of record JACCID010000004.1, read on the forward strand.
TCGGCCGTTCGATATATATCTTTTAGGCAGCCACATAGCTCGTAGGCAAATACCTCCCGGGGCGGCCGACTCCATTATCGAGGTATTTAGCCATAATAGGATGCAATGACGAATAGTAATGGCTATTAGACGAGTATGCATGCTTCTCCGAGTAGCTCGGGCTAATATACAGGAGAAGAGCAACGCGGACACAGTGAGATTATCAACATTTCTGCAAGCAGGTATGATCGTCCGGCTAAAATACTGCTGCTAAGCTACTACTTTCATTAAAAGTCATTAAACGGTTTTTTTTTAAACTCTAATCGTATAAGCTCTTTAGCCGATTTGTATTATTCAGGCGATCATGAATCAACAATACCTTTTTTCGCGCTAGAACTGAGAGCTATATTCTAACGAGCGAAATTTATTATCCTTTTAAAACAAATAATACATATTTTAAATAACGAAATTTCAATATTAAATCTCTCGTTACTTTACTGTGTATTTTTTTTTTAAATTTTGCACACTGTAATCTCGAAATTCGAAACACTGTAGAGTTTTGTGGTTCTGACAGTGATTCCTATTTCACCTTTGAAAAACTTCAATTCATATATTCGAATGTGAACATATGATCATTTTAAATATTTAAAATAGTAAGTATTATTTTTTATTGTATGAAATATTCAGTATGAATGAAATGTCGATTTAATCTAAAATTCTTTAATTCTCAAAATCTTTAGTTGAAATAGGTATTATTTATTTATTTTTGGTTTTTGTTTAAATAATATACGCTAATGGAATTTTCTAGTGAAAAATTACGATGAAGTTCCACGTAAAACTTACGAATAACCGTTACTGAGACTTCGTTCGCAAGCACTGGTTATTTTTCCAAAATAATTGCGCATCTTTTTTGTACGTATAATAAAGCTTCGCCAAAGCTCCTAGATTTTTTACACTGACAAAATTCCTACCATGAATTTTCAAGCATTCAGCTTTTATTAATTAATCCGATTGCAGCCTAGTTACAACCCTTAAATAGTATTTAAAAAGAAATGATATATTTTTTTCAATGTAATTCAGTGTTGACTGTCGATGAAAGGTATTTTTCGTGCACGCAAGCGAGTATCTGCAGCTGCAAATTCAGCACGTAAGCTCAGGCGCCCTCATTTAAATATTACACATCAGCAATTGAAAAAGCGAGCCCGTACGTCATCGCACATAATCCCCGTAAATTATGCGCCATTGAATTTCACCAACGCGCGCGCGCGCTACGCCTTAAATGGACGCGCGAAAGCTCGTTCGCGCGTACATGTGCATTTCATTTCCACGCATCCTCGAATGGACGCCCGTCCAGCCCCGTAAGTAAGTACGCGCGCGAGTCGCCCGGCAGGTATGAGGCGCCGAACGTCGAGCTGAAGGTATAAAGCAGTTGGGCAGAGAATGCTGTGACGCATGGAGGGAGAAAGGAGGGGAAGCCACCGCGGACGATGGGGGGTTGGTCGGGGGGTGAGTAGGGGGCGAGTTTGCCAGAGTCGAGGCTAGAATGGTAGGAAGCAATTAATAACTTTGTCGTGGCAGGCAGGCAGGCAGGCAGCCTGGCAGGACCTGGCAGCCATGGCCTGGGCTGGCGCACGGTAGCGCGCGCGGACGCGTTACGTTGCAATAATTACGACGTCACGCCTCCTGCCCAGCCTAATTAACTAATGCTACGCTTCTCCTGCAACTTTGCCAAGCGTCTCCCACGCTATTCTGCTGCCCTCGTACTTTTCCTCTTATCCCTGATTTTTTTTTACCCTAACGCACCAGCCCACTTCAGAGAGAGGACCTTCTCTTTTCTGCGGGTCGCGAGGAAGCGCCGGCTTATTGTTTTTTGCTTTTACTGCGGCTTCACCCCTCCCCTTCCGTTTTTTTTTTTTACCGGCGACCACAAACGAGCGAAATTCTTGGAGGATTTTCAAGCTCGAAATTCAGCGGCGCGGTGCCTTTTTTTCAGCCGGTGATTCGGCGCGCGCGCGCTCGGGCGGTATGGGTCTGCCCGCGAGTTGAACTTCTCTCCGGGGAAATCTGTGACTTTTATGTGCTCCGGATTTACCGCGACGATATTAGAAATAAGCTCGCGTGGGATTCCTTCTCTACCGTGTAGCCGCCTATATTCCCCAACCATCGCGTATACGCCCGGCAAATGTATGCGCGCCGAACTGGGCGGATATAGGCGAGGGGATATCATCACCCGGCGGATACGCACCGCGTTATTCGACGACGAGTGCACTCGAGTGACTTCTGCTACTGCGAGTCTACCAAGATCTCCGGTGATTTTCATATCAGTGTAACCGAGGTCGATGAAGCGTTCAGTTAATGGATAGTATTTGGACAAATCGCAGCAATAGCGGATTTATTATTCTATTTTTTAAGAAGACTCGAAACTGAACTGATCGCATTTCCGGCGAATAATTTTTTAAACAGAACTTCCAGCCTATTTAAGCTGTGGAAAAGTAGAACGCAGTTGAATGGCGTTAATAGTTTACGAAGTACTTTTAGAAACCAATCTACTTGATCAAATCACTGTAAACGAAAATATTTACAGAAACGTGGTACGAACGATCGTGAAGTACAATTGAAAAAAGAAAAACAGTTTACCGATCTGGATGGGATTTAAGAAAAAAAAATTGTTTAAAAATTGTTCCGAATGAAGAGCTCTTTTAAAGAAGTTAAAAATCCTTTAACATAAATTTGCATTTCTAAAGAGCAGCGGCGCGCAAATATTTTCTGGAGAAAGAGGGACTTAATTGAAGACGCACCAGAGTCACAGACCGTTGAGTTGACAGGTTTACCCTTTGCGCCCAAGACGTTGGGATTACTAAATTCCAAAGCGTTAAGTTCGTTCTAGGTCCATTCGAAGATAGAGGAGAAAGTTTCGTCTCGTCGGTATGCTCGACTAGACTTGAAAAGAGTTTAAAGAAAGCGCTTTTAGCAAAGCATTATATGCCAGATGTTCCCGTTCTTGGACAATGGAACGCTTTACTGCCCTAGACCAATCGATTCGCGAGTAAAGTTCTACGACGCGGCGAATAGATCACCACTCGTTTCTCTATGCCATTGTTTTTTTTTTTTTTCGTCCGCAGCGATCACTCTTTATACCTGTCCTTTCTCGGCGCGAAATTTCGCAGAGCTTTCAATTGGCGACCGTCTAAACGGAATTGTTACATTTCACTCTCTTAGATTGATTTTTAGTAGAATGTAAAATAACGGCTTTATTAAATTTTTAAAATATAATATTAGGTCGTTATGAATATAAGAGCATGTTACAAAGTAACTGATACGTTTTAAGAAAATTTTATTTTTTAATAAAATAATCTAATAACGGTTATTTTTTAGTTTTTAATAAAAATAATATAACAATGAAGAGAATAATTCCGAATCTTATCCCACTGAACATCCAACGAGAGGTGCGATCGTAACATCGAATTACAGAATATTGCTTACCAAGGACATACGAGTCTTTTTTTTTTTAGACTGCAATCCACTTAGCCCCTGACGTGCACGGTATTTTTTATGATGCGTGTATTGATTTTCGCTTAAATTGTTTTTAACAAAAAAATTTTCATCGCCCCTTTTTTATCCGCTAGTCTAAAGCCGAGCACTTCTAAGAGATAAAAGTAAATACGGAAATCAATTGTGTGTGTTTTCATAAACAAAAAATATATTTCAATAAATGAACGCTCTATTGAAGGGTTCTTTGATTACCTTCTGCAATGTCAAAGTGAACCAGCGGTAAGCGCAAGCCATTAAACTTATACAAATGGATGCATTGGTTATTTTGAAAAGTTTCTTTAAATTTAGTCTGTGAAAATTATAATAATTATATAACTAAATTTGGACGAATAATATATAGTGCGCGATTAAATATAAAATACACGAAGTACGACTTTGTGATTCATCATTATTCTTTAAAAAGAGGATTATCCCGTGGGAACACCGGACGTTAATGCACGTTCGACTCTGCTCACTCGATCAAAATAGGTAAAGACAACATTGAACGCGCAGGGCACGTAGACCAATCGCACGCTTATTTGCTTTTCATTTGTGATAGGAATTCGCATCGCGAATATTGGACCGACGGTAGTTTCGTTTTGCAAACCGAGCAGTTCCCAACAACCGAAAAACAATCCTGTTAATATTAAACGGCATAGAAATCATTGTTGAGATCTGAAGGCGTTCGAGATGGTGATAAGCATTTTCCATTATTGTAATATATATTTCGAACTTATTTGTGGAATGTTAAAAACTAGTAGAAATGGTTTGAGTAAGAGAGCATCGAATATTAATTGAATAAAAATATTTATTAATTAACTAAATGATACGTAAGTCAAAGAAACTTAATTAATAAAGCTTAAACATGGAGGAGGGAAAAAATCATTGATATAGACCTATTTTATTTTTAGTTTGTGTTCATTTTTTTCATTCATTATTATTGATGGGACTAAAGTAGCTCTACGTTAAAAGTCAGGTCGCGTGTTATTTACTTTTAATTTAAACGATTTTCAGCAGGTATAGCTGAGTGAAGCTAATCTCACAAAATCCGGCACTCCATTATTATAAATAACATTGATTTTTTCTTAACGTCTCCATCAAAGATTGATACGTTGCACTGTCGGAGTAGATATAAGCTGTAGCTTATTTTAAATTAAGAATATTAAAAATATATTAAAATGTAATGATTATCGAACTTTAATCAATTAAAGATGAATCGATATTTTTGCAAACGATAATTATTATTATTATTATTGTCAGTGTTATTATATTATAACCAAAATTGGTCAAAATGTTTTAATCGATACTAATTATACACTTTGCTGATGATGCTCTGAATAACAGTGACATAATATTAATACGTATTAATTAATTATAAAAAATTATATTTGACATAAATGACGATCGCCACAGATTTACAGTTATTGCTTTATGCTGTTCAATTTGATTGTCCGTGTACATGACGAAATAAAAGAGTAAGATCATAAATGATATGCACTTACTTTTTGCAATATTTTTCAGTATCAACAAGTGTATCTTTAAAAGTCGTTTAAGTATTGGAAACCGAAAATTGAAAGTCTGTAAATTTCAGTTATTCCAGCCACTGACAACAGTGGCTTTTCAGTGGAGGTGCGGCTTGGACCTACGAACTAGAAGAGAAAGTCGTACGCTATGTTTCTATCTGGTTCCCATCCTCGTATACTCCCCTGTCATGCTAGATGCACACCGTGTACAAGTTTCTGTGAGGTTTTGGTTCCGGTACCGCTGTCGCCGAGTATACCGCGAAACGAAGAATTATTGCTAGAATTGGCCACGCGTCGTTATCTTAAAAAAATTAATTTAGGATGCATAATTTCATTGTTGAGATAAAAATTTGAGGAATCGTTAATTAGGCAGAATTAATTTTTTGATTTTCGTGTAATAAAAGATATTTTTAAGAAGATATTTGTTTTTATTGTGTGTGTATGTTATACGTATCTACTAATATAATAGTAAAATTTAGCAGTCATGTGCATTATGTACATAAAATATTTTTGATTATTGCATGTTAAATTTAACGATGCATTCGCTCATCTTTTGGTGAATAGCTCATTTGATAAAATTTTACACATTTGTCACAAGTGAAATGCAAACTAATAGGCATGTATAACGAAAGCTTTAAAAGATTTAGAGTGGGATTTTGGTCACATAGGGTTATGGGGATATAAAGTTAAAAGGTTTGAAGAGGAAGTTGACGAGTCAAGAGTTTCAATTTTATTTTTGACTGTTGGAATTTTTATTGACAAGAAGTGAAATAAAAAATGGATTTAAAGATTTTTTTATTAACTCGTGAGAGGCATTTTTAATTGATAAAATCACTGTGTAGATATGCATTTTGTTATCTGCAATATAAAATTAAAATATCTATCAAAAAAATAAGGCAATTATTAGAGTTATTGAAAACAATTGCAGTGCATGCTCCTTTTATCGATTAATGTTTTTTCATCTATAAAATTTCGAAATTTTATTTGTAATAAATTTTTTAATAATTATTTAATCATTTTGATTGTAGCGCGATTAGCGATTTCAATCATGATGCAATTTACGAGGTTTTTCAATTTTTGGCTTTCCATCGACTATTTTTGATACATCGAAAGGTGCAGCGTTAATCTTCGTTATGGGTTAGGACTTGGATAAAACATCAGTCATACCCTGTGACGTGGAAACTCGGTCATTGCAGGAAAATCTCAATTTTCGTGTAAGCCACCGACACAATCATGTATGATATCTCTTGATGGAAAATAACATTCCTTTTTGGTATTCGATTTCATCGTTTAATTATTTGCAGGTCGTGCATTATCGCTCAAATTAAAGACAGGCACATTTTTTATTATTTTTGTTTAAATGATAAAAGGTTTAATTGCTGTTAAATCGAAATGTACTTGTATGCACAGCAATATTTACAAAGAGTGAAAATCAAGCCGTTTAGTTTCATTTCTTGTTTCATATAAAGACTTTCACTAAACTAAATTGAAGTTAATTAGGAATTAAAGTCATTTCCGTTTGATAATTTGATGTGCAAGCATTGAATAAAACCAAGCTATTAGGCATGAAAATTATTAGCAAATTGAAATGAAACATTTATGGGAATAGTTTAAATGCCGTATGCATTAAACAATAATTATATTTGGAGTGATAAATGGCACAGCACAATTCGCTCTAATAATAAATATACTGTAATTATTTTATTTTACTGATTACTTCACTCGGAAACCGCAGTAACGAAGTAGTAACCTAATAATCTCACATAAAATAATTGCATTTAAAAAAATCAGATTTTTTCGAATCGTTAGTTGCTACATATTGTATACGATAAGATTCTTTTATTATTAATATGTTTTTATATCACCACCTCGGTATTCCTAACAGCTTGGGCTTACATTTATCCCCTCTCTTTATATGCACTTTTGTTGTCTCGCCTCTTTTTATAAGCCCCCCTCTCCCTGCTTCACAGATTCTCTCTCTCGCTCTCTCGCGAAGAGGCACTCCCTCTCAGACTCGTTTCGCGCAATTCAGATGCAAATACGACATAATATCTGAGGCGCGCGGGCGCTAACAGAAAACAAATATCTCCAAAGAATTCATATCGTTCTACGTGCATATTATGGGATGCTCAGAAAGGAGGAACAGTCAGAAGGAGGCGCAAGGAATGGAAAGGATAGCAAGACGAGTATGTGCGCAAATTTTCCCACGAATGGTTTTCCTCTTCTTCCTCTATTTCATTTTCTCCGCTCCCCCTTTTAAGTCATGCGGCGCGGAAGTGCTGAAATGCATATCAGGATGAGGAAGGGGGGAAGCGGCTGTTCTGCCGCACTACCATACCTTTTCTCCTCCTTTTTGTCTAGCACTTCTTCCGGCTTGGCGTATCGCGTTATTTTTCACAACTGATTTACGATGGTACTTAACGTACTCCCCCTTTCCGAAAATGCAAAAGCCCAATTGCCAGGCCGGAGAAACGTCGGCAAGCTGCATAACGAGACCAAAGCCCTCTTTAGGGGGGACGAGAAAAAGAAAGCGAGTCTCGAGGGTAAGAGAAATAAAGAAATGAAAGCGCTGCTTTAAGGCGAGAATAACGAGATAGATTACAGGTGCCCGGGATTCTTAGCCTTAATTGCGAATTTAAATATTTTTTACTAAATTCCAATTTCTCGGTGCAGAGAGTGCTGAGAAATTACTGAACGTATCCCGGGATTGTGCTCCGAAAAAGGGAACAAAAAAAAATATGATTTTATATTTTAAAATTCATATAAAATATCAAAAAGCTGCGCTTGAATTACTCGCGAAGCTTCGTAATTTTTACAAGAAATAAAGCTTTATAAAATTTCGAGGATTTTGTACGTAAAATATTTTTTTCAAGCGATCTCTTTCAGAAATTACGGAGCTTTTTTGCAATCACAAAGATTTGCAAAGTCGAAATTTCAGGTAAAAATTACTGGAACTGTTGGCGAAAATTTACAGTAACTCTCAACCATCCTAAAATTTATAAAAGGAATTTTCACCGTGTTTTTTTGGAAGAAATTCTCTCAATATATTATGCAAACTAATTCTTTTTTGTTATGAAGCTCTACGCGTGTAAAACAGATACAAAGTAAAAATAAAGCAAATCAAGATCCTGACGCTACCGGGAACGGTATCTCATATTGCAAACCTAAATTCGTGTAGCTCGGATGGCAGTCAGTGTCTTGAATTCGCTCCTTAATTATTTCTCTCGGTACAACTGCAATTGCCGCGGTAGAGTGAGACAGAGAGGGAGAGAGAGAGAGAGAGAGAGAAAGAAAAAAATAAACGCGCGGCCCGAGCGCGTGAAACCGGCGGAACTCTGGCAGTGGTAAGTGCTTCGTCTTCCTTGAAGGCGTACCACTCGTCCTATCTTCCAGTCTGTAGAGACAGCGAGCTATCGCGTTTCCCCTTCATAACACTCACCTTAGGACATTTGTCTTCGTTTCTTGCGGTACTCCAACCGGATACTGCATATAGTTATGATTTAAAGTTCCTGCCCTTTCCCTTTGCCCTTAGTCCTTTCCTCCTCTCTTTTCCGTCTTGCCCCACGCCTGGCCGATGTTTTGCCTCTTTAGTGCAGCTTGTTTTACTTTAGAGCCTCTTTTTTTGCGCGCAGATCGCACGTGCTTTCGCGAAAATGCAAATTAAACGCATTTAGGAAGTCGCCTTATCGTGACATCTTTATTTTTCTTAATGTCTTTTGAGCTCGTCGGTGCGTAATTAATTGTATATTTTATTAACTGCGTACCGACGAATAGAAGTATACACGCTACAATCAAATCTATTAGTTAATTTCTACTCATTAGTTTTATTGATGAAGTGCTGAATCATTGTAAATTAAAAATTGTACAGAATTCTGACAATAATAATTAATTATCTGTTTAATTACTTCGCTCTAGTAGACGTCTCATTAATTCTTACTCGTTAAATTTATTTAATATTATTTTAAGTAATGATTTTAAGCACAAAGTTTAAAACTACGATCAATCAATTATAAAAAAAATTTAAGAGCATCATTGAGTAATTTTTATTTCTGTCATTTACTTTTTTTTTTTAATATAAAATTCTTCGAACTACTGAGTTGGTAGCGTCGTGTTTATTTAAAAAAAAAATAGAAAAAAATATATAATTTACAATCAACACGCGTATTTCTTTATTTATTGCTCTACTTAGACAAGAAATATTACAAGTCACGCACAAGCTTCGAGAGTAACTACTATTCTGTCTCTCCGAGTTTATACCCTATCGAAATTTAAAATGATATATCTGTACATGTACTTTTCAAAAAGTATATTAAAAACTTTTAACAAAATTTAGTATCAAGCTGAAGTTTTTAAAGAGGTCGAGAAATTTTAGATAATAGAGCAAAAAAAAAAAAATAAGGCAGCGAGTGGATACAGCTGTTCCCTCTTACAAAGAAAACAAGAATCCAGCGAGTACCATCGAAGCTTAATCGATACCATTAATTTCAATTCATCAACGTCATAGGCGGTCCAACTATTCCAATCCCAGTGTCAAACCTCCGCGAAAAGTCTAAAACTCCGACGGACTACCGCAGTACGTCACGAAGCGCTAAAGGATTGGCTTTCACCCCTCCCTCCTTTTCCACCCCCCCCCCTCTTTCCCCTCTGTTCCATCGTAAGCCGACAAGTCAAAGAAAGTAAGTTGCAAAAAGTGAAAGGAATAGAGGTGTAAATTTGACTCGCGAGAGTAACACAGAGTCCCGCAACGACGCAAATTTGCATAAGTTCTTTTTTTAACCCCCCGGCTCGGCTGAGAGAAAAAGCGACCCCGCGAGAGCGCGAGTAAGAAAGAGAGAGTCGCCGGGGATGCATCAGGCCGGCGTAATGAAACACGCCATGACTGGAAAGTAGTAAACAACCATTAGTATGACAAAGGAAAGTCTCGTGGCGTTGCGAGCGTTGGGGGTCGAGTTGAAAAAGGATTTTTACGGTGCGTCATTCGATGATTTAAGACGTGCAAGGTGGAGCGCGGCTAAAAAAAAAGTACACACAGAAAGAAGCCGGTGAGACGAAGCCATGTACTCACGTGCACACCAGCCAGCCAGAGGATGAGGGTGCACGCCTATACATAATGCTGTCTAGGCCTTTCTGATTTATTTTGCACGTCGAGCCCCCAAGAGGGAGCGAGAGCCTCGGACCTGCTGCATAGTCAATGCATGACGCCGCGCCACAGCGAGAGCGATAAAGAGAATATAGGCGCGCGTAGGGCGGTGCGAGCCAAAGCGCTGGCACAGGCCGATTATGTATAGAGAGGCTCTGACGCTGCCTGACTTGCTTTGCCGCCACCCCCGGTTCAACTCTCGTCTTCCTTCCCCCGTACCTCTTTACCCTCCCCCCCTTCCTCTCGTACACACATGCACATCCTCTATTTTCTTTTTCGCAACGAAACGATACTCATGGCCGATCCGCGTGAAACGCGAGTATTTGTTTTTTCACACCAGTCGCGTGCATCGATGCCATGGGTGATTGTCGCATGCATTACGCGGCCAAACGATCTCTTGACTCCCTTTTCCTCGTCTTCTCTCCACTTTGTCGGGCGTCTTTTGACGCGACGCGATGAAAGGAGTCTCCAATTACTATTTATAAATTCGCTGCGAGATCGCGATCTTTGTTCAAGGATTTGTGACTTTTCAATGACTCCAGGCGACGGCGAGCAACGTTTGATGAGTAGGGTGACCGAAATAGTGCCGTCTGATTTTAGTTTATTCAAGAGTGAAAATTTATCTGGGCAGCTGTCAATTTTCTAATTGAATTGTTTTGCATTCACTGTCCCAGTTTTCGTCAGTTCGATGACAAATTTTAAAGATGGGTAATTTAGCAGCTGATGAATCAATACCGTCTGTCAAATTTTAGATGATTCATGCGAGCTGCATCAGCTAGACGAGTCATTCATTCGTAATAAAAGAACTCTTTAAATATAGAAATGCACGCAAATTGTTGGAGTCAAAGAACGGAGTATGGACATTAAAATTTAACGCTATATTACTATTTGAAATTGCTGTAATTTTATTTAATGAATTTTTAGTGCGAAAGAATATTTATGAACATTGTTAAAGCTATTCTTTATTAAAACTTTATAAAATCAATATGCTGCTGCATTTGAAATTTAGAAATATAACGTCATTATAAATGTACATCATTTCCATTACAATTTAATTTTTATTCTGCTTCTACGAAAATTGCTCAAAATAATGGCCCATAAAATTCGAAATTTAACAAATTCATTTTCATGAGTGTTTCAAATTGTGTCACATCAAAAAATATCAAGAAAACGCCACGCTGGGTATAAAGCTGAAAGAAAAGAGGGCACATAATCTCCGCAGCTACAAAAAGGAAGCACGCACTAATTAGATGGTATGAAATTTAAGTTCGTTTAAAAGGTCAAATTACCCCCTCCCCCCTTCCGTGTTTTAAAGAAAACGCACTTGCTACACTCGTAAAAGATTTACAGGTACTGCACTTTGTCAAGTTCGCGTTTCAGCGAGATATTTCCCGTATACACTTTCCGTCGTAGCAAGTACCGGTAAATTTTTCACTCGCGTATTCCCCACAGTGCAAACTCACGCGCGCGCGACTCGAAAAGAGAGAAAGAAAGAGGCACAGAGAGACAGGCGGTATCGCCGGTCGCCGCTGAGCCCTTCTCAAAGGCCGGAGCTGGATTTTCTCGACCCTTCCGCTCTTGAAAGGCCGCGGCGCACGTGGCCCCAGCCTTGCTCGCGGCTAATTAACGTTGCATTAAATTTTTGATAGCGCCGGTCCGAACGCCCATAGGCCGGACGTACACAAGAGAAAACTCGTGGATAGTGGGGAATGCACGGAGGGGGGGGAGGGGAACGGGCAAAGTTGCGACGCCATTAAGATAATCTCGGCGACGTTTCGCGCGCGCGCTAAAGTCCGAGCGACTTATGTCCCGGGCCCACGCGCCCCCCGTGTAATTATAGATAAAGCGCTGAATAAAATTCCGAGAAATACGCGAGGCCGGCGGCCCGGCCGTGTCCACCGGACTGCGCCCCTTTTTCCGTTCCGCGTTCTCCGGTAACACGTGTAGTCGAGCTGATAAGAATCTCCGGCGGAACGGTGAGCGCGGGGTAACTCGATATGGCGAGGAAACGTACAATCCGTTATGATGTCGCGGCCAGCTGGATCTTGACGGGAAGTGGCTAAATCGATTTTACTGCGTGAAGATCAGCTTGAAATCTGAGAATCGCGCTCGTCATAAATTATGGATAAATAGATTATTTGGCTGATTTTTATATAATAAGTTTTATAAGTATGCACTTGAATCTATACTTTGGAGTCTTTAATTCTGAAATAAATTTTTTTTTATCTTCAGTTTTGGTGATGTTATGTTTCTTTCCATTTATATACCTCACTTTTAGTCTATTTTTAAGTAGATATTTGGTTTAAATAATCATTTTGTTAATAGTAGTAAAATTAAAGAGAAATTCAGACTCAAATAGCAAGTAAGTTACAAAAATAAATAAGTTAAGAAATATTAAAAAAATCATGGATACATGACAGGGATTCTTCGGACATAGATTATATAAAATGAATGCTCATCAAACACTGAAGACCTAAAACTATAAAACTTGAATTAAAACCATCGCTGAAAACTATTTCTACCCTTATCAATATAAATTCCATTTAATCCTGATAGATGCACAAAATTTTTACATTTTCATGACCTAAAAAAAAATTATCTCGAATTACTCAAATGAACCTTCAGCGTTTGAAGCGGAGTGAAGATTTTTAATTATTAAAATAACACATTAAAATTTTACGCATTAAAATACACTTTATTTGTTTAAAAATGTAACATAATACAGTAACAAAGAAATTTTCGAATTATACTCAGAGGTATGCGTCTTTGTTAACGATAAGATTAAAATTAATGACTGAGAATTCGTTGCAGGCTTTATGGAGCCAAGTTTTCAAAGCAGAACCATTGATTTCAGCAGAACTTCTGTAACGAACATACCTTTCCATCTCACTAAAGAAAAAAACTTTAAGAGGGATGTTTTTCAAACTGCCTACATTTTGAATGATCATCCCTTCAATTCAAAAAACCTCTAATATTCAACAACCCTTCCCGCACAACCAATAGCGCCAAGACGAAAATTCAAATAGAAATCCATTACAGTCGCATATTCATCAGGTTAAAAAAAAAAGAAAAAGAATCACCCAACACCGAGCCAATTTAAGAAAAAAATAATTCCAGCCTTTCACCGGAATAGCGCATGAATGACCCTTAAAAAGCGCGGTCTCCAAGGGCCTCTAAAAAAACTCGTTTAAAAATTCAAGCACCCCGCACCCCTTCTACGCACATCACATACAAACGCAGAGAGTTGCGCGCACAATTTTGACCGAGGTTGCCTGCCCTCCATCCCTTTGACAACATTCAAATTTGACTTTTCGCTTTTCCACCCCCCGCTTGTCTCCCGCCGCGTCGAGAGACTAAAAGAGAGAGACGCGCGCGCGTAGGCGGACCGGGCGATCGCGAGCGTGCGCGCGCGGGGGGCGCCGGCGGTTAGCTATACGGCGGCGCTTAGTGGCGCCAGAGGGCGGTCGACCTGGGAAACCAGCTCTGGGGGGTCAGGCCGCCAGCGGGCCGTCAGTCGCGAGGGAACCGTCGCCGCGTGCCGCAGCGCACGCCGAGCCCTGACAGAGGGAGAGAGAGAGAGAGAGAGAGGAGAGGCGCGCAGCCGCGCACCCCCTGTACATATACGTGTGTGCGCGCGCGCCCCCCGGAGCGCACTCGAGCGATACCAGTTCTCGCGTTCACGTGCCGAGCGCACTCGCACTTAAAAATGTGGTAATTCGTTGTTTTTTCCTTGAGGAAAGCATCGCCTTAGTTTGCCTTGTTTGAATCTTAACGCTAAACACGTTCTGCCTGCCTCTCTGGAGTGGTAACAGTGCGTTTTTTTCTTGGTGCTTTTGTTTTGAGTTAACCAGTTTCTTTTTTTGAATAATTTTATTTGTTTTGGTTGTAAAAAAAAAATGGTGGTAACAGTGAAATTATTCATGTCAAAAGCATCGTGCCGTTGGTATGTAAATGTGAAATTTTTATAGACAGTGTTAATTTATGGGCTAGTTGTAGTAAGAGGTGCGTTATGCAAAGAGTTGCGACTGGCAGTTGAGAAGGGTATAAAAATGACTTCTTTTTAAAAATAATGAAAGAATCTTTCGTTTATCGATATTACATGCATGGAATTTGACAAAAATTTTATGAAAATTTAAATTAATTTCTTTTTTTTTCAGAAAGAGAGATAATTTTTATTGAGTGCTTGAGCGAAAATAAATAAAAAATGCCTGGTTTAAAAGCGAAAGAATTTAAAAAATGGAAAATATTTAATTTAAGATTAATTAGAAATACTTTAATGAACTCGTAAAAAAGGGTCTACGTTGCGCTTACCTCCCCTACGGTCAAAAAATTAATATGAAAGTTAGCGAAAAATCTGAATCCCTTTCAGCGACATTAACAGCACATTAAACGACGAGCGTGAATGATATCTCCCGAAATGTGTGTCACTGAACTCTAATTCGATTATACAGGGAAAAAAGTATTAGTTGCACGAAGCGTGTTCCCATAACGTAGTCATAAAATCTTCCGAGTTTTGTCTTCGGCGCAATCTTGGCGCAAAAACTTTTATGGTGCTGTACACGACCGAGGGGTCATTAAGCTCTTAAAAGCAGGGTTTTAAAAACATAAAATTGATAAAGCATCGCCATCACGGCCCTGAGTGCTTCGCATTTAATCCCCGCGAGCCTCTTATCAATACAAAGATCTTTAAAAAAAAAATCGATAAAATTTGAAATTTTAATGAACACACTCTACCTCCCGCAATAAGCAGGCTGTGTTTAGTTAACTCATGCAAAGTAGCTGAAAGTATACCGAGAAACTTCAAAGATCGGGATAGAGAAGGGAGAAAGTGTCGATGGCTAACGTATTTAGTATCATCGACGGTTAGCCGCGTAAAAAGTGTCAATCCTAATTGAATCCTCGATGCTATCGAGGCAGCATCGCTGTACAAGAAAACAAGTAACTCGCGACGGCGGCCTCCGTCGCTCTCTCTTAGTGCCGGAGGAAAAGCGCACCGTCACCGGAAGCAGCTGCTATACGACGACGACGGGGAGAAAAGCCGTGGAAAAGCAGTGCGGCGCTCGCGCGCTTATCGTTCCGTGAATTCGGTCTCACGATTCGCGCGCTTATCTGGGACCGCTCTCTCGTGTCTTCGGCTGCGCTCCGATAAGCCCCCCCCCTTCCATGGAATCCAGGATTTCCGGGAAATTCCGTGACTCCGCGATCGAAACGGGCGCGCGAAGCATCGGAGGCTACTCTGCTTGGCGCGCGCGCATGCATTTCACATTAAGACGACGGGCACTGATTGTGCCGCCTCCGGGGGAATTCGAAAAGACGCCTAGCACCGGGAAATGGTTTCTTTAGGGAATAGGACTTGGAATTGATGGAGTGCCAAGGAAGCGATATATCATTGAAAAATTTTTCTTTTATTTTTTTGAACGAATTTTCAGGTCGAGTCGATGGGAACTGTGCTCTCGCGCGCGGAGAGACTTACCCGGAATTCTTATACATAACTAACGATCCCTTTGCTAACGCATAATTTCGCGCGATTTATACTTTTTGGACCGCAATTTATGATTCGAGTTCAGCAGCGTATCGCTGCTCTTCTTCTTCTTCTTCTTCTTTTTTAAGGCCCACTTGCAGCATTACTTCCGGGTAAAATTATAAAGGAAATTTAAATACTGCGATAATTTTGCGAGATGTCAATTCACATTGATAAATTTATTTTTTACTTTTATTTAGTTGATGTTAACGTTTTAAAACGAATTCTATGAAATCACACTGTTGAGGAAAAATCAAACTGTCGAAACAACGGAGATTTGTTTGTCAATACCTGAAATTTTTTTGAATAACGACTGGGCACAATACCGCTTCGTCTCTAACTTTATAATTTGATTTTATTTTATTTCCATCCAATTGTGTATTCTACAGATAGACAAACGAACTATTTTAGGGGAATACGGTGCTTGTCGAATTGCGCACGGGACAACCTTTCCGTGAACATTTTGTAATTCACTTAACTTTTGCATTGTGCACACTTTCAAACGTAAAATAATTTCAAATAGTTTTGGAAAACCTTTAATAGCTTAAAGGCCTAATAACAGTTTAAAAGTAAGTCGAATTTGCTTCATAAAAAAATAAAATTACAAAAATATTGTATATTATTTATTAATTCAAAAGTATATATCTTAAATTAATTCGTCAACACGATAAAATAATTTAAAATCTGATTTTACGAGAAATACAGATTTCATTTTAACGGAAGTAAATTAAGTATGTACATATTGAAAGTATTTAATTTATTTCTGCTCATGTTCGTTTCGCTGCATCCTGCGTAAGTGCGCCGTCCCAGTGAACAAAATAAAAGGTTCCGTTTTAATTTCGCTGAATAATGAAGTTACTTTTAATAAAAAATACATCGCTTCGTCTCATTTCAACACAATTCTTTTTTCAAATAATATTTTCCACCTAATATTTCCTCGAAAGCTAAAATCGGAACTTTATACGTGAACAACGATGGATGAGAGCACGCAGTATTCCCACATTGAAATCAACCCCCTCTCGCACTCAGTAAAAATATAAGTCGGAAAATCCTTCATCTCGGAAACCGTCGTTTCGGTCGATCCACCGTGCCCCCGGAATTTCCTACCCCCCGAGCATAATTCCGCGGAGCAGGCCAACATACCCCGAAATCAATTGACCGCGGGCGTCCGCATTCGCCGGGCATGACATCTGTCCGGCCGCTTGATCCCGTCCTGAAGATCGCGCGTGACAATGGTCTTCAATCGCAATCACAGCTGCAGAGGACGGAATAAGGGGTGGGAGGCCGTAGCAACCACCAATGGTCTTGAAGATTCCGCGCGCTTACGCTCGTCGCGGCTGATAGCGGGATTCCGAGCACGGATCCTTCCTATCGTTTCTCGTGCGCTATAAAAAAAAAAAGGTAAAAGGAGGGTGGTGGAGAAAGGCGTCGAATGAAATAGCTCGCACGGGGGCGAATTTTCCTTCTTCTCCGTGCGTTTATGATTATGTAAGGTGTTCGCGCTCATATTCCCACTGAACCACGTGACTTGCCAGCTAATTTCCGATGGTCAGCTCGAGAGATAGAGATGAAAAGCTCTACTTAATCCGGATGAAAGTACTGTGAAGTAACGACCGGGTTAATTTAATTTTGGAGCCGATGAAAAAAAATATTTTTAGAGAATTAGAAAAGGTATTATAGAATTATCAATTCGCTACTGCTAATTCTATTATTTAATTTGAAAGCGTCGATAATTACTAACTATTAATAGTTCATTATTTGAATATTACATTAAGTTCAGATAAAATTATTATTAATCAATTTGAGTTACAATTTCGTTGACTTCTTGCATCATTTTTTGGAATTACTTTGTGAAGGGGCTATTTATTCCTACAAATTTTAATAAATGAATTAAATTAATAGAAATAATATATAATACTTTGTTACGATTACAAATTATTGGTAGTATTATTAATGGAATGATTATTATATTTTTTTTTTTGAAGAAACGAAAATTGGTCGTGTCTGACTATACCCGACTTTATCTACTGATTTTAGTTTTGCCTTTTTCAAAAGTTTGAGATTCCAAATTGATTGCTGAGTAAAGACTGAAGTATAAATAAAGTGAAAACTCCGAGAAGTCGTAAATTCTTAAATAGTTTAAACAACGTTTAATTCTATTAAATGTAACTTTGTGTATAATTATAATAAATTTTAGCTAATGTAATAAACTGCAGAGAGAAAACAGCTTCGAAATAGATGGAATTTTTAACTCCAATTGCATTTGTAATTAATAAGTAGCCTTTCTGTTTTAATTTCTTAATACTAAGTGAAACTAAGAATAGAAATTTTTTTGAAAATTTTACTAATGCATGCAGTGGAAATTGTAGCCATAGATATGGAATTTATAACGACCGGATAATACAAATTTACGGAAAATGTGAAGCTATTTAAAAACTTTTTTAATTCACAAAATAGCCATTAAAATGCATTAAAAAAGAAATATTCTTCAACTTAGTTATGTCAAAAACTTATTTTGAAATGTTAGCGCAAAATTTTTATATAATAAAATTCATAACCCTCCTCATATTTAATATGAGATAACGACCCTATTTGAGAGTAACTACTTTAAAACGACGAGAAAAATTGAGGAAACTCGAAAACCATCTCACGAAGTCACATAGAAGAGAAGAGAAATAGATAATGCCGCAGAGAAGAATCTTAGAATCTTTTACGACGTAATAAACCATCATTACCCATCAGGGAAAGGAAATTATAATGCACTTACTTGCTTTATATCCCGCTCGTTCTGTTTATAAAACATAAAAGATAATCAGAGTACATAATTACGCAATAAAAAAACTGAAATAATAAGTATAACAATAAAAAAGAAAAGAAATACCGGACAAGCCGATAAATAACTCGAAGCAGTTGAGCGAAAAAATCCAGCCGAGAAAATCCGTGCTGGTAACCGGTCATTCGAGCTGAGTGGCTCGGGCAAGGAAGGTAGGGTGAGAATGGAAAATTCAGAGCCTGCTGCAGGCCCGACTAAAGTGTACGTCGGAAAAGCTTTCGCGGTTTCTCGGTGGCCAAGCGGAATCGTGCTTTCGAGCGGCGCGGACGTCGTCGATACACCCCCTCACCCCCTCTAGGGGGTGGTCGCTCTCGGGCCGCGCGCTGCATTAGCGGGATCGCGCCCGGACCGATTCGGAATTCAGCCGGCGACGTGTCCCGTGGACGAGAAATAGCCGGCGAACTTGCGGCTTTACGGATGGCCGGTACGGCGCGCACACCCTGCATTACTTTGACTGGTCCGCGATCGCTAGTTCCCTTTAAAGAAGCCGCCGCTGACTCTCCCTCAAGTTCTGCCCGAGCGCGCGGGAATTTCCGATGAGATTGAAATTTTTGCCTTTGTGTATCGCAGCCACGCCCCCGGCATTAATCAGAGGGTTTTGGTTATTCATTAACACGGCTGCAGAGTACCCGTCGAGACTGTCGTAATTATGAGCTTTCAGACGTTGAAAATCGAGACTGCTGATTTTCGTTCCGGCTCTTTACCCTCAAAGTTCCTTTCTAGCTTCCTGTAAACTCGAGATAGTCATTTTTTTAAATTCTAATTTAGTTTAAGAAACACAAGATGGGCTTAAATGATTATTTTATAAGATAGATTTTATTTATTTCTAATAAAAAGAACTCGTATGTACTTATTATTTGTTTACTTTATTACGTATTATTTGGTTGTTTTGCCAGTACATAATTTAAGGAATCTGAAATAAACAAGTCATATTTGTATTCATGGCAATGGGAGTTAGGGTTTAGATATCAGTAAAAGCTCATTAATCACGCAGCTGTCTGAATCTAATCTCTAAATAATTGTATTGTCGACCCGATAATGATTGATCAAACGTACATTAATGCAACAGCTGCTTCAATTATATCAGAAAAAAAAGAATGAACAGTTTTTACTTCTGACACGAATCTTTTTTTTTTCAAAGATATAAATAGAATTCACGTTTCAGTTTTTCGATAGTAAAATTGAAAGTAAAATCTGACAAGTAAAATTAACTTCACTCTTTAAAACATCCGCTGAAACAGAGAAAATAACAAAAATAGCATTTCCTTTTAAATCTTTAATACAACAGATCACAAAGTAAAATTTTATTCTCTCTGTAAAAAATACTTCGACCGATGCAACAAAATAAATTATTACACAAAATTACAAAGACTCGTTCCAAAAATAAAGCGAACTACACCCTGTAAAGAATTAATTAAAGAAACAAGAAATTATCTAGTTGAAAATAAAAAAAAATGAGAAAAAAAGCACAGTGTAGAAAGTATAAGAGAGAGGAACCAGGAGGGTGGCGCTGCCGAAGGGAAAAAAGGAGAGGGGAGTTGCGCGCACAGTTAGAACGTAATTGCTAGAAGCTCGAATGAAACGGCCGATGGTCATCCCAGCCTTTCCATGCAATATAGTCCCGCTGAGTGGAGCAGATAGAGCGCGAGCCACGGGGAGGTAGTCGACGGGCGCACGAGCGAGAGGGCAGCCTTCCATTCGTGCCGTGCCAACTTTTCGATCGTAATCGAGTCAGCGAAGAGGCTCTCTCTTGCCTCAGCACTTTAATCCACGAACGGGGCGCACCGCGTTTCACCTACAAGCGCACACGTGTGCTCGCACTGCCGTTCGAAAATTGGCGGGGCAGGGGAAATGGGTAACGTTTTCCACCCCCACCCCCGGCGCCGAAGCTTGTTCGCCTCCTGCGAGAGAAGGCGGCCGTGCAGGAGGAGACCCAATTACATCCCGTCGCTTTAGAATCCGACGTCGGAGTGGGTACCGTACGTATCAAGGTGGGGGGAAGAAGCGAGGCGCTTAATACAGCCAGGAGACGCGGCGAGTCCGGAGGGGCTTTCTTAAGCTGTTCCCTGAGCCACCCCGCGAGGCTTCTTATTTCCGGCGCGATCGTGCCCTCCCCGACCTACAGGGCTTTCATGATTTCTGCAGCGTCGTTAGGCGGCCGTTGTTTCTTAATGGAACGACGTCCTCGCTGATTATGCGAGATTGTTTGCCGAGCTGCAATAACACCCGGCAGCCCTCTGCAATCAAATGCCGCCCTGCTGATTTATCAGCCGATACATCTAAGGCACCTGTCTCTCTCTCTCTCTCTGATTTTTCCTGTAATTTCGTTGAATATTTTTCATCTCGCTATCGTCAGAGCTTGGAAAAAAAATATATCGCGCTAAAACGACTGCGTTTTTAGCAAGAGAGAGAAAGAGAGAGAGAGAGAGAGTGTGCTCTAAAGCGAGCTACGCTTTTTATACTCGTGATAAAATGTAGTCGATAACAAATCTAATCCGAAATTGTATATTTTCCCTTTCGGAAAGAGACGATGAAAGAAACGCGGGGGCGATAAAGAAGTGGTTGCTTTTTATTCCGAAGTATTTAAGAGAAAGAACCCTTCGACAAAAGAGTTGATAAATTTGAAAATAAAACTGCTTGTGTAGCACCCGACCGATACTTCGAACATTTGCAAGTCAATACGTTTGACGATAAAAAAAATCACGCCCTCGATTTTTCACTCCATTCATCTTACTCTATTCGTTCAGCAACTAACTCCGGCCTTATCTCCTTGTCCGCTCGATTGTCTTGCTCTTGTTTCGTCGTTGCGCGTAGTCCTCCGAGCTGCTCTCTCGGGCGTAGCTTTGTTTTCGTCTCTGTTGCTCGGCCGATCTCCTGCGGAATTGTCTCGATCCTGATGTCCAGGCGGCGAGTGGAGGGGGCGAAAGGGAAAGAGCGGACGAAGCCGATAAACCAAGCGAATTATCTTGTCAGGTGCGGCTCTCGAATCGGGCATTCAGTACGTCGCTTCTAATGGATTTGTCAAGGATCTCGGAACTTAGTAGGCTCTTTGTATATAGTCCACGTTTTGCACTGAAATTCCCAATATGGTCGCGGGAGAGCGGAGGAGCTTTATTGAGATAAACGGCCAGTGGAAGATTTCGTCTGGCTGTTCGCTCTCTCTTTTTCTGTTTCGCTCGCGCCGTCCCTTTCTGTGTCTCTCGTTTCTCCACCCCCGCTTCGTCGTTCCTACTCTTGCACGGATTTTTTTGTGGAACTGCGAGTAAAATTGTAAAGGTTTCAATTCGCTGCGCGCTGTATGCTTTTAACTCTTCATTGCCATTTGTAGTGTTTCTTTTTTTTTTTTTTTTGTCGTTTTAAAAATCGCTGGGATAGAGATTTATACGCACGAAGTTTCTACTCGGATTTAAGTTCACGTTCTGCGCAACTAGATAAGACAACTGAAGATAGATTACTCGAGTGCTTTTACTATTTTAGCGATTTGCATTTAGTTCGTTTTAATTTTATCGTTGTACTTTTAATTAAGCAACGGTTGTCAATATTCAAGATGACTGATAATTAGATTTTTTGTTTAAAATGCAAGTCTTAATTATGTTTTTTTTTTTACCGTTACACGAGTACTTTAGAAAATCGAAAGAATTAAGCTTTTAGTGAACGTCATGAGTGAACCTTTGACACCATATGAATGAGTAGCCTAAAAATATTTCATAGCCTATGTACACAATATTCTTAGTCGAAAGTTTAGTAAAACAATCTAAACTTCAATATACAACTACATTAAATTATGAGTATATTTATTATTAAACTCAACTTACAACTACAGTCAACGAAGGAAGTTTTATTTTAAATCGTCAAGCTACTGAAGACTTTTGAAAAATCTTGTCTTAGTCTCGTACACAATTACCAACGATAAATTTCGTTATCTAATAAAAACGGATAAAAAAATGTGAATAGCTTTATTCAAGCAACACGAATAATTATAAAACACTGTTATCACCACAGCTTTCTTTTTTTTTTCTCTCATCGGAGTATCGCGTAAGCCCGATCACCATCCCAGACCTTCACTTAAAAAACGAAGCCAAAGCGCAGTGATGGATTCGACCTAATTTTATTAATTTCCGTTCGCAGATTCCAGCGGTCCTTGGCAAACACCCATCGGCCAGAGTCGCAGCGATCAATCGAGGAGAGGTTCGATCGCCATGAGGGACAATGCGAGCTCGCAGCGTGAACGTACTTCGTTGAATCCGGTGCGGACAGCCGGACTCGGGTCATCAGGGCAACAATCGAAGCCTCGCTCTCAGGAGTAAAAGCCCCGGGCCAGCGCAGCCCGAGCAAGCAACGCCGACGGGTGGCGCAAGCATGTGTGCACCGACGACAACAGCAGCAGCAGCCGTGTCGACCGTTCCTTTTATTTTTCCACGGTGCGATGGGAATGAGCTCGGGAGATCCGCCAGCGGCGGGCGTGCTTAACATGTAAGAGCCAGTGTAGCGTGTAATCGCCGCCCGTGAGTTCTTCGACGACCCCCGTTTATCCGGAGGGTTAATCGATCCTTAATACTCGTCCGACTAAAATCGCGTCGTACTACTTGCTAAAATAAGGAGCCGCAGCGGAGGAGCAGTCGGTAGAAAGCAGAGGGCAAGAAGGAAGAAGAGAGAGACTGATTATTATCGGCGAGGAATACAAGTGAGAGCGCGAGTCGATCGATGGATCTCGACTGAAATCGAAGAGGATTTGCCGACCAGTGGAAAGAGTCGGGGTACGGTCGGACAGGGGCACTCGGAATCCGGCCACGTGTGAGTGCCAGTGTTAGTACAAGTGCAGGGGGAGCCTCGAATTAAATCCCCGCGGCCAGGAAGCGTCTCCCTGGGAAGAAAGCCAGCGCTGAGGTATGTGCCCGATTGGTCGGGCACCGAGCATCGGTGTGTCCGTCACGCGGCGCCAGCCAAGTGGCGCAAATTAAAACTAGTCCGGACGGCTCCGAGCGAAGCGAGTCGAGTTTCCGACGGTATACTTGTGCGCGAGTTTTGTGCCAGTGTCCGTGTGATTTTCCGCGTGACTCTCGCTATCTCGGACTCCGTGACCCCCGGCTACTATTCTCGGCCTCCTAGAAATTGGATCAGCGCCGGTCACGATGAAGGAGAATAGCCGAAGGTGGTTGAGCGCCATTTGGCCGCTGATAGCCGTCCTCCTGCATCAATCAGGTGAGTCCTTCTCTATCTTTGGCTATACGAGCTTCGTCCCGTGATCCGTCTTAATGTACGTGGGCGACGCTCGCTTAAAAATGCGACGAGGAATGACTAAAGGATTATTTGAAAAAAAAGACCAGAGCGAAAAAATAAATACACTTAAACTTTTTAAAAATGTATTTTTTTAAGGAACGGTGGTCGGTTTTTAAATAACTGGAAGATTAAATTTTAAACTCGAAAGAGAATTTAAGTGGTTAATATTTTAAAATGGTCTTGTTGATTGGTTCGAAAGAAGGTGGAGTTATAAAATCTTAAACTAGAAGATGTGCAACAATAAAAAATTCACTCAAGTTAATAAGTAAGCTTGGTTTAGAAGTTTTCTGGATTAAAAGGAAATAAGCTGCTTCGTAATTTTTTTTGTGAAGGGGTTATATAGATGTATTGATTTTTATTGCGAAATAAAAATTTTGTAATTTTACTTGAGTAAAAATTTTCATAAATATTTATAGCGTATAGATTTCTTTTGGCTAAGTGCAGGCTCTCTTTTTTAAAACCTTTTTACATCAATAAATACTGCTGAAGTAATTCAGTTGAAAAATTGCAATATGTATTAAAATAATAGCACCTATTAAAAAATGAGAATACAAAATGTGACAATTAAAATTATCAAAAATGAAAATTTATAAATATTAAATGTCTCTATTGCTGTTTTAAACGGACACTTTTAGTAACGCAGAGAATCTATTTTAATTACATTAATTATTTTTACTATTATAGTAATAAAGGTAAACGGTAATAGCGCTGTATCAGAAGATTCATTGAAGTATTTAGCGTTAATTAATTTTTAATTGTTGTCTCATTTCTATTAATATTACACGCTTCTATCTCTTTCATTAATACAATATGAGGCACTATTAATTGTTAAGTTCTTACTAATATAATTATCCAATTTTTATACTAATTGTTTATAAAAATATTTCTGGATATCATGCTCTATCAGACCTTATAAGAGATATTTTCATTTTCGGTATAGTTAAAGTATTTAATATATATGTAATTTCCGGTATCGGTAAAGTTTAAAACTGGAAATGCACGGAACTAACTGTTTGCTTTGAAGTTGTCACTCTTAAATATCAAAAATAATATAATGATATGTTTCTTCAATTCTCAATATAAAGATACATGTTTTTTGTTATTACCTTTGGATATTCTCCCGCTGTTTCCACCGTTTTCTTCTATTAAAATGCATATCAATATGATCGAATCGAAGCTTATAGAATTTAGATGGAAAATATCAGACACGCCTGATCTAGACAGTGAATCCCACTAAAAATGTCAAAGAGTAGGAAGCGAAAATATTGTAAAAATCGTAAAAAATTTCGACATAATCAGTGAAAAATAATTTGTCCACGTCGATCCAGCTCAGGTAGTACGTGCACGCGCGAACCAATAAGCGAAAAATAAATTTGAAAACAAACGCGTGGAAAACCATTTATCCAGCGGTGTTGTGGACATCCGAGAGTTCAGTACGTCACTCGCTAGTTTACACGCTGCGGAGCTTGGCCGAGCGTCCCGGGGAGGGTACGACGCGCGCTCGTACGAGGTCCGAAGACTCAATTACCGGTGCCTGTATCTAATCGACGCACGAGCGGACGACAAGCTGGGCCGGCGTCAGCCCCGCCGGCGATAAATATCGTCAAAATTGTGAGACGGCCAATTTCTCGGGGGACTTCGAATCTCTCCGACGAGACGCATAGCGGGTTTCAAGGGTTCAGGCGAGAGCACCGCGTTCCCATATGCCACCACGGGATTAATTGTGCTAAATGACCTGGAGCTAAAGGAGTTTCACGGATACTTTATTCATTTAATGTAACTAACTTGCGTTAATTGCTTTTTTTCCCCGTTACAAATTAAAGTGAAACTGCCGGAAGCTAAGGGATCGTTAGTGGGTTCGATGCTTTTGCTTCATACTTTGATACTGTACCTACTTAAACGTTCTAATTATCTGACTCCTTTTTTTATTATAACTATTGTTCCGTGAATTCAGTCAGATTGTCCCCGGGAAAATTACAAAGGCGAGCGTAAATATGAATATTTGTACTCCACTGAATGCCGGAATACAGTGCAGCTTATTAACGGGTCAGTAAACGATTGCTTGGATAAAGGATTGACCTACATGTCGGAGATTTCGAGCGTCCTTTTAGCCCTTTCACCTAAAGCACTCCCCGGCGTGTACACATTTGTTTCGATGAAAATTGACAGTGCCTAAATCAATAATACGATGCAGTGGCAATTACCACTGAAATGTCCTCAGAATGTTTGTTTCGTTCAAGAATTCAACAGTTGCGGAGAACACCGTTAATAGCTGCTTTTCGTACTCTCGGTGTATCTACTGTCTTTACCAGGGCTCTGTCTGTCTCTCTCGGTCTCTCATGACACTGGATCCGCGAAAGTCCTATTGACGTCAGAGTTCAAAGGCTTCTAAGCTCCTTGACCGAGCTCCTCTTGGAGAAGCCCCGAGCGTCTCCTTTCCTTGCGTGATTGCACATGGCTCTTCTCAATTGCACGCGAACTCACGATCCTTTGCATAATTGCTTGCAATTACGCCAGACTTCGCACTATTATGTGAATTTCCGTAAATTCGAGGTACGCAAATTCGGTTTCCCTCGCACCTGACTCTCCTCCTGCGCTCTGGACACTATACCTTTCTCTCTTTGTTTTTAGCGGGTGCATGATTAAAAATTGAGGAAAGCGAGAAGGTAATGAGAGAATGTTGAGTGGTGTAATTTGACACGCGCTTCACACTGGCATATTTTTTTTACCCGCGCTCATTACATTTAATGTTGAGCTCTAAGAAATCCAGCGGAACGTATTAAATCAGCGAAAGAAGGACATATCTGATTAACTCGAGCCAGGCGCAAGCATGCCGAGTGAATATTTCCATTTCCGAGTCGCTGGAAAATTTACGCTGATTCCGGCACATTCTACGAGTAAACTAAATTATCGAGAGTATAATGGAATAATAAAATTTAAAAATGAAACTTAAGGGTAACAGGGCACCCTAAATCACTGTAGAATTAAAGTAAATTTTTTACAAGAACAAAGCAAAGCAGCGAGGCACGAGGCGGTGCATAAATTACAAGCTTGTCGAGAGATTTTGTGTTTACTCAATAGTTCATCAACTGAATAATAATCAGTCCGGGAAGACAAGGAGGCGGTGTATCCGTGAAAAAAAGGGACCATCCATCCGCACAATGCGGAATGAAATTTCAAATGAAAAACGGGCGCAATAATCGACGTCAATCTTACGAAGCGTAGATTTTCTCCCTACCACCCTTGCAGGGAATAAAAAATTCGCCAACAGCGACGCGACACATGCAACCGTCTTTTTTTCTTTTGCCCTGCCTCTCGCATCGCGACCTGCACACAAAGCCCTCCGCCCCGTTGCCTCTCCATCCTCTTTCCTTCCTTTTTTTATTTTATCCCCTTATACCCGTCCTTCGCCCCCCCCCTCTCCCCGCGGAATCCTGACGGACATCGACGGTACTTTATATTCCAGGCGTCGCTTCGCTCCGATCACCCCGCAGTAATAATGATCCGTGACCTCTGGAGAGTCGACGATCCCGGGGCTCCGCCCTCCCGCCGACTTTTCGCGCGCGCCGATCGTCCGGGCGAGGAGGGGGAGGAGGCGAAACTGCGCGGAAGACAATGGGGGGAGGCCGAAAGGCCGAGAGAGCGCGCACGCGGCAAAAAGTTTCAGAGTGAGAGCAGAAGAGTCCGCTGGTACGGTGGGTTTGACGGGCGCGCTATCGATGCGCCCAGGAGGCGGCGCCGCGAGACGCGCCAGCGGAGAGATAGATACCGCGTGGATTTATGATTCCTCCAGGGCCCGCGAATTTTACGAGGCTTTCACATAATTGGTTTTCGATTATCTTCCAGGGGGGGGGGGGGACGACGCGTCGTCGCATCGCGCCCTTTCCGGCTTATGGAGTCACATGGCGCGCGAAAAACCGAACGACGCCCGTGTGCTCCGTCAGCTAAGTTTAGGTGGGTCGCGCGACTGCCACCCGAGAGAGCACCGCGCCGAAGAGGATTGATGCAATTTAATCGGGTCGAAAGGCTGGGCTTGGAATTTATTATTAGAGAAAAATTGATAAAGTTCGAAAGTCGTCCTACTTATTGATTTATTTAATTTTTGTTACCATCGGTAATAAGGCAATCGTTCTTCGCTTTGTATTATGTAGATGGAAGATGTGGAATTTGTTCAATTTATTTTTGAAGTTATCAATTTTTCATGGAATGATTGACGATTGCATTTAATTTCATTGAAATACCTCATTAAGAGTGTAATTTGCAAACGATTTGGCTGGGTGAACGGAGGAATTTTTATTTATTGGAAATACAGCGAATGGTCTATATATCATTTAACGTACCCATCGATGCATTCCATTAAAAAGTCATAATAAAATCCGCATGTAACCTACATTTTCTGAGAATTTTCTCGAAAGTCTCGAAAATGCGATAATAATGCGAGCATGAACAAAAACTTCCTCCATCCATCCTGTTCGGTATTCCACTGTGGAGCATTTGTTTTTAATTTACTGGAGAAATTTTGAGCATTCATCTTTCGCAAAAATATTTCGTATTCTGACAGCATTTTTTCCTTCTGTCTTTGTTCGCAAATAAAATAGCACCCTGTAACTGCGAACACGTTTCGACAAAATGTTTTTTCCTTGTGAGTTTGGAAGAGGAACTCGAGTTTATTCAGTATTTTTTCGTTCGCACTCCACGTAGCCTTGAAGCTTTTTTGTGCTTGCGATTAGAAAAGCACGTAAGTCACGAACATTAAATTAAAATACATTCAGCTCTAAATGTGAAGTACAGTTTGAAGAACGGTATTAGATTCTTATTTTAAATATCAACGAAAAATTTATATACTAGTATTACAATTCAGTACATTCAATTCCGATATTATTAAATCAAAAGTGCATTTATTTTTGCAAACTTATATTTATATCATTTAATTAGCAGGACTATTTTCTTTTAAGTCAGTCTACTGGACTTGTCAAGATAATAAACAATTATTGTATAAATATACCTTACACTTTTTTCTAGGATTCGATCAGGCTTGTATTGACACGTTTCATTAAACTCTCTGATAAGTTCCAAATTAAACTTACTCTCAATAATTTGTTCTGTCAATCATTCCCATGTGTATTCGACATTTTTATATTACTCAATTAATTCCTTATCCAGTTTTCTTATTTTGTATTTTAAATTAATCATTAATTCGCCAATAATCTAACATCACCTTTAACTTACAACTTAATAAAATTCTCACGTACTTATCACAACAAAAAAGACTTGTCGTTACACCCAATACAGTATTACATTGAAGTATACACTGTCCCAATTATGACTCCAATCAAGAAAATTAAAGTCCAAATGAAATTTGCCGTCAATTTCCGTGAAATAAAATTGACTCGTATGACACACTTTTTTCAAGGGGACGAACAAGTCTGATTAAGGTCACAAGTAGTTGACGCCTCGAAAACAGCTCGGATCAGCTAAAAAAGAAATGAGGGATAGGCCGACAGAGAACGAGGTAGAGAGAGAGAGAGAGAGAGCAGAAAAAAAAAGAGAGGAGGAGGAGTAAAAGTAGTGATGGAGTCCCGTTTCTTAGTTTACCTTCTGCGCTGGCGACAGCGAGCAGAGGCGGGATAGGAACAATACTTTTTCTCCGACACGGCCGGGCGAAGAACCATCGAGTAGAAGTGCCTGTAGAAGTAGGCACTTAACCCTTGCCGTAGGGAGACGCAGAGGCTGAGGCGGTAGGTGGGTCCCCAGCTCCCGAGGCGAGCTAGAGAATATGACCAGTACTTATGGTCGACGCGAGTTAACCCGAGCGACGCGAGCGCGCAAGATCGAGGGGTAACTTTGCACTTTAATAGCGCCCCGGCCTATCGGCGCAGCCTCCGACGCCCGTGTATCCCCACGCGCTCTCCTCCTTCGGAGGCCGAACGGATCGCCGAGAAACTTGTAAAGTAATGGATTCCCGTTTCATCGCTGTCATACTTAAACTCGACTAGCGTTAACGCCTTCCCGAGCCTTCCCGCTCTTAAAGTCTCCGCCAGGGTTATGTTTCCGATTATACTTAACTCAAGATACGTGAAATTGCACGGTAATCATTTGAATCAGTGAGCAGCCAGTTAGAATGGAGCTTGGCTGGTTAAATCGTAAGCTCTGCTAATTTTAGTTGGGAAAGAGAAGTGAAAGCTCTCAATAAGCGAGCAAACTGTTTGTTTAAAGTATTCTTTTCTTTTTTTATTGTAGGGTAAGTGCTTTGCAGAAATTTGTACGGAGCCGTGCATTTTCTTTCAATTAAAAAAGCTCTCAATCACGTTGATTGCTTTTTTTTTTAACTCATTTCAAAGTCATAAGGCGGCGCTTTTTCATTTAGTTTCTAAATAAGAAATTAAACAATTAAAGCTGTGAATATAAAGAGGCTAATTTGGCTGGTTGAAAATGTAAAGCCTTTTTTTTATTTTTATTCCCGAAGTGTTCGCTGCTGCAACAAGATTCTGAAACCACCCTTGATCTAAAATTGAATTCTGGAAAATGATTGTGCTCGTGACATGAATAGTTATGATGCAATTGTAGGATGATGAAAAGTACAGGACTTGAATAATTCACGAATTCTATATGCATCTCTTTGTTTTAATTGAAAGAGTGACAACTTTATTAATAAACTAAGTTTAGTTTTGTTCAAATAAAAATTCATCATCCTTCTTTATATACGCTATTTTTCGAGAGAGGATTAAAAATACACAACATAAATTACGAATGATCAGCGCGGGTTTAAATAATTATCCACAGCTTTTGTATAACTACCAGTGTTAAAGTTCCGACTTCGAAGCAGAATTTTTGCTGAAATCACTATCACATCATTTCTTTTTCAAGACACTACCCGAAAATTCTGCTGAGTAGCAGACGAAAACCTCGCCGAAAGAAGATACAGTAACAAAGCGTGACGAGTCCAAAAAAGAAGAAGAAAACACACTCTAAGCTACTCATACATAAGCAAGAACGCGATAATACACCGCAAATAAGATTCACCGGTGGAAAAAATTCGTCACCTCTCCCTCAAATATTTATACCCGGGCGGCTCCTCCTCCCCTCTCCAAAAAAGGAAGTTAAAAAATTCAGCAGCGGTTCAAGCGCGAGTAGGTCGGTCGTGTGCACCGCTCGTATTCGACACGCTCGGAGGCTCCTTCGCCGCGGCGCTCGGGCACCGCCGGAGTGGAATAATGTTTGCCGGGCGCGAGCGAGGGACGAGAGAGAACTCCCGGTGATTCGATGACGATCCGGTGCAATAACCCGCGGGAATCCCGCCGGCGCAAATAAGCGCGCAGGATTCTTGGAGCGGGCAGCCGCGCTCTCGAGGCGCTGCGTGTGTGTCCGGGCCAAACAGACCGTTAACGCCGCCGGGATCGAGCCGCGGCTATTCTGTTTGCGCGGTTGTTTCTTATCTCGGTCCTCTTGCGAGAGAATCGCCGCACGAGGACAGGGGGTAGATGGGGAGGGGGGGGGGGAGTGCGGGACGCGAGAGCGCCCGGAAAGGAGAGCGGGGCTTAAAGAATGGCCGCAATCTCGAAACGTCTAAAAGGAAGTGCAGCGTATCCAGTCGGAGGGGCGAGGAGAGTATGCGCCACGCGGTTGAGGAACAGCGAGCATAATAGTCTTTCTCTTCCTCGTTCTTTCATTCAGCCCTCGGCCGCCCTCCATTCTACTTCGCCCCTTACGCGCTCTCCTTCTCTTTCTCTCGCCTGCTCCCCAGTCTTACGAAAAGTTTTTGCACTTCCCCCGTAACAAATTGTTGGCGCATTTTCTGCAGCGCACTGTAATTCGAGAACGCGGGGAACTGCGGAATTTCCCGGTCCTTGCCTCCGGGCTCGTGCCTGCGTGTGTATATGTACGTGTGTACATAAGTGAAAGGACTTGCGGGAGAGACTTGAGAGAGATTGAAGACAAAAAAAATATTCGGGGCATCAGAATGACTGGGTATATTTGCGTCGAGGGCTTCCCCTTTGAGATTCATTTTGGACGAGGGTATATGAATTTGATTTACCAAACATCTCCTGTCTTGACTCAACGATCCTCTGGGATTCCTGCGTATACATGGATTAGGACGGTTGTCAGAGAACATGTCCCGATGGTATTAATAATAATGACTAGAAGAGCAGCGTGGTTGTCTTGAAGGAGAAGATTATGCACTTCATTTTGCTTTTTCTAAATATCGCAATGACGCCCGTTATGTTCAGCGTGAATTTTTGTTCGCGATCGCGGTAAAGGTTGTCGTGTTCTACATTTATATTCTTCTTAAGGTTTTTTTTTTCTACTTTAGAAATGAAAATAAAAATTCTTTGTGGTGAGTTTTTTTTGCGGTGCTATAAGGGAGAGTTGCGTAATTTTTCCACGTCCAACGAAGCTGAAATTGAAACAAAAGATTAACTTGGCGACAGAAAAAATAAAATAAAGGGAGGGAAAAAATTAAACAGCTATACTGCTAAATCTTGTCTTTGCATTCAAAATAATGGACTTTAAAAGAAAGCTTTTAAGCTACATTTATCGATAAGCAGTAGTGCTTTTAAATAATAATAGCTATTTTTCATAATTGTAATGGCGTAAAAGCGACAATGAAGCTGTAAATGCGAAATATTTTCCGCATGAAATTTTTTTAATAATATAGGAAACGTGAATGAAGGTCAGTTTATTTTTGTAATAAAAAATGTTTATCAACCGTGTTATATTTATTGACTTTACAATGTTCGTTTTTCGCGTTCACGAAGCAGCGTTAATGTTTCATAATTCGTGCATAATTTATTTTTGTTAATTAATAACGTTCGAAATTTAACTTTTTGAATATCAATCGCTGATCATTATTTTATCATCTTTTAAAATGCGTATCCAAATTCAACGTTACAATGTGCTTTCTTTTACGTTATACCTTTAAAAAATGTTTCCACTAGCTTTTAACCCTACATAACGGCGAACGTAATCAGAATTTATATTCCATTGAGTATTTCATTCTTTCGCGCCGCATAAATGGAAAAATATCAACCAGTTAAAAGTAAGTTCTGTCTTAAGCTGTAAATTCAAATTAAAAAAAAATCGTTGGAAATAATGTTTCGCTAACTTTGTACTTCTAAAACTCTCCTCGCCATAAACATCTATTTTAACAAATAAACATTTCCGAGTCAACATCATTTTTCCGACAATCTAAAAAATTTTGCTTAAAAAAAAAAGTAGCGATAGAACACTTTGCACGCGAAACGATTTATCACCGGACTCTTAATGTCCCTCCCTCTGCACATACGCTTTAAGATTGCAGCGTCCCTTTAACTTTCGGTCGTTAATAACACCCACACAAACGTTCCTGAAAATTGCTTAAAAATGACGCTCCGTATAAAATTTTCACTTTGGCCTCCTTTTTAGCCTCGCGCCCAAATCAAAAAGTACCCAGCGTCGGAGAGCTTCCGCGAGTAAGTTCCTGTGCACACTCCCGCGAAAATAAGAGACACTCATAAATAAACCGTAATCAAGCGTTACAGCAGTTGCCGACCCTTCGGTGTATGAACAAGCAGCGCTAGTCAGACTCGCTTGACGCCTGCTCGTACGCCTGAGCTGCAAATCAACGGGAACGACGCCGCTCGCACCTGGACTTTCCTCGTGGGCGGTGAGCCCCTCGCGGAGCAGTAATTGGAAATGCGTCAGGGGAGTGCGCCTTCTGCCTTGGAGCCTCGGCACCGATCGAGTGTACACACCGCCGCAGCAGCGAGTGGGTCGGGAGGGCCGCCAGAGGGGGAGGGAAGGCCCACGCGATATAAGCGGCGGGCGTTCCGAGGGGCCATTGTCAGCGCACGCGGTATATCCCTTTTGGTATGCGAGCGCCCGGATATCAATCGATACGCGATTCCGACGCCGGCAGAGCCGAGATTTCGGCACAATGAAGCTCGGCAGATGCGCGCGCCGCAATAAGCCGCTGGTATTCAAAATCCAAATATCGCCAGATGCTACCCCCGGCGACGATTAAGCGCGGACGCCAGCCCGGGGTTTGATCAACTTTGCAGGAGGGATTATATTGCGCTTTATTGTGCGTGAGGCTTGGACGCGGATTTGTGTCACGAGGAAGTTTGATTGCGCCCGCCCGCTCCCAACCGCGGAAGAGATCCCGAGCGTTCAGGCTTCTGCAGGAAATTCCGGAATAATACTTTTAAACTGTCGAGTAAAGTGGAAGTTGCGCAGGACGCGGTTTACGTGCCTTTATTACTAATTTGACTGTTACTTTTTTTAGTCGTCGGTTCATATCGATTTCTAGGATGCTTTTAGTCGAGTAATGAGTTCTTTTAAATACACAGTGCATTGGCATTGCATTTCTTCAGGTCTAAAGTAGACTCTTGTTAGTAGTTAAGAAAGATCTTCGGACATGTGTGAAGTCATTACCGTTGCAATTAGTTTTTTAAGTGCACTCTTAAAACTCGTACTTACCAGCGAAGTAACGTTTATTATTTTTTTTTTCCGTTGTTTTTATAACATTCTTATCGTAATTAGATTTACTGACAAAGTTAGTTTTTAAATTAAAATGTACCGTAAGTCCCAATTAAGTTTATGCATTGTGCATTAAAAAAAGTTTTACTTTTTCGTTATGGTCTGTAAAAAAATGAATTCTAATGCACTTGCACTCTTTTTGTTGCCGCGATTTTCTGCTTTTGTTTACTTACACTCACATTGACCCTGGTGTTGCAACGATCTGTTATAAAACAGTAAAGTTTTAACAAAAAAACGATGATAAAAACACTGTTTGCCGAGTTTGGTTAAGAAAAATACAGAGCAAGCAAATGTATTTTCTTTTTTTGTTCGTATGACTATCAATTAAACTGATTGCACTACCTAAATAAACAATCGGAATGCATTTTGCTACGACAATTTATTGAAGCATTGAAAAATCGATAATAGCCACATTCTTTAAAAATTATCGAACCAAAAACATACATATAATATTTTACAAGGCTTTAAAATAGAGTTTTGATAGTTTTGCATGATTTATTATTGCATGTTTTTGAGATGCACTAGTGTGTCAATAACAATTTGGGATGCATTCGCATTTTTGCAAAAAATATTTTAGAGCTACATTTGCTGCAATAATTTATTTACATTTTAAAACGCGTTAGAAATTCTGCAGAATGAAAAAAATAAGTATTTGCCTTTATTATTTATAACAATGGATCACTTTAACTCATATGCTGCACTGTTATTTTATGTATGATGTATTTGTCCATTGTGTTGGCTAATGGATCAAGAAAAAATATATGTACATTTATAACGTATATTAATGAAATTATTCATATCGAATGTGAAACAGAAACTACTTTAGAATTCATTTTTAATTCCAATCGTAATACTACTTACCTTCATAAACTTCAAAATGCCTTAACAACAGTAATAACACTGCTTTACATGCTCCTGCATTAACGTGTAAACATCATGGATTTAAATTACCAGCATAACTGTTAATTAGCTAATTCCCATAGCAACCTCATTTATTACGTACATTTAAACTCATAAACACATTATTTCCCCCCTTTGATCTCTCGCTCGTCGAATAAAACTTTCATACATGCTACTGGAACCTTCAATAAATGTCTCCATCATGACAAAAGGTCTTTTATACATATATGCTCCAAATTAAGCCACTCCAGATTATACGTCCTCATCAATAATCAATGAGTCAGTCTGTATCGAGCTCATTAAGCTTTTTATCATAGCGACGTCTTGCTTTTCGACGACGCATTATTTCCCCTCTCCGCTCGTATCGAGAATTCGAAACACTCTGCGAGCGCGCGCTAACAATGACTTGATACCTCCGCTGCTGCCGCCATCCCCACGGGAATTGTACGGCGGACTTACGATCGAGAAATAACGGCTTAGGAGCTTGTCACTTGTATAAATGTGAAAAATAAAATACGCCCCGCCTTTTCCCATGCCCACGATAGGAAGTGGGCTGTCATGAAAGTCGAGTTCGAAACACTAGCGTGACTCTCCCTTGCCCGTTGTTACTCCTGACGCTTCTTCCTTTTCGTGAAATATAATGACATTTAAAAATATGTTTTCACAATCTATTCGTTCGGTGAATGCCAGATTCGAAGATTTTTCTATTCGTTGTTAGTAAGCGAATTTAAAAAGCCAAGTACACGCTGATTTATAAAAAAAGAAATAGATTCTATTTGTATTTTTTATGAGCGAAATAAAAAATGTTAAACCTTCGAGATACTGGAATATGCCACTGAAATGTTAAACCTTCGAGATAAGTGACTGGAATTAGATTAGAAAATTTTAGCCTTTTTTACTCCTATTATCAATAAATACGTAAATTTGAAATTTCGTGATATTAAAGATATCGTAATAATTCGTACAAATTATTTATCAATTTTATTAATTGATGTATTAATTATCAATTGTAATAATTTATTTAAATTCCAATGCACCCAATTAATTAATTTACGTAATATAACGCAGCAAGCTAATTTCAAAGACCAGCATTTGCGACAAACAGAACAATAGAGACAATAAAGTTACCTAACTGAACAATGTACTCGACCAAAATAATTTCTGCCGTAACATGTGCGAAAAATTAAAAAATCAGCAGGTCTGCAGATTTTTATATTATACAGCAGTATCACTTTGTTTATACCGTTGTTCCTATGTACTCTAAATCGTTATTTAGATGGATATTTCGACAGAAATTTTTACCCAGTGTTCGCCATATTTTCAACGTCGCTTTTAACAAACAAAATATGTCGCAAATCAAGCGTTTCAACAAATTAAATCGCCCCGGTTAATTTAAATGCCTTCTCATTTTATACTCAATTGCAAAAATACTCCCTTAAAAGTTCTCAATGAAAATTTCACTATTTTGAACAAATCAACGGTTTCTCTCTTCTGAAAAAGTGAAAATTTCACTATTTTGAACAAATCAACGATTTCTCTCTTCTGAAAAAGTGAAAATTTCACTATTTTGAACAAATCAACGGCTTCTCTTTTCTGAAAAAGTGAAAATTTCACCTTTTTAAATAATGAAAATGGAGTTTCACTTTATAATGACTATTTAAAAAGTGAAATTTTCTCTATCTCAGAAGTGAAAAGCGTTCACTTATTCAAGTAGTGAAAATTCCACCGAGAACTTTTAAGAGAATACCAGCCCCGACGTAACAAATTGGCGACGAAAGGGCATAGGTCGATGATCCTTCCTTGAGTGAAACGCGCTCATTAAACACATCGAGTTAGGAGATACTGCCAGTGCGACATCGTATTACCAGGTCACAAATATCCTTTACGCTCCGGCGGTACATCACCGGCGAATGTAAGCAGTTCGAGGTAGCGCATCCTCTTTGGCTTCATCCTTCCCACTTATTCTGGCGGCGCATGATTTTACGAGGCGCGCGCGCTTGCATTTTTCAAGCGACTTGTTGTCGCCGCCACAGCCGCATCTCTCTTCCTTCTCCCCCTCCCCCCTGTGTTTTATACGCCGCCGTTGTGGTCCACGCGAAAAAAAATGTCGAGCTCGCTGTAACACACTGGGCGCGAACGACGCGATTCGAGTACTTAGCGCTGTATTTTTTTTTCGATTTTTTATTGTTCAACACGTTGCACGTGCTTTTTTTCTCGCTTTTCAGGGCGAGACCGTCTTCCGTGCATTATTTTTCATTGTTACCATTTCTCAGGCGCTTTTAGCGCGCCGAGGGATAATTCGGCATTCGGCCGAAGAGCTTTTAATGATCTGGCATTATTCGTGCGCACGGATTCACCTTTTTTGTTGGGATGCGAAGGGAGAGGGGAGGCCTGCGTGCTGAGAAAAGGGCACTGCGGCGTAAGCGTGGGTTAGTAGACCGCGAGGATTTTTCAAGTAGTCATTCGGTGCTTGATCCAATTGATGAAGTCTCCGCATCAGATGCAGAGCTTTCAATCGACGCTCGGCGGAAGGAGATGCGTTGGCTTTAGTCCCTATACTATGCGTTAGAACGAATGAGTGAATCTTCAGTTTTATCGAAACTATGGAGTTTTCTTTCTCTTACACAAATTTAAACGGTTTAATTCTTATTTAAATTAGATCAGGCACTTTTATAGCGAAATTAGATGCGCAAAAAATATGGGTGAAAAGAATACTCTGTGTATTTACGTTTTTTCTTTTTTTCGTCTTGCTTTTGTTAACCGGTTGATAAGAGAAAGCTGCTTTCAATTTATCGTATGTGAAAGAATTTTAATTGTATTTATTATTTAGGGCATGAAAAATTACAAAAATCTGAGTGCTTTGGAGTAGCCTTTCGTCCTACATAATGCAAACGCAAATCAGATTACTCTGCTTTTTTGTTAAAAATTCAGAAAAATCCTTTTCGGATAGAGTAACATTTTAATTTTCATTAAAAACGCATGACAAGATAAATGTTGCAAAACTGTAATAAGCATTCGTGCCTTTTTTTATAGTTTCTACTGCATGTACGTACAATAAATGAAAAAATAAAAAAGAAATAAAATAAAATTGGTTTTTAGGTACTTTTTCATAATAAAGTAACCATTTATTTTACATAAACATTCTGTCATACCGGAGATAATATTATCGAAACCATTCGAGTGTCAATTTTTCAAATAAACAAGGAAAATAATATTTTTATACAAAGCGAATTAACGATTAATCAATTCTAGATCGCAAGAAAAGATAAATAAATAAAAAAAAGATGATAGTTCGAGCCTAGAATAATTCAGAAATAATCA
The DNA here is from genome assembly GCA_018906775.1 of Sycophila sp. Sp_5. Lineage (NCBI taxonomy): Eukaryota > Metazoa > Arthropoda > Insecta > Hymenoptera > Eurytomidae > Sycophila > Sycophila sp. Sp_5. The sequence continues at coordinate 133,885 of JACCID010000004.1, forward strand.
AGCATCTAATTGTTAACTAAAATATTCGCAAATTAACTGGCACGAATTTTTACTCTGTTATTCAGTAAAATTTGGAAATTCTCGCTTCTACCGTTTCGTTCCTGAATATCATTATGCTAATTACTAAAGCAAAGGGTTACCGCTGAAAAAGGAGATAACAATTTCGATGCTCGCGAGCGGCGCGTATCGTCGTTCGCATAAACACCCGACGTGCAATCTCACGAATTTAACCTCACCTCCGGCCTCTGACCCCTCACTCCCCCCCTCCAACCCTCGCGCACGTCCCAGCCCCATTTCCCGGTTACATTAACTTCGATGCGCAAACGAATTTCCGCTTTGTTTCACACGTTTCAGGAATTCACACGCTCGACAAAGATATACACAAGCGAAAAGAGCCGCGGAAAATGGAAGCATAGCAGCGTGTTCGTTATACAAAAAGAAGTGAAAAAAAAATAAAAAGATTCGCGCAAATACGCGCGTGGCGTGTTTTATCATGTGTGGCTGGCGGCATTCCAGACCCGACGCTGCCTTCGCATTTGGTATTTGTTGGTTTCCGTCTCGTTAGGTGGAAAATCTATTTCTTTTCCGTCTCGCGTTGTATAAATCGCACAGTTTCGGCCCATTCGCCGTGGCGCGGAAAATTGCACGACGCCCACTTCCGCGAAATGTTCTATGCGCGCCACGCACGGATTTCGTTACGAGCGCTTTGAAGGTTTAAAACGGATGAAAAACGGGGCATTTTCAATTAATTTTCCCGATACGCAAACATTTAACCCCGTTGATACGGTCGGTGGGGGCTTCTGGAAGTTAAAATCAATTTGTTACGTTTTTTTCATTTTTGTATGGAGTAATGAGTAAGTGCAAAAACAGCGCAATGTCTAAAGCTTCAAAGGAAGTATTTTTATCAAAATAAATTACTAATTCATTTTAAGAATTTTTTTTTCATTTTTTGTGACAATGGAAGCTGCAGTTTCTATGTTTTCAGTAGTTATGTCAGAGTTTGGTCAGACGCGTGACTTAGTTTGCATATTGAATAATTTATTTGCCTCTAGGGCTTTGTCAACATTCATTATTCCAACCTAAAGGGTTATTGAAAAATTTAATTCATTTTTTGTCATAAATCTTTTAACTGAAAATTCGTGCAAGTAGAAATACACGCATATCTAAACAATCTTATGGTATTTAATATTACAAAGTAATATCTAATATTAATTTTTTACAAGCTAATTTACTAATTAATTTAAACAATCTTCTTAATCTAATTACTTTTTATAATAGTATTTTAACAACTTTTTTTATGCTCTGTACTAATGGAGTGATCATAAGTTTCTATATTTCAGTAGTAAAGGTCCGAGTTTAGTCAGGCACGATTTAGTTTACTTATTCCGCAGTTCATTGAACTTTGCGGTTTTGACAATGTTAACTGTAATATTTGAAAAGCTATTTAAAATACAGAACCTAATTACTTGGCCGTAAAAAACTAATGTTCACGTAGCAATCTGGTTGCGTGAATTTTTTAACTGACATTACTTCTTGAATTTTTTATATCTGATATCATTAGAACTTTGCGTATTTAAAGCACAGAAATGGCATAACTCCCAATTATTTTTTTCATCGATTAACATCGGCAACTTCATAAATTTCACGTAAATTAAATATTCACTACTCACTATTTTAATTTTCACCAATCTACTATCATTTCTCGAGCAAAAACGATTGCTGAATAGAATAGAATTCACATTTCGTCAAAATCCATAAAACGTACATGAGATTGTTGATAAATGCTAATTGTTATCGCAGTCCACTGATTCCTGAAGCTTCGTTAAAATATTGCAGACAAGCATTGATTATGACAACATTTAGAAACGCATTATTCATTACGCTGAAATCTAGGTTTTGTATGATTTATAGCGCACCGGCGGGTAGGTTCGTTTCATAAAACGTGTAAATGACAGCTTATCTTTGAATGTTTACAAATTACCATCGTCGCTAAATTCAACAATTCTTTCCTCTGCACAACTACATCTGTCCGACTGCATGAATTGATGGCTAAATAACGTCCGGTGCTTTTTGCTTACACAGTACAGTTCCATGCGAACAACCAAAATTTTGTTAATGCTTTAAAAACGATTTCGACCTCCGGTTAAATCCTTTTTAATAGCTTCAGATGCTGAACGAATTACACTGTTACCGTTATTTTTATAATGATAATATCGTTCTCGGGCTTAATAGCTAAAGTGTATTACAAGACGACTTAAAAAGAAAATGTTTTTGAAGGTTAATAGAAGCATTTCAGTTCATTTCGCACTAAAAGATACAGTATAAAAATAATGAATTTAACATGGTCTTTTTTTACCATTCGAAACTAAAAGTACTTTCATGCCTTTACGGAAAAAGTTCGTTAAAAAAAATTTTAAACGTAATAAATGCGCTTTTCAATTTATTATGAAGGGAAGAAATTACTTAACAAACATTGAATTAACCTCGTTAATTAAGGCCAATTAAGTAAACTAATTAAACCGCCGACTAAAAGTAATTTTTAATACTTTAATAAATGTTCTTCTGTGGAAAAATTTATCCAACCGACCCAGCGCGCCATAATTATTCCGTCGAGCGTTAAATTTTCGAAAATAAGGCTCTTTACATAACGAACTAGCCTGGGCATTCGGTGGACAAAACAAAAGAGCACGCTCGAAGGCAAATTTGATTCATCCAATCTGCCCCGCCGTCACCGTCCATACGTCACGACCCATTCATCAGCAATTCCAAGCGGACCATTCTTATACGCGCAAGCGCCGGAGCACGCCTTCCGTGGACGTCTCTGTCGCTCGCCTCCCCTCCCCCCTTGCCCCTCGCTCTTTCTTTCTCTTTCTCTCATCAGGCATTCATTTGCACAATGCACCGTCGCAAAGTAGGAAGTCGCGTGCAAGTGACGTAACACGTAAGCGAATTTCACTGGGAGAAATTAGCGCGCACTCCCGGCCGGTCCGCCCCCTCCCCTCCCCGGCAGAAGGGGGACGAGCAAAGCCAGAGACGCCGGATTCGAACAAGAGGGCACAACGGCGGGTCCTGGGCCGGCGTCCCACTATTCCGGGCACGTAGTTGCCGACTGAACGCTCGTAACCCCTTCGCCTCTCTTTCTTTCCTACTCTTCTTCTGCTTCGACGCGGCGGTGGTCCGCGCCTCCCTCCCTCCTCCCGTCGCGTGTAAATGAAGATTCCGCTGGCAGATCACCGTGCGGTCGGACAGTCTTCTTCTCTCTTTTTCAAAAACTTCCACTTTTCTCTGGGCGACTTCTCTCTTCCTCGTCGCCGCCTCCCTTTGTCATCCGACTAGGCACCTAGACTTGTCTCGTTCGTGGATACCTCTTTTCTTTCGCCCGCCTGCAAGCTCCAACGCACATTTTCTGAAGCAGTGTTATCTGGGGAGAGTGTACGTCGCGACTGCTTTTTAATCTCCAGCGATTTTCTTTTCTGGCGCTTCGACAGTTTTAAAATCCGAAGGTTTTAAATAAATTGTGATTTTTTTAATCGTTGAATGTGTGCTGGCGAAAATTAAACGAGATTTAAATAAATTTTGTTTTGCATTAGTGATTGAATAAATAAAGGAGGGGACAAAATTGAGATTACCCGTGGCTTATTTATGTCGTCTTGCAAAATAAAACTTCTATTTTTTTTTAATCACGAGTTTTCGACGTTTGCAGGTGGAGTCGTATACATGAAGGTTTATTGCTTTTGCGCCGCATTATTTGTACCGTTGCTTGGGAAAAATAAATCAGCGCCCTGCAATATGCTGCATGAAATAAAAATTCCGGAGAATTTTATCTTGTTTTACAAATCTCATCTCGACACAATTCTATTTTAGCGAAATGCGCAAAAAAATTAAAGCGGAGCAATATATTTTTCAAATTTGTAACACAATGCGTTATACGTTAGTTTTACGAAAATATGAATAAATAATTTTTTTAGTATCCATATTTTAGCCAATCTACAAAAAAAGTAAAATGTTGAGGAAACTGAGCCTGTTTCTACGATTCAGTAGTCCATCCCGAGTATGGTCAGACATGTTTTAATTTGCCTTTTTTAAAATGTACCCGTTATTTCGGCAACCATAAATTCATATTATTATCTATTACACAATGTATAAAAGCAATGTGTATAACTATGGAATATTTATTAACAGTTTTTTTTTTTTTATGTTACAGGTAAGCCTCAATTATTACAATGAAGTTTTCCTCGCCCCATCGTGAGTAGAAACACCAAAGTAAGTATAAGAGTACTTACGTCGTCTCATGGCTTAACATTTATTTTGTACATGAACACAGAAGACGCTCGAGTTTAATCACTCCATTAACCATCAAAAGTAGTTAGTAACTGCCGTACCGAATAATCCTCGAAACTTTCTGATTAAAAAAAAAATAAAGAGAAAGAAGGGTGAATACATGAAACCTCATTTTTCACACAGCGCAATTCATTAATCACTTAGAAACGTCGAGCGAGCAGAAAAAAAAGGTGCGAGAGCAGATGCCCCCACCCTGTCAGACAACTGACAACATACTTCGTTCAACACGCGCTGCTCGATATCCGGCGGAATGCAAACGACAGCACTAGACTGACTGACGGCATCCTTTCTTCATCTCCTGCGAAAATCCCTCTTCCTTCCCTCCGCCGACGCTCGGATTGCCAGAAATCCTTATCGAAATAGCGCGCGCGCTTCCCCGTCCCATTTCAGCAGCGTCGAAACAATGCACACAGTCACGTTCGATACACCTCTAGGGGTCTCAGGTCGCGCAGCGAATATCCGTAGGTCGGCGTATCTCCGATCGTCCTCGGATAACCAGACCGCCTCTTTCCCCGCGCGTTACGCGCTTATCTCGCATCTCCGGAGATTCAGATTTACGCCTCGGCGCGCGGACTCGTTAGATGCTCGCGGCCCTTGCCGAAGGAATATTTTTATTGACACGTGTTACCAGAGGGCACCGATAAGAGCTTTCCATAAGCCTTTACGAGGGGCTCCCGCTGTGATTCGCGCTCACGAGCTCAGAAATTACCCAGACATTAAAGAGAGGGCGCGCGAGGGTGATTCGAGGCTGCATTCGACAAGCTGTCATGCGAAGTCGACGTTCAATTCCATAAGTGAGCACTTAACTTCCTCGGCGACGGCGCGCTCACACGGCCTGCCGTGGAATCCTACTTCGGCCGGGGTAATGTGAGCGACGCTCGTCGTCGCCGACACTGGCGAGTGCTATCTGAGCCACGGCTGGCGACCGCGTCGATTTCGCCCGGAGGGCGGAAATAGTCGGGAATGGATAAGCCAAATTGCGGAGTAATTGCAACTCAACGTGCGAATCTAGGCCGGGGGATGTGAAGGCTACTTACAATACTGCAGCGGGCGCTTTCTCTCGCTTCTCGCTGCAATTTTTTTTGTTTTTTTTTTTTGTGTACTTTAAAAAGGCGAAATTTGTTCCCTTCGTTAGGGGGCGATGCTTTAATCATCAACGAGGATTTTCTAACTGGTTGAGAGGTTGAATTATGGACGACGAGTTGCGCTCGAATTGTGCAAGGGAGATACTTTTTATTTACAGAAATGAAAGAAGCCAAAATATAAGTATTTCGTATTTGAAATTACCATTATTATTATTATTATTATTAAAGCGTTAACTACAGGCTTAGAATTAAAGCATGAATATTTGCTTTTTTCTAAACAGTTTAAAAGATAAATTAGTGTTTAAAATTAAACAGTTCGACATACATAAAATTTACATTTCATTCTGTATTAATGAAAACATTTCCCGCGGCTTCAATGAAATCCGTAATCCGAAGGTCTTGACACTTTTCCAGAAAGTTATTTTTCATCCAGCGAAATAAAACAGTAGTACAAGATGAATTCGCCGTTCTAGCACAATAAGCTAAATTTCCGTCGCACGTCATGCATAACTGAGCGCAGAATTGTCAAAATCGTTCCTTCTCACAATTCTTAACTCAATTTCTGCAATTCTAAAGTAGATTATTTTAGAGCAAGACGTGATTCGATATTGCTTCTAACTTTATCTCGCTACATTAGCATGACGGATGCGTAATTGCGCCTCAAACAAAATTATCATTACCCAACTAAAACTGCATAAACATAACGCGATTCAAAGCATATTTAATTTGTTGATAATTAAACACACCGCTGGCTATTGCGTGTTTAGTATAGGACTCTACCGACTTTATTTAATGAAATTCTATAACTCCATGTACCCGCTTTGATACGCAATTCAAAGACACCGCCTAAAAGCGTGTATATACCGACCAAAGCCCCGATGAAAGTAAAACGCGATCCCTCTTTAAAATCCACGCGCCATTATCACTGTCGGCATTTGGAATGCAAAACGAAGTAGACGACCTGGCCGCTCCCACGGCACTTGCGATGTGAGGCAGTAGCTCAAGCAGCCAGCCCCGGGTCCTTTAAATTCATAATTCCAATATCACTCGAAGCTCATAAATATTTCGAGGCACGAATGCAGAAGCCTTCGGAGCTACGTAAAAAGGGGGGAGGGTATCGCGCACATCGCCGTAAGCGAGAGACGTAATAAGGCAGTCGGAAAGGAAAACGATCGACAGGGGGGAAAGAAACAAGGCGAGATGCGCGCGAAAGGAGAGGAGGAGGCGTTAAGCGTCTCGATTCCCTCCACCTCCCCCTCCCCTCCCCTTTACCTTCGCAACGTCGACCGTCGGAAAATTTGTATGCGCGAGCGAAGCTGCGCCGTGGACCGAAGCCAAGATATGTCCAGGGAGAGGCGGAGCGGGGCCTGAACCGTTTTCTCTCGTTTGCCTTTCCTCCGCTTTTCCCACCCCCCTCCTCCAGTCTGGCAGCCTCGCTCATCCCTGTCGCTCCCCTTCGTAAATCTAATCGCGCGTGACCCGCTTCATCGTCGTCGGATTCCAAGTCGTCACATGGCCGCGCAGCCGAGAGCAGCTCGAGTCAACAACCCAGAGAGAGACACGAGTTAATAAAGTTTTCCCAGGCACACCGAAAGTTTCTTATACGCTACCGGCACTTCGGGTCTCTTGGCTTATATTCCACGGGCCACGCACGAGAAGACGCGCGCAGCTGCGTCATCGCCCGGGCACGAGAAAGAGCTGCTAATCACCCCGCGACTGACTTCGCGAAAGAGATTTCTTCCACCCCACTGCCGCGGGTTTTTTTTTTCTCTCTGTTTTTTTTTTTAAAGGCGCGCTTTTAAAATAGCGCGGAGCTTGCATTAACAGCAGTGTTTGAAAGGAGGAAAGAGCCTGCATGAACTAGAAAACGCGTATTTAAGTTGGAAAATGTTAAAATGCGGAACTGATAAGGGAAGTGTATAGGGGCGATGAGGGTCGTTGAGAGAGAATTGAACATTTTTTTTTAATTATTTAATGCTACAAGTGGTGCGGTAAAGTGTTTGTAGTTGGTAGCTGACGATATTTTCTTTCACGAAAAGCTTAGAAGTGTAGGAACTAATAACATAAATTTTAAGGAATTGTATAATATTTTTACGTAGTTATTTTGGCTACTTTCGTTTTAATCGGTTTTTATAAAATAGTAGCTATCTAATTGATTATTTAATTGATTTCAATACAAGTTGAAAATTCCTTTTTTCAAATATAATAAAAAAGGCTCCGTTCTGTTTCGCGCTAATGGGACATAGTTGACCTCATTTTTCTAATTTATCACCGGCACGAATACAAACTTTTGAGAGAGTAACTCGTGACGTTGAGACTACCTACTTTGTATTAAAAGTGACTATCATCTAAGCAAAGTTGACAAAAAGCTTGAATTTGTATCTTTATATTTTCTATTTTTATCAGAAAAAGAAACGAAGTTAACTTGACAAGTCCGATGGGATACTGCGGTGATTAAATAAAAATACCATCACCGTATTTTGTTCATTCCACGAGTACACTGTCTATTTTGATTGATTCAAGAACCGAATATGACTCGCGTGCACAGGAATTTCCGAGCGCGCCAGTATTGGCTCACGTCGCTACGTGTTTACTTGTGTCAGATTTTTGTTCCTTGCTCTCGGCAAAATTGCGCCCCAAAATTCTAGAACTTTTTCCACGCGATTTAATCCGCTCTGCTTTGGTTTTGGATAAGCTTAAAAGAAAGCTAAAAAATTATCGCAAATCGTATACCATATATTTTTAAAATACATTTCCAAAAATTAATGCTAAGTTTTTGCTATAATAAATATTTATGTGGCTACCATTAGAAGCTAGAATATAATTTGAAATTTTGTACGTACTTTAATGTACCGACTTTAAACAATTAGTTCCAGAAAAAGCTCTTTAACTTTTTGTGATAAGTTTCTTCAGACACAATGTTAATTTTGTAAGGTAAAGCGTTAAAAACTTTTCGTGCCATTCATTTTATTTTTGATACTTTCCAGTTTTGACTGATGTGCCTGATAAAATGAACGTAAACAGTGCTTCTCGTCTATTTTGGTCGCCAAATTAAATTCGTCGCATCACAGTCCCTCAAAAGAACGGGAATCGCTATAAAATTCAGACCCTTTGATAAATTTTGCAAAGGAATTCGTCTTAACGCGGATTTTCGCGGAGGCAACATCGTTTCTCGAGGCTTTACACGAGATTCAAGCACAATTAGTCAGGATTCTCAGCTAAATCTGCAGCGTCATTAAATTGTTTTAAATCTCTGAGAATCCGACGATCCTTTTAACCCCACTCGTCCCCTTCTCCGCCTCCCTCCCTCCTCCTTCCAGCCTAATAGGGCTAAACTAAAAAAAAATCGGACCAGAAAAAAAAGTTTTATTCTCCTCGCAACTCCGAATTTCCGTAAACCGACGGCAGATTTAATTTCAGCATAACGTCCCGACCTAACAAACTGTGAACGAACGCGGCTCCGTTATGTACGCGTGCACGTACGCGGTAATGAGGCAGCGAACCGGAAAAAGCGCGCGCGACGCGGCCACGCCGACAGTCCCCTGTGCCCCTCCGGGCGAATTCGGTTATATTCGGAAATCTCGCGGTCGGCGAGCATCAGCGGGACAATTACATTGCCGGGACATTACGAGGACGTGGGCAAAGCCAGGGACTGTGCTCGCGGAGTCGCCCGGCGGAGCACGACGTTAAAAATGACCCCTTTAGCCCGACCCAATCCACCTGCAGACTCTCCTCGCTGTCCCCTTTGTGGTGCGCGTCGCACATGCGCACAGTGCACTGATGACATCTAAGGTTTAACCGGACCGTAACCGGGGCGACCTTATAAATAGCTCGGTGCTCCGTGAATTTTGCCTTTTTACCTCGAGTATGCAAATCATTCACTTTTTCAAGTTTTTTTTTGTTATAATTATTCATTAGTTTGGACTCTCGTTTAAAATTCAATTCTTAAAAGCTGTATGCGAATGATAGATTTATATGATGGTTCGCGGTGTTCTTTTTATTGCAGAATTATGACGTGAATGACACTTTAGAAACGTGCTTTTTTTGATAATGTTTTTTTTTTATATAAAAATAAACTGAATGTTTGAGAAATTATCACCGAAATTCTGTTCTGACGAATAAATGTTTCATTCGTGGTTTTGATTGGTGCTTCATCAATGTCCGTTTTTTAGTACTGTAAGCAATTATTAATTATTTATAATATTGTCGAAGTGTCAATAAGCCTAATTTTCCTAATTGCTTATGGATTTTCTTTGCTGAAACATTTGTCATTAATGAGGTGGCTTGGAACACGCTGATCATTCTAAATTTACTGTGTTAGTTAAAAGGTAAAAAGAATATAATTAATAATGTCATCCACTGTTTGTAAGGTGATGAGTAAATATCATAATCGTTTGTAGATGACATTGGGGCTCATAAAATTAACGACGCTAAACTCGTTACTTATTGACTCATAACCTTCCTAATATAAATACATTTCAAAATTCGAACTAATACTCTCACGTGTATATGTCACGTTTTAATTAATTTTTTCTATGATAAAATGTCGCAAAAATTTATACTCATTTCAATTCTCTCGAAACATATTGATACAACTAATATTTTTTATATCTTGAAGTGTATTTTGATGTTCATTTAAAATTAATTTAGAATTAATGAACGAATTGGAATTAATTCAACGAAAATTTTAGCTTTAAAGCATCGATTAAATGAAAAAACAAAATGAAATGCTAAAAAGTTTTTCTCGAAAATCAATGCAATTGTTTAATCACGGTCAGGCTTGTTCGCGTTATAGAAGTAAGTTTCATCAGTTACTTCTCGTGGTTAAACTCATATTTTATTTTGTACATCCACAATAATGGAATGAACATTGTATCGCAGAGCATTGCAGAGTATTGCAAGTTGTTCAATCGAGTGGACGTTCGCTGAATGATTTAGAGAGTCTGTAGAAAAATATCAAGCAAAAAAGCCGCTTACATTCTACTGGATTTCTATTGGAGATCCTATTAAGCTCTTGTTAAAAAGAATGCTTGCCGGCGCATTCTGCTCGATAAGTAATATCTTTTGTTGACTATTGGAGTAGATTTTTTCATTCACCCTTTATTCCATTTCACATGTATCAACGCAACCATTGACTACTGTCGAAGGAAAAACATATAAATAACATCAATAAGATTTCTGGTATCTGAAAGTACAACAAAACTAACGGGGTATAATCATAATTATAGCTATCACGATATTTTATCGAAGTGCCTGTTTCCAGCTAAAGCGTAGTTTCCGCATTCTTAGTACTAATATTATTTATGTTTGAAACTATGATTTTAATAAAGAATCCAGAATTTATTTTTCAACAGCTAATGAGGAATATTATTATTGATCAAAAGTAGAAAGCTGTTTACCCTGCAATAAATTAATAATATACAGAATTGATTAATTCACAATCTTAATTGTATATACTTACTTAGTGTTATTAGCTCGATTATTACAGTTGTTTCTAAAACCACTCTATTTAAAAAATTATTTTAACGACCAATTGTTATTAATCGAATTAAAAATTTCCAGTATCAATTAATTTATCCAGAGCGGAAAGTTTTAATTACATAACGCCCACGTAAACTCTAACGAAGTGCCAACTTTCGTAATAAAAAAAACAGGACACACGTCTCCTAATTTCCAAAAACAACCCCCTCAGAAAATAAAACCTGAATTCGAGTCCTAAAAATTGACGGCTCTTCCAGCCATTCCAACTTCCTCGTGAAGTGATTAAGCTCAAGCCATTCAACTTAGGCTAATCCCGTTTTATGTATTTTTCGTAAGGAGGGGGCTATTTGCTTTATTTGCTTGTTCATCACAACCGCCTAGTTGTACGCGAAGGCGGTCGGTATGCAAGTGTGAGGGAAGGATGTGGAAGGAGAATATACAAGTACGGGCGTGTGCTACTTGCCGCTGGAGGGAATAAACTCGTAAACTTAAGGTGTACTTTGGTTTCGCAACGCCACTAGGAAATCCTTAAAGCGCAACTCATTGTTATGCTCGAAATTACCGAGGCTGTTTGTAAAGTCTTGCTGCGCACGTATCGATATCGCGACGAGCAGCCTGCGGAGTTTGCGAGGGAGATGGTCGTGCGAGCTTTGCGGCCGAGCACGGGACGCTAGATAGTCGCACGTAAGACTTCTTCTTGTAAGGTAGCACTTTTAACGCTTCGCCTGCCGCTGTTTGCGTATCCTGGCTCCGGATAATTTGCTTTTTAGTGCGTGACTTGTTTGCGCGCCTCAAGCGGATCAGCTGGATTATACCTGCCACTTTGACCGGGAGATTTTAAGTGCGTTGTTTGAAAAAAAAAAAAATAAATTGTGATTTACTTTTCAACTTTTTGTCACTTAAAACGTATTTGGAATTCTCTTACTCCTAATAGATCCAAGCTAGCTTTGATTTCTTATCGCAGACCGTTGAATGATTGAATGAATACATAAACTTTTGCACCGGAAATATATACTGCTTCCCATTTCGTAGAACCAAGAAGACCTTAATGCGATTTTTGTAAACAAAAAAAAAAAAACAAGGTACGTAAAATTTATTTGTCTCTAGGCGGAAGTTGAAAAAAAAATGGGTAAAAGTGTAATTATCATTACTATTAAGTGCACTACTAAGTGCAATTATCATACAACTCTTCCGTACTACAATTAGTTTTTGGTAGCTAAGCAATTACGAAGCATAAATCTTGACCGTGGTTTAATTTCTTATTTTTATCGGACTAATTATTGCAAAACCATATAAAACGACCAAAATCAAATGCAGCCCATGTTTCCAAGTCTCTTTGATCAGCTCCAAATGGACAACGTTCAAGCCGCGAAAAGGAAGAACACCCAAGACTGATGATAGAATGTACGTAAGTTGGCGTTTGAAACTTTCAAAGAAAACTGACTAAGGTCAATCGTTCAAAGACCCTCGTACGCAGGAAGGCGCGGCGCGCCGAGCGAAAGAACGAGGCGACTATGAAGTGGCTAACGAATTCGTCCAGTGACGCGGACGCGCTACAATTCTCGCTAGCACCTGTAAGCGTCAATCATGATTAAATCGCCCGTCACTCGAATAATACACTACATTGATAATGCTCTGTGGATTTCGGGGTCGCTCCGCCGCGCTGAGCACACATCGTACTCCTGCTATTCAGGGTCTATATACGTATACACGCATACATACACATGAGCGGGTACTCGCGATCTAATACGCTACTGCCGTTTAAGGGGGGGAGGAGGCGCGCCGACAGACAGAGGCGCCGGCAGGCACACACGCGGATGGGGCGGAACGGGAGGAGCACACTGCTGCCGCGACAGCGGAGCTCGCGCCTGTCTTTGCGCTAATTGCACAATTAGCATTAATAGCTAAAACGGACCCGTAAAAATTCGTATTCCGCGCTTGGCTAATTGCAGTCTCATTAATTTATGCTACTTGCCTGGTTTTTCATCGGCCCTCGACGCCCCGCGAAATAAAAAGAAAACGGAGAGAAGCCGTAAGTAGGGGAAAGGAGGAGGGATACTTTAGGCCGGCTGCTTTAAAACAAATAATAGATTTGAGCTTGCTATTCAGCAGGAGGAAATTATGAGTATTACGCGGAAGTGAATAAGGATTTAATTGCATTTCTCGTGCTGCGGAGGGAATTGTGGTGGGGCTGTTACTTCTGTGCGAAATCATCGTTGGTATTTTAAATATTAGAGGCTAGATAAAGTAAAATATTTCGTGCGAAATTTTAAGCTGAAATGCTTCACTCAATTCTTAGATAAATTGTAAAAGTTTTAAACTAGAATGTTATACCTCTGTAGGTTACCGGCTACATAAGTTTGCAAGTACAACTGCGATCGATACTTGACAGTAATTATCGAACTAATAATTATTGGAGTTCCTTTTAAATATGTAGAACTCGTAAATTGTCATTTAAATGCACATCGATACGTTGTAGGTATTGCAAAATTTGTCATAAATAGTTAAAAAGGTGGTTATTAAAGCTATTATTAAATAATTAATTACTATTCACTTAGAATTAATAATGTTCTATGACGAATAACTGGCAATTAGCAGAAATTAAATTAAGTAACTGGCAAATTAGGATAGTTTCTTTTTATTTTATTCTATGGATTTTTACACTTTTTAAATGGAATTTATCGCATAAATTCAACGTCCTTTTTCTCCAAGTTCGCGTGAGCTCGGTCTTTTCTTCAAGATTAGAAGTTAGACGCACGCCTATATATCTCGAAATGTCTATAGAACGTTGACAAATGCGACGATTGGTCAGGTTCTCTGGGGAAAAAGTACGACGTAAAAAGTAATGAGGGCCAGGGATTTCGATAAGATTTTCATGATTTATGTATTTTGCTTTTTACGTGTATTGGTTCTGCTTATTTCGGAAAAAAACATGCTTATACGCTTTAGCTTCCATAAACATTAAGTCGTCTATATTTTTTTAAGAAGTAAAATATAAGTCGGGTATTCTTACTGAACTTATCTTGGACATTTTTTGTAAACTTTTATTTTACCGAATACATTTTGTTATAACTTACTAGTTCACTTTTTCCAATTTTTCACCCTAAAATACGAAAATCGTTTATTCCTTCATAACATAATTCTCGGCTGCTCAAGGATATGGTTTTCGATGCTGCAACTTTATCTTCGGGCAACTATTCCATACCTTCAAATAATTTAGTAAAGTGCTACGACTCCTTCAAAGTATGTCAACAGATACAAATTATGTTAGCACGTGGAATTTCTTACTTAATCTTCTAAATAAAAATCTTAAAAAGGTTCAAGACTGTTATGGCTTATTTATTTATTTTCGAACTGAAAACATATAAATTTTCCGAACCCAAATGGCACCTAAAAAAAGTCTATCGATGGCACTATACGTCATGGATTTTTATGAATGAAAACACACACTGAAAATTAACAGCTTTATTGGACATCCAGTGCAGGCCTAAGAAAAAGTTTTACTGCCAGGAATGTACATGTACATATACCTACACGTAAGCTTGGCACTAAAAAGGCTCGAGATACGAAATTTATTTGTACGCTAGAAATAGGCCAAATCGAAAGCGTTGCTGCTGTGGCCCTCATAAATTTAATAGCTTGGAAGTAACAGTCAGAATTTTCGTACCTATTCGAGAGTCCTGCGTTATTTCTATTTTCATGAATAAGTATATACAAGCGTGAAAGTAAGAGAAACCGATAAACAGAGGAAAAAATGAGAAACAGTCAAAAGAAGAGCAGAAATTTCTAGCGCTCGGCACGCGGGAATTGTACGCAATTGCGATAAATCGATTTTATAAAGCTGCTTCTTTGATAATTTTTCCCTTTTTTCAGATTTTATACAATATGAATACCGAAACAAAGTTACGAATGATGGTAATGATAAATTTCTAAAGGAGTCTTTTTGAAAAAATATTGAATTCTTTATAAAAGTTCGTTAAAATTTATAATTACGATTCAATTTCTTTGAAAGTTTCTACAAACGAGGTAAGTCAATTTAGTTTCTGCGCAATAAAAAAGTAGAAGACAAATTGATATTACATTTTTCTTAACACAGAATTATTATTTCATCTATTAAAAAAAAAAAAGAAAAGAGATATGATAGCACCATGAAAAATTTTTCGTAAAATTTCAAGAGGTTCCATCAAAACAAAAACCAATATTGGTTTTACAAAATGATCTCGAATCAGTTAATGTAAGGCGAAAAAAAAAAATTCAATCTCGTCTATAGCCCACCCGTGCAGCGCATAAAGCTTTCGCAATCTCTTATACAGCTTCCGTGTTCTTATTATATTACATTCGCTATAAAAAAAAACACTAAATTTAGTTATAACAAGACCATATATCTTAGCTCGCTAAAGACAATCACCTAAAAAGCCCAAGACAAATTAAAAGTCCATCACTCGCCGTTCGCCCATCCTAAATTCAACGAGGTCGCATAAATTAGTATTAGTCCGCCGGCGGGAAAATCTCATCTCCGCAAAATAGCTCGGCCTTATTGAAATACGTTGTTTTTCCGCGAATACATCAAAATTTCAATCCGTCATGTTGTAAAGCCCGGCAGCCCCTGGGAAACTTTTTACCTTGGCGGTGGTGGTGCGTGTGTGTGCTCGCGCGCACGCCTATAACGCGTCTCGACCGAGCGTGGAAAATTCATCGGGCTTGGCGTATATAAACGCAGGACGAAGGGCAGAGGGCAAGCGAGTAGGGCGGATATGGTAATTCGCGCAGTGTAGTCCGAAACGGGCGCAGGGCGAAGCCAAGCCGACACCCACAGACCCTCCCCCCTCCCCCTCTCCCTCTTTCTCTCGGCGCGGTTCGTTAGTCAAAGCGGTCGAACAAACGTCAGGGAAATAAATGGTCCGTACTTTTTACTTTTGACCTGTCGTCATCACTTCGCGCTTCGTCCTCTCCGCGCTCATTCGACTCTTTAAAAGACCAGCGCTGCACACTCCGCGTCACGGTATTAGTACTTTTTTTTGTTCCGCGAGGAGAAGCCTTTGACCGTGTGTAAATTGAACGATTGCAATACTCGCGATGAATCAAATTCCAGTGTAATCCGAATGATTGAAAGGGTAAATTAATTCGGGAATAGTAGTTTTTTTTTTAAATTTTTATCTTTCCTTTATTTTCGACATCTGCAAAGTTCGAATGATCCGGGTAAGCGCTACAGGAGTCAGCGTTTTCCATTAAAGTAATTCGATGGTGAATGTGATTTTCTAATCGCCGATTCCATCGCTTTTTCCTCGCGAGGGTATTTCAACATCTGTGATACTATTCGGATTGGCAGGTCTTTCTTAAATTAAATTTTATCGATTTGGCATGATTGTTGAAATTTCAAAGTCAGATCGCGATGAAAGATTACAATACAATGGATATGGCGTTATTTTTATTAGCAGTGTATACATTTTCGTTGTTCGTCGTTCGTTTGTTCTCATTAAGGGGGATGAAGGTAATTCGTGTAGAAAAGAATTTGAATCATCAAGGAGGGTGAAAGTCATTCGGAGAAAAAAAAACAAATGTACGTTTTCATCAATTCTTCTCTGAAAATTGGTTCGATTTAAGCTTTCGAATAATTAAACCGATTTTTCATTAATATTCGTTATATTATAAGTGACAAAAAAAAAAAACACGAATGACATTTCATTCATTCATTTTTTAAAATTAAATACGGTGCTATTAAAATTTACAACCCTGAGCCCATTAAACATGAAATAATATTTTGTCTTTTAATCCTTCTCATGCCTTCAACATAATAACATTTTTTATTGTCACGTTAAAGTTTGTTAATTAATTAAAAGCTTTAATCCATTGATAAATAAGATCTTCAATTTATGTAAATATTATATACAAATCAGACTAACTTTTTTTTTCTTATAAAAGAAATACCACGATTACAAAGATAAAATATTAATAATTTCTAATTTACTACAATCGCTAGTAAAGTTAATTTAAAAAAAAACTTAATGCCTTGGAAAGTACGCCAATCTTCTCAGCAAGTGCCCTAAAAACTTAATACCACATAATCAAGCAATAAAATGCCTAAATAAGTTTGCCAATTTCTAACTTCAAAAATCATTCACATTTCCTCGCTCCCGCGCTTGCAGTACTTCATCAGGCGCAAATATTTTCCCTCACCCACACACATACACACTCTCAGGCGTATTTCGAATTCCCGCAGTTTTCGCATCGTCCTCGATCGAAATCCACTTCGAATTTCCTTCGTCGCCGGTGCGCTTCCGGCTCGCCCCGCGTGACCGTGCTCCGTTTTTCGAGCCGCGCCTCCCTCGACTGCGATTCACCTACACGCACACCGACGCAGTCTCCATGTGTGTTCGCTCGACAAAGCGAGGGCCGCGTCGCAGCAGCTTCAAAGAAAATCACCAGCAAATACGTTTCGCATAACTGACAAGGGATCCCAGCGAGGCGGGGGACGCGATGACAGCCTCCCCCTCCCACCCCGCCACCCCTTTGATCACACGCCGAGAGCACACAACTCGATCTCCGTACGAGCTCGTCCGCCTGTTGTTCGGCGATCGTACGTGGGAGCGCACTTTTTGCCTCCGATATTGCCGCGCGTCTAACGGCGGAAATACATCTTTCTTCCAGAGGATCCTCCGCATAAGCAATCCCCTTCTTTCTTCGCCCTCCTCATTTTCTTGCGCTAGAGTTGACTCTTTGCATTGTGCTTCTCTTGTGTGTACACTCGAGTAGAGGATTTAGAAATGTTTTCAGAGAGATCTTCAAAACGTGTCGTGGGAGTACTTCTTGCGCTTCAAAATTTATTATTTACTTTTCGACGAAATTTAATTGGATGAGGGGATTAGTATGTGTAGGCGTTTTTATACATTGTAATTTCGAGTTGGAAAAATAAAGCGAGAGGAAATTTCTTTAACGTCGGTGATATCGCGAAAAAAGTTTTACGTGTCTTGATGTGTACATACTTTGGAAAAGATGTGAGAAAAAAAAATACCTTTAATTCTTTCAGTATAAAGTATGTTATCAACCATTTGCCAAACTTTCGGCGCAAATTGTAAGTTATGTAACTGTAACATTCCGGCTGAAGTTGAATTTCGACTTTATTTTAAACAGCTCGAAAATATGAAAAGTTTTAATAGATTTTAGTTTAGTTTCAGCACCCACTGCAACAGGCAAGAAAATATAACGATGAGGTTTTGCCGATTTGCGGCGTGGCTTTTATAACTAAAGTCAGCAAACATAATTTGCGAAGAGATTTTAACTTGTATTTTTACGAAAACTTTTATGGATTTACTAAATAAAATAGTTATTTTATCTACTACTTGTATCAAAAATTCTGGCTGTGAATTATGCAGTTACAAAAATATTTTCTATATCTTTATGTGCCATGAATACTTCGAATTCGCAATGCATGATTTAATAGACTAAAATAAAGGACGATCGGCATACTCTAGAAACAAATGTAAAATTTAAGAACTGAATAAATAATTCCTTTAATTTATATTGATGGCCTGGTAAGTATTCGTTACCTCAGAAAATATAGACTTTATAAGTTATTCTCATTATGCAAAATTGCAATCCTTTTATATATTCTGCGAATTATGAATTTAATTAATCATACAATTCGTAATTCGGTTCTTACGTTAATTTTTAAATATTTCAGATTTATTTTATTAAAATTCCAATTTTAATTGCAAAGTGCTGCAGCTTTATAAATTATGTTTGCCATTTGCCGTAAGTGTGTTATACCTCTAAATTATTTATCCAAATTGATAATTCACCAAAAGTCAGAATACATTATAACAAAAGACATGTCGAATATAATGACAGGTAGTAATAAATAAAATACATTTTATAGCCTCGGAGAGCTTAATCAACACAAACTTCGAATTAGTACCATCGGCATTTCATCGAAGCTTTTCCTGTCAACTGCCACATCTACTAAATTATCCTCCCTCAATAATAATAAATCAATCAATAACGCCCCCCGCAAGAGATACATGACGCATCAGTTCGAAATAAAGGAATCAGGCAATTTCCTACTAGACAAATTGTTTCATCCTCGTTCTCCGAGCGCACTCCTCTCAACCGACGAGAAGTGACCAGGCGAAGGATACATGTCCAACTGGTCACCCAAATCCCCCGCTCGGAATTACAAGCTTTCGTCACATACGTCTACCACTGCGCAAAAGTAGTCGATCGACGCGAAGAGGGCGTGTTTCCGAGATTCCGGCTTCTCGAATCCGAAGCATTTATGCAGGCTCACCACGCAGGTATACGCCTATCCCGACGAGTCCACTCGTCGATCATCGTTCAATTTATTCAGGGATAGGACGAGCCTGACAAAGCGCGACGCCGTGCCGGGACGCATCCATCATCCCCGCGCTGGGCCATCGGGAAACTGTCGACGCGCCGGCGGGACGCCTCGGGTATCTGCCCCCAACTTGGCTTCTCCACCTGAGCAAGAAACAGTTTTGACGCGGTGAAAAATGCTCCCCGCGCGCGCGCGACTCCGCTCCCCCCTCGCCGATCGAATCCCATGTATTACATTAGTTCTCGAGCGGCTACGTCCCTGCGATCCGACGCGCTGCACTATCTTTCATTCTGCGCGGTTACACTGCGTACCGCTCAGTATTCTATGTTATATTCTTTTTTTTTTTTTTTTGGTATCATTCGCGAGCGAACATTTGTTTCGGAAACTGGAGGATTGAAAGCGCCTCGTGACTGTCGTTCGCAATGTTTTTTTTTTGTTTGTATTGCGTACGCTGCGATTGTAAATCGCGCGATTAAATTAGCAAAAGTCGTTAACCGACTAACGGGCGGACTTCATTGGTTGTTGAATTGTACAACCGCGATAAATTAGCGTGGTGACGGGGCATAAATTGTCTATTTGCCTTGGGCAAAAATTTAATCAAATTGTCAGATTGCCGATTGCGTTTTATTCTTACGAGGGTCCTTTTACGGCGATCTTTTATGCGCTCCGCGGAAAATTCGTCACTTGGGCACCACCAACCGGGGGACAATGGTCTTTCGTTACTTACTGCCGAGCGGAAGAAAGTTTTTCACGACGTCTCTCGTGTAATACAACAAGCTCATTGCACGTGTGCTGTTCAGCAAAGCGCCTCAAGACTTTTAGTTACGATATTTTTTCTACCTTTTTCGTCAAGCTCATTTCAGTGCTCCAGTTCCTCTGCTTGTTCCCTGTACACACATATACAGTGACTGCACAGGAAAATATAAAAAAAAAATCCGACGGAAAGAGCGAGCTTCTCGTGCCAGTTAAATTGACAATTTTCTTTGAACTTTTGAAAAAAAGAAAGATTGTTTCTTTCGCTTTTAATTATATTTCGCAGTTTATCCCAGTGATTCAATTTCAAATTAAAAGATTCATTAATAATGTTTAACGCGCGCAAACGCTGAACAATTTTATTAAACTTCTGAATCTCCTGTAAATTAGAGCATTAAAAATACAACGACAAAAATGGTGTTATTGAAAGGTCACCACTCGTCTGCAACGAATATAAACTTTGAGAAAATATTTCAATAAAAAATTTGAAGATCAATTTTCGTTATAACGACGATTAAGAAAAGAACCAATTACGAAATCGAATTAACAAGTGTTTTTTCTTTATCTTATCTCGAACGCACCATCGATTTTTGTATACGCAACTTACATACAACTAAGAATCAGCTTTAATTTCGCAACTACCTGAGGCTTTTCAAATGAAGTCTGTCGTTCTCTGACAATCTAAATGAAAAAAAAAAGCCGATTCGATTTCACGAGTAAAATTAGCAATATACCAATATATCTCAAGCATCTCCATCAGACTCCCAACTGTCACGTGCACCCTCGAAAATACAATTTTTTTACACGCGGCACGTAAAGTGCACACTGTACGCGCTCCAGGTGAAAAACAGGATACGCAATGTACGCTCGGTGTGTAAAAAAAATAGTACATGTACCACGGGAGTAAGAAAAGAATCCCTCAAATCGCACACTGAGAGAAATGTTTTGAAAAAATTACTGTTATTCTAATAAAAATTACTATCCAGTCTGGGAGTGGAGCCACAAACTGCAGTTAGTGAAAAAATTATCATTCTATATTATAAATTTTACGAAAATTCTCATAATATTTACCAGACTTGTAGAATTCTAGTAAAATTTATAATATAGCATGGTATTTTTTTCAGCTGAATGCAGTTTGTAGCTCCGCTCCCAGACTGAATAGTAATTTTTCCAAAAAATTTCTCTGAGTACATGTTTTTCACCCATGGCTTCGCCTCAGGAGACAATTGACGGCCTGCGTGGAATAATGGCCTAACACGAAAATATGCATTTTGAGAAAAATATAACGATATGACAATTTTTTGTTAGTTTAAAATGAAAATGTACATTTATAGATTAAATATAATTATTTTATTACGAAATGAATGTTTTTATTTAATAATATTCATTTTTATTTGAAAATTGATATATAAATATATTATTTGTTACTACAAATTTGTATGATAGTTAATTGCCCTTTTCGCAAAAAATACACGTACTTAAGCCCTTATTATGATAATTGCACGATCTTGAACCCTTTTTAAGAATATTATACTAAGTAAGGCCGTTTATGAATATAACAAACCATTTGTTTGTTTTTTTATAAAAAATGTATTTAGAAAAGTTTAAAAAATTTACTTAAACATTGAATATTTATATAAATTAACCTGAAAACTGTGTCGTAAACATTTTTATGACCTATTTACCTAATTTACCTAATTTTACTTAGGCCCTTCGTATACAAATAATGTTGTTTAAAAAGAAACTTTTAGGAAGCTATTATTTTTAAATAATGATAGAAATTGTGACTTGCTATTGTAATTTCACTGCTTTCCGCAAAATGGGCGTAAATCAAGTTAGGCCCTTCTTCCACGCACATTCGATTTGAGACATTTCTTTGCTTTTACTCCCTGCGTCCTTAATCTACTATTAAGCAGAAAGGATTTCTCGCGATTTAAATGAATACAGAGAATAACTAGAAGTCTCACAAAAGCGAGACTTGGGTATATAGTGCCCGTCGACGGCTATGTGTAGCGAGAGTTTAGTGCGCGCGCGCACACGGACAGGCACATAAACAAGCCGACGAAAAAGAGGATCTCACGGCGAAGTCAAGTCGAGTCTCGGTGTGGTGGGCGATGGAGCCCGGCCGGTTATTGTATTAGGTACCGACGGATAGCGGCCATAATATAATTTTACGGTCACCGGATCTCTCGGCCCGGTTTACGAGAGAGAACGAGTTCGAGGCTCATAGCTCGTACTCCTCGGCTATTTCGAGTGATACGAGCCCGCCGGCTATGCGAGCCACTCTCCTGCGCGCGAGGACACTCGCACTCGGAAAGAAAGGCTAAACGCTTCGCTGCTGAATAGATACAAACAGGAGGACAACGGCGGCTCGGAGTCGCGCAATTCTACCTCTATTTCTTCCTATAATCTCTTTTTATCTATCTGCCTGCTGCGTCCCTCTTGCCCTCTTCTTCTAACTCTTATTCTTTGTCTATCTCTCTCACTCCCCCTTTAATATATTTTCTTTGTGGTATAATCTGTTTTATTTTGTCACGTTTGATGAAAAGTATTTCATTTGTTTTTGAGAATATTTATTTTAAGGTGTCGTATACACAATTTCAATTTTTAGGGGATATAAATTTTCATTGTAGCGAAATTTTTCTATACAGTGAACAACGAGATTGTATGTCTATCTGTTTATCTCCTTTATTCTCACCAGGAAAAGTGTCAGTCCATTGCAGAATCACGAAATAACAGAAGATAAAATTTTAGACACTGTAGCCTACACTCACAAAAATAGATTCTCAATCTTAGTAGACCAATCCACTTACACATTATCTACTTAATTTTAAAATAAATTTCATAAATTGAATTATATGTCCTGTTTTAATATAAGTCTCAGTAAGTTTACTAGAAGAATAGAATCCGCTGAGTTTTATCATAAATATGTTAACTGCTAGTAATTCTCTGCTTATTAGAGACTTTTTCATTTATTCAATTCTTTTTAGAATTTATTCAATTCTTTTTAGAAATTGAAAAAAATACACTTTCCAGTTTAATAGGTATAACAACTGTATTCATCACTTTTGATTGCTGTAACTTTTTACACTTTAACTACTCGCACAATTTAAGCAATTTATTCATTATTATGACCCAAACAGTGTTCTTTACCTCTAGTATTGTTCCATCAAAAACATTTAAAATTTTTATTTATTTGTCCACTTGCCATAGCTTTTCTCTCAATAAAGTAACTTATATGTCACCGGACCAGGTTTAAAATACTCTTCATTACATAACAGGTTATTGTTGACACTTTTTGACCAAAATACTAGGCAATTACTAATATTTTGCACGAAAATGGACAAAAAGTGTCTACAATAACCTTTTATGTAATTTTTTTCGGAAAAGTGATCCGATACATCTAGTATATATACATTTAGTAGATTCTTCTACCAGTTAGATTAAATTTTTGTGAGTGTAATAGTTTTTATAGTGGACAATGTAATATTAATTTACGTTCTCTTATTTGGCGATGTTACTTATTCTTTCAGAAGTTAAAATAAACAGCTACAGTTAAAACTTTATTACGCTCAAAAATATTAATGTGTCCAAAGTTTTTACTGACAAAAAATAAGCACTTTTAACGTTATAAAGCTTTTACTTTTCGTATACTTTAATGGAGTTTAAAAAAGATAAAAAACTAATAAAATTTGGAAGTTTTATAAGAAATATTAACGATAATTTTTATTATACTGCTGAATACATTCTTTTGTTTCAAAAATATTTATACTTCGTAGGAAATCCATAATTGAGGTCTGACACTATCCTAGTCAGTCTCTCGCGTTTGCCATTATTCTTTTGTCTCGTGCACTTCTATCCGCGTTCTCGAGTAGCTTTGTCTCGAGTTGGTTTGCATCGTGTACTTAGTTTTTGTATTTTTGTTGATTACTTTCCGCTAAAAGCAGTAACAACTTTAATGTTTTATTTATTTTATTTATTTTTGATTTGAAACCACTTTTAAATGTGCGACACGTGGTTAGTCCTTAGCGAAATGAAGTGCAATCAATCAGTCTCTCTCCTGTACCTTCAAAATGGCAAGAGCCTAATCTAATCTAAGTCTACTTGCTCTCGGCAGTTTCTGCACCCGTCAGTTTCTATATTCATCCTCCCCCTTCCCTTTTTTTTTGCTTCGACCCCTGGCTTATTTATTCGAAGCGTTTGATTCGAGTTTTCTCCCTTACCCTTCATATGTTTCTACATTTCATTCGCTGTATATCAACTTCTTCGTTTACTTTGATGAACGCTTTTATCTGTTGTTTCTATAGTTCCTTTGTTTATGTTGCTTTTTATGGGCTTCTCTTTGCTTTACTTTATCTACTTTATGACTAGTTGTATTTTTGGGGTCGTTGTTCTTTTCCCATTTATTTCTTCTTGGCATGGCTCTAATAATTCCGCTCTTATATACTTTTTAAATGAAAGTAGATATTTGTTTTTAATATGTATATATTTTTAATTTACAGATAAATTACTTCAATTATATTAAATAAATCTAATTAATCAATTTAGAGCGTAACAATGTTCAAGTGGAATGCAAAACAAATAAGCATAATAATAGTACATTCATTTCGTGCATTCTGAAGCTGGATTATTTTTAATTTGTAGTTTTACCTTTGCATCTGATTTTTTATTTTATTTTTCGTTTTACTTTATCGACCATTTATTTAACTTTTTTATGCGTTTGTATTTTGGTCGATACTGTATACAAAAATAATCTATGAAATTACATTTTTAAAATAAATACAATATCCATTTTCTAATGGTTATTAATTTCGGGCCTTATTAATTTTTTAAAAGTGATGATGAATAAGAGAAAGTAATTATCGAATAATTAATACTTACAATTCGTATCTAAATAAATTAAATTAAATATGTAGATATATATTAACACTTTATTAACTTTGAAATTGAACTTTTCTCAACGAATTATTATTAATATTGACTTTCAATTTATTACGATCTTATTCGCGATAAATTGTATTAACATTTCTTATTGAAATAGCAAGTAGTATTATTGTAAAGCGGAATCTGGCTTCAATTTAATCCCCAGTTTCAATAACTCGAATAATTATAAAACGATCAATAGCTCAAAGAAATTCGAGTTTCTTTCATAAAAAAAAAATAAAAATAAATTAGTCTCACAGACAAGTCTCTCAAATCAAATTCAGTAAGATTTCTCGTCAGACGCGTTAAGCCGCAAAAAGAAACCGTGAGAACGTCAACTAGCTTAATTATTTCTTATGTCAGCAATCAGCCTTTGTTTGTTTGCTTCCCTCGGTCTCTTTGACTTCCGCGCCTCTCTAGTCCCCGCCGTATCTTTCGTTTCACCGCTTTCTAGCCCACCCCCTCCCTCTCCCTCTCTCTCATTCGCTCTCGCCGTGTGCGCACCCACACGAGCCCACCTCCCCGGAACTTTTGTGGCACAGCTCCCGCCGATAGTGCAAAGGCAGCCAGCGAAAGCAGAATTGGCCCTTCGCGCTCTCTTCGCTCCCGGCTCCCTCTCTTATTCCCTTGTTTCGAGCCCGGGCGCCGTCTGACGCGTGCAGGACCGCCACTACTGCATAAGTTACTTCGCACGGGGTGGCGAGAGGAGGGGGAGGCGCGACGGTGAGCCGCTTTGGCCTCCTCGGCTTACGGGACTCGACAAACAATGGACGCGCGAGCTTCGACGCCGGCCGAGTGGACCCTCGCGCCCCAAAGCGCTCGCGAGGCGGCTACTTATACTTTCATGAACTACATCAGGTGTGAAATAGAGTCGCTTTATGGTTTTGCAAACGACCGGAGAAGAAAGATAGCGAATGCGCATGGTCCGGTGCTCCTCTTCCCTTGGCTGCCTGTCGACGGCGGAGGGAAAATTTAATGGACGAACTGTGTGTGGGTGTTTTATTGTTGTCGTTGTTTTATTTGGTTGATGTCAATAGAGCCATTTTGTACGATCGATTTTTGGAGGAAAGTTCGTGGGGCTATTGCATGCACGGTTCAATCCTTGGATTTACTTTCTATTGTTAAGGTAAATGCTGATGTATTACACGCTGAAAGAAAAATTAGGTAATTTTCAGTAAATATTATAATACTTGTAAAATATTTGATATTTCTCTGAATAAGGTAATGATATTTTAAAAACTACTAAATGTATTTAGAGTCAAATAAATTTATTTAGTTTAAAAAAAGGAGTTAGTAATTTAAAAGAAATATTTAACATGTATTTTTGAAATAAATATTTACTTACAATTATGATAAAAATGTTTGTGAGTATATAAAATGTTTTTACTCTTGAATTATATACAACTAGTTTATCGAAATGAATGTGCAAAAATATTTGTTTTAACAAGTATAATAGTTCAGAACAGGGGAATTGTAAACAGTAAATAATATGTTTTAAAAGCTCTTCATATAAAACTAATTCAATTTATAATGTATACTGTAGGTCGATATGCATTACGTTATCAAATAATTAATTACAAATTACTCGAGAAGTGCATATTAATAACCCAATTTACATTATTCATTAATTTTTAATCATGTCCATTAAGATTAATTGTAAAAATTAAATATCAAGTTGATATTACTTCCCTTAATTATAAGTTATATCTTCACACAGATTTTATTTTCATACTGGAATAATTAAAAGTAACTTTATCATTCCTGAAATTATTTATTTAATAAATTGCAAGTCGGACTAATTTTTAGCATAAAATAAAATATATTTGAATAGATATTTTTTTTATTTCTGCACGTCCTCACAACATCAATATGCTCGAATGGCAGCGTCATATGTCCGATGAAGTGAGCCTACTCAAAAATACGATATTTCTCAGGGAATTTTATCGCTGGGATAAGGCACCCCTGCGTTACTTTATAATAAAAGGGTTTGACGGAGTCCAGTGTAGGTTGTCATGAAGAGCTTTTTTACGATCAGCACGGATCTTTATTGCCCTGCGCCCGGTTTTTTCTCACATGCAAGATTTCTTCGTCCCGCATTCAAGAGTCGTAGAAGAATTTTGATTTATAAATTTTTTAAATTTTTCGAGAATTTTTCCCTCGATATGAAAGCCTTTAAAGATTTCGTTGAAATTTCGTGGTGGCGGAGTTTTACTTTCTGTTAAAATGGGTACTTTGGATTCTTTTAAAAAATATTGGAATAGTTCTCAGCGATTTACTTTAATAAAACGTCCTACTTTTGGAAAAAAAGAAGTGAAATTTCTTCGACCTTTTAATGTACTTAAAATCGTTAGATTTTCAACGGCTTAGTGTGCTTTTTTATAATTTGAACGAATAATTTACCTCATTTTTCTTCAGTGGTAAACTATACTTTAACATCATGCTGTTATTATAAAATTTTTCGCAACAATAAAAGTCATTGCGCTAGGAATTCTGAAATGTTATTGGCAAAGACAAAAACTATTATGTTATAATCGTACAGGTGGACAAAAATATTTGTCCCGTCTGAGATCAACAATAACGGTACAAAAATAACTTTCTCGAATAAAACTAAAAATAATATTATTTGTTGAAAAAGAAGTCAAAATAAACTTTAGAAAAAAGGAAACCGAGAAAAATAAATGCATATACGAAAAATCAATTGGATCAAAAACTTTTCGGATAGGATGAATTTAAATATTTTTGGTCTCTACGCGAAACATCATTTTTATTTTATTTTTTTTTTCACTGCTAAAAAATATTCGAGCTTTTTACCTGAACTGCCGAGCATTTATGCGAGCGAAGCTCTGGGCGAAAGGTGAACCGAATAGCGCAGCCCATTAACACGATATTTAGCATTTAACGGTCGTTTGCGATCTTTAACAGTCGCTAGATTTTTATGCGCGAACACGTATAGGTAGAAAAGACAACGTGCTGAGCCGGTTCATCTCATAAAAAGGCTATTTCATTCGACCACTCCATTCGTTTATTACTATCGAGATTTATATATATTTTTTCTTCGTAATTCCCGCTTCTTTTTAACATCTTCCCCTCCCACTTTGTTGCCTAAAAGCAGTATTTTAATCTAGTGAAGAGGTTTTCGCGCGGCTTTACGTATTCTTAATCACATTTTAGTACGTCCACATTTTCGTTCACGAAAGCGTAAAATTAGTAATAAAAAGCTCGACGCAGTTCACGACGGAGATCGCGACCCTCTTTCATTTTCCTCTTAGCCGTCGAAGACAGATTACCACTTTTTGCCGCCCCCTGCCCTCCTCCCCCTCGACTGCCGCCGTAAAACGGCTCGTTCGTTTCGACCCCTTCCTGTACAAGCGCACACTCATATCTGGACGGGATGTATACCCTTACGTGCACATAACAGCATATATGGGTCATTCGACGTCAACCAAGTCATCAAAAAGTTGAAATAGCCGAAACTTTGTGGCAAATGAAGTAATTCGAGACTTGAGTATGTTACCAAATTTTTAAACTATCTTCCTTATATGTTTCCCGGCGATTCGACGCATATTCCATGAATTTTTATCGCAAATTATGAGATTTATACCTTACGGTCTATCACTTCTTTTAAAAGGCTTCAAAATGACTTGTTTTTTTACATCGAAGAGAGTTTGTTTCAATTTTCACATTTATATTAAGAAAATTACGTTCCCAATTGCTCGTACGTAAGTAAGTACATCGTTGTAACTTTTAGTCCTCTACTAACTTTGAATTATCATCGAAAAACTACTAAAATTCCTGGAAATTACTCCGCAAATCGCTAAATAATTAAGCTCTTATCTCTAAATTTCTGCGTAACTGTCCTAACTGCAGTTAACTTTTTACACTAGTTTAACTTTAAATAGAAACGATCACCGTCACCACGCAAAATAATTATTCTTCTCAATTCGATTGATTTTCGCCTAGCGCACCAGACAGCACTTACGTCGAAGCTATACCCAGGGCGCACCTTGGCCACGGCGAAGAATCGCTTGCATGCATGCAAGTTCATACGTCACGTCCGCGTGTCCGAACGACGGACGACGGATCCTCCCCGATCATCCCTCTCTCTCTCTCTCTCTTCTCCTCACCCTCCCGTTCGCCTTACCAAGTAATTGGCTTTTTTTCTACCGTCTGCCTCGCTCCGCGGGCATCACGGCGTCTTATTGGCCACGGGCACGCATCGCAAGTCCAAGCCCCTCGCGGCCGCGAAAGTTACGCCCTCCTAAATTCCTCGGGGCGTCTGGTTGCATTTAATTGCCCGACTAATTAATTACGTAATTTATCGCATCGGATCGCGATAAACCGTTGATTTAATTCGCGCCCGCAGGCGGTCACTCTTTCGTGAGCCCGCTATCAATAGACGCGGTTGGGCGCGGGAAAAATTCGATCACGCGCCTCTTCGTTATCTCACGAGCACGGCGAAATCGTGTCAATTGGATAGAAAAGGGTAATTTACGTAATTCAGTGTCTTATTGGAGTTTAAATTCTGTTCGATTTTTGATAACGCTGTATTTACGCGAAAGAGCCTCTTTCGGTATTCTTAATTTTTAATCCAGTAAGTGCTCCAAATCTGATCGAGTAATCAATTGCATCGAGCGACTCATTCTACTTTGACGGTGTAAATTTTGAAAGAAAGGAGACCCCGATAAATCCCCTTTATTTAATGCTTTTCTTTTCATCTATCGAGCCAATATTTTAAATTTTATTGCTCCACTTAACTGCGTAAATTTTTCTTCAAAATTTTTAACGTCATCAGTACTTATTTAATAGCCGATGTATCTTCGAAGAATTAAAATATTTTCCATGTTCTTTCGTTAAGTTTAAATTAGTTGAATTCAGTATCGCGTGCATTACTCATGCGTTCAGCCATCCGTGTGCCCGGGTTGCAATTTGCGAAGATAAACTTTGCCGTTAACTTTATTCCCACTCCCGCTCAACAGGGTTTAACTTTCTTTTAAAATATATTTTTTTAAGGTTAGCAAGAATGTTAATGAAGTATGTTATATCTGCAAAAGCCTCAAGTAGTACTCTACTTGAGGCTTTAGTAGACTCAGCTCTTAAACCAGCGAATTATTAAACATACATATACGAGCTAGGCGAATTTGAAATTCCGGAAAATCGACGTCAAAACAAAGCATCCGCGAAATTAATTTTAAAGTTAGTACAATGACTGGGCGCGGGCTGGGTCGAGAGCCGTAAAGTCATAATCGATACAACGATGTTAACCTTATGAAATTTTCTCTTTCGATCCGAAGAAAAAACTTTGAAGCTCGCAGCTATCGAAAAGTTTAAACTTGATTATGTTTTTCATCCGCTAATTTTCCGCTTAATGAGTCCGCCGACCACGTCTGCAGCCCCAAAGAGAAAATTCATTTAAAAAAGAAAGTCATAGGAAGAGAGAAAACGCACGATTGCTCGAATAACTAGGGTGTCGAGTTCTCGCTGATAAAGAGGAAGTGAATAAGAATAGCTGAAGTTCGGAGCGGTAAATACGGCGATAAAAGGTATTCATGCTTTTCCCCATATGCAGCCTGGGCTTGTACGTTGGACGGATTAGAAGATTTTCATCTCTTAGCAAATAATCAACTTCAAAATGAAATCCCCTCATTTGCATACGAGCAAAAATGTTGAAGCACCAGTCGCCGCTTCCTCGGTTGCAGAGCAGAGATTACGCTTGAATCATGGAAAAGTATATTGTATATGTATATGCGCGTGCACACTTAGACGCGGGTACACTCACGCACAAGCGTAGTCGTTACCATCTAAGAGGATTTCTTCGAAAAGCCATCAGAGTTTGCAAAGCCCAACGCGCGCTTTCGAAAAGTAAATTGGTTTCGAAACTCGCGCCGTGGCCCGTCCCGACCGAACGCTTATGCACGCGACTCGCCCTTCCTTTTTCCTTCTTTTGTCATCATTCCGATTTTCATAATATCGGGAAGATACGAGGGATGCCGGCTGAACGGAATATTCTGCGCACGCGCACGAACTAATGCTAAACCGTTTATACAAACGGGCGTTACGCTTTTTAATATACAATTATTTGAGAGGACTCACGAAACTCGCCTGAGACGGAAAACCAGTTAAGGCCAACGTATTTCTTTTGGATTTGCCGAGAGCGTAGAATTTTTCGTCTCGGGAGCAATCTGTCTGAGGGATTTTTTCGCACGGTTTTAAGCTTTTTTTTAATCTCCTCTTAAAATTTGCCGCGGCATGATTCGATTTTCCGGAAAGTCGAAATGGAAAACGAAGGAAACATTGCTGATTAAACTTCCTTGAAAGCCGTTTGAATTATGAAAGGTTCATTAATAACTCGTATAAATTTATTCGGCGGAGAGGGTAGTCTTATAACTTGAACTTGCATTTATAAGGAAAAAATAACGCGGGTAGTAATTTAAAATTAACGGCGATAAAACATGTATGTATTAATTACTTTCTAAAATTTGCTATAGCTGCAACGTTAATGCTAACAATTATGCTACGATCCTTGTTTTGCTGATTATTTGTAGTACACCGGTTATTAAATTGCACTTTTTTGTTGATTCATTTTCCAGGCGAAAATTAGAGTTAAATTTTTACTAAAATTTTTACCACATTCCTCGGAGCTTTTCATCAACTAAATAACTTGTGAATGTTAAAAGCACCAAATTTGCGTCGAAACGTTGCGAATGTGCTGAAATTTTTAGGACGCGCACTGAATTATTAATGACGATCACGATGTTGACACGCGAAATCAATTTTGCAAAATTTACAAAATAAATCCATGCGAATCAAAGCAAATTTCCCTCGTAGCCACCTGTACAAAAAACGAATTGTCCGTAAACGGTAAAAAGGTCCAACCAACGAATGGAAAACCGTGAAAACAGAAAATTATTCGGCCGCGCTCATCGCAGATTATCCAAGCGTCAATAACCCTCGTGTACCGCTATGCCCCCTTCCTCCTCTCTTTCTCTCCTGGAATCTAAAAAATGGAATGCGATCGAAATCCGATGTTGTTCTGACCCAGTCCCTCTGAGCGAAAACGTTATATGTATATACAAAAAGGCTCGTTGGAGGGGTATAGGTCGCATCGGCCGAACGACGGAATTGCTGTTTTCGTCCACGTAACGTTATTTTCTTAACCCACTCGTTAAGTTTCCGGCGCGCCCGTTTCGGGCCGCTCGTGCATTTTTGGCCGAGTTCCAAGGGCTTCCGCCCCCGCTTTCTCGAGCAGCGACACTCCGCGGGTAAAACAAAGCGAAAAGCGTAAGCGCGAAGAAGCTTCTGCTGTTTCCGCCGAAGAAAGCATCTTTTTCCTCTCTCCCTCCTTCTATCTCCCGTCGCTCGCGCCTCCGTAGATCCCAGGGTGATGAGGGAAGCTGCTCAGTCTCGGCGCGTCGACTCTTGCCCTTTATTGTTCGCCCCGCACGAAAGGTAGCCTTTTCAAAGGTCTTCTCCTCTTAATGCACGGGAACGCGCGCAGCTCGCTCCCTCGCGCGCGGCACATTACCCACCGCCGTCACGTGTGCGTCGGTGCGGGTCTTAAATAAAAAAAAAAAAAAAAAAAACAGAGGAGACGAGTGCGCGTGCGAGAGAGAGGGTAATGTGGGTCAAGAAGATTGTTTTTCTTTCTAGCCAGCATTTTTTTTGTAGATCCGGAAGCTTGCAGAGAAATTTCTTCATCATTTTAACAGATGATCGCTTGGGCCTTCGCGTATTTCTTTTTTGTTTCTTGGGTTATATTTAATTTTGATTTCTTTTTGAGAAAAATCTTGACATGCCGATTACACGACACTTTGCCGAAAGCTCGAGTTGGTAAGCGCATGCAAAGCTGCCGAATGAATGTGTCTCGGATCTCGTTCACGCGCTTGCTTGTGTGCGTGGGTTGGGTAACAGATGCTTCTCTTGTATGTGTGTCGAGTGATATTATGTAAGAAGAAACGGGGACACCTCAGGTAAACGATCATTAAGGTATTGATTAAGGCGAAATTATTTATTCCTCGTGCTTTGGCGTGGCTGGTTTTAAACTCGTAAAATGATTATTAATTATTCGACTGAGTCTTAATCAATTTCTTGGTTACATCTCGCTTTTGCTGAAGGATTCGTCATAATTAGTCACATGTCAAATTCAAAAGGAAAGTAATATTGATGGTACGGAATTAAGCTGATAGTTATATTTGTATAAAGACACTACGCTGAACTGCAATTTTATATTTAACATTTTATATTTATTTTTATATTTAACTATTTTTTTTACTTTTTTAATTAAAGAACACAGAAATTCAAGGTAATTATTTCTAACGGAAAGTAACATTTTTTAAGCTAATTATAATTTTAAAAAGTCGAGGAAAGCATATTGCACATTTTCAGGATAACATATATAATGTTTCATTACTTAAATTTCGTAGTCTCGTTTATTGAAAAATTTTTTTAAAAAATTGTAATATAGTAAAATATCTCTGAATTCTCAATTTTATTAGTCTTTTGACGTAGAAAGATACTTCTACTTTTGTGTAAAAAATATTTTATCTTTGATGTTTTATCAACATAGCAATTTAGAGCATCCTAGTTGAAACATAAATATACTAAATTTTTTAACCTCCTTCCCTTGGAACTTACTAAAATATAAATTGAGCAAGTGAACTGTACAAACGTAAATTTGCTAATTATTATAATTTAATCATGACATTAAAACACACAAAGCAAGTCTAATTTCTACCTGTTTAATTCTGAATTTAAGTTCATTCCGTTAGGAAGCATAAAACCATTTTTTTACAAGAAAATAATATTCAATAAAATACTAGTTATACGAGATAACCGAAAATTATTATTTTCTTATATGATTATAATTGCCATAATCAATGAAATCCATAAAATAATGTTTTTAAGAAAGTATCATAGTTACATCACGTACGACGTTGTTATAAAAACTTAAGGATGTATCACATCGGCACGTCCGAAATGTTAAAGTAAAGTAAACGCTATTTTTTACAAACTCCATTGAAAGAAAAATACGTGCTTGTAGTGTCTCGGTCGAAACAAGGGAAGTACATAAGAGTTAAAAAAAACTTTAAGCGTACTTTATGGGCTCTTGAGCTATCGGGTGATCAAACCCTTCAAATTGACGCTCGCACTTTTGTACTTGATTTGACATCTAGAAGGCTATGGGTCCACGGCGAATCAGAGAATCAAAATTCTCAGTTTATTGTAACACAAAGAAGTCAGCTTTATCTAACTTGTTTAAAAGGCCATCGATTTTTTTATAATCGATTAATTTTTTAATATACAAAAAAAATATTTTTTTTTTTTTTGATAAACGAATGAAACAATAATTTGGAAGAAACCGCAATTAAAATAAATCGTAAAATAAATCGGTTGATAATTTACTTGCGTATTCTATATAAACTGAAGAAATCTCACTCTACTCTCTTTATCGTTCCCTCCGCTTTATTTTTTTTTTAGCGCCAGTAAGATCTTAGAATTCCACGATCTTAACCACCGGCTGGTTGCGGTTGCTCTCTTACAATTACTGCAGGAACTTAAGAAAGACTTCATCTTCTTGAAACGTTTCGAGAGGCGTAATACCAGGCGCGATAAAAAGACAAGAACGGAACCACGGTAAAATAAAATGGCGCAATGTGAAGGGGTACTAAAAGCAAAAAATTACGAGAAGCAAGAAAAATAGGATCCCGTAGTCCACAGTCGTATTAGTTGCATTAAACAAAAATGCAATTAATATCGAAACGCTTAATATGCATCAAATGTTTCTTTGGAGTATCATTGCTATATACTACTTATGGAAGAAGAATTTTCCAAACAAATGGAAATAAACATTTAGAAACACTAAGAAATTAATTTTAAGTATATATTAGTAATAATGTAAATATATGGCAGAAGCGAAAAGCATAGTATTTTCTAACGTAATGTTTGCAAAAAAGTAGTTTAAAAAAAAAACGAGGTTTTCATAAAAATTTTTTATTCGTTTTAGTTAATTTTAAAAGCAGAAAACACGAAAAACATTATTAAAATGGAAATATTTTAGCGTACAAGCTTTGCCATCGTGTAGTGTTTGTAATAACGTGAATAAAAAAATCAAACTAACTATGCAAAAAACTATATGTCAATTTTAAATTTTATAATAACCTAGAAAAAGGCTTTTACTCAGATAAAATGGTTTCTAAAATTTATTAATAAAAAAAGCATATTTCGGCAAAGAGCAATTTGAAATATTGAAAATAAAGCCCAACAGTTCAAATGTGAATTATTAATATCACGTCGAACTTATTACAAAATTTTTCTACTTTTTTCGTACTATTTATTATGGATAAAAGCAAACTCATATTTACTATAATAATTTAAGAAATGATGCATTATAAATTAAAAAGCTTTTACTTCATGTACTTTCGAGAATTTCAGCAGAAATATTTATATACTAGTATTTTCGCAATTGCGAATCCTTAATGAGAAAGTTAACACATATAATAATATTGCAAAACATTCATGACATTAAAATTAATTTTAAATTATTAAAATACTTTATTATCTGTTTTACAAATTCAGTACGGTAAAAGGAACTTGCGTATAATTATTAAAACTCTCATAAAAAAGTTACAACGTTTTTTAAAAAAGACAACACGAAAACTACTCTCATTTTAAATGATCATAATGCTAAAGTTCCTCCTAACAAATAATAGTAAAAAAAAGTATTAAATTATTTTTTCGCAGATCTCGTCACATTGAATTATTAAACCGAATAATAAGGAAAAAAAGAATATACGTCAAAAGAAAAAAAAACAATGGTAAAACTGCAGAAAGAAAAAAGATGTAGATAGCATGCTCTAGGAACATTGACGATGTATTTTGTTTGCTTAACATTACGCGGAGCATAAATCGGTGTGCATACAAGTACAGCATTTCTTTCTCTTCATAATAAGAGGTCAACGAACATTCCACTCTACGTAACACATTTCATGCAACTTGCACAGACATTAACTCATAAATACACTTTTTTTCCACCTTTTATTGCTCTTACATTGTACTGCATTTATTTAAAAATAAATCCAATACTCGAGTTTTATAAAAAAAAATCAGTGCAAAGCAAAAAGCAAATACTAAAAATTCGCATATGTATTGCCCCCTTTAGGCTTTCGAACTATCGATTTATCGTAAAAATGAAGATACTTATCCTCACTTGACCGTTGAAGAGAATCGCAATTTATATAACCCATAATCAGAAGTTACCTCCAAGGTGAAACAGGGAGGGAAGGCTTATTCACGGCGTGAAGCCCTTCTGGCGGCTGGCTGTGACTAATAAAACAAGAGCACGA
Organism: Sycophila sp. Sp_5; assembly: GCA_018906775.1. Classification (NCBI taxonomy): domain Eukaryota; kingdom Metazoa; phylum Arthropoda; class Insecta; order Hymenoptera; family Eurytomidae; genus Sycophila; species Sycophila sp. Sp_5. The sequence continues at coordinate 170,139 of JACCID010000004.1, forward strand.
GAAAAAAGCTTATTGATCTACTTATTCTCGTGCGGCGAGCAAATTCTTCGCTTCAGAGGGTTCATGCAGGTAATTGCGCTCGTGGCTTGGAGATACAGAGAAAAACAGAGACGAACGGTTAGGTGAAAACGGAGTGGAGAAAGGGGGCGGCAGGGGAAAGGAAAAATTCAATGGTGCACCCAGAAAGAGAGAGAGATGGAAATAAGAACAACGCAAGGGACAGAGGTAAGAATGTAGCGGAGAGAAAAAAAAGAAACGGCAGGATTAATAAGGGAAGAAAATCTTTCTTGCGCGGTAGAAAAAAAGGGAAGAAAAATTGTACAAAGGGGACTAAAAAAGTCACTTTCAGAAGCTCGAGGTACGTTAAATTAAAAGAGGGGAAGAATGGACCAGAACAAAGCGTGACAAAGATACATGCAAATGAGTTATTTAAATTTGAATTATAAGCGCTTTATATATGTTTTGCAAAAATTCACGCTGCAGTAACATAGTTATTAATAACGAGCGTGAAAATTGCGCGAGAATGAAACGAGAGCAACGGAGAAGCCCTATCTCTTCGCAGACATAATTTTCACCTTTATTTTGCTAATAAAACGGAGAGGAACTCGGCGAGCGCCGTATGAAAAATTAAAAAGGCAAAATAATCGCGCTGTATATTTTACACCGTTTAATCCAGTCGACCAGAATCATTCGGAAAATACGCATCGCTGGCCGCATAAAAGATGCACACAACTACCCAACTCCACTTGAATAATTATTCAATCGACATAAAATGCACTTGAGCGTGCATCGCGCAAGTGCAATTAGCGCCGTTATTGCCGGGCCAATTGACGGATTAAGACTAATCAAAGCTGTCGCCTTTCCAAGCGCGAAAAAAAAAAAGTTACACCGAAGAAGAAAAAGCAAACGCGAGCTCGAATCGAATAGAGTCATGCGATCGCGAGGCTGTCGTGCGGCCGCTCACGAAAGCGATCGCGATGCTCGGCCCGCGCGATTCACCGCCAATTTCGCCAGTCGCGAGAGATTAACGCTTGGCCGCGGCTCGCGAGACTGTCGGCAATTTGCGGATGATTTTTCCCTCCGGTGCTGTTTCGACGCGCGCGAGGCCTGAGGGGGTGGGGGGTTGGCAGAACGGTAGGAACACGAAAGAGAGCCGTCGGTGAAGTGGCTCAGGACTTTATTAATGACGGCGCTTGGCACGTGGCTGCTTTTTTTCTGATTTGTCTGTTTTTCAGTTGCTCCCGATTTATCAGTTTGACGCGGTATTAATTAATGTCATTGTTTAGCGGCCTCATTGTTCTTCTGTAATTTTTACTTTTATGTTCCGTGTTTTAGAAAACTTAGTAAAACGTACATAGACTGTTTCAAAAACGAACAATGTACTTTCATTTACGTGGAAAAATGTAAAATCTTCTGGATCTCTAAATTAACCCTTTAATGCTGCGCGTATCCGATATGATACAATAACTTAAATTTATATTTCCATGTTAATATATTTCCATTTTGTAATTTTTTTTTTAGAATGTCTTTTTGGAAGTATAGATAGTATTATTCGATTATTATTTGTCGGTTTATATAGTACATTTAAAAGTTTATTAACAAAAATAATTGTTTTAGTATTTTTTTTTATTTCTAGCGCTACTAAGAAAATAAAGAAATTACATTTAAGGATAGAGTGTCCGGTATTAAAGGGTTAATGGATGTATATACCTTCGTACATTAGAAATAGATCGTAAAAAATAGCTATTTTTAATTTGAACATTTTTAAAAACTTTTTTGAAGGACTATAATGATATTTCGTACTCTTAGTATTAATCAATATATTACTACTATACTTTATTGAAACTTGCATTATAAATAAAACTTTTTTTAATACTCTAACTTACAATAAAAATCAATATAGTCTCAAAGGTTGAGCTATAAAAAAATTAAAATTATTATTATGAATTTTATTTTTAATTTTGAATAATAGTTGAACTTAATACAAGACACTTTTATCAAAATGAGTAGTAGCAACTCATTTCATTAAGCCATTTTCGGTAATCCTTCAGTTCCAGTCACAGTAGGAAAGCGGAAATAAAACAAAAGAAAATGAAAATATACCAGTAAGCTGGGGAGTTTGATAGTACCACCGGTTGATATTCACGGGAAATCCGTCCAGGCATGGCCTCAAAGCCAATCGTTCCGTACCGAGGGGAACCTAACACAGCCACCCGAAAGCCGAGCTACTCCGAAAAGGAGATCCTTGTATCTCCGTGACAGCATCACGAGAAGATCAACCGAAGCTTCTCCCCGGTCCATTCGTGGTCTCAGCGGTACTATATAAGCCAAACATCCAAATTTCGAATAATAGCGTGGAAAATCTTAGGAAAAGAATCGTTGATAGCGCGTAAAATGTCCAAAATGTCCAAGACTAAACGTTTCTTTTTTTAGGATCAAATTAAATTATACGATTTTGTTAATTACGGATCGCTGGAAATTTTTAATGATATCCTATCATTTTAATAAATTTAATACTAATTATGGAATACTTAATATTGTGGAAAATTTAATCGGACAAAATAACAATGGCCGCAATAAATTATAAAATTTATTTTATGCATTTACGTAACGGCACTGTTTTGAATGAAAAGCATTAATGGGATTTAATGTTATTTTGAAATCATGCAGATGCTTTTAAATAAATAAGGACCCTTCCATTTAATTCTGATAATTGAAACTGCCAATCTATCGTCACGATAATCGCATTTTAGTTACAAAAATAAAGCAAAATATGAAATCATCCCCAGATTAGTCAAATAATGCATATAATTGATTTTATAAGTCTGAAGCAAAGAATACTTATTAAAGTACACTCGATAAGTTTAAGCTTTCGAACGATGAAATCGTTAGTCTAGTGAGAAACTTACTTAGGCTACTTGACCGAGCGTAACTACGACACTCAGAGAAAGAGAAAGAGAAGGAGGGGCAGAGTTGGAGAAGGCAAATTATATAAGGCCTCGCCTCAATTCAAGAGCAAGAATCCGCGGTATGAGCTTTCCGAAGTTAAATAGTTTTTAGTACGGTCAGCACTTGACAATTTTCGAGTGCGGATTATTACGGGATAAGGCGGTTCAAGATGGTATTCCTAATAGGGTTTATGTAACAAAATACCCACTTGGAACTTCGACCTTAAGATCTGTTTCATTTATATGCATGCACTTGTAAAAAGGACTTAAATGAAACGTCTTGTGAGCCGCTGGCTTTTTCACTGTATCTTCTAGAGCTTTCGAAATTACATTAAGAGCATAATGAGCACGAAGAGGAAAAAAGCTCAAGTGAGTTATTTCTGAAAGGATAACTTTTGTTAATTCTTTCGATTAACATTGACATCGCGAATTTTTGCACAATACAATCAATTTTTAAGAACAAAGAAAGAATGCATCGCACATTCGTTGTTCCATAAAAAAAAATAAAAATAAAGCGAATGTGTGCACTGTAATTTACCGAAATACTTAAATTTTACTAATTATTACCTAATAAGTATAATTTAATGCAGGAAAGTAACATAAACAATATTATTACAGAAAACTTGCCACTATGTCACCTAAAGTAACCAACGTTTTCTTCGCGAGTTCGCAGAATTCTAATGTATTTGCAGCATGGTGTATACAAACTGCAACCTAAGCAAACACAGTAAAATTTCACGGATTTTCTCGGGGTGTACCGGCAAATAAAACGAAATTGAACTCGCTGCATAATAAAAGCACTGGATTCCCGATAGACGCGAAACATAAACTTTAAAGACTGATTCGACAATCTAAATTCAAGCTGCCGCATTGCAAACAATATTAAGGAATTAGCAATTTCATTATTAATTTAAGCAGCGAAGTAACTCTGATCCCTGGTGTAACTTTAACTCCCTTAGCTCATCAAAAGCTTAGTGTGTTGCTACACGGACTAAAAGAAGTTGTCGGCAGTTGAGGTTGACTGATCCTAGTCGCGGTTCCAGTTCGCTCACTGAGCTTTCTGATTCATCAATGGATCGCAATCTCTGAACAACGCGCAGCATTGGGTTCATTTGGCGAATTTGCATATTGCGCATGATCGATAAATCGGGCAACATTTTTCGCATTATCGTTTAATAGGAAGTTTTATTTTCTTGTTAATATTTATGAATGCCTTTTTTTCGAATTAAGCTTCATTAACGATTAAACGGTCATAAAATTTTAGACTTGCAAATGTTTAATGAATAATTAATAAAGTCTCAAATAATTTTATCGCGTACATTAAAATGCCATCACATTCGTATATGATATCAAAATAAATAGAAGCAAATTGCGGTTTTGCATTTACCGTATTGTCAATGGAAGTTAAATATTTAATCTAAAATGTTGGAATTATTGGCGATATAAATCTTTAATTTGAAATTTCATTGTTCTGTTGCAGGTATGGATCATCTCCTGCTAATTATCATCACATATTAGGCATCTACCCTGGTTTGCATAAATTTTTCAATTGTTTATGATTCCATTGATCCCAAATATCTGCAGGATCTGCAACACTGAGATTTGATTTAAACAAATTACTTACTTTGTACTTTGAATTTAAATTATTACCCCCAGGTGGGTACTATAACTGCCGCAGGACGAGATAGGGTGAGAGATTATATTTTGAGCTCGAGAGAAAATAAAAAATTGCAATCTTGTCCTGGTCTCGTCATTTAAAAAATATTACATTGAAATGCACCAAGTAAAACTATAATTTATCTCATTTCTCTAATGAAAAAAAGGGCATTTTATTTTTTTCTAACGAAGCCACGAACTTAATTAAAAACTTTCACAGCCGAAATAGTAATGCTTTAATACAAAGCTAATCCTTCACGACTGCTAGAATATATAGAAAACAAATATTCAGTGATTGGTTAAAAAATGCTCGAACAAAATTTTGTTCTTTATTACTAATTTGTCCTTTGATTCTCATATCAAAGAATTGAACAAAAGTTAAAAATTAAACCTTTTCTTTTTTTTACATCCGTAGTAATGCATTCGACGCGAGATTTTTATTTAGGCCGCCAAGTGCATCCAAAATGATGCATTAAAATGAAAGTACTCTCGACTACTGCGCCATTGTAATCGCGTATTTTTTTTTTCACGGAAGTGAGACGGCGAAAGTGACTTAAAGAGTGAGGAGCGGGTGGCTTCGACAAGGTCGATGGGTCAAGTCTCACAAGAGATCTTACTTACCGGGAGTAAAAAGAATTCGTGGGCTAGACTAGCGAGAGCAAAGAAGGAGTAAAAAAAAAGACTCTCAAGGGTCCATCCTCCATACCATTCTCGAGGATAGGAGGGCCTCTGTTATGCGCACTTGCGCACTTACATTTGCGGGTCATATCGTAAGAAGAACGAGAGAAGCAAGCGAGATATAGAGGGGAGGGGGTGGAGAAGATAGACGAAGGAAGTAAAGGCGTTCGCACGGACCACGATAACCGCTGAAAAGAACGAGAGAGCAGAGGGGTAAAAGAGGTAGGAATGGGGGGAAGGGGGCAAAATGAAGAATCCTCCTTACCCGCGGGCGGCAGGCTCCCTTTCTCTAACTTCCGTGCCATGAAACTCGAAATCGCATTCATCGATTTGCGCTCTTTCTTTTCATTCTTCGTGGAAATAATATTATATCAGTCAGTCGCAGATGCTGTCTCTCTATCTCACTCTTTTTATTTATAACAGTGTAGCTGGGTGCATTGTATGTACATTTAACATCCTGCGTGAGGATATGCATATAGCGATATGCGGTTATAATCGAGGCGAATTTTTTAGAAAGGAGAGAAATCCCTTTTGGTTTTTTTTAGATCTTTCTCTTTCTTACATTGACGAGAGGTAGATATTCTGAAAATAAGTGAGGCTTGTGTTATGAGAAGATCGAGAGGGTGAGAGCTTAGATGGGAAGAATTTAACGAGCGTACTCAAGCGTGAACACTTGAGAGCTTTTATTCGTTAATGAAATTCTACTGAAATTTGCTAAATGTTGGTATGCAATTAATATGAACTTCTGATAAGACGAAGAATAAGAGCAAAATTACAAGAAGCGAGTAATAGAGCTGTGGGGAAAAAATGAGTGACTTTGATTCCAGGATTTAAATTGCATTTTACTAAATGACAGTTTGCTCATCTACTTTTTATGAACGGTGCATTTTTGACAGCTTAAAGTTTCAACATCTTATCAAATAACTGACTTTTCCTTATTGGAACAGTTATTTTCGAAATTCGCAGTGTCATATTTCTTTAAAGTAAGAAAACGATTTTTATCAATTTATTTCATGACATTGAATATAATTAAACTTTTAGAATAAATTTTGTCAGGATTTTAAAAATAAATACCTTGCAAGTTAAGTGATTGAATCCAATCATTTTTTATTACATTTTTTTATTGCTTTCTCTTATAGAAAGGTTTGTATTGTTGATGAAAAAAGTTTTGTGTTAACAGGATAAAAGTTTATTGCTACAAAATTGAATTCCCGGATTCGGTGTACAAAAGGATTCTTTTTTATTTTAATCGCTTACAAAAATTACAAACCAGGTATTAAGTATTCAAATTCATTTTAGCAGAGAATGTTCTACTATGCGAAACAAATATCTAGGTATTTATGTTTATCAATCTGCATTTTTCTTGAAAAAAAAAGATTTGAGATTTCTTTTACAGCTAATAAAAAGCTGTCATAACTTAATTCTATTAGCCAATCAGTAAGGGAATACCCAAATATTTTGATTTTAAAATAATCAATTTAAAAAATGCGACAATTTAAAAATACGAAAAATAAAATTAAATTCCCTCGTCGAATGACGAGGCCAATACGTTCTGACACGTTTAGCTACAACTGTCGCATAAAGCTACATCGCCGCTCGGATGTACAATCAAATTGCTCATCAAAATTCGTGTTAACCGAAAGCAATGGCCTAAAAATCAGTGAAAAAGCTCCGACCGCAAATAATGGCGGGAAATTTTGAATATTTAATGGCTTTGCTCATTAAGCCCGGCGACCAGATAATTCCCCGGTAATTACCTGGCCCTCCACAGTACTCTTCCGTAACGAAGATAATAGGTTACGAGAGCAGGCGAGGGTGAGAAGGACGGAGGAGGAAAGCGGTGGGTAACGGGCGAAAGCGACAAAGCGCACGTGTGCCGCTCGGAGAAAGACCGAAAACGAGCGAGAGATTAGCGGTGGGAACGAGAGTGAGACGTCATCGCGCTACCACCCCGAAAGAAAGGGGCGAGGGGGAGGCGGGAGCGCCGCAGGGCAGGCACCGGTAACGCGCCCATAACTCTTTGGAAAATTATACGAGAAAAGCTCGCCGCCCCGGCCTTTGTCGAGAAGAGGCTCGCTGCGCGAACGAATTACCCGGAAGCACGAGTCGATTCGCGGAATTGGTCAGCAGGGATGTGGCATTAGCCGACGGAGAGGGCGAGCGCAATACCGAGTCCAAAAGGGGGTGGGATGAGGGGGTAATGCCGTCCGGCGTTATTGCGCTTAAAATATGTATACGCGGCCTGTTCGGCCGGGCGATTTCAACCCGATAACCCGTCGAAGCCCTGCACCGCTCGTCGGCGCGGCGATCGATGGACGCGCCGGAATCCCTTTTCCTCCCGTTCTCTCGGTCTGTCTATCTCTCTCTCTCTCTCTCTCTCTCTCTATCCTCTCTGTTTCTGCGTCTCTCTGGCGTTCCCTTTCGTGCCGAGGACGTAAACTATAATTTGCAAAATAGTTCTTACGCGCACGTCGTGCGGGCGATCTCTATCGTGCCCAGCCCTCGTTGGGCTATTATCCGTAGGCGCTCTGTTTGCCTCGGTAGGCTCCCCGAGTGCGCGACGCGCATTCGTTTGAATAATTCCTCAGCTGCTGATGCGTCCGCATTCCACGCTTACGGTTACGGATTTCAAGCCTTAGGCCTTAACTTGTTCTGCTATTCCGAAGGGCTTAAATAGCAAAAGCGCTCGGTACTACTGCTGCACTTATGCGAGTTAAGATTATTAGATTTTCTTTTTTTTTTTTTTTTAATGATAGGCTGGATTGGCGAACGACATGTTTGTGTTGTACGTGAAGGATCATTGTTTAATTTTATTTTATTTACAACACGGTACAACCATTCGATTAATGGCTAATGATTTTACTTATTTCGAGATAATGGAAATACGAAATAAAAAGAAATTTTAATATTTTTCTTACTCTTTTTCTGAAAGCCTGTAACTTTGTACGTTGTAACGACGGTATTTGTTTGCTTTTTAGAAGTTAAAATATTTTTTAAACTTCATTTTACAGTTTCAACATAAACGGCTGACTAAACCTAGTAATCACTACTGAAATATTTTAACTAGCGAAGAGTTAGATTTTAAATATCGTTATATGTCTGACCAAAACTAAACATAACTACTTATAGTTTTCCTGCCTATAAACACTTACAATTTTCAGCTAATCTAGTATTCAATTTTGAATTAATTAAAGTTTCTTATTAATTCAAGCTGCAACTGTTTATAATTTTCAGCTAATTCGATATTAGTATTTAGATATATTTATGTGTTCGGATAAAGCAGGCTGTTACTACTTACATGTTTTGACTATTAAAATTTGCAATAAAATATAGCATACATGCATAATTTACTATGCTATCAAAAATTTTATTTTTGAAATTCATTTTAATCCTACTCAAATAAAACGACTGCTGGTTTATACGCACCATTGAACGCAAATTAACTCTCTTTTGCTACTAAATTATATAACCTTTGACAAATGATAGTGTGCAAACTGCTGCATCGTATATTATAAAGTAGATGGAAGAATTAATACAGAATAATTGCATTATCTTTTAGAACAGTGGCTGGCGAATAGCGCCGAAAATACAGATATTCATTCGACCGTAATATTTTGTTTTGATGAGCATGTTCAGCCATTAACTTTCGCAAATACATTAATCTCCCACGTTATTATTCACCGCGCCACGTATCGTGACGTGCGCGAAATAATTTTCGACCAGCGCCGGGTACACTGACCAGAGTATAAAACCGCGTTATTTTTAGTATCAACAGTATTTCTTTTTTCCTTCAGAAGAAAAAAGTGAGGAGAAGAAAAAAATGAGGCGAATCGAGCGTCCGGCAAAATGAAATTGGAAGAATCATAAAAAAAGTTATTACGGCGCTACGGACGAGCGAAGCGGAAGTCTGCGAAGGTATAGGGTTGAAAATCCGCGGGCCCGACGTAGCATAAAAATTCCAAAGCACACGTTTCGCGCGGGCTTTAATCCCCTTCGGCACGTCAGAAGTCACTAATCCGCTGACTCGAAAACGTGCCCGTGCTCGGCGCTCATAACTCGCAATAATACAATATAATGCGCTACCCGCCGTAGTCGCGCATCTCCCCAACCCCTCCCGAGCTACTTACGTTATCGCCGGCGAGCGTTTGCCCGCTTAAACTCGCCTCGGATCCCGCGTCGTATTTTAACCGTCTGCGCGCGGAGGACTTTCGGCAATGAGGTCTAACTCTGCTTCTCTCTCTCCCTCTCTCAGCAGGAATTTCGTTGTTTCAGCGGCCGCGGCCCCCTACCGGCTTCCCGGGCGCGCGGAGTTATGCCCGTCGTTTTTCATCTACAGCCGCGCACGCTTCTTCTTCCACGCGTTCCTCTCTGCCTTTTCCTTCTTCTTCTCGCTCGTAAATTCGACGATCCTACCCCCACCCTCGCCTTGGGTTATCCTCGGAGCCTTAAAAAAAAAAAAAAAAATAAGGCTTTGCGCAAGCCTAGTCTCTCTTCTCCGTGAGACTCCTTAGTAAGCGCGTCACGTCCTGAAGCAACTTATAATTGACCGAACGTTTGCCCCTGACAGTTCCTCTCTTCTCTTTCCTTCTCTCTTTTTATCTCTTTCCTTGCTCCTTGCGCTTACTCTTTCGGTTCCAGCGGCTGTCTCCGTGCCGTGAATATCGTAGGTAACTTCTCCGACTCTACCGGCCTAGATCGTCCAGCTGTGCGCTACTGATTTCAAATCTTCTTTTTTTTTTACGCTCGCCGTTCGTCGATAGCGCCCGAACAAATGCGCCAGATCTTTTTTTCTTCTTAATGTTGGTACTACTGAGAGACTTTTCTAGCGGACGTCACTTTTAGTTTAAATCCTGATGAAGCTGCGATAATGAATTGATTGAATTGAGGCGCTCTAATTCGGCGATCCCAGAAGGCTTTTTCGAATAGTAAGGGCAGAAATTAATTTATGTGCGGCAACAATCGATTTTTAATGCAAGCCAATTAATTTAATCCTGGCAGTCTCTTCATCTTTTAAATTACTTCTAAAGTTAAAACCTAAATTATTTGGAGAAAACTGTGAAAGATAAAGTTAAGATATAGGAAATCGCTATTTGCGAAATATCTTTAGGCTGAGAATTTTGCCGTGTCTCAGACAATATCGAGTTTTTAAAACAATTACCATGAAATATTTTGTAGTGTTACATTTAAGGCTTGCATACGAAATGTGGAGAATATTCGTTGACGCATTTTAAGCATGTTATTTGATAATAACGTTCTGCGTAAGCTTGTTTTATGGCAAATTGATTTATGCAAGTTAAACAGTATTCAAAGATAACGGTTTTAGTGTTATCGGATTACAAATTCAATGCAATAAACTAGAAATGCTTTACGATATAATAATATCGCTTTACAAGAATTACACATCCTGTAGACGTATTATATACATTGTTACTCACCGCGATTAGTATAATTGTGCAATAATGTAACATCCAAAATATTATGCGAATATATGCATTATAAGTAAAATTGCAACAGTATCAATTTATGGTGCACTATTTACTCACAATGAGTATATACATCGATTGATACATAATAATCGCGTGGGAAAAAAGTGAAAGACGTAAATCAAGCAGAGCAAGGATAGAGAGAACTTCACAACGCGCGTTTTAGACAGCGTGAAAAGACTCGCTTGATAAAAGATAGCAGAGAAAGGGGCTTTGGCGCTTTGCGGGGCGCCAAAAAGTATGAAAATTCCTCCAATAAATTGTTTGCCACAGAAACGCGCGAGGGGACGCGAAGGAGCGCGTAAATCGTGTGTCGACCAATGATAAAGCGCGACACTGTATATACAAAGCCCCCGGAGAGAGCGAATGGGCGGAACGCAATCTGGAGCAACTACATTTGTAAAATTCACGCCTCGCGCCGAGACAGAGAAAGGCGGAGGAGAGGAAAAAAATAGAAGGGTCGAGGGGCGCACGGTGCGTCGAGGGATACAGAACGAAGGAAAAAAACGGAGAGGTATATGCGCGTCGGCTCTTGAGTCAATCCGCCGCTGACGTTTCGGGGTCGCTAGAAACGATCGGCCAGACATTTTTCGGTGCTCCCGCGTCGCGGCGATAAAATCGGCATCGACTCGTCGTAACGAGAGTCTCTCGTGCCGTGGCTGGACTAATGGCCCGGGACACGCGACGCGTTTTGTAAAATTTTACACCTCCAGATGGATAACCCGAGTGGTGCGCACAACGACGTATCAAAACAACTGAAGCGTGGATCTTTAATAAACGACGAATTCCAAAGCCTACGGGGAACGTGGCAATTTGCGGCTTAAACTGATTCTACCCCTCATTCGTTCTCGTGCTTTAATTTATTAGCGCGACACTGTTTTTTTACGATAAAAACTTGCTCGCTTGATAAAGGATATTTATTTTCGATGTGGAAGTTTGCTTTTTTTTTATCGTAAAAGTGCTTTCTGGTTAACTGTATAGATTCTCCTTTTTTATATTTGAAGTGTACTATATCAGATGCATATATTATGTATTTCATTACTAGTTGTTAAGGAAATGTTTACATATGCGCTGTGTATGATTAAGGTATGCGGGAATTTTAGTTTCGATATTAAATTGTATGTTTGTGGTAGCAATCATTTAGTACTTAAAACCATTGGAAACCTTAGTTTATTTTTCTAATTTAAATCTTTGACCTAAACTGGCTATAAATATTTACAGTATTCGACTAATCTAGCATTCAATTGTGAATATATTAAAATCCTTGGTTAAATCTGATTGTAACAACTTCAAATTTTCGACTGATATGGTATTTAATTTTTAATAGATTTGCATGTCTGACCAAACATGACTGTAACTACTTAAAAATTTTCACTAATAAGGCACATTTCATTTTTAATAGATTTAAATATCTAACTAAATCTGATTGCAACTGCTTACGATATCAGTCGGATCCACTGTGTATATTATTAATAGCCGTTTTTCAAATGTTTAATTATACGGCAAGTATGCAGGAATTTTTTAGTTTCGGTATTAATTTACGTAGTTATAGCACCAATCTTGTTATTATGCAAACGAAATATTTTCAATACTTTTAGCTTAAATAGTCAATGCTCGTTTGCCAATAGTAATAATAATTAATTAAACATGCGATAATTATTGGCGTTAGATAAAGAAATGGTGAATTAGCAAGCTGAGCGAGTAAAGATGAAAGTAATTTACATATTCGACGTCTACGTGAATTTTCTGCGGAATATTTACTAAGCATGAAATACGACTGATGCGTCTACTTGCGAATAAAATGTACGTATAGACTGATTTTAATTAAGATTTATTCAAAGAGTTATATCGAAATTGAACTACATGTCAGAATAAAAATTTCATTTAATTTCCATGAGCATTAAATAAAATGAAGTGTATTCGAAAATAAATCTGACTTTGAATTATAAAATTCAATTTAAGCCTCAATCAGTGCACTACTGTAGCGCATCCATTTGCTTGTTTTATTCATGATCTGTACTTGTAAATACTGTTGGAATGAAAATGTGTAATTTACGTTGAGTATATTCAACTTAAGATGAACGTTATTGGATTTGTAAAGGGCGAGTACTGAAGCTCAAATGTTATTTTTAATTTAAATAATTATTAGAAATTTACTATCCCTAAAATATAGTGAAATCCCTGCAAACTCAGGCTCTTTCTCGAACTCATCCAGTCACCGACTGACAGGTTCCGCACACCAAAGTCTTAAACGGTATAATTATCCCGCGAATTACTTTATGCAATTTTAATCAGGTTCAAATTATTCGCGGACAAATTTCAAAAGTTGTACTGTAACGTCAATTTTAAATTGTGACGTATAAACAGATAAGCTATACCTTCATTTTATATTTAAATTACTTATTAAATAAATTATCATTTCTATAAATTATTTGCTACATTCGTAAAAAAAATTTAAAATTATCATCGCTTAGTACGTGGAACGTAAAATAAATAGAAAAATGTGAGCCGGAATTAGTTAAAAGTGCTGCATTATTGAATTCTGAAAGGGTCTAAAAAAAAAGTTGCTTATGCAAAGAAATGCGAGCAAACTTCCCGGGTGATTGGCAAAAGTGCTCACCATCCCCATTTACCGGGTGAACAGCGACGAAAGGGTAGGTGTACCCGCATAATTTCGAACTTAGTCAATACTCAATATTCCAGGTAACGCTAGCTGACACTTATAACGGGTGGTCGTGGTCGCGGCTCGACTCTATGGCAAAAGCGACGCCACGTTGCGTAATCGACGGGGTCGTCGCCGGCGGAAAAAGCCGCGCGAGGAACTAGCCACTTAGCGGCGGCTTTTTCCTCGCTCGAGGAGGAGCCCTGGCCGTGCTTTTTAACGGGCGCGCATCAGCTTCGAAATTGCTCTTTTGCGGACGGCGAGGGAGCGAGGGACGCGTAGCGGCAGTGGATGCACCGCCCCTGGCGTGCGAGGCTCCCCCATAAAAATTTATCGGCAGGTAAAAAAAAAAGTTGCAGTCGCGTGCCAGGTATATGCGCTTCGATCAAAGGATTACGGCGACGCGCGCGGCCGGCCCGTGAGATCCTGAAAAGCGACGAGAAAGATTAATGGATCGCCTCGTTTAAAGGGCGATTTTCTGTTTTTAAGCACCCTCCCCTGCGCGCTACCTGGATGACTTTGTTTTAGCGCGGCTCGATAAATGGAACACTCGAGAAAGTGCTGTTTTATGAAAATGCATTTACTTATTGAGTGACGTTTGATAAGATAAACCTGCCATTATGATTGCGGGTCAAACAAAACTTTTCTTTTTACAACCTTTGATGTCCCACTCCCGATTCCAATCTAAAAATCGTGCTCTCAACGATAGTATCGGCCGTGGAATAAAACAAATATGAAAAGAGATTAAAATCCAAATTTTCAACAAAAAAAAAACAAACAAACTAACAATTTGTATGCTACAGAATATTCGCCGAAAGGAAGAAAAAAGTGACTTCTCCCCGGAGAAGATTTAAAATTCCCCGTCCCGAATAAATATTCATATCAATTAATCCGGCATCGGTTCGTTGGGGGATCGTTGTATAGAATCACGGCGGCCCCGATAGAAGACGACTGTAAAAATAAAGAAAACATCGTGGAATAAATCTTTAAACTTTCCTCCCTTGCGAATACTGATTGGGCCATCCGAAACTCGGCAGCTTATCGAGGAAAACAATTTGCGAACTCTCGCCTCTCATCCTCGCGCCGTACGCGCGGGAGCGTTCCCGAGACTCCACCCCCCCCTCCTCCCTAAAACAAATAGCCGGCGATATTTTTGCGCGTCGCAGGAGCGTGCGCCCGCGCATTAAGTTCTCCGTCGAACGCGCGATTCCCTTTGTCTCACTCATTAATAACCCTCCGACGAAGATAAAAAGTGAGAGAGAGACGGAGCACAATAACCCGATTGACAAAGAACGTGTAAGCAGTGTAAGCCCGGGCGCGTCGGTTATCCCTCGTCGCCCGCTTAATCCACCGTCCCTTCTTGGCCGAAACGAAGAGAGAGAGACGAAGAGGGGGCGGGGAAGTGCGCCAGCGATTCGTCATTGTCATAACGTCGCGGCCGAGAAATTCCTTCGGACCGGTCGCTCGTTAATAACATCGGAATGCGAATTTCGGCTACTCGAAATTATATATCATCCGAGCCGATAGATTCGGGCACGGAGCCGCCCGTTTCTTCGTGCTCCAGCGGGTAAGGCGGCGGGACGAGAGAGAGGAATGAGCTTCACGAGCTTTCCCCACCCTCCTCCGGCCGTTGCGGCTTTTGCGGCCGGCCGGGAATTCGCGCGCGAACTCGCGCTTCGATTATGTGCGCGCGCGCCCGTGGAGAGTCGATCGTAATTTAGATTGAAGTTAAACAAATTCCCGCCCCTCCCAGTTTGGTAACCCACGTACGTTGCATTCGCGAAGATCAGATTATTCTTCGATTTTCACGGCTGTAAAGGTGGAATCTGATATTGTGAAAATAATAAGGGGCGCCTTACTTATCAGTAGATTCTTTTGATTAAGTGGAATAACAATAAGGCGTGTGTTCATTTTTATATTTGTTTAATATTTTTCATGTTTATTTAAGAGAGATAAATAAGGGAATTATAAATGGGATTGTACGCTGTACTGCTATTATGAAGCATTGTCTGACTATTCCGGGCTTATACTACTTATCGTATTATTCTATTCCGTTTCACTCCGTATCCTCTAAACCCAATATTACTATTTTTTTTTGCAACTGGATAATGCGTAATACTGTTTATCAAGCAAAATGTCAACGTAAAATATCGCAAAGGTGAAAGTTATTTTATCAATCACTCGGGCTTAAAAAGAATCTAGAAGTCAGTATCGCGACAAAAAGTATAATGCGTTTTCTCCATCGGTCATCAGAGCTCTCTTATACATTCCCACCGTAGATTGAGCCCTTATCCCACGTCTTAGGGTCCTTCATTCCTCCAATAAGCAAGTATGCTTCATTTCCCCATCTTTCTTGCGCTTTGCAAGACCTCGCAAACTGAGACGCTACAATGTTTACTAGATGTTTGAATTGGGAGAAGAAATTGGAAAAGTTTCCTCGTTCTCCAGCCGGTCTTCTTATAGCCTCCACCGTCGTCGCTATCCGAAGTGCGAGAAAAATAGAAAGATTATGGGTGAAAGAGATAAACGAAGGTAAGGGCTTAAGACGCCGCGAGAAGGCGGGACAAGAGGAGGAGAGGGCGAGAGCTGAAAAGAAAAAGAAGAATGCGCGAGGCGAGCGCGCGGGCAAAAAGTGCTGAAAAGAAGCGGAGGAACGAAAAAGGGAAATAAAAAGGCTCCGGTGATTGGCGCCACCTCGCCTCCCGCGCGAACCGCCGTCGGTATATCCTTACTCTTCTCCTTTTTCACCTCGCTTCTCGGTCGCTTTTTTCCTCTCCATTTTTTCTTTTCTTTTTTTTTTTTTTTGATCCGTCAGTGCCGAGGTGTTACACCGACTCTCCGAGGCCTCCGAGCGTGAAACTCCCAGCGCTGAATCAAGTTCGAGGGGCCAACGCCGTTAGGTGCCGCGATGGGGGGAAAAAAAACGAGTAAAGGGAGAGAATCGAAGCGCCAACGTGATATTTGTCGAAAATACCGCGGCGCGGTTGAAAAATACCGGCAGCTTTGCTGTGAACTGCTGCGGTGATTGGCTGAATTTGCTGCGTTTCTCCGCGCGGCAGGAAAAACTTTTGCTTGGACGAGCGCAAATGGTTTGACTGGAATTGAATATTGAGAGGGAATAAACGGGACGGATTGAAGAAAGTTTCTTTAGTAGCGTTGTATACACAGCCAATGCAAACTTTGACGTCGCGAAATGAATTTACTTAATTATTAATAGCACGAGGAAAAGGCACATACAGGGTATTATTACTTTTTCCTTTTCACGTTCATATAACGATTTAATATAATTGACAATTAAAAAAATTTCCGTCAAATATTTTATCAGAGATAGGAATAAAAATAGATTGCCTAAGTAATTGTTGTAAATTTTTAATTACTCTACTCCGATTAATATTTTACATTCGTTAAGGAAATCGAGATGAATAGTTGAATTTTCCGTCCTTCCAAAGAGGCATGATTACTTGCCGAAGGCAATAATTTAATACTACAGAACTTACCACTTCCACATCCCATTCAGTCTTCAAAATGGCCCGCACAATCCCCGGCTCTCTTCTCAAGCACTGTATTATCTCACACGCACATAAATATTCCAGCAACATTAATCATTCAAGCTCGTCTCGGAGCGTTTCATGCCGTATGGATCGCCATCATCGCCTCCTCCATTATCGCGCCTCGCGCTCCGTTCCGTTTTCCATGAAACTTTTATTCCCAACCCTCGACGATCTTGTAAACGCAGCCCTTTCCCCGGTGCTCACTCTCCCGAGTAGCAAAAAAAAAATGCTTCCGCGCGCTAGAGAAACGCCGAGATTTATTTATTAGCGTTCGCACGATACCCGACCGCTTCCTCGGTAAGTGTGTCACGAATCGCCCAGGAGAGTATAAAAAAAAAGGAAGAAGGAACCCGTCACGGCCGGGTATAGGGGAGGGGAAGCGTGACTTTTCTTAAATCGCTGATAAATGCGGAGACACGCGACGGATGCGCGCGCCAGAGCGAGTGAATAGCCGGAGGAAGCCTGGGGGCTCCTCGGAATTTACGATGACATCGATCACGATTACGCGCGAGACTTTCGCTCTCCTTCTCCCGCTTCTTCGACGGCCACCCCTTCGCAGCACAACGTATGCCACTTCTACTTTTATGCTCCGCCCGCCCCCGCCGGCGTCGATGTAATCTTTGTCACATTATGCCCCCTCTCCTTATCAATGAGTCGCGCGCGCGCCGCCGAGAACTTTTACGAATCGACTTATATCACTCAGGGCATCGATCCATGCCCGAATGGCCGATTTGCGAAAGCTCTCTCCGGAGAGGCTTTTTTCCCGGTGCGCGCGAAAGTGGCCCGGGCTGACGTATGCCCTGCTCCGTTAGTATCGCGCCGCTTACGTAGGGCCAATGATAACAGCCCCGTCGTGGCTTGCACTATTTTTGGCCTTTGTGCTCTCGTAAACCAGATGTAACACTTTTTTTTACTGCTGCACCGATTGTCCTCGAGCTGCCGACTACTGCTGGTTCGATAATCCCAGTTTTAACTGCAATTTTTTTGGCGCGTTTTTAAGTGGTTTTGTGCTTTATGCTGATAAAAGTTGAAAGAAAGGAGGAGGATCTAACAGGAAGATAATTGAAGTGATACGTTATAAATGTCATGTAAATCTGAAAATTTGAGAATTTACTTAGAAAATGTGAATAGCGATAGTGTCTTTGCCAAAATTTGACTACTTTTTGAATCAGCGAACGCATTAATTTATACATAAATCATTTTACTATTATCCGAATGCATTTCATTAAATTTTCAGATTTAGAAAATAGATAAGTTTTGGGATTGAACACTGTGTATTTTCCGGGAAAATTGAAATACATGGAATAAAAGGAAAACAAAATTGATTTAGTATAATTTAATACTTAAACATGAAAGAAAATCTTAAAGAAACAACAATTTAATGAGGTTCTTTGAGACGTAGAAAATACTCGGGAAGGATCTCGCTTTTGTGAAATGTATATTAAAAGCGTCTATGTGGTAAGCTTCCCAATTATGCAAGGAAAAAATATTCGTTGAACGCGATACGGTATCATATAAACTTTTTTTATCTTCACTCGCTGAACCAATAAAGTCTTCAAACTTTTTTCCTAATTAAATTTCCATATTTCTTAACGTGCAATAGAAAAAGTCTGCTGAACATTTTCCTCTTCAGCGATGTTTCGTCGACGCCAATTTTCATTTTTTTTTAATTAACAAACGCGCGAAAAAAATCACTTTCGTTAACGTAAAAAAAAAAGAAATTTACGTTATTTTCAGGTTTCTGTATCGTGTGTTTCGAGAAAACACGAAACTAAAGCTTTTCCATGCTCCCTGAAAACAGACCCAAGTTCTATTTTGAAAATAACAGTGGCAAAAAAAATTACATCGCCTTTTACAAAAAAAAAAATATATTTTTCACTCAAAATGTATTTTATTTTATTCGAGTTGTTAATGAAGATTTTTAAAGTACCTCCAGACGCTACCGTGCCTCTTGATACTTCAATTTAAAAAAAAAAGTGAAATAGTTTTTCTTTTTATTTTCACATCGTCATTATATGTGATTCTTCTGTGAGTGCTAATTCGCATGACTCGCCAACAATAACAGCTTAAAAAAAATGGTCTAACGACATCAAGCGTAATCGAGTTGCATTCGCGAAAGTAAGAAATAAAAGCGACTATAACTAGGGAAAAATTAATTAAGGACTCTAGAGTCACATATTTCAAGCAACTCCGAGAAGCAGCCCCTCTTTCTCTGCCCTTTCGCCGTGCATAAAGTGGTGGCGCACCTTCGGCCTCCGTCTTTTGAAATTCAATTGGCAGCTAGAACGTCGTGTCGTCGTTGAAAAATATAACCGCCGAGGAAGAAGCGTTTCCCGTGAATTTACATAAAGACACAGAACCTCGTCGAACACTTCCGCTTTGTGGCCTTTCAATGCCCAGGACAGAGCGGTAAGGTCGCAAAAGAACGCGATAATTTAACGAGACCGACACGGGAATGGACAGAATGGCTTGCTTTCGGAAATGAGAGGGAAGGAGAGAGGAAATTCCGGAAAAAGAGAGAAAGAGACAGAAACAGAGTGTACTTCGTACCTTGTTCGGCATCCGAGACACGAAGGTACACTTGGAAACTTCGCAGTCGATGGAAAAGAGATAAGAAATTAGCGAATATAATTAAGCCGTGACAGAAAGAGTTTATGCGAATCTAGAAAATGAATCTTTCAAAATTGAATTAATCGATACGATAGAAGTGGTAATACGGCAACGTACCATTTGTTTAATTTCATTCTAGAACAACTATTAAGAGAAAGAATATAAATTTTTAATATGCGTGTCAATATATTTGTAAATACCATGAATTTTTCATTTGAACGTTGTTTCGATTTTCAATTAGTTTAATAGATTTCTTAACAACAACGATAAGTTAGGATTAATGATGATTAACCTGTTTATTTATTCAACACGATGTTGAGTACACTTTCCATTTATAATGTATGATTACTCGAAGTTATTTAATAGTACAGGTACGCTTTAATTAATACTGCAATAAACAGTTAGTTAAAATAAAAATTCACAGCTTTCTCTATGAAAAACCAGTAAAAATTTATTTATAGAGGTTCAATATTCATAAATGTTCGTATTATTCAGGAAAAATAATAGAAGTTACCCCGTTCTTTTATTACTTTAAAAATTGGTAAGCTTGCATACTTTACAATAAAATTTCCGCAGTAAAGTTTATCTTTATTTATAAAGGGCTGTAAATATTTAATGCACTGCAATAAGATGAAACGTAAAATTCATGCGTTTCCATGAAGAAATATTGTCCTACAAAAGCAAAGGAAATTAATCGACTAGAAAAAGTTTTACTACTATGTAAAAATAAATTTTTTTAAAGTAACCGTTAAAACATAGCAGCACAACTTTTTCAAACGTTAAAAAAATGAGTACAGAGGAAAACCTACAAGCAAATAAATAAAACGTGTAAAACATTTCCACTTGGGTAGAAATCCTCATAAACCGATCAGATCCCCAAATTGGAATAGGAGGGTTTTAACGAACTCGTCCCTCGAACTCTCTCCAATCAATGTTGGACTCGACCGAGAGCGTAACGCGACATAGCCGTTCTTATTAGCGACTCATTCTCCAAGTCGTTCTGGGGAATTTGGAGCTCGGCAAATGTAACTTTTGCCCCGTTCGCAACTTGACGTGGTTACACTGAACTCCTTGAACGTCCGAATCAATTTTCCTATTGAGCAGAGCCCGGAAAATTCGATGATCACTCTTGTTCCGTTGCATCCTACTTCATGATTTTCATCGATTTCACGCCGCTAATTCCAGCAGAAGTCAATCAACATATCTATTATTAAAACAAATGTCTATTACTGTGGATTGATTGATTAAAAACGTTTCTGAAAATTTCATTGAGTTAACTAATATAGTTTTCGCATTATTTTATGAAGTATTATAATTCCAACAGAAGTCAACCAACATATTTATTATTATAACAAATGTCTATTACTGTGGATTGATTGATTAAAAACCTTTTCTGAAATTTTCATTGAGTTAACTAATATAGTTTTCGCATTATTTTATATGTTTGCGACTTATGAAGTATTATAATTCCAACAGAAGTCAACCAACATATTTATTATTATAACAGATGTCCATTACTGTGGATTGATTGATTAAAAACCTTTTCTGAAATTTTCATTGAGTTAACTAATATAGTTAACTAACATATAGTTAACTATATATTCTTTTTAATATAAAATTAGAAAAACTTTTCTATTTTATTTATTACCTTGGTTTGCTATATTTTTCACTTGAGTAAATAATGTCATTTATCGATGTTACTTAAGAAATATAAAGAGATTTAACTGCACAGATATCAGTCGCCAACATTAATCAAGCAATCTTTTCCTGATTATTGATCAAAAAGCTATTTCTCTTTTATTTGAATGATGAAATATCGAGAAACTTTTTTAGCGCTCGCTAGTTCGCGCAGTAAGGGGAATAGAGTTCGGGAAATAAATTGCAGCGTCGGAAACTTTGTAATTCTGTAACGAAATAAATACCTAAGGTGGGGTCACATTTTTTAACGTTTGAAAGCTTTTCCAAGGACGCCAGGCTAATTTAGCGGGAGTCTGAATATCGCCGGCGAATGAGAACTTTAGCTCATTATGGGCGCAGCACTTCCTCATAAGTTCCTTCATAACGGATCGGCCTAAGAAACTTGGCTTAAGTTTAAGGCTATAAATTTGTACTCTTCGCAAAGGCTATTCATTTATGGAGATCTAATTGTTCTACGATCAACGACATGAGTTACCACCGAACCTCTAAAACGGGAGCCCCGGCATTCAGCCTACGCTTTATACGAAATAAAATTTCCAAGTAATTTCGAAGCTGCGTGCCTTCCAACAGAGTCACAAAATCAATTCAATTAGCCTTCGGCAGCCCTAAGCGGCCATCAGATATAAGTTTCGCGAAAACGGCCGTGGCAACGGAAATAGCGCTCAACGTTTCGGTCGATCAAGCGTCATTTAAGCAAACAGCGAGCAAAACAGCGTCCCCGGGCGAGACTTGACTTTATTACCGCGGACACGTCCATCGCAATCGATCCTGTCAATTTCGCTAATCGTCGGGCGATCTCACGCCGGGGAATCTGGGACCGTCGCCCAAAATCCAGAAGGCACGTCACGTGTCCCCAATTGGCATGGGCGCGTAAATTTTCGCGGCTGCACGGCATGTGGAGGCAGGGGGAGGGGTCCATGGCACAACTCGCTGGGCTCACGCGCGCACATCTCATTTCCCTAATGTTACTCGTGTTCTCGCGGGCCAAATCTATCGCTGACAGCGTGAAACCGATTTCGCGGCTGCCGCGAGCGAACACCGCCACGGAGTATCGGCCCGGATGGACTCGCGGCCGAAAGGGTCCGGATCAGCGTGTAATTAGGATTTAATGCCCCGGCGGATGATTTGCCGACGTTTGTGTGCCCGAGTGTGAGCTTCCACTAGGCGAAATCGACCACGTTACCTCTTATTTGCTTATATTGCGCGAGTCGAGTGGCCGATTACCCCAAAATCGACGTCGTTTTACGCTGCACTCCGTTAAATGAGATTCGTTCTGTTTCTATATTCGATGCGTAAACGTTGAGTTAAATTAGAGAATGTGCAGTTTGTTGTGATGTGTTTGAATTGCAATTATGAGCAGAAATTTTATTCAATCTTCTAGTCCCGGGTGTAAAATGCATGCAATAAACTCAAATCTTAATTGTGGGATTAGAAAATTGGGAAATAAGTAAGATGTTCTATTGTGGCTACATTTTCACGAGCAAAAGATTTTTTTTTAATAATGCTAAAAAGAATTTGATAGATAAAAATGAATAAGAAATAGAAACTAATTTTTTTTCAATTCTTAATGAATTGATATATGAATAGTTTTATGAATATTAAAGCCACATTTTCTTTCTCTATTTTCAAAACTACCTTTTTAAAAAAAATATATATTTTTAAAAATAGAATTAAATTTATTAGAATTTTAAAAGTAGAATTAAATATATTATATTTTGAAAAGTCAAAAAGTGTCGGAACCTAAAATAAAGAAGTGGCATGAAGAAGCGACTTTGTGGCTTGACACATGTCTCGGTGAATATTCACAAGTCCAGTGATGGAGGGTACACCCGACTCTTATCGATCAGGTTCCAAACATTTGTCATTGTCGGAATAAGTCGACGCGCCAGTTATCCGTGAAATCGATCTTCTGATGACACTTATAAGCTTACGAATCCGAATTCATCACCAGCTTGATTTTTATAATTTTTCTTATTCTCTTATAAATTAAAACGGCATCGATTCCATGTAACGAAAATGTATTTTGAGTGACCCAAGCGAATGAAGAAAATAGCGTAAGATATTTCTGAAAGTAATTCATTTTACACTTTAACTAAAATAATCAGTACACTGCTCATTTCATTGCAACTTCCTTGCTATTAATATATCACCGACCGAAACATTCAGCCAACAAAAAAGTTTACACTTTTCAATAAAAGAAGTACTATATATAGCAGCAGTATATTTAAAAGGTTGCTACCTATTATTACCGAATAAGATTATCGGCTCGCATCGCGCAGACAGTCTCAAATTAGAAAACAAAGTAATCACGAAAGGGGCATAAATCACCCGGTCCCAGCGCCGCTGGAATTCCCCGACCAAGTGCTAAGCAATTTGCGCGCCAACGGCCAGGCGTCTTTTATCCGTCGTCGTGAACTTACATTTTGGGATTGTCTCGACTGTTGCAGAGTGCTCGGCGAAGAGCGGCAGCGGCGGATCGGCGGTCGTGGAGCATCATCCGTCATCCTTCTGGGAGCAGCCGTTCAGCCAGCCATACTTCGACAACACGACGAAGCGCGAGACGACGACGACCGTCGGCCAGTCAGCCTACCTGCACTGCCGGGTCCGCAACCTCGGCGACCGAGCGGTAAGTTTTATGCTTTTTTTTTCTTTCTTTTTTATCCGTTTTTTGGCGCCGGATGCACCTATGTCAGTGCGTAAGAAGACGCGCGTGGTAATATCGGCATTTCTGGAATTTCGGGGATGTTCCACGATATTACTCTTTGATCTCTTCGTAGATTGCGAGGGAAATGTGCAGAGTAGACAGAAAGTCGAGGAATATTTTATTTGAAAAATGTGTAAAATTTGCTTTTGATACAGATTTTCATATCCTATTTTTTAACAGAATATATAGAGTATTATAATTTTGAATGAAAATAGCTTTTTCGGTACCGTTTTATTTGGAAAATGTGTAAAATTTGCTTTTGATACAGATTTTCATATACTATTTTTTAACAGAATATATAGAGTATTATAATTTTGAATGAATATAGCTTTTTGGGTACTGTTGGATTATTAACAACGTAATTTCGTAATTCAACGTAATTATTCATTTTATTAATTACCCTGAGCTAATATCATGCTCTGCCTTATTTATTACTATTGATTGAACAGTCAAAAACGTGAACCGTAATATTATTAAAACCACGTAATTTATGAATCTATCATAATTCAGAATGTATAAGAAAATTTTAGAATGAGAATAAAAGAATTTGATAAAAGAATCAGAAAATCTAATTACGATTAATTTAAATCTATTTTTCGAAGAAAAAACAAACAGAAATTGTTTTCCTTTCATTTCCTTCATAAACTTCTGTAAAGCAATATGCTCGAGGGTAAATAACGAGACATACGTAATAAAATCCTCTCTGGTCATCAAATAAAGCGCCAAAATGAATCCCGAGTTATCTTCCGGCGCAGTGTGTCGCCGACGTTGATCGTTAGAAATTTGAATTGAAACTTTTTCGTAATGAAGCTGCCAGTATTGATCTTTCATGGGAACATGTCGAAGCGCCGGAAGTGAGGAGATGTTTCAAGCCGTGCGATATTGTCGGATCCTTGATAAAGTTAACGAAAAGGGCGCGCTTCCGACAAGACGCGTGTACTTCGCCCGGTGAATGGGCTTGCTACAGTAAAATCGTTTACGACTTTAAAGAAGCATTTGATTTCGGGTTAATGTTGATGGGACACGTCGCCTTGGGAATAATTGCAATTGTAATTCAGTATTTTATTGCAAATTCGTTCAAGTGCTAATAAAACACTGACCGAAGAATTTAAACTACTTTAAGTTTTCCTTTCATTTTGATAAGTCAAAGCTTGCTGCATAAATTTAATCTTAAAATAATTTGAAAAAGAATCTCAACTAAAATTATTCTGATCGCTATTTACGTTTAGAGAGTAGACTACTTGAAAATCAAGAAGAATGTAATAAATTTTCTCGGAAATAATTATATTCAGTAATGATTTTTCCTCCCTTGCTGACAGCGCTCTTTATTTTTACTATAAACGATTTCCAAGCAAACCCGAAGAGCTTTCCAGCTTCTGTTTTTATCGATAATCGAAAGTAAACGTACAATGATTTCTAGATTAAGAATATAAGAGGATTATTCAGCTTTTTTGAGAAGTTAAATTTATTAATAAACAGCAAAAATTATAGAAAAAATAGAATCTATCACTTAACATAATAATGAGAATTTTAAGTGTTTTTGTACATGCTAATCTAAAATTAAAACATCTTCATAAACAGTAAATAAAAAAGTTGAGCATTTTTAAAATTATAAACTATTTTGTAAGGGTTTAATAAGCTTCAAGTTTCTCCAATAAATAACTACTTTAAACTTTTGAACGTCCAAACATCCGTGTCACGTTTATTATAAAATTCAAGTTTACTGATCAATACAAATATATTAAAAGATGTAAAATACAAGTGGCAATATTTACTCCTTTTATTTGATTTTTGAGAATTAAACCATTTAATTGCACATTCGAAATAGTACTTTAAAATAAACCATGAATATGATGTACTTGTTTGACAATAAATAATTATTGTAAGAGAGCAACGAATTGATGAATTGAATGTTAAATAATTTATTCCTATTGACCATTACTTTCAGATGTATCCTTACTAAATTTGCTTACTAATTTTCATTAAAATATACCTTAAAAAAGTGTGCTGGACCATTTTAAATTTAACGTCGAAAACCGACTAAATTTAGGAGCAATAAAGAAGTTTGTAAATAGCCAAAACAATAATAATCGCTGAAATAGCATTAACATTTTTATTACAGTCCGTCCGCTTATAATAAATTTCTGTTTAATTTCAAGACCTTTATTTACGCTTAATACTTCTCTTTTTAAAAACCAATTCAACAAGACTCTTTCTCAATAAAAACATCAGCAGTAAAAGAACGACCTTGCCAAGTAAATGTTTACATACCAAAAGACCTTTTTCTCACATTAAAACAATCGCAATGGATTTTATCCATACAAACATACAAACAATTTTCCCACGCAGTAAACAAACCGCGAAAGTAACCAAAAGATGGAAATAGGCCAGCCCCACGATTCCGCAGCGCAAAGGGACATCTTTATTCGAGCCGCACGAAATACAACTGGCCGCGGTTGTACACAGGCGCAAGCGCGTATTTCATAGCACGCTAGTGGGCGCCTCGACGCGATTATCGGCCTCGTATATATTGCCCGGGCTGCGCGATCGTAGCCGCGTCGATCGGCCGCTGATCGAAGCGGCGCGTCAGGGGAGGGGGTGCCGGGGGTGGGTCGGGCGTTTCGACGACTGGGAAATGATGCGGGGCGCGCCGGGCGTGCGTAAAAGCCACCGCCAGCGATTTCGCGGCTTGGCACACTCACCCTCATCCGCGCGTACGTTATCTCGGTCTTATCGAGCGTCAGTCCCGACCCCTCCCTCCTCCTGTGCTCCCCCTCGTTTCTATTTCCAATCGCGGATCGTAATCGGCGATAAATCAAACTTCCACGCCCGCGCTATCGGGAGTTTAAAAGGCCGCGGTACGATAGAGACGGTGACATTAGCCGTGGCCCGGCTGCTCGGACAATGCACGCTCGACCGATAATGGGCAGAGCGAGATGGGCCGCGATTGTTGCCCGAGGGAAGACCAAGGGGTGGTTGAACGAGGAAGTGCGTATGAAGAGATTGCTGGGGCACATATTGAATTTATTTTTTGAACAATGGGGTTGTTAACTCTTAGCTAGGTGATATCGATGTTCTCTTAGTGCTTTTATTCACAAATAAAATTGAATTAGTGACAATCAAAGCAAAGTTTGCAATAATCCTTGCGATTAAAGAGTAAATGGGAAGTAGGATTAAAAATTTCGGGGAATTAGGTAAACACAAATTTTGTACAGAAGGGGTCTAGTTCACACTATAAGAAGTATTATTTTAAATAATTTTTTTTTGTTAAGTTCCTTAAAAAGTTTTCATTGAGTTTTATTTATCTTCATTCATTATTAAGTTAGTCAATGATCAATTGTATATCCTAAAAAGTAAATAAACCAGATGTTAAAATAAAGTGTATTTAGCTATTTATGTGAAATTTAATTTTTATAATAGTTTTTGCAGAACCGCTAATAAAATTTGTTAACTACTACTTATTTTAGGCAGCTTAACCAGATGAATTAAATTAATTCTAAAGAAAAAGAATTAAATAGTTTTTTTCAACTTCCGTTAATAATTAGAAAGCCTAAAGTTTTCGCTTCGAAGCAATTGTCCAGAAATATTAGATTTAAGTAGTTCAAGTCAGTATATAATCAGCCACATAAAATGCATAATGAATCATTCACGTATTAAGTAGTTAAAATCGAATAAAAAAGACTGAAGAAAAAAAGACGTCATATGAACGTCTAAAATACAATATAATATTTAAGTAGTTCAAATCAGTTTATGATCAGCCACATAAAAGATCTACTGTATGATTAGTTCATCAAATAATTAAAACTTAAAATTATTCAATTTTGACAATTTTGATGGTCTTATAAACATTGAGAATTATTATAAGTAGTATTTAAGTAGTTCAAGTCAATGTATCGTCAGCCACACAAAAAATTCAGCAAATCATTACAGCAGCAAGCAGTTAAAATCCCTAGAAGCAAGACGAACGGCATAAACAGCCAGATAAAAAAGAGGAAAGAGAGGAAATTTTGACGGTATTATACCTGCATGATCAGAAATGGCGCGAGCGGAGTTCGGTATGGCTAGTAGTGCTTACGTCGGGTGGACGCGCGCGTAAAATCAATGCCGAAACGTTCGCCGGGGCTATTGGAACTTTATTGGGTTGGCCTGTCGCGATTGTCCGGCAACGCGGCTGATCGTAAAAGTACCGGATTGCGCTGCGACCACCCCACTCCCCCCACCCCTTACGACCGCCCCCAGGGCGAAACACCGAAAACCCGAACACGCCGAGCGTACACCGGCGCGCATTGAATTTTCTCGCGCAATGCGATAAAAATGCAACTGTGTATATACCAGCGAGTTTTAAAATTGTATCCGTTGATCTTCCATTTTTATTCGACGCGGTATTCCCGCCTTTTTTTGCTTTCTGTCAACCACCCTCGCCCCCGCCCTTTTTTTTCAGCCGATCGATGCTTGTCTTTTCGACCCTCCTGTGGAATTGGACGTGCGACTGTACAATTTTTTTTTATTCCGGGATACGATATCAATTGTTGAACCGGTCGAGCGGCCGCTTGTAAGAGATAAAATTTTATCTGAAAAAGATGATATGTGGGAATAGGTTTAAAAATCTACAGCAGTCGTAGACTAGGTGTCAACATGATTTTTTCACAAAGGAATATTCAAAATAAAGTGCTAATACCGATTTAATTGTAATTTTAAGTTAATTGTAATAATCACAATAATTATTTATAATTTTTTGAGGTTTACAGAAAATATTTCTTGATTCGAAATTCATTATTATAAACAATCGTGATGCATCAACAATGTACAAGAGAATTTAATTCGATGGAGTTACTTTTTCGTAAATACAAATAAAATCGAATTATTTGTTATGCAGCAAATATTAAGATTACAGTAAATGAACCCCTGCTTACTTATTTTTTTTTTTAATTAAATCATTTCGTTTATTCAAAATTTACTTTATAAATATACTTGACATTAAAATAAATAAAATTACAGGACAGTTAACATTTAATGCGAACAATTTGAAAGCACTTGAAATGAAAAAGTGGCACCTGAAGTTTCCAGCCTGCCAGCATTTTTATTTTGAAATATTAAAATCGCATAAACGTCAGACAATATTCGCTCTCGAATATACGAGAAGCATCTAGCCCCGGAAAATCATCGAGGCGTCCTTGCCAGTCCAACTTGGCCGGCAAAACTTGCTCCAATATACTGAGAGTACGTTCTTCTGTCTCCGTAGGTGTCGTGGATAAGGAAGCGCGATCTGCACATCCTGACGGTAGGAATTCTGACGTACACGAACGACCAGCGGTTTCAGTCGCTGCACAGCGACGGCAGCGACGAGTGGACGCTCAAGATCAGCTCGCCCCAAGTTCGCGACAGCGGCATCTACGAGTGCCAAGTCTCGACGGAGCCCAAGATGAGTTTGGCCTACAAGCTGAGCGTCGTCGGTACGTAAATACGGGGAGATGGTCGGGGAGAACTCGAGGATTATCGGGGAAGTGTTGCGCCGGGCAAACTTTTGCGTTTTTTTCTTTTTCTTTTTTTGTGCGAAAGATACACGTCGGAATAGGGGATCTACAAATTGATCAATTATTATCTTGAACTTCACGTTGGGTGACGCTTTTACAGGGAAGGAGATAATGCGCACCGCTAAAGTTTTAATTACATCTTATTATTTTGCGCCCACTTCTCAGCTGTCTTAGCAACTTTCTGACTTTTGTAATTGTACAGCGAATAACTTTGAGTAATGTCTATTAGCGGGTGAGGTGTAGAGAAACTTGTTACTTCTTTCGAAATGCCAGAGTAATTGTATTGGATGTTTTTGTAACGAATTAAATTCGTTGCATTTACGGACTATCCTTTTTTTTTTTTTGTTGGCGATAAAACTTGTTTTTTAGCGTACATTTATTTGATTACAAACAAAAAGTTACCGTTTTATTTAGTTTTTTATGAATAGACCGAAGATAACCGTTCATTCACTTTAAATTTAAATACTGTCACACTTGGTTAAATGAAACTTCTTTCTTTGTCATTTGTGGATAAAAGGGAAATTCAAGTTTAAAGTAAAATTTCTTGCAAAATAATCTTAGTAATTGTTACTACAAACTACAAGAAACAACTTTTCATCTTTTTATTTCAAATAATAAATCAACAACTACTAACTACGTATAACATAATATTCTCAAGTATTAGTAATCTACAGTATTATTTCTATTTGAAGGAAGTCATTCAATATAATGTCTGCAGTAATTATGTATTTCCCACTAGTGCATTCTCGTCAGGTGAAAAATCCCCTATCGAATTGCCTTTTTTATAAAGTAAGCTGAATCGTTAAAGAAAAAAGCGCCCCAATAAGCTGTCATTAAACTAATTAACTTGTAAGGAAAGAAGAAAGCCCCGTGCCTTATATTTAAGAAGCGTCAGCTCGACCTCCTCCCTAATGAAAATCTCTACTCTTACAGTATCAAAAGCGAAAATTCTGGGCAACTCGGAGCTGTACATCAAGAGCGGCAGTGACATCAACCTGACCTGCATCGTGCTGCAGACACCTGAGCCGCCGTCCTTCATTTACTGGTGAGTTTAATTGCGTTACTGCGAGGGGAGACTTGCACCCAACCCTTCTGCCACGCGCGCGCTCCTTTGCTCCCGCACTCGAATCCAATTTCCATCATCCAGCCTCGGATTATGAATCGGGACGCGCCGTCGCGATGTCTGTCCCGAGCGCGTTCCCGAGGCTAATGGTGCGGCATTGCCCGCGTCGGAAGTTTCGCGAGACTCGCGACGCTCCCCCCTCCGTCGACGAACCATGAATTTTAAAGTTCGAGCCAGACCCATCGCGAATTCTTCTTTCTTCGCTGATTTTATTAACTGACGTCTCGTTGATTAAGGCGCGGCGGCCGATTTTCAGCGCAGGCGTAACGAGCTGCGCACAATATTAACGGCAGTTTTTTAATAAATTCTTTATTTTTTAGCGAGCCTTTAATCTTCTCGTAGAATTTTAATGAAATTCAATTTCCCGGAGTAGGTTTACATAAAAACAAAGTCGAAGAAAAAGGAACTGGTGAAATTATATCTGTAATTTTAACGCGCAGTTTATTCGAATTTTTTTAAATGTTTTTGTTTTAATATAGTTTTAATAACGACTTCCTTTTTTAACAGCAAAAAGCAACTTAAGTAAAATTTATTACACAGAGATTGCGTTCTTTGTAAGGAAAGATTCAGAGTTTAGATTAAAGCTTCAAGGGCCGGTGTATCACCTCAATAATGATCGCCTTAAGACTGTATACCTGAATAGAATTAAGACTACCCGCTGCGTTATTAAAATTTTCAGAAAATCCACAGAATGTAGAGTTTCCGTACGTAGAGAGCCGCAAATGAGATCATTTGAAGCGGCGCAGCAAATTATTTATCGCAGGGTCGTACGGAAACTTGTTTGGGGACGGCATTAAAGTGGCAATATTTTTCATTGGCCCACAGGTACAGGGGAGAAAACGTGATAAATTACAGCCAGCGCGGCGGGATCAGCGTCGTTACGGAGAAGCAAACGCGAACGTCGCATTTGCTGATCTCGCGCGCCCTCCCAGCGGATTCCGGCAATTACACCTGCGCACCGTCGACGGCCGAATCAGCCAGCGTCCTCGTCCACGTACTCAATGGTGAGTAAGTCGTTTGACAATTGACGGACTTATTTGATTTTCTTTATCCGCATTTCCGTGATCTCATTTTTTACGTGGTGCATTCACGATGTGCTACGAGGTTTTCGTTTATCGCCTATAGAGATGCTCAATTGCATTCACAATAAAAGGAGCGTAAGTATTTCATTGCTAAATCGTTAATTAATTATACGTGTGCAGTAACGCTGTGTGATTATCATTTCAAAGGTTTCTTCCTTCGTAAAAATAAAATTAAAATATCGAGCGATGGATACGCGTAATGTATTTAATTACTGGGCGTTAAAGGTATTTAAGATAAATAAAACAGTTCCAGAGTATCATCCTAAACTGCCACATTTACTAGTAAATTAGTAATTGATTGTTACTTATCATTCGAGCTTTTGAAAATTAGATATATTATGCTCTGTTAATGACTACCGTTAAATTACTATCATGTACTGCTCTGTTTTATATTAAATTTTAGGATTTAAATTAAAAAACTCCAGCAGTTAATTCATGAATTCTAAGGAATATAAGTTCTATTTATAGATTCAAATAATTCAAATTCGACTGTTTTATAAATAAAAAAGAAACAATGATGATTAATTTCTTAATTAATTCTAAACTCACTATTAATGACACATATAACAGTCAATTGTTTTTATTTAAAAGTTGTTCTTTTTTTTTATTAAGACTGAAACCAAAAATAGCAAGCGATGATTTTGAGTATCGATAAGAAATTACTTTATAACGAAATATATAAAAATAGAGTATGCGGATCAGTAGTATTTAAAAAACGGACAAACTAAAAATATCCTGTTATGAACTAATGCTCTAGATTTTATCGAGGTTTAATGATAACTGACAGACAGTGACAGTTAATTTTATTATTTATTGAGAAATTCTTTCCTCTTATTGATGATTTAAGATTTAAGATTTGATTTAGTAAAAAAAATACAACGAGTAAAAAAACGTTAAAGATTTAACCATTCCATCAAATAAAATCGAACTCTTTTCTGAGCATTACATAATATTTGTTCTTCGTATCTTTCCATTTTCCCTCTTATCATTCTCTCTACGCAGAAATCACGATCTTAGCCTACGAAAAGAAGGGAACAAAAGCTCAAGTTACCACACTCTTCCGACGTCATTCTTCGTAGCTATAAGTAGATCTTTGTAGCGTTTAATTTAGCGTTATGCCAGTGTTTACTTTTCCCCCGTCTCATTCCGCTATCACTGGAACTTATCAAAGATTCAATTCGGAGCTTCTTCCTAGGAAGCGCAATGATTTTTACGAACATTAAGGAAGTTTCAACTCGGAACGAAGAAATGAATAAAAGCAGACTGACCTCCATCTTCCCTTTTATTTTTGTTTAATTTAACTGCTTCGTATGAATGTAAATAATGTAAATACACGTGCTTACTTAGAAAAGTAATCGATCCCATTCATTCAGAAGTTATCCCCTTCGTATATCGTCAAAGCAGCAAACACTCTTACCACAATTCAGTCGAAAACTTTTCGCAAATGCATCTTTTGCAATATATTAAATTTTTTAATAAATTTATCACACATCGAGAATCTAGTTCTTGGCATATCCTCTCGAATTACTGTTCTAAACATGTATTTAAATATCCCATAATCAGCGCAACCTAGATTCAGGGTTGCCTTAAGGCAAGTAGAAACTGTACATAATAGTTACAGTTGCCGTTTCGAATATTCTATAGTTTCCAATTCCCTTCGACGTACACATGCAGTTATATCGGCAGCCCACAATTACAAAACGTTGGAAGCTGTAAAAACAAACTTCTCGCGTAAGCATCGAAGTTTCTTTCCTTCAACAATCTTTTCCCAAATTGTCGTAAAAGTATCCTCGCGTCCCTGTCACGTCCGTTGACCTCGTTATCGAGCCAGAATTATAGCGTTTCCTTGAAAAGTGATGCTTTCTACTTAGCTAGGGGTCAGCGCCGCGGAGCATCGAGAGCTCTCGAAAAAGCGAAAGCGTTTGATTATTTTCCCCGGGCTTAATCCCGATATACGCGTGTTTGCACATTGAACTTCTCGCCGGCCTTTGGCAGGCGACGTCGGCGAAGCCAAGCGTCTCTGTCTATACGAAAAAGCAGGACCTTCTCAAATGGCTGTGTGACCGTCGGATCTTCGGTCACCCACACGCGGACTTTGGCCAACACGTACGCAGCGTGCAAGCCAGTCTCCGGTCTCCTTTTGCCTCTCGCTCCGTGGAATAGCGTAAATAGAGTCCGACTTTATGTCCGCCGTAAATCTGGTGGATACCGATAAACTAAACGGTAAAAGTCATAAACGAGCGCGCTGAGGGCGCGAGTCGACCGGAGAGAAGTCGCACGCGAGAAGAGAGGGGAGGGGGTAGGGAACGCGTGGCTCCGTTTATCGCCGCGGCCCTTTCGCGTCCACCCGCACAGCCGGGAGGCCGCTAAGAAGGATGAAAAGTTCGGTGGTCGGGGATATACAGAGGCGAAGCCGCAAAGCAAATAGGAGAGGCTGGGAGCAACGAAAACAAAGTGGAGTCTCGGACTTATGCGCAGGGCTGCTGAGGGGAGGGTTGGACGCCACGGCAGGGATAATCGACCGTAAACAAGTAGACTTCGTCGTTAACGGATTTTTATCGCGTCGGGAATATTCAGCGAGAAGGCATTAATGTCCTGGGAACTGGATTCGAATGAAATGCTGATGACGCGGGGATCTCTCTTTTTTCTTCTTATTTTCATTTCTTTTTTTTTTTTTTTGTTTAATTCGTTTCGTCGAATTTTTATGCTTGCTCGGGGAGAGATTACCTTTTCTTCGCAACAGCCGGAAAAACTTTTCTTTTTTTTTAAGAGGCAACTAACGTGTTTATAGAAAAAGATAAGAATTTCGTCTTTGCTTTCATGAAAAGTTTGAGCGCGTAAAAAAATTATATGAGACAGACATGGCCGCCTGTGATCTTGCGTATAAAGAAGGGGTCATGATGTTCTATTTCTTTTTTTGGTTTCTTTAACACGTGTTAGTACAAGAATTTTTAATTAAATGAATCTAACTAAAAAAAGCTAATTACAATGCGGTTTCCATTAAAGCGTAATTACAACTTAAGAAAGAAATCAATTTGCTGCTTAGTCTTTATTTTCAGAGTGAAATAGTCAGATTGAATCGTTTTACTTAAAAGCCACTAAGCCAGCTAAAAAAAAATTAAGCGAATAATTAATTAGCAAATACGATGGGAATAGTAAATTTTATGAAAGTGTAATGAGTAGCCTAAATAAAAGAAAATCATACGGGTGATTGATCGTGCCATTAAAAGTAAACGAAGCTAAAAAAATCCGGAATAAAATAGGTAGAAAATGAACAAATTATAAGTAGGACTTAGCACAAAAAAAAATTGAAAAAATGCAAGAAAAGAAGTCGAACGATGGGGGGGAGGAGGGGTAGTAGGGTGAAGCCGAAGAAACTGGAGCACGAGAAAAAGTAATAAAAGTATAAAAAGAAGGATGAGTGGGTGGGAGGTGGTCGTACCGGCTCCAGAAACGTAAAAACCAAAACGGCTTAGACAGATAAGAAGGATGAAGTGAGAAACCGAAAAGGAAGAAAAAGAAAGACGGGGGAGGGGGAGGGACGGCAGGCCTTAAAGATCGAAGGCAAAAGGAAAGTCGAAGGAGCAGAGTGCGAGCTCGAAAGGGTGAAAAAGTGAATTAGCGTAGGAATTCAAGAAACTGGAAGGAAAGGCTCGCGGGGGTGGGGGCGAACGGTCTGGGACGGAAAAAAAGATCGGAATACAAAAATAAGGATAAGAAGCGGCGAGCAAGGGGGGAGGGGTTGGGAGGAGAAAAAGGGGGTAGAGCGATAAAAGCGGATAGCTTCGCCGGGGCGCACTCCCACGCACGTATTGGTGGGCGGGGAAGGAGACGGGATATATGCATCCACACAGCGGCGACGGCGCTGGCCTCGTCTTATTTTCCCAAGACGCGTAAAGCGCCGAAGATATAAATCCTTCGGATACGTCTACCGTCTTTACCCTCGGCGCTTTCGCTCTCCGTCTCTCTCCCACCGGTGTCCTCCCTGCACCCCCGCCGACTGCGGAGGATAAATCAGTCGAGATATTGTCCTGTGCAAATCCCTACCTGGCGCTCACCCGCGGTGCTTCGCCTCGGTCCGTGCGCGCCCTACATACGTATTACGCATGCTCCGTCCAGATCTTTTGCTACTTTATGCGCGGCGACGTCTTTTTCGCATACTCCTACGCTTTTTTTTCATCTTCTCTCTCTTTCTCTTGTACTCACCCATAACTCCGTCTTGCTTTTCTCTCTTTTGTTCGTCTCCCAAGGATTTTCAGATGGCACGTGTGCAAGACGATATCCACGATAAAGGATGTTTACAAATATTCCAGAATTCGTTGTCTACCTTTTTTTTCGAAATTCCTTTGTTACTCGTTTTTTTTTTCTTTTTTACTGGACTGTTAACAATAGTAGTTTCAAAGCCAGAAAAACGAACTGCAAGTAACAAAGAATGCATTCACCAATGGCGAAATCGCATCCCCGTTTTCGCAGGAATGCTCGTTGGCTATTCTTGCTTCCGCTTTAGAGAAATAACTCGCAAAATTAAACGTGTTAAATCACTGACAGCGAAGGATTTAAAGTTGAATGATGTAAGCTTATTGAATTTATTCTTAATTTAATATCCTTAAAATTTGAAGTTGCATAATCCAGTGTAATCTGGTATAAATAGAGGAAGATTTACAGAGGAAGTTTATAAAACTTTAAACTTTCGTTTATAAAACTTCCTCTGTAAATAAATAAACGGTTATCAATTCGAATGTGATAAAGATATTTTCTTCTTTGATTAGTTGACCACATAGAAAGCAGTGCTGAAATTTTAATAAGAAACTTATTTAAAATTAGAGTAAAGAAATTATGTAGCTGGCCACGTCTGTTTCTATTTACCGCATTCTACTTATTCGTTCGTATGAACGAATGGCTTATCTGCTATTGTCATTACTTAAAAAATCAATTTACCTATTTCAGTCTCCGTGCATATAAAATTCTCCACTCTTAATTTATTTCCTATTATCATTAAACAAGTACAGTTCTATTATGAGAATCGTGATGAACTAAATATAAAAAAACATGCAGGTCCAAGACAGAATTTATTTTGATTAAGAATAACGGGAAATATTTAGTACCGAATTTATAAAATAAAGTCTTTTAATAAAAGTTTCAAAGTAGAAAAACAAGCTGTAAATCTAAGAAATTTCATTAGACTGTTTAGTAGAACATGAAACAATATTTTATGAATATTCTGCAATAAGCTTCTAAATCTCAATATCTGACAAAAATACCGTACTATTTATAGAAAAAACTTCTGAACTATTGGTAAAATTTAATAAATTATTTCTGTCAGTGTATCTAAAAATTCCAATCAATTCATTAAAAATTTTGCAATTCCATTATTGCAACTAAATAAAAACAATAAAAGTCTTTTATCTAAATCTCAAAAATACCGTACAAAGTTCTAAATAAATGATAGAAAATTGATCGACAACTTCATATAAACACCGAATATTTCGCCATTGACTAAAAAAAAAAAGTTACACCCCTTAAACAATGCGCCCAGGGGAGTCGAAAAAGTTCGAATCGCGAAAAAAAATTCCAAACTGTCTGGCGCGTGTAGCGGGTAACGCTTTGCTTCTGCGGAACTTAGCGGGACGATCTTTTGCCCCTTCCGCTTTCACGAGCGTAACAATCACCTCAAAGGGATTCCTGGCAACTGTGCAGGCCGCAGTAACGCCAAACCATTCGTTGAATAGCTCGCGACTAGCTTCTTCGCGCGCCCCACCCCCCCCCCCCCTCCCAAATAGTCGGCGTACCTCGACCTGCGACGATTAGACCGGCGCCTGCGGCCGACGCACGCGATACATGCGCCAGTGGCAGTTCGCGTGGCGAATCGCCAGCATCGAAGGGAGCACGTGCGTAAAAGCATGGATTCCGAGGTCCAGAATCGATTGCTGGGCAGCGCACGTGCGGATGCTTTGGGGGCGGCGAAACGAAGTGTTGGAGTTCATGGGATATGGCTCCTCCTCGCCGAAGTAAATTTCTGGATTATTGCGACTTTATTATGGGGATAATTTGCGGATTTGTCTGCGAGTTTCGGCGCGATTATCCGGCTACTTAGAAAAGTTTGGAGAGCGGGGAAATTAAAAGAGGAATTTTGCGACGACTGGGGTGATGGGTCGCGGGATAACAGGCTTGTCGTACATACGTAAGTGTGAAACTAATTATGGGTTGGGATCGAGGGTGAACTGGTAGTTGCAATCGACGGACGTCAAGTATAGAGTACATGATACTTTGCGTTTAGAGGTTTGCAGATCAAATTTAGGTCATCTGGTGGTCTATTTATGCCTTGCTGATTTATTGTACCTTCTGTCCGGTTATACTTTGCTCGCCTTTGTTGGAATGGTGGTTAAATATAGGATAATAAATTCGAACCTATTGGTGTAGAGTAATTTACTAAGCTCGTGGAATATATCAAATTAAAAATAAACATTTGACAGAAGCATAATGCTGGCTGTGAATATTCATTTCTAAGGATATTATTGGATATTAAAATTTGTTTAACAAGCAATTAAATATGGCCGATGATATACGTCGTCTGCTTAATGAATATGCATTAAATAGATGTTGCTTCTAATAAAATAGCTCGAAATATGTGATCCCAAAAGGTCGTATTTACTGATAAATTGATTCACCAGTAAGGCATTGAAGATTTAAATTTTCAAAATTACTATGATTATGTTTTAATATTGCATTTTATTGCTAATTAAAATTACGGCGGTGCCTAAGTTTGAACAATTTAGTAATTAATTCGTGTACTTCAAATTAAACGTAAATTTATCGTAGTTGCGAATAGTCAAAATACAATTTGGTTTCGAAACATGAGAGCTGACTAAAACAGTTTAGAACTACTTAACGTAATTTAACTTTTCCTTAAGTGTAACACAAACTTACAATAAATAATAAAGCTGTAAGAAATAAATAAATATATCCAATGAACAATACATTTCTACTATAAATTAAATCTTTACCAAGAAGCGCGGTAGCGCCTGGAAGCAACTCTAAGTTAAAAAAATGACTTGCCTACGAGACCGCAATGCACGCCTCTATATACGATGATATTGGATTTTAACCTTATACACTTTTTCGAGCAAAGCGCTTTTTTACAA
Organism: Sycophila sp. Sp_5; assembly: GCA_018906775.1. Taxonomy (NCBI): domain Eukaryota; kingdom Metazoa; phylum Arthropoda; class Insecta; order Hymenoptera; family Eurytomidae; genus Sycophila; species Sycophila sp. Sp_5. Next base: position 209,010 of record JACCID010000004.1, read on the forward strand.
TAAATATTAGTAGAATTTATTCGTATATATATATTTTTTTAATAATTAGGGAAAAAATCTGTAATGTAGAAAAAGTTTCAAGTAAAAAGATCCACTATTTAATTTTTGTTGATACTGTTTAAAGAATCTTTATTAATTACATTAACCCAACATTCAATAAATAATTCATCAATTTCTGCGAAACTGGGTTATAATTAAAAAATTCCATTTCGTCGTAGCGGAAAATTATTAAGAAACAATGTAAATTCCAACAAAATCTCAAGTCTGACTAAGACTGATTACGACTACTAACAAAGTCGAATCGTTTATAAATGCTGCGCCGAGTTAAAGGGTTTCCTTTCTTCACTAATGATAATTCTTCGTTAATGAAAAGCAGGAAGTACACCAAATAAAGCATTTTTATTTTAAACGAATCTTACTGCCGCCATTTCTCGTAATACTTTTAAGCGCTATTAAAATCCTTCACAAAGGACACACTCGCTCCAGCATTTTTCTAATCTCCCGGTGAAAATTCGCTTTACCACGACCGCCGTCGACTTTGTCTTTTAAAAAGCAGCCTAAAGATCAGCCAATTTCCATCTGCGTAAAAAGTTTATTTACTCCCTTAATGGAATTTCTCCCGTAAACAAGAAAAATTTCAAGAACGTGAACGTTCAACAAAGTAGCGCAAAACAATTTCCGCTAATACGCCGCGCGGAGAAGACAGCGGTGTGCTCCCGACGTTCCCCGTATACACCGAGGCTCGCCAATAAGAGCGAGCGAGACGAGAATCGAGAAGGCAGAAAGAGAGCGAGAGCCTTAGAGCAAAGCTCACGTGTGCGGCATGAGTCAGGGCGTAGTTTTGAGCTCCGGCTCGGTGGGCGAAATGGCGTGAAATCGTTTCGTGCCATTCCTGGGTCCTCCTCCGTGCACCGGTATACTTTTCCACGAGCCCCCGCACACAAGCACCCCCCCCCCCTCCCCCCTCGCCCGGCATCGCAAACACGCGCGCACTTCCCAGAGAAGGCGAGAGATTTCGTCGTGTCAGCGTTCCTCCAGAAAATTGAAGGCGCGAGGGAGGAAGGCGCTAGTCGCTGAGAACAGTGTTATAGGTAGGGGGAGGGAGGAGGGGGAATAGGAGCGGGTGTAATTACCGTGGGGCAATTTTCCCGGGTGCAAATCGAGTGACAGCCGGAGAGCGGTAATCGCTCGGCGCGCGCGAGAGAAGCCCTGCACGCGGATCTCTCAATTTGTTCCCTGTTTTGAATGACGTGTAATTAGGTCGCTTTAAAGCCGCCGCGCCCGATTCTGCGTCTGCGTGAGGGGAGCTCCCGCGGAGCCCCGGTGTTTTCAATGGCGCGTGCCAGTCCGCGAACCTTCAGAGGAGATGAGACCATTCCCGGTGACACTCGGTCATTATCTATCAGTCACATTCTTCTTTCTTCTTTTTTTTTTTGCGGAGCGTACACCGCTAACGACGAGAATCGGTTAATTGCGTTGGAAGAGTGACGTGCGCTCTAACCGACAATTTTATCATATTCTCGTTCGATGAAATTGAGAGCTGCGTTGTCTGTCAGTGCAGGTTTAAAAATGTTGGAGAATTGGAGATTTTTTTTTTTTTTTAAAAAGCCTTTGGAAAAAATATTTTATTTCGGATGTTTTGAGGAGGTTGTAATAGCGATAACGAACTATTTTTTTGCAACAAAAAAAATTCGGGAGTAAAAGCTTCAATTTCAAAAAGTAATATTCTTTACCGGAAATATTGAAATGCATTTACCTTCTGCTAAAAAGTGGTGGAAAAAATCTAGACCTTGCATAGAAACACTGCTACTCAAAGCAAGTTATTTAAAAATAAATTGCTTTTTTTCCACTTTCCACTCTAGTTTATCCGAAGCCTCGTGTATTTTGAAATTTTCGCATATGTAGTAAAATTCTTTAATACCAAGAAAGGAAGCTGCGGTAAACCAACCGAATATAGCAAATCAAAATGAATTTCGAGATGAAAACAATGTAAAATGTAATTTTGCAATAAACATTTTTATAAAATTCTATTTAACGATACCTAAGGTCTTGTAATATTTATTTATCGATATACGTACATTCATGAAATCGCGCAATTTTACAGTAAACTCTGCATGAATGATTAATTCAACTCAACTAATGCATTAGCTCGGATATACACGGAGAAAAATGTTATACTAAAAATTACTATATTTTTTAGCAATGGAAGGACATACTTGTAATATGGGAAAAATTAGCATATTTTATTTTAAAATTTACAATATGCATAGTAAAACTTAAACAAATATTTATTAATTTTTACTAAAATGATATTAAATTTTAGAATAAAACATAATAATTTTTCTCATATTACAAGTGTGTCATCCAATTGCTAAAAAATATAGTAATTTTTAGTATAACACTTTTCTCCGTGTATATATCAAAATATATTATCAAAATAAAATCAATAAAAAAAACTGTCGCATTTAAATTTTAATAAATATTAGCTTCGCCGAAGTCGCCCGCCGAGTACAAAAAAAAGAGAAAGCTTGTATTTAAATCGCCAATATTCCCTGCCATTCCTCGCGAAATAAAGGCAAATCTTTATTTTGTCGGAGCAGGGACGGGTATGCGCTTTGCATAAAATGAAATTCCGGCCTTCCCTATATACATCTATAGACTCTGCTGCTATCGGTAATTGAAACATCAAGCTTATCACACTGCCTCTGGGACTGACGGAGCCCACGTCGCAATAAGTGACAGGCATCGTCTCGCGAAACTTACCCCGGAGCGTCCCGCATCGGGCGCCTGTATATTTTTAATTTCTCGGGCAGACTAGCGACAAAAGAGTAAATAGAGGAGAAAACGCCGGGCTTTCGCGGACTCGTCGAGGAAACGCGCCTGGGAAGAAAAAAAAAAAGAACGCCAGGCAGAAGGAGAACGAGAGCAGGATAGTGCATTTTCTCTACTAGCCGAGATCCGGGCACAAAGGGGTCGTTGCAGGCCAGTCGACCGCGCGGCGGCGGGGCTCCTCAGTGCGCTTTCTATTTATCTTCTTCGAAACTAAACTTTCCCGGCGTTTTATTGCAGTTGCTCGTCCGGGAAAGGGAGAAAGAAAGACGGACGAACTGCCGACTGACACGAAGCGTTGTACACGCGCGAGCCCGGCTCACCTGCAACGCTGCTCCTCTCGACTTTTTTCTTCGCGGCGCCCTTGCTTATGCCCCGAGCGATTCGCCGAAAATAATACAAATCGAAGAAAAAAAAGGCGCTCCAGATCCTTAATTGCTAATGAGACTGGCTTCGTTGCTTCTATTATTTTTTTTTTTTTACTTTTTTTGTATCAAGTTCAAAGTGAGTAACTACGCTGGGAGTTTTTGAAAAATGTACGAGCAACTGATCGAAGTTAAAAATTGTGAAAAATAATTTATTCAATCTTAATTCAAGTAGACTAGGATAGCGTGGTTAAAAATTGAAAGGCACGTGGTCGAATTTTTCGAAGCATTTTTATTCCGGTCAATTTTTATAAGGTAATCCGCATTTAACATTCTATTTCGATGAAATATGCAAGAAAAGTATTTTTCATGCTGAACTTAAAAAGCTCTTCGCGGACGTAAAAAGTCTTTTTATGAATATAAGCGTGGCACAGTAAAACTTAAACTTTTAAAATGGTCGCGTAAAATTGACGCGCTGAATTCCGCCGAAAATAAATAAACAGTTTTCATAGATTCTAAAAAAGCAGTCGTAAATCCCCTAAAATATGGAATACCCGTCGACTTAAAAAAAACTTTGTGTCTCGTATATATTCTTTGAAATTGGCCCTTCCACTCCGAGAAAAATAATCAACTTTCGTTTTATGCCTGTTCCACCGCAGTCCAGATGAAACTGCTCGATAATTCCGAAGCAATTAAAAAGAAAGAGAAGACGCGTGTTATAGGAAATTAATACGTCCGGCTTTTAATTAAACCGCCCCTGATACCCGTAATATTTTGATAAACATAAGGAGGAAATAAACGGGCAATAAATCAGGCAGGACGTCGTATCCCCCGACCGCACATTCCGGGAATGCAAAAAAAAAATTAATTACACGCGGCTAATTACATTTAAGCACATCCGTGCAGCCGGGCCATTTTCGCCCGATCTCATTTGTGTTTCGTCAGTAAAATAAAGGCGAATAAAGGGCCAGCTGAAACCGGAGAAAGAATTTCCCTCCGGCAACCGCAGCCCGCGCTCTCTTTTAAGGCAACCCCCACCCACCCCCCGCGAGGGGTGATTTGTGGCTAATTGCCAGTACTGCCGGTGCTTAACTTCTAAGGCTGCGCGAGCGAACGCGCGAGAAGTCTGTCATTCGCAAGTCTGGAACGAGTTCAAACTTCGTCTTTCCGCGGTAAACAAAATTAGGCCGGGCCGGATATAGCCGCGAGCTCCGAGCGATACGCCGAAGATCGCGCGAGCTTTTCGGAAAGCTGGAGAGGGGGGGCGGGGACAGCCTATAAACCAAAGTTCGATAGCCAGTTGTTTGAGGATCGCGCGATTGCGTGCAAACTTGGATGGCACTCGCGCGAGCGCGATCGAAACGCGCAAATACCATGGCCTCCCACGAACGCGCGAGCGCCGTAACGGAGCGCACTGATTATTTACTCGGCAGTCGCTATCTAAATACGACCGGGATAATGTGCTTAAACGAGTGTATATTGGCAAACGCATGGGGTGACCCAGTTGCGCTTGCGCTAGATAAAGTATATGCAGTTCGGGAACTGGTGTACAGACGTTAAAAGTGTTGCTTAACCGTTGGAAAGTAATAGCAGGGGCTTAGTGGGCAGAAGTGCGTAAATGTACTTTTGTTAACATCGAGATAAGCAGAACTGCAATAATTTCTATGAAAGGGGCATGAGTTGTACTCTGTTCGTCGTGCAGGAGCTTCGTTGCTCACTGAGAAAAAAAGATTCCTAATTGTAAAGTAATCAATTTCCTTATTATAAAGTAATCAATTCAGTTATAGTTAATACATATTGTATTAAATCTTAATGCATATTTCTTAACTATTAGGAAACTAGATTTCATTTGTTTATTTTACGTATCGTTTAATTATTCAGAAATGTGCAATTACAAAAAATTAAACTCCCATTTCTTAACAGTTAAGAATTATTCTTAACAGTAAGGAATCTTTTTTCTGAGTGCACTTTTCTTTTTATGTTAAGGCTTTTATTCAGTTCTGCGAACAATTTTCCCCCATGAGAATGTGCAGAATGTGTAGCAGAAACTCTGAAAATAAAAAAGCGCAAACTCTAAACGTGAAGAGCATAAAAAGAGCCAATTATAGCTTGAATTAAAATAAAAAAGATTGAAGATTGCGGATGAATGCTGAGATATTCGTTCTATAAAAAAAAGGAATGCACATTGACCTTATTTACTGGTACAGCTTCATCATTAACCGACCAGCCTCCAGAAATCTTGTCTACGAAATCTTTTGAATAATCGAGCATTGCCCTCGCTTATCAGGTTATTTGCGAGAAAAATGCATTTATGCCCTATTAACGGAAAGACTATTTTTACGTACGAAAAGTGAAACCATTAAAATATGGAACTTGAAATGAAATTTAACACAATCCTTAATTACATAACGTCACGATGAGCTTCATTCGTTCGCGTACAATACTGTCAGAAACAACTGACCCGCGGTACTCCAAATAAATTTCAATTAACTTACGCAATTTCACTTCGAAATTATATAATGATTAAGCGTCGCTTCGCTTTGCATCGCATTAAAACCGACCGCTTAGTGCTCACAATGGCTCCCTTCACGCGGCGAATCGGCCCAACAACAAGTGAATTAATCCGTCCGGGCGAAAAAGCCTCGCGACACTCGCGCCATAAATTCAGCGGACCTCTTTCCGCCGGCACTAATCCGCAGCGTCGGCAGTATAAGCCGCGAGGCTTATCCAACCTATACTGACAGTATAGAACTGCGCGCACGCACCGCGAAATAAAGTTGCACCATCGACGGGTCCATTCGGCGGAGGCCGACCCCGGAGGAGCTTTAAGTGCGGCGCTGCTCGTTTCTCCGCGGAGATTTAAAGGAGAGCCCCTAGAACGCGAGGAGCAACAGCTAAAACTTGTACGGGTAATGAGCAGGCGCAATCGGTCGCGATAAGCCTTCGAAGGCGTACGGCGGTTGGTTTCGGGATTACGCGCTTAGCCCCGCTCAAGAATGGAGGATGCGAGGCGAGCGCCTGGCCCGTCGCTGCTGTGCCGCGACGGCGCTTTACCTCCGTGGGTGAAGCGTCGCAGCGGAGGCTCGGCCGGGTAAAGCCGCGGCGCTGCGCTTTTCGTAAATGCAAATCTTGGATAATTAGGTGGCCTGCTTTCGCGGGGATGTACGGCGCAAAAGCTGATTTTTTATGCGGGGCCGGCTCTCCTCTCGACGACTGATGGAGTTCGAATTAATTGGAGTGGCAAAAAATTTTAAGTGTGCAGCTACGAGCGAAGGTGCTGCGGAAAAGGAATGGCTAATTTTTTAATGCGACGTGTAGCTCTTCGAAAATTTAAAGCTTGAGAAGCATTTTTCCTTTTTCTTTTCTTTTCCCATTTCTGTCTGGACACATTTATTATGCGTCTATTTACGATTGCACAGATTTATCGCTCGTCTATTAATGTGTTTACACAATTATTATTCGTATATTTATGTTTGAACGAGTTGATTATTTGTTTATTTATGTTTGCGCAAAATTTATTTGTTTCTAAATGTACAACGCACTTCGTTAGCGCTCCTTTAAATTTACTGAGCTTCGCGAGATATTGATTTTCCATCTATTTTTAATTCACAGTATTATAATTTTTTTAATGTAATATAATTAATCGTAATCTGCAACATATCTTGTACCGAAATTTAAATAAGTGCATTAAATATTGGTGTAATGAAACTTATTGAATGCGAAAGATTTCCTTAAATATATTTTCGTTAATTTATCAATTTCTTTCCGAGGGTAACGTTAGATTTTTATTGATAAAAAATGTTAGTATACTTTGCAATTACCGATGCTTCGTTTACGTCCTTTCTCACGCTAAAAGCTTCATTATACAAGCTTCCGTTACGGGAAAGCAATTTATTATGTTAATTTAATCTTCCTATTGTATTTTATTTTATAGTGCAGGCTAAGTTATTGGTCGAGATATTTTCCCATAACTGAATCGATTAACTTTAGGCACTGTTCCAACGCAAGCACATTTAACCACACTTTGACCGTAAGTTTTTTCCATCCCTGTTTTATGTACACATAAATACAAAATGCAAGACTTTAATTCCTTCTGAATAAAGTCTGAAAAAGCCTTAAAAAATACTGGATATTTTACGTTCGTTTCCAGTAAGTCAAAATACATATCGCAAAATTCACTGTGCAATATGCCGCTTTTGCAATTTCTTCGCTATACGTCGTAGCAGTAAATCCGAAGAATAATATTCAAAATTTATCACCGAATTCGATAGATAAAGCCAGTAAAACTTCGAAAATAATTGAAAACCAATACACTTTGGTAACCCAAGCGTATATAAATTTAATAACTTCCAATATACTCAAATGAGAAAAAGCATACTTCGGCCGATCATTCAAAGTTTTCATTTGAATAAATAACTCTAACCACAAGCCACCAGGACTCATGCATTACCATTTTACGATAAATCCCGAGCCGATGTGAATCCAAGTGTACAACCTGTTAATATTAGTTTCGATGATATTGATTAAACTCGAAACGACGCCAAAATGAGTTCGACCCGAAGTGCGAGCTTTCGTTAGCAGGCAGCGTCCGTATTATCGGAGACCACGGTCGAACCCGTTCCGGGGCGTGTACGCAGACGCCTAATGTATCCGGCGAGTGGGAGAGTAGAAACTGCGCGACGGTTGCCTGGGAATTTATTAGTGGCCACGGCGCCGGACAAATACCCATGGGAGGCAGAGCTTTCGCGTGGCCAAGAACCAGCGGGTACGTAAGCTCGCGCGGCCCAATCGAAACCGAAGGAAACTGAAACGCGGATCGAGCCGGCATACAAATGAACCTTTCATAACTTCAGCCAGGCTGATATTTGTTCGTTAACTTGCCGCTTCCATTACACCCTGCCCTATCGTTTTAAACAATCCGACAATGCAGTCAGCCAATATATTGTTCTTTTATATAAGATCCACATTTTTTTTGTACGATACGTACCTCGGGTTTTATCAATTATTTTATGCATTTTTTTTGATACTTTGAACAGTGTACATTCCATTATTTGTTTTATATATTTTTTTAAATGCTGCATTTGTAAATCCGGGTTCTTTTAATAAAAACGTTATACGAAAATGTAAAATTGCTGGGAAGTATTAATAAGAGATAAGTCACATTTGTGACTTTTTTGTATGAATTACCCACTACTTTATCATGCTTGTATTTCTGTCTGACATTTCTCTCATGAAAAATTTTGTACAATTTAAGCTGCGACATAAAAGCCTTTAATATCGATATTTTAATGAAATTTCCGTTTCAAAGATAAATTATTTTAATTAATTCAATTAAAGCAATAACGAGCATGTCAATAATATAACGCATACAATTTATTATTTTTCTTTTAGTTATTTACATTTTAACATTCTTCGTGTCAATTATTTATTTTAATTTCAATCTTGTAACATGACTTTTAACCACATCTTTATATCTTTCATACGGAAACAAATAAATTGAGAAATGCCATATTCCAAATATCCAATCACTTTAGCGATTGCAGTAGTAACAGTCGTGTATTCGTCAGCCAATCGAAAATTTCAGAGGCAATCATACTGTAAAAGATAGAACGTCATAAAAAAGGGAGTGTGTACACTGTATATAAATAACAAACGACAAGAGAAAGATAAACAAACTTCCTTACTCTTTTTCTCATGCGGACACGCTATCGGAATATATTTTTAAACAAAAACCTTTATTCGGATTGATTCACTTCAAAAGCCGCGCTCAACTTTCTAAATATCAAGTGAAATTCACATCGAATAAGCGAACGTACACTTTATAGTGTAATTCGTCGCACATATCGTAAAATAAATTAGTGTATATTCATTAAAATTATATTCGCATTATTCAGTAAATGTAATTCACTGATTCGATGTCACTTATCATTTACTCATTTTTAGAGGTAATTCGCCTTTGCAACTTTAATTCTAAAAGTATATTAACTTCGACCTTTGGACAAAAGAAATCTCTCTTCAGGCTAGTGCACATTTAATTTTTCAGTCCAACAATAATAATCGCATTAATTAGCTAAGTGCCACTATACAATCGGCAATCGATTCGGTGCTCTGCAATGTAGCCGACACTCCGGCGTCGGCTGCAATCTCTCGTCGTCAGGAAATTTTTTAATCCCCGAAGACGATCCAAAGGGAAAAAATTAAGTGCGGCAACAGAAAGAGCCGGGAAGAATCGTCGGAAGGGGATGCAACGGAAGTAGAGTAAGAGACAATCGGAGAGAAAGGAACGGATTAGAGGCAGTAGACACGAATTGGAAACTTTCCCGGTTTGTGAAAGCGCGCGGCTCGCGCGCTCACGCAGGGACCTCGATGGGTAACGCGCAATACTCGCCGAGTTCGCAATTCACCTCGAGGATCCAATAACTAAACTAATTATCCCGTACCGATGAGAAAGTTTTAATCCTACCTTCTCGCGTGCCCCCCTTCGACCACTGACCCTCCACCTCCTCCCTTTGAGTGCTCGAAGTCCCAGAACCTTCCGCGAAAATATTCTTCGGGATATTCTAACAATGTTCGTTTTTATCGGGAGTTCGAACTTTAGAGTCGAGAGGCGCGTGTCGGCCTCACCTACCCGCCCTCCGGGAAAAAAGTGCCGTGCTGCGCCGGGTCATTGGAAATGCCACCGCTACGGACATTTATATAGGTATATACGATGGAGACCGGCCCCGACGATGTCGCTGTCGCGGAGGAGATAAAAAAGTTAAAGGACGAGAAATGCGTCGGGAAAAGAGAGACGGACAAATAAAGTCTTTTACGATCGCTAAATTTTTTAAGACCGCGAAAAATCTAAGGTAATTCGACGATTTTTTTTACACTGAGAGGGACGGGAGAGAGTATTGGATTTGATACGTCGGAAATGTCGGGAAAATTATTCGACCAGCGGAATTATTTGCTGTGTAGAAAAATTCTGTAAGAAAAGAGGGAGATCTTTTCGTTTAAAATCCTCTATAATATTTTGACGTTCGATGGATAAGCGCAGAAAAATAGAAAAAGTTATTTAGTAGAAATAATTTTGAATATTCTAATTACGATTTAATCGAATACACTTTTTATTTCATTATTAAATATAATTTTTCTGTTTTAGAAGTGGAATAAAAATAAGTAATAACGAAAAAACTTTTCTTTTACATTTCTAATTAAATAATTTTTCTTAGATGAAATGATAACAAAGAGCATAGAAATTGAGATGGACATTAAGTTGAAGAATATTGGAAAAGGGAGGGCTAAAAGAAAGACTGTGTGGGCACAGTATTTAGTTTCAAAAGTGGTGAGGGACAAAGACAAATAAAAGAAGAAAGGGTTGCAGCGAGTAAAATGTCTAAAATCTATTCATAGAAGGAATATTTTATGTCGTATTAAATAACTTCTAACAGTCTTTTCTGCCTTGAAGGATATTTTGAAGCTTTATATTATTAAGAACATTTCGAAAATACAAAAGTAAAAAATCAAAATATTATTTATCATTCTCAATTTTTTTCTGTGCAATTGTACTTCATTAAAACAATAAAAAAATAGCTATCAAATATTGATCGGACAAACAAGAGAATACTAAAATAAAGGAAAGTAAATTATGAAGTTGCGGCACGTTGAGTTTGTCTAGTGCAAGATTTCACAAAATCTTTGATAAACACAGCCGTCGAATGAATAAATGGAATCTCCCCAGTTGGGAATAATAAATTTGCTCGAGCTACTTTCAAACGATAATCTCCACTTTGGAATTCTGTTTACTTGGCCGAAGAATTTGCACGAATCGCGGAGTTGTGCCTTCGTTTCGATCATATGCGCATATTATTGAAAAAGTAAAAAATGAGAAAAGAAAAATAGACCGTAGATGGGGCACAAAAGAAAAGCGAAGAGAAATATTGAGTTCGACAGAGTAAGGAGTTTGGTGGAGGCATTAACAGAACAGAAAATTTTCCAACGGGGATAGCACCGCAAGTATAGTATCGTGGGGATAGTATCGCGTGCGAAAACGTACATGAAGGTTGTTCGTTAAGTAACTTTGCTGTTTCTGTTTCCCGTAGTTGCGGCATTTGCATACAGGGACCTCTCTCCAGTACACCAAGTTTATAGATTTTATTTTTTAATCTAATTTCAAACGTACACTAAAACAAGTACAGTAGTTTAAAATTATCCTTTACATATTTAAATAACAGGTTCCTTAATCGATATTCTTTAAAAAATTTTAAAGGAAAGAATGGATATTTCAATTTAATTTAAAAAAGATATCAAACGTTATTTCAATAGAAACTAACGTTGAAGGAAATAAAATTAGACTGGTATAGCTATAAATATTGATTATTGCGTTTTTGAACTTCCTAATCGTTAGAAAATATTAAAAGTTCGCAGGCTGTAATATGTAAAACTAGTGTAATTAGTTTGTAAAAATTTTATCGTTATTGTTTTCCTCAGACTGATAGCTTATCATACAGCAAATGATCGAAAACTGGAGGTAATCAATGGAAAATTTCTCAATTTTGACAGTCTAAATGTATACAGCGAACCATTAAAGCTTGCTATTATAACTTTAGCAATTGCTCTGTTAAAACTTTGTTAATCATCCCTGCCGGAAAATTAAGCATCATTTATGTTGTTGTAACTAACTTTTAGCTAGACTTTTCGAGCATAATCTATTATCATAGATTGGCATATTGTAATTAAAGTATGTCGAGGGTTCGACGTTATGAATTAAACAACAGAAGATCTAGATGCGTGCGCAGCTTTTTGCGAAGGCGCATGAATCAAAACAGGATAAAAAAAAGAAAACCAGTGGGCGCGTACCCTCAATCTCGTGATGCAGATCGACTCTAAGATGGCGCGGCGGTAGTCATACAACCTCGGATTAAAAGTTTAATAAAATTTAGAGCATATTTATGTCCATATAGCGTCACGCCACAGCCTCCGATATACTCGAAATATGTTATAGAATCGGCCCACTAAACAGAAGATGTAACCTAAAAGCCTAAAAGCTCTTTATTTTTCCGGTAGGGATTTTGCCCCAAAAAGTAGCGATAACTCTTTCAAAACATATGGTTTTTGTACAGTAACGATACAATAAACTGTTAATTGTTCGCAAACCTTTTAATACAGTTTAATAGTCTTGGCGACTTAAATTACGGAAATTATACGTTACTATTCGCTTGAAAACTTTTAATGGTAATAAAACCTTCTCCCTTTAATACTGTTAATGGAAGAAGGCCATAAATTATGCCAGTTTAATAAAGAAAAAACGAACCCAGAAAAATATTCGACCCAGTAGTCGAAAACTCGGTCGTCAACAAAAAAATCAAAGAACAAAAGCTCCGAAAGCTCCAGACAACCTGTATTAATTAAAAACGCCCTTAATCAACCAAATTCTGCGTTAAAAGTTTACCCGTTGAACGCGAACTCATCAATAAATTCGGCGCCACCGGGAAGCTCGGATCCACGCACTAATTACAAAATTCAAGGTAGAAATAATAATTCATCGGTAGCACGCAATGAACGGTAGTCAAATGAAATGTCATTCGATCGGAAATCACGAGCGAAGCTTAATGAGAACGGACGAAAGGTTCGCTGCGCCTGTCTTTGAGCTGGTAGCACGTCGAAAGTTTCAATGCGTGGACCCCGGCGGGTACTGTACTGTGAGGGCGTGCCGCCGTCCGATTAGGCTTTTACCGCTCGTCGCATCGCATAAACGCGAGTAGAGGAGAGCGCCAATTCGACCCCCCTTCCCGGCTGCTTTGAAACGGCGGGAAATATTCTCGCCGCCGCGATGCGCTATTATGCGGAATTTTAATGTGAGCGCCGTTCCGCGGCCCTCGTTGGAAGTTAAATATCCTGAATAAACGTGCGAAGATTTGCGTTTATTGTGCAGCGTGGATCCCGGATAATTAGGAAGTTCTTCCAATCTGAAGCCGCATGCCGTAATATTTTCCTGTTTTTTTATTTCACATAATTAATTTTGTTCTTGTTCAAATTCTGAGCGAAAACTGGTTGCTCCGCAGGAGCGTTGCTATATGATTTCTCGAATCTGAATAATGGACTTTGTGTTTTCGACAAAACGAAGATTTAAATTTCAAAGGAGGTAATTAATAAAATTTGAAAGTTGTATACGGTATAAACATTATTACCCCCTAAATATGAAGCGTGTTGGGAAAAGGAAGCGCAAGTAGGATGATTTTCAATAGCGGCAAACACGTTTGAGAATCTCGTAGACGTCAAAAGCTTCATTACCATACGCCACAAATGTTGATTATTCGCTCGCCATAGTTGTTTTACGACTATTAATCAGACATACCAGCGGCCTCACCGCAATCCACTTCAACCTCGACAAGCAAATTTATACAAAATTATGCGTAATTAAAAGAGCTATTAGCGCGTTACAAACGCATTTACATTCCGCTTTTTCCTCAGACTCAAATCAGATAATGCGGAAGGTCTGAGAGCGGGGCTTAAATAGCGGAAAAGTACTTGCACTCGAAATAATTCTACCTTCAAATTATGCGCCCCTTACTCGAACGGAGTTAAAAACATAATTAGCAATTCTTCGTGAATGCTAAGTAAATGCTTTCATTAAACATTAGAGGGAAGCTATCATAAACATTTCTACGAAAAATTTGTAAATAAACGTGGGGTGCGTAAATTAAATTCACTTATTAGTAAATAGTCCTCTGCAATCAATTTTATTCCCACGAATTAATAAACTTACAAGCCTAAAAAAGAAAATAAGCATTACTGGGAAAATATCATAAATATTGCTATAGAAAAACCGTCTACTAAGTAGCCCTTTGAAATCAAGTGAATTTCCGCGAATTAAAAAATAAGAAAAAGTAAATTAAAGAAACTCTTGATCATAAAAATTGCAATTAATTTTTTTTTTTTTTAAATCAAGATACATCACAGAAAATATTATACTTTCAAACATTAGAGGGAAGCTATCATAAACATTTCTACGAAAAATTTGTAAATAAACGTGGGGTGCGTATATTAAATTCACTTATTAGTAAATAGTCCTCTGCAATCAATTTTATTCCCACGAATTAATAAACTTACAAGCCTAAAAAAGAAAATAAGCATTACTGGGAAAATATCATAAATATTGCTATAGAAAAACCGTCTACTAAGTAGCCCTTTGAAATCAAGTGAATTTCCGCGAATTAAAAAATAAGAAAAAGTAAATTAAAGAAACTCTTGATCATGAAAATTGCAATTAATTTCTTTTTTTTTAAATCAAGATACATCACAGAAAATATTATACTTTGAAAACTTATTCTCCGAGTTTGAAACGATTTAATTAACTCACGAAGCCGACGGGTACCGTCGAAGTTCGTTTAAATCTGAGAGGACATAAAAACCAGAATCGACTGTTTGATACTTTCTCGAAACCCTAAATCACTCGGTCGACTGTAGCATCGTACTGCATTACATAACTAGATCTCGAACTTGAGCGAACGTCCTACAGTGGGCAAGTCCCTGCCGTTCGAAAAGTACCGCGTCATCGGAAACTCGTCGCGCGCGTGATTGTGGTAAATCCTCGTTGAGAAAGGACGCGTATAATTAAATTTTTTTCCCTTTCCCCTCCACCTCCTGCGCCTCGCCCTCCTCCAATTTTCCCGTCGGACCATCAGCGAATCGCCGTTTAACAGGCTCGCGCACTTTGCGCTCGCGTATACGCTCCTAACCAGCGAAGTTTTCCATCGTCTAACTTTCGCCATTTTTATCCCTTCCCGTGCCTCCCTCTTGCCCGTCCCACGCCGCATCCCCTAACTCGACCGTCCATAAAGTTTATCGAGTCGTTTTCAAGCGGGAGCCTCGAGTCGTCGCCTGTATTTACGCGTGGGATGCGAACCGGGCGTATATTTTTGCCGCTTCAGTAGTGGTGCAAAGTGCGCTCGCCAATTATAAAGTGAATTTCGCGTTAGCTTAGTTCGATGTGGTTACGCGGATAGAATTATGATTTCACCCTGTCGGAGGGTTGGGGGGTTGCACGGCCATTCCGGCGGGATTCGGCAGGGCCGGCGAAAGTTTTCGGTGGCTGCGCGGATATAACTGTTTGCTGCTTGCGGGCGGTGAAATTTAAACTTTTTCAATGCGGGGCATAATGATCCTTGTTTGCACGGGGCGATCCATTTCCTCGGCGATATTTGCGTTGCTTGATTTGACGCGAGCCATATCCGCAAGGATTTTACGAGGGAGTTAGAAATTATTGACGGGCGCTTCACTACTAAAGCGATATTCAAATTTAGTATGGTGCCTCGGTCGCTTAAAAAGTTCGTCATTGTGAGAATTTTCAGCGCAGCTATTATCGTTCAATGTTTTAATGGCTCATTGAAATTGAAGGAGTTTTCCCACTCGCGATACTAAAAACTTAAGACACTCGATGATGATATTGCAAAAGTTCACACACTCCGATATTTACTATTTTCTGTTTTATCGTCTATCAATTTACTCTTTAATAGACCTTCCTCTTTTTCTTTTTTATTAATTTTATAATGTCGTAAATTTCGCCGATGACCGACGGCGCGGCGTCGCGGGAGAATTAATGTCTAGGCGCAGCCTCTTAATAATATCGGGCAATAATTCAGGCTAATTGCCATGAAAAATCGCTCGACGCGGCCCGTTCGAAGAAACATTCGCAGCCCGCGCGCAGTCTCATAATTAGGGCGCCGGGTGGAAATTCCCCGCGTAAAATAATAAAATCCACCCCTTAGTCCCGCACTCCGTCACTGAGCCGTCGCTCCGATCAATCACCAGCAGCTCCTTACGCCCTTTTCCCGCGCTCCTCCAGCGAATCGTTATAATGATATAACGGCAGGCTACTTTTTATGCGAAAAAATGCTCGTCTCCTCTCTCTCTCTCTCTCTCTTACTGAGGACTGAAAAATGGGCGCTTTCTTGCTCGCGCCGCGGAATCGCCAGCCGTAAATTAGTCCCGTTTGGACCACTGCGCGTAGATATACGCGAGCCACGTTGGCGTGGCTCTATATGCGGGGCGGACTCGCGGAAAAATTTCGTCCGTTCGGCGAGGATTGCGCGCCCGTTATCGCGGTTCCCCTTCCCGCCCTGCCCCACCCCGCCCGCGGGCGAACGCGAAAAAGGGTAGAAAAGTAGATAGATGGGCAGTTCCCGCACTCGAGGGTCACTGTCCCTGAACACACACGAATACACACATCCACATGTAAGCGCACATGCATCTAAGCATACAAATACGCGCGCAGTCCCTCGAATACATGCATAGACACATCCGCAAGCTCACAGAAGCATGCACATAAACACACACACACACACACACACATCTACGGATGCACTGCACGTGTTTCAAAGAGGAGAGGATGCAGGAGCCAATGGTAATTTCGATCGGAAGGTTCTTGGCATATTGCGAAATCCCACGAGCTCTGGCCGAAAGCCGATCTCTCGGAGAACGAGTCCGAATGGCGCGCGAAATCGGCTGTGCCCGCCCCGTACGACTCTTCTGTTTTTATGCTCAATTCTGCCAGAGCTGCAGTTTCGGCGAATAGACCGAATTCGTCACTCGTATCGTCTTTACTTATTGCCCAAAAAATACGCGCGCAGCGGCGAAATAGACGCGCGGGGCGTTCTGAATTTTACATCGTCGTTACAAAAGAAAGTCAGCTTAACGATTTTGGTACTGACAATTACGTTTTTTAGAGTTTGTGTTCGGATACGACGAGAGAGTTTTCTTTTTTAAATTGAATATTTTAATCATATTTTCATTCGGTAGATATGACAATTTGCAATTTTGATTTTATATATATATATAACTTTTAATTATCTTGTTACTCGACATAAAACTTTTAGAACTTCTAATAGCTCATAATTCCTTTATAATTCCCAACAACTTTACGTTGTTAAGCCAATCTATATTTTCAATGAATTTTGATGCAATTATATTAACTATACAAATAATAATAGGAATATTTAACACTCTTAGTCCCTGGTTTTCATAATATATTATAATAAATTTGAAATGAGTGGGTTCTTTTATATAACATTGGGTTGCTAATTGATTAATTGCTCTGAATTTGATTAATTTTTTATTTCTTATTTTATAACATTTCGTGCTCTTGTTTTGCGATCAAAATGGTACTTATTATTACCGCATAAAAAAAAATTAAATGACACTGAAAAGATTGTAAATTTTTTAAAGGTTAATGGTACATGTCTTTCTCGTTATTACGTATAAAATCTTTTTAATAATAGTCATATAAATAAAAAATTAACCGCGTCATTACAATTTAAGAAATAATTATACTATTATGTATTTTTTCTTTTTAAATAGCATTACGTCTTTCTAATTTAATAATCCTGAACTTTTTTTAAATAAATAAAAGTTTTGAATCTCAATCTTTTACATTTTTGAAATAAAAAACTGAATATATCTTTCCAACTAATGTGAGAAAATGTTCTTTCCTCGTCCCACTTTGAATCTCACTTAATTATTTGCGAATAGGTGCAAATCGCTATTTTCCCTAGCACTTTAATTAAAAATAGTAAAAGAAGATGGAGAGAGGGAGAGGCGAATAAATGAGTAATCTCGGAGCTCCAGTGGAATGTCGATTAGTCCAGGAGTCTATGTTTTGCTCTTTTATACATTTAACCGTGTTCGTGCGCTCGTCAACGAACGATAAAATCAAACTCGCGCCAAGAACGCTATTAAATTCCAAAGAAACCGGGCTTTTATAAGGAGGAAAAATTGTTGTTCGTTTTGTTCTACCTGGCTTCAAAAGAATCGAAAATCTACTGGCGTTAATGTACTCATAATTTATTTTTTCCCGATATGCTTTAACTTAAGAGAAAATTCTGTAAATCACTTGTCAACCCTACACCCCGCTTTTTTTCAAATTTACATATCAATTTCATATTTTATTTAAATTGCTTTTATTATTAGTGAATCGACAGAAAAATTACGTAAAAAAATAATGTCTGACCATACCGATATGTCACTACTTAAAATAAAAATTGGGTTAAAATGTATTAAACTATTAATATCTCTAACTAGTTGAAATTTTTATTTCATTTTAGAAATCTTCAATGTAATAAAAATTTAATGAAAATATAAAACGCGTATGTCTGATCATATCAACTCATTATTACTTAAACAAATTAAAATCGATCTAAATTAAATGAAATGTTAACACGTCTAACTTACCACCCCCATTAATCTTTCAAATCTGTAATTATTACAATGCAAAGATTAGTTTTACATAAATTTGATGATACAGAATAATTTATCGCAACTCTTTTAAAGTAATTGAACATATTCCCGGAATAAATGTAAAAAGTCCACGCGCCAGGTGAATGTAAAGTGTAAACTTAATCAACGTTCATTAAAGATAATTTAACCTATTCCAACGCACTTAACACCTTTCGACGATACTCGAGCAAATAACGACCAAGCAAATTAACCCTTACAGGACCATAAGATGGCTGAGTCTAAATATGCAAATACAACATTTGATTTTGGCGCAATAAAGTTTGACAGTTCTTTGTTTTTCTAATCGTTCAGAAACACATTTACCGCCTTGGACATACGTTTTATTTTGACATTCATTAAAAAAAATACCGATTCAATAATAATTGAATAATCGATAACGATTTTTGTAGAAGGGAAAAATATTTCCCTTCAACGTGAATGGGTTAAAAAAAAACCACGCTAAAACAAAACTCTGTGATCACAGCGTAGTAGTCATCACACGAATTCATCGGAATTCACTGCCACCGCGATTATCTCTTTTGACCAGCGGCAGCAGCCACCACTGACGAGCGAGATCGCGGTCAACAGTTAACGCCGCGATTCATCCGGAAATCTGAATCCTCGTTCTCACCGAAGCTCCCGACGAATCTTCCTCCAAGTCAGCGCACAACTTCGAGGGAACCACGAGTCCGACAGGCGACTATTTGCGCGAGCCGAGGTCCAGTTTTGAAAGGATGCAACCGCATCAAAGCAGCGCCGTGCGTACACACACGCGCGTTTCTGGGTGTGAGTGTGTGAGTGTGTGTACGTAGCAGGGCGCATTATCGAGAGCCAATCGGTCGATCCGCGTCTCCGCGTGCGCAGCCCCTCGGCGCTCCCGGTGCTCGCTGACCGCGTCGAGCCTTGATCGACGACGTGTACTAATACGCCTGGGGTCTCCTCCCACCCACGGCGAACTTGAAAGCGCACGCGAGCCGGAAATGTTTTCGTGCAGCACGAGTCCGCGGCGCTAGTCGACTGAATGGCAATTTTCTTCGCCGGCTGCCCTTTTCCTTTGAAAGAAAACAAAGATAGAGGGGAAGTGAAATTCCGGCTGGTCGCGATCGTTTCTACCGATGACGGCTGGCGACCCTCGAGTGCTATATACAGCGCCCCTTGACTTTTGCGTGAGCTTGCTTCTCTTTTTTTTCTTTCTTTTAAAGGGGGAAAGTGTAGGGAACTAATCGAAATGACTGTTTTCATGTTTAGAGTTGCATTTTAATTCGACGATGTCGAGAGGCTGCTTTGATATAGTTATTACAGTATAGGGGGTACTTTATTTTCCAGAAACTTAATGGTATTTAAATTTTTATTGATGTGATGAAATTCTCCGCAATGGATTCATTCATTTCGATGGTCATAATACTTTAATCGCTTTAAATAAATTTAAGTGATATTTGTGATTATCTATCTCGAACTGACGGTGAAAAGAATGCCTACACTGCAAAAAAACTTTGCCTGAATTTCAAAGCAAATACTGGAAGCAAATTTCATCGGCATACATGATTTACAATTAATTTACATTTTCATTAAATTAAATTTAATGCAAATTAAATTAAACTTATTGTAGATTCGGTAAAGTTCATGTACGTCGATGAAATTTGCTTCCAGTATTTGCATTAAATTTAATGCTTTTTTTAACAGTGTATATTATCAATTATTGTAGAATTTACAATGAAAATTAGTTTATATTAAAGTATTTCTATTATCGTCATTTTTAGAAATTTTAATTAAAACTTTCATCTAATTTAATGTACATTACCAAAAAGAACTTTTTTATTAGACAAAATATTAAAATAATTTTTTGTAGGTAAATGAAATAATAGTCATTCTACTGCATCATGAGGCTGCATTACTGGTACAACAATTTTGTTAACGATGCATGAGATATAAGCGAGCTCTAAATACCACAATTCATGAACAAAAATATTTATATTAAACACTCTAATCGGCTTAAACACGCGAGTCTCCCACAGTTTATATAATAATGCAATACCGTACTATAAAAGAGTAATTTTTGATCGCAAAATACATATGTATTCATATATACATACATTAATGTGCGGCAATTTAATCTTTATCCGAATAATCATTTTACCGAGTATTATGTAACCACCAGATGACGCCAATTTATTATACCGTCGGATGGTGAAAAATATCTCGGGCGTACACAAAATCTGCATTATTTCATTAAGCGGCGCCGACTAACGCAAGATGTACTTCGGCATATCTTTATGTGAAATGCATGTTGCATTTAGAAATATCAGCGAATCAAACGCCGCCCCGCGGTGCGCATTTCGACGCCATGATTTATGAGAAGCGGTGGGCGCTGGACGTTAGAACGATTGAAATTGATCGGCTTACGTAAAGCAGCGTTTTGCAGTTACGCGCCTCTGCGCCCAACGGAGGCGCGCGCGCGCTCCACACATACACGCATTTTCTACGTCGAAGCAATTTCGGCCACATAAATTTGGCGCGGCTACCGGAAATCCAGACCGTCTGACCTCTTCTCTCTCGCGTGGCCGCTTTATACTTCCCTCGTATATATACCCCCCTTTTCCCCGGTGGACCACTCTATTTCTCCATTTTTACTCAGGGTGCTCTTTTTCCTATGCCATTCCATAATTAACTTCTGCTTGCTTTTCATTAATTTTACTGAAATTTAAAAAAATTAATGTCTCGCTTAGGCAATGACTACTTTATTTTACACTTTTTGTATGCTTTGATGGTACAGAAAGAACCTTGAATTTTAATTTGCTCTTTGTTGCTCCTTCGGTGCGTGCTTTACGGATTTTAAATTAGAAACTGAAATTCTAGCTTTCATTATTCATTTTTTTTCGTATTTAATCGCAACAAATTAATAAAGATCTGCTGAAAAACATTCAGATTTTTTACGTGTGCGAAGGAGCATCAAATGTGATTTTCATTAATTTTTTCCGATATGCTCTAATTTCAGCGAAAATATCGCAAATCGCTATTCAATTATGCACAACAACTTTTTTATTTTAAGCGACGATTAAATTATTCTACTTCCGTTATTTCTGAAATTAATTTATTATTAGTTGGTATTTAAAAAACATACATAAAACAAAGTTTGCGTCTGACCATATTGATCTGTTACTACTTAAAATTAAGAATTGATTGAATTAAATTAAAAACTGTATCCCTGTAACCTACTTTATCCAACTTCTATTTTATTTTATACGGTGCTTTTGGCATAATTTGACAGAAGAGATAAAACCTTGAGTTTAATTTACTTTTTGTTGCCTCTCTGACCTGCGTGCTTTGCAGATTTTCAATTATAAATGAGATGATTTTTGATATTTTTCTAGATTCGAAAATTATTCCCATTCTTTTTGTTGGTATGTAGAGGAGTACGAAATGTCTGCACTGTGAGTTTCAGAACTGAAAAATGTCCAATTAAAAACTTCTACCACTCGAAAGTCCAGGGTAGTTTGAAAAAAAAAATGAGTCGAAATCAATTAAATAGAATACACCGTGCACATACCTCTCGTAAATTACGAGTAGGTCAAGTAATTGAGGTACTTAAAAATTCGGAACAATGGCTGAGTATTCCTAAATTAATCAACTCAAAAAAATGTATTTCTATCAAGTGTATACAGGTACCTTTTGAATTTTCCCGAAAATACAAATTTCACAGAAAGAAGATTGACCCAGGATCGATTGTACGCTCCGCAAAAAAAAGAGCGTTTAATCGGCGCTGGAGATTTAAAAAAAAAATTAAACTTTATAGCCAAAATATAAGTTCCGAATATGTTAGCGGCTTTAAAATACTGCGATATGATAGTATATTGATGCACATTTATCCTAGGATTACAAACGTACAATCAATCACTGACGCTTTCATAACAATTTGCGCACTGCTGATACTCTTGTATTAATAAATCACAATTTTTATGTGCAATCCGAGTGATAACTTCGATAAGACCCGTTGCATTCGTACGCAGCGTTTTATCGACGACTATTTCTCATCCCTCCCTAGATAAATTAGCAATTAACATTTTGTTTTCATCCGAATTAAACACACACCAAAAGCTCCAAAATTTTTCAACCCCCCTCCAGTGTTATTATATCAACGAACATTTTTGCATGCAAAAGAAAATTCACAAAAAAAAGTGTCCACGCAACGATTAGATTCGTAAGCAGGATAATCAAGCCACAAAATCGCCATAATCAGTGGCTAATAAATACGGCCGAGACAGTCGCTCGTAATTAATACGGGCCGGCTTTAATGCGGCCAAACGATCGTTCATTAATCGCCCCATTAATCATTCAGCCGGCTTAAAATATTAATCAAAAGTATAATTAATCGATCGCTCGTTGTTTCGCAGGTGAGCATCCGGCGGCGATGCAGCACGGGAACTCGAGCAACAGCGGGGCGACCACGCGCACCCTGGCCCTGCTGCTGCTGCTCCTGCACGCGGGCTCCTTCGCGAGGTGACTGCTGGGCCACGTGAGCTCGCGCTAAACAGGCAGCTGGCGAGCGACGCATCGGGCCCCGACTGCTCGGCGGGCCTCCTTCACTCCGACCTCCCTTATGGCCGCAGCTGCCGGCGATCGATCGGGAGGGAGGGGCGTCGGCGCGAGGCCTCCCCGGGCGCTCGATCAAAGTCGCCCTTACCTGGAGGAGCGCGCCCGACTCCCCCTCCGCACGTGTGTACATTGGAGGGCCTCGCGAGGAGGCCGTCACCATGCACCCCGCAACCTTCAAACAAAAAATAAAAAAAAAAAAACAAAACCCTATCCTCGCGCTCGATCGCCGACGCGATCGCGTACTACATACTTTACTATAGCGGATCTGTGTGCGAGTGTGAGCGCGCATGAGTGGACGTCCGAGTGCACGCACCAGCAGGGGGAGAAAAATTTTGACGATGCGGAACTGTCGGCCGCCGCGAGGTATTCCCGATAAAATTCGTCTGGCAGGCCGGGCCTCGGGCGTTATTGAGATTTTTTGTTTGTTGGATTGATCGACTATCTCCGAGATTTGTATAGCGAGTGATCGCAAGCTGCGTTAAGCCGAAGGCATTAAAATCAGCGTAAGGTGGTTCGTGCGCGATCTGCCGAAAATTCTATTCGAATTTTGCCGTTCGTGAGCAAATTATTTAGTTTATTTTTTTGAGATGCTTATGGGGAGTGATTTTGTAGATATGTTGGTAAATTATCATTTATGGTTTTCGTTGTAGAATAAGCGAGCAGGTTACGAGATGGATTATTCGCGCGTGCAGTAGATAAATATATGCAAATGAATTTTACTAATTTATTATAAAAATTAATTTTGCACCTGAAAATCTATATGTGAGACTGTTTTCAAAATTTGCTAATTTGCGAATCGATAGAAAACATGAAAACGAGTGAATTAATTTATGCGAAATATACGTTTTTCTTTGAAATATCGTAATCACAAAAGGAAGAAATATAACAGCTTTTTTATTTGTTTGGCTAATACAATTTTAATCATAAATAGTTTCAATTATTTGTTTTAATGTTTTGTCTATATTCGCGAAATGACGAATAACTCCATTAAAACCATAATAACAAATTTTAGCTTTTCAAACTGATTGCGTATCCAGCGTTTTCTTATCCCAAAAAACATACCGTTTCCTACAAACAAAATATAAATATTCCGAAACGTTTCTCGTCGCAATAGTTTTTTTTTTATTTTATGTCAAAAAATAGTCTTTTACTAACTCTTATTCAATAATCTAAAAAAAAAAAACAATTAAATTCGCGAACCACCTTTTAGAAAAATTAAATTAAACAATCGCGGGCATTGCGGCTACACCGAAATATAAATAAATATAGATAAATCAAATAAATAAATTAAACGGTTACTCACACTTCGACTCTTAGAACGCGCGCACTAAAACTGACTGCCTCTAAAAAAAAGGATCCCTTCGATCTCAATTTCGCGACGACCGCTCAAATTTTCCACGTTTCGCCACCTCGGAACTTATCATACTTTGTACCCGTCTTCGTAAATATTTGCTTCCCCCTCCCGTAGCATCCGCAAACGGAATCGCCTCGCCTCCGATGACGGAAACAGGGCCGCGGGGTCGTTCGATATACGAACCCGGTATATTTGGCAGAGGTCGCTGACATGTGCGTCGTAAAAAGGTCGCGCTTAAAAATAATGACCAATATAACCGGGCGATGCTCCTCGGAGGCGCGCCCCCTCCTGAATCGAGAACTCGTTATTCACGTCACGGCGAGCAAAAATTCTCATTAGCCGGATGGTGAAAAATTTGGCAAGCCGGGGATCTCTTTGCGCGCTCAAACTTTTTCTCCCGCACTCGAGCCCGCATGGCGATTCCTCAATTCTCTCGATGAGTACTTGCGCGCGTGTAGAATGTGTGCGTGTATGTATGTATATGCATGTATGGGTATGTGTGTGTGGGTTCGTACGTATCTGTATGTGTGCTTGCGTGTAAGTGTAGGGGATGCGGAAATATTTAAAAGCGTGTGTGAGTATATGAGAGTGTTCGCGTGTGTGTTCATGTGTATGTCAGTGTGTGAGTTTGTGCGTACATGTGGATAGGCGCATCATCGTCGAATTGCGAGATGGCTGAGAGAAAGTGGCGAGCACGGGTACGCCCGTTATTTTTTAACGAACGTTTTCTCCTTTCCGTTTTATATCTTGCGTCGAGCGCGGAACTGGCGTAGTTTAGTGCACTACTGACATACCGTAGGAGGGAATTCGATATTTTATTGTGTGTCCCGAGATGGTTGTTCGTTTATCTTGCGGGTGAGCGAGAGAAGTATAAAGAGTGAAAAAGAGAGGAGAAAGAGAGAGAGAACAAGAAAAATAAATAAATTGTTACTAATATTTTCTTTCCTCCTTTCGTGTTGATTTTTTTTTCAAGGCAATTGTGAGAATCTGCTGCGTATACTGAGGATTGATGTTTATTGGAAAATGTCGAGCAAATAATTATTATGACTATTCAGTAAGCAAATTAACCCTGCAGAATGTTATTTTACTTACGAGTTTTAATTTAGTTACTTTTGCATATTTGTAAGCTATTGAATTACGAAGTTTGAGGACTATTTGCATATGCGGAGTTTAGATATATGAAAATTATTTACTGTTTTAGAAGCGTTGTAAATATATTCCACGAAAAAATGATGCATAAGTGGTCATTTCAGTTAATTTTTGTTGTTGTATATTTTACGCGTGTAAAGATAGTATTATTTTGACATCAAAGATAATTTAATTAATAGTTTTTTTTTGTCATACATATTTTAATTATCATCTTTTTATACAAAGTATATAAACGAAGATTGTTTGTCCACAACGAGTTTTCTTCCTGTCAACATATCTTCTGTAGGTTTCGTGAGTTGCAGGTGCTGTTACATTAAATGTATAGATATTATAATAACCGAATGCAGGAATTTATAAATAAAAAAAATAAAAAATACCAATCTATGTAATATATTGTTTATATTTATTTAATTGTATAATTTTGTACAAACATTATCGGCTTTGGAAAATAAGCTAGCTTTACGACGTAAATAGCTTTTGTAATTATTATTTAATAATTAATGTTGTTATGTTGAATATATCACATTTGCAGCTATCTTATGAAAAATGTAAATATAAAGATATCGCTAACTTTAGATTTTGTTTTTGTACTGTTAAAGATAAGCTATATATATATTATGTTAATAAACGTAGAATTACAAAAATATAAATTGTCAACGATCGTATATAAATAATAATTTAATTAAAAGAAAAATCAGTCTCTTCTTAACCAATTATTTCACATTTCTTTAAATACGATATTTCTTTAAATCTTCAAATTAATATTACATTGTATTATTTTCAGTGAATTTACATATGAATGAAGAAGAAATTAAAATAATTATAAATGTATTAAATTTTATTTGAAATTCTGATTTTTTAATTTTACCAATATTCAATTTGATTATTTAATTTTATCAATATTCAACTTGACTAATTAACACTGTTTTCAGAAATAATCTTAAGCTGTCCACATTTTATTAAAGACTCCTGGAAATTTTGAAGGACCAACTACTTTATCACTGCGGTGTGATTATTTTCACCAGACAGAGTATTAATTAATTATCTTAATTAATCCGCTACATCATAGACATTACCAAAAAAGTTTACACAATAAATCAATAAAGAAACAAATTATTATGTTTCCCCGCACTAATAAATGATCCTCGTGAAGAAACGCAGTTTTAATGATTTACTGCAGGGGAAGAAATTACGAAGCACCCAAGTCCCGCTAAACCGAAAACCGCTGCAAAGCGAATCTCTGAAAATTTCGAATCACTCTCGAATCAAAGTGCTTGGGATTCACTTTAGTAGGAAACAAAAAAAAATTTTATTTCCAGCACCACCGCTTGTCCATCCGGCCGCAGGCCGTTTGCGCCGAGGCAATATCCTCCTTTATGACCCCCGCTAGAGCGGGCCTAAAAAATTTATTAGCTCGGGCGTTTATCCGCGGCACCCTGGAGAGAGAGAGAGAGAACCTCCTCAACCCCTGACCATCAACCCGTCGATACACCTATATATATCCTCTAGCCAGACAGCGGCAGTTAACGCGCAAAGTCCCGGCTGGAAGGCGAATAATCGAGCCCTGCGGCGGTGGACTAGACCAACTAAATGCCCGACCGCGAGCTCGAAGAACTGATCTTAAGTGGCCCGGACTCCTCGCGGCCGCTGGGAGAGCGCAGCTTCGCGGAGGGCGGGCGCCGGCGCTTTTGCGTTCGAGCCGAGTTTAATGGGGGGATTAGAAGGGTGGAGGGGCGAGGGACGAGTTTATCCGGGCGCGCGCCGACGGTAAATCCTTTCCAGAAGCCAGAAGCAACATCCGACGCAACAACAAACGACGGCCGCGGTTCTCTCGGTTGCCGAGGGTCAGCTCCAGCGGCGGGGGCCAATAAAACTGACCTACTTTGCCGGCGAGGCGCGCCGGACGTTGCCTCGACAATGACGACGCCTTCCGGCCAGCTTCTTGCCCCTCCCCCGGCTCCTTCGGCTTGAACTGCACGATACATCCTGACGATCGGTGCGCGACGCGTTGGCAAAAAAATCACGTCCCACATGGGCTTCCGCTTACGGCGCCGTTCGCGAAAAATTGGCAAATTTCTTACGAGCACGATTTCACTGGGTTAAGTGTTTTCTGCACTCTTTCGGGGTTTTTAAGATTTATACAGATTGAGTTATGTAGATCGAATTTAAATAAGCAGAAAGGAAAGAACTGGGTGGTCCACTTTAATCTTCGTGCAGACCGATGTTTTTGCTTAAATTGGAATAGTTTCTTGTAAAATTTATGAGAGCTAAAACAAAATTTTTTGAAATTTATACTCCAAATTTGGAAAGAAACTTCAGCAGATTTTACAAGAAACTATAGCAATTCTTCTAATAATGTCGATCCATGGGGATATTGTAATTGATTATTGCTATTTTTAGTAGAGAACTTTTAGAAAGCAATAGTGTCGATAAGCAATAGCAGTTAGTAATTATATATTTTACGTAGGATATAATTAATCAAAATTATTTATGCATTGAAAAAGAAAACTAAAGAGCTTAAGATGTTGCAATTACATGGCACGGACGGATAAAGAGTTACAGTTTTTTTTTTCGCGCGCACCTCGTTAAAATGCAATCAAATAAAATTAAAAATTGTTTTGATGTTGAAAATTTACGACGAACAATGAGAAGAAAAAAAAGGAGGCCGAGAGATCTTTTCAGAATGTAATTCTACTTTTAATGAGATCCTTTTTACTGAAGAACTTTTAGTAGTTCGTTAAAGTAATAAAAATGTCTGAATAAATATTTCTCCGGTACGTAAATCAAATATCGCGAGCATTTTTCAGTAAGTAAACGATAAATAAGCTCGCATAAACCCAAGCGCCTTGATTTAAAACTCCGAGAGACTACAATTTAATTAAGGAAAAAATTGTGTTTACAAAGTTGGTCACTGTTCAGATGCATTCCTCGAGTTTGCAATGAAAAGATGTAGCAACTGGAGTTCCTGTTTTTAACTAGTTCTTTTTGTAAAAGTAGCTCTTTGGCTGAGGAGATAGAAAAATGGCTTTGAACTTTTGCTTTTCTGAAAATGAATCCTCGCATACAACAGAGAGGCTCGCCTCTATCTTATTTCACGTATGAGCAAAACCGAATAACGAACGTGGAAGTCTAATTTCAAACGAATTTTTTTACCTTCATTAAAAAAAAAAATGGACCTAATAAATAAATTAATATTAACAAACACAGAAAATATCAAGGGTAACAAGTGAAATTTTATAATAAGGTGGATAATGCAGAGCAGAAGAATAAGAATTCAATGCTTCAAGTACTTATTACCGACAACAAAAGCGGCTGGCAATATTCAGCAAATTGAAAAATTTCAAGTGCATAAAATCTCTTACATAATATTTTTTTACGACTTCCCTATAATATATTCGCGCGAAGTGTGAGAAGAGGAGGGATAAAGCGGCGGCGTTTCACCCACCCATTTCTGGTTTTAAAGATTATCGAGAGCGCGTTTATTGAAGCATCGAGAGTCGGCTTCCCTCGGAGGAGGCGCACGCGCACAATGCAACCAGCCTCCCCACCCTCCGAGCCCCTCAGCGCGTCGCGAAAGAGGGAGATCATAAAAGCACGCCGAGAGATGGGAAAAATGTAACGCTATTACGGATGCGACCGCGTAAAATAAAATTCGACGAAGTATATTTGACGACCCTGCGGAGGAAGCGAGCGAAAGAAGGACGGAGGAGGGTAGAGCGCATAGGGGAGGCTGGAGGGCGGCGGAGGGGGTGGGGCCGGGGGAGAGATAGCGGCTTACCTCAGAAACAGGCGAGAGATACCGCGGGGAAACGCGAGACTGCATCTGTCAATTAAATTACCCGAGAGACCGGGACGTATCTACTATGCATTATGGACTTTCGTAACTCGCTCGATCGTACTGTACGTCGCAGCTGCATTACCTGCTCTCGCGACCACACCGGATTTCTATTTCAAGCGCTAAAAAAGGGAACTGGCTTGAGTTACGTTTCGGAAATTCAGCGACCAGAGTCCACATCTAAACTTTAGTTCGAACTTCAGTCGAATTCATTATTATTGCCGTGAGGTCGCTGATCAAATTTAATTCATCATTGTCGATGATGGACTACATTATTCTTCATTTACTTTGAATACTTAGTTTATGCAGTTTTTTATTTTTTTTATAAGAATTTACGGGTATTAATTCTAAAGACGAGAATAGTAGCAAAAAAATAAATAAAAAAAATATTTAATAGCCATTACTAAAATTCTGTAGCAAAGCCATGTAACCTATGCTCGCATTCTGTGGAAGATTTAAGGCATTCCAATTTCTGCGCTGAAATGTATTTGGTAATTTTAAGTAAACATTTACTTTAATATTGCTGGTTAAATATTGTTTTAAATCAATTAAATACTTCTGTAAAATTAATTGAATTTAGTTGACTCTTAATAAATTTAGGAGTTTCAAAGTTTAACAAATTTAACAGGTACTATTGAATTAAACATTTATTATGTATAAATAAATGTTTACTTATATAATATTTAATTATAATGTTTCGTAGAATGTTTAATTATACAAAATCTGTAAATTATGCTGTAGTATATAATAAATACAGAATTGCCATCCATTTTCGAATTAAATTTTATGTCATTTCATCTGTCAAATAGTACACAGTGGCGTAGTTATGTAACATCAGCTATGAATTAAGACATACAAGTAAATGCTGCACGTAACATCCATCCTTTAAAATTTGATACCAGCTGCAACTTGAGGCAGCGCCAATTGAACGCTCAAATAATCGGCTTTTCAATCTTACTTACGAATTGCAGAAATTCTGTCGAAATCAGATTACTAAAATTGGATAAAGTATACTTATAAAGATTGCAACGTTATTTCACAACGGCGAGGCGTTAAAAAATTACTTTTAAAGTTAGCTCGTTTATTTCAATTTTAAATCGAAGATCTATCATCGAACGCCCCTCTACTGCAAAATAAGCAATCCTTTATAAAAAACGCTACATACAGCCCGGCATAGTTTCGCGAACGATAAAAGAAAATCACATTACTCACCTCGACAACCGCAATACTTAAAACTTCCCATCGATTTAAGCAAATAACAAAATTTTAAAATTTTAATCATTAGAAAAAGAATATCCGCTCCGCTCGCAAGTAGATAAAGGACGGCACTGATCAGACGGCCCGGCGCCGCGTCTTCTCTTCCCTGCAGCTCGTAAAATTTGAAACAACCCAAGTAAATTTCTTTTTAAAATTGCAAATAGGATTGAAGGAAGAAGCGAAAATCTACATCCATTATTGCAGCGACTACATCGTGTCTTTCCAGCGGGCAGTTCCAACAGTGCGCGAAATGCACCGGAGCGGGGTCTCGCACTCGCTCCCTCATTAAACATTTGGGCGGGCGCGCATGACAATTCCCCGAGCCCGTTAAATAAAAAAAATGAAGAAAAAAAATTCACCGGGCGAAATTTCACCGGCGCAAATGCGTAACGAGCTGGAGAGAGCGAGCCTGAGAGGGGGAGGGTCGGCGGGCTCAGGATCGATCGAAATTGGATAGCGCGCGCGTTAAAGCGCCGGGCGTAACCCCCTTCCGACATCCGCTCTCTCTCTCTCTCTCTCCCTCTCTCTCGGAAGCAGCGGCGACGCACACTCGGCGGCAACCGGTTAAAAGCGCATTTCGATCGGGCCGGGCTGTCGCGCATTCGTTGCTCATTAAGTCTCGCACACCTACACTCCCTCCGGCTCTTTCGACTCTCTCGCAGGGTGTAAATTCGTACGCGCTGCAAAGAACGGCTACGCCCTCGTTAAGTCGACATTAGCGCGTTTTGCATGTACTCCCGCGAAATTATGTCGTTCGGTGGAGAGTCGCGAGCGGCCAGCTTGTCAGGCGCACGTGATATTGATGAATACTACTTGCGGAGGATCTTCCTCTCTATCCATCCCCCTCGGCTTCCCCCTCGACTGAGCTTTTGTCACCCTATCGAGGTTCCTCGCTCTTTTTTTATCTTCGTGTACGCATCCCCCCATTTTTTTACGTTCGCGCGATACGGTTATTGACTTTTCACGCAGACGTGAGCTGTCAGCAGATAGTTCTACCGGTCGATGATATGCTCGGAAGTGGGACTTACAATCCAAAAATTTATTGCCGCTGGAGCAACGCTGTAGGAGAATAAAGATCCCCGTTGATTGGGGGAAGAAAAATGTTAGTACCCGCCTATGGGCTGTTCCGTGCATAGTTAAGTATCGCTCGATTGGAGTAGGAGCGACGATCGACTTCTCTTAAAGTTCTACTTTAAAAAATATTGATTTAACATTTGGGAGGGATTATCTGCTCGTGATTAAACGTGAAATATGGACGATTAGTGAATTTTCAATTAGTAGAGTTTTTTTTTTTAGATGTCGCCCTAATTATTTGCTGAAATATGTTGGAAGAAATATTTTTGTAGCAAATTTTGCATGAAAAGGAAAAAGCTTCAAATCGAGCTGTCGAAACTTTTAGAATGCAAGAGCTGAATTTACCGTAATAAGAAAAATACTAAAAGGAAACGTGCTAGGATAAAATGTGTCACTTTAGTTGAATCGTACGCATCGATTGCGTTAAGCGATGGCTTGTCTCTCGCGGTCGCGTCATAACTTACCTGGCAATAGCAGCTAAAATTTCCGTTTTAAAAATTCTATTTTTACATTTATTCCATTGTAGATTTAATTTTCTTTACTTTTATTTCAATGTAGCAAAAAAAAAAGAGGAAAAGAAAATTAAGAAACGAACGAGGGGAGTCATATTTAGATACATTCTTTTATTCTAAATTGTAAATATTACAGATCTGAAAAATATGGATAAAGCACCATAAAGTTCACATCCTAGCCAAGTATTCTTTATCCAATATAAGACAATCTTAAACTTCGAGCTTTCTCTCAAACGCAGTGAGATTCCTTTGGGAATTTGGCATCACCGTAAGAATACCTGTGGGAATATTCGGATGTAACTTTGTCGGATGCGAGTCAACCTTAATTGAAATCTCAAAGTACGGCTAAGAATACCTCTATAGATCCTCTGAGTAAATATTAATAGGAAATGTATACAAAATCAATAACAATAAAAAAAACTCATGCACCATTTACATGGCAAATTTTCTTCGTTCATCTCTACCTACTCTCTAAAGTTGAATTAGTGAAAAAACACTATTCATAGTGACTATGCACTAATTTGAAAAGTGAAAATTGCTCCACTATGAATTAGTGGAAATCTACTATTTGAAATCGTGAATAAAATGTACTAATTGAAATAGTAAATATATCCACTATTAAAAATAGTGAAAATCACAAAATAAATATTCTTTTTTATTTTATGTTTATTTTCCACTAATTTAAGAGTGTTTTCTACTAATTAAATAGTAGAACACTTTTTCACTATCTCAATTAGTAAAATTGTATTAATTAATAGTGGGTTTTACTAATTGATTAGTGGAAAATCTGATCACTAAAAAGATTAGCGTAATTTCCATTAATTCAACTTTAGAGAGATAGAAAACAAGAAATCCCGCTTCAATTAACAAGAAAAAATAAAACGTATTGTTATACGTTTCTCAAGCAATAATGTATTTTCATTAATATTTTCAGAATAAATCAGTGGAATGAGTCAACATTCGGCACAAACTGTTGCCCCAGAATCTCATTTTCCTCGCAGCATGCATATAATCTTTACCTTACGCTCATCATCGAGGGGCTGCACGGGAATTCGCATAGTCGTTCCATTAATAAAGTACATCCTGTGCAAAGAGCGGACGAAGCGAAGGGTGGGATTTTAAATTCGAAGTTGATCGAGAGACAGAGAGGGTGGGCGCGTATATTCCGAGAAGGCTTCATCAAGTTCACGTCCGGTCGCCCAATAGCTCCGCTCTGTACATACATCCTGCACGGACTCCTTACTCCCGTTCACCGTAATGAACGATCGATCATCACTCTCTCAGCTGGAGGAAGCCGAGGCTGCCTGAGACGAACTTTCGAACCGTTCGTATACACCACCACCCTACCCTCTCCCCCTTCTCTCCTCTGTACCTCATCCGCCGAGGGTAAATATTCCACCCGGGGATGCTATCGGCGTGCCGATATTAGAAGACCAACTACTAAACACCGGGCCTGCTTCTCTTTATATTTTCCCGTCTTCTTCTTTTTAAATGGACGAATAAAAAAAAGAGGCGCTGAGAAAGGAGGAGAAAGGGTGAACGGACAACTAGCGGATTCTGAGGAAAAGGGTAATCTTATTACGAGGTAAGTCGGCTTATTTCTCGAAATTTGATTATAAACTCCGGCGTTCTGTATTAGTATGAATGAAGTGGTACGCCGTGCTAGGCGCTCGGGCTATTCCGCAGCGTTCGCCGTAGAGTTTAAGATTTTTAATAATTTCGATTGCCAATTGGCAACTTTTTATTAGGTTTACACTTCGTTACGTTTGAAATTACAGACAAGAGATTGTATATCGATCAAATAATTTCTCACTGATAGACTGCGAAAATTGCCATGGTGGTCCTATTTTCGATGGAAGGACTTGGGAGAATTGCTCGATGGAAATTACTTCTTAACTCGGTGAGAATTTTAAAACTCGCAATTTTTTTATTTTCGTCTGGTTAACGATGCAGCTGTCCAGACAGGCGAGTATAATAAATTTAGAATCAATAAACACGAACACTTTATTGATAAAAAATCTAAGTGACTAGTAATTCAGTAAGAACGTTTCAAGGTTTTATATCCATAGTGATATACCTTCGTTTATAATTTATATAATGGGAATAAACGAAACAATTAATTTTACCTACGCTGAACTCATTACACCTAAATGTTTTCAACTTAAAATATAATAAAAACTAATATGTGGTCTATCTACCATATAAAAGGTGAAAAAACAAACTTTAATGGTCTACAGTCTTATCGTTTTTTCTAAGACAACTGAAGCCCAAGATATGCTGTAACTTCAAAGATTCGCTGAAATTGATATACATGCTCGTCTAACGGCTAACTTTGAACGAGAGTACAAATAGCTGAGGAAGAAGTTGGCTGCAAGATGCATGTGAATTTATTTTATGTATTTTGTAAACAAAGAAATTTACCTGTTCCGAAAGATGTGCTCGAAGTAAACTTCGTTTAAACTTCTTTCGCGCGGCTATTCCGAGATTTTCCACCAATTTTCTGATACCAGACCAGACTAAGTTGATCTAATTCGCAAAATAAAATATCTCCAATTAAATATTTCGAACTGCATAAATATTTTTGAGCAGAAAAGTCGTTTACTTTTTAACGATATCTAGAAATTAATAAATCTCCTTGAGCACCGTGTCACACATATCGATCGTCATAAATTCAAGGATTTCTCTCTATAAAGGTGCTCATAGAGGGCTTAAATTGCAATATTGAAATTCACTATTACTTCACAACAAAACGGCACTGATTTTATGTACGGAATTATCGAAGAATATTCGACGTGCTTGTTTGAATTCCACACGTATTAAGAAAATTCTAACGTCTCAAGAGTAGACTCTTTTTAGTCGAATTATCTTTCGCTTCTTCCTTTTGCGATAATAAGATGCATAATTAAAGCGCGAGGTAGTCGCGGAAGATAAATTTTTTTTAATTAAAGTAATGTTCTGAAAATTCAGTAAAACGACATAATAATGGTTTATGCAAGACAAAGCTTCTCAATCTCTCATCGATTTTCGATAGTTCAACAAAGGCTCTACAAATCCCCCTCACGCTTCGTAATGTTCGGCATTCAAAGTCTCACATAAACAATGAAACTCACCCTCACCTTTCCTGCCTCTGAGCTGTGGATGCAAGAGCAACGGAACTTTCATCGCGAATTATAGTTCCAGCACCCGTTAGAAGATTATACGCCGACAAACGAGATTTACCAACGATTGCGACAGCATGTAAATTCGCCGACCGTTGTGCTTATTTCAGGACCATGACGTTGGGCTATCGTGGGATTCCGTTAGCCTGAGATAATCCTTCGATTATTTTAACTCTAATTTTTACGTGATTTAAAGCCGTGAAATTAGTTTAATTTTTTTACACTGATAATTTATTTGAAGCAGATTTTTTATTGATGTGGGCGAAGATACAATGCCTTTATATAAAATTATAAAGAAAAATCTGAAGTAAATGCAACCTAAATAAATTATTACAAAAATGTAGAAAATTGAAGTAAGAGATTTGATTGAAATCTTATAAAATGTTTATAAGATGCTCAATACACGTAAATCATAAAAAAAGAGTATTTTAATTTTGAATAAAGAAACAATCAATATTAAGTGTAAAACAATTTTCCGGCATCACCCGATAATTTCTCAACTTATGAGTAAGAGATCGAGTTTGCAAAATTTTAGCAGCTCAAAAAGATCGTCACATTTATAACTGTTCATTTACATTTCAAAGTAAAATTTCACATGCACACACACATCGACCAGATTTCCAGGGATTAAACCGCTGTATTTCGGCATTTACGCCCTCTAATTCTCAAACAGCAAATAAATTTTCAAAAAGCTGAGACAGAAACTAAATATTTGTTCAAAAGCATCGCCAATAAGGATAGAATATTATGCACACTTCATCCATAAGGCCATCGTTTACAAAGTGAACATTTTACGCACGATATCCCGATACATTTGTTTGCGCGTCTCGCAGGCTTGCGGTGTAAAATAAGAAGTTTGGCTGGCTAAAGGGGAGGCCCGAGAGAAAGCGAGGGCAAACAAAAGGGTAGAGTCGCGGAGAACCGAAGTCGCTACATGCACTTCGGCTTAGGATATCACACACCTCTGCCACTCGAGAGCCCTTCAAACGCTCGGCGCACGCATTCGTGCGCCTGTGCACACAAGTCTAAGGTATTGTGTCGTTATTCGATACCGTGAGGACCTGAAAAAGAATCCCGCGCCGAGCGAGAAGGGAAAGACTGCGGCGGCGACTGGATATACGCGAGCTGAGGGTGTGTAGGGGGTAGCGAGCGAAGTTCCGGAAAAGTGCCTGGAGAAAGAAACTTATACAGATATATTGGATTTTGGATGCTCGCGACCTCGATCCACGTCAAAAGCCGCGACTAACTGACATTTACGGAATAAGTGCGCGACGAACACGCGGATAGCTGGGAAAGTGCGGAAAGCGGAAACTCGATAAAAGCAGCGCGAAGGAGACACGCGAAAGCGAATATGCGATTGTACTGTGCGAGACTCGTCGACGAGTCAACGATGCAAATGAGCTTTCCGCTGCTGTTTTTCTTCAGCGGGTTATTGCGGCCTTATTGCGCGATCTGTTTAGCGAGTGACATGAGTTCATATCGGACAGTGAATGCCTGCGCAATATAATCTGCTCTTCTCATCGGGTAGGGAAAAAATATTTTAATATATTTATGCAATTAGAATCGATGTCCGATCTGACGTTTACCTGTACTACTTAACGAATGTCATCGTATCTGGGAATAATCTAATTGAAGCATTCCACTTTACAATTCAGTGATTGAGATGAATAATGAACAATTATTGCAAATAGATGTAATGTCAACCTACCGTCTGCTTGATTGCAAATTTGAAAGATTTAATTAATGATGTATGTTTCTTATCCGAGAGACTTGTTCCAGGGTGACGTATATTGTGACCACAACAGAAAATACGATTTTAATTAAATAACGATAACAAAAGAAATTTATAAGTAATTTTATAAAGCTTTCATTTAATTAAATTAAAAATACATTTTCTGTGTCGCTTTTTGCTAATGATATGTTAATCTATTTTTAATAATAACGTTTAATCCAAGAAAATTTACGTATACTTGGACAATTTATTATTTATCATAATACAGTACAAGTT
The DNA here is from genome assembly GCA_018906775.1 of Sycophila sp. Sp_5. Lineage (NCBI taxonomy): Eukaryota > Metazoa > Arthropoda > Insecta > Hymenoptera > Eurytomidae > Sycophila > Sycophila sp. Sp_5. The sequence continues at coordinate 246,396 of JACCID010000004.1, forward strand.
ATACAATTATCTAACTAAATATAGTTAATTATTTCCATGTAGTTAGTTAACATTTTAACGTAGGCTCGTTTCTTCATTTATTTCCTTCTAAATAATTTATTGGCATTTATAAACATGATGCTACTATATAAAATCAGTGTAATTTTGCATCGTATAATTCGATCTTATTAAATCCAGCACTGATCCAAGAATGAGCTTTGAGCTAGATAATTAATTGATCAGCGCGGCTCGAATGGTATCCGTAACCGATTTTATCGGTAATGGCAACAAACGGGTAGTTCGCAGACCCCTTTTGCCACATTGAATGCTAAGCATTCAATAGCACCGGACATTCGCTTTTATATATACATACATACATATTTTTATACACGTATACAATTATCGAAGCTTGTGTATCATTTAAATTTTAAGAGGAAATACCAGATGAACCAGCGACCACCCTAGTCCCCCAGTGTATATATATATACATAGGCACGTGGAGCTTAACGCCCGGAGAAATCGAAGTGTATCCCCGACGTGGACATCCGGTTTACCCAGCGAAGAGATGCTGCTTAATGCATGCGCGTACTTTAATTAATGAACAGCATCCGGCGACAATTGAAACCTATGCCCTCGGCCACTCGTGCAGGTGACATTAAAATACGCCGTGAATCCGGTGTTAATTTCGTGCATATATATGTGGGCGTATACACAGCAAGTGGGTGTTGGGTGGATCTTTAAAAAAAACCGTCGCGATCGGTCTGCCCTTAATTGATTTAAAGCTTATTGTAGATATCCTGTCGCGTACGAAATAGTGTAATTTAAAAATACTTTGTGTGCTTGGATGTTGAAATATTGATTAAGACATGTCTGTACAGGAAATAATTGATTCGTTTAGTAAAAACTATAAATAAAATTTATAATTGAGGTAAAAAATAATACTTCGGTAAGAAACTTCGGGAAAGTCGAGTCTGATGTTAATATTTATGAAAATAATACTATTATTTCTTACTCTAATTATTAATTAGATTTGTAGTTTCTAGTATTACTTGTTGGACGGCTGAATAGTTCATTTTAACAATTTAATGATGAAATATTTATTTTTATATTAGGCTCTTATCAACTTGAGGTACAATAAGTTTGTTTAACAATTATGTCGAGCGAAGTAGAAAATAATGATCTATTCACCGAGTATGTATTTTTGTCCTCGAGTACTGCAGTTCGTACTCGGTAGACTCTTTACTTATGAAATTCTCATTAAAAAAATAAAAGAAATTTAATGAGTTAAAAACATTCATTTGTTGCATACTTGCAACAAATAAATTTTCTCTTAACTTAAAAAAATACTAATTAACCTATATCATTTTGTTTGTCTTAATAACTATAAAATAAAGAAAAGTTAATATTAAATATTTAAAAACTAATTGAGTACAGACGAAAGTTAAAAAATATATTTAATACAAGCAATTACAAAAGAACCCAGTTATGAATTATTAAACGAGAGCAGTTCGAGCTATGTTTAATTATATTTAAATAAATCAAATCATACGTCGCCAACGGCCGAATGAATGTATTGATTAAATTTACATATACTATTTATGCACGACTGAATTATTCAAAAAAAAAAAAAAAAAACAAATAGAAAAATATAAACTTCGCTATCAATCGTTAGAACGTATTCAAACAAACATTACTTTTTTTTGTTGTAAACTCATAAAAAATAAACTTTCGGAATGTTTATCCTAAGTAATGCAAGCGTAAAGTTTCCCAGCGAGCTAAATGCACTCGCGAGCGGCTATAAAATACGGTAACATCGAGAAAACGTCCGAATACTCGCGAGCAAACCGAGGAGCAGAAATTCATAATTACTTTCGCCGACAGCAACTTAGTCCAGCGAAAATGCAGCGTCGAATTTCGCGCAAAACTCTTAAACTCTTCCAACTGGCGCCGCGCAGGCGTTTGTTTATTCACGAAACAGCCCTCGAGCTTTGACGAATCGTCGAGGCAATCCGCGCAGTTTCGCTCGCCCGAAAAAAATAAAGTCCCATAATTATACCGAACGACTCGCGCGGAGCATACAACAACAATCCCAGCAACAAACAAGCTCGTGGTCATAAGAGACGGGGGGGGGGGGGGATAAGGCGGAGGCGCGGGGGTAGTTCCCGGAAAACAACGCGCCGAGTGTCAACAACAGCCTGGTCGGAAGCTTTCGCACCGCACCGCGAAGGCAATTAAACGTACTAACTTGCCATCAGCTGAAGCTGCACGTCCCAACGTAAACAAGTTTCAAGCTCCCGTCGCCGGGAATTCCTAAGTCCTGTCCTGGTCCGCGCAACTGCGGGCACTTCGCACACGCGCCTATATCGACTCTCTCGCTCTCTTCGTGGCTCGGCTGAATATGTCTGGGATAAATGTGCGCACGTACAGCGGGGCGAGTAGGCCGAAGTATCGCCGCGTCATTTGCATAAGCCTTTACGGTTGGCCCGCTTGGCCCCCGCTCGATCGACAGTCTTGGATAAATAGACTTCCGCGGTAAGTCGAGGGGAGCGTGTCCGCTGCACTTTTCTTAGCTCCGGTATGTTTTACGTGTTTATCCCGTGTTTTCATGAAGTTTGCTTCGTTTCTACAAGAAACTCATAAAAATTTGTCAGCGCTGCTGGTACGACTAGCAGCCCTCCCCTCGTAACATCCGCGGATCGATGTTTCCTACATACATAACGCCATTATTCTTGGAGCTGAAATATTGCTCGCTGTTTACGTTGCTTTTTGGAAAATATTTTAAGACTTCTTTCGGTTTTACGTGGAGTGTATTATAGTTTGAAAAAAGGGGATTTTTTAACGCGTTTTTCATGGGCGGCAGTCTGTAAAAAGTTTAAACATTTTACGGACTTTTTGATTGTTGCTTAGAAATGTAGTTTTTTTTGTCAATTTTGACAACTGTGGTTAGCAAGTGTCGATTTAGTACTTTTGTAAATAAATTGTGTGGAATTTTTTTAACAATTGAAAAAAGCTACATACAAAAATAAAAATGCGAAAAAAATGAATCAAATCAAATAAATAACTAAAATTCTCTTTAATAGAAAAAACAATAACCAACAGAATTCTGCTCTAATTGAATTTCAGTTTGAACGTTAGTTAGTACATTTCTGCGTTGATCTTTCTAAAAAAAAGTTTATTGAATTTCACAATCTCCGTTTTATTTGTATTATAAAAAAGAGGTATGACTTAATACTATATAAATATTCAAAAAAAAAAAAAAAAATACATACGTTACATTTTCGGTTTAATATTAAAATCCATTTAAAACTATACATTTATTCTTGACCGTAATTAATTCGATTAGCGCAATACCAGTAGACCGCGTAGTGAGAACTCAGTAAATAGAACTGTAATACATGAATTTTTTTAAATTTTTTCAGTAATTCGTTTAAAATATCTTGATGAGTAAATGAGTAAATTGCTGGAAATTAGTTAGCGGCGCTAATAATGCTACTATCGATCGAAATGAATTATTTTAGAGAATGTTTTGACAAAGGTGATTTCATCAGCAGAGCAGCAACAAATAAAATAAAAAAAATATTCCACGTCGTTATATTTTACATCTAACACAATAAAACATTCAATTTTAATCAGCGCATCACAAATTTAACATCGCATAATCGCACATCAAAATTATTAACATAATTAATAACTCTCCAACATAGTCTGCGGAAATTCAATAGTTCTCGTTCGATTTAAACGTTATTGGCTTAACTTATCGGCATCCAATTAATTCGGAAACTCCGCGAAAATAAAGGAAGCGCGCGCGATCCGCCGACCCGACGTGCCCCGGCAGCGTGCGCTCTAATTCTTTGGCTAATTAGGTTAACTCCCATCATCTCCCGGCTCCGCTTTCGTAGGGCTATACTTTCTCCGGCGAAGCTGCGTCCTCCCGTCGATATCGGCAAACAAGGATCCGCGACACTCGACAGCCTCCTAACCGGTCCCGCTCCCTCCCGGCCTTTCATCGTACGACTACGAGTAAGTATAACAACGAGGCCGTCGAGTTCACCACGTTGTGTCGCCTCTCTCGTCACGATGTCGCGGCTTTTGCGTCCCCTCGAACAAGAAACTAATATCGCTGCTCGCTCGAAACACTTGACCAGCTCGCGATTTTGACGTCGCGTCATTACGGCGAGTGGATAATATTTCGAAGGACTATAGAGCGACTCCATTTGTAAGGTCCTCCCGGAGGAATATAACTGCCTTATATGCGCCTGATCGAAACAAAAATAGTCCGGGCTATCGATTTTATTCAAATGAAGCTAATTTTTGCCGACACTCAAAACTACTCCCCTCCCCCTCGGGCAAAGCTTCCAATTTGTCAAGGCCGGATTTGCTTTAAAATTTGTACGTTGAATTAAAGTGAATTCTCGGGCAGACGACGCCGGCGGGGCCGCGAATTCAAATACAAGAATGTAAATTACATGCGAGCCCGGCCCATTTCGCCTGCTAAATCCGTGTGTGGCACTAATGACACTTGGCCTGTCAGATAAATATTATTGTAAGACTAATGCCTGGCGAAATTGCCGCGGATATTTACAAAAGAAGCAAAGCCGCGAAATGTTAAAGGAGCGCCGACAGAGGAGGGGGAAAAAAGGTTCGCGGAGTATACACACCTAGAGGCGGCTGCGGCTGTAGCGCAGGGAGGAAAAGAGAGCTGCCGCAGTCAAATCAGCTAGAATCGGGTCACAGGCAGCGCGCGCCGGGCTATAGTGTCGATGCCAGAAGTTGGCCGAGTCAACGCGCGTGTCACGCAGTCGACCCCAATAGCCTTTTAATCCCGACCCACGATCGCGACTCGCCGACCCCCCACCGTTTGCTCTCCTTCAAACTTCGTTTTTCTCGTGCTCGCTGGTCGGATTAACACTTCGATCATGAGGACGTTCCGCGAGCGCCGCCGTTCTGCGTGCGTCCAATTAGGACCAACGGGCGAATTTATTTAATCGCGACTTTCTCGTACCGCGCCGGCCGAAATAAAACTTCGTTATATCCTACGATGTTAATTCGGTCTTCCACTCGTTTTCATTCTCGAACGAAATTAATCAGTCGAAGTTTGTGAAGTGCACTAGTGACCTGAATATTGCCGAGTAGCTTTTTTACTTAAATGTCATGAATTGTTGAAAAAGAGGGTCTTTTTATTTTGCAATATTTTAAATTTGTGCGCTGGTAGTAAGCGCAAAAAATCGGGAGTTCGAAAGTTAAATAATTTTCTTCTGAATTAATTGCTTGAGTGGGAAGTTCAATTTGAATTAGCTTGGCGAAATTTTACTTTTTGCTGTATACATATAATTTTGTCGGCAGTTGTACGTATATTACTAGAAAGTCCGAATATAAGGAAATTTAAGTAAGAAAAAAATGATTTTTTTGTCAGTAAATCGAAAAATGGAATTAATCGCAAAATCTAAAGAGAATTCTATAGATAGCGGTTTCTTCATTCTAACTAATTATACATACACGTGCGTTATTCAGTAAATTCTGCTTCGGGAATTTGGTGCATTGAACCAAATAGAGCAGCTTTACCTATCCATACGAAAATAAATTTACATGCATATATTATTCGCATTAATAAAGTACATATAATTTTAAAAATTATAATTTCAATTGTCCGACAATAATTAATCGAAACCATTATATTATCATTTATAAAATTATTATTTACTACCAACGTATTTTTCTGTCCAACAATTTCGCCTTTAATTTGTGGCCACATCCCAGTCATAAGTGCCTCGTTTAATTAACGTTGCTCGACACATCATACGAGAAACATAAAACGAACCTCTGAGATTTAATTTAATTCATCGCTGCAGTGGCTCCGTGCATCATGTAAACACAAAGAATGCCGACACATTGTACTGCGACGTCTCGAATATCAGAATAAAAAATAAAAAAAATGAAAGATAGAAATAAAGAGAAAGAGAGAGAGCAAACACCGTAGAGAGACGCGTCAGCCCATCAAGCAAGAAAAAAACGCTCCAGGAGGAAAGGACTGAATTTACGCGCGATAATCCTCGGCAAAGGAGAGGAGGACGTGAAAGTCACGGCACTTGGGCTAATATAGGGACAATCGCGTCGGGACCGAACAATACAGCCGGCGAATGGGAATGTGCGCGGGGCCCTTTTCGACTCGTGCAATCGAGGCTGCGCGCCGCGCGCATTACCGTGGAATAACTTTTCGGCCCTTTTCTCTCTTCCTCCCTTTCGCAGACCGCCCTCGCAGCGCCAAGGCTGGAATGAATATTCCGTCGTTTTTCATTTGAAGTTGCCCCGTCGTCCGCTTCCGTATAACCGTAAAATCCCCCCGGAGGATGGGGTGCGCGCTCGCGCGACATTTTTCCTAGTGAAATAAAATTTTTGTTGCTCTCGGTCCAGGGAGGGGAGTGCAGCTGGATTTACGGCCGCGTCGCCTCCTACCCTTGCGCGAGAGGCGGGAATGAAGCTGCAGCCGTAGCGCGCGGGGCTAGTGCATATTAGCAACTCGCCTGGTGGCCAATGCTCCCTTTTGCGGATTCTCCGGGCGCGCGATGTGTGTCGCCGAGCGACGATGACTATTTCTGACTTTTCGTTCGTATGCTAAAAATGAATGAACTGTGCTACCATTTCTTTTTTTTTGTGCGTGAAGTGTGATGGTTGCGTATAACTCTCTTGGTGTTAGATTTGAAAAAAAAGTCCAATGATATGTCAGGGCATGATGAGTTCATTGTCTTGAGATTTTGTTCAATGAAATATCTGTCTTAATTTTTTTTATAATTGTTTATTTAATTTATAATGTACCTAAAAAAATCTGCTTAGGAGACTATGAAAGTCTAATTATTTAAAGGATAATTTTTAGCTAATCCACTAATCAAGGCATGATGAGTTCATTGTGTTAAGATTTTGTTCAATGAAATATCTGTCTTAATTTTTTTATAATTGTTTATTTAATTTACAATGTACCTAAAAAAATCTGATTAGGAGACTATGAAAGTCTAGTTATTTAAAGCATAATTCTTAGCTAATCCACTAATCACGGCATGATGAGTTTATTGTGTTAAGATTTTGTTCAATAAAATATCTGTCTCAATTTTTTTTTATTATTGTTTATTTAATTTATAATGTACCTAAAAAAAATCTGCGCAGGAGATTATAAAAGTCTAGTTATTTAAAGGATAATTCTTAGCTAATCCACTAATACAAATAAACTCCGATCAAAATTTTATATTTATAATGAAGTATTATTTTGAATTTTGAGTAGTATTTATAATGAAATATTATTTAAATAAAATTGACCATTTTTTATAAAAGGGCTACCTTGGAGAATACCTTCATCACATAATACTCTTCAAATATAAGTATTATTTTTTAATTAATAAATATATACAGTGAATTTAATTTTGAATTTGGGGGTATTATCATTTAAAGTTTACCTCATTTCTTACTTACTTTTTTTTAACTTTTTTTAAAAATAGTAGTAAATGACTATATAGATTCAAACTGGAAGTTCTTAAACCAAAAAACCATTGCCGGGAAAATTGAAAATTTCAGGTGTGCGTAAAATGGATAAGAAAGTTAAAAAACTTAAATTGAAACAAGACGACTTAGCATAATCGCATGTATCTACTTACAAATACTTAGCGCGCATATCAAGTTTTTACACTATTAAGTTCCCTTCTAAGAGATAAGACCCTACAGCTGCTGTTAGTGCATTAGTGTAACCTAATAACAACTTCGTTCTCGTAAAATAAATTAAATTCCTCTTCCTGATTAAAATCCTCCGCGTTTAAACAAAAGAATGAAACAATGCAACAATCAGAAATGAACAAAAATCCCTGCTGTCGAGGCAATACTTTTCCACGTTTGCGATGCGATAGCTTATCGTCATTAATTTCCATTGAAGCAAAAATCACGGAAAACTTGCAAATAAAATGCGCTCTTGCCTCGTCTTTTGCACCGTTCCAATATATTATACATTTGAGTTCGCGCGCCCTTTTATTTGCGCGCGCTCGTTGTGTTGTTGCCTCGTGCGTTCGCAGGCTCGGCCGTGTAAACGCCGTTGTGTCGATTAATCGTCAGCTTTACGAGTGATCCAGCGCGCGGTTTGCCGCGTTTTCACGCACGGCAAACGAACCAAAAAAGTGGAAGGCGAAAAATAATTTTCCTCCTACAATTTTACCGGGCGTAGTGTTTAATCCTTTTCGTCCTTTTTTTTTAAAGTATTTTTTTTTCCAGCGGTCTTTTAATTATTACAATTATTTATGCGTCGGGCTTGGCCTTCCACGGCTTATCCGATTTATTCCGCAGTCCGGAAAGCGAAATTCCCGCATTTATTTGCACGTATGCGGGTTCGAGCGGGGCCGGTTGCATGCTCCTGTGATCGCGCGCTCAACAATGTGATTACTCTCAAGCATTTGTTAATCCCAATTCTCTCTCTGCTTTTAACAAGTTTCCTTCTATTCAATTGCTTTACTATTTTTATGAAACTTATATTCTTTTTATATCCCGGAGGATTTATTCAATTATTTATCGATATTACTTTAAAAAAGTTTATATTTGTATTTAAATTCAACGTAAAAGTTATCCTGTCGATTTATCAATGTAAAAATTTATGTAGAAAATGCAAACAGCTAACATTTTGTTCTTGAACTAACAAAACTCGTCTATATACTGAATCAGTACGCTTTTTGACGCAAAAAGTGTTACTAATAACGTTTTAAGATTTAAAGAGTACACCAGAAAACTTAAAATTTTATTATTTAATTGAATAATTTTAAACTTTAAAGCTGGTCTAATCGAAAATAAAATTTAAACTACATGATCATTTTATGTACACGAAATATGTAATATGCAGTAAATAATATTTGCTTAATTATGATATTGTTTGTTTAATCGCAACATCTGACCAATAACGGATGTTTCTACTGACATCTGTACTAATGAACTTACATGTTTTCCATTACAATCTATTTTAGACGATTCTAAATGTCAATTGGATTTTTTTAATATCACTCTCCGTTTTATCGAAATGTCTGACTAATAACGGATGTTTCTACTTACATCGATACTAATGTACATACGTATTTTCGATTACAATTTATTTTAGATACCCATTTAGATAACAATCTGTATTTGTAGTTTATATCGTCTAATTTCATTACTCTAAATGTCAATGTTGATTTTTTTAATGTAATTTTCCATTATATTGCGATGTCTGTCCAATATTGGTTATTTCTACTGATTCCTCTGCGAACGTTCGTACATATTTTATACACATTCTGACCTGATTTATATTTATATCTGAATAAATATTTATAATAAAAATCTAAATAAAATGATCTATTTCTCTTTATTTGAATTCATTTTTGCTTTATATTTATGTTTAAATAACGGTTTACAACGATCTATTGTTGATATTTCACTTTGATTTTGTATGAATTCATGATATCAAGAGCACGTTAATTTTTTTTACATGTAATTAAATTCTTCATATTTTTCGACAAAATTAAATTTACCTAAAATGGAGGCTCGCACTAAAAGTAATTGTAAACTCCTTCGCATTTTTTTTATATTTCAACCGTAAGAATAATCACAACCATTAACTGTAAGTAACGAAGACAACACGTGTAACTATACAAGTAGTCTCTCTTCCCAGCATTTTCCGTTTTTTCCCTTCCGGAACACGAAATACCCATGGGCTTTTCCGGCGCCCTCGCAACCACCGGAATTTTTTGCCGCTCTCTCAACTGCAGCTGTCACGGATTAGCTCGGCTGCGGCGCTCTCTCGCGTTTTGCGGAAATATTAGGGAATTCTCGAAAGTGCCCCACCCAGCCAATGCTTCGAAGCGGCTTCAAGACAAATACAATTATCCGCACTAAAAGAGCTCGCTTTATTATTTTTTCCCTCCGGTAGTTCTTTTTTTTTTTCACCCTCCGACCCTTCCCTTCCTCGTCTTTTTTTTTTGTTCTTCCCCGCAGCTGCAGCCGGATTCCCGTGTATCAAGCGGAGAGAAAATTACGTTTCGCCGGGCCATTCTAGTCGACTAGCCCTTAAGTACTTTCTTCTCGAAGCCTTTATTTCCGCCTCCCCTAGTCCCTTTCGATCCCCTTAATTTCGCGCCCGCGCCAAGAATCTTCAATTTATCCGATTTATCACGGGCGATTCTTGCGCGAATTCAAAATACGTGCCTCTTTTTATTTTTTGGGTTTTCTGAGTGTGCCCCGGGGGGTCGGATATATACTGCGGGAGTTCGTCGGCGGGTGAGTTCACAAAGCCGCTGGCGTAGGAGGTGGGGCCGCGGCGAACAAAAAATTTGACAATTTTACGCATCGTGCCTTAGCACCTCTGCAGGAGAACCGCCGGAGAAAATTACACGTCCAAAGTTTTATTCCAGCGGTATAAAGTAAACTTATTTATTATTGCCCGGCGCTCTGTGCGCACAGCAACAGGGAGGGAAATGAATGGCGCAGAAACGTCCACTTACGTGGGTATTTACGGTAATAGAAAATGCACTCTGAATTCACCCTGTTCTCAAATTCAGGATGTCCTGAATTCAGGATTTACATATGTAAGGCTGGCCGGTTTCGCGCAGCGCAATAATTAAAAGTATTACTTGAAAATAGCGTTTTTCGAAAGTGACGCGGTAAATAAAGCGCGGAATAACTTTTTATCGAGCTGCGCTGATGGTCATTTGAAAAGTGAAGCGATTATTTGGAAAAATTTCACGTTAAGAATTTAATTTGAATATCGATCGCACGGTACAATTTGTTAATAAATTCTTTTTATTTCAGCTGCGCAATCACTTACAATCCAACTCGTTTCCATTCATCTGCAAATTAGCCAAACGAATTTTGCATTGTAATTACCGTACAATGGCATATTATTTTCTTCGAAAGTGGGTCAGCAATATAAATAAAGAAATATCCTCCATCTAAATTTGTAGTAAATCACAAAATTTAACATAAAATAATTACATTTATTGAAATTCCATTTTGACACAAATAAACGCATAATTCAAGGATAATGGAATTTGCATTGCCTTATTTCGCTGACGTCATAAATTCCGCGCATTAATCAAATTTCAAAGACAATGAAATCAATAAAAACATTTCCGAATTAGATACGCAATTTATAATAAAAAAAAATAATTAATATAATCTGTACCTCCATTACACAAAATTAATAGTCCCAGATTGAACGCAGCAAAGTGTTTAAAAAAATCAATCCCCCTGTGCAGCGTGTTATTAAAGCTCCTTATGATTAATCATCCCACAGATAAAAATAAGTTAGAATAATGGTCCCTCGACTTGCATGACGTACAACGTGGTGCTGTGCCTCCTTCGGTTAGTCCAGATACCATCTACGTCTAAACGGTAACATGCACTTGGCTCAGCCCTGCAGCATACACTTACACGCTCCTTGGCCCATTCAACTTCGCACGAGCCTACGAAAAAAAAATGAACCGAGAGATTTACTTCTAGGGCCGCCCGGACAAAAAGAAAGAAGCTAAGTGAGGATAAAATACAGCGGTAGATTTTATGTAAAATAATAAGGCGAGTCGTAACCCTCGTAAATCATAAAATCACACCCACTCCCGCTGCTCCTCGTTACCTCGCCGAGTAAGAGCAGAGTCGTGCGCGGGACACGAGCAATTTCAATTTCACGCTCGAGATTGCGACAAGGCGGTATAAAGAGGGAAGAAGTACAAATGAGAAATAGACCGGCTTCGATGAGTTCGATGAGTTCAGGGGCGAATTGCTTCGATGAATTTGCAGGGCCCGCACAGTTTTGCAAGTTAAGCAATGCACCAGGCGCGCGCACGCCCCCCTCCCCCCTCCCATCCTTCCGACCCTCCCTTTGGCTCCTCGTCACGCGTGTGTGACGAGATATCGAGCGAAGCGGCACCTTGACTAGTTAATGACGTCGTCGTGCTATCGATCACCCGCCTTTACCTCTCGATTGACGTAATTCGATGAGCGACTTTTCGATAAAAAGAAAGAAAGCGCGATCCTGCGAAAGCCCTGCGCTTTCGCGATCCATCCTGTGCTCCAGTGAATTTTCACGCTGTTTACGGGGAGTGAATATGGGAGTGATTAATATAAAAATATTTTTTGGCGGGATATTTCACTGCTTAGAGAATTCATTTAAGGATTTTTTTATTGCTTTTAAATTAGTCGATGTTAGTGGCTGAAGGCAATCGCTGTAAGTGATGTGCATTGTTTAATTCGGTTAGTATGATGTTAATTAAATTCAGCGGTCGAATAAAGCAACTTTTCATATAGGATGAAAAATGAAAACCGACAGGTCGTAATTTTTTTCATTTTAAAATTTGTTTTTTAAATACTGCCACTATTTTATATATTTTTTCTTGCTTCAGATCCGTCACCATGTTTAATATGACGGATGTTCACTTTAATTAAATAAAAACATGAGTTATAAAGGAGGGTCTAATGTTCTATAAATTAAACGATTTTTAAATGAAGTTGACGTTATTTAAAGATCGTCGATATTTTAAAATGAATTCTAAAACTAATGCAGTATCGATGTGCGTGTATGATTCGATCCAGTTTTTGAATAAGTTTTTTTTCAATTCATTTTATAAGGGAGAAAGGGAGAATATTGCTTCTTGATTTTTCAAGTGCTTCTCTACATTGAACTTTTTTCTACCTTTTCAGACGTCGTTCAGGGCTCTTGATGGATATACAGACAAACTTCAAATATAGATTCAGATTTCAAATATTTATAATTTTTAAAATTTTGAAAACAACATAATTTTCGAAATTCTAATTTTTAAAAGGGAAACGTACATACGTTAAAATCTTTCTTATAGTGCAGTTATTATTGTATTTCTTTAATTTCTTTCAAATTTATTTATTGTACAACTGACGAGTACATACGGTGCTGTTTTACTTGCCCTACATAATAACGTACGATAATAATAATTCTTTGTTCAAAAATGTCTTTCGTTAAAAAAATATTTACTTTAACATTTGTATTTATTAATTTGTGTAGAACTCTACTTCGTACCTCTGCAGTGTTATATTCCAAGATAATTAAATTCCTTTCGAAACTAATTATTGTTCTATTTTCAAAATATACCTACGAATTTCTGCACATAGATTATTAGCACCAAGTAGAATCACCTTAAGCTTTTTCAAGTCTTTTTAACAGGGCGAATTTCCGTCGAGCGGAAACAATCGATAGCGAATTTGCTTTCGTAGCTGAAAAGCAGGAGAAAGGCTAAAAACAAGCTGACGCGAACTGAAGTTTCGATCGAATAAGGGAGAGAGAGAGTGAGCTTTTCTCGCTCGGAAAAAGGGAGAGAGGGAGAGAGAATGAGAGAGAGAGAGGCTGCGTGGCAAATTAGAGTATAGGGTACCCGTGCGCCACTTCGCATCTCACTCGCATCCTTCGCCTCTCTCCTGGGACGCTGTTACACCGATTTTAGCCTCGAATTTGCATACATAACGCAGCGCGCGGGCGATAAGCGTCTGTCTTTGAGTAGCTCCTCCACCGCGGGCTAATTCAATTAATGCACTCGTTCAGCCACTGCCGAAGTACAGGGCGCGTCGCTTCCTGCTCGGAAGAAGAGCATCACGCCTGAAAATCATCATATGAATAGGTAAAGAAGCCGTCGGCGGTTTTCTTATGCCGAACGGAAATTGCAGTTGAATTTAAAGAGGTGATGAATCGCGCCGGGCTCGGGCGAGGCCTAAGGACTCTATAACCAGCGGTGGAATCGTCGTTCACTTTGGAGAATGAAGAGGTGACTGCGAAACGAGGATCGAGTCGACTTCTTTGTGGAATAAATTGTTGCGATAAATGCAAGAAGGATTTAATGGTAAAATTTAAATAACTGCTCCAGAACTTTTTTTGCTACTTTAATGCGACTTAAAGCGAAATATAGTATTTATATTTCCGGCATTGGTGAAAATCAACGATAATGCGGATATTTATTTCGCAAAATAAATATTTTGATTGTTACGGGATCAGTGGTAACGATATTTAAGTATCAATGCAATGCAATATATTTTTATAAGTATAATAAACGGTGATTAAATATCTATAAAATTTCGTGAATAATTCTATACGTACATTGATAAATTATTCAGGATAAGCAGTTATTTACTTTTTTCAAAATTTATTCGCAAAGAACGAAACTAATTAAACTGTAAACAAGGATACTCTTTATTTACTTAAAATTCCATTTTTTTTTAAGAAGCGAATAAATTTATTCCTTTTTCGATGACTAGTATAAATAAAACGAAATGTAAACGGTTAAATTCACTCGGCAAAGTGTATTTATCATTTATCCCCATTGTTTCTTTTTCGTAAAAGCCCAGCCCCGTTGAACAAAATATTTTGTCCGATTTAATTACAGTTATTCGCGAGCCTGTACGCCGAAATAACAATGAAATCTATTTATCTGATTAACGGTCCATGGCCTTTCTCCCGATTGCATAAAAAAATCAAAAGTAAAAACAAGAAAAACAATAAACACGTTTGTAAAAAATTGATAAAACAAGCGACCACCTGTAATCCAAGCGCGCGCATGTACTCAAAACAAAAATATAGAGAGCCGAGACTCGCTCGGCAGCTGAGCGAGTCGCGCGTCATCGCGCAGTGAAATTTCATAAGGGCGGGCTAAAATTCATCCGGAAACGGTAAACATCGAAAGTGCCGGGGACTTAATGAGAAATTCAAATCGTATAATTCGCTGGAGCGCCGGCCGACCGACAACTTGCGCAGCCCCGACGCTCCGGGCCTTTGTTTATATTTTCCCTGTGATTTGCAAATGAACTACGCGCTAGTTTTCCAAGGGTAGGGGGATTGGGGCGCTCGAAAAAGACGCGAGAGCGCCCGGGCTGATTAATTCCCGGGGAATCAAGCCCTCCGCGTATTTTAATTGGCTCGTCGCCAATTTATCGAGCGCGCGTAATGACGGGGTCGTTCTGTCCCGACGCTATTCTGTATTGCCTGGAAATTAAAGTTTCGGAGGGATCGTTACATTTTTTTCGACTAGTCGACAGTCGAACCCCCGACGGTTATAGCCTCGTTGGCGCTTTTTTTTACGGCGTGCCGTGGACGCTTTCGCCGCACCCATTGATTATCGATCCGCCGTCTGACGTTTTTTTGGCTTAATCTAGTTTAATTCATGACTAATACTAATACCTACTAATTAATCCGTGATTGAATGGTAATAATTTACTCTTCCACTGGGGAATATCCAGTTAGCGAGGACTCCACGGATGCATCTATGTGCGCGTCACAGCATGAAATTTCAAGGGTAAAATTATGTCTCGTTATTTGCTGTACACGAAATGGTTTGATTCGATTTACTTCGAGCGCCATTAAGGAAGTGATATACTGGAAGTAACTTTATAAGTCCGGAGTGTCAATATTCTTCGATATTACCTCGGATTTAAGGGTTGAATTTTAAAATAAAAGATCGAAAATAAATTAAGTTTGCACAGAGTTTAAGAGAGACTTTTTTTCCATTCCGCAGATTATCTTCTAAAATCGCACTCTTCAATTTCCAATGTACATAGTCTTTTAATTAAATTGCTACTACAAATTATTGATACTTTAATTTCTTGAACATTAAGTTAAAATCACCTTGGGTAAGTTTTCCAATAGTTTAAAGTGATATAGCGGTATAATATTGAACACTTTATGGACAATTAATCCACGTATGATTTAATAAATGCCGAGGAAGTTTATTAAAATTCTTGGATAATCTTTAAAGATAAATTAACCAAGTTTCAAAATAATCGAGGATTTTGTAAAGCTCACACTTGCACCTCATTCTGAGCAACTTTAATGTGCATAATTTTCAAAGTTCACCAAGACTTTCGACAAATTAATTAAATTCAATTAATTTTACTGATTCTGGTTTGACATAAATTGATGCACCGTAGGTATGAAATTCGCCCTTGAAATGCATAAAAAATTCGACATTCGTTGATTAATCAACCGACAATCGTGACTAATTTCACGCTCATCAAGCACAAGCGATGTAATTTTGAAATGAGAATTACACTGAGAAAGAACTATTGAAAAAATTACTCGACCGCAAACAGGACTCCCTAGGAAGTTTATACATTATTATTCACATGTTTTTTACTAATTTTTCTGTAGCGTATAGCCACCCTTATCCAAGAGCTTAATCTGCGGTTCTACGTTCCCAGGCAGTTAATAATTTCGACCATATTTTTAACCATACTTTTTTCTCAGTAAAAGAAACTGTCGAAATTCCGCTAATTTCACCGAGCAATTTAATTTGCTCACAGTCGGCCTTTCATCGAATGCTAATCGCGAGAATGCCTCTCGAGCTCTCCCGCGTGCAGCTGATTAAACGACTATAGAAATGCAAAATATTGTCCACTTGAATATCACCGCAATCAACGAATAATATCTTCCGCGTGGCGAGCACTCCGGGCATTTCAATTACGGAATTGAAATTATCAGAATGTCCACGGGCGTGTCGTATATGCCGGGCCAAAGGGGGCGTCGAGGCCGTCGGAGCCCGTTACACGCAGGTGCTACTTTCGGCCAATTCGAGGGACGGCGCAGGGGGTGGGGGGCTGATTTCGCGCTATCGAGGAGCGGCCGTCGGGTCGACGACTCGATGATTTCGGCCCGTTTTCCGCGGGCGTTACAGCCGGCGGAAAACGCGCAGTGGTCCGCCGCGCTGGCGGCACGACGACTATATTACGTTTGAAAATTTATGGTTTACGCTCGAAAGCGCCAACTCCTGCGGTACTTTTCGACCCCCCAGACGCCGGCACGCGACAGCCCAATAACTTCCTACGTCGACCGGTGGGGTGGTTCCACGCTGTTCTTATGTATCGCGTTTTAATTTCGCCAAATTACTCATGGAGAATGTTCTAGATTTTAATTGAATTGTTGCGTTCAACGGAGCGAATGGATCGCCCGCTTCGATCCAATAATAGACAACCTAGTTCGCGGCAATTAACATTTTCCGCTTAAAATAAATTCGTATTTGGCGCTCTGTAGGGATATTATTTCAAACTGACTTTAGAAATATAAATTTTATAAAGATTCGTATATTCACAGATTATTTATGGAGAGCATATAGATTTAATAATTCCGAGCTCTTTTAACAATTGAACGAACTTTAAATGATTAAAAAGTTTTCGATATCATTTTTATGTCAGTACTACTTTTTTCGTGTCTACTTTTACTCGTTTAATAAAGCTTGAAGAATCGTAAAAAATTTAATATAAAAAGTATCTTTTTCTAATAACGGATACTCTTTTAAAAATAAAATCATCAGCGATCAGTTATTCCTTGTATAATCACAGAAAAAATGTTTAATGCCGAAATATCGAATAATCTTGAGCCCTAAAAATCTAAAAACTTTAAACAGAGTAAATTATCATTTCAAATCGTTAGGAAGTTAAATTTTCTGGGGGTACATCTCTAATAAATATTTCAAGCAGAATAAGCGCGTATAAAATGGCATTAACCGATTTTTCAAGAATGTATGATCGTATTACAAGGAAGCCTGACCCTATTAGATACGCCAGTCGCGGAAATTCAAGGAAACGATAGATTTTCAATTCGCGACGCTGGCCGGAGCGTTGGCAAAGTAAGCCCCGAAGAGCCGTTCAGTCATGGGTTGACGGTTTCAATTAACATTAAATCCGTTAAAAACGTGTGTGATGCCGAGGCCCGAGTCTTTAATTAATCACGGTCTTCTAATTTGTTCTAGTTGCACCCTTTCGACATTCGCCAGGGAATTTTCAATTACGTAGGCGCCTGTAATCATCTGCTTTGCCTGCGCGTCACGCGCGAGATTTCACAGGGGGCTCTCCCCCCTCTCGTTCACTTCCTTCCTCTTTTCTCTCTTTCTAGCACAGTTACTTTCTCCCCGCGACTTATCTCTCGCCCTGCAATCGTCAGGCTGCTTTATTTCGTTTGTTACGTGCGAACGTGTGTAATTCGAAATAAAATGCAATTTCCCCTTCATGCCTCCAGTGTAAATAGGCGGGGGTAACAAAAGCCGAAGATCCGAATAGCATAACGAGAATGCGATGAGGGCCACTTTTAATTAATGCGTTTTGTCCACTAGCGCTCATGTGCAATCCCGTAATCCTTCTATATGAATTTTTTAAATACTTTATTATGATTTTCATCAAAATTTAATTAATATTATTCACTATTATACACTGATTAGAGGTTGATCCACTAAAAATGAATTAATATACATATTTTATAATAAAAATTATCGTATTACTTATATGACCATTTATAACATATTATTCGATAAATTTTAAACATAATGTCTGGTAATTTTTTTAGAGTGCAATCTTTGACTACTACCTAAGATAGTACTTTTTACTATAGAGAACATTTCTCGAAGTATTATTTAGTATTAACTCGTGATATTATAAACTATAATTGCGTTATATAACTTTTACTATTTTAATCTTTTATAACAAAAAATTTTTTTAAAAAATTTACATTTCCGTAAATTTGGATAAGGCATACGACACTTCTAAATGACATTATACAAAGGTAAATATTTATTTTGCAGAATTTCTCGCAAACTTTTTTATATATCATCCGCGTCACAATCAATGAAATACACAAAACTCGCCTGGAGTCCTTCCTTTCATTCTCACTCTTTTTGTTTGCTTTCACCGCTATATCCGCATTTACACTGCACCCATCATTCGAAATATAGCACTGAACTAAACTGACGAGAACATTTTTTTTCTAAAAGTCGCTTAAAATGTCGATTAGCAAAACGATTTTTCGAACCGTAAAGCAAGACTATTTCAGCTCGTGCTTTTAATATTTTTCCGTTCCAATATTTACCATTTTTTCGGCAGTTCAGGGCAATTTTGAGCGAAACGACGCGCACGCAAGCGCGAACCGCCACGTTAATGAAAGCGTTGTGAGCTCGGCTGTTTTAGCGTGAACGAGGTGCGTGTCGCCGACAGGAACGTTACAAGTTGTATTTCGATTTTGCGCGAAACTGAATATCTGCTTGCAGGTGTGCTTAAAAAAAATTCTAATTTCAAGATCCAATAATAGCTCGCGGCAAATAATAGAACTTTTCAATTCGCTCGACGTTGCGATTAATTTTTTTTTTCCACGACAGCGCAATCGTAAAACTAATAACACTTGAAATTAGTAATCGTTATGCGCACTTTTATATTAACATTTATTCACTTTGATAAAGAGTAATTTTAATAAGTAATCAGGAGAAATTCGCACGCATATTCAAATGATGGGAATTAATTAAATTATGCTTGAAATGTGCAACGATTTAGTAAAGCAATCGCGCTTATATTTCGTCGCGCTTCAATGTGGTTGAATATATAAAATAATTTTGATCAGTTGTAATAGCAATGTGGAGTATTGAGAATTATATTTAATTAGTCTCTTACTCGTGCAGCTGCGAAATTAATTATGTATATTTTAAAATTATTCGAGATTTCTTTTTATTGAGCTGACTTAATTTAATAATGAAATTAGTAATAATCATATTTAATACAGGAACCTAAAAAATTAAAATTCTGAACTGGAATTTAAAATATTTGTCAAACATTGTGCTCTCACGTAGAACAAATTCTTCTGTTGTAATAGTCACATTTGAATGGTCAAATTAACTAAAAAGGTATACATTCGCTTAAAGCCCTCTGCATTCGAAAATAATGTTCTAAAGAGTAAACTGAAACTGGCATATTTTTACTTTATTTTGCGAACTGTAAATTAAATTTTTTGTTACTTTATATACTTTTCGCTTTTCAGTTTCACAACGTGTATTCTACTAACCAGAAAAATACGGATCAATCGTATTTCGAGTTATTACACGTTAACAAATACTAAAATTACACGTACCCTTATTTTTCTCTCTTAACGACCAATCGCAAAAAATTCTCTAATTATACTTTGTTTTGATTCGTTTTTATTAAATAACAAATAAACAAATAAAATGAAATAACGCTATCGATCTTTAAAAGAAAAAAAAAGGAGTACCAACATTTGTACTGCCTGAAAAACTAAGCAACTCATCGCAAATACTCTTCAGTGCCGTTTAGAGAGCATCTCTAGCGTTTTATTCACTACAACCTTTTTATCTCTAAGCCTGTCCGCAACCGTATATATCACTATCCTCCAAATAAAATGAAAAAAAAATTAGAAAAACAAAATGCATACTGTCGCCATTATTTACCTCTCGCTAAGCTTAAAAATAACGATAAGAACTAGGGATTTCTAGCTCCTTTCCCGACGACTGCGCTTGGACGCATCCGGCCAGGCGCGCTACACGTTAAACGCGAACGCATGTGCGTTGCTCCTTTATCCGCTCCCGCGTTTCCGTTTATTTGCATGCGGAGCGCGCTCGGCGGGCGTGTTTTTGCGAGAGCCGCCCAGGCACGTGTACCTACGTATACGTACGTATATATACATCGTACTTTTGCAGGAGGGACAAAAAAGGCGCGCACTCGCGGCGACTTCCGCTCTGTGCTTGCGCCGAGAGCGCGGGAATGCCGGGCAAGAAATAACAAGCTCCTTACTCGCTCATGCGTAATCTTTTAGTATCCAGAATCAAATTCTTTTTTTTTTTTTTTTGCACGCTTTAGCGGGAGCTTGTACTTCGTTGTACGCCCCCTGCTTTTTTTCTTTATTTATACCTTTCAGCGCGTGCGTTTATTGGCGATCTAATTGATGTTCAAGCAGTGCTTATTTACTTATTTTTTTTTTCGCCATAGTTCTTAGTGACTTCGGGCAGAAGTGTATTTTCGGTCGGGATTTCGAGCTTCTCGCTTTCGCATTCTTGTTTCTCGCGCGCTCGCGGGATGGAATTCTCTTTCTGGGTCAGAGATCTTGATCGGGTTATGAAACGTTAGTAGATATGCGCTTTAAATTGAAATTCATTTCACGCGCTTTCCCCTTTCTTGCCAGTAAAATGCAACGAATTAATATTCTGATTAGTAATGCTACACGGAGAAATATTTTGGATTAGAAACTGCAGCAGTATTAACTAAAGCAAGGGTAAACACGTAAAAAGGGAATGGCTATAGCGAGTGGCAAATTTTAAAATATTTTTTTTCGGGTTTAGTAAAGTCCGCAGTAATTTTTAGCGTAAGATATTTCTGCATGTATATATCAAGTTGTTACTGGATGGTTCATTAAAATTTTAAAAATTATTAATTTAAACTCACGAGTAAAATTAGATCATTTCACTCATAAATTTAGGTTATTAATGTTTAATCCTTATTTCAGTAAAATAATTTTGACTAATATTATTTAAAGAATATGTAAAATATAAATAATTTTTAAAAATGTATGTAAAACAAATGTACGTAAAACATATATAAAATTTAATCATCAGTTACAGATTAAGTTTCTTTAAAATATAGTAAAATAATTATCGCAACTTTACTAGCAATTTCAGGTGAGTGCAGTCATTCATCGAAACTTCTTTTATCTCGTCAGGATCGTTAGCAGCCGAAGAAAACGGAGTTAAAGGTCGCAATTGATCCTTGATGTTGTATACCACGTTTTTATTCATAACGGGTACTTTTTACCACTCTTAATCTTTGATTCATTAACGGAAAATAATTTGCAACACTTAACTTGTAATCAGTGCTGATTTCTCTTCTCTCAGTCAAAATATTTATTGGATTAATTTACCTCAATTTGATTTGATGTGCTCGTTGTATAGATAATATGCCAATTTTTCCACTTTAAAGATACTAAATAGCACAAAATATCTTGCTTTTTTGCAAAGTAAAACTGTTATGATTTTCAGATTTATAACGCGGATAAAGTTTTCCAAGATGAAATCGGCTTTAAAGAACTTTCAGCATAAATTTTAAGTTCTCGAGTGTATAACATAATATTTTAGGTTGATACGTAGCATAACTCAACCTTTTATAAGAGTTTATTAATTTTATTGATGTTTTATGCACTAATACAAGCTTCGTTTTTCTTGAATTGGCTACTTAAAAAGTTTAAACTATGGTGTCATTAATTAAGAAGTGCATAATAAGAACTTTAAAGTTATAAGTTGCAATAAGGAAATTGACGTTAGTGTGAGGAACAATTAAGGTATAAGAGAGGGAATAAATAACATTTTACAATTTTTTTTCAATTTTTTAACGAAAGATCTTTCACTGAACGTTCGAGAAAATCTGAATAAAACACCCTTATACGAGCTTTTTACGCATTGAGCATTTGAAGAAACATTTTGAAGTACAACACAAACGCATTATTTGTACATGTATATTCCATGCGATAACTTTACCTAGCACTTTAACTTTTAACTATTTATTTAAAGTGTCTGTTAAGTATACGAAAAGTTTCGTTCAAAAATATCGTCAAAATCTAAAATAACAATTTTCCAACAAAGGATGCGCTCAAAATGCTTTACCTCCGACCGAGAAGCGCATCTCGTATTACTCGAAAATCTTCTTGTGGATTTTCTGTCTGCAGGGTGACGTAAAATCGCACGACATATATCAAGTACAGCTCCGCTAAATCCAGAAAATCCTTTACTTTTATTTTGTTGTCTATCCCGCGGAGAAAAGCTTTTGTGAAATTAGCCTTTTCAGCTAATTAATTGACTTTCTAATTATAAAAGCTCCCCCTGTCACGATTCAGTCATCCACAAGCCGAGTAACATCGAACCTCATGAAATATACATTACAAGTCCAATCGAGGTATACATGCATTACGAAGTAAAATTGACACTTAGACAAAATCCATAGAGAACTAAATGAGAAAAAGCGCGGAGAGCTTATTCAGCCGAGTTAAACAAAAAAAAAAGTATCAAAGTAGAATATATCATCCGCAATTTCAAATATAACCGACGCAGCCTCCAATATCGCAGATATCAAAAAATAATCCATCAGCCGCATGTTTACTTCTACTTATTTTGAATATTTCTCTCCCGTCACGCGCATTCCCGCACGAGCGACAGGCCCCAATCCTCCAGTCCGCGAGAAAACCCCCCTTTTTCTCCCTCTGCTTTTCCCAAAGCGCAACTCTCCCTGGAGGCCCGGGACGAATCGCTCCTCGATTTCTTCAATCAGCTTTTTACCCTCCCCCCTCCCCCTCTTCCGCCTAAGGTACAAAGGACGCTAATTTCCGCGCGCAAGAAGCTTCACGGTTTTTCCCCGCTTCGTCTCGCGGTGGTAAAAACGAGAGCCAGCGATGCGCGGCCCATTTGGCTGATTGCGTGGACGAGATTGCGAATCCATATTAGCGTGGAGTACACCGAGCACGCGATCGGCGGCGCAGGTGAGCAGACAAGCGCATCGCCCGGGCGGATTTCCAAGCGGACGGTCCGCGGAAGGGGCGGAACGCTTGGACAGTTCCTTCCGGAATCTATTATAAGCTTCTTTTTTTTTCTCTCTCTCTCTCCTTCGTCGTGCACCTGGTACGACGCAGCGTACCGTGCGAGTTACTTTTCCAGTATTTTTTTTGATCAAGGGGTTCGACTAGTTCGTTTGTTTTTGTTCTCCACTTTCGATAAGATAAGAGCTTATCAGTTGAATTCTTTAAAAAAGTTTGATGATTGACAATTATGGGACGCAGTAAATAAACAGGTAGAGAATATTTGGAAAATACCTGAGGTTGTTTAACAAATTTTGCGAGACGATATATTTAACAACGCTTAAAATGTACAGCAACGTATTTAATAGCGCTTAAATTCTCGGTACTATTAAACGTCAATGCAATTATAAGGTCATTTTTGAGTCGATATTTTTTTATATACATGTATGTATAAATTATTTACATTTGTATTGTTATTATAAGCATCGAGGCACCGAAATAAAAATCGACCGTTGAATAAATATTCCGCCGTCGTTTATTTAGTCAATTTTAAACGATAGTCAGCAAATGTTGGAATTTCGTTAAAATCGTGCTCGCTCGCTCTCACGTTCAAGCTCTTTAGGTGCGAGCAAACGAGGGGGGTTACACCGGCACCGGAAACCCGCCGCTGACCTGCCGGACGCACTGTATATACATACTATAGTTAACCATGGGGTCCTCTCTGTCTTTCTCTTCACCGCCTTCTCCGCTCTTCTCTATCTCGGTCTCTCTTATCACTTGTAAGCTTACACGTTCTATTTGAAATCTCATTGAAGCACCTTCTAACGCTGCTGTTGATACGATCACGTTTGAGTTAAGCCGTGAAAATACAAAGACCGCCGTTTCACTGCTATTCACTTTGCGCAGGTGTATTTTGTTAATTTACTAATTGATTGAACAGTTGCCATTTGCGTAGCTTTTGTAATGAGAGCTAACATAATTAATTTACTTAGTAAATTAAGATTATTGATTGTTCATAATTAATTTGGCAGCGTGTAACTTATTATAATTTTCATTTGCTGCTGCTAATTGTGAATTAAATGTTAATGTACTCTTTTTAGTACCGCCATTGCGAATACTTCAATACTTCATGATTGCGATGTGCAGTTGTTCAGCGAATAACGAAGGAATTAAATAATGTTTGACTTTGCAATAATTACAATGCCAGAGCCATCGATGAAATGTAAACAGAATGAGCTACTTTTATCATTAGTTATCGTTCACGAAGATAGATCCGTTTTTTAAATAGATTACCTGCAACCATTTAATTACATACAACAAAGTGCAATTGTGCGTAATAATATAATTAACGTAAGTGGATTAAAAGCGATTGAATTCTTGTAATCACTGTATTCACATGTCAATGGGATTGCAGTCAGTAAACCCTCATCGTACTATTTTTAGCTTTGAAAAGCGTCGCAAGCATTAGTATTTGAAAATCAGTCGTATTGAATAAATTATATCAAAAATAAAAAAAATATTACATCGAAATTCATTTCGCCTAAAACTAATCGTTTCGTTTCCATCCAAGTAATAATAGTCATCCCTGATGAAACAAGGTGAAAACAGCAACTTAAAATTTTGTAATATCCAACCTTTTGTTCTCAAAGACGTTATAGGGTCTGTATAACGACCCGCACTCCCCTCCTCCTCCTGAATCTCCATCGAGTACTTCCTCGATGAAGGGCCAATGTGTATCTCGAGTGCGCGGGTAAAGAAAAGTGCTCTTCAGCGTCTTATATAGCCATCGGCGGAAGGTATACATGCTCATGGCCCCGTAAATCGGCATACCGTCGGTTCGGCGCGCGAGTGTCAAAGCGGACACGCGCAAAGAGGCGCAAAGTGCTGAAAACGACTGGAGTATAAGACACGGAAGGTCAAGAGTCTTGGGGAACTTGGCATCATTGTTTAGGCCGAGCGATCGGTCGTCGAAGGTCTTCCCCCCTTGCTTAAGTGGGTTAAGATGCTCGTTAGAAGTGCGTATTGACCGCATTATCCGATTACCGAGATCTAAATTATTCAGATTATTTAGATTAATTAACAGATTTAATTTGTTCGAATGTGTGTCAAAGACACTACTAATATCTAACAGATCAAATATTTTTGTTTTTCTAGAAATTAATTATTATTCAGTTTTATTACTTTGTTTTCGAGCGATTGTAATGTCGAGAGCGAAGAAATTCTCTTTTTTTTAACGTTACAGCGTATAAATATTCTGAAATTTCAAATATTCATAAAATGAGGGAATTTTTTCTTAAAAATTACAATGAAGCACCTCGTAAATATTGCGTATAAGAAAAAGTAATCGAGGGGCGGTTTGCCGCTGGAATTTTATATTTTTTTCAAGAAATTTTTTAGGAATAAGTACTTTCAATATAGTTCTTAAAAATAGTGAAATACTGACTTCCTGTGTTAATCGATCTAAAAACAATTTATTCCATAATTTACAATTTTGATAAAATTATCCTTGCAATAAGTAATTCCATCGATCACCTTGTAACAGTTTCAATAGTTGACAAAAATACTCCACCAATGACTTTCACATGCAAAGATTCCAGTCCATTCTCATCTAAATTCCAAGCTCTATTTTAATCTCCCTCTCCATCCTCCCACGCTGAAATCGACCGTAGCACGCTATATTTTATTCACGACGACGTTGAAACAGAAGTTCCGTCATAAGTAAAGTGGCAGGATATTTAAAGACGGATCGACTCTGTTTTTTTTTTCGTATTTTTTTTTATCCTTATCAGCTCTTGAAAGATGCACGCATATTTCCAACAGCGCGTCTGATCCTCATCGGCGACGCGACGACCTCAAAAAGTTTTGAACGCACCGCAGTACGGATTATTCGAGTGCCCTCGGTGCGACCAGACGATAATTGAAAATGATTTCGTCCCCCCGCGACGACCGATGAAAAAAGGCTTAAAGGGCGGAAGCGCTTGTGTGCGCGACCGCGGCCCCCTCGACGCGCGCCATCGGTGTTTCAGCATTCATTAAACGCGAGGGTTCGCAAAGAGCTGCCGCGCCAGCGAATCTCGCGGCGGCGCGCACCGCGCTCATTAACAGTTCTCGTTACGCGACGCCGAGCCGCCCCTCCCTCCCTGCGGAGGGGGTGGGGAGAAAGAGTCATTTCGCTGCCTTGCCGACAGGAATTTGCTTTTGAATTTTTTCGCGCGACTTCGCGCCGTTATTATATTGCCCGGGATTTACCCGCGTGACAGAAGGATGCGTTGGAGCTTTTATTTTTTGTTTGTTTTTTCTTTTCGCGTCTGTGCGAGATGCACTTTGGGCTCGTGCTCGCCTTTAAGTGAGAGCGCTTACAATGGGTGACTGTCTGTGCCGAGCGAGCTTTGTCGACGTGGCGTTAGATCCTTAATTAACGAGGGCGAGATTGCGCCGTGTTAATGCGATACATTGAAATGTAAGCCTCGCTCTGCAAGGTACTGCGGATTTTTGCGTCAGCACTACTATTTTGTTCGGATCTGCCTTCGTTAATTATTTTGCGGTTGAATTATGCGCGACACCTGAAGCTGGATCCTGCAATTCTCGCGTGTAGATACAATTTATTTTCTAATAGTGATTATTACTCTCTAAATCTAGAAATGTCAATTTCACCATAGAAAATGTGAATAGTGACATATTTTATGTGAAAAATCGTTCACATATTTAGCATGTGAACGGCTTTTCGCTTATTAAATGTCACTATTCGTATTTTCAGATTTAGAGAGTAATGATTTTTTGAAAAATAAATTTTCCGATACTAAATTATTAGGCTAAAATTGTCTTCATATAAGAATGACGGAGATTTGTTTAGCCGTATTCAGTGCAGCTGCGAAAATCGATGAAAAACTACTGATTAAATAAAAAATAAATATCTTACTGATAAAATAGGTCGTAAGTAAAATGAAATGATCTGTATAATCTGCTCATAAATGTGTTATTACGGAACGATTTACTAGAAGTAATTGTAACTTTTAATTAGCGTACCTTCCGATTCTACACCGATATATACCTCATCACACTACACTCATAAACTTCATCTAAAAATCAATAACATCAGTTTTGACTAATTTAGTAAGTAAAAATTATTTAAAAGGGAATCTAATTGTTAACTCGGGAAAATCGTCAAATAATATATTAAAATCGCTTGCAAATTATATTTGCCGGTGAAATTAAGTTTCGAGTGGATCTAAAAGCAGAGACTCCTTTAGCTCCTTAAAACATCTTCAATTTAATGCTAATTAGCCGCCCTCATTTATCAACGTTAAAAATCCGGCCAAATCGCCTCAAAGAAATAACGGCACGATCTTTGCCGACCGCAACACGCATCGGATAAAAAATTTAATAAACTCAATCCAGGCGCGTGTCGCTCAAACGAGCTTAAAAAAAAACCACTTAAAGGCGCAGTACGAGAGCTTTTCGTTTCATCGCATTCATCGCCGCAAATAGAGAAAAATACGCGCGACCACAGGATCGGGCGAACCGGCCGCTCGCGGCGCCTCGCTCCAGTAAATAAATCCAATGGGCACTTTTGCTGATACGCGCCCTTTCACCCCCATCGTTCAAGCTCGGTGTTTATGCATACGGCTCTGTGCGGCTCACGCATACATATGCATAAGCGAAAGGAGAAGCTCGCGGAGAGGGAGAACACACAGGCGCCCGTGGGGGGAGGCATCGTCATTAGGGGCTGACGAGTGAGGCAATGGTCGGGGATCGTGTGCATCCCGTAATTACGATCGTCGAGCGACCGGGAGCTTTTTTTCTCGGGAGCCTCTCGAAGCGTCCGCCGTCGGGGCGTCAAGGCGTGGCGGCGGGAGAGACCTCGCGCCTGCAAATTTTTCCTTTTGTGCGCTCGCGAGAATCAGAGAAAGAACCGATGTCGTTAGCTCCTTGATTGAGGGTCGGCGGTGAAAGAAGCTCGGGGACAATGTGTTGGAGAGCGAACGAGGAGGTGAGATGGATGGAGGTCAATTGAATCTTTGTGGAATTATTTCGTTGTTTTATTTGCCACCGAGTGTTTTGCCAGAGTGGTAAGCTGGTTTTAATTTCTCTTTTTATTCACATTGTTAGTTGATACGGCTGGGTGAAGCTAAAGCGTTATTTGTTTTTTATTTACTTGCAGGAAGTGTTCTGTCTATAGTAATCGACCTTCGTCGCAGTGTAAAACAGCGAGTAATTCGGTTTGTATCGGTACTTAATTGTTTTAATTGATTTTGGACATCGTTTTAATAGCCATTTAATAATAACAGCATGTTAAGCGCGATCGTGAGATTGACGGGAAGTAGAGGTTTTTTGCTGATAAATTTTTTATTTAATCACTAAAGCTTTTACCTTCAGACGCATTAAGACACAAGTGCTTATTTGCGTCAGGCGCGTCATGCTGACGTTACTGAGGTGAAGTTCAAAATAATGTAATCAAGTATTCATAACTTTCAACAGTTGGTAACGCTTAAACCACGTTTTAGAAAACTGTAATGGCCTATTAATGCTTTTTATGAAAATTTCATTAAAAATATGATTGTCAAACGTCATTCCGCAAAATGAAGTTGAAATGTCGTAAAATATTTATTATCCAGCGAATTATTTAATTGAAATCACAACAATTAATTTATTCTGGCAGTAGTTAACGGAACTCCTGGCAGTACCACATTGAATTCCCAGGACCACTATATTGATAACAATACGTATTCCAAATTTGTCATCGAAATTGATAGTTAGCGTAATGAAATACGCAGGTACCAATACACGCGTCAATACAGCCTGCACTAAACAATTCCAATGCGAGAGATAAATTTTAATAAATTTAATATACAAATCAATAATTTCACGGATTGCTAATTCCAACACAATGAACAATGAAAGCAGTTCATTGCGCCGCGAATTATCCATCGGCCGGGCGCTTTATTGATAACCGCATCGTGCCCGGGGCCCAGTTTCTTACACCGCCGGATCCTCTCCCCCGGGAAGCAACCTCAAACCCAGCGGAATACTTCATACCTTCGAAGAATCGTCGATTTTCACAGGTTAATCGATCCTCTCCCTCGAGTACTATCGCGTCGCGCGCGCGTCCCGCGAAAGAGTGAAACATCGTGTATCTTCGACACGTATACGACGTGGACTATTGATCGTTCTCCTTGCATCCTCTCCTTCCTCTTGGGCTCCGCAAGGCCGAATCCGCGCGGGAGGGGAACAAGGCGATATCGAAGATCGGGAGATCAATTAGTCCGGGGGCGCTGACGTGACAAATTTCGCGCGGTAGGTATCGCTGCCTGCGGAAAATAACAAATGAACGACTTTATTTATTGGCTTATGTATCGGAGCGTGCTTCCTTCATGGGTTTTAATGGATTTTTCGCCTCTCTTCTTTCGCTCGTTCATTGGATTGCCTTGAGCTTTTTTTTCGGTCATGCTTACACCCGTTAAACGTGCATGAAATTCTAAATTCTACATTTTGTCTACAGTGATCTATTGCAGCTTGAAAATAATCGATTTTTTTTATCGTTTTTGAAATTTATAATTGCATTGCGAATGATTTTTGTGAGTGCAATTTGCACTGTACAAATAAGATAAAGGAGTGAAATACTCGAAACCGAAGTTTATAATTAATAAAGTGGGTTTGAATAGTGCAGCATCAGAAAGACCGTCTATTGGGATTTTAAGTAGTACAAGTCGCGATATGTCAGACATCGTGTCATACACTGAAAAAAAATTGTTAATTTTTAAAAAATGATTTACTTCAATAGTACTTATTAAATATTGGAACTAAATGAATTTATTTGTTTTTAAATAAATTTAGTAGCTTCGAAAAAATAATTTTTTGACTCAATAAAATATTTAATAAGTACTATTGAAGTAAATCATTTCATTAAAATTAACAAATTTTTTTTCAGTGTAGTATATGAGTATTTGTACTCTGCCCATTACATTCTTTTAATAGTGATTAATGCAAATAAAAAGCTATAAGAATTATGCTATTACAAGTGACTTGGTTTATTTAAAAAAAATTATTTTTACGAAGTAAATACTCGAAGTTGAAATGTTACTTCTGGATCGGTAAGATAAGAAGTCGTAGGAACTTTTACGTTTTGACATATAATAAAGCAACCGCTGTAGTAAGTTTATAAAACAAAGTTTTCTGCTCGACTAAAAAGTTCAAATAAATACTTGGAAACTTGTTCATGTATGAAAAGTGAGTGACCGTAAATGTACAATAACAATTTTTTTCTATTTTATTCTTACTTCGACATTCGATCTGTATAAACCAACCGTTACCGTGTGTGAAAAATGGTTTACTTTATAAAACTAAAAAAATAAAATGTTACTTTTTCACTAGTTAAAACTTAAAAAGAATTGTTTATCACAAAATCTGTATATCTGGAAAATACAAAATCAATCAACAATGAAAAAAGAATTTCCAACGAAATGTTTGCCTTATAGCATTATAAAATGTTTTCCCAAATGCATTGATTCCAATTGCGGTTCTCGAATGCAGTGCACTTCGCGTTGCAACAGTCAGCCCATAAGTTCGAATTACAAGTACAAAAAGTAGTATTACAAGCAATGAAGCCACTCGAATCTGGAAGAATTATGAAAACTATTCATATTCATCAGCTGCTGTACGAAATACGTGATCAACAAACATTATTTTATTTTTGCGAGCTTTTCACTCCTCGAACCATTGTATAAGAGACTCCGCCAGTGCTTGCATTGCAACTTCAGTCTGAGTCATTGTTGTCATTCTTCTATTATGACACTGTTAGTCCAATGAAGTACGCATATGTAACTTCGTATTGTTATGTTTTCTGCATTGCACCGTCCATCCAAATAGATTAACTGCATGCAAAACAATTTTCAAAAAAAAAATGCCAATGACTTGTAAATTCAGAAATCGTGATACTGAATTATTTAAAAATCGTTAAATATTTTGATACACTTATTATTACGAAATAGTGCAGTGTATTTATTATTTAGTATCTATAAGGAAAAAATAGTTATCTATTATTAGCGAATGTGAGAGTTTTACTTATATACGCAGCAAACGCAAATCTTTCTCACCTGAATATAGAGTAGATTTTTTAGAGCTTTGTATTCTACTTTTGATTCAGCAAACATATGATAATAGGATATTTTTTACACCCTTATGGCGGATAGAAACGTATGCATAATTTTACGTATATAATTTATACAACTCGTATTCTTCCTTTTTTAAGACACTTTGTAAAATTGAATGTATAAAATTTTATTTAAATAACCGAATAGCTACTTATCAAACATCATATGCCTTCCGTTTATTTTACTAATGAAAAGTTATTGTTTCACACCATTGAGCTACTGTCGATGTATTCAACTTCAGCACTGTTCATTAATTAACAAAGAGTTAAAATTGTTCGTAACGGCCATCGTGATTCTACACTACGTCAAATAAATTCATATGCAATGGTGACATCACGATCGCAATAAATTTTAGCTCACTGTAACTTTATTAATAAACTTTAAATTGAAAAACTGCATGCGAGTCACGCAGTTCAGCTTTTAATTGCTATTTCAATGATCCTGATATTAAATTTTTATAACGTTTTCTTAGTATTGCCAATCGGGAAATATTAGTATTATTAGCCTTAAATATCCCTTTTTATTAAAAAAAAAGTAATATAAAGTTTTAATGCAATAAATATATAAACCTCAATAAAATAAATATCTCTGTAATATTACTTTGTGACGTGTCCTTAATACTACTTTTTAATTTCAGTTTAAAAGAAAATGGTTATCGTCGAGGGATTCCAAGAAATAAATCCTCTCTCCCCCAACAGAAACATCAGTAGAAGTATGAGTAAGATGCATCGATTTTACAATACAGCTGCCTGACACAGATGATTTTCACAGCGAAGTTTTCCTCCATCCGAATCTCCCTCACTTGAGGTTCAAACTTTCTAGTTCCTCCAACTCCAAGGAAATCGCAATTCCAAAATAATTCTTTTTTATACATTTTTATTGCTTTATAAGCATATTTAACAAGAGCTTCTTAATTCCGCTTCAGCGTCAAAAGAATAATTTTTATTATTTTAAGGTAACGCGCATATCCTTCTAATGTAGCTGCGAAGCCCTTAAGGTGCAATAATAATGATCTTATGAAATAAAAATGTAAAATATATTTTCCGGAATATTGCTGTCATTGCTCTTTGATTCGCATGCAACGTTTAAATATGTCCATTTAAATTAAATAATTAATTGGAATAAAAAAAATATTTATATGAGCAACGAACTGCACAATTACAGTGAAACAACCCTTGTACACTTTTATCAAGATAGGCAGCAACAACATAATTAAAACCACAAAAAAATGTTCATCCCCAGAGACTCTCCTTGGCCGTTTCCGCTAACCACAGTCCATTCAAATATTCAGTGCATATTAGGTTAGCAAAAGGTAAATTCGCAAGGTGGGTTAACTCGGCGCGCCATATCCTCCTGACACCGAGGCGTTCCTTTTTTTTTTTGTCCAAGGTGCAACTTTGTACATTTCCCATGCCAATCATTCCCGTTTCGCTGCTCTCGTTTTTCCTCCGCCCCACCCACTCGACAAAGCTCCGCGCGCTCCAGAAAGCACTCAAAGCAGCCAGGTCCTCCTTCTTCTTTAAAGCTGCAAAATGAGAAAGGGCACCGCGGACAAGAAGAAAAAATGGGGCCTCTGCAGCGAGTTCGCACGTCTGCCCGTGTAAATGGATTGTTTTAATAACTTTAAGAGCGCGGGGACGTCCTGTCGTTGTTTTCAAGCATGCGGCTGCATGTATAAAATGGACGAGAGAGAGAGAGAGAGAGGGAGAATGAGAAAGAGAAGGTCCTAACGACTGTGATTATTTTTCAAGGCGATAAGCAGACTCTTTTGCGAGAAAACGACGACTCCTCCGTCCCACGAGTTAAACACGGATACATTCTATTCTTGCAGAGTGCAGCTGGCGTCTGAGATTCTCCGCGGCTTTTGTCCGCTTTATTAAATTTTTCGATAAAGAGTTGCGAGACCAGCTGCTTTTTTTAATGACACCCTTAACTTTTATACAGAATTTTTCTTAGTGGAAGTACCTTATATTTTTCTTTGTTTGTGTTAAACATCAGTCTGTTTTAGAAAAGCGACTTGGTCTCCCGCTAGTTTTTCGCAGTTCCTTGTTGTGGTATTGTTCTGTAAAATAAGTTTTCGTTTGAACGCGCTTTTTTTTCGTTCATTTTACCGCGATACTTGAAATTATAATGAGTTTGTGCTTTGAGGAGAAATTAGTTTATATTCTTTAAAAGAGTATTTGCGGATGTCATGTTTCCTCATTATCAAAAGTCAAGGAGGATGCAGTTGTTTATTTGCGATGGTTGAAAGAATATTTGAAGTTAGACTTTGCTCCCCATTTGCAAGAACATTTTTTGCTATATATTGTATATTATTTCTGGGAAAAGAGAACAAGCAAACTGTAACGCTTTTTAAAATTCACTTAAGACCGCATTACTGGGATCTTCCACTAATTGTGCTACTTATCTTGACTGTTGCTCGGCGGTGCACCTTGATACAAGAACTAAACTCCATTTACACTTTAACGACGAGAAAATGCTTGTTAGAGACCTACATATTCACTAAAAACGCTGGCATCTTCTTTCTACAAAGTAAACGAAGCTGCTTAGAAGTATTTTGAAGTGTACAATATTTCAGTCGTTTTAAATTGTAAAAAAGAGATGAATTAATTTTAGTAATTTAATTGCGAAAACTCATTTACTAAATTACAAAATCTGATTTGCAACATGTTTTAAAATTTGCTGAGTTCAAGTACAGATTTTAAAGTTGAAAAGATTTCTAGTGGGCCAAAAAATGTTTACATTCAATGCAAATTGCGTTAATTTGATATCAATTGCGTCATTTCGCAGCTTGTAAATAAAATATGAAGTTTAAGTGGTCGTGTACTTCGCTAAAAACCAGCAAGTTGAAAATGTTGTGCTTTCATTTGAGGAAAAGTATTTAAAAATGAATCGAAACTTTTTAAATGCATCAGTAGAAGCAGACAGAGTCATCCAGACACGGTTAATGTTTTCGTTTAACACGTTTTTACAGAAACGTAAGAAGTGCATAAAAACAGCCACTCTGATTATTGAACTTTCATTCATTGAGATCGCGAAATAAATAAATACTCAATACGCTTTAATATTTTTACTGTATTGACAACAAAAAGCTTAACAGCATAGGGATATTACATAGAATTTAATGCAGAATACACACTGTTTTCTTAAAATATATTTGTTAATTAAAATATCACATGTTTAATTCCTTTTTTATCGCGTCTCATTTGATAATGTACTATAGTAAACAAATTTAATTACGGGAACTACAAAAATATATTGATAACAATTATTTCCAGAGTCATCTTTCTTTGCTCGGTTTGTCCTTTCTTTTCCACAGTGAATATTTCAGTTGCCAATATTCCGGAATTGCGCAGCAAATAGTACAGCCACTCAGAATCGATATCAGAAATTAACTAAACCTCCTGAAATTTATTCTGCCCTCGTTTACCCCTCGAAGTCGCCGTGAATGGGAACAGATTCTTCTTGTCCCTGGGTAAAAATGCGAAATTAATAAGTGAATTCAATAAGGTACGTCATCGCCGCAGCAGGCCAATAAAGAATAGTCGGTGCTCCTCTTATTCCCTCTTCCTTTCCCGTATATAGCATCATCAACGAGATTAATGAAGCGCATCTGTCACCGGAGCTCTCCGACGGCTTTCGATATATACGCGAAAGGACTCCGCGTCAAATCGACCGGACAAGAAGTGACAATCTACGAAAAGTTCAACAGCAGTTGCTGGAAAAATAAAACTTTTTTTTAATCCTACTAACTACTAAGTATTATAATTATAGTTCTACTTTTTTCCCCGCGAGTTTTTATTGGAATTTAAATACAATTATTCGTTTTTCTTCTTAAAAACCAATAATCTTACTTGTGAATTAAAAATAAAGCGATTACAGTAAAGTATGAAAATTACAGACATTTATTTTAGGTAAAGTGTATAAGCATATTACTCCAAACGGATAGAATTACTCTTATTTACGATGGAATGTTTTTTAAAGAATGAATTTGACGAAAACGCCTATAAATTGTTTGGTCATGAATGAAGTTGGCCGTGTAGTTGTTTGTGAAAACGAGAGTTCAGTTGTCGTAAAATAATCGACACAAATCCTCGTGGAAAAACTAATCGAAATAAAAATAAATAAATTAAGAAGTGAAAATATGTTGAAATCTTAATTGCCTCTTTCGCCAGCATATTCCTGATTCTGTCGGGAACAGCAATAATAAAGTATTAAATTAGAGTTGACTTCGTATTTTGTGAGTCCTGAAATGTTGTTAATATTTAAGCTACAGATTTGATTGAACTTTGAACTTCATTGGAAGTTAGTTTTAATATGAAACAGGCTTAAAAAATCATATTGAGCGTAAATACATCATCAGTATTACGTAAACTATACTCTACTGAAACAATATTTCCTTGCAGCTTGTTAAGGTATTAATTTACGTTTCATTTAGGACACATCTTACGCAAAGCTCGTTCAAAGCTTTGGCTTTGGCTCGTTCATTGAATACTTTGCCCTTGAATGAAAAGCTGGGCTTTAGAAAATCCTTCCCGGATATGATCTGTGTACTGAAATAAACTTAAATAATGAAGTAATTCTATTTCCTCTTCCTCAAACACTTTGCTCGGCTAATACCAGAACTGCGGAGGTTGGAATCATTTACGCAAGAGATAATCCTATCGCTATGTTAATATATATCAGTTAATATTATTATATATTAATTGGAGCGACTGCACTCGTGTAAATATTTATTAATGAATTATTAATATCAATATTTTGATACAGAATTATTGAATCATATATTAATTTCCAATCAACGATTAATTTCTATTAACGAAAGATTTTAAAGAATATAACACATTCTGAATTATTAACGAGATCATCATAAAACAATTGTCACTTTAGCTTGAAGAAAGTATTAACATAAAAATTAATTATCCGTGTATAAAATACTGAATGATACTGACCGTACGCGCATAATTTATTCGAATCTTCCAAATTAATTTCGGCTGATTATTACAAAATCAGTAAATTACTTCGTAAAGCAGATAATCCTCAGAGCGACGTATAATGGCCATAACACGGCTGAGCTGTTAGAATGCCGAAGCGGACTGGAGCTCCTTTATCAAATCGAACGCAGTTGGTCGCCTTTGACCTGGTACGCACTGATCGATGTATGATTCACTCCAAGGCGGTCTGCGATCAAAGCCTCGTGAAATGGCCTGGCCAACCCCACGCCGGGGATAAGTTGGCCCCACAGTTCTGGCTCCCGGGCGCGCGTATATGCATCCGTTTATGCGGGCGCGTTGCTCGCCCGGCCGACCGCTCACATTAGTTAAGCTAATCATATGTAGGATTATGAGGCTGCGCGCCGATCGCCTGCGAAATTGTACTTGCCGCTAAACTCACCAAACATCCTGGAGAACCCCCTGCCCCCCCCCCCCCCAATCGCGCTGACACTTACCGCGCGGTCTCTTGCGTGGGACTTGGCTAATTTCCGGCGCAAGCAATTCAGTACACGTCGCGGTTTGGCCCCGCGAATTACACGCCACCCACGGAGGAGGCGAGCGAGCGCCGAGATCTTGCGGCCCTCGTTGGAGTTTCCCCGCGCGCAAGCTGAGACCGTGGGCTCCGTCCGAGCTGCGCGGATATACCGTTTTAATAAAGCACGAGGCGAAGGTTTCCTTTTATTAATATTCAAACAATCGGTTGCAGCCACTGATTGCGTTAGTTCGGATCGTTCGTTTGTTTTTTGCAACCGTTGGCAGATTTAATTGATAAAATAATGGGTATGCATGTATTCGCCTTCCAATAAGAGAACTAATTATTTCGGCGGTGGAGGAGGGAAGGGAATAAAGTGGAGCAAATGTATTGATTCTGGCTTTATGCAATTTTAAGTTTGAAGTGGGATCTAGTTTCCTTAGAATTTAAACTTTCTATCATTTGAAAGACTTTTTCGCTTTGAAAACTTGATAAAAGTATCCAAATAAGTATGCGTAAAGTTAACTAACTGGGAGAGTGCATCCTTTGATAAAAATATTTTTAAGGAATTCCGGCGTAACGGATACTTACTGCGTTAAAACGACTAAACTGTAAAGGTTAAAGTTCAAGCGTTGATAACAATTTTTCATGGTTTAATTAGCCATTGCGAATTGTAAATTAATGCGCAGCGTTTAGAGTACTAATGAAGTGAAACGTTGTATTTCTATTACGATATTTCTTTTATGAAATAACTTTTTTGAATTAAAACTTGTGTATTATACTGTGTAGGGATTTGGGCGCAGATCGCTCCGAGCTTGCATTTTGATTTCGCAATCAGAATTTCTGCTCAGGTCACTTCATTCCAAGGCTAATTCGAGTTTATCCCAGTTCGAATTCAGACCAAAGTATTAAACAAATAATTTACTTTGTAAAAATGTTTACTTACTTTTCATTAGAAAAAAAATTGCTACAAGAATGGCGAATGCAATAACGCACGCACTTTATCTTATGTACAAGGCGAATTGGAAACCAACGTCTGATCGTATACGATTATTTCTACTTGCACTACTAAGACATTAGTAACCACTTACTTAAAATTAAAAAGATAAATACAGTAGAAGAAATTTTTTACAACACTTCATAATTCTGTGTAGAAACGAGAACGAAAAGTTAATGTCTGACCATACGCGGATATTACTACTTACTCGTTTAAAATGCGGCAAAGTAATATTTGCTCACTCGATATTCAGTTAATTTACGGTTTTGAAAAATCTTAAAAAATGGAATGAATGAAACAAGATAGATGTTTTAGGTATGTTATACGTAGGTAAGAATTGAAAGTCGATATCTGAGCGGGTTCGACTTTTTCTACTTATTCATTTAGAATGCGTTATAGCAATATAATTTAATTCACTATTCACTTGTAATTGTATCATTGAAATGTAATAAGTGTAGAAGGAATAATTGTAATTGTATCATGGAAATGTAATAAGTGTAGAAGGAATAATGGAAATCTTTTACCATGTCTTGACGTAATCGAATCTTTCTACATATAAATTTAAAAAACCACCAGCCAATATTAATTACTTGACGTTTAAAAGACGTTAAAAAACATTAATAAATAACAACAGAATTTTTTTATGAACACTTCTCTTTCTGTGTAACCGCGATTTGTAAATTCATGTCTGACCGAATACGACTGTTACTACTTCTTACGTGTTTATTAAGCGCCGCAACAACGTCAACTCTCTCATATTCCGCGTATCAATTATTCTTTCAAATGAGAGTACATTGTTTTCAATTTTAATGACTTTTTGCAAAGTAAACGATCATTTACACTTTACATTTTATTTATGTACTATAAATTTCGTCCTCGTTAACTTTAAAATATTGCAATGTAAGACTTTTAGTAACTTCCGCTACCATAACTTCCAACATTAATCACAAAAATTAATTTCAGACAGAACAAATTATAATTTACCTGGGAACATAAGCAACGATTCTGTATTACGAGCTCAAATACCGTCCGAGAAGCTCATTAAATGCATATACGCGCAGCTCAACAAACAAGCTGCCCACCGAGAATCCCTAATCAGACACCTCCTCGCCTAACGTAACGGGACTGCGGATCGATTGCTGCGCCGTACCACCGGCCACCTGTTTTCGCTCATCTTAACAAGTTTCTTCCATTAGAGAATCAATTAGCGTAAACATGCGTCGACGCTGGCCCCTAATCATCTCATCGACAGCTCGGTCAAAATGCCCCGACCAATCAACCCCTCTCCCCTCCCCTCCCCTGACCGCGGCCCCGGGGGCCAAATTTACGCGGCGCGCCGGTCGAAACTTTCGAGATCCGCATAACTTCGTTGGGCGAAGCCAAGCCAAGCCCGAAAACTTCATGCCGAATAACTCGAGCTGACCGTTGCGTCCACACCTGCGCGGCCTGTGCGCCCGATGGAAAAACTTATGGTAATGCAGCCGCGCGACCCTCCGGGTTATGGCTCTCACGTACTTCCCGGCTCGATCCGATCTTCGCCGGGACGCATAAAAAGAAGGCGCCGTGCATTCGTGCGACGACGAGCCTCCGCCGCTACCTCGCGAATCGTCACTCGACATGGCCGGGGAAACGCCTTGGAGGAAAGTTACGAGGAGAGGCGATGAAAATTGCAGACTCGAAGTTACAGTTTGCTCTCGCTGAAATCCACTTATTATCGTACGAGGATTCTCCGGCCTTTTCTGATTTCTTCTTCCTTTTTTTTATTTATTTTTGTTTATCGATTTTACACTTTTTTTTTCATACAGACGCTTCGCTGCAGGATTATGCGCCGTGAAAGGGATTTTAGCATCAGGTGGTTTTATTATTACAATCAAAGCGGATATCTTACACGAGTTCAAAATGTAAAAAAAAAATCTCAAAGCTCCTTTTGTTCACTCGCGTCCATCAGATCCATCGTTAAATCGAATGATTTTAACGAATTTGGAATTATAATAATTTTACCGCTGAAAGTGAGATTTGCAGATGCTTATAATGAATGTTGCAAAGTCCAAAATGACCCGGAAAATGAATTTCAAAATTATGAGAAGAATGAAATTCGTGCGATTTTCGTAACTCAACGCTACCCCATAAACCTTGCGTAACATTCAACATTAATTGAGAATAAAATTTACGTAAATTAAAGGGCAACTCTTAAACTATTTTAAGGATTAAATATATTTTCGAAGTTTATATTACATTACAATGGTATTTTCACTTGTTCCAGTCTTTATAAATATTTTGCTCCAAAGCCGTTTTGTTCGTTTTCTCCTCGTTAATAATTCGAGATTTTACACGCTCATTTCCATTTACCACCCACGCAATCCACGTACTTACATAAACGCCTTTCTCCAATATTTCGATAACTCACTTTTTACGCGCTTTTGTCAGTTTCATTATGCGTTTTAACGTTGCGCCATTAAATTGTGCTCGCACCGGCCTTTTACCGTTACGTCTCCAGTCGCGTTAACTCCAAAATTAAAAATTTTAAACGTCAATATTTGCTTCGACGGGAGGAAAAACGTTTTTAATTTTTTTTGTTTTTCGATGTTTACACCAGTATCGGAGCAAACTCCAGCGCGACATTTTTTTTTTTTTTTTGCGTATTTTTAAATATCGAAACGGACAGCGCGAAAAATAACAAAAAGTTTGACTATACACTAAACACGCGATATCCGACCGAGATTCAAAATACAATAAAGCGAGCCTGGAGAAAATTTAGCTCTCGACCGTGAGGCGCGTTATTTATTTTCCCTTAAAGGCCAAAACGCTACGCCACAATCGCATTATACGTTTTGATGGTATCCCGGATTAACTCGCCAGAAAAAGCAGCGCGCACATAAAAGAGAAGGAGGTTAAACTTAGTCATAGGTGTATATCCGGGTGAACGTGGGTGTCTGGCGAAGTCTCACGCGGTCGTTTGGCGCACACGAGAAAGAGAGAGCGAGAGAGAGAGAGAGAGAGAGAAGGACCTCGTCGTGTCCTCCGGCGCATTAAAAGCGCCGACGCAGTCGTCGACGTCAACTTTATGCCCACTTTTAGCCCCCGCTTCTCGCGCCGTAAAAACTGCAAAATTATGTTTAATAGTCAAAGAGGAGCTGCCTGGTCTTTCATTACGATTTACAACTCGCTCGGACGCGTATTTCACTATTAACCCAACTTTCGCGGCCTGCGCCCGCTGCTCAGCCTCTCGGCAGCGGAGCCGCCGGCAAATTAATCGGGCGTTTAAGGCTTGATTGCAATGTTAATCTCGCAGCTTGCGGCGTTCATTTTGACTTTGTTATTGGGAAACGATTTTTTAAGCTCCCACACGGGCTTTTTATATGCAGCCGCAGTAGAGAGTGGGGCGGGAGGGCCGGTGAATCCGCGCCCTACGTGGATGGAGTTAATTCGAGAAGAGGAAGTGGCTTCGCGGGAGGTCGTAAACTTTTTTTTTTTTTAGAATTTATGAGAGCGATGTTTTTAACTCGCGATGCAGTCGCTCCGCCGGGTCTTGAGGATGCGAGTTACGCACGATTTTTTCAACGTAAATCGTACGCTACGGTGCCGTTATTATCTTCTACGCAGTCTTCCGGATTATGATAATAGATAAATAATGCTTTTTATGAGCTTTATCCATCGTGATACAGTTTTGAAGTTTTAAATATCTGCATGCTAAAATAACGGCTTATAAAATAGTCCTGTTTGTTTCTTAACGAATTCTTAAGTGTGATTAAAATTATCGCGCCGTCAATCAATATATCAATATTATATATATTAAAAGGATTTTAAATTTCTGCATTGAGACGTGATCCTCCTGTACTTATTTATATCACAGTACACCGACAGAAAAAAGTTATTAAAAATTGTTATTGTAGTTAAGCAAGGAGTGACAGTCTTAACAAGTGAGAATTTTTTATATGAAAAATAGTAATTTTTAGTGCGGAAATTGTAAAAATTACTATTTTAGTAATAAAAATGGCTATTTTGTGTATTACAAATTACTATTTTTCATACTAAAATTTCTCGCTTGTCATGACTGTTACTCCATTCCCAATCACAATAGCAATTTTTACTAAGTTTTTTCTCTCAGTGTACGAGATATGAATGTAAGTATAAGAAAAATAATTTTAATTTTTATTTATAAATTATACATGAAAACGAATTTAAATACATTAAAAATAATATGTTACTATAAATTTCCAAGTCTCACATGCGATGAATTATAATTTACAAAATGAGTCTCCGCTGACTACAGAATTCTTAAAACATTTCAGAAGGCTCCGAATTCCCCCGGGACTCTCGGTATCTCGATATCTTCGGAATAGAACCATTTAGACAAGTATGACACACTCAATATCAATCGCTCTGCAATACAATAAATAACGAAACAAAATTCAGGTAAAAAAAAAACACGTATCGAGAGAGAAAAGAAAAATAACGATAAAATATCTCCTGTGCGTATCGCGGCGTAGGTGAGTAACATAACGAAAAAAAAAATACAAAAAAAAAAAAAAAAAACGGAACACAACCGCAAGCCCATAGCCATTACGGTTGATTTTATAAACGCGATTAATCTCGTGGTCGCGCTCGGAGAGAATCGCGGTGGCGTCGGTACTGCGTCACCAATTCCAATAAAATCATGCGAATTATCTCTAGCACCCGCTGATTAAATAGCTTAATTGAATCGGCCGCAACGTAGCAAATGACGAAGCAAAATGGCCCAGCGGGCACCGCGGCCCGAAATTCCCCGACAACAGAAATTCGATTCCCTCGCCGGCGGCTCGTTACGCCGGTTATTACACGTCGGCTTTGTGTCCTCCGTCGCCCGGCGATCGGGCGCAGAAGTACACATTACGGATTGACTCGCGCGCGACGCGACGTTAGCGTCCCGCCTTCTCTCCCTGGGGCATATACACACGGCCGCTGTCTCCTGCCCAGTCCACCCTCTGACAAATCCCCCTCGCGACTTCGCGGCACGAGAGAGAAAGAGAGAAAACCGGAGGGCGAAGACGAGAGGGAGAAAGAGCCTCGGCGTAATTGAAACGGCGCGCAAAAAGAAACGCTTGCCGTATGCCGCAAGCTCGACGTTATATACATTTTTTTTTGGTCTCAACTCTAGAGAGTCCTCTGGACTTTTTTTTTTTCACGACTCGGCCGCCACCAACTCTCTTGACGGTAAGCCCCAGTGTCGAATGAGGAATACTTCGCCAGTCAAAGCAATGTACTTGCCCCACGCCGAGTAAACATCAAGAGGCCCCCGACAGGAATAAAATGTTTTTCTTTGAGAAGAAAAGAGATTGCCTCGTGTCGTAGCTTTTTCCGATAGCATTGTTGTTTATGCTATACCGTCTTTAAATACATGTGTATAAATATATGTGTATGTCTATATAGCCCGGCGGTGGGCTGGGAAAGCTAGAAAAATTTTTAAATTCCGCGAATGTCAGGAACATGAGTTCTTCAATTCTACTTTTCATTTAGTTGCATTATTGCGGTACTTCTCCCAAACAAAATTAAACTTTGAGACTAGCAGAAATTCTGTTTGTTGCTACTCCAGTTTCGTACGGTGTGTAGGCTAAAACAAGGGATATGTATATATTACTGCATCCGAATGTACAGCAGTTTCTGATTATTAAAGCTGCCCGAGAACTTTAATACTACATTAAATACTACAAAGTGAAAAATAGAAATAATGGAGCTTAGCTTACTGTTAAATACACTTACAATTGAAAGTGTGTTTATACACGGAGAGAAATGTTATAGTAAAAATTACTAAATTCGGTAGGAACAATGGGAAATACTCGACCTATGACGATTTTTACTATAAAACATACTAAAAATTCCTATATACACATAAAAAATTGCTATTTATATAGTAGAAATTGCTATGTTCATAGCAATTTTCAATATTTTTTATAGTAAAAATGTTCATAAATTGAGTGTATGTAACACTGTTCCTACGAAACATAGTAATTTTTATTATAAAATTTTTCTCCGTGTAGAAACAATGGGAAATACTCGACCTATGACGATTTTTACTATAAAACATACTAAAAATTTCTATGTACATATAAGAAATTGCTATTTATATATAGTAGAAATTGCTATGTACATAGGAAGTTTTAATATTTTTTATAGTAAAAATTTTCATAAATTGAGTATATATAACACTGTTCCTAAGAAACATAGTAATTTTTACCATAAAATTTTTCTCCGTGTACATAAATCCTCACTATAGAATGCCGCGTAAAAAAGAGTTGAA
Organism: Sycophila sp. Sp_5; assembly: GCA_018906775.1. Taxonomy (NCBI): domain Eukaryota; kingdom Metazoa; phylum Arthropoda; class Insecta; order Hymenoptera; family Eurytomidae; genus Sycophila; species Sycophila sp. Sp_5. Next base: position 290,591 of record JACCID010000004.1, read on the forward strand.
AGTCGGGGGAAAAATGTGCCACAGAGACTGGATGCGTTTAATTTTTAATTTCAATAGGAAACTCAGCGTCTGTACTCGTTAACGCGATTCGGCAGTATACGCGGAGAGAACGCAACGCGGGGAAGGTCTCGCCACTGTAAATGCGAGTTAGCGGTTCAACATTTAATTGCGGTAAGTGACGTAAACCGCTTACTTTCGAAAGCTTTCGATAGAGTTCCTGGCACTTAAACTTACTGAACGAGTTACCGTCAACTTCATCAAAGCTTAAGAAAATTACAGTTGCGCGCGCTCGCCTATACCGCGGGGGTGGGGGGAGGGGGCCGGTGGCGGGTATTGCCGGGGGTTTCACGTGGTGCCGGCGCGAAACCAGTGTAAAATAACGTCAATTATGATTATCAACGAACGAGCGAGCTCCGCTTGGCGAGCGATCCGAAAAGTTCGCCGGGGATCGGCCCGGGCGCCCGGGCTCTTTCATAAAATAATTTCCGCAGTCGACGAATGGCGCAAGTTCGCGCATTATATTATACAGTCGCTCGACCTCGTATAGAATTCAATTTCTCGCGGAACTTACTTTGCCTTTTTTTTTCGCCGACGCATTGAAAAGTTTCAAGAGGATCCGATCGTCAAGTTGACCATTTTGCGTTATTAAGCACGAAGATTTTTTTTTTGTATTTCAGACGGGAGAATGGAAATACATAACAATTTCGCTGAAAGTATGCCGACAAAAAAAAACTTTCTTGCGTAGATTTTTTTTCTGTTTCGAATGAGTTGTTCGTTAAAAGAAATGAAAATTGTACTTTTTCTTTTTCTAAGTGTGCAAGTGTAATAAAATTCGGCAATCAAAGATTAATTCGAATAATTATTGCCTTCTATCAATCGAGAATGCCTTTCTCTATTCGAGTTTGCAATCAATTCGATGGTTATTGATCTCGGTACAATCAGGAGGGGGGGATTCATTAGTTTAAAATCGGAATTTAAAGAGCAGGAAACATCTTCGTTGCATAGACATTTCCAATAAGTCGTAGCGCATCCTTCATGCAGAAAAAAAAGCAAATTACTTTTCATATCCGAAATTAAGATTCTGTATTAATGAACTCTTGTAAAACTTGATCATCGAGCTTTGTTCATAATTTCAAGAAAAAAAAATTTTCTTCGATCCATTCTTTTATCGCAGCTACTTTCAAGCATACGTTCAAGGAATAAATGTCTCCAGAGAATAGAGAGAGGACAATTTTTGGTTGAACAGGTGAGAATAAAATGTGAACAGTAATACGGCTGAATTTGTAAAAAAAAAATAACACTGAAAAATGACTGGAAAACGTTGAGAAATTAACAGTTTGTTTAAAGATTCAGTGTTATCTTTTATTTATGACGTTTTAATTTAACGCCAGTAACGAGAGAAAATTTTGATATATGTGATAAATTTCTTCAAACTAAAATATTTAATTCTTGAGTCATTTGTTCTTAATCCAAAGTCCTAAATAGTTCCCGTGGAAAAAAAAACTGAACCATTAATCGTTATCGAAATTCTCTGAATTGATTAAAATGAAAATTTTATTTCAAACGCTCGTCTATCACACAAACCAGCGCATTTTATATCTAACAACTTAAATGTATTCGGAAGATGAATTTTTAACCTATCCATAACGATCAAACTTTTTTGTAAAATAGAAATTCAATCTCTTCTCGTCGTATCATATTTTTCCAATTTCCCCGCGCTGCAAAAAAAAAAAAGAAAATCACGAAATAATTGAAGCAAAAAAATAAAGGATTCTAATTAAAAAAAAAGAGAGAAAACTTTTACAAGACAATTATCGTCTCACTTAAAAAAGAGAAATTGAAATATTCGCAATCGAACACAAAAACGCCACTCTCATCTAAATTCCAATATTACTAACCGCATATTTTCACAAGTGGCAACGCGTCATCCTACAGTTCGGGGATGCGGGAGGAGGAGGACGAGGAGGAAATCGGTGAGTGGGAAGCTTTAGTTCCAGTCCAGCTTTCCGTGCAACCGCACTCGGTCAACAGACGCGCGCGTCCAAAGGGTAGCCATGGCGAGGGGGGGAGGGGGGTGGGCAGGGGGCAGAACTCAAGGGGTGAGCTTGGCCGCTCTCGAGCAACCGGAATCAAACAGCACTGTAAATTGCAAATGCGAACTAATTACCTTCACACTTTACTCAGCGACCGCACCAGCGTTTTAACGAGGGGCCTCGCCAGAGCAAATCGCGCCTTCCAGCGATGCACCGCCATAAGCGCGGCACGCACTTGTTTCGAATCCCGCCTGCGCGGAGAGTCGGCCCGAACTCTGTGAACCCAACCTGCTCGGCTAATGCGATTACTATTTGAATTTATTATTCTTTGTTAGGATGAGTGAGAACACCATCCGATGCAAATTTGGCTCGCTGCTAATCAGGGCGGTAATGAGTTTAACTGCACAACTGAAGGATTTAGCGAAAAATAAGGAAGGAGATTGAATCGAGATTTAAGGGATATCAGCGTTTGTTTCGAAAAATAAATCTTTTAAGTTACCCAATTTTTTTTTTTAGAGATGCGTGGATGATGGTTACATCCCTTTAATTGAGAATTGATCTGATTTAGATATTCTAGCGTATTATTATTAAATCTATGTAAAAAATGTTGAACTGAAAAAATAGCCGCCCTAAAAAGAAACCTCTATAAATATTTATAGGTCGAGTTTTGCATTGAAAAATTGTAAACTTTTTAAAAAATTTTTTCTAAAAATAAACCAGCTTAATAGACTTTAACGAAATACTCGTCAAATTTAAAAAAATAAAAGCTGTAACATATTCAGGAAGAGAAAAGTTCTATTAAAAATTTCAGTAGTCGATTCAATAGTTAATTTAAATATACTTTAACTTGCTGTCATTTTTCCAATAATGTAATGTAATTCTTGGAACATATTAAAATTGACTATCTTTCAATTTTTCGTAGAAAATTTTTCTCTGAATACGAGAGAATTCTGTCTGTAATAATTTATTGAAATTAATCATTCTCAATATTTTATACACCGAGAGAAATAAGTTAATAAAAATTGCAATTGCGATCAGGAAAGGAGTGACAGTCTTGACAAGCGAGAAATTTTAGTATGAAAAATAGTAATTTGTAATGCACAAAATAACAGTTTTTATTATTAAAATAATAATTTTTAGTACGGAAATTGTGAAAATCACTATTTTTCATACAAAAAATTCTCGCTTTTTAAGACTGTCATTCCTTTCTTAACTACAATAGCAATTTTTATTAAGTTTTTTCTCTCAGTGTATTACCATTCCATTTGAAATAAGGAAACGCAAGAATCCCCGCTTAAAGCAGTAGGCGAAAAAACCTGCAATCCCGCTCGCACCCGTCCCCATTGCAACTGATATGATAAAAGGTGGGTGGCAACGAGAACTCCAGCACTAAACTAAGAGAAACTAAATAAAAACGTATTACTCGGCCAACTCTTTGAATGACTTCTCGTATATATACACCAGGGCGAGCAGCGTCGCCTCGGCAAGTGTAAAACTTTAATCAGTTCGCCTTCAATTCAGCGACTTAATTGCTCCGAGCGAGGCCCTCGCGCCGAAGCTGGCCGCGCGCTCGTTCAACACCGGGGAAACATCATAAAACGTTAATTTAATTGAATTCTCCCGCTGGCGAGGGAGGCGCATCGCGCCGGGACCGTCGGCGCCACTTAATATCCGCGCGCTGCGCCCCCCCCCCCTCCCCTCCAGCCAAAATCGTGTTCGCCCACCGTAGGGACTAACCCTTAAGACAAGGAGATTCGGTGTTAAGGCGGTCGGGCTAAACCTATTGTGAGGCTGCCGGTCGCCTTTATGCACTCGGCGACCGGCCGGGATCTTCCTCGGCGCGCTCGTATCAGGCAAACTAGCCCCGGCGCAGGCGGCCCCAGCGGCGCTGACGATGACAGCGACATTGTTTGCCGAAGCTGTTTGTTTGTGTGTCAGCGATCGTTAGTCTGTTTGGCCCGATGATATAATTGTGTACTTAGCTCGCGGTCTACTCGTCCGTAGCGGAAGGACAAGTTGGCGCTAGCGGCCCTCCGTCTCTCTCGCTCGCGCGGGGGCATCCCGGCGGTATCTGCACCCCCGCCTGCGCACTTTCCTCGCCTTGCCCACTGGCTGTTCGCGCGGGGGTATCTGTGTTTGCTCAACTAGCGCCGTCCGCGCGCGACGCCGCGAGGCTTTGTGACGTGCCATGGGCGCACCTACTCGAGGCCCTGCTCCTGCGACTGCGAAATCAAATGTGAGCGAGCGGCCGATTTATCTGCTTTATGCGTGCGCTTTTCAGTTTGAGTCGCGCTGGTTCATTCGAGAGGTCCTGACTTGCTGCGCCTTCTTGAGGATTTCGCGAGCTCCTTTGGAGGATTCGAGTTGCGGGTTCGTATGATTTGTGTAGAAGCTTCGCTGAGCTCGGAGGTCTTTGAGTGGCAAAATTTTGGAGCTTCGAATTCGATTGAAAATCGAAATTTTCGAGGTAAATTGGTATACCTCTAATTGAGGATTTTTAAACTTGTGCGAGTGAAGTTTATTTTGAATACGAGAATATTCGCTTATTCGAAATGATGACATGAATCTTTCATTGAATCGATGTATGGAATACTTATTAAAATGTGGAATAAGTGTGAATATGGAGAATACAATCATCACTTATTTGAATGTGTATTTCACTTTTTCGTGTTCAGACAGTTGATTGCATCTAATTATACAAAACATAATATTACTATGTCATGTAGAGGAAATAAATGGGTAAGTATAAGAGGAATTTAATCTATAGAAGAAATCCGACGCGCTTCAACTAAAATAGTACACTTGAAGTAAATCGTAGGGTACTTGTATCAGCATTTTTAGTGAAAAAATCTTGAATTTCGCAATAAAAGTGTGTTAATTAATGAGTAACATTTTAAAACGCTCTCACAAAGAACAGAAGATATAATTAAAGTAACCATTTTTCTGCACATTAACCCAATGGATAAACGACGCATTTATATTTGAGTGGAAAAAGTGCAGCTTTCATTTTTAATTACAATATTTAAAAAGAAATTGCTTTTTCAATAATTTAAACATGTAACGCAACAAAATTTTTCATGGGAAAAATGAATATTAGCAAGTATTATGACTCTTATTATTTATTATTGGCGTAAAAGTAATTATTAAAACATTTACGTTAATTAAATTTTTCAATAATTGCACTTATGATATTGGAATGACTTTTAATTTCATAACGATATTTGATAAACGCTTATAATTAAATTATAAAAAGAATTTCGATCAGGGTATCTTTTATCCCGAAAAATAAAAGGAAATGTTTTTAAACCACGAATTACGCCAACTATTCGATAAAGAATCGATAAGCCAGATATACAACGGGGAAACGTATGAACAATTTCCACAAATTTACTTTTCGATAAAAAAGTAAAGTTCGTCTAATAGTTAGAAAATTTGTTCTTCCGAGAGAGTTGAAAAAATTTTATCAAATGTTTTAATTTGAAAAGAACAATTTAGTATCTAGAAAAAAAGTTTATAAATTCTAATGAGAGTGTACATATGCATTCAAAATTAATAAAGTTTTCAATACATACATTCCACCTGTAAACATTTCGGAGTAAAAAACGAACAAAAAAATAATAATCCGGCCAATCCCGTATATAAGAAGGTGCCGTTATTTCGTCAATTTTCTCATTATCCCTGCTTCCTCTCCTTTCGCCCTAACGCAAACAGATAATGGGAGGGAGAGTACGGGTGCGGGAAAAAATTTAAATTTAATTGAATTAGCGAGGAACAACAAGGGCGAAATTTGTAAATTCGCCGAGGCTCGGCTTTATCTGGAGCGGCGCTCGGTTGTCTTCGTCATTCTCATCTCTCTATCTCAGGTGGTTGTCTGAAAAAGGCTTCCCGACGCCTCGGCTTTACTCCCCACCCACGCCCAGGCCAGGCAACCGGTCCAGGGCTGCGAGATTAAACTGCGACGACTTAATTCAATTGCGGCTTCAAAATAAACCTCCCCACGGAAGAGGAATACGCTCTCGGCGCGCGGCGAGATTGCATTAAAATGAGACTGATTATTTTATCCGCGAAAAAAGCTGAAGCTTTATGAAGTTTCCTGAAAAGAGAGAGGGGACTGGCGCGCACCGGGAAAAGTAGGCCGCGGCGCACGCACGCACAAAAGATTTACAGCGTAACAAAAGTTTCGCCGTAATTAATTTTGAGAAAAGCGCGCGAGAGAGTCTGTGTGTGTGTTTTTTTTTCGCCGAGCATTTTTGTCGTCGCTTCGTCGGCGCTCATTTGGCCGCAGTGAAAACCTACTCCGACCGGTTCATTTCGAATGGGACAGCGTGCCGCGGCCGAATTGAGATAATTCCGAGCGTTACCCGCAAATCAACGAAATGCCGTTTCACCTACATTTGAGAAAAAATAAAAAATAAAAAATAAAAAATAAAAAGAGATACATACGCTCGGCGCAGTGGGCGACGTTTAACGGATTTGTAGATTATAAATAGGCGCGAGAAAGTTACTTTAATGAACAAATTTTCAAAGTTGTACGCGGATGTAAAGGTACAAAATGGGATAATTAAAAAAATTTCAAAGTTCAATACCGCCTCTGTCTTATTTGAAATTAAAATATTCGTCCGAGTGTACCGAGTAATGAACTGACTGTTCATTAATTAAAAAGTTGATTTACAGTCGAAAAAATAGACCTCAATGAAATCTGCCGTATAAGAAATTGTGATAATTATAAGAAAGACGCTGAACAAAGGGCGACGTGAAATTATGAAAAAGTAACCGAATAGCGTTTTTAAATATTTCTTATTCAATGAAATAATTGACTGTATAAAGTGTGATAAAAATTTAATTTAATAAATAATATATTAACCCATTATTCCCTGAAGTCATTCCGCACAATAAAAATTGAATAACATTGCGAAATAAAATAAAGCGTTCCCTTTTTAGCGTTTCCAATAAAACTATTAAATTTTAAGCCAGTAACTAGATAAAAAAAATCGTCAGGCTCGCCTCAAGATACTCAAAAGCATAAAAAAAAAAAATTTTTTCTCCTTGTCCACTGCAGCAAAGCTTCCTTTGCAAGAGGGCAAAAGCGTCGTATAAAAAAGGCATTGTTACTTAATAAATGCAATCTCCGAATCTTCCTTTCCAGATAATTCCGGAGCTCTCATCCGCAGTCCGAAACAAAAGGCGCTTTACCTTAAAACCGACGTAGTAGCAAAGAGTCGAATGAGAGTATTAATCCCGAGTATAAAGTAAGATAAGTGGAGCCGGGTAGTCGAGGCTCGCTCGCTCGCTCGCGCGCGCGCCACCCCCACCCCCCACCGACAACGAGGTCGAATATCTGGCCCGTGTAGAAACTAATTCCAACCTCTAATGGCTCTGCCAATAGCAATTTCTGTAGGACCGAATAGTAGTGATTTCGAAGATCTTAAAGCCGGAAAAGTTTCCGCGCCACGGCTCGCGCGCCCCGCGAGATCGAAAGAGAGGGCCGTATAGCGCGCGCCCGGCTTTTCAGCCTCGACCCCTCCGCCCACGCTCCCGCGAGGGCAACTTTCTTCCGGACGCGAGAAACGCCTACGCCTCCCGCGTATATATGTATACACGTATATACGTGCGAGGCATGCATCCGAGAGCGTGGCAGCCTCCGGAGCCTCGTATCCAGGCCGGTGTAAAAATAACGAGCTCCGAATGAGCCGGCATTATCCTTATATAAGTGGGCGAGCGAAGAAACTCGCCGAAATTAGCAGTGCTGCAGTTCAAGGGTTTTTAATAAAACTTGATTTTTTTTCTTCTCTTTTTTTTTTCGCCGCGTCGAAGGAAACGGCCGCCGCGCCGGTGCTGCGCGCACGTATAATACCCCCTTTTTTTTGCTGAACGCGAGATGGTCATTATGCACTTAGCGCTCGTACATCTTGCTTTATGATAGCGTCCGTGCACCGCTGCATTTCAAAAAATTATATTTAAGATTACGCGGAGTTTCCGGCGAAAGCGCGCCGCTACTTTATTTCGAGGGGAAGGTTATTAATTATTATTCAAAAAAATTTATTATATTTAAGCTGAGACTTTAGGAAAAAAAGTATAGAAACATAAAATATGTATGTGTACACTGATGATTAAGATAAATTAGGAAATAATAAAGAAAAAGACAAGATTTTTGTACTTGAGGCTTTTATGCAAAAAGGAAGTCGAGGTGTACTGTTGATTAACATAAAACATTTATTTTAGCTCGTACAGTCATTACAAGTGAAATCATATTTTTGCGTCTAATAATTTTGTACTACTTTGAATTCTGTGGTCCTGTTGTATGGTTTCTTTATCGCGGAAGATAACGTAATTCACTTTCTCTACAATTAACTGCAAGCCTCGGCAATAAATATTCTGCTTGACTAATAATGCAGTAACCGTGGGATATTACTGAATATAGCTTGCACATGCTTACCATATAAAGGAGTTTTCCGCAATATTGCGCCACCCTTCTAAAATATCCATTTTTTTTCTACGTAGCTGCGACTATTTATCTTAAGTGAATAGAGTAAATGCATTAGCTTTAAGAACCGCAGAGTAAGTATTCCACTGGCGTGAAAAAACAACTGAATTAATATTAGGCCTTTATTTATTTACAAAAAAGTGGATTACACGAGAAAAAAATTGACGATTATTTCTGTTCGCTGGCATTGTAAAAGTGGCGTTGATCCTTTTCATTTATTAAAAGTGGTGAAGTTCATCGCTCAATTTAAATAGTATTACATGCAAATAATTAATACCGAAAGATATTTTCATTAATAATCTCGTTTTGCGTGATATACAAAGAAACACAATCCTTTATTGCGTAATGCGTTTAATTCCGGTGAAATTCATTTTCATTGTAATTCAGAAAAGATAATAAATAAACGTGTTTTCACAACCGGTAGTTAATAAAGTCAAAAAGATAAAATAAAAAAGACAGCATTTAACTGGATCGTATGCAACTTCGAATGTACATTATATACATATGTGCACAACCTTCCGTTATTTCTGGCTTCCCCTTATCATATCACCAGTCTCGCAATATATTCAAATCGACTTTGGAGTCATAAAAAGAGATAATTGCTGGTTCTAGAGTATTTGCTTTATCTGCCTTAGTCAACGACGAATCAACATCTTGAAGATATCGACAATTTATGGGTTCGTAATCAAATCCCCTACAATCGCTATTTATAGCTCCAAGTTTACATCATCGTGTCGACAGTACAAGATCTCTTTATCGTCCCAAGCGCAGCAGCAGCAGCCCTACCCAAGGTCGACGTTGCGTCTCGCTCAGGCTGATATCATTCGCATCCTCCTCGCTCGAAGCGCTTCGCTCTCAATCGATCAGTGCCTTCTGAATTTCGAGCAAAGTCTTACCCTTGGTCTCGGGCGTGATGTACATCAGCACACCCGTGATCAGCCAGACTACCACGACGAACGACATGAAAGGAGGCGAGTGACCGTAGTGCCACGTTTCCACCACCGTCAGGTAGAGCTTCGTACCCACCGTGTACAGGAAGCCGCTGTTCATCATGGCGATGCACACTCCCCAAGCCTTGACCTCGGGAGCGAACACTTCCGACAGAATGATGCCCTGGACGAGCTGCAAACCCCAATTGAACGTGAAGACAATCAGAAACACGGCGACCATCGGTACAACGGAATAAGCCGAGACGTCGATGTCCGTGTACTCCAGGAGATAGAAGTACACGCCGACCACCAGGTTGCAGAAGCCAGCGGATATCCCGGAAACTGCGATCAGCGGCTTGCGACCCCACCTGTCCACGATGAGACTCGTCAGACCCACGGAGATCAGCTGGACCACGCCGTTGGTGACGTTCGCCATGTGGTCGGACATCGCGGTGACCTTCAGGTCCTTGAATATCGTCTGGCCGTAGGTCATGACCGCCATGTAGCCGCCGAAGTGGTGGGTCATGGAGAAGAGGCCGATGATGACGATGCCCTTCACCGTCGCTTTGTTCAGCAGCAGCGACCTCAGCGAAGTCTTCTCCTGGCTCTCCTCCAGCTTTCTCAGGCTCCTGAGCGATCGGCCGATCATCTCCATCTCCTCGGAGACGTCGGGCTTGCCGCGGATCTTCTCTAGCACACCCTCAGCCTCGTCCGCGCGGCCGGCGATCATCAGGAAGTAGGGCGACTCCGGCATGAACCAAAAGATCGCCACGAACAGCGTGCAGATGACCAGGTTCAGCCAGGCGTTGGACCAAATGCTCATGGGCGGCCCAACGGCGAAGGCCATCAGCGTGCCCAGATTCAGCATTATTATTATGAGGACATTGGCGATGCCGCGCGTGCTTGTCGATGCTATCTCCCCGACGTACATGTAGCACACGCAGAAGCTAATACCTTGCGACAAACCCGCCGCGAATCGCGCGACGTACAGCACCTGCGCATATGACAAATCAAAACGTGATTAAATTATCTTTAGCCTGCTCCAGGCTGCGTTTACCGGCGCTACTGAATTTTAAAGCTGATGGCTTTGTTTGCCGAAGAGTCAACGGGTTCATTAATTTTTCAATTTATTCCAATAAAAAAAAATTAATAATACATCGGTCGTTACTTTTTGATTGAAATATATTTTATTGACGAGCGTGTAATGTAATTTAATTACAAATATTCCGCAACCCGATTCATTACAGAGAATATTAAATTAACAAACAAATTCTAATGTAATTTATTAAACGTTAAAAAATATTCTACAACGCGATGTTATTTAAAAAAAAAACAGCTTTACATAATCAACGTCATGGAATGGTGTAATCTAAGTTGGCTTTGGTTTAAGAACTTAATGAACAGCGAGTGCTTAAAAAAGCAATTTTATTTCCGCGAAGCTGCAAAATAACAAAAAAAAAAGGAATTACAAACTATGCGTTGGACAAAAAAGGTATCGTCGAATTTCTCAATCCTGGCGGAAAATTCGCGGGGATTTAGTAAAAGCTCGTCTCCTGTTATATGAATTCCAGAAGTGTGCTATGGAAATTTATTTTCAGGTTCCGAAATGAGAACTGGAGCACAAATCGTCCTTTGTACACCGAGAGGAAAGGGTGGGGAATAGAAGGGAAGGCACAACATCACAAGTAAAGAACTACAAAAATCTTTGTCGCTCGCGAAACGATGTCATGTCGAAAAGGTTCGCGGAACGCGTGTATTTGAGCAAAGACGTCAGTGAAGCTCAGCGATTTGCCGCGCAGTCGCAAGCCAAATTTCCGCGTGCTTCTTTCGAATCGGTCGAGTGCCTCTCAATCTTGTTGTGCTATATTTTATTGAGCTCCTGAAGTAAGCATTTAAGGTGGATTCAGCTGCGAATATTATGCAACTTTTACAAAAACAAATCAATTAAAATATGTTTGTATAGGGCCAGTTTTTAAAAAAAAAGAACACTAAATTTTTAATATTTCGCGGGTATTCGAAAGCTTCTCTATAGAAAGCAAACAGAACATGGTAAAAAGTGAATATAAATAAAGTGAATTTAGTTTTCGACATTGTCTTGATCGCCTTCGGGTGAAGCGTTCTTCGATTGCGTTTGTACACTCTGATTTGCAGTACACAAAGTTGAATGAAAATTGTTTATGCATATAAAATTGTAAATAAATATTCTTACCCAAAGATTTTCGGTCATTGCAATTAACGACCAGCTAATAATTAATGGTACACCGGTGATGATGATGGTGTTCTTTCTGCCTATTCGGTCGACGATAAGGGAATTCAATGGCGAAGCCACCATTTGGCCGATGGCGATGAGGGACATGAGGGTTGAAACATTGTCGTTCGTTACTTTGATAGGTGAATCGGCGGCCTTGAGTTTCACGCCACTCGGTGAATTCCAACCCATGGCCGAGCCATTGCAAAACATCAAAATGGAACCTGAATAAGCATGCATTCGAGCCTTTTAATGCCTGATTGAACCCAATGAAAAGCTTCCGGTAAACATAGTGAGCGGAATGGGTGGATAAATTAATAATCAAATTAATTAATTTGTTTAATTATTGATATTGCTGCGTATGAAATAATTATTTTATGTATATACAACAGTTATGATGAATATGGCGAACGACGTGCGAGGAATATATTATACGCTCAATCAAACTTCGACGAATTTTAGCGAATGCATGAAAGACTTTTCAAAGAACAACTCAAGTTTGCATTAACGAAAAAGCAATTTAACTGCCTATGATTACTTATTAATAATATTGTAGTAAGAGCAAGAAAATGTTTTTATTTTATATTATCATAAATTAAAAAGTAATTATTGTAGATCTTATTGAATCATCGTTGTGGTTTATGTTATACGAGAGTTTAAAAATTGAAATTTCATTTTAATAAAGTTAGAAACAATAGATTTAAATCAATTACAAAAAATGAAAAAAATTATTTCGATTATATGACGTGCAATTTTAATCAACATGTGCGGATTTTTCAGTTTAATTAAATCTCTATTGATTTGTGCGTACTTCGCTATGAAAATTCATTATAGTTTACATAGTCATTCTGAAAATCCAATTATAGATTTAAAATTCTAAAAGAAAGCGACGTACATTTTTAATAATTTTTTACTTTATTACATTTAACAAACAAAACAAAAATTCATCAACGCGCATCTCTATTTGATTTAAATATTATTAGATTTAAATTTTATCAATATTGCCTTTGTAGTTATAAGAAACTAATAAATCACAACATCTTTATTACTTTTTTCCACTAACATTCTAAATTTTTATTTCAACATAAATTTAATTTCAACGAATTGTAAAAGAAATAATAAGTATAATATAGAAGTATATGTATTGGAGCTACAAATAAAAGATTCACTGGCTGAAAATTTATGAAGAAGACGCAGAAAATCGGTTCGGTTATATTTTTAAAAAGGAAGCCGAGGGTCTGTTTCAGGCTTCTGTCAAGATTTAATGTTATAAGGAAACCGGCAAAGTTATATACGAAAACTTACAGGCAAACGTCGCCAAGTACTCCCAAGTTTTGCTCCCCTCTGGGCTGGCGTACTTTCCTTTCTCGGCATCGACACCCATATTGCCTTATCTCGTAGTCACTTTTGCCGTCGCCTCTGCCGATGGACTGCACTCGCTCTAAGCTAAATGCCTTGGTTATCGACGTTACACCGTTTATTGGTATCCTAATATTTATTATGCAAAATTGTCACTGATACTGCACTAATTAGTCACTGACTTTCGCACCACTCGTGTCTTAATTCGCACGGAAGCTCCGTTATCTACGGCACTACCATTTAAATTAGATTTTCTTAGATAAATAGAATAATATTTGCCTTCGAAATTAATCACTTTTACCATTTTACGAAAATATACGTGACGTATTCTGTACTTGTGCAAACGAAGTTCACGTGATAATTGCAATTGACGCGAGTAAAACAGTGCTCTAATTCTTCGTGAAAATAAATTTCAGTTTAAAAATATACGCTGAGTCAATTTTTTAAGTGAAAAATCATTATTCGATAACTGCTTTATATCTCTTATTTTTAAATCTCAAACTTCTGACGATAGAACCTTACTGCATAATCTATATATAACGATTTCTCTAAATTTAAAATCCTTTCAATAAACAGTTGAGCACATGCTAACAAAAGAATGTTATTAATATCATACTCATATCGTTGTAAAATCAAACTAGACTCTAAATCTCTAAAAAAGAATAAGTAAATAAAAAGCTGAAGGTAATGAAATCTTACCCTTGACGGCACCGATTTCAAAGGCTACACTCAATATAGAAGTCCACTGTGACGCTTTAACTCTGGAGCGACACACTGACCGTGAATTTCCTTTAACGAATCCACGAAAAGGTGATCTTGACTGCTCATATCAGAGAAAAAATCCGTGCAGACTTGAGGCGCAGTGTGTAACGAGGGATCTAGCAGTCGTAAATCACGGGCGTTTCGTCACAAGGCATTGTGTTCATTTCAAACACCTCGACGTACGAAGGCACACATCGACCCTCGTCGACGTGTCGATGTCACTTTTACGTCGGGGCGCGGTCTGACGTATCGTCGCGTTGTTTCTTGGGAATTAAAAAAATATCGAGACAAAGGGACAGGGCACCAGCTGCTTTTACACGCAGGCCGTTCTACACGGAGAGAAATGTTATAGTAAAAATTACTATATTTGGTAGGAACAATGGAAAATACTCGACCTATGACGAGTTTTACTATAAAACATACTAAAAATTCCTATGTACATAGCAAAAATTGCTATTTATACAGTAGAAATTGCTATTTTTTTATTTATTAAAATCAGTTGTACCATAAACAATTACAATATAATAATTTATTGAATTAACAGTTACACATAGTAACCCAGCAGAGAAAAATGATTTACTTAATAACTAGGGATTATTAACTATTAATTACTTAATAACTAGTGATAGAGAAAAGAAACGAAGAGAAAAAGAATTATAAGAGGAGAAAGAAAAGGGAGATAGAAAAAAAATAAAAAAATAAATAATTTATATAGTAGAAATTGCTATGTACATAGGAATTTTTAGTATGTTTTATAGTAAAAATCGTCATAGGTCGAGTATATCCCATTGTTCCTATGAAATATAGTTATTTTTACTATAACATTTTTCTCCGTGTAGCGCTGATAAGCGGCTCGGCGGCTCGTTAAACATACTTCGAGTCGATTGGGGAAAATTAATAATTTATCGTCTGATTACACTCACCAATACATTTTAAGCCGCGCTGTGACTTTTGATCGCTAACATTTTCTTTGTCGAGCGCTCTAAATTTAGAAGGTTGATATAAAGTTATCGCTGCTGGCCACCACCTGACTTATTCATTAAACTTTTATATTTGCTTTCTTAGACGGACATAAAGTTTTTAGATTTTCTTGAATGTGCCGAGGAAAGTCTGCTTATTACTCTTGTATTTTTTCTTATTTTGACTGAAAAGTCAATAGGAACAAACAGTGAAATGACTGTGCATGCAATTAAATTATTTCCTGGAGATAAGAATTAATGGTGTTGCAGGCACTACTGAATCAGTATAAAGAAAGCTTTATAAATTATTTATACTTTTATGACTGACTGAACGTAAATTCGTACTACTCATTTTAAATAAAGCGAATTAACGGCCGATAAATATTTCTTTAACGAGTAAGTGCTGCGACAAACTCTAAAATTAGTTCGATTTCGAGTCGAACGAAGCAAGTTTAGACAAATATTGATTTAAGCGATACTTTACGCCTGTACAAGGAAGGCTTAATTTATGCCAACGAGATATAAACACTGAAATAAAATGTTGGCGACGTATTGCCGCAAAGTTTTCCAGGCTTCACCGCTGAGTCAGTGATACATTAATCGGGAATTGTTCAATATTATCATTAGGTTTTGAAGTCATAAAAAAATTATTTGGACATTTGGTAAGCCACTATCACATCTCAATTAATTTGACTACCTGAATGTATTTCATCACCCGCATTCAGAATTAATTAAGATACGCGTGAAAAAAATAATGTGAATTGCCTTTTCTTTTAAACCCGATAAAAAATTATTTTACACTTTTCTAAATAAAAAAAATGCAGGTAACCTTCCACGCCTAATTTAATACACAGAAAATAGCAGTATACTTTTTTATTTAAAATGAGGGAGGGGTTAGCGTATTTATCTAATAGGGTATATAACAACCGTAAAAATTCAGCAGCGTAAAAAAAAGAAATAAAAATTTATACTGTATAAATTACTCCCGTGGCTCGATTTTGCCAATCATATTTTAAGATCGTTACATGCGTATCATCATATACGTTTTACTTCCAGCTTTTATTTTACTCGTAAAACGTCGTATATTAAAGCCGAGGTTAAAGGCACTGCGGTTCAAAAATGCTTTGTCTTCAAAGCTGCTATGTGCATTCGCACAGTGAAAACGGTAATGCCCAGCAGTGCCGTAAAGTTTTATCGGAACCATTGGAATGGTTCTGCAGTTGCATTCAGCCAAGATCCATTTGCAAATTTCAAATTCAAACTTTTCCGACTTGTACGGCTAAAGTTTTCGACTGTTCCAATGCTTTCACTCGTTTAATCAGACAATGTATACTGCTTAAATTATTGTAATTGGTCTGTTTATAAATAAACACTGGAGTACGCACAGATTGGAGTTAAACAGTTTAAAGTATCATTCCATTCTTGAGGAATGTGACTCTGAGATCTCGTTCGCAGAAAGATCCTACCGATCCCCTAAGTTTGAACAGGATTTTATTCAGAGAATAACGAAGAACTGGAAGATTTTTATGAATCCATTCAAAATCTCTGAAAATTCTAGTAAAATAAATTATTGATTAAATGAAAATTCAAAACAATCGTGCAAACATTTTATTTCAATTAAGCAAAAATAGCATATGAAATTGCGTCTAAATTTTTAATTAAATATAAAGCCGTATGCATTTAATATAGTCCAAAGGCGTAGGTATTAGATGTAAAGAAACGGTGCATTAACTATTAAGTCATCCACAGGATTTTTGTCAGGAAAGATGATCGCGCATTAACTATAAAGAAATATTTCTTCAATGCTAATGCATACTTCTTTATTTCAAATACCATGACAAAATTATTTTTTAAAGACGCGAAGACTTTGGGTTAAAGAATCTTTTCTATCAGTGTAATTAACAAAACGTTCCATTATTAATCATCTTCAGTTAATTTGCGTAAAAATATTAAGTCTGCGATTGCAAGTGGTTTTATCAATTATGACTATTCTAATTTCAGCGATTTAATAATCATAATATTTAACAGCATTAAAGAATAAAAAAATAATTATGCAAATCAACTTCTATAGAATAGTTTATTGAAAAAGTTAAGTAATAATAAAGCAGATTAATCGTTTTCGGTATATTTCCTATCCTATTTAACAAGATTAGGATAGCGCTTTACCTATTTTTCCCGATTCATTAATTATATGATAATATATAACTATAATTAACAAACAAATTAGCGAAAATCAGAATTATACATTTTCTTAATATCAAATATCTTTTCAAAGATATTTCAGCTGCATTTTATAAATTACATACCAGTTATTATACTTTTTTTATTATTTATTTTATTACTTATTTTCATTTTGACAAGTCAAGAGAAAAAAGACGGAAATATCAAAAAAATTCTCGACCCTCCTTAAAAAATAAATGAAAGAATCTTAAAAAAGGAATGCTAAGAAATAAATGTCAAATCTTTGAAGAAATCTATAAAGACATCGACGACGTCTAAAATCGAAATACTAAAGGATAAATGTCAAATCCTTGACAACCACTTTTCTAAGTATTAAAAAAAAGACCTTTAGAGACTGGCAGTTCTCTGCACAGTGTTGCAACTCACGCATCGCCTGCAATCAACAATTGCCATATTTTTTCAATAGCACCGTCCCTTTTGCCGCGGCATTCCAAAAAGACCTTCGCGCAAGCAACGCACCGCGTGACAAGCAGCTATAATACGTCCCGCAGATAATCGCGAAGCGGAAACCAAAAAACGCCGACTGCATCGTTTCCTCGGTGCAACTTCCCGGCGCATCCCCTATGAAAGCTCCGCGCGCGCCCGTAAAATGGGCCGCCCTCGTCACGTGTGCAGAGCACAGGCCGGCGGCCGCCCCAGAAAATCGCGCGGCTGTGTGCGCAACGCGGGTCGACGTCCCTTTTCTTTTTGCGCACTATCTCCGACTATCTCCCGTGCCCCGCCGCGTCGCGTCGTGTGTACACATCGCGTCGACGCCGAGGGGCCGAGATAAGGACGAATGATATTTGACTTGAGACCGGTAAGGTATTAAGCGGCTCATGAAGTGGGCTTGGTATAATGAGACCGTGCGAGTCGCTACTGAAGATACACCTGCGATGCTGCTGGTTACTTACACGTGTGCACTCTTCTTTTTTTCTTTTTTCTGTCTTCTTATTTATTTTTTTTTTTTTAGAAATTGAAACAGTGTAATATAGGGGTAGAGGAATATTCGCGTGGAAATCTGTTTGAAGTCTGTATGAAATATATAAGAGGATTTGTGTGTATATTCTTTTTTCTTATTGGTTCCTTTTTTTTTAGAAGTTAAAACAATTTAATAAAGGTAGAAGAATATACACGTGGAAATCTGAAGTCTGTAAGGAATGTGAATGTTGCTTTGCGTGGAAATGAATTTGAAAACATTACATTTTTCATTAATATAATGAAAGAACAATTTGATAATTGTCAGTAAATATTTACTTCAATAGTGAGTGTTTAATATTTGTCTGGATCAAGTAATAATTTTTTTGGAACTACTAAATTCAATTAGTTTTAAAGAAATAATTAACAAGTACTATTGAAGTAAACGTTTACTTAAAATTACAAAAAAAAAATCAGTGTAATTTTGACATTTTTTTTATTATTTTAGACAATGATTATTTATTAATTAAATTAATAATTTGAGTGTTAATATCCGCATTATATAGTCTATAAAAAGAGCCTCGTTTTAGGCTATACGAATAGTCTTTCTTTGTTAATGCAGGAAAATGAAAATTTTTTGTGGATCCATTTGAAACAATTCACGTTGAATCCATGTGATGGAGTTTTAACTTCAATTTCAGATTAGTTTCAGATTAATATCAGTTAGATTATATTCCTCGTGGATTGCGAATAGATTTCCACTTTTTTTTCATTAGAAACTATTTTAGCACAATGAAACTTTGAAGTATTGACAAGATATGAAGAAGCTGGATTTGTACTTTATCTGCTGTCACGTCAGGTGACGACAATATGGATGTATTCTTGATATATATTTTTGAATTATTTGAGCAAGGCGCAAGAGATTTACATGTCAAATGAATCAGAAGCTAAATTTGACAAATCACGTCATATCGACTTCTTGTCTCTTAAAGTACAAATATAAGGAAATGGCAATTCACTAAATTAATTAAATATAGGATTTTTTCACGTTTCTAAATTTAAGTATGACAACCGATTCTATCTTCAGTGGAAAAGGTATCTATTGCGTGAGACATTGAAATAAGTATATGAAAAAATAAATTTAAAAGTAAAGAGACGGCATCTAATTTAAGTTTTGCTTTATTTAATCTTATAATTGAGCAATTTAATTTAGATATAATTATATAACTAATTTATATAATCGAATGAACAACTATAATATATATCTACAAAAAAACTTCGATCGCCTTAGTTTTTTATAAGAAACTTAATTTCTTAATTATACAAATATATTATTTATAAAATAGAGTTTAAACGCAGCCAGAATTTCGTTCGAACGAGCAGAAAGAAACGCGAGTACAATAATTGAAAAGCCTTTATAATATTCTTCAACGTTGATCATCGAATCAAATTGAAATTTTATTTTATTCAATTATTCAGATTATCTTATAAGCGTATCCTGACTTCTGTGATTTCGTGACAATCAATTTTAATCGGCCAGAAGTTTAATATCATTACACAAGCATACATCTCCACTTTAAAGCGCATAAAATAGTTTAAATCCTAATTAGCTCATGTAATCCAGTGTTTGATCAATTACGCATAACCATAAACGCTACTTCTGAAACTATTTGCAACGGATGCCCGCACGCATATGAACGCACCTGATGCGATGTTAACATCACTTTAGCCGTAATAATCGCTTCAAGTTTCACCTGCAATAGCTCAGTTATGCTCCATGATGGATATCATATATACAAATCTTGACATCTCAGATTTGTTCTCTAATAAATTACACAAAGCGGGTAATTTGCTCCAGCGTCAATTATATATGCATAAACCAGAACGGCAAATTTCATTAACAAAATAAATACTCCCCGGTGGCATGATTTAGATAATAAAATCCTTTAAACGTGCGTATTTATTTGCAAGAGTCTAGTTGACTGTTAATTAAATGACAAACAAAAATTATATAGTTCAAGTTCACTTATAATTGTTTTAAAGTTTTACATATAAGGACTCTTTAGACCATTAACAAATTAAATACTCCTCGGTAAATTTAGTAACTGAAAATTTCATTAAAAAATAAATACTCCCCGGTGGCATGATTTAGATAATAAAAGCCTTTAAACGCCCGTATTTATTTGCAAGCGTCTGGTCGAATATTAATTAAATAACAAAAAAATATATATATGATTTAAGTTCACTTATAATTGTTTTAACGTTGTATTTATAAGGAATCTTTAAACAAATAAATAAATTAAGTCATTGCAAATTTCATTAACAAAATAAATACTCCCCGGTGGCATGATTTTTACCCTATTGAAAGGATCTTATAAAACTCCATAAAATGGTGCAAAAACCGCATAAAACCCGATAAATAATTTATCGAATTTCATCAAATTTGCACATTTTTATAGTATTTTGTAAGATTGTTCCCACTGGGTAGATAATAAAATCCTTTAAACGCGCGTTTATTTGCTAGAGTCTGGTCGAATATTAATTAAATAACAAATAAAATTGATATAGTTTCAATTGACTTCTAATTGTTTCGCAAGATTGTAAGAACTTAAGGACTCTTTAGTCCGTTGAAATGTTTAATAAATATAAATATAGTAACGTGCAATAAAAGAAAGTAATACACGATAAATAAAATTTTAAAACAGTAAAAACATGTTACCTATTAAAAAAAATCATTTATTACATTAAAATGTTAGTCATCGAGTCCGATCGGGAGCAAGATTGAATTAACGGGGGATGTCGTGGACCCGTTGGTAATTTAACGCAATTACCGCTAATTCCAATTTACCACTGGCTATAATCTATGAGTGCGCAACTTTCGCGAAGAATGCGGAATCGAAGCGTTCAAACTGGGTCAGCTGGAGAACTGGAGTCCCGTAGGAGTATGGGAGATATTGGATCGACATTGTTATCAATCTGAATGGCTGACAAATTACAATCGAGGAGCTATAGTTGGATTGGCGCGCGGAAACACTCCACACTTGTTTTTTAAAACAAAAAGATAAGCTCGCCGGCTTTTCACCTTTAATTGAATTTTTGCACGTATTGTTTCGACACCGTTCTTCTCGCTTGCGCCCGCGCGACTTTCGAGAAAAGATAGATTGTTCCATGATATCGCGTGCAATTTGAAGCGAATGAACTTACGTAATTTTTTTCAATTTTTTTTCTAGGCACACTGAACACTGTGACTGAAAATTTTCTTTCTAAGAAATAAAAAAAAAATATGTAGAAAAATTGATAATGTTTAGTAGATAACTATGAGCATTTATTAATATTTACTTCTGAGTGTAATATTTGAAAAGAGTTTTTACGTTCCGAGTTCTTTATAATGTCTATAATGTTAGAAAAACAATCAAAAGTGACTAGCTAATATTGTATAAATTATAATATTATGTCGATCATTTTTACTATAATTTATATGCTATATACAAGTTATTTTATTCACAAAAATATATACAATTGTCGTGACATTTTTTGTAATCACATTCGTTAAAAATCAGTTACTCGCCCCTTTCTTTCCCAATCTCCATATCGAGTTGGTTCAGGACCTCTAGGCCCACCTTGTTCTCCTGTCGAAGGATTAATATTATCTGGAAAGGGTTCTAGTGGTTCCTTTTCTTGATATGGATGTTGTCCTTCTTCTAGCTCTTCTAGCTTGTCTAAATAAGATAATAAAAATACATATTTTTTAATAAAAGAACATGTTTTTGTGTTAATTAAAATTATTATATTATAAAAAAAAATATTTCTTTATGAATGTAATTTAATACTCACCAAAAGGAGCCTTTGCCCGCAGCTTATTTCCATCGATCTGTTCTACTTCTGCATCTTTTTTTATCCCTGCGGCTCCTGTGTTAATATTTTACATACATTGATTAACTGAGTATTATTAATTATATAAACAAAATAAATAAATAACTTTGCCAATTATTAATTATTAATATTACCTAAAGGTGGTGTTTGCTGTAATTTCTTTCTGAATTCCTTTAATCGTTCGCTCTCTTTTGATGTTTCAGTATTTTCTGACGAGGAATGTAATCTTATACATCCTATAATGCATAATAAACTCAATATACTTGTTTGTTTATATATAGTTATCTTTGATTTATAAGCGACAAAGAAAAGTTTATATTACCTTCATAGATTTGATAACAATTTTTGTTAATAAATTTCGTTGTTCTCAACATCATTGCTCTTAATATATTTTGTTTCAATGGGAGATGTTTATTTTATTAAATTTTTCTTTTAATAAGAAATATTCACTCTTGTTTACCTGAAAAAGATAGCAAGGTTAAGAAAGGAACGAACAAAATATTATCTATTTTCAAGCATAATTATTTAATTTTTACCGATACTAATTGAAGAATTATTTTGTAAGAACACTTTTACATTGTATATGTAGATAACGTTATCTAATTAAAATTGTATGCACAAAAATGTAAAATTCAATATAAATTAAGGAAATAATTAATATTCATTTTATTTACCTCCAATTATATGATATCAATTGTGCTAGAAATGAGAATATTCAAATGAAACTAATTCAAATTTTATCTTGCACTGGATTTTTATTGTTTACAGGAAATCAGCTGTGAAGCTGTAAGTGCAACACATTGCAATCAACGTTGGCGCTGTGCTCCATGTGGCAGAAATTGGAAATAAAATTGTGCGTGCGCAAAACGCGCGTTTTTTTGTTTCTTTTTAAAAAAAATATATAAATTACAGTCAAATTTTTGTTGATCCATTCTCAACTAGTAAATACATATCTAACCACTAAAAAAATATTGTAAAGCTGAAAATGTCTCTTTGCAGAATCGTATCTTCAAGAATAAAATATAATCAACTGCGATATTTTTCATCAAGTATATTTCTTTTTTTCAATCCTTTATTACATAAATATAAAATGCTAATTTAGAATTTTTTTTTCACAAGATTATCCTAAATATGCAGAGGATGCCTCGGTGAAAGGCGAATCAGAGAGAATGAAACAATTTCATGAAAAACTAAAATTAGATAACGTACCAAGTAAATAATCATTAATTTATTGACTTCTTGTTGTACCTGTATTCAGTTATCTGTGAAGCAACATTAAAGTTTACACAATAGACTAATAAAATATGATCATGTTTTAGATGCGAGTCCTGGAATGAGATTTATTGACCTCGTATTAGTAAAAACCAATCCTGATACTGGGGAGCTTATTTCAAATAGCGAAAAAGATCCAACGAAATATGGAGACTGGCAGCATAATGGTCGGGTGTCCGATTTTTAAATCAGTAGGTGGAAAATGAAGAAAACAACATTTTTTTTCGATGATAAAAATGTATTTGCAAAGTATTAAAGGAAATTATCTAAATTATTTTAACGTTGATATTATCGTTCGCTTTGTGTACATAATGACTAATAGTAGCACTTTCGATTGCGTATATATATCTCTTCTTTTTTTTTCTTTTGACATTCAAACTGGGTTGAAGCCAGTTAACGAAACATGAATTAACCCTGAGATGCGTCTGCGATTGCTACTTATAGTAAACTATAAACAGATCCACGAAAACCACGTAACGCAATTCAATAACTTAAGAATTTTACATAAGAATATATAGTCATGTATATCTGTATAAATTTTCATTTTTTTCATACTTCAAGTCACACTTTGTCGCTTTTATGCATATATTCACACGATGGGAAAGATGAACGCAATTTACATGTATACAATGATCAAATATACACTTCTCTTATTTATTTAACATATCATAGATATTTTCCGTATGATTGAAATTAAGTTATGTATGAAAAATGAGATTTTTTTTTCGTTGGTAATAAAATTTATAAAATAAACGAAATTTCATTAATGCCGAAATGTCGGAGAATCTAAAGTTTAATTACGTCAGTCTTTCTTTGCCATCTGAACTCAAGAGCCTACGATGATTTAAATGCATCGCGTGGCGCTTACAAGAAAACACAAATGTCGAAACATAAATATACTAATATATTACAAACTACAGAGTCTTATTGATGGCTAAAACATCGCGCATCATCATGTTTCTCAGAGTCCATAAGGCATTCACAACGTTTCCATGATTGCCCACACCATTACCCAGCCATTCAGCAGGCAATTTCGAAACATCAGGAATTTGCGTATTTTCTGGAGCGGCACCCATTTGTTTGTCCCAATTAGATACGTACCGATTTTCTGCAGTCAATCCTTCAATATACCTGCAACAGTATCATCGATGTAATTTTAGTACAAATTACATTATAAATAAAATTTTTTTGCGAGTGCAAATAATTACCTCAAGTAGGCGTCAGAATGCAACACGCGACTTGGACGGGGAGGGACTGCAATGAACAGTGGTTCTGGTTGCTTAGCAGCAGGTACATTATTTGTTTGTGTAGCAGCAGCTGATGTTTCTGTAAATTAAGCAATTTGGAGCTCAACACCTTCAAACAGGTTGAAAAAAAAATTTAAAGACAAAAAGAAAACCGACCTGTTTCCATAGCAGACAACCCAGAAGATCCCTTTGATGGTACAAAGTTTCTGAAAAATTAACGAGTCTTAGTACATAAGCTACAATTAATTATTTTAAATTATATACCTGCTTCTGTCAGCTGGTGGTACCATTCGTCCATTTGATTTTAGTATATGCACTTCTTTAACATGTCTTGCGAGTCTTTGTACACTTGGAAATGGAGGCACACTTTTCTTCATCCGGCCACAACCACGCCATTGACATTGGTATTCTACATCTAAAAATAAGAATTACATTAGATTTTCAAATTTAAATAAATCGTATAAAAACGATAAATCAATGAGAGTATATTTAAAACAAATTGAAAAAATTACCATTACTGGCATTTGCAAAATAATTTTGAACGTGACCATTTTGTTCTGACACACTGTGCTCAATGCAATCTGTCATATCTTCAAATTGCCAATCACAGTTTTCCCAACAACATTCGTAAATTAAATCTTGCATTGAGCCTGACTGTCCTTTTACTGATCCACCTTCCTCATTCAGTTTATTTGCTTTTTCTTCCCACATAGATTTCTCCAGTGGTGTTAATTTCCGCCACTGAAAGTAAGGTAATTTTAAATAAAATGCTTAAGAACAAAATTTAAAACAAAAAGTATTTCACTGTTTGTGTATTATTAAATTTTTGGAAATATGAACAAATTTTTAAAGTCGTTATAAAAGTTATATAAAAAAACTACTATAATCAGCACTTTAAACTAATAAAACTTCAATGCTTTCAATAATATAAATTTAATGTTACTTTTCATTACACTTTATCATTCAAATATGGATGGTTAAGAAATTTTTTAAATGGATGAAAAGTAATATTATCTAATGAAAAAAATATAAATAATTTGATGTACTGGCTTAAGAATTTTTCACAAACTCAATGCACTGGCACAAGATAATTGGCAATATCACACAGGACACATATGTTTCTAAATGATAGTGATGATAAACAAATCTATGAAAACCAAAGTATAAAAGTAATAAAGAAATATCTAAAAGTATAAAAAAAAGATAAAATAAATACCTCGTTTCCAACCATTCTGCTAATTTCTCCAAACGTCGAATCGGGATTGTTTTGATTGACCGTCGTTCGCATTTTACTCGAATACAAAATATATCCCGTAACTAATTTCTTACCCGGCGTTTTCTAAAAAGAAGAGAAAGAACAAACCAAATTACAAATGCTCTGCCAAGTTCCTAGACGGAGCCGATGGCACACACCCTTTACAAAACTCTTAAAAAAAATTATAAGTAAATTTTGCTTTTAACGGTGCAAAAAATATATGCTGGCATATTTCTGTGAAAAAAAAATATGCACGAAAGAAAAAAATCTCTTTGATGTATGCATGTATGAACAAAAAAAATGGAGATTTCAATATGAATGGTCGGTGAAGTGTGAGCTGCAGCGATAAAAAAAATTAAAATAAATTCATAAGCATAATGAAAAAATGATCACGATAGCTCCTACCTTTTTGGATGACACGGGTGTTTGAGCGTTGAAGAGCACCGGTTGAAATTCAGCGGAACCAACCGATGGGGGAGCATCCAAGCTGTCCTCACCCACTCCTACTCCCACTCCTAATCCCACTCCCATGTCTAGTACATCAGAGTCCAGCGATGTGTCCTAATACCATTTATATTTTGTTACGATATCACATGCTCTATCAGATTCCCGACGTTTGTCACTTTCTTAAACATTTTATATTTTTTTTTTTTTACGATTTCAAAATTTAATTATTATTCTTGTTTCGTAAATAGATTCTACATATTTTATTCAATATTTGGTTACATAAGATGATTTAAGTTAACATATGTGAAGAACTAAGCCTTCGCTTTAAGGCTTTTTATAAAAAAAAGTTTATCTTAAGAAATGATAATATTCAAACAAACATAACTTATTTCTCTTTATTTTTATTATTATCTGTTTTATATTATTTGTGACTAACTATCAATTATAAAAAAAAATTATTAATTTTATGTACTGATTAATATTGGAAAGTGCGTTTCCTAAAAATATTTATTTACAAAAAATGTTAAAGAAATGGACAAAACGTCTTTTATTAAAAAAAATATTAAAAAATAAATCAATACCTAGAGCAACGATCGTAATCGTAAATAAAATATATTTGTACTTTTAAACATTTAAAAAATTTTTATCACTGTTACAATCAACGAATCTAAAGCAATCTGTTTTTCATTACTGCGACATAGGAGCGAGTTTTTTGGGAGTCAATTTTTTATTCCGTTCATACATTTTCACAACACAACCCTTCATACTTGCGCTAAAGTTAATAGATGCTCTGAATGTTTGGCGCTTATTATGTACTTACTATTTACCTTGACGACTTTGCATTAATATGAAAACTAAATTTTCGTGATAAAAAAAAAATTTCAACCAAACTTAAATATGCCGGCATAAGGTTTGTCTCATGCATTGTTCAAACTAATACAGCGACATTTTTCGTTTCCAAACAAAAACGTGCATAAGATAATTGGTTTTTTAATTATTTTCTATTTTACTTAGTTAAATTTTAATTCTTTTTAATATTTGAAAATATGCTGTATTGGTAAGAACATTTAGGTAATAAAAAGCATGCAATAGCAGTGTTAATCACATATAACTGAAAGAATAATGAAAATTTGTAATTACCATTTCATATTGACCTGCAGAAGATCCAACAGATTTGCTCTGATTTTGTAACTGACCGACATCATTAGGCACCTACAACAGGCATTTCATGCATAGAAATTAATGGTATCAATCAAAGGCATGCATAAAAATACGCGAAAGTGATTGTGTCCTTTTTTTTTTTGTTATTTTTATTATCGTATTTACCTTGGTAGGATTAATTGGCTTTCGGAAAAAGTATATTTCGTCTTCAGTGACTTGATTCGAATGGTTGAATTTTTTAAGACCTTCAGCACTTAATTTTCTTATAACATTTTTAGCTTCATCAAATGTTGACTCGCAGATGAAGATATCGTCTTCAGGAATTTCTGTTGGTCGACCTAATTAAACAAATAAACATTTATTTAATAAAAAATGAATTGGCAGAAAAAATAAAATCTAAGGGAATTTATTAACTTACTGCAAATGTACTCTCCATAATCGAGAACAGCACATTTTCCAACGATAGCAACAATAGGATGTGTAGCTTCAACAGTAGATAAAAACAACTCTTGCTTATAAAATAGTTTAGCTGTCGGCTGCGTAATATCTGTAGGAGATAACAGCCACGGCCCTCTAAAGTAACATTTTCCGCTACAAAAAAATCTTAGTAAGTTTAACTGTTTTATATATAATTTAATAAATAGTAATTTTATAAAACATACTCTTTTGTTGACCATATGCTATCAACTTGAGCAATTTGTTGCCTACCACCATCAGTTGCTGCATATACAAAATCTCCTAATTTTACAGGTCCCACACACGTATTATATTGCTCATAATATGTGTTTTCTGAATCATCGGCATTAAAAATTATTACATTCTAAAAAAATAATATTCAAATTAGAATTTTAAATAACTATAGGAAGATGTCAATTTAAATTTTATAAATATTGAACATACTGGTTTTTCTTTTTCTATTGGCTTTTCTCCTTCTTCAAGCTCAGCTATTTCTTCTTTGTGTTTTTCTAGCCTTTCTTTGTACACAGAAATAACTCGTTTGGGCTCAATTGGTTTTTCTCTTGCAATTAGTTTTAGATGATCTGGATCAAAATTCCAAACCTTGATCTTTTTAAATGCACGAGCCTTTGTTGAGTACCTTGATTCACAAACGTAAACATCCTTTTCAGGAAAACCTTCTGGTACCATTCTGAAGTAGTCTTTCACGCTTAAAACACAACACCTGCCAGCTACTTTAGACAATGGCACAGCTACATGAGCATCACTTTTAAACAGCTCTTTGTCAAGAAACTTTCTTGAAGCTACATGATAAGTTTCACTTGGACGGTAGAAGAGATTGCCATAAAGCATTTGTTGACCTTCAGGATTCGTCCACAATCTTTCAATAAGAACTACACTTGTTTCCATACCCCGTTCTGTTGGTTCAATGTATGCAAAATCACCAGCTCTGTAAGTCTCTTGATTAAAACTCATTGAACCTCCATTGTCACTGCTTACACCACTATTGCTGGCATCTCCTTCCTAAAAGAAGTTTACATTTGCTCAATTTTTCAGAATAAAAAATATTTTAAATAATAACATTAATCCCCAAAACACTTACTTTATCATTACCATCACAGCTTTCATCTTCATTAGACGATGTAACTTCTTGTTGCACCTTTATTTTCTTTAATTCTGCAACTTGATTAGCTAATTCAAGAAGTGTATAATTAAGAGCTGCAGAATGCAGTAAGTCACCATTTCTAGTAACTTCATCTCTTGTTCTTAAAAAGAAAGCTTGAAGTTCAACGCTGTCTTCAAATATTTGAGAATCAGTGCGAGATAATTTTCTTGCTCTTTCAAGGCAACTAAAAACATCTTCTTGAAAACGATCTAATCTTTTGTAAACTCCTTTATCAAGGCGACGTTTAATTAAATCAAGTGACAATCCTCGAACCCTAATTAATAATAATCAATGATATAGTTTATTAGAAAATAAAAATTGTTTTAATATTTAACATTGTAGTTTAATATAAATCCATGCCTCTTTCAATTTTAGTAATTTCTAGATTAATAGAAAATTGAATAATAAAATATTGCAATTAAATTATTTCTAATTCAATAATAATTTATCATCTTCAAACAATAGTTATACTTTAAATAAAAGAAGTATATAAAACTACCATCTTAATTTATTTTTTATCATGATGTGTATTTGTTAAAAATTACATAACTATTGATAAGTTTCTTATCTACATTTGCAGTAAATAAAGAAATTTTGTTATTTTGGTATAAATACTTAAAATTAATATTTTTAATTCGAAAAACATTTAATCCTGCCCTATTCAATTTAAAATATACCTCTCAAAAAAAAAAAAAAAAAATAATTAAAGTATCTAATATTTTGGTAGTTATCCGAAGTACTTAAAGATTAACTTACTTTTTTCCATCGACAATATCATGTTCAGGTAACTCAGCCATCGAATCTGAATAACAACGCCCTTCTTCATCCTGGTGATTATATAGGGCAGTGAATATCGATGCCAATATTTCTTGCACCGCTGCTGCGACATCTGGAACACTTTCTTCATCTTCGCTCAATTGTAATTTTGTTTGCAGCACCAACCTTTGCAGTATCAAAGCATCCTGAAATAAAATAAGTCTGCCTTAGATAAAGACCTAACTCAGTTGGAAGTTTATCTAACGAGATTAATTGAACATAAAAATGGCTGAAAAGAAGTTTTATTTTTAGACCGCATTATAGAGGCGTTAAATATTAATACTGATAAATTATTGAGAAGCATGCCTCGTTTTTCTTGCATTTTTTCCGCAATCGCTGGTCCACATCTCTATCGCGTACGAGACGAATCGAGCAAGGCTTAATTGGCTCTTTTTTAACTGTAGGATCGCCGTTATTGTCGTCACAAATCATTTCCGAATCTGAACTTAACATCTTTATCAAATAAAAGCCTTGGCATACAATGGTATCGAAAAAGTGTTTAAACCGCTATATCAATAGCACATTTTTTTAACATAACAATAGTTAACATTTACACAGCCAAATTACTTTTATTTAACACCATGTAATAAATTAAAACATTAACAAACATTAAAAACAGGACAAATTACACGAGTAGAACTATCTTAAACAAGCATCTTGCAAACGAGAACTAACCGTCGTAACCTCAAAATGAAGGATCACAACAGTAGCCATTTCCTTTTACAGCGGGAAATTTAAATATCCAACTTTTTACGCTTAAATACAGGGAACTTATCATTTATCATTACTATTTAGTTATTATTTATTTTACTCAAATAACAATTACAAAAAAAATAGATATTAAATTACCAAACATGCTACATCTACTTAATTTAATAATTAGTTAATTAAAAAGTTTTTAGATAAATAATATAATGTAAAAATAAAATAAAATATGCAAAGAGTTGTCAATTTTAATGGCTGTTATTACTAAATAATGATAAGATTTATATTTGTGTTAAAAAATATCAGGGTATTTCTTAAATTTTTTCTGTAGATACTGCATATATAAATGTTTTATTATATACATTATGGTTACCACATTGATATTTACTCAACTTTGTTCTCTTATAGTAACATTAGTGATAGAACCACAAATTACTTTAGTCTATTGCATAATAATTCTCAAAAGTAATTGTTATATACACTTAAAAGATATAGGATCTCTGAATACTTTTATTTTTAAATAGTTTTCATATTTGAATGTTAAGTGTTTGTTTCAATTTACTATAAATGTAAAAATGCATTACATTAACATTAGTGATATAAGTAATAATGCTTTTATCATACAGTTAAGAAATGTAATTATACAAACGTAAAACAAACAGTTAAAAAATTAACTTTAAATTAGGTAATAGTTTAAATAATTCTAACTTTAAATTTAACGTGTTATAAATTTAATAACTACAATTTTTCAACTTACCTTTACAAAAAATTAATTTCAATTTAAACTACCAAGCGATTTGAAAATGATTACTTACCTGCATGCAATAATATTTTATTTTTTCAATATAAAACATGCACTAAATATCAAAGATAAATTTTCCTTTCTATAACTACTTTTTCAAATATACAACTCATAGTAACAAAATGTAAAATATTACACAAACCTTGTAAATTTGTGAATCTGGTTCGTTATACTTGCAGGCGTTGTCAAACATTAAGAGTAAATCGGAGACTAACTCGTCAACGCTATCGTAACCATTACTTTTTAAAATAGATGCGATTCTTTCCATATGTATAGGATGTTTAATAACTTCGTAATAATCAGGGTACTCTTTAACATTCGGCAATTTCATAAATATTGATGATAATTGTCGGCCTTTGGCATCGTGATAATCTTTGATTGTGTCGTACATGGTACGCATTTTTTGTACATGTAAAGGCACCGGTTTTCTAGGCCTTCTAAAATTGGATAAACGGTATTTGTTAGCACTTAATTTGTGTATTCAGATAACATTTAACCAAATTTATTTCACGTACCCCACGTTTCTAGTAGGTGTTGAACCGGTTGACTTCGATTTAGTTTCTTGAAGTGGACCTAACTCCTTTACTTTATCCATTAAAACTTTTTCTAAGGTTTTGGCATCATCATAAATTTGCGAACCAACTTCATTATATTGTCGACAATTTCTAAACATTAACTGTAAAGTAAAAAGTTCAGACTTGTAGTAAGAATCAAATAACTTAATTATATTAAACATTAAAATTATAGTTACTTTGAAATCTTGAATTAAATCATTTTCGTAGTGGTATTTTTCTGCTTTTATATTTGCTTCAATTGTTAACATATCAATTGGTTCTGCAATTATTTGATAGTAATCAGGATATAACTTTTTGGATGGCTTTTCCATAAACATAAGTATTGGTTGACGTCCATCTTCAGTCTGTTAAAAAAAAAGTTGCATAAGAAATAGTAAATTATTGAAAGTATTATTTTGTAAGAGCAGTGTAATAAAAGAAAATATTTAAATTGAACAGCAAAGTTTCCTTACAAGGTATTCAACTACACATTTAACAAGTTTATGCAGTCTCTTTTTTAACGGTATATTGTCCTTGTATTTTCCACGAGTTAGAAGATTTGAAGCCCTTTTTATAAGTTTAGGATGAATATTATTTTCGCTCTCTTCTTCTGATTCTGATTCCTATAGAACAAAAAAAATATTTAAGTACAGCATGGATTTTCTTATAATTTTATTAATTACTAATAATTCTATAACTACCTGATCGAACTCTAATAATTCTTGAACTTTCTCTTGCATAACTTTTTGCAGTTTTACTGCAAACTGTAATAAAAAAGACAATGTATCACTTTTACATTTTTTATAACAATTAGTAAGAAGAAAGTTACAATCAAATACCTTGTATAATCTTGATGTATAATTGTTATACTTTTTAGCATTTTCAAATACGAGATTCATGTCTCCAGCAACTTCACTAACTGTGCCATATTCTCCTCTCTGCAATTGTTTTAAATTTATTATAAGCAATGCATTATTCTTTAAAAAGTGAAATGCAATAAATACCTTAATTTTCTTTCGGATCTGCAATAACGATATTGGATTTTTTATCGTTTTATAGTAATCAGCATACAATTGCCGCGATGGTAGAGTCCAAAAAAATTCACTCATTCGAAGTCCTGTAAAATGAGTAATAAAATTCGATGATTAGTTATGAAAAAATTTTTTATAAATGCATTATAGCTGCTTTAAAATACCTTGACTATTGGGTGCTGTTCTAATAGTTTGGAAAAGTTGCCACTGAGGGTTATCGCTTTCTTCAGTATCTAAAGGATCTTCTTCTTCATCATCACTTTCTTCATCTTCATCTTGTAATGAAGCTGCTTGAGTTATTAATGCTTGTGCTGACCTATTGCCTCGTTTACTTCTCGTAGAAAGTGCTGCAGACATTGACTTTAGAACTGGCCCAGACATATCCGAAGTCTGTCTTTTTGCAGCTGCAGTGATTATTTTCTTTAGTAATTTAGCATCTTTGTATATCCATGATCCTGGCTCGTTAAAATTACACGCATTGCGACACATAAGTAATAAATCCCTTTCCATTTCAGAAAAATTATTATATACACTTTCTTGAATTTTTATAGCTATCGTTTTGAGGTCAATGGGCTGTTCAATAACTTCATAATATTCTGGATAAAGTTTTTTCGATGGCTTCAGAAGGAAATGGAACATGAAGAGGTCTGTTACTATCCATAGGATCCGTAGCTAACATTACTGCAGAAAATAAATCTTCATATGCCTGAGAATCTTCATCTGGATTTGTAGAACTTTCAGAAGTATCTTCTGCATCATCTTGTCTTGTTACAGTTCTTTTGTTCTAAAAAAAAAAAATAAAAATTTATTAAGAATGTTGAAATTACATTATTGTAAATAATATTCTTACTTTTAGAAGCAGTTTTCCTTTGCCAGGTTCTTCTTCATATTCATCCATTATCCGATTTTTTGTGTTGACACAAAGTTCCCAAAGCTCTGTAGCATCTTTGTATTCTGGAGATGTACGCTATAAAAATATTTAAAAGTTTTAAAGTTGTATTTTTTAATAACTAAACAAATTAATTTACAAAAATAGACCTTACAGTATTGTACAAGTTTATTTATAGAAACCATTCTATAGAATGCTTACCATATAAAATGCTTTGGCATTATTGACCATCAGATGTATGTCAGCTGCCAATTCATCCATATCTCGATATTCATCAGTTTTTAATTTTTGTTGGACCTTTAAAAGGTCTATGGGGTTTGAAACAACTTCATAATATCCTGGTTCTTGTCGTCTTTTTGGAACTCTTATAAAAGCATCACAAAGTAGCGTTCCATCTTCCTTCTTGTGATTTCTTAATAAATCATACAATTGATGACATAAATCACTCTGAAAAATAGTTAAAAATAACAGATATAATTTCTTTACATAATAGTACTAAAAAATAAAATATACTTTATATTGCAACAGTTGATAAAATGCAGTAAATTGTATGCACAACATCAAGAACTTATTTCTAAAATAAACAGTACACGAAACTGACGTTGAAACTACGGTAAACTACATCATGGTTTGTGCAATACAATTATCCCTTCAAATATCATACAATAAGTTTAAACATTATATTTAAGCGCAAAGTCTCACCGGATCTAATTTTTTTCTTCTTTTTGTTGGCTCCGGTGTTATATCATCGGGGTCGTCTTCTGTACCTCGACTAGCCACAGACGAGGTCCTCCTGCGCTTGTTCATCTTTCTCAAGCTGCAAGCACAAGAATGTAGCGATCAGATGATTGTACCGGTACACAATGAAAATGTACAAACAGAAATAAAAACAGACAACAAAAACAAACAGCAATATACACTTGCAAAAGAACCAATCCGGATAAAGAATAATTCTAGGATGACAGTGTGAGAGTCGTGAAAAAAAAACGCAGCACGCCGGAGCCGGACAGGCGCGCGACTCGACGCACGGCTCACTCAAGCTATCCCACGGGATAATCCGGACTCGCGTATCCCCTTCAGCGGAGGCGCGCTCCGGTCTTCTCGCGTTTCGAAGCAACAATCCCAAGAAGGCCTCGGCAGCAAAATAACATCGCGGCCGCCGCCATCATAAAACGCTATACACACGCTCCAACACTCGCGGCGTGGCGTGCGTGTGCGTCTGTACGTGTGGCGCACGTATACGCGCCAGATCCGCCAGATGCCTTCGCTCTACACGCACATCGACACTGGAGCCCGTGCACTCTCCTCCCTTTCGATCCCACGGAAAAAACTGCAACGTCCCACCCGCGCCGATGCGCCCGCCTTTGAGGTTAAAACACCGAGATGCCTGCGTATGGCATATACAAACACGCGCGCGCTGCACTCCGCAAACTTTTTTGTTTACGTAAACAAACGCCGCGGCAATGAAGCAACGAGCAGCCCTCTCGATAATGTGCAGCTTACAGCATTGACAAGCCGGAGTAGGGGGAGCGGGCGACCGAGAGCAGCGGCAGCCGCAGGTGAGGCTCGCACCGGGGCGTAACCTCGCCGGCGCGTATTGCAGCAGGACCTCCCCCTCGGTATCACGTCGGGCGGCGCGAGTGCCTAAGCCTGTCGTCGTGCCGCGCGTCACGATGTACTTATATCGTGGCTGGCGAGTGTGTGCCTCTCTCGCTACGACGCGGCTCGCCTCGGCAGCATCGATTTCCCGACGAAAATTGCCGCCATAGCGCGGCGGGGAACATCGCCTCGCTCCTGCCTATACAAGAGCCCTCTCTCGTTTTCCGCGGAGGCCTACTGCTGGGCCTCCTCTCCGGCGCTGCGTCGTTTGTCAGCGACCGTAGGAGGAGCGCGATGACTCTGTCTCGCTCTGGCGCGCGAGCGCGCGCGCGAACTCGCGGTCACGTGCGAGGGTGTCGTCGTACGGCGGCGGTTCTGCGCTCACCTTATTCACCAGGGGGCGAGCGTCGCTGGGGCCGCGCACGCGGCGGGACTCCCTGGGGACGATGGTGCTCCTGGATTCGCTGCGGCCTCTGCTGCGCGCGGCGGGGCAGCCTTTTTTCTCATCCGACATCCACGATGACACGCGATTTCGACGCCATGGTGGCAGCACGAGTTCGATGCTTTTTCTCTGGCTTCGTTGCGTCTTGTATAGCGATTGGCTAGACTGCTTTTTTAACGGCGGCGCGCTGCTGCCGCCGCGGCGATCGCTGATACTACAAACGAGGGGCTAAAGTTGAATTCCCCATTGCTCAAGTAGTTTTTTTTTTACGGTTTGTTGTAGTTTTTTATTTTGTTTAGTGCGATGTTTAGGTGGACCGTTTAATATTTTATTTTGTTTAAGTTGACTGTTTAGCGTTTTAATTGTATTTAAATAAATAAATAAGTTTCGCTACTTTACTTGCTTTATACAATACAAGTGTATTGTTTATACATAATTTATCTTGCCGTAATTTAAAAAAAACATATGGAAACGACAATATATGCGCTTTTAGTAATTTCTGATAAGAAAATTAAAATTCAAATCAATGGTATTGAGCCTTTAAAATTTACTATGGGATGATTCAATAAAAATAAAATTATGTTTCCATAAAAGTACAAATTATTTAAATCTTTCTACCTGTTGCTTCAATTTATTTAATTCTAATGTTATTTTAGCGCCAGTCTATTTGAATTCCGTAAATTATTTATAAATTCGTTATAAAAAATTGTAAATCATTTTATTTATGCTAAACACCACTATTGCAATTTGTGCAAAATTATTAGATACTTCTTTACTTCTTTGTATTTAAAAATGTAAATAATTAGGACGTTTTTCATAAGTACACTAACAAAAAATTGTTAATTGTAAAGAAATGATTTACTTCAACAGTATCTTTAAAATGTTTCTTTGAATCAAGTAATCATTTCATTAAAACTACATTAATGTATTTTTAATGTATGTACATTAATGTATTTGTTTCTAAATAAATTTAGTAGTTTCAAAAAAAGAATCTTTTTACTCAATAACGTTTTTAATAAGTACTGTTGAAATAAATGTTTGCGTTCTCTCAGTGTACTATTTTGCAATATTGTTTGTCAAAATCTTTTCATTTTCTTCGTACATTAATTTATAAACAAATATTAATAATCATTGAATATCGCATTATAATTTAAGCTTAAATTAAAAGTTTTTTTTCATACTATCAAAAGACTAAATGCATATTCATTAAACTTAAAAAACCTTGAGAAATTTAGGACATTGTACATTTTAAATTGATTAGCAAAACTTTTTTTTAGAACTAGTTAGATAGATACAACCCGCATTAAATCTCTTTTGAAGATAAAACATTTATTGTACAATTATATTTTATGAAATTTTGCAAACTTTGTAAAATTTATAGTATCTAAAAACTATTTGTCTATAAAAAT
The DNA here is from genome assembly GCA_018906775.1 of Sycophila sp. Sp_5. NCBI lineage: Eukaryota > Metazoa > Arthropoda > Insecta > Hymenoptera > Eurytomidae > Sycophila > Sycophila sp. Sp_5. Next base: position 327,626 of record JACCID010000004.1, read on the forward strand.
TATGCAATACAACATTGCAGTTTATTATATACTTAGTTTTTGTTTATCCTTTTACCTGTGATGAAAATATTATAGTAATTTTTGAAAATAAAAAAAAAATTGTAAATTTTCATAGTGCTTCTTTTTTAAATAAAATACAATTGTTTTGTCTTCAAACTTTTTTTTATTTAAACCAAATGGACAATTGAATAACCGTTAAAAAAACAATAACAAACTCTATTTTGGCTAATTACGCAGAATGATTATACTGTAACAGTACAGCAATAATGGTACAAGACTAGTTTGCATTCTAAACACAATTGTAGTGTGGCACACTTATGAAATTCCTTTGTAGTATTGCATTCACAGTGAAATGACATGACAGTGAAATTACGTGTGGCCCGTATGTTTGTTGGTTTATTTATGTGCGCATCGTGCGACTATACGTAGTATGTTATCTCTGAAAAAGAAGTTAGTTCGTCAAGTGACCATATGAAGATGCGTACGTGATTTCCGCTGCGCATTCCATTGCTTCCGAGTTTTCGTTTAAAATTTATTTAAAATTCATTTAAGTTCGCAGTTACTTTAAATTTTAGAAGCTAACTGTTTATAATCTAAAGCAGAAGACATGTTATACCATAAAATATTAAAAAATTGCAAGCCATTATTCGTGATTTTGTTAGTGATGCATTTTGAAATATGTGGCAGCACTAAAGTAAGTACCTCTAATTGTTTATAAAACAAACATATTAACAAAAAATAGTAAATTTAAATACAATAAATAAAAATTTATTTTTTTAAACTGGGCTATTTAGCCTGTCCAATGACTAACTAAATTAAAATATTGTCTATGTAGATATTCGACATGTTGACCGATGAAGAATTTTATAGAACATTTCATTCAGAACGAAATGAAGGTGAGCATTCAGCGTTTACATTTAGAATTAAGTATATTGGAAGACAAATATTGAGCAACTTCTTTATTTTCTAGACATTGAACATGAATTTGTTAAGCTTCAAATAGTACCCGACATTCAGTTCAAAGGGAGATTATCGACGAGGAATCGTGCTTTATCATTTAAAGCTTTTGGCCGACATTATGACTTACAACTAACTGCAAGAGATAATGTATTGCTTGGAAAAAATACTCCAATTTGGCACATTCAGTCTAATCCTGCCAATATATCTCAACCGCAGTACACTTTACTGCACAATGTGAGTAATAATACCAATTTTAATAATCTTAATTATTGAACATAATTGTGTCATTTTAATGCGGATTTATTGCATTTAATATATTCGGTAAAACGCAAACAAAAAAGTTATTCCTTTTTCTACAGATTTTAGATAATGTGACGGGAATTTATGAAGATCCTGTGAATATGGTGTCGTTAATGGAATCTAAATATCACGATAGCGGCGACGTGTTTTACGTATGAATTTTATATACAAGCACAGATATTAAGTGTGCCTAAAATAATTAATTAATATAAAAATAATTTAATTTACGATAACTTTATTTTAGTACGGAATGATCACGGCAGATTTGGCTATTAGTCCACTGCCCCAGCGATTGATAAAGGCAATGTCTAGTGCAGGTGATACTAATAACGCCAAAGATCATGTAATATACAAAATTGTACCCGAAAATTCAACGTACGACTATACGTCGGATGGTAATTTCTAATTTATACATTGAACTATGAGTACCGCGTGTTTTCTTAATAATCAAAATCTCTTTCAAATTTCATAGAAAATATTATTTCGAAAGTTAACCACAAGAAACCAATGAGATTACAACCCTTATCAATTCTATATCCAGAAATTTTGCTTGTTATAGATGCGTCTTTTTATGAGTAAGTTTTCTTTTGTAAAATGCTATTATTATACCTGTATTATATTATTAACTAATATTTAATGTTTTTTTTTTTAAATGATGATTATTTATGTGACTGATGAGAGGATTACTGATTACATTAACTGAATATTAATTAAATATATTTAGGTATTTTGGTAAACACCCTTATTTTGCAATGAATTATTTAGCACCTTTTTGGAATGGCGTTGATTTACGATATAGACTTTTAAGATCTCCACAAGTTAAACTAAATATTGCTGGCATAATTTTAGCACAGGTAATTTTAACTTCATGAGGTCATAAATCCATTAATTTCATGAGGCAATCTAAATTAACATTTTTCCCTTTTATGCGCAGGACGAAGAAGCGTTAAGATTTATTTATAATAATTTAGATGAATATGGTCGAATTGAATCTAAACAAGCCTTATTAGATGCAGGAGAATATTTTAATAAGATGTCAAATATCATAACTTCTAAAGATGTTATTGTCATTATGACTAAGTATAAATATTGATTAGCTCTGATTAACAAGCATTTACCTACTTAAATTGAACTGTACATAAAATTGAAGACTATTTTTAATAAATTGCAGGCGTGACATTTGCAGTTTGAAATATTCAAATTATTGTAAATCATCTACATTAGGCAAAGCATTTACTGGTAAAGCATGCTCAAAAAAGAAAAATACAGCAATACTTGAGGATAACGGCGGATACGGGGGAATTATTACTGCCACTCATGAAATAGGCCATTTGTAAGTTGCAATTTATTGTTAATTTGATAACTATTTTACATTTAAAAAAAATAAATTTCTCATAGGCTTGGATTGCCTCATGATGGAGAAGGCGAGGCTGAATATTGCCCTATGACAGATGGGTATATTATGGCGAGTGCCAAATATCGGTCAATTAACAGCTTACGATGGTCTTCCTGTAGTAAAAGACTTTTAGAACAATTTTCATGGTAAATTTTGTTAAAACATACATCACTGTTGTTGTCTCTTTGATAACTAATAAAAGGTGAAATATTTAAAATATTTAAGGTTGACAGCTTCAAATTGTTTGGAAAATAAGCCTAAAAATTTGGGTCCTTTGATTACCCAAATTTTACCAGGAAAAGTATTAACCTTACAGGAACAATGTTCTGCTCGTGGAGGATTGCCGTGCATGGTATGCGTATTTAAACACTATAAAATTGATGCATTGTTATTTTATTGTTAATATAAACTTTTAATCTTTGCAGTTTAATGCTACAGTTTGTTGGAAATTGCACTGTACGAAATCATTGTTAAATATGAAATGTGTAGGTAAAGCACCAGCTGCTGAAGGATCCTGGTGTGGAAAAGGTTTGGTAAGATCAATGGAATGATAAATTATTCGTAATGTGATGATTAAAATATATTTATTTATTTCATTATTTTTAGTACTGCAGAAATGGTGAATGCGTATCTGAAGCTCCTACAATATTACTACCTAATAATGTATGAATATTGAAAACTAAAACTAAAGTTTTGTATAATTGAAATTAATTCAAATTATTACTTTCAATTGTTGACTATAAAATGTAATTTTTTTATTGATTTTTTTCCTTTACGAGACTGAAGTAGATTGATGCATTAGTAGAGAAGGCACTAAACTCCATATATGTATAATGTTTATTAGTAGTTATTATAAGATTATTGCATTGTCGAAGCAATATCATATAGAAGAGTACGTAAATTTTGTTTAGAAATGTATTTTTATTCAGACTTTAATATTGAAATAAACTTTAATTTACATCAGAATATCGTACTATTTATAAGTACTCCTTCGTCTCTTAACATTTAATTTAAAAAATCCTCTATTCATAATAATAGTAAATAGCGTAGTTCTTTCTTCGATGAAAAATAAACTACCGCTTTTTGTTGGAGTAAGTCCATTCTACGTTGGTTTCTGCAACACATAGTAATAGAAATCGTTATTTAGTTTTAAATATTTTTGTTAATTTATATAAATTTTCATGAATTTTAATCAGAAAACTCACCGTAAAGTTCAATGATTGTTTCCCCTACTCCCATTTTATTTTCTACCTTACATGTATAATTTCCATAATCTGCAGATCCAATCACATTAACGTAATGTGAATGAATGAATTTGTCTGTAGTTGAGTGAGGCAAATCTGAGGCGATTACATGTCCATTTTTAAGCCACTGAACCGAAGGAGGTGGATATGCTTCCACGTGACACAAAAGTTTCGCATTAGATCCTTTGATTTGTCCTATTCTTGGTCTTGGAGAATCGACAAACGGTGGAAATTCAACATTAACTTTGATACTTTCCGTTGCTGTTGGCTCAACTCCATTGTCCGCAATGCAGAAATAATATCCGCGATCCATTCTAGTAATATTTCTGATTTCTAATGTTTTTCCGCTGCAACAAATAATATATTTAGATGCTTATCATTATTCAACTAAGAATTAAGCTAATAAAGTTTTTACTCGATCGATGTTCCACCCATTGGTAAAATATCACCATTTTCTTTTTCCCATATAATTTGTGGCGTGGGATAACCATCGCTTTCGCAGGTTATATTAATTGATTGTCCTTCCAGAACAGATACTAAATCTGGTGTAATGCTAATGATTTGTGGTGCATATTTAATGTCAAGTTTAATTTCTTCGAATATATTTTTACTTGCGTCAGCGGATCTGATAATTTGGCATTGATAATATCCTGCATCAGTTTGACGTAAATCTGTAATCTTTGGATAATTACATATTAAATGGTTTTTTAATATTTTAAAAATATATGTGAAAAAAATAACTTGTAACTTACTTTTAATGTATAGTTTGATGAATTCTCGTCATATTCCACAGAATATCTTTCATTATCAACAGATTTTTGGGTGAAATATGCAAGAGAAAAAGGTTCGCTGTGATTTTTATTAAACTTCGTCCACATCAAAGTAAAATCTTTTTCAAAAATTGTGCAATATAATTCCACTTTGTCTCCCAAAACTTTTTCTTGATTTGACGATTTATCTATTATTCTGACAGCCCAAGCATACACAACTGAAATGGTATTTTTCTTAAATATATTTTTTATAAATATGTCAAACACGTTGTTAATTACAACCACTTAATTGAGTATCATTAGTATCCTTCGATTCTTAAACAATGATTCAATTTAAATACAAAAAAAAACATAGTCTATATTTTTTTACTCACGTGTTTGAAGGAATATTAAAATAAATGTTTTAAAGTAAGACATATCGAAATTATCTGCTTTAAATTAATTGATTTTGCGAAAAAGTGAATATGAAAGCAGAAAAAGTAAATTTATCCTGCACTCGAAAGGCTCTTCTCTTCATAAAGACCTAAACACAATGGATATAAGCTGGTACTGAATGTAACTATATCTATATTTTATCATTTCACTTCCGATGTTTTTTACGAATTTCCTTTTATCTGTTTGCTGTTTGATATAATTACTTATAATACTCAATGTGTGCCACATTAATGCACATACATTTAAGCGATTTTATAAAGAAATTTTTATGTGAAATTGAATAAGATTATATAGTATTTAAGAAACTGATTTTTGTATGAATCAAAAGTTGATTAATGTTATGTATAATTCTTGAAAATTATTGTAAATCTTCCAACATTTGTATTACTTAAATACAACAATATTGTAATCACAGATAAGTATTTATAATAATTGCATTACTATGAGTATTACTGCAAATTGTACAAAGAATAGAATCATGAAAAAGCTTTTGTTTAATTCATATTAATTGTTCAGTTAGAGTTAGGCTGTTTCCACCAATGACGTATGTAAATATCACAGTCTGTATACGGCGCCGTGTACTTCTTATCAATTTCAAAGATAAGACTTTATAGGTAAGAAAATGAGAAATTCTGAATTAGTGGTGAACGATATCATCAAATGTGAATGTATGGTTCGTTTAAAAATCAATTACACCTCGCTATATTCCATTTAATATACAGAACTAAAAAAAATACAATATTACTTTATAATATTGTAATATGTAATTAAATAAATTTTTAATGTTTAAAATTTAAATATATTTTATGTTAATGTGACTGTCGAGGATATACCATATAATTCTATTATCCTTTGTAATTAAATTAATTTTCTGTTTAATCGAACAACTTAAGTGTACATTGGCGCAATCTAAGAAACTCGTCAGCAACTAGAAGAACAGCTATGTGGTATACATATCGCCGAGAAATTTAGATCCAAATGTTTATTGCTGCTTATTAAAGTGGAAAAGTTGACACTACAACTGTGAAATGGATTGCCTGGCTCTTCTTTTGTTGTGTATCTCTGCATTCACGACATATCCAACACAATCTTCCGAGGTATGTGAATTTTCCTTTAAATTGTTTCATGCAATACTTTACTGGTGTCTGAATCAGTGTGTAAACATAAACAATATATTGATAATTCTATAGAATTTAATTAAGAATTTTTATATTTTAAGGTTTCTTTTAATAAATTACTGGTAGAACAAACGAAAATTTTGTTTCATCGACGAATTATCGAAGGTGAAAAATAATTATTTTTTGTAGACAAAGAAATAGAAAAAGTTATTCATTCTTTATCAATATTTCAATAAAAAAAATGTAGTTTCAGATTTTCAAAGAATTAATGTGATTACTGATTTTAAACGACGCACTCGTCGACAAGTTGAACCGAATTTTCATTTTGTACATTTTAATATAGACGGGCAAAAATTTGGTACGAAAATTACTTTGCGAAAGCGATCAGTTTATACTGCTACTAATCCAGTGTGGGTATTAAAAACAGTTTCCGGACAAGAGTCAAATTATACGTACAAACTGCTTGATCATGTAAGGATCAATTTAATTTTCTAATTAAATTTTAATTGTTCAAATTAAATTAGTGATTTTTTTACTACAGCAGCAAAAATATTTTGAAGGAACTTATTTTGAAAACAAAGATACTTTGACAACTTTATTAGCTCATTATGATGAAGCACAGCAAAAAATATTGTATGTAAGTTTATTGTGATTTCGAGATTATTTCTGAACTATTATAATTCTCGTTTTAATTAATAGATTAATCCCTGAATAAAATAATTTTTATTTTAAAGGATGGTATCTTTGGCCTTGGTACAGAAACTCATGTCATCCGGTCAGTTTCAGAAATGTGGTTACCATTATCAAATCTTACTGCCAATGAAAATTTAAAAATTTCGAATGAAGAAAAAAACGAACACATAATATATAAAGCAAAAAACTACGATAAGACATGTCGATCTTATTTCCGTAAATAATTCTACAATGATATTATTTAACCATTAAATATATTAAAAGCGTACACAGTGAACATTTATAAATGTGTTTTAATAACTTTTTAATAGCTGCAGTGATTATTTCTTCAGACAACTAAATTTGTATATCACATTTTTTAAATTGTTCACTGAGATAAAATTGTATTTTTAATTTAATCTAATAGTTTTATTTATTTTATACCGTTTGATTATTTTATGTGTAAAATCTTATAATTTTTAGTTACAATTGATGATCCATATACCGATGAAAAATTGGAAATTTACGTCAACAAGTTGTACATAAAAATTTTACCTTTCATCGATTACGAACTTTATAAGTATGTATAATTTTTTTTTGCATGAGTGCGATCCACTTGAAAATAACAGCAATTTACACATAAATATTTGTATTTCATTAATTCGCAGGTTAATGGGGGAGAATATTCCAGAGATTTTAAAGTATGTGACGACTTTTTGGAATGCAGTTGATTTAAGATTTAATGAACTCTATCCATCTAAAATTGATATTATTATTACTGGAATAGTTATAGCGACGGTTACTTAATGTTTTCTATTTAAATTGTAAATTTGATCTAATTTTACGAATTACTAATGTAAGTCTATTTTTTAGGATGAACAAGCGTTGAATTTTGTAAATGAAATCAGAGATGAAACAAACGTGACTAAGGTGAATGCTTATCAATTTTTAGAGGAAGCTCGATTGTTTTTTTATGAAAATTTTATTAAAGATACAAATTTTACTAACTACGACTCTATTTTCATTATGACAGCGTAAGTATTGTAATGTATAACTAAATATAGAGTACTGTAATAACGATACATAAACATACTAAAAAATATTTTATATTTCAGATTGGATACTAAACCTACTGCAGGTAAATTTTAATTTACTTTACTTGACCCTGCTTACTTAATTTACTCATGCTCTTTTAAATTTTTAAACAATTTTAGGTATGTCATACGTTGGCAGGATTTGTAATAGATTGTACAGCACGGCTTTTATTCAAGATGACGCTAATTATTTGGGTTTGCATTCTGCAACTCATGAATTGGGACATTTGTTAGTTGTATATTTCTTGAGTAAGATTGCATTTTCTGATAAAACTAATTAATAAATCATTAAATTTTTATTTTAGAGTTAATCTGTATCATGATGGATCCGAGGATGCCAAAGATTGCAGGCCATATAACGAAATTAATAACATAAGCACAATTATGGCACCGATCATTGTAAAATCAGCATCAATGACGTGGTCTCAGTGTAGTAAAATAAGTCTTCAAAATTTTATTAAGTAAGTAAATATGTAAAACAAAAAATTATTTATTACATCGCAGACGTATTTTGAATAATTAATAAAATATCATTTATTTTTAAGAACAAAGGCAGCTAAATGTTTACGACAAGCATACCGTTCGTATAAATTATTAAAGGATAATAGAGAAAATTAATTTAAATTAATTTAACAAAATCACTCAGGGGTGAACAACTTTTGAAACTTATTTTTAATAAAAAAAATAATTTTTTGTATATAATAATAATTTAATTTATTTAAATAATAATAATACGAAAAATATAAGTGCGTTATCGTTTGAATTCTTCGTTGCCCACGGTCAAATTATAGTCGTAGTAAATATGTAGAAATTAACTTTACCGACACGAATACCGAGTTCCAGGAATTTTCTACAGATGGCTTTGATAAATATTCATTCTTTTTTAAATGTGTTTAAAATTTATTGATCAAATTTTGTTGTAAACATTGAAAATGTAAATCAAAAGCGCTCTTTAATTATTTCTCTTTTTTTATACCTCATAATTAAACAGTTGTTCATGAAACTTTCGATGCATGATCTTTAATATTAATTTATTTACTATCGTAATAGTTTATTGTAAAAGTCAAACTTATTATTTTTTTCTTAATATATTGGTATCCTTTGTCAATTCTCCGTAGCATGTCAAACTATAATTAAACTCATATCCATGCCACATCTGTTGCGGTTCGAAAGGCGCAATCTGTTTTTGACAAGTAAAGATTGACAGGCCAAACTTAATTTTTATTTATTTTTCTTATATATAATATATATTTATATAAAACAGTTATTAACATACAAAGCAAACGAATTCAGAAGGATTTACAAATGTAGCATTTTTTTTTGCATTTTTAAGCAAACAAAATCATGCTCATTGTTGTGTAATTTTAGTAATTGATAGATTTTCTTCCAGCCACTATAAAATTGTTGTATATGTAGGTAACAATCATGTCAATGTCAATTTATTAAATTTCGTGATATAGTCCGGTGCACAGACAATTGACTAATACAGTTAGTTGCTTATCGCTTTACCATTTGTATGAATATCATTCAACAACTCCTTCTTGTAATTTTAAACGATTTTACAGCAAGTAAATCATGACTTATTTATTTGCAACGGTATTTTAGATAGCAATATTCATTCAATTCGAACTGAATTTATCAAAAGCTGCCCTCAAATATTTTCTCATCTTAGATTATCAATTTATTTACAATTTTAAAAAAATGATTTGATTCTTTTTTAAATAAAGTGTTTATCTTAAAAATTACATAATTTCTGGCTTAGTCGTTTTTCAAAAAAGCAAAAGAATAAATATTATTGACACTGCCGTCACGCAAGTGACACTGCATTTCAATCTGGATGATAATGTACTGGAAGGCGGCTACATTTGCTTAAGTATATGCGCGTGCATTGAAAAACACGGGTCAAGTCGTGATTTCGTCAGCTTTTTTCTTCGCTCGCATTTGAAGGGTAGGGGAGGCGGGCTCCTCTCCGCTCTTTCCTTCTGCCGCCTCGTCTCTAAGTCCAGAAGACTCGGAGGTGCAGGAAGTGAAAAGGGTTTCCACCTCCGGCTCTACACTTTCGGCTAAGCCGATATGCATTCATTATAATAAGAAATGAAAGAGAGCGAGCGGGCGGACGCCCCAGCAGCTATATAGAGTGTATTCCGAGCACTAGGCAGCAGAGTGAAAAGTTTGAGCGCGTCGCAGCTTATCAACTTTCCTCTGAATTTTATATTATTTAAGAGAATTCCTCGCGCTCTCCTCCCCCTGCGTGCCAGCTGAGCCCGACGCACCCTCGCTATCTCCGGCAATCGTGGCGGTCGCTTCTATTATACTTGTTCCTGCTCTTCCTTTCGATTTCTTTTTTTTTTTTTTTACTCTTTTCTCTCTTTTTTTACTCTTAGCTCGCTTCTTCGCTTCGGGAGTAGCGCGCCACTCGAATCTCTGTATTCAGACGGAGTTGTGTATATATATATATGTATAGCTGTTATAAAGGCGTTTTGCGAAAGGCTCCGATGGAAAAGTTAGCCAAAGTTCGCTCCTCCGCGGCGATGTAAAGCGAATGGAAGAGCACGGCATTTGAAGTTTCTCAAATGTCATTAGCATATTTATTTGTCGCTCAAAGTAGTTTATCTACGCGCTGGCGAGCATTGCAGATCGATTTTCCGCATAAGGGAGCCTTTCCAATTCACAGAGTTCAACCGATCGTATATAGGTATGTTGGGCCCTTCATAAAGACAATGGTAGCAGCGACGACAGCTTTGATGTTGAAGCTTTGACATCAACGAGCCTTTAACGCCTCGGTAAAGGCGCTTTTATATACTTCAAACTGCATGTATGACGCGACGATTATGAAAACATGAATTCAAATTTATTGATAATAAATTTCAACGCACGGACACTTATACTTTCACTGTAAGAAGAATTAAAAAAATTAATTCTTTTTTCTAGTTCAACGACAATTACAACCATAACTCTGCTCGCAGTAATAATTTCGATGTTTAATTAAAGCTCTTCATGATCGTGTCCATTTAAAAAAGGCTATTAATTTTATTAAGATTTACTTTGGTAATTTAAAATTTATTAAATCCTCATACTCAAACGATAGGAAATCTGAATGAAGTGACAAAAATGCATAACTCCATATCTATTTGATTCCGTAAATGGCGCGGTATATAAAAGGAGTATACCGTCGAATAGAATTTCACTCTCTTTTTCCCTCTTTCTTGCTCAATGTTTTTCTTATTCTCTTTTTTTTTTTAATTTCAATAATTCGCCCAATAGCCACTCGGTGCTTTTGCAATTCCACGAGGATGAGCGCAACAGGCTGCTTTTCCCACACGCCTCTGTTCACTCTTCTGCGAGTGCCTCCCATGCGTAAACTCTGCTTAACGTGATTTCCACATAAGTGCGCTCGCTCGCTCGGTCGCGTTTCGATTTATACGCGTACTGAGCGAAATGTACGTAAATATCCGCGTATGAAAATATTTATGTGCATAGTTATCGCGGACTTCTGTCATGCCCGCGCGCGCTAAATTTGTATCTGCAGATCGGTGTGTCGAAAAATATATTCGTCCCTTTTTTGTTCCATGTCGCTTTATGTTATTTATGAGATAGAATGCGTAGTTTCTTTATCTTTCGTTTTGTAAAAAAAAATAAAAAATGTTATTCTTGATGACATGTGTAGGCATGCCTAAAACGAGATTTTTATGAGGATATAAAGCATCGCGGGATTATGTATAAATGTTTTTAATTATTACTTGTTGCACTAAATAAAATGATAAATTATGTAATTGAAATAAAAACTTGTCAAGACCTACTCTCTAAAGTTGAATTAGTGAAAAACCACTAATTCATAGTGACTATGCACTAATTTGAAAAGTGAAAATTGCTCCACTATGAATTAGTGGAAATCTACTATTTGAAGTAGTGAATAAAATGTACTAATTAAAATAGTAAATATATGCACTATTAAAAATAGTGAAAACTACTAATGAATTAGTAAGATTAATTTGTTTTGATTGGGGAATTCACTATTTCAATTAGTGAAAATCACAAAATAAATATTTCTTTATTTTATGTTTATTTTCCACTAATTTAAATGTGTTTTTACTAATTAAATAGTAGAACACTTTTTTACTGTTTCAATTAGTAAAATTGAACTAATTGATACTGGGATTTACTAAAAGATTAGTGGAAAATCTGATCACTAAAAAGATTAGTGGAATTTCCACTAATTCAACTTTAGAGAACGTAATTTGACTCTACATGAATATTGAATATAATCTGATTATATTCTAATAACTCTATAAGTAATTTCACTAAGAACTGAGACTGAAAATTTACTCCAACCGTTTTAGCGTGTACAAATTTTTCATTTATATTTGCTCATCAAACTTTGATCGTTCAGTCGTCGAAAAATAGAAGAAAAAGCTCTTAAAAAAAATAACCAACGAAATCATCCCTGTCAAAAATAACGTTCAAAGGGCTGAGGAATTTTATCATCGCACTAACGACAAAAAAAAAAATACGGAAGAGAAGGCGCTCGCCCCGATGGGATATTTAAGTAGCCCACGATAGAGGGAATAATGCGCGTACGTGCAGGAAAGCGGCAAGACGAAAGCGAAGCGTCTGTTTACAAGGTGAAGCGCCCGTTGATCCTCAGTTGATGCGACGGCCTTATCCCCGGGGATCTTTGATCGATCCATCATGGTGGGCGCGCGCATAAGTATGAAGCAGCCGCGTAAGCCATGAGTTCGCAGTCTTAAGTCCCTGTCGTTCGCGCGCTTTGGCCATCCGCCTTCCTTCTTGCTTATTATGCTGCATTACAATATATATCGGCCTCATCGCCGAGATGGAGCGAAATTTGTTCACTTAACGCGGATTTTCCTCGGCCGGTGACAGCTCGCGTCTTTATATCGTGCAAAACCGCCACGTGCTATCGCAAGCATTTATATTCACATCGATACTCCCTTTTTTTTATTTCTGGCTTAATGCGAGTTAACGTTAAATGCGTCATTTCGTTCCGATAATAAAAAAATCTCCCAACGCGAGTAATCATAAAAGAGACATTCCGAGCTGTATAACGTTGAGGATAAAGAAAAAGGCAATTACGTTTCGTTTTTTTTTTCTTTTTGAAGGAGGATATCATTTACAGGATTAGCTACATTTTATTTTCTTTATAATGAAGTTTTATTTCGTTTATAATTTTTCTATTTTGAGATCGATAGATAATTTATTAGAACAGTTGTCCTTTGGCAATCAACGTGTAAACAAGTTCCGAGGAAAAAATAGCCAACTGTTTATTTTTTTTTGTAAGTATCATAGCAGATATGTGTTTTTTTTTTCGTGAGAACCTTGCAAACCTTGTTTTTCTTTTCGACGGATCGTATTTTTTTTTGTGTGGCAATCCTGCGAAATTGCTAGTTTTCGCTGGTAAATTGAAACGTGTTTATCTTCATCAGGAGTGTCTATGTAGTGTGCACCGTTTTCCTTGAACTAATTTAATTGATCGATTATAAAGACGCAACGTTATACTGCGAGAGTAAAAAAAAAGTTTTTCTCGTTATTTCCTTCTAAAATTAATTGTAAACCGAAAGAGAGGGCTTCTCTAAATTTAAATAAAAATCAGTAAAAAAAAAAGCACGGAGGCGACAAAAGGATTAAAGCCAGAGAACAAACTCGCCAAAACAGGTGATACGCCTCGACGGCGCAGCCTCCCTCAAAGTATTAAAATTTAAACAGCCGAAAAAAGAAATTCAATCCGAGTAGGGGGGGAATTGAGCCTGCAAGCTTGTTTGGGCCGCCAAGGGGAACGGCGAGTGTACAGAGACTGTAGGCCAGTGGGGGTGGAAAAGGCACGGGAGTAGTAGATGCATGCAGTATCGTAAAGGCTTAGAATATATTTGAAAAGCAGGGCTTTATAGGAAGAGGCGAGTTCCTCACGATCGCGCGGCGCTTTTAAAAGCTCGGAAAAAGCTCGACACCGAGGGCGCGCTTGTATGGGCGCTCGCGACAGAGAGGCGCTCGCTCGCTCTTTGCGCCATCCGGAAAGCAATATATCGATGTTTAGCAACCAATAAACGGATCCCTCAAAGAGGGCTTTTACGAGTGAAGCGAAAACGCGCGAAGCGTTATATATATATATATATTTAGTATATATATACATATATATCTATACTAAGCCCGTTCTATTGGCGCGGGGCTATATATACAGGTACGCAAGGAGCTTGTTCGCGTCAGCGCGATGCCAAGCGAACCGCGCCGCTTTTACGGCTCAAAGTAAAGGCATTTATAGTGCCGTTTCCTCTTTCAACCTCCGTTCTCCTGCGGCATATGAACATACATGTTTAACGCCGCTTTTATGATAATGTTATCAATATCGGCTTCTGTATAAAGAACCTTGCGTCTTTTTTTTCTTCCTTTCCTTACAATAAACTTCAGCGATACCTTCTATTTTATTTCTTTTTTTTTATGTTCTTCTCATAGCTGGACTCTTGTCATTCAGAAATACGCATTAAAAACTTGCTTGTGTTATACTTGAAATGATTTTTCTTTTTAAATGAAATTTTTAGTTAGAAAAAAGGACAGATTGAAAAGTATCAGTAAAATAATCGCTGTTCAATAAAAAATTTAAAGAAATATTATTTAAGAAAAGTAATAATAAAGTAATGTATATATTCTTGTCATTCGAAAATACATTAAAATCTTGGTTGTTATACTTGAAATCAATTTTCTTTTTAAATGAAATTTTTAGTTAGAAAAAGGACAGATTGAAAAGTATCAGTAAAATAATCGCTGTTCAATAAAAAATTTAAGGAAATATTATTTAAGAAAAGTAATAATAAAGTAATGTATATATTCTTGTCATTCGAAAATACATTAAAATCTTGCTTGTTATACTTGAAATGAATTTTCTTTTTAAATCAAATTTTTAGTTAGAAAAAAGGACAGGTTGAAAAGTACGAGTAAAATAATCGTTGAAATATTATTTAAACAAAAATAATAATAAAATAATTTATACAACAGGGTATATTTATTATTATATTTACACGCATACAACGTCGATGTTATTAATGTTTAAATGTACTGAAACTGGTAAATTCTTGGTTTTCCATGGTAATAAGTTACTCTTGAGTGACCGTGTGTCAGAAACAGTTGGATCGTATATTTTTTAGCGATAAGTAATACAAAAAATACGGTGTCTGTGAGCAAGAGTCTCTTCTCCTTCTGCAGGCGCGCGAAAAGACTTCATAGCCGTTTCCTTTCCTTATTGAAGTGCTCTCGAGCTGTGACTTGCAGAAGCAATAAACTTACTTCTTCTCCGCTCCTCAACTGAAAAATAAATAAAAAAATTTACTTAGCTTATAAACTAAAAGGACCTTCGATGGGAATAATTTAATAAATAAATAAATTTCTTGCAACTAGATTAATTCAATCAAAAAAAAATCTTTCCTTATTTAATTCCAGTACCAAAATTTTTCTTCTCCTCAAAAAAGGGCACTTACATAATTGTAGGAAAGTCTACATTTGAAATCGATTTGTATAAGTGTCGCGCGATGCTTCGATAACCAACTCTCCGACTACTTACAAGACAAAAAAAGCATTGCAATTCCCTCGAAAAATTTCGATGAGCATAATTTAATAAATAAATTTCTTGCAACTTTGGACTAGATTTATTCAATCAAAAAAAATCTTTCTTATTTAATTCCAGTACAAAATTTTCTTCTCCAAAAAAAGGGCACTTACATAATTGTAGGAAAGTCTACATTTGAAATAGATTTGTATAAGTGTCGCGCAATGCTTCGATAAACCAACTTCTTCGACTACTTTACAAGACAAAAAAAAAGCATTACGATTCCCTCGAAAAAACTCTCGCTCGAAAGAGCAAAGGATGCATATATATATATAGACGGCGTCTCCAAATCGAAGGACGATGGTATAGAAAAAAAAGTCGAGCAAAGGCAGTAGCTGTCGCTCCTTGGAAAAATACGCTTGAGCAATCGTCGCTATATATATCTATATACACGCGACACACGTATATAATATATATAGATGTTTCTTGGACGCTTTAGATTGGTTGGAGTTGCGCGCGCAATTTCGCTCCGGAGCTTGCGGAGCCGAGGTCGGGCCTTGCATCCCACCCACCCTTCCTGGGTCGCGAGCAGATTTGCCGCGTGCACATATAGCGGGCGCGTAGGTGGGTCGGCATTCGGAGCTTTCTCCGCTCGGTCGCTATCTCTCTCTTTTCCCGGGGGCCGCGATAGCCAGGAATAGTACGTTTCCGTGTTCTCGCGCTGGGGGAGAGGGAGAGAGGACGAAGAAAAGCACCAGGAGACCAGCGCCCCATTGGCCGGCTAAGCTCCGGGGCTCGGCCAATCCGCGGGCCGCTTGATAACGACGCCATGCGCCCTGTTCCGCCTCCTCAAGACGCGCTGCTATATCGTCTTCGCCTACATACTTGTACGCGTCCACGTGTCGTTCGTGTGTGTGGCCGAAAAAGCTCTCTTTATCTTCTGTATAGTCATAAAAAAAATTAATTGTTTTTAAGAGATTTTTCTTGCATTAAAAATCGATGGTTTTCCCGCGTAAAAGTAATTCAGACTAAATTATGATGATAAAAGGATTCATCTCTATTATGTCCGAATTTATGATTTTCTAAGATTCAAAAAGATTCTCTTTTTGTAAATATCTAAATAGTAATTTAAGATTTTTTCGAGATCATTATTTTAATACAATTTTGATATTAGTTTAATATATTCAATTTTTTTAAATTTTCTATACATAAGATCTTATAAAAATCGTTGTAACCTTAATACGATCTTATATTTAATTTTTTTTTAATTTATATGTATTAAACTAATATTAATATTGTATTAAAACGATAAAAGATCTTAAATTCATTTTTATAGGTCATTGTTAATAGAGAATCTTATTAAATCTTAAGAAATCTTAAATCCGGACATAATAAAGATGAATCTTTTTATCGTCTTATTTTAGTCCGAATTTTCTTTACGCGAGTTAGTATGAGCTATATGTTTATTCGTTTTATTGAGTATAGTGGTGATTTAAAAATTTAGAAGACTAGAATTTTTTATTTTTAAATTGTACGTATCTTACATAGATGACCTATATTATTAGTAAAATTATATGACTTTTAAAAGTATATTTATTATATATATATACACATGTTAAAATTTACATATACCAAGTCTGTTATTTCATTTACATCCTTTTAACGCGTTTCGACATTAAAAATGTGAATAACGTTGATCCCTGTTTTCGATATGTACGTATAAAAAACTCGTTTTGCCTAGAAGAAAATATAATTTTTCTACCCCTTCATTTCATGCAAATGAGTCATGATAAACGAAACGCGCTTATGTGGCAAAATAGCACACTATAAAGAAATGTAACGTACATTTTGTCCAAGAGAAATAGTAAAATAGCTGTTAAAATGTGTCATTGCACAAAAAATGTACATTTTTTCGCGATTTTTTATAACAACTACGAGCTTTTTAAAGAACGCAACTTAATTCCCCTACATTCAACTTTTATCGTTTTATATACAATTATTCCATGATTTCCATGGGAATCGATCCCACACTAAAACTTATAAATGTAATCTTTTGGTTTACAAATTCAGTAAACTTAATTCTACGAATATTAAAAAAAAAATGCAATAAATATAAAAAAAAAGATGCAGTCTGTTGTCTTTTCAGCATGAAAAAAAAAAGAGAGAAATACGTAATCCATTGTAATAAAAGCGAAATATCGCCCCAAGCGTTCAGCAAAATATAGAAGTGGCAAACGGTCGTAAGGAAAAAGAGGGGGCAGCAAGCAGCTAATTCAAGGAGGTAAGAGCTGCCGTAACGGAGCAGCAGCGCCGGCACGTTGACAAGATGACGACGGCCGATAAGGGCGCGGTAGCCACTTGGCCGCGCGGGGGCGAAGGTGCCAGGGTGCGTGACCATCCAGCAGGGCCGTGCCTCTCGTGACGCGTGTAATAACCGTGGCGAGCGAAGCTCCTCGAGGCACGCACACGCGGCCCGCCGAAGGAAATGCTTCGGGGCCGTGCTCCGTGCCGAGGGTGCTGCAATGTCCTTGGACACGAAAGCCGCGAAGGTAATCGCGCCTTACCGCCGTCCTTCGATAACCCGCCTTTCGCACTTTTTTTTATTGAGATTTACTGGCTATCGGAGAGCTGTAGTTTTATAATGGGTGTACAAGTGAAATATAAAAAAAAACGTAAAAAAATTTATGTTGTATTTTCGTTATTGAGTGAGTATAGTAAAAATTACTATGTTCCGTAGGAATAGATAGACAGAGAAATAGAATTTATTCGCCTTCTGAATAGGCAAAAATAGAATATAAAACCAAAATGTGTAATATACAATAGTCACAGTATAAAATCACAGTACAAAATTACAATAAAATTACAATAGGAATAGTGGGATATCAAACTTTTTAGTATGTACAACTTATCAAAATTTTTAGTATGTACATAGGAATTTTTAGTATGTTTTATAGTAAAAATCGTCATAGGTCGAGTATGTCCCTTTGTTCCTATGGAATATAGTAATTTTTGCTATAACGTTTCTCTCCATGTACGTTGATAATGAATTGTGTAAAAGTTAAGGGGGCCAGCCAGGGTTAAATTGAAAAAAATACAATTTCCAGTGTGATTTAATAGCTATAAAAATTTTATTTACCACTTCTGATTACTGGAATATTTTACACTTTATAAGTACTGACAGTAATTTAAGCTATTTATACACACTATTAAGACACAAACAGTGCTCTTTATCTCTATTATTGTTCCATCCAAAATATTGTAAATTTTTATTTATTTGCCCACTTGCCATAGCTTTTTTCCAGTACGATGACTTTTATGTCACCAGACCAGGCATTTTCTGAAAAAAAAGAAAAAAAATTATTATAGACATTTACGTGCAAAATATTAGGCAATTACTAATCAAAAGTAACGACTGGCCCCCTTAATATATAATATATAATATGCAATGCATGCACGGAATCAATTTGTTTGTATGTATCAAGTAAAAATTTTTATTCCTGATAACTTTCCTATGTTTAGAATTTAAATTCACCGCGCAAGCTCTGCGGCGGAGTTTCCTTCATCAGCTAGATTTGATGTATATCAAAGCTTCTGTAAGTGAAGATAGACGACTTCGTGATGTTGCAACTTTAGAAAAAAAATGAACATAGAAATATTTTGCGAGAAATTTTACAATTCAAATCTATGATAAAGAAAAGCATTTTTCATCTGCTTTTCTATAAAAAGAAGAAAGCTCTTTCAGAAGTTTCGCCGAGAAGAAAAGCACTTTTGCATTACTTTTCGAAAAAAAAAGAATGTATTTCGTAATACTTGCGCATTTTTTCGTAAAATATACACGCGAACTGTGAGTTTTCTTTTTGAAAATTCCTCAAATTGAACTTTTATTTATGGAAGAATTCACGAAAGTGTGCTTTTCTCATATTGGCGGGACATTTGAAATGAAATATTTTCAGTGTATTATATTTTCTTCTTCGTGGACATAATTTCAATTTCTAAAAAAAGATAATAATATTGTCACGATGTCAATTAATTTTCCCAGTAACAGGCAATAAAAAAGTACGCAATTGTTAAATTTTATACAAAAATTAAACTGTAATAGAAAAACTTTTATTTTGCTACATTATTAAATCTAATCGATTAAATCGCAACGGGCCCAGTGCTTCTTTTTTCTCCAATTTTCCTGAGAACACAAGATTCCCAAGGTCTCATCTACTCCGACGCGAAAAAAATCAAACGCTCACAATTAAATATCGCCGTAGAAAAAAGAGAGGAGCTTCACAGAACGGCGTTCAATAATTCATTGGAGGTGCATTTAAGCGTGGCGGAATGGCAAACGAGGCTGATTAATTCAGGCGTCGAACAAAAGGGCAGCCGTCAGAGACAGGTTAATCCGCGCAGGTCGTTCATGCCGCGAGTACGTTTGTAAATGCGGCAGGGGGGGGGGGAGCATCGAAGCGCAACGTATTCGCCGGGAGCGCTGGCGTATTGAGGTGAAATTTCTAATTGTTAAGCGCGCCCGATGACGGATGGCGGTGACAAGCAGATAAACGCGGCCTCGGCGAGCCGCGAGTGCGAATTCGCTCGCGGAGACACGTCGCCGCGGAAGAGCGTCCGGTCGCGGCCCGCCGATTCTGCGCTCCCGCCCCCGCGACCAAAGGCCCTCACGAATGCAAAATGCGCCCAATGACGCTTGGACGAGTATCGCGATGGACGCGCGACCGGCGACGATGACGATTATGATTGCGACTCGCAGTCTGGATAAACGCAAGCGACAGAGATGGACACCGAGCGGGAGGCTGTAACGGATGACCGGCCAGACGTTCCGCCTCGACGCATTAATCGACTAATCAATTATGTAATCCCCTGCTAATTAAGCTCCTAATCTGCTGCCTCGCTCGGCCCTAAAACGTATGTCCGGTATGAATTTATGATGCAGTTCGATTCTCCTCAATAAGCGTATACTAAGAATTAAAAAATTATAATGTTACTGAAAAATTATTTCTTCATAATTAATAGAGAGTTCATGAGATTGGGTATAAGTATCGACATTTTTGTCATTACGTTATTTTCGATTATATTGAACTGGATTAATGTTATACTGGTATTATGTATATTAAATAGATGTGTGTAATATACAGCAGCGAGCAGTAGTTAATGCTGACAAAAATAAGACTATTATTACTGTATTTATGAAAGATATTAATAATATACAAAACCTTAATAAAGAGAAGCAGCTAATAGAGAGACAGAGAAAGCAGAAGAAAAATAATTCTAAATATTTTTTTAAATTCGAAGTGTTAAAAATGTCATGATAAAACATAAATTACCACTAGTAAAAGTTGTTTTAAATGAAGAATTTCATTTAAAATTCGAGCCAGATAAAATGATTTGTTTTCTTAATTAACAAATTCAGTCGAGTTTTTATTGTATTGATAAAACATAAATTACTACTAGTAAAAGTCGTTTTAAATGAAGAGTTTCATTTAAAATTCGAGACAGATAAAATGATTTGTTTTCCTAATTAACAAATTCAGTCGAGTTTTTAATAATACCAGAAGTCGATCATCTTATTTATCAAATAATTAAATTATGTTTCCTCATAAATTAAAAAACTTTAAATATACAAAAGTACTACTACTTCTGTAAGTAACGTAATCTACTAAAATTGTATACAAAGTTTTAAAGTAGATTTTGAGTTGATATAAATTTAAAAACTCCCTCCCCAGAAAGGTTCATCATTACATTGATAAAGTAAGGGAATGTTTAGAGCGTCGGCGAGCGAGAGCTCGATGTAATTTGCATTATACCGGCAACGCAAAGTTTGCACATCAGGC
This sequence comes from Sycophila sp. Sp_5, assembly GCA_018906775.1. Lineage (NCBI taxonomy): Eukaryota > Metazoa > Arthropoda > Insecta > Hymenoptera > Eurytomidae > Sycophila > Sycophila sp. Sp_5. The sequence continues at coordinate 349,004 of JACCID010000004.1, forward strand.
AGTGCACATTCATCAGTGGATAGGAGGAAGAATGCTTGATCTCGCAAGACAGCGTCGATTGAATTATGTTGATTTTATTCGAGTTTATACACCCCATCGGTGGGGCGCTCTCCCCCCCCCCTCCCCCCCTCCCCCGCGCGCATTGCCTCACTTTTATTTCGACCTACTCGATTTGCTCTCTGCGCCGCTGGATTAACGTCATTGCGGTTTTTAAGCAGGCAATTTCCTAATTCAGTACCTCGAAGCGCCTTGATTTATGGCGATCTCTGGCTCTGCGCCGCTTCCGTCTACCGAGAGATTTAAGAGATACGCGTCTCGCCTCCAAGCTACTTTTTTATCCTTCCTCGACTTTTTATTTTGTCGTACTAAAAATACTGAAGATTGAAGCGGCGCTACCATTCTTTACGTCCCATTCGTTTTGCACGATTTTCACTTTGAACTATTTTGATATACCATCTTATATTCTATTTATTTTTTTTAAGAATTTTAATAGGAATTAATTCAATGTGTCGTTAGATATTCATTTTGACCTTTTGTTTATAGTTTTTATATTTATTCCCCATCGGTACTTTAAGCGTTAATTGTATTGCTCGAAATGATACCCACTTTGTCGTGATATTTACGATTTATGATATTCTCTCTGGCAGGCGATGAATTTCGAAAAGTATAAGACTGAATTTTTATATATGATAATCAATTAATGTCTTTTTAATGTTATTTATTTATTTATTTGAAAAACTAGTTGCTACATATAAGATTACACGAATTTTTATATGTACTAGAAAATTTATAATTTCGCTCACAAAGATAAGAGTCTTTTAATTTTCTTTTATTAATTAGTGTTCTACTCGCTTAAATTGTATAACTTGCACACCTGTTTACCTTTTTATTTTATACTTATATATACAAGTTACAAAAGTAACCCAGCAAAGGATGGTATATTTTTCACAGAAATTTCTGTCTTGAAAATGAACTTTTTTCTATATAAATATTTTACAAAAACAAAGTAAAATCGAACATTTTTTTCTATACAAAATCTTTGATATTAATCTTTTTTGATGTTACCAGATAATTAAATAATAAAATATAAATAAATCTACATACACGATTCTTTTTTCAATTTACATTATTCTGCACAATTTATGAAATACAATTGATTCTTGCAGGTATAAAAGAACCACGATTACCTTGAGACTTCCAAGAACATTTGTGAGTGTGCATGCAACGATTTTTTTAGGGTAGGTGCCGATGTGCGGAAACGATGGGTCCTCGATTAAGGCAGGTTCGTGCCGACTCATCGGCGCTCGTACGCCTACGCCGGCAGCGAGAACACGCGGACACACGATGGGGGTGGCGATAAGAGCGTGCCGCCGCCGCCGGCGGCTCTCCATGGTTCCTGCGAACCGGAACTGCCGCTCCATTCGCGCTCCTATACACGCCCGCCACGATCTCCTCATTTTGCGATTCCTGTAGGTGTTCACCTCATCGCCGCCTTATTTCGATACTTTACTACCTCGCGGTGCTTTATGAGCTTTATCAGCTTTATCAGCAGCGATTGATTAAAACCGTCGATCTCGATTTTTGTGTCTTTTTGGCGGTGATATACTTCGAACAGTGGAATATATTCGACCTATGACGATTTTTACTATAAAACATACTAAAAGTTCCTATGTACATAGTAAAAATTGCTATTTATATAGTAGAAATTGCTATGTACATATACAATAGGAATTTTTAGTATGTTTTATAGTAAAAATCGTCATAGGTTGAGTATGTCCCAGTGTTCCTACGGAATATAGTAATTTTTAATATAATATTTCTCTCTGTGTAGTTGAGGGTTAAATTTTCGATTTTTATAAGTAATATGGGACATTTTTGCTGTTGTTGCGGATAGGATTACTCTTATTTACGATGGAATGTTTTTTAAAGTACGAACTTGACGAAAACGCCCATCAATTGTTCGTTGAAGAATGAAGTTGACCGTGTATTTGTGAGAAAAGAAAAAAAGTTCAGTTGTCGAAGAGCAATCGCCACGAATCGTCGTGGAAAAAAACACTAACCAAAACGAAAATAAATAAAATAAGAAGTGAAAAGGTGTTTAAATGTTTTAATTGTCTCAAATTCCTCATTCTGTCGAGAACAGCTGTTATTGTTTTAAAATTGTGTAAACTTTTGCGGTAAATTTTACAGTATAAATAAGAAAGTCTATCTTCTCAATTTTATTTATTTTTATGTATTTATTTATATTTGTAAAGCAGTGCTTTCGTAATATTCGTCATTAGTAGAGTAGATAAAAAGCATTATGTAGTAAGATACAAATTTCAAATTAAGTATTTTAGTTTCATTAAGTTTTAATTTTATAGTTACTATCGTTACTTCTATCCAGGCGACAATTTAAAAAAACAAATGAAAAAGTATGCAATAATAAGTTAAATTTACTCGAACTGCATTTAATTTTAAACCCTAAGAATCGACGATGTACGAAGCTAGAACGAAAAGAAAGCAAAATTCAAAATAAAAATCTCAACTAACATTGACTAAACGTCGAGTTCATCGTAACAATTGGAAAGCAAACAAGAAAAATTCATTAATATTTAAATAAAACGCAAAACGCCCGCTGGAATACAGGAAAATACGCACAGATACGTATACACACGATGGAAAATCAGAATCATTAATAATATAATTACGAGGTGTGCATAACAGAGGCCATAGAGTTTGTTCAGCGCCTGAGTTGTTATACGCGCGACAACGTAAACTGTCGGCGCCCTAATTAAGGCAATCACAACAAGCAGCGAGAGTCGAGCCAGGTGGTGGTCCGACCAACCCATCGCCCGGGTTAAAAGCGAATTGGCGAAACGTCAAATTTTTCATCGATCGGACAGCCTACAGCGAGACACGTGTGACGCGCGCGCGAGCGAAACATTCGAATCGGGGGGAGGGGGTGGCAGGGGGAGGCGAGCTCCTTGTCCGCGCGTTGCGCAGTGCGAATTCGTGCTTGCGAGCGCGATGCGATACGCTCCTCGTTTGCAATGCAAATGAGCGCGCGAGGCCCTGTATACGTATACCCGGTTGCGGTCCTCCCCCCCGCCGTCGCCCGCCCCTGGACCTCCGGCGAATCGGGGGTGCCCGCTGTACATTTGGCCGACTGCCACGCGAACGCGCGTCCCTGACTCATGGATCGCGCGAGCAAAAAGCTGCCGATTCCCCGGGCGTCCGAGCGCCTTCGTCGGGTTTCGAGGTCCGCGACGTCGTCACGTGCCTTCGAACTTCGCGCTTAGTCCTCGGTGATTCTTTCGTCTATTTACGCCAGTTATTTCGACATAGTGGGGATAGAGGAAATTTTTATACTTCGAGTCGCGTACATCGTGTAAAATTGTCAATCCCAACGCCGTTACGGTATAGACTTAGGATACGCTTCAATATTTTGTACTTCTAATTTTTATACACTGAGAAAAAAAACTTAATAAAAATGTTATTATGTAAGAAGAGTGGAGTCTTAAAAAGCGGAGAACTTTTTGTATGAAAATAGTAAATTTTTACAATTCCGTACTAAAAATTACTCTTTTAATAATAAAAAATTGTTATTTTGTGTACTAAAATTACTATTTTCATACTAAAATTTCTCTTGTCAAGACTGTCACTCGTCCTAATCGCAATGGCCAATTTTCTTAATTTTTTTCTTCGGTGTATATGTGGAGAAAAAAAACATAGTTAAGTTTAATTTTCTATTAACTGCCCGGTTAAATTGTTATAATTGTGTATTTATTAATCTTTGGAAAGTATTTAGGAATATTCATGAAATATTACTAAACTTTTTACTAAAAGTTACTGCAAATAGTTTAGTAAAATTTGCAGTATAATTAATACCAATTTATTGAGCTTACAGCAAAATTTTTAAAACGCTTCTGTTCTGTACGAACTGAATATAGAACTTTTTTTTATTAGAAATATCGCGCACGTCGTAGGCAAATAAACACTAAAAGATAAACTATCGCTAAACTAACGCGACAAATTCTACAGACTAGGACATGACCATGAATTTTTTTTCACAAATTCAAGAATTCTATAAATTTTTATACAATACAGGTGAATTTTAGTGTAAAATAAACGATAAAAAGTATTTATATATCTTTTTAAATACACTTTATTACATTTCTAGATAATACGAATTTTAGTGTAAAATAAATGATAAAAAGTATCTTTTTTTTTAAACACATTTTATTAAAATTCTAGATAATACGAATTTTAGTGTAACATAAATGATAAAAAGTATCTTTTTTTTTTAAGCACATTTTATTAAAATTCTAGATAACACGATTATTGTGGGTTCCTACTAGGGGTCTATTTGCCGACGATGAAGATCGTCGCAATTCATTGAAATTCAAACTCGTGGCGTAGAAAAGTCAGCGCGTCGCCGGCGAAAGACGCAAATCGATTCCTCGTTAGCGATTCCGCGCAATCATATTTGAGCAAATAATTCGTTAGACGCAGGGGCACGAGGAAGAGAGAAAAAGAGAGCGAGCGTGCGAGACAGAGGACGGACCTAGCAAAAGGGAGAGGGATCCGGGGACTTGTTCGTTAGTATAATTAAAATAAATTCAAATGACTTCCTTGTCCTTCGACTTTCGTCTGGCAGCGAGCTCGTAAAAGAGGAGACGAAAACTCCGTTGCGTCCTGTCTTTGTCAAACGCTATCCCCCGTCGTCCCACCTCTTCGTTATATACATATATACACGCCTTTCGGCCACGAAAGTCTTGCCGAAGCTCTCGTCGGGTGTGTTATATACATAGAAACGCGGACCTCCTTAAACCCCGTTGATTAGTGCAAAAATCCACTTACAAATTAGATAAAGCCCCTTGTAAAGTACGCTAACGCGCCTCGCCAAAGCTCCCCCCTGGACTTTTCCTCCTCCCTCCTTCTCCTTAATTCTTTCCTCCGAAAATAAAGCGTCCTTTATTTCACGGGGCCGCGCCTATCCCCGGCTCTGCCCCCTCGCTCGCGGAGGAGGAAAAGTGCTGCGAGAGATTGCGACGCCGAGGAGTGGAGAGTAAAGTAAAGAAGCCGAGGCGGATAAGAATGCGCGAGCGAGTGCCGGGAGGCGGAAGACGGAAGCCGATGGAAGCTCGCTCGCTGCCTCCTTCGAAAGTGCTTTAATATCTTAAGTAAACCTGCGGTCGGGATAAAAAATAAGTCGCATTGTCGAGATGGAAGGATTCTCTGTCTGGTATTCCTACGTGTATACATATGGATATATACATATGCGTGTATAGATTTGTATGTACGTACGTTTGTATAGAGACGCGCGAATAAAGTTCAATGCACAAACAACGAATTTAAATCCGCGCCGAGGGAGTGAATTTAAACAAAAGTCCCGTGGTAATATCGAATCGCTGCGGCTTCAATAAATAAAGTCCTTCCGTTCGAAGCTAATTTACCAATTGCACTGGCAACAAATTCACGGGATACCCGCACTGGAACCGAAGAATAATGTGCGTACAAATAATTCCGCGAGGAAATATTAATTTTGTTTCGATAACAAACAATCATTTAAAAAAAATGAAAGAGCCGGATATAATTATAAAGAAAATTTTGATCGGACGAAAACTGATGCACATATAGAGAAAAGTTTGTTACCGCCAATTGCATTTGTCAATTTTAAGGTCCTCGGAGACTGACGTTATTGGAAAAATTAAAATGATTTTATTGCAGCTATACAGAAAATTTTATCATTTTTTTCATTCTATAATGATAATGGCAATCGTAAAGTACCCTATACTCGCGCTGTATAATTGTATAAATGAATTTTACTATTAATAAAGAAATTGCAAAAAAAAATTCTTACGGCGAACTGCACTGTTAAAAATAGCATTAAATTTAATGCACTTTTCAAGCATATGTGCACTTGAAATTTAATGTAGTTGGTACATGAATGTCAAATTAAGGTGCATGTGCCAAAAATACAATGCATTTTCTTCAAAAAATTACAACTTTAACATTTTAATTTTGTTAATAGTACATTAAAAATGTGGTTAATCATGTATAGCTACACATTTTTTTTTAAATTATCTGTTAATCGTTAATACAAAATGTTTTTTTAATCCAACAATTTTTTTATAAACTACAAACCGCATTACACATATAGTACAAAGGTGAACAAAGCGAAAACGGCGGTTTAATTCGGTAATGAATCTCCTGCAAAGGGAATCTCGGTGCATGCCCGCGCGATATCGCAGATAAAAAAAACGAAAAGGAAAGGGCTACAAAGCTATTCCAGGATAAATCTCCGCGGAGCGCAATAAATTACTCGCTATGCTTTGTGTTTGATTCTTTGCGATTGGGCGAAACTTGGGCGCGGACGCGGCGCTTGACAAGAGCAAAAGAATTCTGGTTTTCTTAATGAGTGTACAGAGTAAAGCTTTCTTTGCGCTTCCCTCTCCAGCGTCTCGGAATCGGATTGCCTTCTGGCTCGCGGCAGCCGTGTATACTTTTTTTACCCCTGCGGGCTACCGGGGAGGAGGCCCGCGCTGAAATGCTTCTTGTGTAAGTAAAAATCTAAAGTGACTACCGAGATCTAAGTTTTAATTAGTTTATCTTGGCCGCATGACTATTGAATATTTATAAGCGCGCGAGAGAGCGAGTTCGAGGAGGTGGAGGAACGCGCGCGAGCCCAAGACAGGAAGAAAGAAAAAGACCGAGGGGGGAGGAAAGAAGCGGCGCAGCCGACTAAGGGCGAAGGGAAATATATACCGAAGAGAGGAAGAGAGTCGAGACTGAGCGTTTGATATCCAGAGAAAATGAATTAGAAGAGGAAGCACGCCAGATGTCTTAGACCCTCGGAATCAAATACACTGCGGTTGCTTCCGCCGCCTTCACCCTTCGTATTGCGAAATTTCCAATTCCAACAGACACCGACCGGCTGCCTGTCACGACTCGTATTTCTTGCACTTGCGCCGAATTAAACCCGCCACCTTGTTCTACTCGCTGATCTTGTGCTATTTTAAAATAATGCAAGTTTATACTTTGCCTTTCGAAGCTTTTACACTTTAATCGTTGAACTGACGATTTCTACTTCTCCATTTATATTATCTGACTTGCGTAGAATATTTTATATAATAGTTGCTGTGGTATTTTTTTTTTGTAATTTAAACCGTCAAGTCTCTATTTTAAAATAATGCAAGTTTATACTTTGCCTTTCGAAGCTTTTACACTTTAATCGTTGAACTGACGATTTCTGCTTCTCCATTTATATTATCTGACTTGCGTAGAATATTTTATATAATAGTTGCTGTGGTATTTTTTTTTTTTGGTAATTTAAACCGTCAAGTCTGTTACTTGAATTTATATTACTTCATTTTTTATTTAACAATGGTCAGTTAGTTCTGCTGCTGTATATAATCTTTAATGATAGTTCTGTTTTAAACAATTCTAAATCATTCTAACAATGATTTCTCACATCTAAAGATGATTTTGTCAAATTCTTAATAGATCACGTGAACGACTTATCACGTAGAATATGTGTATATTTTACTTCACATATTCATTTTTAGAGAGTTCAGTTGCAATTTTTTTGACAAATTCTCACGGTGCATTTTAAAGCTATGCACCTACACTCGATTTCAAAGACTTTGCTATATTCGTTGAAAGAAACTTCATATTTATAAAAAAAATTGTTGAAAGAAACCTCATATTTACAAAAAAACTTGTTGAAAGAAACTTCATATTTACAAAAAAAATTGTTGACCTGTGGTATGATCACCTTAAAAACAAGAAAAAAACGTAGTCTATTTAAATCTGTCATAGAAACTATTGACGATGCTTTACTGCAGTGTAGAAATTGATGTTTTAAATAACAAAAAAAACTGAAATTTATATCGTCACTCCATTCTCTTCGATTGAATTTACGTGGCGCGCAATTTTTTGCATGGAAAACTTGGCAAGTGCGGTAAAAAGCGAAGTTATCGTAAAATCCACTATTATTATACGGCGATGGCAGAAAACGGTAGTGCGGGGGGTTGTTTATTTGGTCGGACATTACGCGAAAGGAAAATATTTGCGCTCGGCTCTAAATACACATAAGGTAGGCGCGCTCGCGCTCTCGGTATCGGTGGGCGGCCGCGCGGCGAGTCCGCCTTATTTGGTATATTTTCCAAGTTTTGCGCTCGCGGAGCGTAAAAATTACTCGTTCGCTCGCGCAAATGTACGCGGCGCGCTCGCGGCACGGAACAACAGAGGGATCAAACGGGCGTACGCTCACGGGATCAGCCATCTGAAAACGCTTGTTGTTTCAGGTGAGTCAGCTCTCACGCGCTGTACGCTTCGCTCGCTCTCTGCGGGCTCGCCCTCTCGCTTGTTTTCCGCGCGTCCGCTGCTGCGGCTCGCCGGCGTGTGTGCCATTGCGCTCGCGAGGCACGCTTGAAATTTTTTAAAAAAAAATTCCTTCCTATATACCGACTTTATGCGATCGGCCGAATATCGATCGTTTTAATCGAATGGCTTTGACGGTCTTTTTTTTTTTTAAATTACAGTGAAATTTCGAATGTATTTAAAAATGGCGTTATTAGATTAGAATAGAATAGAATGCTTTTAAAAAACGGATTTGTTAGAAAAGAATAGAATAGATTTTTATTGAGTATTAAAAAGAGAAGTAAAAGTATATATCACATTAATCTTTTTACGTGGTACAGATATGTATAAAATGGACTTTACAAAAAAAAATTAGAAAATTTATATACAATTTAATGATTATATTTAAAAAACGATAATATTCAACGTAACAATATTTATTTCACTCACTTATGTATATACAAATTTAAATAATCTAGATTGAAATTACTTTTTTTGTTGCAATGTAAATTTATTTCACAATAACATGTACAATTTATTAAAAGAGCGTATAATAATGTTCAGCAGACGATCAGTAATTTTAATATTAAACTGCAATAAAATAATTTGTGTCAATGTTTATTAAAGTATTGCGCTTATTCGTTATTTCAATCGTATTGCAAAATATATTTTTTCGTTATTTTGCTACTCTCGGTATTAATACACAGTATGAAATTTATAAGATTGTAATTATGATTATTAAAATGATTTTAGTTTAGTACATTAATATAATTAAATGTCGTAATGCAGATTTTCGAAATAAATATAAAATGTATTTGTTATGATTAATGTAGCCAAATTAATTTCCATGCGCTATTTCGAAACGCAATTACAATAAAATATCATGCCTCATTGGAATAAAATAAACTCAACAATAAATTGACTCCCCCTCCCTACAAATCGATCGTTTACAATTATCGACCATCCAAAGCCATTCATGCGAATATTGCGCGAAATTTCCAGCATCGCACGTTACAAGAATAATCGTCAAAATAAAAGCATCTGTCGAATCGCCGATTTTTCCATCTCACGCTTGGTTGTTCGCCTTAGCACTGCTCGTGCAAGCGTCGTGCGGCGTTAGAAAAAAAAAAGGAGGAGAAAAAAACGCGATAAGTCGCGTCGCGCCGACGAAGAAGTAGACGCGTGTACTGGTAATGGGAAAGCCGTGCCACGGCCAGGCGCTCGCCACCCGCATAAAATTAACCCGTTCGCTCGCTTTTAATTAACGAAACACCGGGAGCCGCGCGCGCGCGCCTCGAGGAGACGCAAGAGCCTCGGCGCCGCGTCGCGTGTTCTAAGGGACCGAAGAGGTGCCCCCGACACGCCGCGCCGCTTGTGAAATAACGAGACCGGGATTGACGGCGATATTCCGCGGAAAGCGCAGCGCTTTTTTGCGCGTCGACTGTCCTTGAAACGACTTTTTACAGAATTTTTTTTTAAATTCTGGTCTCGTGGGAGTGGCGTTGCGAAACGAGTTTTTCATTCAAAATAACGAATAAGTCTAGTTATGTTTCGTTCGGGGATTGTGTGCGTCTGTGTGTGTGTGTTTTTTTTTTTTTAAAGTTCCTTCGTTCATGCCACATCGTTAACGATTAGAATTGACTTACAAAAAGACCAAGATCACTTTAATGGTTGGCCAATTAACTTTGCCGCGGTTTCGATTGTTTCGCGGATAAAATCCGCGTGCTCTTTTTAGCCTCGCGTTCGTTCCGGGACCGAGTCGTATAAATTTAGTTATAAAGAATTTTTTGAATGGTTTAGGTGATTGGAAAATGCATTTAAAGGATTTATTCACTTTCTCCGGTCTTTCTTTCTTTTATCCATTATCTTTTTAATAGAATCTGCGTAACTGTCTTTTACTTAGAGAGTTGATAGATTCTGAAAAATTTTATTTTTTGTATCATTATATATATTGTAGACGAAGGCTTGCGCAAGAATTCACACTTGTAAAGTTTTGATATTTGATTCAAGCAAACGAGTTTAAAAAAAAAAACTTGAATGTTTATATAACGACTGGTATCAAAGGTTTATTACGTGAAATGCAGACATTAATGCAATAATTAATTGAAGAAATCTCAATGATAAAGCAAAGGTTAGCACCTGCAATCAAATTGTTCTATTGCAAAATTTCTTAACTCTACATATTTCCTCCTGACGATGGCACTTTATCTACACTATCTAAATCTCAATTAATTTAGATACACAGAAATAAAGAAAAATTTCAATAAGCCCTCGGTTTATTAAATCTATACATTTTTCACATATACGTACAGAAAATTTTTAATCACTTAAAAAAAAAAAAGAATTCCAAACAACGAAACATTTTATTTTAATTAATAGTACTTGGCTCAGCAGCAATAATTTGTCCAAGTGATTTCTGATCTGTATTGTATTGCAAAATTTCTTAACTCTATATTTCCTCCTGACGAAGGCACTTTATCTACACTATCTAAATCTCAATTAATTTGGATACGCAGAAATAAAGAAAAATTTCAATAAGCCCTCGGTTTATTAAATCTATACATTTTTCACATTTACGTACAGAAAATTTTTAATCACTTAAAAAAAAAAAGAATTCCAAACAACGAAACATTTTATTTTAATTAATAGTATACTCAACTCAGCAGCAATAATTTGTCCAAGTGATTTCTGATCTGCGCATTACGCGGAAAAGGAGCCGATAAGTCCAAGATAATTACGGGCGAAGAGCAGAGGTAAGTAAATAAGGTAAATCACAAGGGCTTATCTCGGCCGCGAGTAAAAAGGAGGCAAAAGTGTAGTCTTAAGGAGCATCCGAACACGGTATCTCTATATATACATACATACACACACACATATATATGTATATGTATACACGCACACACACACACACACAGAGGCGAGGAAGGAGAAAAGTGGAGAGAGGATAGACAGAAGCAGAGAGGCAGAGAAAGATAAGAGCGAGAGAGAGGGAACGAGGAGCAGCCGCTATAGGGGCGGGTCGATGATGTCTTTATCGGGGGCGAGGAGCAAAGCGGAGCACGCTCTCGTTCTGGCCGTGGCACGTTTTCACACGTGCGCGCACGTTAAGTGCATAATCGTGGCCCGGAGCGGGGCGCTCGTCGGCCTTAGGCGCCACGCCGAGCGTGGCTCTCCCCGCGGTAGCCAAAGGTCCGGCCACGGGTCAGCCAGTCACGGAGTTAATTAGAGTGCGGCCGCATGAGCCCCTCACGTGGTGCGAGGCCCTTCGATATCAATCGCTTCTGTGAACCTGAGCTGCTCCGGCAGCAGGAGGAGGAGGAGGATGGAAGAGTTAAGGAAGGGAAAGGGGGAAAAAAGGGCGAAGGAACGGAGGGCCCGTTGTGGTATCGGGCTGCGATCCTGAGGAGACGACGCGACGGCGACGCTCCGCACGCCCACTTGCCCCTCCGGCTAATGCCCCGCGAGAGGCCCCGATTTATCGGCGCTATTTGCTCGCGGCTTCGCCTCTTCATCTCGGCAGTCCCCGACGTTCGCGCTGCACGTGCGAACTTCCCGGGGATGCATCTTACTTTGCTTAGCATCTGTATGTCTTTTCTTTAGATTTATAGCCTCTGGTTGGAAATCGTTCATTAAATCGAATAGAATAGAATAGAGTAGAATAGACGATTATTGTAAAATGTACTCTCTAAAGTTGAATTAGTGAAAAACCACTAATTTATAGTGACTATGCACTAATTTGAAAAGTAGAAAATTGCTCCACTATAAATTAGTATGGAAATCTACTATTTGAAATAGTGAATAAAATATACTAATTAATATAGTAAATATATGCACTATTAAAAATAGTAAAAACTAATAATAAATTAGTGGAATCAATTTTTTTTAATTGGGGAATTCATTATTTCAATTAGTGAAAATCACAAAATAATTATTTTTTTATTTTATATTTATTTTCCACTGATTTAAAAGTGTTTTTTACTAATTAAATAGTAGAACACTTTTTTAATATTTCAATTAGTAAAATTGTACTAATTGATAGTGGATTTTACTAATTGTTTAGTGGAAAATATGATCACTAAAAAGATTAGAGGAATTCAACTTTGCAGAGTATTATTTGCAAATAATAAAATAGCATGATCGAGTAAAACATGAAGAAAAACGCAGTGAAAGATATAAATGTATAAATAAATGATTTGAATAAAATTGTCGAGAATTGTCTTTTAAAAGAGGGAAAATGTAATTTTCAGCCGATGATGTAGCTTGCTTTTTAAGATCGCTAATAATTAAAATAATTTTTTTTTGAGATCATTTATTCTTTTTATACAAAATTGATGGATTTTATCTTTAAGTATTTCATTGATGTGATGCTCATTCAATTAAATAATTTTGCAATAGGAATCCCCTGTGTAAGGGTGTAAATATGAACATACAAGTGTTTGCATTTGCATTGATCATTATAATAATTAAGATAAATTCGTCGAAATAATTTTTTTTATCAGATATGAATGTTCTCTTTAAGTTTTTGTTGTTAAGTATTTCATTGAAATAATGTGATTTCAATTGAGTATTTTTGCAAGGAGAGTCTCTTTATTCGCGTAATCCTGTAATTATGAATACTCCAGTGTTTGCATTAGCATTGATCATTAATGATTTAAATGAACTTGTTGAAATAATTTTCATTAATAAAGAAAAAATTTGGTACTCTCTTAAGACATTTATTATTAAATATAGCATTGAAAAGATAAGGATATTTTTACGAGAGTTCCTTTATCCGCGTATATAAGCGTATAGTTGTGAACACACAAGTGTTTGCATTTGAATTGATCATTAATGGTTTAAATAAACTTATCGAAACAATTTTCATTAATAAAGAAAAAAATTGGTGCTCTCTTAAGGATTTTATTATTAAGTATAGCATTGAAAAGATGTGGATTCAATTGAGTATTTTTACAACGAGAGTCCCTTTATCCGCGTAAGCGTGTAATTATGAACACACAAGTGTTTGCAGGGTCATCGGGAGAAACGAGTGACAAAGAAAAGGCAAAGAGTGGAAAGAGTCAGTGTGGAGTCCATGGGAGAAGGAAGGATAGAGGGGGACAAAAAGTGCAGGAACTGAAAGGGAAGTGGGATAGCGAAGTTTGCGCGGGTATGTCGCCCCTGTGAATGGGTTGGAAATGGAAGCAATAGGGATCAACTAGTATGCAAATCGCATGTAAATATCGCTCACTCTCCAAGTGAGACCTCCTTTCTCTCTCTCTCTCTCTCTCTCTCTTTCTCTCATTCCTCGCTTCGCCACCTCCACTTCTCTGTCTTTTCTACTTGCCGCCGTCGTCCTGACGTTTCGCTCTTCACCATCTCGGAAGGGAAGAAATCAAAGCACAAAACAAAGCGAATGAAGTACCGATCACCCGTGCCTTCTGCCCTCGACCCTTGTTTTCTTTTTTCCTACTCGAATTTCGTTATCCGGTCCTGGCAGCTCTCCTCCTTCGTACAAACTTTTCACCATTGCATGAAAAAAACATTGTTTTTCAAATTAAATATAATACGAAGACGTTTTCTTCGTATTCTCGCGTAAAAAAATTTAAGTTAGGATAAAGTTTACCCAAACTTCATGTTTGATGGTCGTTCATATGAACATGGTCAATGAGACTAAATAATAAATAATTTTGCAATGCTTTATACAAGTTTCAGATGAAGTTTTCTTAAATTTAAAAGACGTTCACACGACGAACGTTAAAAACAAATAAATGTAAAGAATTATTTTCTATAACTTCAGCGGTAATTTACCCGTTTATATCGCGCATCTACAAAATTCTATAAAATATATAAGAATAAGCAAGTTCGCTAAAGTCTCATTGCCCATGTTCATATCAATGACCGCCAAACTTTATCCTGACTTAAACTTTTTCTACACGGGTTGTTAAAATTTCTCTTTCCTTTTATTTTTTGTAATTAACAGATATATAGGAGGATACACGCGACAATACAATGACAATAAGTAGAAAAAAGGAGATACGGTGAGAATAGAAGTTCGATAGAATAAAAATTCAAGTTCTTGCCAAAGTCCCGAGGAGCCACATAAGCCAGGCGTTAACAGAGTCAGTCTCGTATAAGCTTCAACCGTCGAGCAGCGCCGAGTATTACTCGTGGAATTATATAAAGACTCCTGTCTTATTTGCAGGCTCCGGTTTTCGAGTCGACGCTATTATATAGCGACGGTGGTAGTCGGCGACGGCAATGGCAGGAGGTGGTGCGGCGGGGATCGGTAAGACCTTTCTAACTCTCCAGGTATTTTCATCTCATTCCCTGGTCTTTCGTGCCAGGATTACTCCGAGGAACCCTCGAGAACTTGGCGCTTTTCCTCCTTTCTATCTGCTTCCACTTGCGCGCGCTCTCTAGACTTCCACTTTTTTTTCATTTTTTTCTTCCTCTCTACTTATTTGCTTTTATTTGATTTTTTCCGATGAATTTTAGATGGCTGTGCTTTAACTTGTTTTTATTAAAGAAAACTGCTTGACTCTTTCTGAATAAGTTAACAGACAGTGTCGATCGAAAGATTCTTCTTTATTCTGTAAAAAGTTTCTTAAATAAAAGTAAATAAATTTAATGCATAAAACTATGATCATCCAAATTTTCTTATAGATTACGAATACAAATATAGTAGTTTTGTTAAAATTTCAAAATTTAGTGACTTGAATTCGCAGAGGTTTTCATATTTTTTATAACAGTGTAGTGACTAACACTTTAATTTAAATAGAAATTTTTTAGAAAATTTTATAAAAAAAAATGTAATTCTGAAATCATTTTCCTATTTAAGATTCGGAGGTACCTTTATATCGATATATTAAATCTTGACTAAATAAAAATGGCCCGAAATAAAAACGTCAAATTAGATTACTCCCTAAATCTGAAAATAAGAAATTCGTTTAAAAAACTCCAAATAAAGACAAACTATTCACAATGTGAACGACTTTTCGCACCTCAAAGTTCAAAATTCACGTTCTTTAAATGAATTTCTCCATGAGAAAAAAAAATTATAACAGGTTTATAAATGTTTATAAGGGGTAGTTTCTAAAGTGTTTATAATAAATTGAACTTGTAAACATTTTATAAAATTTGTATAAAGTGTGAACATTGAATATCTTGTACATTGTTTTCAACGTTGTGTCATGCATTATTATTGAAATCGATCGACGAAGCAGTTTTGTACATCAATGATTACATATAGTCTAATACTTATGAAAAAAAATAATTTAATAAATTGTATTTTCGTTGAAAACAATGTACAAAACATTTCATTGTATAAATTTTATAAAAAAAATTCAAAATCTTTGTAAGTTCAGCTCATTACAAACATTTTATAAACCCGTTATAATTGTTTTTTCACATCCGGGTCACATTTTAAAATGTACATCGGCGCAGACATACAATAAAATCCTCCCTGGAGCACTGGTCTTTGAACCGCGCGACTCCGCCGTAGGAAAAGCGAACTTGCACGATTCGTTATAAAAAAGCAAGTTAGCCAGGACAAATTGCGTGCCACTGGCGTAAGGGCGACGTAAATCGTGGCCGCCAGAGCGGACCGCAGACTCGTCCGCATACGCACGCGATTTTCCATGCAAAATAGTCGAAAACCTCGGGTACTGTGCGCCCTGCCCGGGAATTGCCTACACCCCCCTCCCGGAACGTCGGACCCCGGAGGAGCGGCCGCGACGTTTTAATAATGTCGCGCGCAAAGAGGAGAAAAAGTTTTAACGAAGATTGCGCCGGATACTTTTAATTGCTATTCCTCCGGTCCTCGGGCGCGGCAATCCGGGACTTCCAGCGGCGGCGCACTTACGTCCCTCCCCTCGTGATTTTATTGTCCTCGTATCTCCGAACGACTGCTCTCCTCGCTCACGAGGGCTTTGTTATTTCGGCGCGGCCACAGAGCGAAGGAATTAATGGGCCGCGCCGGGATGGAGGGCATAAGCGCTGATTAAATCGCGCGCGCGCGCCCCGTGAGTAGGTGCTTTAGGAGCGAGCCCGTAAGAGCGACACTCGCTAATTGCGACTGCTAGTTACTTTTCCGAGTGACGACCGGCGACGGCGAACGCGCGAATCGATGTAGCGTGCGCACTTCACTCGAGTTTTTATAGCCGAGGGGACGCTGGGAGCATCAAAGAATCGCGCGGTATAATTCGTCCTTATTCAAGGAGCTCCCTCACAATTATGGAATTACACAAGATGTTTTCGTTACTTTTAAGGCTGCTTGATTCGCTGGATTACTTTTCTTTTTTTTTCTGCTTTTTAAGCATTTATCACTTGCTATTGGGGCTTAAGGTACAGTGATTAATATTATGTGTAGTAATTAATATTACATTAGTTATTACTAAATTTTGTGATGTCAAGATTGATGCATATATGCTTGAATTACATTGAGCATTGACGATGTATTATTATAATATAATCCAGATATTATGCAAGGATTTAAATAATTAGATATAAATCCAGTTCAAAATTTACAGTAAAAGCAAAAATCTTAGTACGTTGGCTGCTTTTGTTAATTTAATCTAAATTAAATTCTAGTAATCTGCAAGGACTCATTTTAAGACGAGAAGAGTAAACTATGGGTAAATTTTACTTTATTCTTAAAAGATTAAACAATCGTAATTTCACCCTGTTTCTGTTTTAATTTAAATTTAATTCAAATTAATGTAACTACTAATTTGTTTAAAGACGAGAAGAGTAAACTATGGATAAATTTTACTTTTCTTAAAAGAATAAAAATTCATAATTTCACCCTATTTCTGTTTTAATTTAAATTTCATTCGAATTAATGTAGCTACTAATTTGTTATTATACAAATCATTTTAAACGAGATGAGGTTAAATTCTGTTTTATTCTTATAAAAAATTCTAGAGATAAAATTTCACCGAATTGGGAGTCTTTTTTTTATTGTTAATTTTTACTAGAAAATTTTGGGAAAATGTTATTTTCCAGTGCAAAAATTTGATACGGAGATTAAGGTAACTATAAACTATTCCCGCCTAAAAATTCGAGAGCCATTAGAGAGTACAATGTAGTTTGAGAACGGCGGGGGAGGAACTGGCCGGGGTAGGCCGAGGAATCAAAACACATTGATCTCCGACACGTGGCGTAGATCTCACGCTGGTATATAACAAAACAGCGAACGCGCGCGCACACACGGCACTTTCGCCCTTTATTTTTCTGAGGTGCACGCCAATTGCCAATAACCGTTTGGAGCGGCCGAGCTGCAGTCCTGTCCATTATACCTGACCCCTTTTCGAGTACTTTTCTACACATAGCAGTAAATATTTTGCCTCGAGCTGCCGTTTGTGTCGCCGAAATGCCTTGCCAAACAATCTCCTTGTCCAAAGTTACATAACAATCGCTCCAAGTGTCGCTGGGATATTGCGTTTTTCAATATTTGCATCGTGTACCTTTTATTTAAACGGAGGGGGTTTTTTTTTTATAAGATAAACATTATTGTTTTATTAATTGTATTTATTTATTTTTTGTTTTCAATGTTTAGTATTTGTACCGAGATTAATGAATTTTTTCGATAATTTTCGTTATTACTAGCGAGTGAAGAAATGAAAGAAAATTTTATCAAATAATTATACGAACACATTCGAAAATTTTTTAAACAAATTTACCTTATACATCGCGAGGGGAAAAGGTTTATGTATATACAAAAAAAAATTGCTATACCTTTTACTATTTTTATAAACTCTAAGTATCATTCGCTCGAAGTAACTTTTTACTATAAATCTGATTTCTTTTTTAATTGGATACATCATTATAAAATTAATATAATAAATATTGTAAATTTTTCTGGATTCTTGCCAAAATTTCCCACAAATTTGTCTACTATGTTCTCCTCCAGTCTTTTCAATAAAACAAGAACAAAATCAATTTTTGATACATAAATATATTGATAAAAAAGTAAAATTCTACACTATTTTTTATTGTTCAAAAAGTTTTACAATTAGATTATTAAGAAGACTTGCAGAAGTCTTTTATCGAGACTTTTTAAAGGTTGAAAAGGACTTGCAAAAAATCCTTAATAAAGCTTTGAAAAAAATCTTATAAAAGGTCATGCAAAAAATCTTAAAACGTCTTGAAAAAGATCTGGATTTTAGAGGTATGGACTTTTATGAAGACTTTTTACGATAGAAAAAGGTCTTCAAAAAGCCTTACAAAAAGTCTTAAATAGCCTTACTTAAAGTCTTGCATAAAAACTTGAAAAAGATCTCGATGCTGCGCCCAAATGTTAAACTCTGGAATTGACACAAACAGACTATATACAGTAAAAGCAGTATAGGCAGCATCAAATTTTAAATAATACGCAGTGAATTGCCCCGGCCGCTCGGCATTATCAATCTTAATCCCGCCATCAATTCGAGCCAACTCATATCAGAGAAATAAGTCACGCAGCGAGCGAATCGAAGTGTGCGCCCGTAAAGCCTTTCGATGCGTCGCGGGCGGAAGGCACGGCTGTCCCGTTTCGATTTTGACGGATAGATGGAAGCGGGATGATCCCCTGCACTCGGAAGCCGCGCGCTCAAAAGGTCAGCTCAATGATCGACTCACGCTGTTTTTCCATCGTGATTTCCCGCTGATCTGCGGAAGACCCAGGCGGGCCCCGCGACGCCCCCTCCGCCCTGGGGTCCGGGCTCTTGTGTCAAGCCCCACGTCAAAGGGAGGTATTTAGCGACGAAGGGTCAATTTAGCGGGGTGTGATTGCCAGCCGGCCGTCGGTGGTGGCGGGGCCCACCCGGCAAATATATATATATATATATATATATATACACACGCATACGTATATCCGCGAGTGCACACCGTCGAATCGATACATCCGAGCGGGGGGGATATCGCCGGGATGACAGGCATGATTTTGCCCGCTCCAACGGTCATTGTATTCCGCTCCGGTAGAGCCTCTCTCTCTCTCTCTCTCTCTCTGTGCTGTGCGTGTATGGCCCGCGGCGAGTAACAAACGGCTCGGCGCGATTATTCCGAAAGTTTTTTTTTTATAGCTGGATGTACAAAAATAATTTTTGCAGCGCCGAAGCCCGATGCGAGGCGCGCTCGCAAAAATATAAATGGTCCGCTGAACAAAAAGAACGTTGCGATATTTCATCTCGATGTTTATCGCGCCGTTATTTTTCACTCCGGCCATGGTTGATCTCTCGGAAGGTTCGCGTTTTTCCGTTCGTAAGTAATTGCGCGAGACGTCCGTTAACATTTTATTACGTCTGCTTTGCTGATAAGTTCGCAATTGTTGAATGTATATATGAAAATCTGAAGTGGAATGATTAAGAATATCGGTATGCCTATGAGATGTAAGACTTTTCGAAAGATTCGCAGTTTTCTGGAATCCTGTGATAAATAACTCTTGCGCGAGAAAATTATTAACATTTTGTTACATCTATTTTGCTGATAAGTTCGCAAGTTTTGAATGTGTATGTATGTAGATCCGAGGTACAATGCGATATCTCTGTGGGATGAAGAATGAGCGAGATGAAAAAGGTATATTAATTATTCTTATCTAATTTAATTTGGCAATATCGTAGCCATTGGGAGAATAAGTGATTACCTTTGCAGATACGAAGTTATTATCTGGCCCTGCGGGGCACGTAAATTACCATTGTGCTATCCCCATGCAATGGAGAATTGTACGAGGGGTTTAGAGTAACGCCCTCGATTTTCCCGTCTCTTAATTATTAATCATCTCTTAAACCTAACGACGATGTCAAAGAGTCAGTTATCAGAGGTGTCAGATAAATTTCAGGCTCTCAATGATTTATTTAATTATTCCATTTATCTTGAATTCGTCCATTCTTATTTTTTAATAAAAAATTTAACTGCAAATGAGTTTGTTACAAAGAGAAAGTTTTACTGAAGTAGGAAATTTTTACACGAATTACGATTACTTTTATTATAACTAATATTCCGGATATATAATATCACTCGTTTTAAAATCATGATAAACAATATTACTAATTTTAAAATCCCAATAAATAATATTATTTATTTTAAAATCATTTGACACGATAATTGATAAGAAGACGAAAGCACAATTTATTCTTCTTTGATATTTTGTAAGAAAGTTACAAATTTTGTAAATAAAAACAAATATAATATGGATAATTCTTACCATTTTTAATTTTATTTTCTCACCATATTGAAGAAACACGCAGATTGAAACTACAAAGAATCCCTGATTTAACCGCAAGCAATTCTATAAAAGCATTCGAGAGCTCGAGAGGAAAACGTCTAATACGGTCAAGTACCCCGGGACATAAATCATAAAAAAAGAAGATCGTAAAAAGGCGAAAAGGAAAACAAGAGAGCGTCGTTTTGTGGGACAATAAAAAAAGATATTCAGAGAAATCGGAGGGTGGAAAAAGGAGAGGGCGGATATAGAAAGGACTGTACAGGGAAGGGATGGGAGGGAGCATCGGAGGGACGCGGGGCTCCGCGCATGAGGGGTGCAAATGGAAAATCAAGGGGGTGCGAACAATGCGCCGGAGATTTAGCGTGACGCGGACGCTGTAAAACCATCCCTCGTTTTCGTGCCGCTCTCCGGCCCTGTCGAAGCGCGTCATTGCGCTTTCGATTTACCCGGCCACGCGGCCATATATATTTTCGCGAATTTGACCGATCGACTGCCTCCTACGGTCCCCATAGTCAAGTCCATTCCCCAGTCAATCGACTTTCTTTAAAGTAATATCTTTATCGGGCGCCGTTATAATTTATAAATCCCCGCGTGAACCGTTTACTTACGGCGGAATGCTTTTTCGGACGATTAAATTTTAAAGGTATACAAAATAAGATCGATGTCTATCTAATTCTCTGTGTACAAAAAGTGTATTATTGATTGACTATTTAATTTATTTTTAATTACATTTTTACCGAATTCGATCAGTGTATGAAAAAAAAAACAATTATTTTTACGTATAAGGAAAGATATTTATTTATACAAAATTGATTAGCTACATTAAATTTGTATGATTCATATTACAGTTTTTTTTAACATTTTTCTTTACGATTTTATGTAAGGCTGTACACTGAGAGACCAATTTGGTAATTTTCAGGAAATATTTACTATAAATATTAAATATTTTTTTAAAACTAAATGGATTTATTTATTTCTAAATAAATTGAGTAGTTTCAAAAGAATAATTAGTTAATTCAAACATATATTGAACAATTACTATACTGAAGTAAATATTCACTGAAAATTTCCAAATTAGTCTCTCAGTGTAGCTATTTTACATTATATGTATATGTACAAATAAATTATAATACATTATTCAATTTGTAATTAATTTTTTATATATACCATATAAGTATATTATTTTTTATATTTAATGTAACATGTGCAACTATAGAGTATATTTAAAAAAATATTCTTCCTACAATGTATGTCAATAATTTATTATTAGGTATGGAAAAAATACTAACATGTCATATACTGATGACACAGTAATCATTTCTGAAGATGTTACGTGGAACAAAGCACAGGTGAAAATAATAAAATATCTAGATGAGCAATCTGGCTAGCAAATAATAAGTTGTCATTGAACACTAAAATGAAAAAAGCAATTAGTAACAAAATGAGTTACATTTTTGCCATCAAAATGCTCAATATTTTTCCACATGAACTTAAATGTTTAAAATTAAGTAGAGATATATTATGAAAAATAAACTGCGAAAAATGATAAAAGTAGTTCAATCAGATGATATAACACATATTACAATTGTAAAAACTTTACGTTTATATATTATATTATAAATTTTAAAATATGTTAATTGACAACATCTTGTACTAACTAACTAACTAACTTAGTTTTAGTTAGTTTTAATTAGTTTTAAATAGTTGCAAGTATTACACCAGCCTGTGTACAGGTAACCTTGTTTACCTTCTTTAGCATTCACTCATTGCAGAATGTATCTGGTTTAAATAAATCAATAAATGAAATAAATTTTTCTCAATAATTATCGAACGAAAATGAAGAAGAACTCCACACCGTTTCAATTTCTTCATTACACTCGCAACTGGCATTCCGCTCAGGATTTTAATATGTATGAGCGAAGGAGTAAACAAAGGCCGCGCGGTTGCGTTCCCATCGAGAAGTGCGAGTCATCAGGTGAATTCCACGGATTAGGCGTCCATCCCTTGATTCCTTCCCTCCCGCGTAAGCGAAGGAACGCCGGGCGCAAAAATCTCCGGCGGATCTAATATAACGCCGAGTCACACTCGGCGAGTGGCGCGCGAATGAAAAGGGCGATCGGCGCCCCGCGGGAGAGCGAGCCGCCCCGACAGATAGTCCGCCGGTTGTTCTTTTAGCGCGGCTTTTGGGGTTCTTTATGCCAACATAAATATCGCTTATGTGCCGGCGTCGCGCCGCTGTTTTGGTAACCCGTCGAGCATTGTTGCCTTGAAAAAGAGCTGGCTCGGGCGCTGAGAGCGCGTGTACCAAACGGAACGAGGGCCCCGGTTTGTGTACCCAGCAAACACGCGGAGAGCGGGAGATGAGGCCACGTGCTCGCTGATCGCGGTGGCCAGCTTGCGCCGCGTCTCTTTTACCCCGGCGTGACTTCGGCCCCCTTCGGATTTGCGCAACGAAAGCGAGAAGCGGTGGCGGCGGCGACCCCCGCGAGCACCCGAGTGCGTGCCACGCGGCGCATCCTATACATGCGCTTATGTGTGCGGAGGCTACCGACTTGCCGCTTGTGTTTGCTAAAAGAAGCTCGGGATCTTATTATTTTTATTTGTTTAAACCAGATAAATTTACAGAGAGTAAATCTTAAGGTAGCTCACTCGGTGCAGTGGTGCTCAACTTGATGAATTCGAGTATATATACACTGATAGAAAAGATTCGTTAATCCAAAGTCTTCGCGGCTTTAAAAAATAATTTTGTCATGACATTTGAAATAAAGAAGTATGCATTAGCATTGAAGAAATATTTCTTAATAGTTAATGCGCGATCATCTTTACTGACAAAAATCCTGTGGATGGCTTAATAGTTAATGCATCGTTTCTTTACATCTAATACTTACGCTTTTGGACTATATTAAATGCGCATGGCTTTATATTAAAGACACTGGCTTCGGATCAAAGGATCTTTTCTATCAGTGTATCAATATTACACTCACAAAAATTTACTCCAACTGATAGAAGGATCCACTAAATAGCAATGGAAGATCTACTTATTATAGAGTCAAATTTATTTATGCCATGGATAAGCGGACCATCATTTACGATTAATTTGCTAAAACGTAAACGATTTATTCTTCAAAAAAGTAGATTAACGTCTTCCAATAAATAGACTACATGATAAATTCTAAATTGATTCATTAACTATTAGTTACCATTTGGTATGAAAAAGTAAAAAGAATTAAATAAACGAAAAAGTCTCTAATAAGCAGAAAAATATTATCAATTAAAAGATTTATGATAAAATTCAGAGGACATAATATAAACTTATTGAGAGTTATACTAAAGCAAACGTATTCTTCAATTTAATAATTTATAATTTAATAATTTTAATTTAATGCTGTGTAAAACATCGTCCTGGATGAAAAATGACAAATTAATCATTTTTACATTTTTAAATAAACTAATTTTAATTTATTTTTAGAAAAACAATTAAGAAAAGGAGGCAAAATAAAGAATATTTGAATAATTAATTCTACCGCTAAATCTACTTACAGCATCATTACATGATAATGAATGTAGATTGACGTACATTCAAGGTAGGGACTGCATGTAATGGTGCACTTAATTTTTAAAATTTTGTTCCTCAAGCAAAGCCACTTCAATTTACTTTTAATGCATGACCTTGGGTCTATTAAAATTTTATTGATCCTTTACCACGTATTTTGCATATACACAGAAATTCATCCACATCAGTAACGAATCAAACCATACAATTTCTATTGTCCAGACGATGGCCGAAACCCCGAAATAAAAGTATAAATTTTTTATCGCAAAAACCGTCAATACTGTCAATATACCCACACGAAAGGTTAGTCTAAAGAGACGTACAAGCTCGTTGATCGTTGCATATCGTTCGCAGGGGTTACATCCGGGATACTCGGTTGTCATAGGCGCGTTATTGATGGGCCGCTCTCCCATGCAGCGTCAGCGTCGAGCGTTTGACCGGCTCAGCCGAGCTTCAACGCCTGGCCTCCTTTTCTAGCTCCGCGCCGCTAACGCGAATATAATGTCCGTACCATCGGCTTTTTTCATCCGCCCTATCCCCTCGCCCCGACAATACAGTTTTCATTTTTCCGATGAAGGGTGCGCGAGGAGATACACTCGGCCGCCCCCTAAGTTCCTCGCGCGCGCTCCTTTCCATCGTCTCGCCTCGGTACTCCCAAAACCGAGAGCGCGGAATTCACTTTGACGCCGCGGGAAAACTCCTCCACGTCCTTCGAATACATCGTACCTAATGGACTGCACAGCCGACGAGCTTTTGTCACGGGTTATTTTGCTGCCCGGCCGAGCGACCTCGTTATTTATGCCATCCTTAAAGCGCCTCTTCTCCTTCCCGCTTACATGTATATACCTATACACACGCACGTTTATACATATATAGCTATATGTAGCTGTATATATATAAACTGAGAGAAACATTATATAAAAATTTCTATCCAGTTTGGTAGCGGAGCCACAGACTGCGTTTAGTGAAAAACTGATCATTCTGTATTATAAAATTTACTAGAGTTCTAGTAATTTGTGTTAGAAATTCTAATAAATGTTGCTAGAATTCTACACGGAGAGAAATGTTATAGTAAAAATTACTATATTCCGTAGGAACACTGGGACATACTCAACCTATGACGATTTTTACTATAAAATATATTAAAAATTCCTATGTACATAGCAAAAATTGCTATTTATATAGTAGAAATTGATATGTACATAGGAATCTTTAGTATTTTTTATCGTAAAAAATTTCATAAGTTAAGTATATCCCACTGTTCCTACGGAACATAGGAATTTTTACTATAAAATTTCTCTCCGCGTAGACCACATTTAGTGAAAAAATGATCATTCGGTATTATAAAATTTACTATAGAATTCTAGAAATTCTAATAAATGTTACTAGAATTTTAGACCGCATTTAGTGAAAAAATGATCCTTCTATATTACAAATATTACTATAGAATTCTAGTAATATGTGCTAGAAATTTTAATAAATGTTACTAGAATACTAGACCGCATTAGTGAAAAAATTATGATTTTGTATCATAAAATTTATTAGAATTCTAGAAATGTGTGCTAGAAATTCTCATAAATTTTACTAGAATCCTAGTATAATTTATAATACTGAATGGTAATTTTTTCACTAAAATACAGTCTGTGGCTTCGCTCCCAGGATGAATAGTAATTTTTACTAGAATAACAGTCATTTTTATAAAAAATTGCTCTCCGTGTATATATCTATATACAGACTGGATCATAAGATCAGTCACCAGAGTAAACAGATATTGCAATAAACGCGGCGCTATACTTCTTCACAGGGGTTCGCTGCGTACATTTCTCTCTCTCTAGTCTCCGGAGCGCGTCTCCGCTGTTTTTTTTTTCTTTCCCGCGCGCACCGGAAAAATCGCCGAGGATTTATATTCTATTTATCTGGACGCCGTCGGGCTGCTTTACGCGTCGCGAGTTCCATAAAAGTTTCTGATATATCGGTTTTGTCCGAGCGTTTTGTGTGCGTGCTGCCGAGATTGCGAGCGCAGTCGTTGCGCCGTAATCCTCCGCATACAGTGATTTTTGGGAGGAGTTCACCTCTCCACCCAACGTGGAAACTTCGGTTATACATTTTTGTTACTTTTTTTCTTTTCTTTTTTTTTTTGCTTTTCTGTATCTCGCGAAGCTGGGATTCTTCGTATTTCAATATGCCGGGTGGGCCCTCGCACGCGTCAGATGCTGATATATTGCACCAAGGGTTGAGAATCTCAGTCGGGTGAACACTGTGCGACTATTTTTTTTCGCGTTTGTTTTATTAAGCTTCCTGCGTTAATATGTTTCGACAGCGTTAAACTTAAAGAGACGTTAATATGACGTATAGCTTCATAAATTTATATATCGTTCGATTTTGATCAAGAAGATTTAAATTTTCTTGTTTTATACTAAAAAAAATGTTATAAAACTAAGAGAAAAATATTATACTAAATAATTACTATATTTTTGTAACAATAGAAGGACATACTTGTATATTTTATTGAAAAATTTATTGTAATTTTAGTAAAAATTAATAAATATTTTCTTTTAATTTTTACTATATGTATACTGTAAATTTTAAAATAAGATATTCTAATTATTCTTATATTACAAGTATGGTCCTTTCCATTGATACAAAATATAGTAGTTTTTTAGTATAACTTTTTTCTCTATGAATTATTAAAATTTTATTTTTTGTTCGATAAGTTTTTAAAAACAGATTATAATTCATTCGGATGATTTACTATTTAGCTGTTCTGAAAACGAGAGAGAAAAAAAAGCATCGTTTGACAGTGTGGTAACGTATGATCACGAGATTCTAAGGACTTCAATGGTTGATGATATCAGCAGCGGGAAAGGGCTGTTGAAAGATATCGCAAAAAAAGAAAAATATGTGGTAACGGCAGAAACGACATCGATCTTCATCCATCATGAGAGCCAAGGCGAACGGAGGGCCAAAGAGTGACGGCCTTTTTCTACTTCGCGTGCCTTCCACAGACCCCAGCTGGACGCATATTTTCAATGGTCTAACTATTTGTTGTGCAGGCTCATATTTTTCAACAATTTCTTTTAACACCATTAATTTGAAGGTATCGAAAAATCAAATTTAATTAGACCTAAACTTTTGCTTTATAAAAGAATTAGTTAAAATTAAGGAATACATCTATACACCTTGTACACTATGGACGCAATTCTATATAAAGTACACTGAAAAAAATTTGTGAATTTTAAGGAAATGATTTACTTTAATATAGTACTCATTAAATACTTCTTTGAATCAAGTAATAATTTCATTACAACTAAATGAATTTATTTGTTTCTAAATAAATTGAGTAATTTCAACAAAATAATTTTTTGACTCAATAAAATATTTAATATTTAATAATTAATATAAAATATAAAAAATGTAATAAATAAATATATATAAAAATATATAAATAAAAAATATTTAATAAGTACTATTGAAATAAATATTTGCTTAAAATTAACAAATTTTTCTCTCGGTGTACAGTGTATATTTGAAACAAACAAGTGTGCTAAAAATTAATGCATAAATCGTGGATTATTACAAAACTGGACAAAAAAAACTATTTAAAGAAAAAACCTCGGGAAAAAAGGATAAATAATGTAAACTGTATTAGCCTCCAAACTGGGCTAATAACTGCAGTCAATGAAAGCGAACGCTTCGAGAGCGAGTAAGAAAGGCCCAGATTTGAATATTTTGGCAACAAATCAAGGCAAAAAGGCCGTAACCCATTTACAACGCTGGCGTGGACTGGTAGGCAGGTCGCATTAATAGAGCATGAACAGTCGCATTTATTCGCGCCCGACAAAAACACAAAGAGCGCGCATAAAGCGTGCGGACGGGCCGTGCGTCAAGAAGAAAAAAAAAGCGAACGGGAGCCGGGTTATCATCCCGTGGCGAAGTGTCGCGGACTCTCGTCATCGATGGCTCTCTCTCGCTCGCCCGAGAGCGAGATCATTAATTTCCAGACGACAAAACGCGAGCTCGCGCCCGTGGCTCGGTCCGTGAGAGAGACACGCCCACGTCGGGAATAAATGCTTTTTGGCAGTGACTCGTGTTTGCCTTTGGTATTTTCGTCGGGGGAGGGGGGCGCGATCGAGGGCGAGAAAGCATGGCAATTGATGAGGGCGCGGAGTCACTCGGGGCATTGTGTCGCGCGCCGCGGCCACGTGCCGGGCGCGCGACCGGAGAGAAAAAGGCGCCGGGCATTCTTCGCTGCCTGCCCACTCCCCCTCGAGATCCTGCGACAATAAACTGTTCCGCTCTCGTTTCGTCTCTCTTTCTCCGCCGGCCCGTTTCAGATAAAGCTCAAATTAATTGATCACGCGTGATCTGGCATCCAGCGCAACCCTTCAGCTCGCCTATCTCCGGAGATTATACCTATATATATCATGTGTGTGTGTGATCGTGACTTATGTCCTCCGCATATCTCGAATGTCATATATATATTTTCCGGAGTCCTTTCTTCCTCCCTATTAAAGCGTATTTCTGGTCATAAGTGAAATTATGAGAGATCAAAATAGTAGGAAATCGCTGGCAGCAAATGACTATATTTATTCTGTATAATGAATATTAATGTACGTTACTAAATTGAAGTTTAAAAATGGAATTATATGTAGGAAAAAACGTAAGAATTTTTCCCATATTTTGATAAAGATTTACTTAGATTTTTATAGAATAGATATTTTCAATAATAAATCATTTCTTACACTGAGAGAAAAAACTTAATAAAAATTTCTGTAATAGTTAAGAAAGGAGTGCCAGTCTTAACAAGCGAGAATTTTTTGTATGAAAAATAGTAATTTTTACAATTTCCGTACTAAAAATTACTATTTTAATAATAAAAATTGTAATTTTGTGTATTACAAATTACTATTTTTCATACTGAAATTTCTCGCTTGTCAATTAGACTGTCATTCCTTTCCTAATGACAGTGGCAATTTTATTAAGTTTTTCCTCTCGGTGTATGAAATAAAAAAGTTGTACAAGACTATGAGAAAAGCTGCGCCATCAGAAGAATACCTTTGACTGTAAATGTTGTGCGGTAAGTTGTATACGAGTTACTTTCACATTCAGTTATTTAAATAAAGAAAAAATAAAACACATCCACGTTTTCTATTACATTTTTTTTGTTACCCGGAGGGCTTTTCATGCATTACTTTCAATTAAAACAATATAACAGAGTGTGTACATGAAATTTGAACGATTAAATTTCATAAAAAATCACCGCACATTTTTTATATTGTTATTGTATACACCGCCGGATGAATATTCTAAATTACAAATTTCATCTAGCGACGATGCAAATTTCTGCCAAATGATTGACGTAAAATAGTTAATTTATGGATGCATTCAACGGCAACATTATTTCGCCGAACGCATCGCGCACCCTCAATACCGAATATTATTTGTTAAATAAAAAAACAGCCGTCGAACGAACATTAACCAGGCCAACTCCGCCTCCCATCCAAAAAAAAAATGAAAAAAATGAAGCTCTCAGATAAAAATCTTCCTTTGACAACGGGAGATAAAAAAAATCGTCAAAAGTCCGCTCGTCGCTTTACAAATTAGCAATATTTATGTATAAGGCGACAGAGCGTAGGATGGACGATGGGGACCCGGAGGCGCTTTGATGTCTCGCCTTTCTCGTTTACGTTTGTTTCGGCGCTCTCTTTGCGATCGTGAGACGACGCGGAAACGTGCGCCACCGGCACAAAGCGAGGCGACACTCTCGTTCCGCATCGATGGCTACAGGCTTGCTTAACGACCGGGCGCTTAATCTCCTATTGGGACTGTTTGCGCAGTGTGCACGTGCTGGCGCGATCGCACGGCACGCGGCCTCGCGAGGGCCGCGGCGCCGAATCAAAGTGCGCGCGAGGGCTCTCTCATGCAAAGTCGGACTTATGAGGCCGTACGACGACTCGCCGATGTGTAGATAGCGCTCTTCGGCTCGCGCCGTTGGGATTTAATGGGCTGAGGAGTTCTCGATCGGTGGGTGTTGAATTTGGATCTCATTTAAATGACGGCGACTCTGGTAGACTTTAAATCGCCTGATTTATTGCGTCCATGCTGAGTGGACTGGTTCCAAATGAAGCGTTAGAGCAAATGCAAATACGATCTTTTATTTATTTACTATTTATATATTTTTTGAGGGTTGAGTATTTTTTTTTTGAGGGTTGAGTAATTTTTTTTTTTTGAGGGTTGAGTATTTTTTTGAGGATTGAGTACTTTTATTTTGAGGGTTGATTAAGAACTAATTTGACAAGCTGTAATGAGAGATCAAAAGTATACTACGTTTTAGTGATACATAGTTTGACATGATGTATAATATTATTCAAACAAATTAAGTTTTCTGACTTAGTTTTATTTGCATGTCTGTTCCTATAGGAAGTTAGGATGAATCAATCATTTTTCTAGGGATTAATTTATAAAGTTTAAAAAAATTGTTCGTTGATTATATACTGTAGATATTAGAATACACGTATTAAAGAAATTCAATTCATAAAAATAAGTGAGATTACTACTTTACAATAAATTTTAGTAATGTATTTTTGTACAGCGCGTTAATTATACATCCCAGCAAAAGAAATAAATGATTTCCATTGCCACGCCAATTATTTTTATTACTTTAAAAACATTTAATGAAAATTCTACAATTCTAGAATCCTAAATAACTTATACTCGTATAGGTAAAAATATTTTCATAAAACAATAGAATAGAATAGAATAGAAAAATATTTATTTGCCAAAGTGGCAAAACAAGTTTTACATGAAATTCACAGCGAATAAATCTATCTAAATATATATACTTGATAAGCTTATCAGAGACTAGAAATAAAAACATTATTTTGCCAAAAATGAATAAAGCGATAAATGATAAAAATAGTTATATTGTCGCAATACGGATTTTCAATAACCTACCAAATGAACTGAAATGTTTAAATTGAAGCAAAACAATTATCAAAAATAAAATTATTTACATGTTCGAACTACTTCGTTAACCTTGTATAACAATGTAGTTTATTTTCTTTTATTTAGTTTTAAGTTCAGTCTTAAGATTCTTTGTGCCAGCCGATGTACAGGTAATTGCGTTTACCTTCTGTAGGATTTACTTATGTAAATTTTTCTGGTTTAATAAACGAAATGAAATAAATATAGATAGAAATATAATATAAAGACAGAGTCAATAAAAATGAAGTCTCGCGAATAGAAAAGGTCACCCGCGCGATCGAGCGCTTCGCCTTTCGCCCGAAGGAAAAAAAATTGTGTCGGACGACAGAATCTCACGTTCAAGTTGTATCAAAGTCGTTAGAAAAATAATCAAAGTTTGCACCGAGGGAGGATAGAGGGGTTCGCTCTCTCGCGGAAATGAGCGAATCGCGTCGCGTGACTCGGTGGCCGGGCGAGCTCCTCCTCTCGCCCGCCGACGAGAAAAAACTGCGGGAGTTGGAAAAGTCGAGACGCGAAAGCAAAGCGCCGACTAAATGAAAGCAGCGCGAAGGACTCGCGCGGTCCCTCTGCCGATGGCTCGGATACGAGCGCGCGCCCCGCGGCCTCATTACGTTTGACAATTATGCGTTAATTTGCACCTAGCGATACTTCAAACGTTTTTATTCATTGCGCGTCGAAGCGAGTTACGGCAAAACGAAGTGCCTCGCGAGGAGAGGAGCGCCGCGCGGTAGCCGCGCCTCCCCGGAACCCCTTTCCCGGTCCGACCACCCCCGCGCGAATATTACCGTCGCAGCGCTGATAACGACGGGGCGCGCGCGTAAAAAGGGGCCAGCGCGCGCGCGCGCACACAGAGGCCGGGCTCTAAACTTGCTCGGCGACCGATTACTTTTCAACTTTTACATACATTTCGCCCGCACTCCAGCGGAGACGGAGAGTTCTCCGTCAAAGGGCTTCGGATATGATAATCCTAGAGTCTCTCTGAATATGTAACGAGAGAGCGAACGAGTGCAGCGCGCGGCACTGTGATTACTTTTCCCGTCCTTTCTTTTTGACGTTCCGCGCCACGTTTTTCTTCTCTCTTCTGCCGCATCTCCTCGGTAGCGCCGTCTTCTTCGGGCGCGGATGTTGCCGGAGAAACTTCTTTTGCCGGGGACTCGCGCAATCAACGGAATTAATGATGTCGTGAATGCGTACGTATTAGCTGCGAAGCTGCCTCATCTGCTCCTCTGCGGGGATTTAATGACGAGCTACCTACCGAGATGTTTGTGCGCGTGTAATTCGTTTTAGTCGCGCGTTTGCATGATTATGAGCTGCGCGCTCGCTGACTCTCGTTGATGCATTCGTTAAAGGAATCGTTAATCGAAAGTGCTCGTGAAGTGACCGGATAATATTGCCTACTTTTTTTTTGTTGTTGTTCGTGTTATTAATGAATTTGTTTACTTTATAATGTGAAATGTGTGCTGTGTGTTAAATATTTTTTTTAAGTATAAAATTAAATGATTTTATTAGCGGTTTACTAGAGAGACTCATTTAAATTACTCCACATTTACAAAATCAGAGTATATGCAAAGTGTTTTAGAATGCTAAATAGATTTGAGGCTTTAAAAAAATTAATATTTTAAGTAACGTACTTTCTAGCTGCGTTTCTTGATTAAGTCATTCTTTCATTTTCAATTCATTTGTGTACTAAGTTTTATAAACAAAACAATCGGTATAAAAAAATTTAACGCAAAAGTCTACAAAATAAAAAATTGGTGCGGAAATTTATACACAAACTTTTACGTCGAGTTCTATTGCAAATAAATTTACGCGGAGTTCTATTGCAAATAAATTTACGCGGAAATCTATACAAAAAATTTGACGCGGTTATCTATACAAAAAACCTACATATAAAATCATATTCAATCGAACTAAACAGGTTAAAGAAAGTATGCTGTAATCCTGTTGCTCCGTTTATTAAATTTCCGCGGAAATCTAATACAGTAAATTTACGCGGAAATTTATACAAAAAATTTGACGCAGCTATTTATCCAAAAAAACGTACATATAAAAAATATTCAATCGAACTAAACAGGTTAAAGAAAGTACGCTGTAATCCTGTTGCTCGGACGATCGTAATCGCACAAAGCGGAGAGGACCCATAAAGCGGGCAGCCGCGGGGTGCGCAAAGAAAGAAAAAAAAAGAATCGGATTTACCGTCAGCGTGTGCATTTAGACGCAGCGAAACAAAAAGGCGCGATAAATAGAGGCGAAAATGGGGAAGGAAGCCCGACGAGTAATCTTTTCAGATAGGAGGAGTGTTTAGCCGAAAAACGTAACAGATTGGAAACCGCATTCGGCTGGGATCCTTCCGTCCATTGGAGCGATTCGCTGGCGCTCGGCGGAGGAAAGCGGGGGTCGGAGAGTGTGCGGCGCGAGTTCGCGCGTCCGTAATTTCCAGTAGGTGTAGCGTATTAACGTCCCCGCAGGGCGGACGGGCCGCTATTAACTAATGCCACCCCTGGTCGTGGCTGCGCACCGCCGCTACGCCATACGCGCTATACAGACCATGATAGAACATGCGTCCGTAGGACGGGACAGTTTAAGCCTTGATATATCACCCGGCGACACTCCCAACTTCTGTCGCTCGTTCCGCGGCCTCCGTCTGTCTCTCTCTTTCTCTCTCTATTTTCGTCTCTCTTTCTCTCTTTCTCTCTGCTGGTAGGTGGACGCCCGTCTCTCTTCTTCTTTTTTTTACTCTCTCTTTTTGGTTGGCCTGACTGACCATATGTCCACGGGCGAGACTGGCCGAAACTTCCCCGTGGTCCGCGCGCGCTTTACACTTTGCAACCAGAGCTACTTGCAAATTAATCACTCTTTCTTTCTGTCCTCGAGCTACTTGTTCTGGATTCGGTTACACTCCATCTTTTATGCTAGTAGGGATTTTCGTTCGTTGTCAGTCTTTTTTTTGCCTGTGTATACGATTTTATTTTTTGGAGGGAGAGACATTTGCATCCGTCGTGAATTTTAAAGCGGATCAATTTGTTAAATTTTAATTGTTGTTTTTTTTTGGGCATCGGAGTACAGTGAAAACTTATTTACGACGTAGAAAAAGTAGTTTAATCTATTGCTTTCTATTTAGCACGTAATTGTAATAGCTGTAGAACGTACTTAATAATATTACGTTTTTTTTTTTAATATAAAAAAGTTTTCAGAATTATTTAAATAAAACAAAATAACTATTGAAGACAAAACTTTATGAAGTTGCATTAATGAAAAACTACTATAATTATTAGTGAAATTTTATTGAAAATTAGTGGAAACAGCGGCACGATGTAAATATTAGTGGCACATTTTCTACTAATTTTAGTGCAGAGTTTCACTAATTCAATTTTTAAAAAAAGGTACGTGAAATTTAAGAAATTTTATTATATTAAATAAATTGATAAAATAATACTAGCCTACACGATGATTAATAAAAAAGAATACTGATATTTATTTTTTTTTATACAACTTATTTAGTCAAAGAACCTCCAGATGAATATGCAAGTCTCCAAGGACACCGCGATCATAAAAAATGATTAGTCCCCGTTGAAACGAGATTTTTAAAGGTCCTAATATATTTTTTTGCGTCAGCGTTTAGTCAGCTAAGTGTGGACAAATTTGAACGCCGAGGGGAGCAGGGGGTGCTCGCAACGTCGACGACGACTCATCCCATTTTCTCGCTCACATAACAAATGACGCCACATGTTCGTATCTTGACTTTAGCACGGGCGACGAAACTACTGTACGGCCCGAGGGTCGCAGGGGCGGGGAGGGGGTAATTTTAACTCGGTACTCGAGGGCAATATATTTACGCGCGGCCTGGGCCCGATTCAGCGAGGCGCGCTCCAATAAGAAAGGGAAGACCTCCGCGGCTAACAGCCGCTTGGGGACCATTCGCAAAGAATGCAGGCACGACATTCGTGGTCTCGCTCGCTTAGCCGGTTAATGGCACCTTATGCCTCCTTTTACGAGACGCCTAATTGCTTCTCACTTACGGCTGCCCTCCCTCTGGCCTTTCACCAATTTTGGGAAACATTGACTCGCTGCATTTTACCTTTTTTCTGAGTTCACTGTTATGTGACGAAACTGGGGCAGTGATTTTTTTTTTTCGTCTTTTTTTTTGGAGGGCTGGTACTTTTGTACGGTACATTAATACTTTCATATTGATAAATGAAAAGAAAAATTATAATTTACGTGCTTTTAATAAGTATATTCATATAAGCAATAAAAACATTTAATCAATTAAATAAAGATATAAGTAAAAATAAACAATATTAATAAGTTAAAAGAATGGATTAAAGTGAATATATGATATACAAGATAACAAAAATACAAATATTAGTTTAGTAAAATGGTCTCAGAAGCATAAGCATGAATAAGACCTCAGAAATATAAGTAAAATTTTGTATTTTTCTTTAATAAATACTAAATGGGGTAGTCGCAATTTAGTTATAAAAAAAGTTTTATAACTAATTATGAATATTTAGACTTGATTTTGTTAGAGATAACAGACAGATCTGAGTCTTCAGATAATGTTTTGCGTTGACGCTCTAATAAAATATGAATCGCTAAAATTCTCGAAGAGTTATTATATTGTTAAACAACAAGAAATGTGTATTAGTTTTTAAGTTAGTTTTAAGTTATGCACATCTACCATTGGAAGTCCATGGAGATGATGCATATTAGTATAAGTTACATATCCAGACCGGCGAACAGGAAATTGATTTTCCTCTGCTGGATTACTTTGTAATGTAATCTGTATTACTCTGGAATAAATAAATAAATATAATACTACTATTTTATTATGTAAATTACGAATTTAATTGTAGAACTATACAAAAAAAAGACTTTGTTAACACAGTGTGGAGGTCGCTAGCTAAGAATATATGGCTAACGATATTTAAATACAATTTTTTCTTTAATTTATCGGACAATTAGATGAAAATTATTCGAGATTCCTACAGATTCTTATGAGAACTATAACAGACCGAGAGATAATCGAGCCACTCTTAAAGAAGCTATCAAAATGAAGAACTCATTGTCAGAAAATCTGCCTCGGAATTCAGCGTTATTAAGATGCTCGGAAATAAATGTGTGAAAATATAAATCGGCCTTTCACATATAGGCCCGTAAAGATAACAGATTCGAGTGATTTCTCAAGCTGCCAGGAGAAGACCTGCGGGAGAAAAGCGTAAGGGTCGGGAGCTGAATAAGATCGGCGCACTTCTGGAAAAGTGTACAGGGCATATGTCAGCATTACCTGCTCAATGTCAACCGGGCTAGAAAAAAAAAGGTGGAAAACAGGTGTCGCTACGGATAAAGTCGGTAAAAAAAAAACTTCCAACGGAAAGAGCTAAAGAGGCTGCTCTCCTTTCTGTGACGCGCGGCGTTCGTGCGTGCCTGATGATAAAACGAGAGGTAAAGAGGGCAAAGTAAAAAGGCGGCAATCGCGGCACGAAGTGAAAATGGTTGACCGGCGCCGCCGGTGGCACGCAAAGGCGGACGCGGAATAATAGTCGCGAGCACAGGGGGGAGCTTTGGTGTCGCGGCGATGAATGCGCGCTGCCATTTGTCGCGATCAGCTTCGGTCCTTCACACCGGCGCACCGTCAAAGGTGCCTTCATTCAGCCTGCGTATTTCTCAAGAAGGATACTTTCTAAAAACGGGCTTAACGCTCGGCTACACAAACTGGCGGATACGTGCTTTTTGTGCACACTTTGAAATGCCGGTAGAGAGGAATGTCCTTTTTCTCTTTTCTAGAGACTATTAATGTGGGGATTTCGGGCGAATTTTTGAATTTTGATTTTATGCTTATTTATCAAATTAAGTTTAAGATGATGCCTCAATTTCTGTTTTTGAAATGTTTTTCGAAAAAGCAGATGAATGAAACACAAATTTGACGCAAGGAAGGTGAAGAGAATAGTTTTTATAATAAAAAAATAAGAAGTAAGTTAAATTTTGTTCAGACGAAGCTAACTATCCGTCTGTTAAAGGCGACATTTTTTTACTCTAAAACACAAAATACTTGTAAGATGGCTTATTCTCAGAGTGTAGAGTTCAAATTTTCCCGCATTTTAATTGGCACTTGAGCAAAGCAATTTCCAGTGTGTCTTAAAGCATTTTTTACATTATTCAAGCAATTTTCTTGTGTATTATTTTTTTTTAATTTTGCTCGCAAGTGCAGCAAAAAATATCTTACGAAACTGATATTTAAACAGTTCCCGCAGCGCAACTCAAGCGAGAATCACCTGTTTTGCGCACAGATTACGTAACGTAATCCTTCCGAAGTTTTTTATTCATAACTACATATGCATTCTAATGTTATTTAATCGAATAAAAAATAATTTTTAAGGGAGTAATCCACATTAAATGTAAAAAAATCACGCTCGTAAATTAAAATAAAAATCACAACTGAAGCAGCAATTCAAGTATTCTTAACTTCCTAAAGTATCTAAATGCTTAATAAAAATATATACAGTAACAGCAATAACAGATTTAGTACAGTGACCGACAAGAAAAATTTAGAAAAAAAAATGAAATACCCCTAATGGTTTAACATTTAATGAAACGATTCATGGCTACGCCGGGCCACTTTAATAAATCAATCAGATCATCAAGCCGAGGGGGGCAATCGGAGAAACGACTCGAGCGAGGAAAAGTTCCGCTCTCTCGTTATCAAAAAGCAAACATAAATCCTGGCTCCCGCAGGTTACGTAAGAGAGCGGCCGCGCGAGAGATGCTCACGTCGAATAAACAATTCCATTATATTTATCAGATAATGAAAAGACAGCGATAAAGGGCGCAATGGTCGAGGACGAGCAGCGGCGACGACGTCGAATTCTCGAGGCGGCCGGGGGCGAAAGGGGGGGTGGGTGGATAAAGAACCGCATCGGCCGTATACTCCCTGACTGTCGCCGCTTCTTCTGCGGCTCTTTCCCCCCTTCTGCGTCATTAATACCAGGCGACTGTTACATATGGATGAGGCGAGGAGAGAGAAGGAGAGCGAGAGAGAGACGCGCTGGCGACGGCAGTCACTAGCCGTTGACGGCGGAACGAAACGGAACGGAACGAAACGTAACGGGATGCTGCGGAGCCGCGAGAATAGGGATCCGAACTCATCGACTAAAAGCATTCGCGGAAGACCAAAGTCATTTCGCTTTATTCCTCGCTGTTCGGGATGTGCGAGATAGCGGGGCTCGGGAGGAGAAGAAGGAACGAACGACCGGGAGACCGTGGCGTAATGGCTCTCGACGTCTTGCGCGTCTTCTAAGCTTATTGTGCCCCTTGCTTTTTCATTTGCACCTTCTGCACTTCCATCCGCCAAAATATTTTTCCTTTACTCCTTTAGCCTTTTCGCTTTTTACCGTTGACTATTTGTTCGAATGGCGGAAGCGAGCGTTTACGCTTTTAAGTTTATTTAACCATGTGTACGACAACTTGTAGAGGAGCTAGCGAAAGTATAGAATTTGTTTTATAGCTTCACGCCGAGTTTGCATTGTTATTTCTAAAATGCGCTGGGCTGGTGGTAGCGGTTACTGCAAGCAGACAGTACATTTAAAATATAAATTTGTATATTTTATCAGTATTCCTATAATACTTTTTAGAGAAGACTGTAAGTGATACTACAGCTTCTTATTAATAGTACATTTTTGTAAAATTCAGTTTTGGTATCATAATAGTAGGATGTAAAATAAATTCACATTTATTTAGAAACGAAGATATTTATTTTTTTATAAATATGGGAAACTGCAGATTCTGTAATATAAAGAAAAATGATATGGAAGACTACGTCGTGTATTATGTTTTTACACAAATTACACTTTATAACAAAAAGAAGTGTTTCTTACAGCATTCAAATAAAATTCCCTTTAAACGCGTTAAAATAGACAAAAAATTGGAAAACTTAATAAATAATTAATTTATTACAATTTTATACATTCGGTACAAGCAAACTCTTTTTCTTCGGTACTACATAAAGTTTCAATAAAGCATCTTTTTTACGCCAACTATACCTTATAACAAAAGGAAATGTTTCCTACAGCATTCAAATAAAATTCCCTTTAAACACGTTAAAATAGAAAAAATTTGAAAAACTTAATAAATAATTAATTTATTACAATTACATACATTCAGTACAGTTAGCAAACTTTTACTTTTCTTCAGCACTACATAAAATTTCAATAAAGCATCTGTTTTACGCAAACTCCATTTTATAACAAAAGGAAATGTTTCCTACAGCATTCAAATAAAATTCCCTTAAACGCGTTAAAATAGAAAAAAATTTGGAAATCTTGAAAAAATAATTAATTTATTGCAATTACATACACTCGGTACAAGCAAACTCTTACTTTTCTTCGGCACTACATAAAGTTTCAATAAAACATCTTTTTTACCGCAACATCGGTATTGTTTACTCGTTACATCAAGGAAACTGGTATAAACTTAGCACAAGCAGGCTCATAATAAGGCAAAAGCGAGCGGCCCCGGTTGTTCCCTGTGCAAATGAGCCGAGGGAAAAAGATTGGCGCAAGAAGCTTAATCAAACAAGTGAAGGAAAGGAAGAGGCGAGGAGAAAGCGGCGCGGCTCCCGGAGTCGATCCATCATTGGTCCAGCGGCGAACGTCACGTCAGCGAGGCCAGGTGCCGGCTTTTTTTCCATTTACCGCGGCGTGGCGAAGATCGCGCTGGCCCTCTACCCGATCCCTCTCGAATCCAGTGGCAGCGAGCGGAAGGGCGATAAATCTGTCGCGCGGCCACTGGCCTCGTATTTCTCCGACGCCGCGGGGGCGGCCGCACAGGCTAGACCGCGGCCACAGCGAGAGAGCGAAGAGAGACAAGGAGAGGACTACTGGCCAATAAAGGTAATGTTCCGCTCGGCTACTTAACAAATTGCTACAAATTGCGCCGAGCGTTTAGTCGTGGCCGGTGGATCCCTCCCTCGCGCGCGGTCGGATCGGGAGAAAAGTGTGCAGGGGTCGCGGTTTTCTCGGGCGGTGCTGGCCACATGTCGCCGCTGCCCATATGTCCGCCGGCGGCCCACCCTCTTCTCCCGGATTCACTGTCGCGGCGCCGAGTGCGAGGCGCGCGCCGCAAACTAGACAAATCTCTCCGTGCGGTTATACAGCTGATCGCGCTCGTGCTAAAGATGGATTAAATTCTGTTGGCGCTTTGCGTCGCTGTGTGCGTGCGAGTGGGCGAGCTTTGCCGGATGATGCGGTGCTCCCGCTCCGGCGATCGGCTTAAGGCTCCATCTCGCTTGTTTACTCTTAGATCCCGAAGGAGGGATCGATTTGAGTGCCTCGCTCGCTTGTCTGGACGTACAATTAGTCGAGGTCAATTTGCGGAGATGAGGGTATATTTTTTTCTTGGAGATAGTGTTTTGCTCTTTTGCTTATCACTCGAGTGCTTTTTGTTGCGCGTAAATCTGAGTATGTGAAACTCATCCTTTAAAATGTGAATGATGGTGTCGTTTTGTTTCTGAAATGCCGTGTTCATATTTTTAGGTTTAGAGAACTTCATTTTTATTCAAAGATTTTATCGTTAAACTAAATATGTACAGTAAGATTTACAATTAAGCATCAGGAGAACGGAAAATTAATTTTTCATCCTTTAAAATGTGAGTGATGGTGTCGTTTTGTTTCTGAAATCCCGTGTTCATATTTTTAGGTTTAGAGAACTTCATTTTTATTCAAAGATTTTATCGTTAAACTAAATATGTAGTAAGATTTACAATTAAGCATCAGGAGATCGAAAAATTAATTTTTCATCCTTTAAAATGTGAATGATGGTGACATTTTGTTTGTGAAATGCTGTTTGCGTGTTCATATTTTTAGGTTTAGAAAACTTCGGTTTTATTTAAAAATTGTAACGTTAAACTAAATATGTATAGTAAGATTTACAATTAAGCATCAGAAGATCGGAAAATTCATTTTTCAACGTAAAATTATTATATACATAAAATTTTCTAACTAAATTTCATAAACTCTTGATGAATATGACGTTCTTGAAACACTTACAGGCTTAAGAATCATTTTTACGTATAGAACGTTTCGTTTCCTATTGTCTTTCTATTTTTATAACACTATCGTACTGAATCTAAGACCTTTTTGTTCCTTAAAAAAGTAAATTTTATTTATCTCAGATCTCCAATAAATAAATGTCTAGAAATTTGTATTCTAAATATAAACTATAACACAGCTTCTACACAAATTACACGGCCAAAGGAGTCATTTTTATAATCATTTTCATAATACAATTGATTGTTTAAAATTTAATTCCTAAAATATACAATAATATAACAAAGTCCTGGATCAACGTTCATACAAAATGAAAAGAAAACGATAAAAGTAAGCAAAAATTTTAAAAGGATAGACGCATGCGAATTCGCAAGAAAATTATTGTCCAATCCAGCGTGTGATACGCTAATGCCTGTCTGTCGACGCTTAGAATTCGTTATGGTCCGGTGGGACGGGGGCGTGGGCTGGATTTGGATAACGATACTCGGAAAGCGGCGCTAGGTGAATCCAGTAATTTCGGGTCGAGGGACCTCGGCCTCGAGGACGATCGCGTGCCGCGGGGGCCGACGCTCCTGTTAATTTCACGGGTATTTAACGCGATTCACGTGACAATGATTCAATCAGAGCCCGGGCTTATTTAGGCGCGCGCTTCGCGATTGTCGCCTCCATCCTACATATACAGGCACATCCCTCTCTGTCTCTCTCTTTCTCGTCCCTCTCGGTCCGTGGTCTGCCTGACGGCGGAACGTCGGCCAAGAGAGCGTCTCTAATGCAGCCTGGACCTTCGCGTGCTGCCACAACAATGCTGAGAGCCTTTCGAGTGCGAGGCGTTATTATCTGGTGCGCTCATCGTTAATGTCTTTCTGATTCCACGCTGCGCCGCGTGAAGAATCGCCGAGATCATTTCATGATGAGCGGGAGTCACGATTGTGTCTTGATTTAGTCGCGATAATCACGTCACAGCTGCATCGGCTTCTGACAAATTGTTAGGCGAGAATTTATTTCCCCCGCTTGCTTATTCAGGTTTTATGCGCGACGCCACGTTTAGCTGCAGATTTTTTAGGTAGATTTTGAGGAATGCTTGACGATTGCTTTTAAGTAAATTTTTGCAAAAGATTGAGGAGATGGTCTGACTCTGTAGTTTTGCATCAATTTTAAAATATTTTTACAAGTAGATAAATTACTACTTGAGTATAGTTTAGTAAGTTTAATTTCAAGTCATTGTTATTGAATTGTTTAGTGAAAAATAGTTTTCGCACAGTTATAATTAACTGTAATTAAACCTCTTTTATTTTATTCAATTTCAACACTTGTATAATACGTTATTGTATCTGACAGAAAGAGCACATTATATTTATTCCTAATGAGAATGAACATTTTTTAATTTTTTTTACAAAAGAACTTTAGGTAACAATCTACCACGAAGAAAAAGCACTTTCTGAAGATTCATCGGTTTTTATCGTCAATCTTCTAAAATTCTCTACATTAGATATCGTATACAATTGACATTTATTCGTGAAAACATATACTATACTTATGCAAGTCATTGTCAACTTTTACATGCAAATAAAAATGAAGGGGTTGCAGAATTTTTCTTGAAGTATTTAATTTTATTAAATTAAAAAAGAAAGTTAAAAGCTTTTGAGACGTTTTCTATAAAAACAAATAAGGAAAAAAAAGCGTCAACAGTATAAGGGGTTCGTTTCTGATTGTGCGCGATAAGAGATTCGATGGGGGGAGGGGGTGGAAGGCAACGAGGTACAACGCGTCAGGGATTGTCATCTCGAGCCGCCGTCAGGTCTAACAAGGCATAAAATACAGTCGTCGGCGAGTTCTTCCGGGCGAAAGGGTGTAAAGAGAGAGAAAGGTGCCAGGGACTCGCTTAACCGCGAGGAACGCGTGGACGCGCGCGAATAATGCAAATCGGCGAGTATATGCCCGCTCGGGCGCGCCGCTGACGATTTAATAGAAGGATATTTTCCGTCGCAGCGAGGCGTGCCCCCACACTCGCCTTGGCGGTTCTCGCTCCTGGAGGCTCGCTGCCAATCGCCCCGGATAAAGAAAAAAGTTGTGCCCGTGACAGTGGCAACTTCACCCCTCCCCCACCCAAAAAAAAAGAAACTAGCGTAATTCCCTCTTTGTCTATTCCGACGGCCGGGCGTCGGATAATTCGGGCCGAACGAGTTGCGGATATGCGCGGGAGCGCGAATGTTGTCAGGCAATTTTCTTGGCCAGTGCTCCTGAATGCCGCAGATTTCCATCTCGCCCGCGGCGGCGGCATCCTCCGGATGTGTAGAGCGGCGCGACTGACTGGCCCGGGTAAATACCCCCTTCGTCGGCCTCCTCCCCCCAGAGCAGGCTCGCTCCGGCGGGCTAACCGCAAGCGTGATTATAATTCGCACGGTCCCCGTGTGCCGTGCGAGGCGGACTGGCGAAAAGGAGGAGAGGATGGGGCGACGGCGACGCGCGCGCACACAGGCCCGGGCTCTATAAAGGATTATGCACGCGGATTTAACTGATGAATCACATTGTCGTCTTGATTCGCGCCGGCGTTAATTTTGCAGCCGCACCCTCGGTCCGTCTCTCGCTCGCTCGTCCGCACGGCGTTCTGCGGCCTTTCACGGCTTGTTGTTACCGCAGCCCGACGAAGGAAGAGAAAAGGGAGCCGCACGCACTGAGCGGCCTAACTACCTACCCCGGGCTGTCTCATTTTCTACACTGTAGTATTTAACAACGCGTGCGCGAGCAAAAAGTCTTTCCGTGTAGTTAACTTTGAAAAATCGCCGTCTGCAATCTGCTTTGCTTCCTTGTCATTGTACGACGTCGAGTTTATTAATTTTTTTATACTGTCTAATGTTGTATTAGTGAAAAACTACTGAACTAGTGAATTTTCACGGAAAAATAGTGGAAAGAACTTCACGATTTAGATATTAGTGCAGCATTATCTTCTACTAATTTTAGTAACGTTTCACTAATTCAATTTTAGA
The DNA here is from genome assembly GCA_018906775.1 of Sycophila sp. Sp_5. Taxonomy (NCBI): domain Eukaryota; kingdom Metazoa; phylum Arthropoda; class Insecta; order Hymenoptera; family Eurytomidae; genus Sycophila; species Sycophila sp. Sp_5. The sequence continues at coordinate 393,095 of JACCID010000004.1, forward strand.
AGGTAGGGAATAATAATGATACTTCGATGAGTTCTGAATATTACTCTATTTTTTTGAGGAAATTTCGATTACACTTTTTAGTAATCCTTTTTAGGTACAAAATATCTGTAATATCTGTGATTTTTATATACCTAAAAATACTACTAAAAATTTTAATCGAAGCATCGTCAAAAAATAAATACACTTTGACAGAATTGACCGTTTCGTAATTTATTATTCTTTAACAATAGTAATAATACCAACTGTCAATAGAGTCAAAATAATGGCTATACATTTTTTTTAAATACTGATTTGAATAAACTTACACGTGTTAGAAAATGTGTAAAACGTTTGAAAAATAAAATAACCATTTTTAATAATTTAGCAGACTTTGTAGTATATAAAAAGCAGAGTCTAATAACGTAAGGGTATTGTAATTGTACAACGATAGTAAAAAAAGTGATTTATAAAAAATTAAATAAATAAAACTTACGTATCAGGCCAAATAGTCATCTTCAGTAAAAGTTCAATTTATCTGAAAAAGATAATAATTTGTCATAAATATTGAGAAGCTTGTAATAAATAAATTTAATCAACTTATAGTTCCTTAATTCGTAAATTATATATCGGTCAAACTATTATAAAAATTTACTTGAAAACTAAGTTTCGCTTTTCTAATAAGACAATACTTTCTTACTAACGAGTTGTTTTCCTAAAATTATTAATATTTTAGTCAGAGTACAAACACCCCTCAAAATCACTCTTAATTTAATTAACAAGATGTGTCGGGTACGGTGTGATCGAAGATCCATTCTCATTAATATTATTAATTTTTACTCTCGATTGACTGGCATCAGTTCGCTGGAAATCGATAATAAATATCGTAATTGAATTATTGTGCGAGGGGGGGTTGGCTCGTTATTACATTTAGCCGTTTCGGTCTGCCGATGAGGGGGAACTCGGTGGCGCGCACCGGAGAATGGAGAAGCGCCGTCAGCGCAGAATTAACCACTTCCCCATTTCGGCGAACCACATGCTGGCTTATTAATTTTCCGGGATCCATGACGCCCAGACGCAGGCAAAGACTCGTCGCGAGCCCAATTGCGAGTCAATCTAGGTATTAACTTTACGAGGCGAAATCCGAATTTCGCCGCTTTTCGTGCCGAATTTTCTCCTCCGCCGCCATATGTCCGATTAACTTTTTCGATCGGCACACGCGGGGATAATCGAATCGCTGTGCAAACAGTCGACTTCAATCTGCCCATCCATTAGATCTTATTACCTCTTTTTTGTAAACGGACGGTAGTGATAAATGAAAAAAAAAATTTTCTTTTCTTTAAAGAAAAAAAAAAGAAAAGGGTTGATTTGGTACTTTTCCCTCGCACTAAACGTCGCTATGGAATATCCGCGCGGGGTTATCCCAGCGCCGACACTTGTCGAGGGTTAGTATATTGAACGGACGGTTCGATTTCGCGCATATTTACATAGAAACCAATTCAATTTTCCGAGTAGCGCCGGCCGGAAAGAAGAAGCGGTCAGTACAGGGCAGGCAATACGGGTAGAGTTGGCCGAAGTCGACTATAACCGCGGAGGCGGGTGGGTACGGCGCCGTAAAAAGAGTATACGCGGAGATGGTGCGCCTCGGCTCGAGCGGGGCTGTCGGATCCAGGATAGCATCTCGTTGGCCGTGGACGCGCGGAGACGGGAGAATAAAGGCGCGAGAGCGTATGTGGAAAAGTGCGCGCTATATGTGGAACCGCGCGGCGCCCGTCGAGGTGGGGGAGGACTTGGGGAAAAAAAGGGAAGAGTTCGAGGACGGAGGAAGGAGAGAGAGAGAGAGAGAGGGAAGGTGAGAGAGAGAGAGGCGCCGGGAGCGGAGGAAGAAAGGAAGAGCGAGGCAGGCGCGAGCGGCGAAGGAGGAGAGAGAGCGAGAGAGAGAGTGAGGAGGGAGGGAGAGGAGAGGAGAAGAGAGGACAACCCCCTCTTCAGAGTCGCAGCTCGACTTGAACGCCCGCGATATCTCGACCAATCAAATCACGCCGCAAGCTCCGCCTTTTATCATTATTTTACTTATTTTCCCTTTACTTCTCCCTCATTGGATGACATTTCCAGAGGTCTGTGTCGCGACAAAAAGATACTCTTCGGCAAAACGACAAGAGCGAGGACTCCATGCTTTCTCCTCTTCTTCGCTCTCCCCCCCCCCCCTTTCCCCCTTTGGTACTTTTATATCAAAGTGAGCTTCTATATACACGCTGATTCCGTAACTCCCGTCATTCCTGCAGAGGACGAGAGGTTCTATCTTGTGTCGTTAAAATCCTCAAGAAGAACAATATTAAATGATCCACGACTGATGCGACCCTTTAGTTTCTTTTTCTGATTCGAATATTTTTCTAAAAAAGAACAGTGATGTATTTATTATAAAGTACAATAAAAATATCGTAATAAGTTCGCAAATATCATTTGAAAAAATAAATAACAATTTCAATTTGTTTATACTTTAATTGCCATTTACTTGTTCTTCATAACTTAAACAATTCTAATCGATATTATTTAGAGATCGCAATATGTTCACAAATATCATTTAAAAAAGGTAAATAAAAATTTCAGTTAATTTGTGCTTTAATGGCAATTACTCGTTCTATACCTATTTTAAACAATTCTAATCGATATTATTTAGAAATTCTAATGTATAATGAAGAATGGCAATAAGATAACTAAGTGGTTATGTGCATTTCTTTGGCATATCTTTTGTAACATCTGGTACGTCAAAAGATTATAGACACCGTTAACTTGGCTTAACGAATGCAAATTGCCTTGTGAAGTATTTACATACGACTTCTTTAAAAATTCAATCTTGAGATAGAGGCAAGAGGGCATCTACTTCTTTCATAATATTTCTTCCTTTTAAATACTAATTACGGTTAAACAACATTTCTAATTAGAAATTTCGCTTGAAAATCCCTGTACGTATTATACCCTTCTTGATTTATTATACATTTATTTACTCTAAAATTAAAAAAGTCTAAATTTACATTAAATTTATTTAATCTAAAACTATTTCATATTTGCTTAATTGCACAATACAACATTGACGTTTGGAAAATAAATTGTACCTTTTCAGTTTTTATATACAAATTTTTATTTTCCTATTTTATTTACAAAACTTGAACTATCTTTAAAAACAAATGAACAAAAATAGAACATTTGTAGGTGAATTTTTTTAGAATGTGCAGTATACATTCTTGAGGTACTTCTAAAATTCCGCGGCGATATTTAGGTAAATAAATTATTTTCTGACTAACTTAATAAACAATTTTCTTCCTCGAATTAATGCTTAAAGAAAGAAAACGATCAATCACTCCGTACTCTTAGATCTATCTATCTATCTACTCTTCCACTTTCTTCAAAGTTAAAAAAAAATCGCGAATTCACCCACGAATCTGATAAGCAACTTAAAAAAACGATCCAAAAAAAAATTGAGCAATCAGCGAGAAATGCACATAAAGATCGAGCCGAAATAAAGTTGATCAGGTTTCGGTGTCTTTGCGCAAGGCGCGCAGAAAGGCTCGCTGTCGGCTCGCTTTGGCAAGGCTCGCGCATAAGCGTTTGATCGGGCGCATTGTATGTATATCGCGGAGGGGCTAGGCCGGCCCCGCGGAGGCGGCCGCCGCGAGACAATGTAAAGAGAGGCCCGCGGGGTCGTGCGCCGGGTGCCGATGGAAATGCGTTCGGCAACAGAAATGCGCGCGGGGCACGCGAGCCGGCGGATCGAGAGGTCCGGTTGCCGGGATAGCGAGCCTCCTCCCATGAGATCGCGCCAGCCGATGTCAGCGACTCCCCGACGCGCAATTTCATGCTCGGCCCGTCGGCCTTGTTTTTACACCCGAACTCCTATTATGATGTACGTCGCTCGGCGATTGCTCCCTGCTTTTATCCAACCTGTTATGCGAACCGCCGGAATAACGTCGTTTTTCGACTGGTACAAAACGGACGCCTCGAATCAGTGAGCGTCCGACTCTGCGAAAATTAAGTTGTAAACCTACTCTTGATTACCTCCCATTATAAATGTTTATGAGCTCCTAGCCGGCGTTTATAAATCATTCATTACCCGCTATTGAAACGTTTAATTACTATTTCTTTTTGCCGAGGTGGAGTTACGCTAGAAAGTTATATACTTAGCCTGATGTTCCGCTAAGCTTGTTCTTTCTTTTTAGTCCTGCCGGAAAATTTAGGAGCTTTTCTTATTTTCTCAACGCTGAATAAAAAATTAGAAGCTGTTGCTCAAAATACGTCAACATTTATTTTAATTTTACTTATACTGAGTAATAGCTCCTAAATAAATTAAAATAAAATTTAACGCATTGTAGGCAATTACTCCTAAATTAAAATAAAATTTATCACATTCTAGGCTGTAACTCGTAAATTAAAATAAAATTTAACACATTCTAGGAAATCACTCCTAAATTTTCCGACACGGTTGAGAAAAATAAAAGAAGAAATATTTAAAGCAGATTTATTTTCAATATACGAAAATCTTATTCGGGGAAAAATTATTTCGAAATAAGTTTCGTATAGTAAGTACGATAATAGTTTTTAAAAAGATTTATTTTAAACCACAAAAAATAAAAGTATACTTATGTTCCGAAAATAAAGGGTGCCTCAATTATCTTATACCTCTATTTTAATGAAATATTTTGCAAGAAAAAAAAAAAGAAAGAAAATGCCTGTAACCCCCAAAAATGGTGAAATTTAGAATATCGCCTGCAACCTACATGTATACGATAAAAAAGTCCATTGGAAACCCTCAGTGCAAGGGTAATTTGAACATGAAATTTCTCTTCGTCTACAATACTATTTCGACAAAAAACAGTTTTCCACATAGCAATTAATCTAAATGAAATCTGGAGCAAGTGATACTTTTTATCTATCTAATACAGACTCAATTAATCTAAGCTACAATAACAAAGAAGTTAGAAAGAAAAATTTGCCTTGCAAATGACGCCGGCGTAGGCGGCGAAAAATAGAAAAACAAAAAAAAAAAAAAGAAAATTTCCATGAAAACGTTCGGCGGGGCGCGCGGGCCCGAGCGAGCGAAATAAAACGAGCCGAGCCATATACATATATACCGCCCGGCATAAAGTTAAAAAGCAAAGGACCGCGAAATCAAGAGCAATCGCAATATAGGAATAGCCGCCTAGGCCCTCTCTGTTTCGCCGCTCGGGAATATAGCGCGGGCGGGCTCGCTCGCTCGCTCGCGCGTTGGACCGACAAGCGCGGAATCGGATATAGCGATTTGTTGGGAAAGCAATATAGAGCCCGGCTACCGTTTCACAAACGCGCGACCGGCTGGGGAGGGTGGCGCGCGACGCTTTTCCCCGAAATTTGCATGAGGTATTAAAGCGCGGTGGCTGGGTTTGCGCCGCTCGCCGGAGTTCCTGTTTGCCAACACCGACTGCCGAGGATCAAAGGAGCTCTTCGCCATCCCCCCGGCGCCCCCGGCAGCAACCCCCGGCGAACGGTCCCCCGGCGAAAATGGAAACCGCCTGATCGTCGTCGTCGTCAAGTCGGCGAAACGACAGCCGGCGCGCATCCCCTTTGTGGCCGATCGGCGGACACGTTGCTAAGACGCCCGGTTTTCCCGGCGACACCCACGCGAAGAAGCGCACCCCGGCCCCGAGATATTGGGGCGTGCTCTCGAGGCCGACACGTCGCCCCCCTCCCCGAGGAGCCCCGGGAGGGAAAAAGGCCGGGGAGCGTGCGAGGTCCCTTTGACTCCTCGGCTCCATACACGAGGAGCGGATATTACGTCGGGCAATTTCTAAGTGCTGTTTTCGGGCGCCGGGAGAGCGGGAAACGAGTTTCGCTCTCCTGCCCGCAAATCGTTCTAAGCCGAGCTGATAAAGAAAATTCATGGATTCTTGCGGGCGTCCCTTTGAGCTGATCGAGTCTACCGGTCTACCGGCTGTTATCACAAGCCCCGCTGAATTGCATTTTAATCCGGTGGATTTCGTGCGCCCCGCATCAAGAGATCTCTATAAGAAGCTGCTCTTTCAACTTTCTTCCGGGGATGATTTCTGTACTCACGCTTTCGTACATTTCCATAATTATAAGTTGGCACACTTATTTTTATTCGATCGTTCCTTCGGTTTTTTGAAGCAGATTTATTCTTTTTTACAAATACTGTGCACTGAGAGAAAAAACTTAATAAAAAATACTATACTGATTAGGAAAGAAATGACAGTCTTGACAAGCAAGAAATTTTAGAATGGAAAATAACAATTATTAGTACTCAAAAAAGCAATTTTTAGTATTAAAATAATAATTTTTCAAATTTCAGGTACTAAAAATTACTAAAAGTCACTCCCCTCCTACAATAGCCATTTTTGATCAGTGTATAGATATCCTTTATACATTAGGTTTCAGTATATAAAATAAATGCACGTGTATTTATTTATTGTAATAAAATTTTTTTAATTTATTTACTATAAGAGAATTTTCTCAAAATTACAAGAAGGAACGTATATAATTTATGAAGTTTTATATTTGCTACGAAAAAAGATTAAACTGTATAAAAATATTGAGAATTTTTCCATAAAAATTAAGGAGCTTTTCTTTCGATACTTAAAACAATGTATTATTTTTGAAAATTGAATACTTTATTTAAGAATTGAAAAGGGAATTTGTTCGTTGAGGTGCTAAATAAATTTTAGGCTTGCATAACGACCGCGATAAATCGTTTCTTATGCACAATCGTTAACACAGGTGCCATGAGGAAGGTAAGTACATGCAAAAGTTTGTAAACAATGTCCTTATACTGCGAAATAAATCTAATTGACAAAGAGCAATTCGCAGCCATAAGCTTGAATGGTAAATAAATAAGGTTTGTCAAATTGAATATAGCAATAGCGTTATAAATCAATGTAAGCAACACTTTGTTGATGCTAACTTTTGAACGAATCAGAAATCTGCATGATGTAACAGCAAATGCTCACGCTGCGAGTACGTAGTATCCTCATTATGCAAAAAGGTTATCGCCTTTAAGATACACGGAGTGCATAAATTACTGCTCGGTTTATCGTAATGGTCGACTGAATTATCCTTTACATGTGTTAATAATACGGCAAATTTTAACACGCATGATTTCGCGTTAATAATAAAGATCTTCATTTGTCTAAATATTCCTTTTTTTTACTCATTTTTGACACATCATTCAATTCCACTATATATTGTTTTTAGTAACGTACAATAAGCAATTATAGTTTATTTTTGAGAAATTTTAGTGCATCATTTTATTTTTTATTATATATCATTTTAACTTCGTACTCTATAACGATTTAAACTATTCAAAATTATCAACTGTCTTTTTTTTTTTTTTCATTTTTTCTAAAACGATCCTTTTTCCAAATTTAACTGTTTTACACATTTCAATACATTAAGCAGTAATTAAAACACCCTCCACAGCATAACAGCGCTACACCCCAAAATCCATAAGAGTGCGTTTACCCTGCCACTCAGCCAAAAATAAAAAAAAAAAGAAGAAGAAAGGAGGAATAAGGAAAAAGGAAGTTTATTACGGGAGCGCGGCAAAGCGATTTGCATAAGGGCGATGAACGCTTTTCGTTTCATGCATAAGACGCGCGTGAAATGCGCGGAATTCGGAGCGGGGACTCGCTCGCTCTCGAGCCGCCGCCGCCGGCGGGAGATGCATTTTCGGACGCATTATCTATATCAATGCACTCGAGAGCCCCGGAGGGAGGATATCATTCCGACTCTTCTGCCGGTGGCTCCGCTTAACTCGGCGGAACGCTCGCGACGGACGGGGGAGAATGCAAAGAGGCCGGACCGGGCGACAGAGGAATGAGATACGCGGGCCGCGTAACCGAGAGCGAGCGAGACGGCGAACTCTCGCGTTTTACAAATTATTCAATTAGTCCCGCGAATTAAGGTATACATATTCATCGCTCCTGATACGCGCGCACCCCTCGCTCGCCTGGCCGTACAGTCGTGTGTATATGAGGCCGCGCGAGTGCGTCTGTATATGCGCGGGGAGAGGGGTTCTCTTTTCCTCCTCCGTAAAATATACGCTGCCAAGCCGCATAAACAACTCGAGCGCGCAGACGTGTTAGACGCTCTAACGAACACGTAATTCCAAATAAAATATATACACTTTTTTAAAAGGCGAGCCCCGCTGCGGCTGGATCTGTGCGATCGACTCCAGCTGTATGGCTTTAAAGTGCCTACTTACTTTTATATACACCGGCCGTCGGGTTTGTATATGTTGGAGAAAAAAACTTGTGAAAACGGCTTACGCGCGGAACTTGCGTGGGTAATCTTCTTTCTTTTCAATATAAGCACCTTAGCTTTCAGGTAATATGGGGGATTAACGAGCGGATTGACGTTCGATAAAAAAAAAAAACGCTATACCGACTGCTTTGACACTAGGCTTTCTCGTACAGTTTGCTGCGGAAGATGTTCAAAGTCAAGCCTGTCGAAAAATTATGTTTCTTTCTGTTTTTTTTTGTTTTTGATATCTCTAAAAAAAATTTATGATATTTTTATGTAAATAGAGCCTTAAATTTTATGTCAATAATTACAGAAAAAAAATCGCTGAATCAATTTGAAACGATCAGGTTATTTATAAATATAAATATATTAATAGCTTGAAATTTTCAAATATGCTCAAGAAAATTCATTATGATTTAAAAGAATTTTTTTTATTGCGATGATTACGTATAGGCAACGAACCACGTTTTCAAATCTTGGAGGTACAATTTAAATGTTATTCAATTACAGCGTGATTTCGAGATAATTATAAGAGAACAACATCTTTATTTTGTACTCTTGCAGACTGAAATATCCAAAAGTGTTTTTAACTTTACAAACTTTTCTAACGTAAACCGAAGGGAACGCTAAAATATTTACCGAAAAATAATCGAACAAAATAATTTTTATCACAACACTAATATGATGATGATAATTAATGATTATTCTACAGATAAAAAATAGAAATAATTCATAACTATAATTTTCATGAAGAAAGCGTGAATTGTCACTTTATTATACTGTTACAGAATAAAAAGGCTAACAAGGAGAAATGATTGATTGTACATTTAACGCGTGAATATTACCACAAGCTCAATACAGATTTACTCGATTGCCGCACGAATCTGGTGGGAATTAATTATTAAAAGCATCTTTTCGGCACGACATCGAGCAATCGAATTGCCCAATCGCGAGATATGCCCTGTAGGCATTCTCCGGGAGTATACCGCGAGCGATAGAAAAAAAAGAATCACCGGAGGAGCGTGCGCCTCGCGCTAATAAGCCTTAACAAGCGAGAAATCAACGACGCGCCCCTTTCTCTCCTATATTTATTAACGGGTCGTCGGGACGTTTTGTCGAGGCGCGCGTTTTTTTTTCCCGCGTTAGCGATTTTTCGCAGCGAATCTGAATTTTAAAGACTAATTAGCCGCGTAAGCCGCGGCGCGATAATTAGAGCAGATGACAGTAAATTTGACGAAAAAAAAAAAAAGCACCGCGTAATTAGATCGCGCCTTTATATATGAGCCCCGCGGGGGAACCCGCGCTTCCTTTCCTCCTCCCTTATCTCACACTTAGTCGCACCGCCTGAGAGGATAAAAAAAAAATATGGAAGGTAAGGAAAAATGAGGAGGTCTCGGTGCACCCCGCGACCGGCTCATAATTCTCGATAACGTTTAATATGGGACGCTTTCCGCTATACCCGCGAGTGGAGTTTTACATAAAACGGAAAATATCAAACGCCGTGATGGCGTTATTATGCGTCTTGCCGCAATATAGCGCAATTTTTTTACCTTGTAGAAAAAGGCGAAAAAAAAAAACGGTAAGCTTGTCATTGCTTTCTTGCGGCAGATGTTTAGGATGGTGCCTTCGTCTTATTAGTCCTCTAACTTTATGAGCCGCAGACTCCGACGTCTGGAAGTCTCCTCGGTGGTCCGTTAAATACTGCTTTATCCGCGAGAAACGGTACTTTTCGAGTGTATTTTATTTCCATTTTGTTCGCTAATGGCATGTCAATGTAAGCAAAGGGGTATAATAAAAGATAAATTTAAATTAACTGTTTAATAATAAAGCGAACTCTCTGTGCGTAATTTAATTTTTATATAATTTATCACGCTATCTTGTTACATCTCATCTTCAATCAAGGCAATTACCGCCTTCTCCCTACTAATTATCTAGCAAATAAAATTATTATCATACGGCGCTTCCAAGCTTTTAATGAACGCTATTAATTGCTTTATGATTTTCCGATAAAGTACGCTAAGCAATAGACTTTTTCTCTCACGTTGTCATCGTTACGCGCAATTATCGGGACTCGGCGAATGCGGGTATCCTAATTTCAGCAGTTTTAACGAGTATCCATAAAGCTGTCTCAAATTGCGAAGAAGATATAAAATTTCATTTATAACATCGCGCCCTGTTTTTCTCCGCGTTTTATCAAGCCTCGCATATATATATTCGCGCAAATTTATCACGAATCTCATTTGGCATGGTTTTGTACAAGCAAACAGTAGCCAACGCAGTGGAAAATTATTTAGATTCATGCAATTACTCAATCTATTAAGCTAATACTCGCAAGCACGGCTCATTTAACGGCTCTGAAAAGCTAATGGTCGTCACAATATTAGCGGGTTCCGCCGCACAAAAAGCCCGGCACCGCCACTTAGTAACGCCGTTTTTTTCGTCAAACAACGGCCAATGCCATCAACAACTTTATTCCCGTGACTCGGCGTAAGTCCCCTTCGCTCGGGTTAAAGGCGCTGCACGAAGGGCCCCGAGCGATGATAGCTCATTTCGCCGTTTCCTGGGGCCCGCCGCACGGCTTATTACATGCGACGCCACTTTTCCTTCGGGGCGGCCAGCCAGGCCAAAAGATCCATCGGGGGATTAGCGGCGGCCAGTCCCGATATCGGCGCAGGTGAGATTTGTCCGTGAAAGCGCGCGCTAATAACCGTCGCCCGCTCCTCCTCGCCTAATTCCTTATCTCGCCCGTGGGCCCAGGGGCAATTTGATATATCGCCGATGTAGGCCACGCGAGGGCCTCGCTTCCGCCACCGACAGGTGCTTCGAGCAGCTCCTTTTTCTTTTTTTTTTCTCCTCTCTGTTATTCCGCTGCTTCTTTCGACGGTCGCCTCCTCCTTCTTATCCTTGTTCTTCGTCGCGGTCACACTTTCCTTGCACCTGACTGTGCAGCGTTCCGCGTATTCTTGCGCTTCGCGGATGTTCTTATCGCGGCGCAAAATCGCCGAGGAATTACGTACGGCGTGGCTCAATGACAGCGCCTCGACGAGAGGAGCCGATCATTTTTTTTTTTTTAAACTTTTTATGCACGAGGCGTATAACTTTTGTTGTATTAAATGTTGAATAATTGCAAGTGAGCACCTGACGCTTTCGTCTCTCCGTGTGTGTTTATAATATGGAAAATATATCAATGACTCAATCTTTCGAGTTTATTTATCGATGCTGTTTTCTAATGTGTATGCATGTACCAGAGACAAGTTAATGGTTTGTCTTATTTATTTACTTATTTACGTTGTTAAATGTAAACTGAAAAATACTTTTAAGATGAGAATTACGTAAATGCGTCGTGTAAATTAAGGAACGAGATTCATGTATTAAGAATGAAGGAGTGTTAAATGCTCCGATTCTGTTAGGAAGAGTAAAAAACGACTAAATATAATAGAGCTTTAGAGATGTATCAAAAAATATTTTAGCAAGTCGTTACAACTTCCTTTCTTTCACGAAAATTAAGTTGTTTCTTTATCTCCGTGGCAAGGGGCAAAGTGCCCGTGCAGAAAGAAATTGGCCTGACAAGAAATTAAAAATTCAGGCAGTGACTGTTTTTAAGATAATGTGCACGCATTGTCAGACCGTTATGGACTGTCGCGACGGTTAAAACTATATATTGTCTCCGCAGCGCGAAGACTTGAATTACAATGTGCTCGGATGGAAACGAGAGGACCTCGTACTCGGAAGAGTCGAATGCGATATAAATCACACGAAGCTCCAAACAATTATCCTTGACAAAATTTACTCGCACATCTTGGTATTCCTCTGATCAAAATGGCACGCTTTAATCTTGTGCAAAGTTGTTTAGATCTCCTTTCTTTTTCTTAGCCAGAGAATTGAAGATGCTACAATTTTTTTTTTTATAAAACATAAAAATAGTTTATATTTAGAATAATAAAGCATTTAGAAGCACTACTACATAACTTTAACACTAAGCACTTGCTAATTTATGTTACAAATGGTTGTAACGTGATTGCAATTAGTCTGACGTCTATATATGTATTCTAGACGCGATAAAACTACACAGCATATATTTACGCTACCGTATAATTTAATAATATCAATTAGGGCGGAATATCCTAGTATAGCAAGATTTATCGGTTCAGCTCGTGGTATAAAAAAAGAATCCGTAGGAAAGCCTCCACAATCTCTCCTCGTGAAAATGATTAAGCGAATTTATTGTCACGGAATTTCATAATCTACTAATCACGCCGGGCGCAGACTCCGCAGTTTTACGCGAGCCTCGCCGCTTATTAATAGACGCGCCGCGTAAATATTCATTGCAACAACGGCAACACGATGTTAGAGACTCAGGCGTCGAATTTCTCGGTTAAAAGCGCACGCCGGGATCGGCCGGTGTGTTTTAAAGGCTCGGGCATTTTCCACGTCGGGCAGATTTATCGCTCGCTCTCATTTGCAGGTGTGCGTTCGCGGAGCTGCTCACGCGCGCGCGCGCGGGATTCCGAAATCAGCGACCGTCTCACGAATTACTTTTCCATATCGAGCGCACGCGCGCGCGGCGTCCCTGCTTCCTGACCCGATTATTTCGAAAGTCTCGAAGGAGAGCCGCGCGCGAGCGAACGGCTATAACGGACTAGTCGTGTGTGCGCGCGAGCGACGATCGTCGCGGCCGCCACGTACCGAGCGTATTTTTTTTTTTCTTTATCCTCGTCGACTCCCGGCTCCCGCGCGCACACTTTCCCACGAGGGAGCGGGGGAGCGTCCGTCGCGCGAGAAAGGAAGCACGTATCAGCGGACGTACGTACGTACTTGTGTATATGTATATATATACGTGTATACGTCGTCCGAAATCGTGCACCCGCGTGATTCTCTCTTTTATGTATTACACTTATCTCGGAGTGTCTCTCGTAAAAATAGTAGTCAGGTCGAGGCACGTATATAAGAGGAGACGTGGGGATCCTTGATGCGCTAATGCTCGTTACGGGAGCCGCGACTTTGAGTATACTCGTTTTTTCTTTTTTATTTCTATATACATTCTACTCCCGGGCGCGGTGCACGGTAGCACTTTTGGGGCCTCGGCTCTTCCGCTCGTTAGTCCTGCAGGAGAGAGAGAGAGAGAGAGAGGCGCAGAAGGGCAGCTTATGCTAATTTTCGAGGCAGCCGCCTCCCTTCCGCGGGAGTGCAATCTATATATAGCACGCACACACGGGTGTACTGTGTGTAGCGCCGTCTCGCTCTTTCTCGCAGTTGATTCCTTCGTAAAGCTATTAGGCGATCATCTCGGATTATCTCGCGGCGCTTATCCTACGCTCGCAATGCGGCTTTTCAAAGTTTTCTTCCGGGCTCGCCCGCTTCCAGGGCGCCCGAAAGAAGATAATACGGTGAGAGGCAAAAGAGAGAGAGAGAGAGAGCGAGAGTCCGAAATTCGAGATGTGACGCGAGCTTAAGATTATAATTGTAACAGATCGCACCCTCGTTTTTTTTTTTTACCCTAGCCCCTACAGGAGTACGAGAGAATATTACTATTTTTTAATGAGATCGTCTTTTCTTTTTAATGTATATTTGCTTCTGCTTTTTATACAAAGGATCTGTTAAGTAAATATTCTTTTACTTGTAAAAACTGTAAGAATCCCTTTGAATTTAAAGCTATCAGAAATAATAGTATTGATAACTTTTGCACTTCGATGTATTATATGATGATAAAATACTGGTTTCAAGTGTACACATACACGTGCATTTTACAGCTATCCCGAATACAGTTCGATTTAATCAGCTACAACCCAGATAAACTATTTTTTTAAACGAAAAGTGAAATGCATCGTTCCCATACCATCAGCGCGCGCCTTTTGAAGCAAGACAAAAAAAAGATCGTCTCCGCAAAAGAAAAAAGTGCGCGACTGCTCGGACTCCATTACATTGCCTTATCAGTAAAACCACATGTAAGGTATCAAGTTAAAAGTTACACACTCTCACGCGAAACTCGAGTCTCCCGCCGTTGAGCAATTTCTGAAATTTTAACTTTTTGCAGCGCCGCCGATCGGCGTTAAGCTTACCAACGCTCCGTCGATCGTCATTTCGCGAGAGGAATCCCCGCACGCCGAGAGAGGTACATAACTTTTGAAGCTTTTCATCTCTCGCGTCCGAGCGGATGCTCGCGATTCGAATCTCGACGTGTGCGTGTGCACACACAGCGGCAAGGGGGACAAGCGCGAGCAGTGCCCGAGAAAAGAGAAAAAGTTATCCTCCGACGACGAGACGAAGACGGACGGAGAGGCTCTCCGCGGAGCCCCGGCGCAAGAAACGAACGAGCCACGAGGGGGGAAAAGAAAGAAAGAGAGCGTGGAAGAGTCGAGATTTATTATTTGTCGGCCGAAGAGAGACGAGCGAGTGAGCGCGCGCGCGCGAGATGTCCGCCGAGATATACCTGGGCGCAGGAGGAGCAGGAAGCACGCCAGACTCGCTGACTCTCGATGGAAGCGACGGGTTAAATCGGCTCGCGAATAAGAGCCTCCGCGCTGCCGTTTAATTATCGTTTTTGTCGCGGGTGAGGCCGGTATAAGGGGCGTCGCGTTCGCGAGCATCCGACTTGAGAAAATTCGCCGGCGGTGGGACTGCTGAAACACGTGTTTCTGCGCGCCCGCGTGGGAAAGTGCGTTTTCTGCCAAGGTCGCCGGAACAATCGCTCCGAACTTTTTTTTTTGTTCTTAAAAAAAAAAAAAACTCGCTTGCTCCGGGTAACGAGAACGAACTCTGATGAGGTGCGTTCTTAGCACCTCGGCGCGGGGCTATACTCGCGGTACTTTGTGAGGAGCATTGTAGAAGGTCGAATTTAGTTAAACTGGTGGGAAAAGGGAGAATGAAGTGTTTAGAGATAACGATGAAAAGTTTTTAAAATTTAAAGTTACAGTAGTAGTATAGAGAGAGAATCATTAATATACCGTTTCTTAATTAGAACGAAACTGCTTGTTGTTTATACAATTTAGAAATATATATATACTTTTTTTTAACTGTAAATAAGTTTAAACATATATGTATTATGTATATATATTTGAACTACTTTGTTAGATATTCATTATAAAAAATGATTACATCTGCGGTATTTTTTTGTTTCTTTTTAAAGAGAGCATGTACGTGGGTTTATAATGTAACTGTTACATCGATGTAGTTTAGTTCATAAATGTAACTTTGAACAACTTTATTATAGAAGCATAATAAAATCTGATTGTAGCTGCAGTATTTTAAAAGAGAACACGCACACTAGATTTTTCCGCATTCATAACCCATAAACGTCTGCTCCGCTCAATCAGCGAAGCAAGAGAAGTAACCCAAAGCAGAGCCACGATTTTTTCCGCCTTATGCATATATAAACCGCGTCGCATAATGATCGACCGATCCGCGGATGGAAGCATGAAAAATGGAGGCCGGTTTGGTCAAGCTCGCGCTTGTTTCACCGCCTCTCGAATATAACCTGCGCCCTCGTCTCGCTCTATAATATCTCGCCGAGGAAAGAAGCAGATCCAGTGAAGGAGGGAGAAGGAAGCACAGACGACAGGATTAAAAAAAAAAAAAAAAAAAAAACGCAGGAGGCGAGCGACACACCGCGAACGGGGCCTCCTCGCGGACACAGGACACTCACGGAATACTTAACGACGCCGAGCCCGAGAGACGGGGGCGTGCGCTGGGCCCCGAGGATGACTTTTTTTGCGCCGGCTCGCGCGCCCCTTGCCTTTATTTGGGACGGAGACAGAGGAATTCGGTTAAATGCATTGATTAAAACTTTTGGACATCGGCCGGACGCGCTCGGTGGTCAAGCTCTGCCACCGGCGGGCGCCCGACCGCGAGCGAGCGCTTTTTGCCGACGGCCGTCGCTTCGCGCGTCTACCTATACGCTCGGCCGCGACGGCTGCCGGCTGCACTGCGCTCCCCTTCGATTTCTCGGCCTTTGCTTTTTGATCGACTGCTGCCTCCATTGCGCTTTTAAACTTTGCAATGATTTTTCGACATCTCGTTCCTACGTGCGCGTTAACCCTTGAATACCGCGCGTATCAGATATGATAATACCATAACTGAAGTTTATATTTCCATGTTAATATACTTCCATTTCGTAATTTTTTTTAGAATGTTTTCTTGGAAGTATAAATAAAATAGTCGTGTAGTACAGGTAAAAGTTAATTAACAAAAATATTTTATTATTAATTAAAATTGTTTTAATTAGTTGTTTATTAACTAAAATTGTTTTAGTACTTTTTCTTTATTTCTAGCACTATACTAAGAAAATAAGGAAATTACATTTAAGAACAAAGTGTCCGGCATTAAAGAGTTAACAAAATTATTGTTAGATTTACTCAGTTTTTGTCGCTGCTATTTATCGTGTAGGATTTTTAACGTTCCAATGAATTCTGCAAAAAATTGTGCGTGCGTTGAATTTTGAAAAAAAAGAAGTTTTTTAAAACACTTATACTAAATCTAACTCAGAGTGAAAATACTAAAATTTACAGATTTCCCTTTGCAATGTAAACGATTATTCATAAGTTACTATATACAACTAAAAAACTTACGACTATATACATTAAACATCACATAAGTGCAGCTGGATTTTACTTTTTTATATTTCCAGAGTAAACGTATAACACAGCAAATTTAATTAGTGACTTTAAAAGAAGAATTGACCAGTTTAGACGGTTTAAAAAAAATAAATAAAAAGAATAATATTTTAATGATGGTATCAACCAGTTAAAATCGTCGTCCGTACACACAGTATAAAAAAGAAAGAGGCCCCGGACAAAAAGCCGACTGGAATAGCATTTGGTCCGTTCGTAGTAAGCAATACGTTATCTACCCGCGGCCAGCCGCGGAAAAAGGTCCGGCGCGAGGGAAGAAACGGACGGTGGGTTTTTTCCGCGTCGCAGGCCCCGTGCCTCTTCCGACGAATTAGAAACACAGTTGCAACAAGCCCGGAGCACGCACCGCGCGCGCCTTTGGCATGCGCGTCGCCGGCCCCTCGAGAGGAGCCATCTACGGAATTGGGCCCGATGATTAATGGGCCCCCGGGCGCACGCACTCGCTCCTCGTTTCTTCGGCTTCCTCCCCCTCCCCTCGGCCGCCGCCGGCCGCTCTCCCCCCGTCGGAGGCCAGTGGCACCTTGTGCGGACCCACCGCCGATTGTTTTCGCCGGAGCGGTAAAAACGCGCCCGCGGATCCGGCCCCGGCCGAGTCCCCGGGTTCTCCGCGTCCATACTAAGTGAGTCGTACGGGGCCCGCTGCCTCGGCTGATTAATCGGCCGCTTTGGATTCCGGCGAGGGGACGCGTAGGCGAGCGCGCGGCTTCCTGGACAAGGGAGATGGACGGCCCATCGAGCGCCAGACCCGATGGAATGCACCGGCGACTGCGCTATTTTTGCCGGGGGTGTTAATTCTTAATTAGAGTTTACGCGCTCCGAGGCGACCTGCGCATGCCTTCCCTCCTCCCTTTTGCTTCCTCATAGTTCCTCGTTTTCAAATGTTTGCGTCAGGATTTATTCGAGCTACGCGCGAATGGTGGCGACTTTTTTTTGTGGATGCCGCTAAAAAGTTCTACTTTTCTTAGAATACTTTAATACTCAAGGATTTCACATTTTTTACTATGTATTATTCTTGATTGTAATGAATTTGTATTTAGTGCACGAAGAAAAACACTCTAGAGAAAATTGTAGTCGTTAATTGTTATGTCTTTATATAAATTAATGATATTCTTGGATAATATATCATGTATACAGCAGCTACAGCTACATTTTAAAATAAATTATTATAATTTTAATCTGCGAGGACATTAAAATACTATTATAATTTTAGTAGAGAATTTTTACATTCTGCTTTTGCCATTTAAACAAAAATCGCACCCTCACGATATACGTAACTATTACGAAAAAATTTCCGAAAACACAACAACAGACCACTCTATTTTATTCTCAAATTTATCACATCTAAATTCTATAATGGAGGATAATAATAACTTATAAGCCGAGATTCCGATCTAAAGAATTTGGAAAATTGCAAGGGAGTAAAGTAGAACGAGTGGCTCGAGCAGGGAAGACTTAATGAGGGGGTTGGTGCGGTGAAATTTAGATCGCATGTCGAGGAACAGTATAACGCGAGTAGAGGGTGAACTGCCCCCCTGCACTGCTCGACTTGGCCATCCTCTGCCGCGTGGAATTGCAGCTTTCGATTCGCTCCTCCTAAGTGCGATATTTTCCCGTGATCGAGGATCATTATACGGCCATGATTACTGCCAGAGACTCACTCCATAAGGAACCAACTGCGAGTTGCTCGAAATTCATCGTAGCTGGGCGTCTCGCCGTCCGTCGCTTCGCGGCAGCCTTCCGTCGCTTCGTAGCGCAGACTATAAAAGTTCCACGAGACTCTCAATCTCTTTATTTTTATTGTTACTTTTATTTTTTTTTATATCTAAAGATAAATAAAGAAATCTCGATCAGGATTATTTTAAGGTCCTGCATAGGATTATTACTCATTCTGCATTGGTAAACCATGGCGGGTTTATTCAAGGGAATTTATTTACGTAAACTGTGTATTAAATAAAAAAAAAGGTAAGCGTTATATTTGGATCAATTTAAAAAAAAAAACACGGTCCCTCAAACGCTGCATATTCATACAAACAAAAACTTACGTCATTTTGTATACTAAACGAACGGCTAAAAATATTAAGCGGAGATTGAATTTACTTTGACACTTTTTAAACCGGAGGATATAATAAGAAAATAATTATTTTAACGCATTTAAATGAATGCACATTTTAACCACTTCGCTGTCTTTCTTATATTTATAAAAGCGACATTATTAAGGCCTTTTATAGCTCGGCATCAATATGCGCATTCAACTCGCTAATAAACCATACTCGCAAATGCAATTTTCCTCGATCTATAAGACAGCGCATCATCGGGAATAAATATAGCTTAAATAGACAACATCCGCCGCTTTATAAAATCGCCGCTGGAATAAAGGCGAAACAATTTATCCCTCCCCGGGCTGGAATTTTTCGTTCCGCGGAGTTCATCCAGCGCCATATCGCAGAGAGTAAAGGGATATCAGGGAAAACAAAACGCCATATTTACCTTTGCTTTTATTTACAGCGGCCGGATTGCCTGCCTGGGCGCGCATAAAAGCCCTGCATTTCCTCACATATATGCGGCGCCACGTCCATCGAGCTTTCGCGAGCCGACCCAGTTCGCCGTCGCGCACAAAAAAAAAAAGTCGGCCGCCCAATCATCCGAGCGACGGGCAATATTGCCCGCGGCCGCTAAATGCGAAGCCTACAGCGAGCTGATTTCGGCGGCGAAAGGAGATCGGCGCGACAATGGAGGAGCCCGCATCGCAACAGCTGCAACCGACGCGTCATTCGCGAGGAATGTATCAGCGCGCGCGAGCGCAAACGCCTAATCATTATTCTACGGGCGCTCGCGGAGGAGCTGATAGGAGAGCCGTGCGCGCCTAGCGTACGGGAGCTATTTGTCTCTGCGGCCTGGAGAGGCTTCTCCTTCTCTCTCTTTCTCGCATTTTTCGCACCTTGCGCTCGTTTATGCGAGCCCGGGGCATGCGGGAACGGGCCGAGGTACAAAGTTGGGAGGGAAAAAAAAAGGAGAACGCGGAGGTGCGCTTGTGCGAGGGAGGCTACTTCGAATTAGCCGAGCGATTGTATTGTCTGCACGCTCGCGGTGACGAGATACACACCGCGCGATGCGGAGATTATTGTGCGGTTTTATGTAATGCACACGCGCGCTGATTCGAATTTATGTAACTTAGGAAAATGCTTCTTCTTCTTCTTCTCCATCCACCTGACAAATATGATTCTCCTATTTTGCTGATTCTTTTCCTTTTTTTTTTCCGCGTTGCGCAATTGGCGACGTAAAAAGTTAACGAGCATTGATGCTCGCCGATTTGGATTATTAGTCTCGCGTGAATCGTTCTAAAGGATAGAGTCGGAAAATAATTATTGCCGTTAACCTAATTTCATTTTTTTTATAAATAAATTTTATTAGACGTTTGCCTTGAAGTCTTATATTTATAAACTATTGTATAGTGTTTCTATATAACAATTTACGAATAGATCTATTTACATTTTTATAAAAGCTCTCCAATTATACTACTGGAAGATCGGCAATCTATAAAAATTACCTTAATCATTAAAAAATCAGGAAATCATTAAGAAAAAACACTTTTTTTTTTATATTTATAAAGTATTGTAGTGTTTCTATATAAAAATTTACCAATAGATCTATTTACATTTTTGTAAAAGCTCTCCAATACTACTGGATGGTCGGCAATCTACCAAAATTACCTTGTTAAGTAAGTTTTAATAGCATTTCCTACTTGAGGATAGAAAATTCGACAAAAGTAAATAAATAAAAAAAGGAAAGTACCAGTGGCAAGTTAATTTCAGTTCGATGCGTTTTTAAAGTGCCGTTAATCGAAGAATTTCGACGGTCACGCCGGATGAAGACGGCAGGAGGATCTGCTTAAAGGAAGCGTCGCGGCGCGGGTCTGGTATTGGTCCCACGAGTCTTCGAATTAAATCATCGGCGCTGCGCGTCGCCCCGAAAGAGGCGCCGAACGAAATTGCCCGTCTAATTCCGGCTTGGTGAATTTTAAAATGACGCATGGCCCCACTGGAATTGCACTAGAGGCGAGGGGCCGCGCGACTTTGCCTCTCAATGGATTACGATTTCGCTCCTTTGTACTGCCGCCCGCTCATTGTCAAGAGCGCGCAAAATCGCGCGTCGCTTCATCTTCCTATGCTCACTGTTCCGCTCCCTTCTGCGCAAGAATTTTCTTTTGTCGATTAACTCCGCTTCTTTATTTTACTGCACCCTTCGGCGAAGAACTTTTATTTAATCTTCTGATTGTATCGATTCTTTCTATTACTTTACTATTTTTTTCTCTTCGTCAAATTAAATTGAAATAATGCATAAATTGTATTTTTTCGGTCGCTAATATTTAAACAATGAGATGCGATTTTAAATAAATAAATAAAAAATTGTATTTTTCTAGAATTTTGTAAATGTAGTATACACGGAGAGAAATTTTATAGTCAAAATTACTAATAGGAACAAGGAGTCATACTCGACCTATGACGATTTTTACGATAAAAACACACTAAAAATTATTTCTATGTATATAGCAAAAATTGCTATGTACAGAGTCATTTTTAATATTTTTCATAGTAAAAATTTTCATATACAACATTTTTCTCTGTTTACTATGAATGACTAAAAAAAAAAATAAATAAATAATAGTAATAGTACTATTTGCAAAGAATTAGTAATGCGCATTTTAGCACATTTCAGGATTGCTGTATTTATTTGTAAAGCATTAATGAATCTACGACTCGAACTGTTTAATTTACTCATCGCAGTCTGACAGTTTTACGAGTGAGGTGTTTTATTGAAATTGTTCTTGGTCATGTTCCGTCTTTTATTAAATCATCACATTATTCGATATTAAATAACATTTTACGATGGACGCTAGAAAATTAAAACAAACTCGTAAATCTTTACACTTCATAAAACTCATGCATAGGTACGCGAGCATTAAAATACTCGGCAAACGTGTTAATTTATAGAAAGCAGTATCATTAATATGTAATTAAGCTTTGATACTAATGCAGATAATAGAGGAGATAGAGAAATAAAAAAATTGTCGTGCCGCAAGCCGATGATATACGGCGTTTATCTCTCCTTGTTAAGAAGAGGATGCGCGACTTTCATATAAATACAGTCGCTTTTTCTCAGCCGAAGGGGCGGGCGAAAAATGAAGCGTCGTTGTTAGTTTAAAGGTAGAAAGGCTCCTTTTACAAGTGGCACGGGGAAGCCGAGCGCAGTGCCCGAAGCCCGAGTAATCAGTACAGCCTTTAAAAAGAACGAGTTCGCTTGAAATCACGAAGGTTGCCTCCCGGTAATTAACGCCGCGCAGACCAGAGAATCTCTCGAGTTAATTGGTAGAAGCGTTGCGTTACGGAGTGAGCGAGTGACTTCCGCGCTGTAGGATACAACGGCGACTTTCCGCATGCAGAAGAACGAGAAATACATTTTTAAAAACAGGAAGCTCAAAGGCCGTAAAAAAAACCACGATGCCACGAGCAGTCGGCATTATGAACTGTTTGACCCAATAATTTAAACTTTTAACGTCGGAGCAAAGTTCTCACAGACACTTGACTATTTAAAATATACATTTTTTTTCTTTTGTAAAAACTATATATATATTCGCGTCTTAAAAAGTTAGATAAATACGAAAAAAATGTTTTAATCTCTCCGGTCGACGCAGAAAGTGACAAAGTAGGTTGATATTGAGAATGAGTGCACGAAAATCTGCTTATCTCTTATAGCAGAGTGCCCATTTGAAATTCGTAAATCGTCAATAAGAAAAATGGGCGTCGGGATGGGCGCGTAAGTGGCCATTAATGGGGCGGACGCAGCGGATCGCGCCGACTGTAAATAACGTCTGAGGGATGCAAGTACCAAGTGTAGGAAGGTGCCTGACTGAAAATGATTAAAACTAGCTGTGTATCCCCCTCCGAGTGCGAGGTCGGCGCTTCAATCGTCTCCGCGGGGGGTCGATTGTCCACCGCCAATACCGCCGTAGCAGTTGCCGCATGGGGTTCGCTTCTCTCGCCGATGGAAAGGGTCGACCCCACGCTCGGCTTAAAACTAATTTATTAAGATGTCGCCGCCGCTTTGGCCCATCGATTTCCTTTCTCGCCTGCGATTCATAGCGATAATTGCTCCGTCGTCGCCGTGACACTTCTGGCCTGTTTAACGGCTGATTTAACTTCTAAAAGCTTCGTTTTTCCATTAATAATTTGTCAATGGTGTGCTGCAGCCTTCCGTGTGTCAGTTGAATCGATGAATTATGAGTATCAAGTGATGACTTTTCAAAGGATTGTTTTGACATTTTTTCTTGCAGAGTAAACTGCGTGTGGGGATCAATAAAAGTATCAGAGAAAAATAAATAAACCTTTTGATAATTTATTTTCATAGTTTATATAAATACTTTATAAATTTTTGTGTAGGTAATATTAAATATTTAATTCACTATTGTATGACGTTTTATCAAGTTTATGTGAATTAAGGTTTTGAAGGAACGTTGAACCAGTTAATTCTGCTTTACACGTAATTCTAATTAAGAAAAAAAACATGGATATCATCAATCTGGTTACAGTAGAAATATTCAAGGATTCTAATCTGATATTTCCAAGGTTATCGAATGCAATTATCTTTTTTTACGACACGCTATATTACACATATTGCCAGTAAACTCTTAAAAAGTGATAAATTAACCGACCGGCCGATCGTGAAATTAAACTAAATTTAATACCCGAACAATCTCTCCTATTTCCTCGATAATGAACGAAATAAATTAGCCATAATGACGCCTCTAAAAATAATTGAGAGAAAAATAGTAAAAAAAACGAAAAGAAAAGTATTTTTAACTATTATTACGCAATGTGCATCGTGGGTATTGAATCTCGGCTAATTTCCATACTTCGCGTAAAGGCCGCTATGACATTTTTATCAAAAGAACCGGCCAGTCCGTTTAGCTGTCAGCCATTGTGATTTCGCGGTGACCCATTTGCTCGGGCATTTTTCTCCTTGCGCGGGCGATGCTGTCATGTAAAATACGCTGACGAGTTAAACGAGGAAAATCTATCGGGGAAAAGCGCGCGCGCCCGCGTACATGCCGCGCCGGCCTGACGCGTAATTTATGTTCCACGATATCACTGACGCGTTCGCTCGTACATTCTTTAAACTTAGCGTGAAATATCTGCGGCGAAATTTCGTTATTTTACTTCCCTATTTCGCTCGAATTTATGAAAATAAGCCCAGGCGATATCGCTGAATCCTTTTTTGTGTATTATGCTTCATACAAATTTGTAAGTTTCGCCTCGGTGCTGATTTATCCATACGCCACGCGGACAAATAAGGCGACGCCGTAGCTTTTTATATAATAAAAAGTCGCTATTTAATTTATGCGACGGAAAACCTTTCGTCCAACTCTAAAAAGTGACTCCAGATACAATAGATCGTATACAGCGTTGCGTATGCGAGCGAGAAATTGCGCGTCCATAAATCGAGCCCGCCCATCGCTCATTTTGCGTTTCAGGCGCTCCTCGAGCAGTAACCTTGACAAATTGCGAGGTCGGTGCAAAAAACTGAAAATTATAAAATGTCCGTGAACGCGTTCGCGCCGTCGCCATATACGTCCGCGAGGCGTTCGCAGAAATTAAAGAGCGTGAAAAGCAGATCAGCGTGAGATTGGGGACCCGCGGGAGCGCGCGCCCAAGGGAACGGAAAAAAAAAGGCGAAGGAAAACGAGAGAAAAAAGAAACGGACAAACGGATGTTAAAAAGAATGAAAAAAAAAATTGTGTACACAGAAGGGAAAAGAAAATGGCAGCCGCAGAGAGACCGAACGAAGGGGGGAGGGGACGAGCTGTCTGATGTGGGTGGCAATGACTCGGCGGGCGATGATAACGGCGCAGCAAGTGGCGCTGTATGGGATGGCTGCGGGCAGGGCGTCTCCTTGACAGCCGACTGTTTAATTGGCGTTGAAACCAGCGATGCGACGAGCAGAACGGCTGAAATCTCGCGGGTCCGCTCCGCCATCGTTCGGCCTGCGTGCCTCTAGACGCGCACACACACACACGAGAGCGGCCAGGGGGCGGCGGGGGGAGGAACTCCGGTAATTATCTTGGGCACGCAACTCCTGCACGCACCGCCGCCGCGGACGCCGCTTTTGCCATGGCGCGTTCTCCTATTAGCGCGGGCCTCTTGGCCGCGGCCTGGATTATCATTAGCGCCGAGTGATATTTAGATTAGTCGGCGGCTGAAAAAATAACATCGCGATTTTCCCGACTCCGTCGCCTCTGCCATTTCTTTTTTTCTTTTTTTTTCCTCCTCTCTTTTGTGCCCCCCGTGAGAAATGACGCGCGTGTACGCGCCAGATTGCGGCCCCCGCACTTTGTCTCGCGTATGCTAATGGAGGCTCGCGAGCGCTCTAATTGTGCCCGTGTACACGCATGATTTAATTACTTATTTTCCGCCGTCGGGGGATTTTCCACCTACGCTTATTAAATCTTTTGTTAAGTGCCCGTCCCGCCTCGGAGATTTATAAATGTTTTCACTGAAAATGAAAACGCCCTGCTCTCTTTGTACGTGGCCACGGCTAAATTAACGCTTGCGATCCGTTAAAATGCTCTCCGCGCGTGCTCGGCTACTGACTCTTCTTATTCTTCTGTGAAAATATTTTTTATTTTCTCGCGAATTTGTTCCCTACGTACGCTTGACATTTCTTTTTTAATTCCAAGCTGCACGCGGTAATTTTAAAATCGTAAGATAAAATTCGCGTGGAATTTAAGTGGATTTAAGCAGGCGGTCGGCATAAGCGTTGAAAGCTCCGTGTGTCGGAGGATAATTTGAAAAAAAAATCTCTTATTGTTTTAGAATTAACATGTGAAATATCACGTGGATGCATTATTCAACAATTTGTTATGGGAGTGTTTATTTAGCCGGTCGAGAGTGACCTAATTGCGCGAAGATCAGAATCAGTAGGATTTTTACACAGGCAGTATAATCCCTGAAACATGTCAAGAGGTGCGATGGTGCTCTATAAATAACAAGGCAATTGTCCTCGGTTTATCGAGGCTCGTTCTCATCATTTGAATATTTTTTCATGTTTAGGAAAGGTCTTATAAACTCTTTTATTTCCTGGAAACAACACGCTCTAGCTTCATTTAAAAAAAGGCTCAAAAGCTACAATCCGAATAGAACATGTTTCTTTCTCTCACGTCAACTTTTTCTTTTTGCCATAAATCCTCCGTTTTATCGAGCGGCAAGAGGCCAACGGTACCCTGGGACTCCCTCGGAGAGTTTATCCGAAGCTCAATTCACCAGGAGACACCACGAAGGCGCCGGGAAGAAAAAGCAAGCGTGAAATCTGCGAAGCGTCGAGAAAAGAAATCGCAGCCGCACGAACTTGCGGAATTAGGCTCTCCGGCCGCATAGCCACCCCGACGGCGTCAGAGGGAGAAAGAGAAGCCGGTCGGTCGGCCGCATAAGAAAAAGAGCGTGTCGACCTTAATGACACGGTAATTCGTTACGGGCCACTTGTAACAACCGCAGAGTCGCGGCACGGCCGGGCTATCTCAGGCGAGATCTACCGAAGTAGTTTCCCCGCGGAGTGGCCGAGCCTATTAATTACCTTTCCTCACGGGGTGGCTCGCAAGGGCTGCAGCTCCGGGGCTTCCGCCGCCCGGCGGCAAAAGGCACTTGCCAGACTCGCGGCGGCGAGCCTCCTCCCTCGCGCCGACGACGACAGACGGTTTACCGTTTCGCAAAGCGTATAAAGCGCCGAGGACGCAGCGCGTGCCACCAGCGGCTAAAAAATACGGAGCGAAGCGCCTGCGACACCGATGAAGGGAGTGGGGAATATTTAAAAAGTAATATCAATTACATTTGCATATTCACAAGGCCGGCGCCCCGGCAAGGGGGTCGGTGTCGCGCTTATATATACACGCGGCGGCCCGCGCGCGGAGGAGGGAAAAAGAGGATATACACACAGCCGCGCGCTCCTCCCGTAAGGATGAATACGAAGCAGCCCCGGAACTACACGGGGAGAAGCGGGCGCAACCACTCCCCGCGGCAATCTTTTTTTCTTGCGTCCTCTCTTCCTCCGTTTCCTTTTTTCTTGTCTCCTTCTCTCTCTTTTTTTCGGGGGGATCGTCCTCTCCGCCCACGCGCCCGAGCCCGTTAATATCGCTCGGACTGCATTCGCCGCCTAAACTCACTTACGTAAGGGTCCGCCCGACGTGGATTTACACCCGCGACATTTAAATGCTCTCCCGCATAATATTGCGCTAAATTGAAATGGGCTTGTACTTTTACGCGCCGACAGATTTGTTTCGGCGAGTGGCTGGCTGCCTCTATTCGGAACCTACCCGCTCGCTTCGGACTATTTATTAAATTAACGATTTGGGGCGACTTTGCTTAGTTTACCCTCCTCTGCGTACTCTTTACAGAGGATATTAGCATTGTACCGATACTTCGTTCTTTCATTTATTAGCCGGTGATCTTTTATTCTTTTCCTGTATAAAAACTGCTTTTCGTAACGCCAATAACATTTCTTAGCGCAAAAAAAGAATATTTTCATCAAAAAAGTTTCAAAAAAGATTTTTAAAAAACGTGCAATGAGAGAATAGATGTTTCACTGAAAAATGAAATAGTCGGCTAATTAAAAGTAACCCTCGATATTTTTCCAGATTTCTAATAAATTAAATAAAACATTAAATTGAATTTGTATCATAATTTTAAGCAATGTTTCTGATTCAGATCCTCATTTTTTAATTAATTAAAATAAAATACGACGATATATCATTCAATTTTTTCCATCAACTTATACTACTCATTTATTTCAATTTACTT
The DNA here is from genome assembly GCA_018906775.1 of Sycophila sp. Sp_5. Classification (NCBI taxonomy): domain Eukaryota; kingdom Metazoa; phylum Arthropoda; class Insecta; order Hymenoptera; family Eurytomidae; genus Sycophila; species Sycophila sp. Sp_5. Next base: position 420,828 of record JACCID010000004.1, read on the forward strand.
TTTAAAAGGTATTATATGAAAAAAAAATCTAAACTCGCTGTATACAGACTGAATGACAACTCGTTTTTCCTACAATAAAGCCAAGTGCCAATAAAGCTGCCAGCACTTTTTTCAATTTAGCATACAATCCAATTTTCTAATAAATTTCGCGACACCAAGCATAATTTGTCGCAATAAATAAAATCACTCGACGCGCAGCTTACACGCTCGTTCTAACGCGCGTATAACGCCAAGTTTTTGCTTACAGATACGAAAAGAAAAAAAAACTCGAAACCCACGCGCGCATCCACACTATCGGCGGCTTTATTTTAAAAGGCGGTGCAGAAGGTAAAAAAGCAGCGGGCAAGAAGCCCGCTATCGCTTCGGCATTTGTCAAGCCGCTGATAATTCAAGCCAGGAAGGTATAAATCTCAGTGCGGCAGGCCTGTATATACTCACCCTGCGCAATAAAATATTATTTGAGCGAACGCGAGCTTTTGCCAAGGAGCGCCATTAATCCTGTCGACGAAGCTCCACGGAGCTTTCGCGAAAATCGAAAGAATACATATATATATTTTTACTGGTATACACTATGCTCAAATATATATATGTGTGTATGTGTGTGTAAGTGCGTGTATACGTGTACATATAAATGTAGAAACGTATACGCCTTGTGAGCTTGCGATCGGCGTAAATCTTTGTTTGAGCGCGAAGCTCGGCGAGGGATGGGATCGAGCGAGACCGGCCGCAGACGCCGGGTGGGCGCACGTAAGACCGGACAGAGCGGCGCCGCGTGCGATGTATGTGCGCCCGATGCAATGAGATAACGAGGCCGGAGGATATTTTTCTCAGAACTCGCCGCGCGGGACTTTCTTTTATATATTTTAAGGAAACGCCGGCGTTTTATTATTTTTTTTTTATCTACTCCCCTTAATCGGCTCGCGTGTATACATCTGCGGGAAACACTTGCAATTGTTCTTTTCCTCGCCGTATACTTTTCGCTCGGAGAATTCTTAATTGCAATTTATTTATTTTCTCGATCCACGCTCATCTTATACTCCGGGCGCGGCGGCGTGTCCGATAAAGCTGACGCCCGTGAGTATCACGAGCAGCAATAATTTACGGTTAATTTTATCCGTTGGACTATATTATTTTATGAAAAATTATATGGAGCGACCTGCGTGAGTGCTTTATTAATTATTGAGATTTTTTGTGCAGGAGATTTGGCTTTCCCGCGGAAGAATTAGTGCTTGATTCTCGTAGTATGTTGGACAAACGTGAGCTTTCTTTTTTTTTGTTAACTCGGTGATAGACGTTTTCGAATTTCTACAGAATAGGCATGAGTGCTGAGCGATCCAGCTTGAACCTTTGAACAAATTGGAATCGATTTCATTTTGATGGAATTGAATGATTCTCGATTTGTAAAGATTAAATTCAAACAATTTATGAGGCATAGTTACGGAGCGTGATTATTTTTTTGAGAAAAAGCACTTGGTACGATTTAGAGAAGTTTGGCAGTTGGATGATTAATAACGAAAAAACTTCTATATTAAAAAAAATATTCTTAATGTCAACAATAAAAATTACTTTCTGACTATGTAAATAATCAAGCGGATTGCACTTTTGAGAAAAGCAGCTTGTACGATTGAGAGTAGTTGGCAGTTGGATATTAATAACGAAAAAAGTTCTTATATTAAAAAAAAAAATCTTAATGTCAACAATAATAAATTACTTTCTTGTCCCAAACATTGGGAATAAAATGTGTTTCTTATGTAAATAATCGAGCGGATTGCACTTTTGCGCCCCTCGTACACGGCACTCCGGCTAAGAAGTTTCGCCATTGTGCACCGGGTGACGATTGTTACAGCAACGCCGCCGAGCCGAGTTAACATAAGAATGCATGGGCTTGATGAAACTCCGGCTTAACGCGAACCTAGTCCTTCTTTTCTATATTTCATTTCATTTGCATTAAAACCTTCGCTTTTCCTGAGATTTTCAGCGCCTCGTATCCCAAATGGAACTTCAATAGAGACGTTATTATTGCTTTAATGTTGATGGCAGATTATTCAAATCGCCGCGAAATTCCATTTTATACACCTTCAAAGTGTGCATCAATTAGCCTTTGTATTTTCATTGGGGATTTCGCTCATTTTTTTTGGGCTTTCAACAGCAAGATTAGAGATTTAACTTTGAATAATGATACGTGTATAAGCCTTGGATTATGAATATTGCAAAGAAAATTTAATACATGTCACTTCAAATTTTATTTTGACAACTGCACTTAAAAATTGAAATAATACACATACATCAAATAATGTTATATTTCATTTGTTATATATATAAAGTTCTCGATTTTTATTAACGTTATTTATTATTGAAATTGTACGAATTAAATTCCCGATAAAACCTAAATATTACAGTTCAGAAATGTTACTCGACTAGTGGAAAATTGTCTTGGCATACATCACTCGCAGAAAAACCTTAGAGATTAAGTAATTTACACGTTTCACTTTAAATGTTATACCTGCATGTTTATGCATGAATTGATAAAATCAAAAGTAAGCAGAGCCATTTCTCGCTTCATAAAACTTATATGCGCGCTAAAAAAAATTTGAATAGCAAATGTTGACTCCACCTTTATTCAGCTAATCAATGTATATCAGATTACGCCGTAGTTTGCATCGTGCACGCCACAAGCCCGCGCGACCTAAGAAAATCAATCATTAAACCTAAACAGTCAGTTTACATTTGCTCTGCTCCTCTCGCACTTCAACGGCCGCGATCCATTAATATTTTATCAACGCGTATAGACCCTCGTTTCCCTCTTCGTTTTTTTTTCCTCTTAAATAATGACGACTTTAAAGATCGCCGAGGGAGATAACTGGCGCTTTTGCTTGAATTTGCAGGTAGGCTGTTATCAAGGCGAGTCTGCGGGCGCGTAGATTGCGGCGCGCGCGCAGCAATACAATAAAGAAAAGAAGGGGGATCGGAACAAGAAGTCAGAGCACTCAGCGTGGCTAATTGCTCGAATCATTAAGAAAAAACATGAAATCTAAGGCTTGGCTCGCTGCCGCGTGGATTACATTGGGAAGCACTCGATAACGATCTCCTCGTCTCTCTCGTAATGAAAATAATCACGGCAACGCCGCCAAGCCGCGGCGCTATAATAATAACTACGGTTTAGCCTGACTCGCGGCAGTTAGTTACGAGATGGTGACGTAGAAACCCGTATAGTAGGCCCTTCCTACTTTCGAGTATCGATACTTGGCGTATTTGCACATTTTGCCATTGCGAGATTCCACTATGACGAGCTTTCGATACTCTTGTTTTTTTTATACACCTGGTATATAAATAAAATATAGACTAAGGAATAGTTAAATGAGTTGGTTATACGAATAATGAAAATATGCTAATATTATTATTAATGAAAATGTACTAATTTTATAAATAAACTTTTTTAAATAAAATTAATATATTTTTCATTATTTATATAATCAACTCATTTATTTTTATTTGGCGAATTTGTACATTTTGCCATTATGAGATTCTACTATGACGAGCTTTCAATACTGCTGCTGTTTTTTTACACCTGGTACACGTGTAAATAAAATGTAGAATAAAGAATAGCTAAAAGAGTTGATTTATATGAATAATGAAAAATATACTAATTATATAAATAAAATTTATAATAAATATAATAATATAATATATATTATAAAATATATAATTATCTCATTATTTTATTTGCAATATATAATTATCTCATGTACTTTTATTTGGCGATTTTTACTTCAATAATCAAAATATTATATCGATTGCATTGTAGGATTGTTGTAAGTATTAAGTAAAAAAGTTAATTCGTGCTTTAAATGATGATTTAAAAATACTGAAAGCCTTATGTTTAAATCAGCCGATTCACGTCAATTAATTAATACACTATTAATACTATTCTACATATTGGATTGTAGATCGTATTCTTCTATTTTTTATTTTGTAAAAAATAATTGTATTCAATTACTTATATTCAAATGACTTTATCCGAACTTGTTACTGATAGAATTATGATTATTTTACGATTATATAACGTTTTTTAAAATATAAATTTTACAAAAAACGCCAATCAATTGTACTTTAAAGAACGAAGTTGGTCGCGCAGTGGTTTGTAAATAGTCGTCGCCTAAATTGTTACCGAAAAATAAATAAAATATATATACATGTCGAGTGAAATGGTTCTCTGTCGCCAGCAAATCCCTGATTTAATCGGGACAACTACCATCACTTTTTCTTCTCTAAAAACACATAAATATTCCGCATTCCATCAGTTCAAAGTAAATTAGCTCAGAGGAACGGAAAAGGCGCTGAATAGCGGAGCAGCCGCTGTTTTGAAACGTTAAAAGAGACTTAGCCGCGAGGACCTAACGACGACTAACTTATTTTCCCCGCGTGCAAAAAAAGCGCGTATAACGAAGTCATAAAGTGGAGCGCAAGCGCCACCGCTCCCAGAGTGATGCATTGTTTCGCGGAATGAGTGATTGCGCTCATTAAGCTCGCGCTCCTTTCCAATATCTTCGCCGGGGGTACGGCGCAGAGCCCGGCCAACTCGACGGAAAACTCCGTGGCCTCTAAGACCATTAAATGGGCATTAAGCGGGCGCGTTATAAGCGTAACGCTCGCCTTGGCGCGGAGACACGAGTAGCAGCCGGCCCCGAATGACGCGCGGTCCGCCGGAGCAGCTTCAGGTGGTGGCCGTCGGCGCGAGCCTCAAGGGGTGCATACATTACCGCGCCTTATATTTACACGGGGGTAGGGCACCCACGCCGTTAAGACAGGTGTTACGGTAACGCCTGACGCGCGCCTAATTGGGAGTATGCGGCAGCCGCGGCCTTATAACTGGCGCGACCAGCTGACGAAAGAATAATCGGCCGAGGACTGGCCCACGACTTTGTGGCCGGCCGGCAGACCGATAAATCAGTTATGAATGGCCGTGTGAAAAGGATCTTAAATCACTTTCGAATGTGCTTTCGGGGGGAACGGCCAGCTTCCGCCTATATATGCCCTATACAACGTTCCCGTTTTTTTTTTTTTGTTCCTTCGCTAACCGTTGATGAGTTTATAATGTAATGCTGTGTTCTTCTTGGTCGGATTAACTCGTCGTTTTGATGTGTTTTGCGAGGAGTAATGCTTTTTAAATTTGGGGAAATTGTTGGGCTTTATTTTGCAATTTATTGAAAGCGATAGGCCGTTTAATAAGATACCATGGTAATTTCTATTAGAAAGCTTCTGTTTCTATGCTTAATAAGTTATTGTCGCATCATGTTAAACTGTAGCTTCATGTAAATTTGCCCCTGCTGTACAATTTAAAACACACGTATTCCAATACAAAATGAGCTTTCAAACGCATTTGTCTCTTTAAATCAATCGGGTTTTGTAGTCAAATTTGTAGATAAAATACAAGTATCTGGTTCAATAAACTTTAAAACTCGAGTGATAGGGAAATGCATTTATCGTATTCTTTAAATTAATGCTGCATTTGTTTACTTATATTTATTGAAAAAGCTCTTTTTTCATACTTTTATTTTTGTAATCTATTTTATTATAAAATTGTGTCCGTAGGAAAATCCGGAATTGTATGCGTGTGCAATTATTTTTAAGATAATCTAGATTACACGACAAAGCCGGTGTTTTGTCACTTATATTGTCAGTCGATATATAGGGGTACAATTTAATGAATGGCGGAAATAAATGCTACACTACTCCAATTAATTCGCGAAAAAAAATGAACGATGTTATAGGGGTAAGTTAATCTTGATGAAACAAATTGAACTGACGCAGCGAAACCAATGATTGTCAAAATGAATTTGCCTTAGTTTTATCCACTAAATATTTTGAAACATGAACTTTGAATTACATTCTTCATTCTAAAAAAAATGTGCAAGTATCAAAAGCAAAACTAGAAACTGAATTATAGGCCTATTAGATTCTGCGTTATAAATTCTGGCAATAAAATTAGAGAAAAAAATTAATATCTTTAAAAGCAACAACACTTTTACAGATGATATAGTTTGCCCTAATAGGATAAGCACTGCGAGTCGCAAGTATATACGCTGGTAAATTTTAAAATTTCTTCTGCTCGTTCGCGAATAAAGTCTAGTGGGCCTGTGTGTACACACACTTAAATGGCTCAGAAATGTTGGTCTAATGTATTTCTACCATAAATTTAATGTCTCGTAAATGCAAATGGGCCGTCGGTGGGCGAACGAGGCGCGCGCGCGCGTGGACAAGTGAGCGGCGCTCGATAGGCAGAAGCTATACGCGCTCACCTGTCCGACACTCCCACGATTCCGCGCATCCATGGGAATCCCAGTTGTCTGCTATTTTTTTTTTATCGGACGTGGCCGCACGAAGTTACAGCCGTTTTATTTAGATTTTATTTAAGTAAAAGTCCGTTCGCCTTGAGCAGAGCGCACAGACGTGACGGCACGTACCCGCCGGACGCAACTCCCGCTTTAACGCGCCTCTGTCTACCTTCCCATAATTCTTCTTCCTTCATACTGCGCCGCAACACTGCCGATCAAACGCTACGTGTAATTACATTTATCTTCTCTTTTCGCGTTGAAATTAAATTAGATTGCTTTGGTGCGAGGGGCTCCGTGGGATACTTTAGATCCTTGTCATGCTTTATTTTAGAAAAATGTTTCGAGTGTTGAGTACTTAGATTTGGGATTTAATTGCCAATATGATCAGTAAATGATACGCATGAATATTAATAGGAATTTTATCGCCAGTCTTAAAATCGGAGAATCATTTTGCTTGGCTATTTTTATACATTGTTAAGCTATACTTGGAAATTGAAATCTGCTAAAGTTCTTGGTCAGGAATTTTGTTTGACAAGAATGATATGAAGAAGTTATTGTTTGAAAACCGTGAACCACCCCTAATATTATAATAGAAAATGAGAAAATAATTTCAAAAAGGATATTTCTATCCACAAGTATGGTAATTCCAGGACATGTGCAGGTATTTAACTTTTAAGTAGTTTTGTGAATAAGACTCCAAGTACGCAGTTTGCATCAAGACTAACGGAATAAAATTATGAAATTATTAATGAAAGTTCGAAATTCTACGCTGCTTGCCATGGAAATCGCTCGCAACGACTATTGTCACAAGCTAATAAGAAGAACGAGGCGAGCAAATAGCACCTTAACTTTTAAAGGCCCTAAACTACGTACAACTAAAACTAAGGCACGGTCCCAAAGCAAATTAAGCTTCATCGCAGGTACCACACTAAAATCGTGTCTAAAAAAAAGCTCCGCAAGCTTTCATTAGTTAAGACCAACGAAACTCCTCGAAATCATTCAAAACATCCCTCCCAATCGAATTCGCTATACCTCCACCAGAAATCAAAGCCAAATTATGTTTAACCCTCGCGCGTGTGCCGAGACAAAGCGTCGACGGTCCGTCAAGGACCCGCGCGGCAAAGAAAAAACAGAAAAAGGAGAGCTTGGGCTGCAGCAGGCGTAAAGCTCGAGGCACGGCTCACAGGTGAACGTCGCGGGGTAAGTGGGAGGAGGGGGGACAGTGGGCACGCGGCGGGGGGAGGGGGGAGGGGTAGGCTCCGAAAGATGGCCGCCGTCTTCTGTATTCCGGTCATACAAAAGAAGCTGGCTGGCGGGCGCGGCCGAGGAGCTCCGAGCTCGAAAGAGGCGCGCTTTTCAATGCCAGTCATCTCCTGGTATGCGTGACTACCCGAGGGCACTTTGGTATTCGGCGGGCGTACGCACCGCCGGCGGAGGCCTCCCCGAGGACACCGCGGCTCTGCACTCGCGGCGGCGCGATTTCACTGATTTCACCGGCGGCGCAACACTGAGGTATCACACTATGACTTCTCGCGGGCGGCACTCACCTGGTGCGCGGCACTCCCTCGGCTCGGCGTCCTCGCGGCGGCACTGCCTGACTCGGAATGCTCGGAGGACGTGGACGGGGCCCCGGCGCGGTCGGCAGCCGGCGGCGAATTTAAAATGGTAAGTCGGCTCGGCGGCGCGCTCGGAGGAGCGAGGCGGGCGATAAGCGCGCGCGGGGCCGAGCGGAATCCATCCTGGCGGACAGGGTGAGGAATACTAAGGGAGGCCGGGGCGCCTATATCCGCGTCGCCGGCGACGGCGACGACGACTTGGAGGCTCGCGCGGCCCCCTGCTCCGCTGCCCGAGAGGAGAGCGAGAGTGAGAGCGGCAGAAGGAAGAGAGCAGCTACCCCGGGTAGGGGTAGCCGACGTCCGTCCCGAGTCTTTCCTCATCTGCAAGTCGTATAACCGAGCTAATTATCAAGTTAATATGGCCATTCTGTATGGAAGCGCCGAGCGCCGGCCAGACACTCGCCGAGCCCGGCGCGGGGGAGCGAGCGAGATGCCGCGAGGTACATTGATATTATAAGTTGCCTCAATCGCTGTATTCATTTGTAAACTAACCAGGCTAAATGTATTCACCACCGCGAGGCGGCGACGCCGGGCCACGATAGGCGGAGCCACCGCGCGCACCGGCGAGCGCCCTTCTCCGAAGGCAGCCTTCCATCCATCCTTCCTTCCTTCCTTCCTTCCTGGCGCAGCCTGCTTTTCAAATTTTCGGCTCCGCGTACGTATACGCAAGCCTCCTCTCGCCCTCGCGCGCGCTCCGTCAAATATCGAGAGGCTGCTCCATCAACATAAATATCGTTAAATCGCCTCAGACAGCGTCGAGAAATCCTCGAGCGGTCACTTCCACGGCGCATATAAATACGGGGATGAGGCGCGCCGATAGCGAGGTGCCGGCGGCTCGGTGATGCTGCGCGCGGAGAGAGGCGCCATCGGAGCACGTACCCCCGCGCTTCTCGCTCTGACGTCGTTACGTTTCATGTATTCAGATTTTTTTCCCTCCGTCGCTTGCCAAGTGTATTATTATTCCGGAGCAACTTTTGCCCCCCCCCTCTCCCCCCTCGCTTATATATCCCTTTCTCTGTCGCGCGCGGCAAGAAGGCTTTCGCGGAGACGAGGACACGGGGACTTCTTACCTGGGGCGAGCGCGGAAATACGAATGCATAAATGCATAAGCGCTCCCACCAGCGGCGGGCTGCGGAGAGGAGGGGACCGCGGCGGCGACCGCCGCGTAGGCCGTTTTACCCCTTTTTCCCCCCTCGGCACTCTCGGCTTTTTTGCCATTAAAGATTTTCTCCCTACCCCTCCCCGGGACCCCCTCCCTTATGTACACCGGCGAGCGAGAGCGATCCCAGAGTGCCAGCGCGTGTCGCGCATTTTTCCCTCGCGCGCGCCGGCTTTCTCGCGCGATTCTCGGCTTTTGTATATAAATACTCGCGACGGCAGCAAGGATCCGGGCGCTCGTGCGCGCCGGCCGTTCTTATGCGATTCGCGCGCGGGGATGCGGGAAAAATAAAAAAAAAAAAAAGAAAAAAGAGAGCGATGATCGAACTTTCTATCGCGGACGCGCCGCCGTGGAAAATGCGGAGGGGAATTTTTTTTTATGGCGCCGCGTACAAATCAACGGGACCTCCGCTGACAACTCGTCTGGCAAATTAATAATTTATTGCGAGCTGAACGTTTTAATTATACTCGGAAGAGACGCGAGTCGCAGCAACAAATTGTTTTTGCGCCGGGACGTTTCCTTCAGACTTGTAAATGGCGACGTTTTCTTTCAGTAATTTGATGGGAGCTTCGCGCTAAATCAGCGCATCGAGACGGCCGATCGACCTGAAAACCTTTACACGTATTTTTGCGAATTGTTTTTGTGCAATGTGTCACGTGAACGGAAATTTTACCGAAGGGGGGTTGCTTACTTTGCTCAAGTGATCTCAGTAATCTTGATACATTGACTGTTCACATGAATTTCGTTGAAAAAGCATCTAGATTTGATTTTTTTTTATGAGTCTTTTAAAAAAAATCTTTTTACTTAAATACAATTGTAGACTGAGCAGAAATTGGCATGAATCGATCTACTTCAATTTGATTTCCATAAGAAAATGAACGCGATCCGTAGAGACCTCGTTACCCATTTCAAGTTTGATAAATTATGAGCGATTAAAAGACACAGCTTCTACACTAATTGTGTCTGGAATGCATGAAAAAAGCTGTTGCGCAATTATTCAAATTAGGCGAGGCAAAAGACATCATTAGAGAGCGGAGATTAGTGGTTTTTTTAAGATTGCGTTATTGAAAGCGGAAAAATGAAGCTTATCCCGGAAGAGTGCGGAGGGAGAAAGGAGAGTAAAAAATGTGGGCAGAAGGCAGTCACGACATCAGGCGGAAGATTAAAAGACAAATTTGCATAACGCCGGCGCGCGCTGATCTTGCAGGCGCGTTGCGCACGTGCGCGCCTTTGCTTCTTGCTCTAAGAGACACGGCACTCGTCGAGGGGTACCTCATCGAAGCGTATTTGAAGAGTCTTCTTACCATACTGTTTTTTTTTCTTCATCAAACGATAAATGATTCCCTTGATTGATGACGTAATGACCTTTTAAACTCTGCTTTCTACTGCATGCCATTTTTTTTAAAACGTTTCGAATCCAAATACGTAACCAAACTTGACGTAATGATCAATTTTTTCCAGTTTATAAAACGAATTTTTCATTGCGAAGATTACTAATAGGGATGATTAGGATCGCGCTTTAAAATAATCGCAGTTTTAAGTAGATACAGTCGGCTATGGTAAGACAGTGTATTTCGTTTTATTTAATGAATACCATTCCATTGTAAATGTATCATTGAAATAATGGAAGAAAATTACAAAGTAAAATATGCCTAATCGAAGTAAATAAACTTGACGAAATATTAAATTTTTTCCAGCTTATAAAAAGAATTTTTCATAACGGAGATTGCTAACAGCAATGATTAGGATTTCGTATAAAAATAATCACATATTTAAGTAGATACAGCCGGCTGTGATAAGACAGTTATACTTAATGAATATCATTTCTTCGTAAGTGTACAATTTCAATAATGCTAGAAAACTTTAATGATAAAATGTGTCTAAACACTCTCTCTATATGCTGTAATATTATTTATTAAAAATGATTATTTTTATTAGCCATCCTTACTAGTAAAACGTACTGATAATGGTCGAGGAGATAATCGTCGACGAATTCAAATGAAGATATTACGAAGATTACTTTTAAGCAAATACGCATACAAATAATGACGAGTATTAACATTCATAGCGCACCATAAACAGCGATAGTTTTCGCGATATCTCTACCACCTAATGAAGCAACAACAAACAATTTACGAGAAGTTGCGAGTGTAATAACAGCGAAACATTATCGTCCTCGTGTGGGCGCATAAGATTTAGTATTAAATAGTTTGCCGGGTAAATATTTCCCCGGTGTCAAGAAATTAGCAAAAATTAATCCGGAATTAGCACCGCGTGCGATGCGGCGCGCGCACCTCGAATGAAGCTGTTTGTTAAGTCTGCGCGAGCGCAACCGCCCTCCTCCCCGCTATGCGAGTATATGCACGCCGAGCTAATTAGATTCAAGAGGAGCCTAATTTACGTACAACGGCAGATTTTATCGTAAGCAGCTCGTGTCAATAATAAACAAGTCCCGCCGAGCACCGCCGGCTTCCACTGCCTACATGTACATAACGCACTCCTCGCGGCGCGTTTTCCACCCGGGCGCGGGCCGATTAAAATTTATGACCCCCGCGTAGACAGGCTCGCGCCTCCCTGGGCCAGTTTTTAAACCGTATACACAGAGGATAAAAAAAAAAGGGGGAGCAATATTTTTGGTAATTTTTTCGTTAACCGTCGGCCATGCAAAATTCCTTTACATAAATTAAGCGATCGAGATGCATATGGATTTCGAACAATTATTTGAAATCGATCTCGAAATATCTTAATTTTCGAGAAAATCAAATGAAGTTTTGTTTTTCTGTACTATATCTTTTATACTAGAAGAATTCGGCATTGTGTAGCGTGCCTTCGAGGATCTCATGCTCTATATATAAAGATAACAGTAAAGAAAAAAAACTTGATTAGTTTTTCTCAAGAATTAAGACATTTCGAGTTCAATGCCGAACAAATGCTCAAAATCTCGATTGATCTCGATCGCTTAATTTATATATAAAGGATACTAGAACAATTCGGTGCGCTGTGCGCGCCTTCGAGGATCGGATGGGCTTAAGTTTTTTTATATATAAAATATATAGTAAAGAAAAAAAAACTTGATTAATTTTTCTCAAGAATTAAGAGATTTCGAGGTCAATGCCGAACGAATGCTCGAAATCCCGATGGATGTCGATCGCTTAATGTATACAAAGGATATAAAAAAAGGTTAAGCACTTGCGATCCTCGACAGCGAATTCCTCCAGTAGTTTAATAAACTGTCGCGGCCGCGCATTTGAATATTGTAGCATATTCACTTTTCCCCGCGGAAAGAGAGCGGCAGGCGCCGGGAATAAGGACGAAAGTAGGGAGGGGCATGGGTTCCTCTCCTGGCGAGGGGGTGTAGGGCCCTCCTAAGCTCGGCCGGCACGAGCTGCTCTCGCCCGTACCTTCGCTCATGCATGATTCAGCCGCAGTATCTCATTTCATCTGGGTGCCGGTGCGCCGCCGCTAAACTATATCTCCTAATGGTAATGCTATTCCGCGGCACATATCTCTTTATATAAGGCGAGCTCGTTCGCCGAGCTCGTTTTCCTCATTTTTTTTTTTTTTTTTTTTGCACCCTCCTTCTTCATTTCGCACCTTTTCCTTAGCCGCGCCCGTGTACCTGCCGACGTATTGCCCTTAAGTAAAATCCACGCGGCAGCTCTTCCCTCCCAACAGATTTCTCCGGCGCTTTTCTTGGAAAATACCGCCTCGATGTAGAAATACGCGTACATTTTCTTTTTTGTATTGCTATTTTTATACTCGCATATTTCCGCGTGACACTTTTAGAGCGAGAAGTATCCAACTTTTGCAGACATAATTAAAAAATTCAATTACACACCGGCATTTCGAGGACGAGCGGAGGAAGTGCGTAAAAAAAAAGAGGGAGGGCCAGGCGGCAATGAAAAGTAAATCTTCTCGAGGCAGTTTTCCCCGGCGGTGCGAAAAAGTTTCGAGTATTTTTTTTTCTCTCTCGTCCCGGCAGTGTAAATAAGCGCGCGCGGCATTTGAGTCGGGCTCTCCGAGCGCGACGTTCATCATATAAGAGCGTCGAGGCGCGCACGTGTGCGATGGACTCTCGTCTCGTTCGCGGACGAAGGGAGCCGTCGAGGAGAGCAAAGAGCCCGAGATGGAGGGAGAGAGGCGGAGGCGAGGCGCTTCGCGCTGAATCTCTCCGGGCCCACGCAGGGGGGAGGGGGCGAGGAGAAATAAAGAAAGAAATTGTTAGTTCTCGCTGTTTTAAATTACCATTTATTACGACACATAAACCCAAGGAGCCGAGGCGAAGCTCGCCGCGCGAGGCAGGAGAGAGAAAAGTCCTCGGCTTATACGGGCGGCGCGGCCATCTTTGCCCTCCCCCGCGCACATATACCCTCTTCTATATCATTGAATCCCACCTCCGCCATTTCTTTCCTCCCTTTTTTCCCTTCATTTTCTGCCGTGCAGCCCGGCGCTCGCCACACTGTAACTTCCTACCCCCGGCGGGGTGCGGCTGCTGGTCCGCGTATCTCCTCGGGCGGCGAGAAGGAGAGGGGTCGAGCTCGGTAATGATCATTACCTCCGGTATAGTGACAAGTGGAGCTCTCGCGGCGACGACCTCGACTGCAGGAAATGGCCGCAGATAAGGCTGTCACATCCATTTTTATATTATGACGAATGGATCACCTTTCTTGCGGAGGGGGCAGCCCTAAACTACTACGCCCGAGGAAGCGCCGGCGTTTATGTGCGAAATCTGCGCGGATAGATTTCGCCTGATTATTTTCTTTCTACCTAACTGATGTATGAAGCGCGGACGTATTTCTCAGTCCTTATCCTTAAAAAGTAACGCACTTTTTCCCGTAACAAAATTTATTGTATAAATAATAATAGCGAATGCACTCTTTTTCAAGTCATAAGCCTTCACTATAATCTAATGATTGAAAGACTTTAGTATCACTTAGAATTATTAATTACTTTCGTTAGTCTGTATTCAATAGTGTGCGCAATAAAACATCTATTAAGTACTATTGAAGTAAATCATTTCATTAAAATTAACACATTTTTTTTCAGTGTACTTATTAGTGTATATTCACTCCACGTATTCATATATTTAAAGAAATAAAAATTACTTCAAATTTTGGCTTAACCTAGTAACCTAGTAACGAAATTACTACACGGAGAGAAAAGTTTAGTAAAAATTAGTATAATATTTACTAAGGGAGGGATAGACTCGATTGATAAAAAATTTTACTAAAAAGCATCGTAAAATTTGCTGGACTTACAGTAAATTTTGCTACAAGTCTAGCACATTTTACCATATTTTCTAGTGAAATTTTTTATTTGTCGAGTTTGTCCCTGCACTACTAAATAGTATAGTAATTTTTACTAGACTTTTCTCTCCGTGTAGGCATCAAGACTACAGCAATTAATTTGCCACAGTCCCTTTTAATGCTCTATGTACGAAATATTTTTGTTTTAGTAAGTACGTTTTAGTTATAAGTTTCTTAGTTGATATAGAGCCATGCCAGAGCACAGAAATTCTCCTCTGCTGGATTACTTTTGTAATATGATTATGTATCGACTTGTTTAAATAAATAAATAAATAAAATGTTAAGCACTCGAAGCTTGTCTGTCTCAGTTTTTACTATAGAGTCAAATGAATTTTTACACGATTAGATGATTAATTAAATTGTTTTTTTTTTTCAGATAAAAGATTATACTTATTTTTCGCTTTAAATACACAACAAGATAAAATAAAATAAAATAAAAATTCTGAACCACGAGCTGATTTTCCGTTATTATTCTTTGCGGCATCTTCGGCATTTTTCCCAAGTGATAATAACGTTTGTTATACGACATTGTTAGGTGAAAATCCCAAGGACCCCGGCGTTCTCCTACCCGCTTGCGTGCGAATTAAGATTCGGAGAAAGGGAGAGCGATACGCTTATAGACAGCGTCTCCCATCGGCCGGTCGAATCCTCATGATAAAGGCGAGGAGGAGCAGCTTGACTCCTTCCACCTTTCTTTTTCCTTTTTTTTTATTATGCGTTCCCTCCCCCGGATAAAGCAGAGATCGTAAAGGCTCCGAAAATATCCCGATAATACCCGCTCCCGTGCATCTTTATCCCCCAGCCGAGCCCTCGGACCGGGCCGCGCAAAACAGTCTTTCATAACGTATCGGGCCAGCTCGTCTATGTGGAAATGCGATCACTTAGAGCTGGTCTCGAAGTATAATTCGGCGGAGCGCGGGGTCGGCGGTATTACTGTCGCTCCGCGCGCTGCCGGGATCGTATATTTTTTATTATTGCCCGGCGCGGGCTCTCCGCGCGCTCGAGTGCGGGAGGTTTCGGTGGGTGACCGGCGCCTCTGACCAGCCGAGCACCCGGGCGGAGGAGAGAAAGAGAGAGAAAGAGAGAGAGCGGGAGAAGTCGGGCATCGAGCTCTCCTGGGCGCGGCGAAAAGATCGCGTATCCACCCGCCGCCCCCTTTTTATCGAGTGTGGACGCTGCCCAAGGAGCCCGCGCCTCATGTTTTTACATCGAGGCAATTTTTCCATCACGCCCCGTTGCTCCCCGCGAACATCGCTTTCGGCCCTTGCCCTCCCCTCTCGCCTCCTTTTCATCTTCTGGCCGCTTCGTGTCCCTTTTTCCTCCCGTCGCCGCCGTTATACCGCGGCTCGCTTCGCTGCCCGGAGCAATAAGTATGTCTTTTGCCGTCTACGCGACTCGAAAGCTCGACGAGGCATAACGAGAAAATCATACGGGATTACGGTTGGCGACTCGCTCGCCTTCTTTCTCTTCGCTGTCCTCGCCTGGCCCTTGTCGAACGTCTAAACGGCGCGCGGCTATACCGATCGCTGGATTCTGCGTCCCCCTTCGTCGCCGGCGTCTTCGCTTCGTTTTTCTTAACTTTCGATGCGCCGGGAAAATTCGAAACGTCGCGCTCTTGCAATAACTTCACGTGCTTCCGTATCATATTTAGGGTGTTTACGTCCTGGAGTCGTGAGAGTCCTTCTTTATCAGTTCTCGTGATGATCGAACTCGAATAGTGTATCTTCTAAAAACGCTCTGTGATCAGGGATGGTTTATTTGCGTCGTGTATTGTCAAAGTGTGTATACGTTTGTTCCATTTTTTCTTATTTTTTACGTAACGCCAAAGGGATGAAGTAAAGACTGTTTTGTAATTAAAGGTTTTATTATTCTTTTCACCAGTACAAGCGCGGTGTATGATCAAAGTATGTATACGTTTGTTTTAATTTTTTTTATTTTTTATCTAACAACTAAGCCATGAAATATAAACATTGTAATGATCTGTAATTAGAAGTTTTGATTTTTCTTTGTATCAGTAAAAGCGTCTTATTAAAGTGTTTATAATCATTTTTTACGAAACATCAATGGAATGAAGTAAAGACTGTTTTGTAATTAGAAGTTTCGATTTTTCTTTTTAACAGTACAAACACGATGTATTATCAAAGTGTGTATACGTTCGTTCTTTTTTTATTTTGTACGTAATGCAAAACTAATGAAGTAAGCACAGTTCTATAATTAAAAGTTTTGATTTTTCTTTTTATCAGTAAAAGCGCGATGTATTATCAAAGTGTGAATGTGTTATTTGTACCATTTTTTTCTTATTTTTTACGTAACGCGAAAGTAACGAAGTAAACACTGTTCTGTAATTAGAAGTTTTGATTTTTCTTTTTATCAGAACAAGCGGTCGAAACGCGTGCGAGTACAACTGATGGATATCTTGATTGCTGCAATAAAAAGTGTGTTATTCCAACTGAGTAATTTACGATTAAATTTTAGACACCTATACCATCAGTTTTCAAACTTAGGCATTTTAATGGAACATTTACTGCCTTATCGGATACACATCGAATGTTGAAAACAATTTATTCTTTTAGAATTTTGCAGAGTCACTTTAATCGAGCGCACCGTGAAATTAAAGTAAAATGAAAGAAAACAGTAAAGCCTTTAAGCTCTGGCCTCACAATTTTGCGGAACAGTTAAAATACCCAAAAGCGAAGAAAAGAGAAGAGAGACTCTTAGCCCGCGAAGTAGAAAAGTACGCCTCGCGCGTTGCGGAAGCAGCCACGGCCGGGCTAAATGAAATTTCTCCAAAAGGCGTCATAATGATATTCCGCGCTGGCTGCGGGCGAGCTGGTAAATAACGGAAGACGAAGGACCTTGGCGCAGTTCTCGGGGCCGTAATGAACGAACTCGAGTATTGGCGCAGCCTTAATTGAATGAGAAAATTGCCGCGGCCGAAAAAGGGGTTGCCGGTGCCCAGGTTTATTAAATCGTGCGGTGCCGGTGCCGCTGCTCGCGGGGGCGCCTCCTGCAGCCCGGAGGCGAGCCCGGGATTGCCGCATAGTCGAGGAGCGAGCGAGGGTCGGGGTGCGCTGCAGCCCGCGCGGTGCACTCCTTCGGCGCTTGGTTGGTCCTCGAGGTCGCCGGGGAAGATCGTGGATTGGTCTGAAAAGGGGGCTCACTCTCGTAGGAGGAGGTCGGCCGAAGAGGCCCGATGGTAGGGGCTGCCCGCCGCTATATCACGTATATACGCGCGAGCCAGCCAGCCAGCGCTACCCCACGCGGCCCAAGACTTCATTATACGTTGACCTAAGAAAATCAGACTAGCTCTTCCATGGCGCGCGCGCGTTCGCCCCCACCTCCTTTTCTTTGCCCGCTATGCGCTATCCGCCCTCTCGGCGTCCTTGCCCGGCCAAACCCCCCTCCCCCCTCGGGGAAAGGGTGTGCTCGGGCGAACAGCGAAACCAGGTGCCCACCCAGCCGCGCGTCCCTTCTCTCTCTCTCTTCTCGTCGCTCAACTCTAGCACGGCGGCGGCTGGGCTCTAGTCGAGGTACGAGGCTCCGGCGAGGAGGAGAAGGGGCTGCAGAGGGTGCGGGGGCTAACTCATCGCTTATGGATACTGATGACTCGCGCAATGAACTCAGACCTCCTGTTCGAGAGAACGACGGTCTTCCCTCTCGCTCCTCTGCCTCCGCAGAGAGTCGATCGTTCCCTCGCTTCGACCCTCTTTTACTCGATTTCTCTTTTCTTTTCCCCCTCGCGCCCTCCCCGCCCCCATCCCCGCGGCTTCCTCCTCATCCCTTCCTGCACCTCCCTTCGACTCGTCCTCCTCCCCCCTTTTCGTCGTTCCGTCAACAAGCAGCACTTAATAACGTTTTCCTTCCACGAATATCTACCCGACGGACAAAAGGAAAAACTGTATACTTTATCGGATTCGCTAAATCTCCATCGGATATCGCTTATACTTTTCCTTAATTGGAAAATTTATATCAAACTTTAATTTCGCCGCGCACTCTTCTGTTATATAGCTTGAAAGGAAAATTCTACTTTTCTCACTTGTTCATTTCTCAAACTGGTAGATACTTTATTTATACGAAGTAGATCGATGGAAATAAAATGCAATGTACACGGTGATCGTCGTCTATAAAAATTTTGAATGTACGGTAAAAATCCAAGCTACAATTTTATTCACCGAATTTTTAAGGTACACGACATCTGTATACTTCTTTAAATATATCATACTCTCTCAAATTACTTCCGTTCCAATAAAATTTCGCACTGCGCGTTTAGTTTTATATATCGACGGGGCGCTTCGGATCTATGAATACTGCAGGGGATCGACCAATGGTAGATACACTTGGCCCCGTGTATACTTTCCAGTCTTACGTAAACGCCGCGGCAGTGTAAAAACGCGCGAACGCCTACCGTATTCCTCGTAACTGCGCCTCATCCTTCTGGTCGTTCTTTTTTTTTCTATTCCCTCTCCAGCCGACCATTCGTTTCTATTACCGGGCGTTAGGGGCGGCGCGGAGCCCCGCACCGCTAGATTTATTTTCACTCCGTGGATATTTTTTATGGTCCCGCGCATGTTATAGACGAGCGTGACCGAGTGAGTGAGAAAGAGCGAGTATAAGAAGCGACGCTGCTCTTCTGGTCGCGCGCTCGTATAAGTGTGCGGGCGCACGCGGCCAAGCGGGCCGAGACTACGACTCGCATAATAAACCCATAAACACCCCCGCGGACGCGCAACCCCCCGCGCCCAATACATAAAATGTCGAGCGCACACGCGCCGCCGCCTCACCGGGCCACCTACATCCCCGCTGCAGCTTCGCGTCCCGCTGTACTACGGCACAATTGACCGGATCCCCCGGACTTCATTACGAATATCGCTCCCACTTTTATGGATTTCTCTCCGTAATAGATTAGTTGCGTCGCTCTCTCTTCCTTTTTTTCTACGCCTGGCCACCCCCGTGTATTTCTCTTTGTTGCTTTTGCCACGCCGTCAATCTTTCCGAGCATTTTTTTTTCCTATACGCGAGACCAGGATGCTCGGACGTTTTACGGCCGTGATTTAAGGACTTTTTTTTCTTATAAGTGAGTCTGTGTGCGTGTGGTTGCTGCTGCTCGTTTTGGTTGAAATAATGGACCGAGGATGTTCCGGGCGATTTTTTTTTATATGGGGTATATGATTGAACCTTCGTTTGTTATACGTGACTGAATTTAATGATGCTTATATGATAACAGTCGCGGAGATGTAAGTTCAGTTAAAAATTAAATGGTTAGACGTTCGTACAAAGCGAAGATATAATAATCTACTGATAAGTAGATACAGCCAGAACCGGTCAGACACGCACTTAGATTTGATAGATTCATTGATTTATTAAAATTTCTAAAACTTTTGTAACTAGATACAAAAAATACTATTTTAACAATAAATAACTTGAAACAATATAGTAATAAAATAAATAAATAAAATATAGTAGTAATATAATAAATAAAAAATTTGTATAAAAAAGTGTTTTATTGCAAGGGTGGCGAGAGTTTTAATTTTGTTCAAAAAATATCATGCGCTTTTACTTGGATATTAAGAAAATAAATTACTTAATTGACAATTTCAAACTATACAGATAACGTAAGTAGAATTTTAATTTAAAAAACTGGAAATTCTCTTCTGAAATAAATTAAGCAACTAGTAGACATTACAGAAATATTTTTACAGTTCGCAATAGTTCTTAATATTACATAAATGAATTCTGATATAGTTTTCTTTTTTATAAATAAAAATTATATTGAATGTTCACTAATGTACAAATATATCTTCACATGGGACTTTTAGCATTAAGTTAGTTTTAAGATTATATTACTTGGTAAGTCATGGTGCCATACTGAGACAGGCCTGTTATTATGTTTTTTTAATCAGATTAATATGTACAGGTAACTGCGTTTACCTCTACAGAAATTACCTAATGTAATTTTTTTCTAATTAATAAATAAATAAAATACAATAAATTCATTCTAGTAAAATCCTTTAAAAAATGAATTTTAATTCAATGACTCAATAACTACACGGAGAAAAATCTTATAGTAAAAATTACTATATTCCGTAGGAACAGTAGCATATACTCGACCTATGACGATGTTTACTATAATTAAAACATTCCTGTGCACATAGCAATTTCTACTATAGAAATAGCAATTTTTGCTATGTCCATAGGAATTTTTAGTATGTTTTAATTATAGTAAAAATACGGAATATAGTAATTTTTAGTATATAATATTTCTCTCCGTGTACAAATTAATTGCAACATATTAAATTCGCATGGAAGACACAGAAAGTGACGCACGCTTCAATACACTTCAATCACCGCGTCAGAAGCGTCTCCCCGACGTAACATATAAAGCAGCGAGTACTGCGCCTCAAAGAATGACCAGCGAATCCGCGAGGAATCAGCAAAGGAACACGTGCGACGGAATCGACGCAAACGAGAATTTGAATGCGCGACGACGCGCCGCGGTATCGGCTGATGTGCAGCGCGACGGGCAGAAAAGGAGCTGTCGGTATATACGCGAGAGGACGACCTTGCATCGCGCACGCCTTGAATAAGGCATGCCCGCGTCATTATGAGCGAGGCGTCATATGGTTTCCTGCTCGTGGGAGCACCAAGAAAGAGCATAGCTGAGCGTCCGAATCACTTGCAGTCTCATCGATTCATTATTTGCCCGGCAGCCGGCACAATGGGGTCCGCGCGGTTTGGCGCGCGCGCGCGAGCTTAAGCCCCCGGTAAGTAGCGAGTACCTTAGCGCGCATCAAGGAAACAAACAGCCGGGCGCGCTATGAATTAAACATGCTGATTAATAATTAACAAGTCGCGCCGGGGCTTCTTGCGAGCTTCTCCCGGGGCTTTTGCCGCAGCATCTCGCGCGCAGCTGCTCCCCCGCGACGCGGGATTTGCCGCGTCTTTTGCGCCCGATAACGGCGACGACCTCAAAGTGGAGAGCTCGTGGCCCAGTTGCAGGCGCGTATTCATTAGTGCGCTGCGGCCGGTCTGCTTGGAGTCTTTTGTGTCACTTGGGCCGAGGAATCATTTCGGAACGTAGACTGAAAAAAAATTTGTTAATTTTAAGGAATTGATTTACTTCGATAGTACTTATTAAATATTTCTTTGAATGAAATAATGATTTCATTAAAGCTAAATGAATCTATTTGTTTCTAAATAAATTTAGTAGTTTCAACCAAATCGTTTTTTAACTCAATAAAATATTTAATAAATATTATTGAAATAAATGTTTGCTTAAAACTAACAAACTTTTCTTTCGGTGTACGCTCACCAAAATTTAATCTACACTGAGAGAAAAACCTTAATAAAAATTTCTATTGTGGTTAAGAAGAAGTGACAGTCTTAACAGACGAAAATTTTTTGTATGAAAAATAGTCATTTTTAGTACGAAAATTTTAAAATTCCTATTTATTTATTGGAAGAAGTCGTTTACATTTTAGTAAAGTAATCGTAATGATCGTTCGCTTATCCACGGCATAAATAAATTTGACTCTATAAGTAGATTTTCCAGTACTATTAAGTGTACTTTCTAGTAAAATTTTTTATTTCTCGAATCTATCCTGCGTTACAAAACAGTCTAGTAATTTTTACTAAAACTTTATTCTCCATGCGTGTGAGTGACCTTTTTAATGATGATTTCAGAAGCACGAATGAATTTTAATTATCATATCTTTAGCGCGGCTCTTCTTTTGTACAGTGGGCATTGCATAGCTATCGCTCTTTCTAACATAATTCGAATTAACGTTAATTAAAATGATTCTTAATGCTATATTTGTTTTTTTAATCAAGCCGATTTGTACTAATAGATTAAATTTGAATATTTACATCGTCAACTAACGTTGGAATTATTAGGCGGAATCTGTGCTGTAATAAAGGAGTAGTGTAGTGCAACGATTATCATGTATTTTAATAAATTTCCATACTTCGCGTTAAAAAAATCATTGCCAGTAATAGAACTGCCTCTATTTATACTTTTTGTGCATTTGAAAAAAGCTTAAAAACACCGCCACTGAAAATTCTTCTGTTTGTTTTTTTTATCGCAATTTAAATCCCATTCCGATGTTAATGCGTACAAAAACGATGCCTAGTTTAATTTGCTTTAGTTCGAGTACCTAATTAAATTTTCAAATGAATCGTAGAAATGGAAGATTTATTGCTGCATTGATTTTTTGGGGCGATCATTATAATAAGAGTATTTTAAATTTTGTGCGTTACAATCAGTATTGAAAAATTCATGCTAACAGAAGCTAATTCCTTCAAAATCTGATGTACGCATCATTAGTCCGTTAACCTTAATTTCCATATGCCAACTGGACACAAAGAGGCAGCAAATTTAAATTACGTTTCAAGATTCCTTGATAAACTTTAAACGCGAGTCATTTCGATATTTCTACTGCTTTCATTTGAAATGTTAATTGTCCTTAAATTTCCACTTAATTCAGTGAATAAAATGCGCCAGATTAAATAAATATCAGATAAACTCGATAGACACTTAATTTCCTTAAACTTTCGTGTAGCATTTAAATGCATCAATCTGAATATTCAATTCAGGAAATATAAACTTAGATTCGATAGTGGATCAACGGGCAATTCCCAAAGTTTACACAGCTTCCGAATTACCCTCATTAATTAATATGCAAGCCATCAACAAATAATTATGTCCTTCCCTTTTGCCATCTCAGTACACATATTCTCCGACAATTTAATAAAGAAATTAAATTTATTTCGCATAATTCATAATCAACTCCCCATCAAGCATGACTAATAAATTTTTACACCATCGTTTTATCTTACTTTATATATATATGTATACAAATATAAAAAAAATACATCGATTTCTCTGTTTAAGATAGCGATCAACCGGCGCGTGTATTTACGGGGACTGACACAAGCGAAAGGCCATCGCCAGGAGGGAGAAGCGAAGAAGGTCTCGCGGGTCCGGGTATATACACGTCGGGTTGCGTCGAGTGTAAGGAGAGCCGTGACGCGCTAGATGTACGGATTAATTAACGATAAGGCCTAATGAGCGGCAGGTGAAGTGAATAACCGGCCCCCGTATACGCGGGCGCGCATCCCCTCGCGGAGGGCCTCCCCACTTAAAATACAAGTGCGCAACTTACACGCGAATAGATGAAGGTGGCCTGATAACCGGAAAGTGCCCGGGCCCGCAATTCCGAGCGCGAATGTGCGTGTGTTCGCGCCGATAATGAGGGCGAAAAGGGAACGCAACGCCGGCGAGCTCTTCCGAGCTTAATCCGATTACCCACTCAATAAATTATCGCGACGGTTTTGCTTACATGTATATATACGTATACGCGTTATATTTATGTGTATATATGTTTGTGTACGTTCACACATACGTGTATGTTTTCAGCCTAATCATTCGTATAAAGTCCACGTTATTGACCTCTGCAGAAGGAGTAAAGTCCTATTTTATTCTCTGGACTTGTTTTACTCCTTGGAAAGATATTTTACTCGCCGGAATGTTACTTTACTCCCCGGAGAAGTACTTTACTTCCTGAAGAAACACTTTAACTCTCCGGAGATTCTATTCTTACAAAACAAACTACGTTAGCTTTCGCAGGCAGGTTTCAGTTTTTGTAAATAGATTTCAGTTTTCATAGATCCATTTTAGCTTCGATAGATAAATTTTGCCTTTCGTAGACACATTTTATTTGTTTTTTCGACAAATATAGCGTAATAATAAATGATTAGATGAAAATTTTTCAAGTTAAGTGTTCATTTTCAAATCATAAGTTCAAGTCAAGTAAAGTGTAATTATACTAACTCTCTAAATCTGAAAATGTGAAATTCACTTGAAAAATGTGAATAGTGACATTTAATACCTGAAAAATCGTTCATATGCTAAATGTGAGAATGATTTTTTGCATAAAATTTGTTCATATTTTGCAAATGAATTTCCCTTTTTAGATTTACACGGAATGATTAAAGTGATAAACTTTGTATGCACCTTGGGAGTAATAGGTTTATTAAGGATTATTCCCTCACTAAAGCTCGGGTAAAAAACTTCTCCCGCGGGAATAATCGCTCATTTTACTCCCTCGATGCATAAATAACTAACTTAAGTTCGTGCTGACCGATCTGCGAGCGTAATTAACGGGAATGCATACATATTTGATTTATGTGTACTTTCAATTGATTTTTTTGTCAAATAAAGTGTAACTATAAATGATTAGGGTGAAAAATTTTACATGCACCTCGGCAGTAACAGGTGATTATTCCCTCACTAAAGCTCGGGAAAAAAACTTCACCGCTGGAATAATCGCGTGTTTTACTCCCTCTGTGCATAAATAACTAACGTACATTCATCTTGATCGATCTGCGGGCGTAATTAACGGGAATGAAAGGCCCCGAGCCGATTAGAATTTGAGCTTCTCGCGCAGCCGGATCCGTCGCGAATCGAAATCGGGAAAGAGGCCTCGCGGCCGTTGAAGAGGATGAAAGAGTCACGTCCCGTGAATTGTGGGCCACGTGACGAGGGCGTGAGCGAGGCGCGACGCAATGGAACAATGCCATCGGTGCTCTTCGAGGAGGAATGTCACCTCGCGCCGCACCCATCTCTGTCCTTCTCTCTTGCTCTCTCTTTCTGCTCGCCTTTGCCGATCGGACTGTTATAAGCCGGAGAAAGCCGGAGAGCTGCCTTAGCTTATTTAGCTTCAACAATGACGCCTCAACTTTTGCCTTTATTTTTTATTTCGCGCCCCACGTTCGAGAGCTCGCACCTACGCGTCTCGGGGATTATTTTCGAGCGACGAGCTGCGGCAACCTGAGAGAAAGTATGCGACTTGACTTTTTTTTTAAAGAGTTTTGTCTGGAATGAAAAATGTAATTACGAGAACGAAAAAAGTTGTATTGGATTTTACTAATTATTCGTTCAGCGACACTAGAGTTTCGAAATTTCTTTTTATTAAAAATTTAGAGTGACGTGCGACTACAAAAAATTTAGTTTATACACACCGAGAAAAATGTAATTACAGACCGGACTTTCAGATTAAAATTACTATAATTTATAGTAAAATCAGTCATAAATGTAGTAAATTTTACTGGACAGTTTATACATGCAGAATATTTTCTCTAGAGTACGGCCATTTTTATTTGAGAATTCAGTCATGAACAGTACTTTTTTCTCAGTTCAATCACCGAAAGGAAAAGTTGACTATTTAAAGAACTATTACTACAAATATTTCGTAATTTTACTCGAATTTTTCAGGAACCGATAACAATGATATTAAGTACTTCCTATAAACTTAAAAAAATCGAGTCGTGTAGATTCAAGTAAATTCATTCATCAACGCGTGGCCTTTTCATTCTGAAGGATCCTTCAACTGCAAACAAATTGCCTTTACGAGTAAGCCGACGTTTTTTCTAAACAAGTTGCGCAAATAACAATAAAAAAAATTCTAACAATAGTTTCAAATGCTCCCAATCAACAATCCCAACAACTATACAAATTACATTTTAAAGTAATTGCTCGCGCAAAGAAAAAAATTGGCAGCATTATTCAGCAACAGAATCGCACGAGTAGAACGATCGCCGAAGCGAGATGGAGGCGGTGCGTGCAGTAAAAGTCGTATACGCAGTTGACGAGCGTACGTGTCACGCACTTTATAAGAATGCGATAAGCCGAGCCGGCGGCCATATTCTCCTCGTCAGACGTACAACGGACACACGCGCGCACACACTGATAAGTGAAGGCAGTGTGTGTCGGTGCCATTGTGCCGGTTGTGGTGCACACCTCTTCGAGAAGTCGCGTAGCTGCCTCGAGCTTGGCTTGACCCTGTTTTCCACTAAAATATACACGAGCGGCATGCGAAATGAGGGAGCGACCGCTGGCTGACCGATCGCTACCTCGCGCATACCTTCGGAAGCCACCGCCGACGCGAACTTCTTGGGATCGTCGCGAACTTGCCCGATCGGCCGGCGTTGATAAATAATTCGCGGTTGCACGAGCAGGCCTTCCAGAGAGCAATCCCCGGCCGTTAAAGCACATTTTAAAAGACTGTTACGCCGTGAAAAATGATCTCCCGATAAAAAAATTAAGTTAGGATCAAGTTTAGCCAAAGTTCATGTTTGGCGGTCGTTGATGTGATCGTGGGCAATGAGACTAAATAATAAATAATTTTGCGATACTTTATACAAACTTCAGATGAAGTTTTTCTTAAATTTAAAAGACGTTCACATGACCAACGTTAAGGACAAATAAATGTTAAGAATTATTTTCTATAACTTCAGCGGTAATTTGTCCGTTTGTATCACACATCTACAATCTTCTATGAAATATATAAGAAGCAAGTTCGGTAAAGTCTCATTGCCCATGTTCATATCAACGACAGCCAAATATAAACTTTGGCTAAACTTTATCCTAACTTAAATTTTTTCACGCGGGTTGTTAAAAATAAATTTATGTACTGTGTATGGGAAACTGGCCACAGACTGATAATATGAAAGAAAAAAAAATTATCGTATCGTGTAAATTTGAAAACGTGAAATTCACTTGGAAACTGTGAATAGTGACATTAATTATATTTGAACACGTAAAAAGCCGTTCACGTGCTAAATGTGTGAATGATTTTTCACATAAAATTTGTCACATCATATTTTCCAAGTGAATTTCACATTTTCAGATTTAGATATTGAATTGTAAACTTTGCCAGACGGTATTGTAATTTTTATACTGCATAGT
The DNA here is from genome assembly GCA_018906775.1 of Sycophila sp. Sp_5. Taxonomy (NCBI): domain Eukaryota; kingdom Metazoa; phylum Arthropoda; class Insecta; order Hymenoptera; family Eurytomidae; genus Sycophila; species Sycophila sp. Sp_5. The sequence goes on from JACCID010000004.1 coordinate 447,986, forward strand.
ATTTTTTCGTAATACCCATCGGTGATCACATTCCCATTCAGTATAGATATTTTTATTAGACTGTCTTGTCACACAGTGCACACGTGCAGAGAAAAGTTCTAGTAAAAATTATTATACTATAAAACAAATAACAAATTTTATTATCAAGTATATAATAAACATTTGCTATAGACTCACTGTAAAATTTACTTAGACTCTAAGAAAATGTTACATTATAACACTTTCTACAGACTGAAACGGTTGGAGTCAAATTTCCCTCTCAGTTTATATAGTGTAAGCAACTCGTAGAGGTAAATTTGACTCCAATAGACTGAAATTAGACTCTACATAAATATAAAAGTGATTCAAATTCATGCTAAAGTATAGTAAAATTCGCTGTAACGTATTACAGATTCACCTAAGTTTCACTCTATTTCACTCCAGGTGATTTATCGTGTGGTATAAAATGTTTGACTCGTCGATTATCTACCCGAGCATTAAAAAACAGTTTAACAATTTTTACTGCAATTTTTCTCTCCGCTCTCCCTGCAAAGTAAATTATAATCAAAGCGCACTTACACAAGCGCAAAACGATCACCGCAACAGCATAGTAATTCCAGCAGCGTCGGGATCTCGAGACCGTCAAGATCGCGGGGAAAGACGAAACCGCCGCCAATTTTATCAGCCGCCGAGGTCGGACGGCGTCGACGTCAGCGCAATTAATAAGCCTTATACGCGGGGAAGCGGAGCGCGGAGGGGTTGCCCGGCGGCTTTTCCAGAAAAACGCCCTCGGCGGAGCGATCTCGCTCGCGCGATTACGCTATCGCAATTACCGCGTAATTTGCGACGCGCTCCCCCCGGTAATAACAAGGACAGGCTCGGCTCATTCCCATCGCGCCGTCGTCGCGTTCGCTTCGCGGAATACCGGAAAACGGCGGAGGGGAGGGACGCATCGCGCGGCTCCTTCGGAGCGAGTGTGCAGAGGCGTCGCGCGTCCAGTCCACGGCGAGTAATAAAGATTATCGCGAGACGGGTGTACCGGGGGTGTAAGAACGGGTGTTAGCTCGTTACACGGGGCCCGCTCCGTCGGCTCTTATTATCGCGGCGCTGCAATTAAAGAAGGAAGTCTAGAAATTAGCGGCGGGAGGTGGTGCGTCGGGCTCCGACGCGCGCCGGCGGAAGGGGGAAATTAGGGGAACTTAGGTGAGGGCCGCCGTACGCGAGTGGCGAGGCCGCGGGAGGGAAAGTGTATATACGCGGAGGGGGACACAAGGCGCAGAAAAGGAAAAGCTCGCGGCGGCGAGAAGTGGGATGGCTCTGAATATGCATGGGAGCCGAAACGGGATGAGGAGGGGGACGAGATAAGGGCCGACTTATTTTTCCTGCTTCTCCTTTTCTACGCTTCGTCCTTATTTTATTTTGGCGCTAACTACCCGCTGCACCGAACCCCGTGCCCGGGATGGCCTCGTTCCCCGTGTCTCTCTGGCTGCTACTTGTCCTGGGCATTTCGCCCTTGCGTCGCCAACATCGTTACTCTTTACTTTATACTTTTTTCCTTCTCTCGCTTCATATTTATTTTGCTCTTTTTTAATTTAGTCTTTATTAGTGGGTTATTTCACGCCTTTCTTGTTCCGTTTTCTGATTTCGCAGGCTCTGGTTAACTTTATTTTTAGTGCTGGCAGTTATATTTATTTTTACTTTGTAGATAAAATGCTATACGCTTGCGTTCGTCGATAAATCTTCCCTTTAAATCTGATCTCGTGCATGATAAGTTTTTTTTATTTAAATATTTATCATGTACGAAAGATACTAAATAAAATTCTACAAAAATACACTCCGTAATGTATTAAGCGATCTAAAAATAAATAATTAAGGAGCACCTTCAGAGCATCCGATTTAATATTGTAAGGAAAATATAAACAAATTATATACAATATTTTTTTATAGTAAAAATGATTAAAAAGTCGAACAAAAGTGGAAGAGTGTAAGGAAAATATAAACAAATTTTATTCAATTTTTTTTTTATAGTAAAAATGATTGAAAAGGCGAACAAGTCCCTTAACTATACATTCAGATTCGGATAAACGGAAGCAAAATATTTTTTAAATATTGTTACGTGTTAAAAGTGCCAAGTGCTTTAAAAGTCAATATCAATGCATTTAAATTAATTGTGAATGATTAAACAAAAAATAATAACATTGGAAATAAATCTTTTTAATTCAGGAGCGCATTGAATAAACATTATTAGTTTTATATACGAAGATTTATGTTGTTTGTTGATAGCGATACCAAATTTTACGTTATATTGCATATATAGACAAAATAGCCAAATGAATAAATCTCCCGGCTGTTTTGGTGGATCGTTCGATTTATTGAAATGGGAATTTTCGCAAGCGAATGCAACTGGTAGTGCTTTGCCAGTTATGGGATTAATTTAATACCATTTTCACAGCGTTACGATTATTGAGCCCGCGAGCGTCCACGCCATATTCCTCTGCTAACAGAATCTTTTATTAAACTCCTCTACTCTGAAATATTTATTATCAAAAAAAAAAAGAATAAAAGCCGTAATTTTCGAAAATCGCAATATGTTGCTCCAACACTCAAAGTACTCCGCGTACCTACACTGATTCTTTAACCCAAAGTCTTCGCGGCTTTAAAAAATAATTTTGTCATGGTATTTGAAATAAAGAAGTATGCATTAGCATTGAAGAAATATTTCTTAATGGTTAATGCGCGATCATCTTTACTGACAAAAATCCTGTGGATGGCTTAATAGTTAATGCACCGTTTCTTTACATCTAATACCTACGCCTTTGGACTATATTAAATGCGCACGGCTTTATATTAAAGACACTGGCTTCGGATCAAAGGATCTTTTCTATCAGTGTAAGTATTACACAAAGTCCTTGACAAAGTGAATTTCTCAGAACCTTCGAAGTCCCACTACTATAACAAGCAGTGTGAAATTCTGGAAAATTTGTAGATGGAGAAAAACGATAGTAACCACGACTACCCAGAAGTCCAAGCCAAGGGAAAACAAACAGGAGGCCATTGGAGGGAAAAAAAAGGAGAACAGCCTGGCCATCGGGAAATCTATCGATCTACGGCCACAATCGTCCCTACGATCGTGCGATAGGCGCTTTTCGGAAGAGACCGGCGCAGCGGAAGAAAACGTCGGAAGAGCACCGGCGAAATCGGCGAGCGTATACGCACGCGGGCCCCATTAGTATGCGCCCGCGGTCTCATCGCGCGCGCGCGCTCGTTGTCCTTTCCTTTTTTTACGAGCTGCAGGAACCACTTCCTTTTTTTCTACCCACAGCGATTATCGATCAAAAAGCTCATGAATATGCATGGGGCGAGGAGCGGGGACGAGGGGGGCCCGTTCCCCGAGAGCGCACGCGCGTCCGCGTTTTGTGGGAGCCGAGCATCGCCTATAACCATCGCGTAAATACACCGGGGTCGCGGATTGCTGGAACCTCGTTTTCAACTCGATTATGGCTTGCTCGACCTTCCTTTTATTTTACTTTATCCGCTTTATTTCCTTTACCTCCTCTCGTTTTTTTTTTTTTTAAACTTGTTCGACAATATTTTACTCGACAGTCGATCCCTCTTTTCCCCCGCGCACATCACCACATTCGCGCTTGATTTATGAATGCTTCTTTTTTTTTTAAGCAGGGCAAATTAATGCGGGCGATTTATGGCTCATTAGTGCAAATTGTTCGTTATTGAATTGATAGTCATATTCGCATGATATTCGATCATCAAATCAGGGAGTTGAACAATTTTCTTTGAAATAATATTGAAATTTTTCGGTATTTACATTGGATGATGTCGTTTAATATTAAATAATGAATTATCGTTTGGTTAAAAATTTAAAGAAACTTAATCAGCAATTTATATATTATTCGTTAATTGCGTATGTTTTTAACAAATATAAATCCAGTTTCGAAAAATATATTAATAGAACATTACAATATAATTTGTAATAATCAAAGATTGCGTAATTTATCAGATTATATTATTGGAATGGAAATAAAAAGTGGACTTGTTTTGCAGATACGTTATACATGATTAAATATTGCAGTTAATTATTAATAAAATGATGCACATTAAAAATCAAATGAAAAATAAGAAATTTACATTCTGAAATCAAGTAATGTAATAATATAATCAATTGTATATTAATGATCCGACGGTTTATTCGATTAAATATTAACTTTAAATTGATATTATTTGATAACCAATGAATTTAATAAGTCTAGAATAAAAATCCAAAGAAAACAATACAAAAAACGTCATCAAATATGTTTTATTGCAGTTTATACATAACAACTATCACTTTATCACTGCGTAATCGTCATACTTTTGTCATTAACCGTCTTCCTACACTTTAACGTACCGCATAATCGCACTGCGCAATACAAGACACTTCACTGCTCAACAAAAAAAAGAGAAAGAAGAAAATAACGAGCCTAATTACGCCTATAAAAATCATTAGCGCAAGGCCGTCCGCACGATGATCCGAAGCGTGCTCACACACACATATATATATATCAAAAACACAAGGAAAACCAAAAAGCCAAACGATCGTTTTGGACTAATTAACGAGCAGCGCTCGGCCCCTTTTTATTTTTCGAGAAAAAGAAGGCTAATAAAGACCAGGCGTACGGCGAACATTTTTTTTTCTCCCATGCTTTCGCCACTCGCCATAAATTTCCGTGGGCGTTCGGCGACCGACGGCGAAGGAACGCTCGCACGGGGATCTTCCCCTTTCGGGACGCTCGCGCGCGGGGATAATAAAAATTTTCCCGCGCAAACGAGGTCCACCCATAGAAAACAGCTGACTGTCGTTCTCTCTCGTTCCCGGTAAAAAGGGAGCACGTCGGCGGCGGAAAAAAGGAGGAAGAGAGTGTGCTGCGGCTCGCTGAAAAAAAGGAAAAAAAAAAAAAAAAGGAGCGAGAAGCGAAGCGAACAAGCAACGAGCAACAACGGTCAGGCCGGCGGTAACGAGATAGAGGATCGCTCGGCGAACGGAAGTGGAAGAGCGAGCGCCGCGACGTGTACGGCTTGCGCTCGGGGGTTCCGCGTGTTGTGCGCGCCGCCGCCGCCGCTACAGCGGCCCGGTGTACACGTCGCCGTGTAACAACGTCGCGGCCGCAACACACGTATATGTATACGCCCGGCAGGAAGGAAATGCGAAATAAATATAGCGGCGAGAGAGCCGAGGCCCCTGTGGGGATCGCCGCGGCTCGCTTGCACCACTTGAAAACTGGACGCGCCAGCCAGTCCGGCCAGAAAGATACATATTTTTAAATATTTTAGTCACGCTCCGCAATCGCCTCGTCACGCAGCCTTGCCGCCTACTCTCTTGCCTACTGCCCATTACCTACCCACTATACTTACTCGCTCGCGCTCCCGTGGGGTGTACGGTTCTCTGCGCCGGAGCTGCTCCTTTGTCCCCCCCTTCTCCTCCTTTCTAGCCTACTCCCCCCTCCCACCACCCCCTTTGATGGGCGAGAGAGTAGAGACGTAAATTATCGCGAGCGCGGGACAAACGAGAAGCGAGGGCACCCTCTATCGGTTATCCGCCGCTCGCGGGGATAAGAAGCCCCGATCGCCTTGGAGCGCTCTAATTACGCCTGCGCAAATATGTGAGCTCGGTACACCTTTTTCGTGTTTCTTTCCTTTTTTTTTTTGGTTACTTTGGTTTGTTAGCGATGCGAGGCACGCGTGAACCAATTAGTTTTTAATGAGGCCCTCCGCCCGAAAAAAAAGGAGGCTCAATAAAATATATAGCTCCATTGTGCAGCCCCGGGCGAGCGGAGTAAATCACGCGGGCGACAAATAATTCAGGCATTTATTCAATTTGGACGTGGCGGTGAGGCGCTCGGAGTGGAATTGCGCGCGGCGAAAGAGGCATCGCCCGTATTTGCCGACGCACTTATTCCCTTAATTTATTAATAAGATTCCGAGGGAGGAGGAGCGCACTGGCTACGTTCGCCTTTAATTTCCGGCAATTTGATCGCGCCCGTACCGCTCTGTACACGTGTTATATATACGTATGGGAGGCGTACGCCCGTGATTTAAGAGTGAACGCGCGAGGCGTTAAAGTCGGCTAATTCGCGCGAGCCGCGGCGTAATGAATGCACGGCCGAATCATTATCATATTCGCGGTAATCGATTCACGTAACATCGTTTACGTTTTTTGCATTCGAGAGGCCGCGCGTGTGTATGCCGCCGTGCACCGGCGCAGGCCAGACTCCGAGCCGCCAAAGAGAGGAGCGAAAGTAAAAGTGTGCAAGCCTGTTTATTTATGCCACATCGGATTCTTATCTCGGATGGGTAATGACGGGAATCGATTGTCGGGGATGCCCGCGCTTCTGTCTTGCATTATCGCGGTAATTGCATTCTATCGGGATTCGATAATGCGCTTCAAAACTTTGTAATCGACTTTTATGTAACGGCGCCGATTTTATGCGCCCGCGCATTCATTTCTGGAGTGCGGTAGCTGCTTGTACAATTAGTGAATACGAGGCAGTGAATTTTCGCATTTGACACTTCCTGATTTTAAAATGTATATGTTAAGCGTTCTAATCGATTGTAATGGATAATTTAAGCTCTGCGCTTCTGACGAAAATAAACACTCTCTAAATACAAATAAGTGAAATTCACATGAAATAAATGAATACACTACAAGTCTTTTTAATATCCAAAAGTCGATATCATGTAGAATTAATAGTGTATATTCACTTGTTCGATGCGATTTTTAGGAAGCACATTTAAAAAAATTAATAATTTAATTTGTTTTTTTTTTTTTAAATAATACAGCAAAGTAAACTCTTCCAGAACTTAAAAAGCTTGTAACGTAATTTTCGAAGAATTTATTTCACTTAATTCATAGCTTGAAAATGATCCTTTCTTCAAACTTGCCTTCATTCATTATGAACGATAAAATTGCGTACGTAAGTGACTTAAACCTGCCTCCTGTACTCCTTTATTTACTACCATGTAAAAAAAAAACTTTGATTCTTTCTCGGTTCGCTGTAATACGTTGTGGAATATTTTTGCGGTAGTACGTTAAAGAGAAAACACGTCTAAAAGCTTGCGGGCAACAAAATAAAATAGAGATGATTTCCCGGAACAAGTTTAAAATGCAGACAAACCCGTCAACGGCAAAGTCGGTGATTTATGTACCTGCATAATACGAAGCGAAGAGACAAAACACGAGGAAAACGCGAGGTAGCGAAGAAGAGCGTTACTTTTTTTTCGAAAAGCAGGAGACAGTGCGCGCTGGGGGCACAGGGGTTAAAAAAAAGTCGCGAGGGGAGAGAAAAATGAAAGAGCCTAAGCCTGGCGGCAGCGGCGAACTTTGGGCTCGGATTTAACGAGTGGACGCGTCATTAGAGGTGACAGTAAAGGAGGCAGAAGTGTCGCGGCACGGCAAGAGTGGAAAAGGAGGCGGGAGGAACGTCTCCGGCTGATGGCTTCGGACCGAAGTGAGCTCGCGGCGGAGAGGCGGGGGGGGGGGGGGGGGGCGTAGGACGGCGTACACGCGGGGACGTCGCTGGAAATGAAGCCTCGGTGCCCGGAAAAATGCGAGGCTCCGACTCCCCGCATACATTTCCATACATCAGAGACGAACTCGCAGCTTTTCTGGAGCGAGAGGACGGGGCTAAGCGAGTCAAACCTCGGCGAGGAGGCCTGCGGGGTTGCCGAGCCGGGATAAGAGGGTCACCGGAATAAATCCGGCTAATTAGACGGGGAAAAACCGCGAATTAATTGCGCGACTCCCTCGGCTTGTGCGGTCTCGCGACGCGACGATTTTCGATTTCGTTTACGGCGCGCGCGGTACTCCAGCGACGCTCGCCAAAGTCAACGAAATCAAAGCGCGAATTCACGCTGGGAATACGGGAATATATTTTACGGAGATGTTTGCTCCCCCGCCTGGGGAGCCTGCCATTTGTACAATTTCTTTTATCGGGAAAATTTTATTCGATTTATTTTACTTCTAATATTTGAGTGTAGACTCTCCCTGATTATATAGAATATTCAATCTTCAATGTCTTCTTAAATACTAATGTTATTTGATATTTTATGTGCTTAAACACTAATGAAATAGTTTATAGGTATTATTTGTAAATAAAATTTTATTTATCTGAAAATATTCGATAACATGTATGTAATTCACCATACTTAAAGTACCTTTAAAAAGCAATGGCAGGATCAATTTAATAAAATTAAAGAACAAATATAAAATTTACTTCTACTAGATCAAGCGTGTAACGCGCGGAAATGTTTAGCTTTATAAATAGCGTCACAGCAAACAATTGAAAAACAAAATAACATCTACAGCTCGACCAATCATATCACGAGAAATACTGACTATAATGAATCCTCCATCGATTTTTTACTTATTGATTTAATTAATAGCCCGGCATGAAAATTTAGAAATTATTCATATTAAATTAACATAGAATTGATCATATTCTGGTAAAAAATTTCTAAGTTTTCCAGCAGGAAGTCCAATTCTAATAATTTTTTGTTTGTTAGATTTCACTAACAGATTAATATAATAAATCTTGAATTTAAACAAAAATTTAATTAATAATCTGATATTTATTTTAAATGTAAGAGTATTAATAAATAGTATATAAAGCTACTCTGATTGATACAAAATTATTTTATTTTACTAATAAATTGAATAACTTTTTGGAGCTTTGAGTCTTGCAATTTTCATTGCGGTTGCTGACTAAAGTAGGAAAGCTCCCATCTCGCCAGTGCATCGCACTAATATAAGGTAAGAAACGAATTTTCTTCCATGAAAGTAGCGCGGCATTTCTAAGCTTCCACAATCATTAACTTAAAAATTAATTTAATCTGCTATCTATTTAAATTATGATAAATCGTACACAAAGCTGCACTGATTGGTAAAAAATTCATTAATTTTTCTAATAAATTGAATAAAGCATTCGAGCTTTGAGTCTTGTAATTTTCATCGCAGTTGTTGACTAAAGTAGGAAAGCTCCCATCTCACGAGTGCATCGCACTAATAATATAAGGTAAGAAATGAATTTTCTTCCATGAAAGTAGCGCGGCATTTCTAAGCCCCATCAGCCCGTGCGTTATATGGCCCGAGCAAAGCTCAGAAAAAGCATAGTGACCGGGCGACTCGCTTCTCGACGCTCTCCACCAAGTCAAATACAGCGCGGAAGCGAGAGATGGGGGTCGGGCTGGGAATCGGATGAAAAAGCGAGATAGACAGCTTCTTCGGGCGAGCCCAGAGTGCTATATATATATAGGCGACGGAGGAAGGACTTTAGCCGCCGGCGAGCGTCGGAGTGTTTGCGAGCTGCGCTCGAAAGCTCTCGAGGCTCTCCCGCGCGGACCCGGAGACTCTCTCGCATCGGGAATGACGCCGGCGGAGGACGAATGGATGGATAGGAAGGCTGAAATGCAGATTTCAGCGCGATTCCTCGAGACTTCGTCTCCCGGCTGAAAATTTTCTCTCCCTCCGGTGCCTCCGTCCGCTTCTTTAGCGCGAGGCGCCTAGGATTTACTTAGCGCTCGAACTCACTTTATATACGGCCTCCTGCCTTGGCTCGGCATTTTACGCACTGCCGACCGTGTGTACATATAGAATGCGCCCGGAAAGCCCGCCATTTCCCACCTGTTCTCCTTACATTCTTTTGGCCTTTACCGTTTCTTACCTTTTTTTACTCTCTAAATATAAATAAGTGAAATTCATGTCAAATAAGTGAATGTATACACTTTGCAAAGTGACAAGTCTTTCAGAGATCGAATAAGTAATCGACTTGTCTCGCGTAGAATTAGTTCATATTCACTTATTCAATGTGAATTTTACGAATTCATTTTTAGAGAGTTCAATTCTGATTACTTATTTTATTTATACCTTTTTTGCATTAACACTGAGAGAAAAAAAAACTTAATAAAAATTACTATTATGATTAGGAAAGGAGTGATAGTCTTGACAAGCGAGGAATTTTAGTATGGAAAATAATAATTATTAGTACTTAAAGTATAGTAATTTTTAAAATTACTATTTTGCGTATATAAAATTCTTACTTGATAAGACTGTCACTCTTTTCCTAACTACAATATCAATTTTTATGAAGTTTGTTCTCTCGGTGAAGGAGTATCTTATATCATTATATAATTATTTAATTTTTAATTTGATTAAATCCCTGGTAGAAATTTGAGCTGTGATAAACAGTCACTTGGCCAGTTCGTAATGAATCTTGAAAATTTTGAATTTATATAAAATTATCAGACTTCAGCATTAAAATGCAATTTTGATTACGTGCATTCAATTTCTGCTGTACTTATAAATTATTGTGTCTAAATAAATACACGTGACTCTTTAAGTATGTAATTATTGAAAATTTTTTTGCAAATTAAATATATTTCGATCTTTAAATTAGTTATATTGCATCATTTTATAGTAAGAATTAGTAAAGTGCACATTTATATGTATACACTGCCGGCCAAAAGTTTGGAAACACTACATATTTCGAATTCCGAACGAAATAGTTTCCAAACTTTTGGCCGGCAGTGTATAAGAAACAGATTTTTTTTTATACAATAAGGATAAAATGACTCAACAAGTATAACATTAAGTCTGAGCAGTGTTTTTGTCGACTGGAATGAGTGATTCTGACGTAGGAGAAAAGCCGAGAGTATCACCGACTGATCATAAGTCAAAGGCGTGTAGCACGTAATCGCAAGGCTCTCAAGCTGCAGAAAAATCAATCACGCCGATCGAGCGGAGAAGAATCGGCGGGCGATGTTGGCTGGACGCGGGGCGCAAGATTCATTAGGCGCCTTCGCAGAGGAGAGAGAGAATAGAAAAGCATTTGAGCAAAAGCGACTCCACGCAGACCAGGGCGTCATGTAGGATGCCGAATCTCAGCGTAAACAAGGGGATGGACGGAGGAAGGCTCGTGGGCTCGCGCTGTTCGAGTGGCATATATATGGCATATCTCAAGGAGCCATGGAAGAAGAAGAGAGTTGGGTATATATAGCGACGCGTCATTGCCGGCCGGGGCGCGTGATCGATGGCGCTGGCCGTTATCTCCTTCCACCCCCTCACCGCCTGGACGCCCGCCCACCCCCTTCTTCCTCGAGCAATTCATCATCTCCGTCTGTTTTTCACTTACTTTATATGCAACGTATTCCATAATTTTTATTCAGCCAGGCCGTACCACCCCCATCCCTCTTCCACTAAACTACCCCCTAGTCTACTTTCTCCACCCTCTCGTTTTCTTTTCTTCTTCCTCTTCTTTCTTTGCCCTTTCCCAGCCTCTGTTTTGTTGTTTTCTCGGCGGAGGTCTGCCTCCCCTTATGCACACTGGCGCACTACTCGACGAAGGTATGCGCTAACTAAACTTTATGCTGATTCATCCGGAATCAGTGGACGAGGCCTCTTTATGTTTTAAGCGGTGGCCGAGACGCGCTTCTTAATCGCTTTCGAAATAGATAAACTTTCGAGGCGAATATTCTTGCGGAGGTTCGACGTTCGCGAAATTTTTAAAGTAAATGCAAAGAATAAATCAATGAACTCCTGAGTAGATGCATATCGAGTAGATGCGCATCAAGTACGAGGCTCTTTAGTTTTGCATATTATCTTACGAACTTTGATCTTGTTTCACTCAACTTTTTCTACAGTTCAAAGAGCGAAGAACTGCTGCACTTTTTATGCAATGTGTGTAGTACGTCTATTCTCAATTTTGCTGAATAATAATTCCGCAAGTTGTTTAGGTATATTCGTAAATTTGAATTAAAAATTACTATTTATTTTGCCAAGCTTAATTGAGCAATTTTAAGTATAAATATTTACTTTAATAGTACTTGTCAAGTATATTTTTTTATATCAAGTAACTTTTTTTTTTAAAGCTGTCAAATTTATTTAAAAATAAATAAATGCCTGTTAAAGGAATGTTTATTAGTACTTGTTAAATATTTCTTTGTGAATCAAGTAATTTTTTTAAGCTATCTAAATTTATTTAGAAATAAAATAAATCCAATATATAGTACTAAAGAAATATTTAACAAGTACCTTTCAGGTAAATATTTTCTTTAAAATTACATCATTTTTTGCAGTATATCAACGATGATATTTTTTGTATACATTACATATTTATTACAAAAAAGTATAAATTTTTCTCTTTCAAGATTTAGATTCTCATTAATTATCGAATTTGAGGTATATATTTGTTTGCAATGCATCAATGAAGATATTTTTTGTATACATTACAAATATATTAAAAAAAAGGATATAATTTTTCTCTTTCGAGATTTAGACTCAGATTAATTGTAACATTACAATTTTAGTATACAAAAAAAAAGTATAAATTCTTCTCTTCCGAGATTTAGGTTCAGATTAATTGTAACATTACAATTTTAGTATACAAAAAAAAGTATAAATTCTTCTCTTCCGAGATTTAGGTTCAGATTAATTGTCGAACTTTAATATAAAATATTCCGGAAGAAAAATCAGTTATTCATGCAAGCTGCTGTCATAGGCATGCGGAGCGTCGGGACTCCGTAAGAAAATTCTCGCTCGCGCGTTCATCCGCGTAGGTTCTTTTGGTCAAGGAAGGAGTATCTGTCTATATCGCCCGGGATTACGCAGATTGCGCGCGACGTTCCATACATATGCTAAAGGATCTGGATGGAGATCGCACGCGGGCGCGTTTGTTCGGTCAGTTTGATTTATCGGCATCGAAATCGGCCGCTCTAAATTTCTGGGAAAATATGCTTCCACACCAGCTCTCACTCGCGGAGCCCGCCCTTCCCTGGATTTCCATAAAATGAATTATTAGACAATCGACCGATCCGAACAGCCTTGTTTTGGCTAACGTTATAATACGCTCCGACGTTTTTTTTTTATGCGGAAGAGATACACGCAGTTTTGGACAAGCCTTGGGGTTTTTAGCTGAAATTTATATAGTTTTTGCTTATGCTGCGTGAAAAGAGCACGTCAGTCAAAGGTCTTATGAAATTTTTCTGTTTTGTTTTAAATTCACTCGCGGAAAATAAAAAGTGATTACATTACTTTATATTTGTATAAAATAAAAGTGTGTAGCCGTTACAACTGATGTAGTATAATTTAAATAACTGTAATATCTGCATGCATTTGGCATAATTAAATTAGGACGTTTGTGCTCGATTGCCATTAAAATATTTCGAAACGTAAAATATTTTGAGAATCAGAAGTGCAGACGTAAAATTTTGAAATTAGCATAAGTGGTAGCAGGAAGTCTGGTTTTCTGAAACTATTCGACATTACATTGATAACATCAACTCAACGTCCCTGCAGTATGTGAACGGTTCAAAATACAATTTAAAAAAAAAATGGAAATCCAGTGGCTCTTTTCTTGCATTATAATTGCCTTGTCGTTAAATTTAATCTAAATGGATATTTACTACAACCACAATGTTATTTTATTATTTCATGTAAACGATTTGATGCTAATGTTATTGAGGTACTTTATTCTACGTAATACATAAAAATTATGAAAGTAATATTTTACATAATTTTTCAACGCTGTAATTTACTCATACAACAAGTATTTATTTAATGATAGGTTACAAAAAAAACTTCTCGTAAATTTGTCGATATTATTAACATACAATATCTACAATACCTGAAAATATAAGCAGTAAATTTAATAATTATTTTGGTTATTTTAGAGATTTGTAAATTAAAGAATTTCACAGACTTGTAAACTGTACTTAGTATTTTGTATATTACATACATTATACTTACGCAGAGTATATACTGAGAGAAAAAATTGTTAATTTTAAGCAAACATTTATTTCAATAGTTATACTTATTAAATATTTTATCTAGTCAAAAAATTATTTTTTAAAACTATTAAATTTATTTAGAAACAAATAAATTCATTTAGTTTTAGTGAAATTGTTACTTGACTCAAAGAAATATTTAATAAGTACTATTAAAGTAAATCATTTTCTTAAAATTAAGAAATTTTTTTCCTGACTATAATCCTTTAATTTTCCTTCTTTACTTTCTAATACTAACGTGATTACTCCATACAATATTATGCATAATCTTCGAATACCAATATTATCATTAAATTAATTAACTTAACGCTTAGTAACAGGCAATTTATTTATTCCACTACTGAATGAAGCGTCCTAAGCATATAAAAATAGAAAACCTTGGTGAAGTGGGGAAACGCGTGATCGAGAGGCAGAGTAATAGCCCTCGTCACGATTAGCATATCAAGAGAAAAAGTCATCGCGCAGCCATAAAAGTTTATTCCCGTGGCGTGCGAGGGAGCACGCGAACGTGTAGCTGAAAGGAGGCAAAAAAAAAACGCGCGCTGCGTCCACGCGAAGGGGTTGTAATCGCCGTTACGCCAATGCCACGGCCGACAGTTTGCGCTTATTACGCTCTCATTTCTCTCTCTCTCTCTCTCTCTTTTAGACGCGCGCTCGTGTGCCCTCGCACCGGGCCCGCGAGTCACGCTCGTCGCGCGCCTGTACCCATCCGAAAGGAGACGGAACCATCAGAGAGCCTCTCCGTAGATGGTATCGCGGGAGCGCGGAGGTCACGGTGCTTACAGGCCGCCGGCGCAAATATATATTTTTCGGCCGGCCGGGCGTGCATTGGCCTTCTCGGCCGACTTTACGAGGGGACAGGAGCCCGATCGCCGCCACCTGGCGCGCAAGGTGTTTCCGAATCACTTCGCTCTCTCTTTCTCTCTGTCCGGGACCTCCTCTCTCCGTCTCCGTCGCACGAGCGCGTGCCGCCCGCCGCGATCGGGGAGAGCCGCGCGACACACACACACAAAGTTTTTTTTTTTCGCGGCGAACAAGCGTCACGGGCTCTTTATCAGAGCCAGGACCGTTAAGTATTTCTCTTGATGCGGCTGTTTTCGACGAAATAATTGGCTCCTTCCCCGGGCCCTAACTCGCTCTCGTAAATGCCTCGGCGCGAGCCGCGCGCTATAAGGACTCGCGTGGCTTTATTGAGATTCGCCGGCTGGCTCGCCGCGCGCACTCTTAATCGTCAGCGTATATCCTTTTAATAGACACTTGGGAGCCTTTAACGCGAATGCCTCGCTTGTAAGCCAGACGATATTCCGGCTCGTGTTGATAAAGATACGAGCCTAATTAGTGTTTAATTTCTTAATTTATTTTAATTTATTGTCTAGCTTTTTATTCCAATATTCGTTCGTATATTAGTATCTTTTTTCTTCGTGGGGATACTTGTACTTGATTATTTGTCAGTTTATGCATGATGGAAAAAAAATTTTATAGCTTAATTGAACTGTATGAAATGTTTTATTGAGGGATGTCGATTTTAGTGCTTAAAAAATCAAGAGTTTGTTTTTTTTTTAATTAAATTTTTATAGCTTTCTTCAATAATTGAATTTTTAATACAATCCACTATGAAATGCATTATTTTTTTCTCAATCTAGATTTACTTTTAACAATATTGCCTAAGGGTAACAATTGTAAAATTTTACTTTGTAATTGTAATAATACTAAAATCGTTCTGCAGTTTTCTCAATCTATGATAAAAATCATTTTTAATTACAAATACTTCAAAAGTTACAGGATTTCATTAAATGATTAAGCGTATTGCGATTTAAGTTAAAACCGACTGATATCGTTCACAGATAATATTTACTACAATTAAATTCATTTAATTGCGTACTAAACAATTTAAACGCAAAATACCCTCATCATACAATTACAATTACATGGAGAGAAAATTGTTTTGTAACGCACGGCAAACGCGAGAATAAAAATTTACTATAAAGTATAGTAAAATTTACTTTAAGTTCAGCAAAATTTATTGCAAGTCTAATATATTTTACTATATACATTCTTGTCAAATTTATTTGAAAAAAATATGAGATTAATTAAAGATCAATAAGTGATTTATTAAAAGTATGACACTTTTTAGTATAATTTAAGATGAAAAGTCTTTTACAAATATTAGAAGATTTTGAGATCACTTTAAGATGTCAATATATTAAATTTTATTATAAATAAAGCTTAGTTTTTAACAACGCAATAAAAATCAAACAAATTTATAATAGTAAATATTTTATTATTTTTTATTTTTCTTGTAATTTCTATATATAATAAAGTTTAAATGTTGACTTATTAAAACGATCTCAAAATCTTCTAATATTTGTAAATGACTTCACCTTAAATTATACTAAAAAATAGTCGTAATTCTGATAAATCACTTTTCGATCTTTAATTGATCTCGTATTTTTTTACGCGGGTGTCCCTGCATTAAAAGTCAGTCTAATAATTTTTACTAGAACATTCTTCTCCGTGCATCGTAATCAACTTTGTATTTCCTTTCATAAAACTCTTGTCATACGGTTGTCAAATCAAACTCCCAACTTCTTTTAAGAGCCCCAAAAGCTGACCATCAAAACAGGGGAAAAGTGGCGGAACCTTTTACGAGGCACCCTGCTAACCAAGCTGTCAATTTTTCGTCGTTTTTACGGCGCGCTCGCATGCAGCTTTCTCCGGCAACGTCCGTTCGCACTTGGCTATCTCCGCTATCTCGTTGCGGGGCTGCTCGGTCAGTCGGTTGGTCGCGCGCGCAGGTGAAGCCGCAGGTGGACCATCCCAACCGATCCCCAGTTACCGGAGTCGACGGGACGCCGCCGCTGCCGGCTTTGACCTCGGCAGGCGAGCTGCTATTATTTCTCGTGCATGCGAGGAGGCAGCGCCCGCAACGGAAGGACTGCCAGCTGCAATTTATCCGTGGCTCGCGGGAATCAGAGCGAGCTGCAGACGCCGCTCGGCCGAGTGGCGGACCATTGCGCAAACGCGATCCACGCGCTAACATTTTCAAAGATCGCGGTTCCATTCGCGTACACTGAAAAAAAATTTGTTAATTTTAATGAAATGATTTACTTCAATAGTACTTATTAAATATTTCTTTGAATCAAGTAATAATTTCGTTGAAGCTTAATGAATTTATTTGTTTTTAAATAAATTTAGTAGCTTCGAAAAAATAATTTTTTGACTCAATAAAATATTTAATAAGTGTAACTATTCAAATAAATGTTAACTAATTAAAATTAACAATTTAGTTAGTGTAGGCTGCATTCTTTTGTCGCTTAAAAAATCTGGTGTCGTGCATTTAACTTTGAAGAAATTTTGTAACTTTGTGTTAGTTCGAAATTAATACTCAGTTGGTTGTCAAATTATTTTTTTAATAATTGTTGTTTTATCAATATAATTTAAAATTCATTTAAAATCAATATTGTACCATTTTAATATTTGCTAAATTTACTATTGTATTTAATAAATTTCGTGAGTGTATATACGTGTATTTACTAAAATTAGTTGACACCGTCCTGTGATTACTAAGCAGTGGAGCTTTTCTATTTATTTTCGCTAATTGAACTTTAAATAGTACGTATTTTTTAAGTACATCTGTTAATACTACTATACTAGTGACTTCAAAGAATAAGGACATTAAAGTTTCTGTTCCCATTGTTTTATTGTTTTTTTTTTTTTAATCAAAAGAATTTGAAATGAACTAAAAAAAAAGAAAGCTTTTTTAATGCTGTAATGACATTCCATAAAGAACTAAAAAGATTGTAGATTGAAAAGATAGAATAAATGTTTCAAGGATTATAATTTCCATATTAAGCTTCAAAAATATAAATTATATAAATCAATTAGAATAATGGAGTATGGAGTACGTTATTTCTAAAAATTGTCTTTTTGTAAGTAAAAGTTATCGTAAACTAAAAGTGAATAAATAAATAAAGTGTCGATTCGTATTTAACGCGAATTTTATCTCCAAATTACAAACTATTGTAGAGCTTGTAAAATCACATTTCTTTAAACAAACCCTGATAATTTTCAAAAGCTCTGCGAAATCTTTCTTGCAGGACATATCCTCATGTGGTTAAGGATAGTTCAAGATCTTGCAGAGAGAGTAGCTACCGATTGAGCTGAGCTTTCGGCAGACGCACGCGATAGAGAAGCTAAAAACTCAGTCGAGCTCGGGAGCTTGCGAGCTTTCGGGGTGCAGGTAGCGCCCCTCGCAACTTCCGTCGACCGCCTCCAACAAGCTCCCTCCTACCGGCCTCGCCTGGAACTATGGCTTTCCGCCTGCGAGCTAAGGAAGTGCACCCTGCCTTATCGGCCTTATCACTCCTGCAAGCTCTCCCTCTTTTATTCCACTCAATTGTTACACACACGTATTTTATTTATTTTTTTTTTTAAATATTTTTCAGTCACGTATCAAAAAAATGCCAGCTTCGTAGAATGATTGTATATAAATGACAAAATAAAAGAAACAATTAATTTTTTCATCATAAAATAATTGTGTAATAAATCGGTTTTACAATGAAGGCCGAAGCGATAAAATTTTGAAAGGACTGTTGAATGCAATAAACGTAACGTCGCTTAAACCACGTGTAATTCATTCCTCAATAGCGCAACTCACACGTTTCTGTTTCTATACTATATACAGCAAAAGCAAAGCGCGCGAACACACCAGTCGCATATAAAGTGTAATAACGAAACATTAATTCATAAAAAAAAAGGATAAAACGTGGCTGAAAAATCATTCGTCCGGTATAAGAGGCAGTAAAAAAAAAAAAAAGAGCAGAGCCGGGACATTAATAACCGATAGGTAAAAGGCTGCAGGGACGGAGTAGGCGAGAGAGCACGTGCTCCAGTAGGATCGGGCCGCTTTAGCACGGGCTCACGCTCGGCCGTACGGGTTGCACGGGTAGTTTCTTTGTGGAGTCGCGCGGGAGCGGCGTTTTACGCTTTTTGTCACGTAGGCACCCCATACGTGAGACTCGTCTACGTACGGCAGATTATACCTATCCGATCCGCGTGCGTGCTCGCCTTGGCCGCTCCGGCCGGGCGCGCGCGCGCTCACGGAGGAGAAGGGAGCCCGGCAACGTGCCACTGTCATACCAATTAATCGCCGGGAGATCGCTATCGCCATGGGATGTTTTCCGTCGCGGGCCCTCCGCTCTCTCCCTCCCGCCGCTTATTACCTAGGAATGCCTTTCGCGCGCGCCTTTTTCACGGCTGCAGTAACGCTCGAAATTACAGAGCGCGCGCGCGCGCACTTGCAGGAGGGGCCGCTTCACGCTTTCGGATCCCGTCGCAGCTCGACTGACAGATGGCCGAGAGATCGGCCGGGGAAGCCAGATAAAGCGCACCCGCTAATGAAGAAACTAGCCGGCTCCTATGCCGCTGTTCAGCGGCCGCGAGATCCCTGCCCGAGATTGCGGGGAAAACTCTGCGCTGGCGGATTTTTTCAAACCGAGTCTGCCGATACCGATCCTCTCCTTTCTTTCTTTCTCACTCTCTCCATAAAAAAATAAAATAAAATAAAATAAATAAAATAACTAAATTTTGATATTGAAATTGTAATGGGGATGAGGCAATGATTTTTGTCGTTTTTATAGCAAAATAAAAGATTATCTATCTATTTATCTATACCTGTCTCTTACATTGAGGGAAATGTTTTGAAAAAATTACTATATAGTTTGGGAGCGGAGTTCACGACTGCATTTGGTGAAAAGAATTACCATTCTGTATTATATAAATTTTACTAGATTTCTAGTAATATCTATCTACTGTTCTAGTAAATATTACTAGTGTAATTTGCGTTTGTAGTATAATTTGTAAATTCTGTATTATAAATTTTACTTGAATTCTAGTATTATGTATCTACTATTGCTAGTAAATATTTCTAGAATTATAGTATAATTTGTAATTTATAATACAGAATTTACCAATTATACTATAATTCTAGTATAATATGTATCTACTATTCTAGTAAATATTACTAGAATAGTAGTAATTTTTGCAAATCATTTCTCTCGGTGTAGGATTGTATTTGTTATAAAATTGTTCATGTACTTGACTAATTTTGACTGTGATATGATGTATATTATATGTATATATTCTATTTATCTAACTGAGATCGCACATGCTGATCTTAAAATTGTGCGAAAATGTAATTTATATTTGTATTTCTATTTGAAGTATTTGTATATTTTAATTTTGCCGATGAGACAAATACTTTCTCTCTCTTCCTATACTGACACAAGAGGTGCAATTTTTGTTTATACCTATAAGTCTCTCTAAGGAAATTTTGTAACTTTATAGATAGGTCCTTGAGAAAAATGAATGTATTACTTATGTCCTGTGATATACTATTTGTATTAATAAATCTTGCAATTATGTATTATTTTTGTATGTATATATAATTTTTGCCATGAAGCAAAATAAAGGATTGTCTAACTACCTATCTGTCTCTCTTTCTTTTTTTTTGTCATATGTTCACCTTTTTTTTATATACCGTCCTTTTCCTTCCTTCTGTTTTTGTCGAACGGAATTAATTTTCTCTTTCCTTCTTTTTTTTTTGTTTTCATCGTCTCTCGCGAAGAATTTTTTCGTCTCCTGTGCGACGAGCAGCGATGCGGCTGGGATTTTATCGCGCATATCAGTTTAGCGCTGTTTTATAGATGACGCATGGGGGGATCTCGTTCGGTATTCCGTAGCAGGTAGACGAGGCTCAAACTCGTCGTGCGCGAATCGAATTTAACGCGCACTGCTTACTGAAAGATTGTCTCGGACGCAACGTTTACGCACCCTTCTCGCACTTAAATCTACTCCTTTTTTTTGTCGTCGCTTGCCGGTCACTCCGTTGTTCTAGCATTCCTCTTATCGCTTTTTTTATTCTCTTCATTCCTGCTTTATTGTACGAACATTATACAAAGCGCATCGTTAAATATAAATATTTCTTTTCAACGAAACTTTGACGGACGTAAAAAGAAGTACTAGTAGTTGTGGGTAATTTTTAACCACACTGAGAGGAATGTATAAACTGAAAAAAAAAACTTAATAAAAATTGCTATTGTCATGAAAGGAGTGACAGTATTGACAAGCGAGAAATTTTAGTATGGAAAATAGCAATTATTAGTACTTAAAATAGTAAGTTTTAAAATTTCAGATACTAAATACTACTATTTTTCGTATAAAAAATTATCACTTGATAAGACTGTCACTTCTTTCCGGACCACAACTGCAATTCTTATAAAGTTTTTTTCCTTAGTGTAGTAAATTTTGTCATAAATACAGAATAAATTACTATATACTGTACAGGAAAATGATATATAGTAAAATTTGCAAGACTTTTTAATGTATTTACTTTAAATTTTAACTTTAGTAATTTTCGTCCACTTTCTCATACAGTATAGTAATTTTTACTAAATCATTTCTCTGATCAGTGTACGCTGTGTAAATATTAAATATGCATAAGTGAAAAATCTCTTCGAATAAGTGCTTAAACACTTAATTAAAAGGAAATTAACGTCACGACGAATGAACGACACGAACGCGAAATTAAGAGTCTTCCAAAAATAGCGAATCAGACTTTTCACTTCAAATAAATGCATATTCACTTATTCGAAGTGATTTTTACTTCTTCATATTTGGAGGGTGGCTTTTCTCGCGTACACGACAGACTTAAATTGGTCCAGAGACGCAATTATTGACGAGCGAGTTACCCACACAGGCGTACACACGTATAGAGGGTCTCGGGTGGTATATTATACGTGAGCGGCCGTTGGTCTGAAGTTTACTCCCGCGCTTCACGGCGGTATATCGCGAGTACGGGCGACGGCGGCGGTCGCATATAAGCGCGAGATCGTGGGAAGATCGTAGGAGGAAACTTGTCCGCGGTTCCCGCGAGCGGAGAGGAGCTTATGTGTAGTCGTGCTCGTGCCTCTGGCGCAGCCTTTAAGACCCATGTGACACGTGGGAACATTCGGCGTACGCGCGTGCACCCCTCCCCTCCCCCTCCGAGCCTATACACACCTCCTCGGAGGATATATCGCTGAAAAATACACCTCCACATTGTCTCCCCCTCGATGCGTCTTGCGCAATCTCGCGTATTTACGGTTGCTCTTTTTTCTCCGCGAGCGAGCGTTTTACGAGCGCGCGACGCGCAAAAAAAAGAGGCGCGCGCTCGCGATGATAAAAAGAGGAGGGAAAAAAAAAATGAAAGAGGAGGCGATCACACCTCGGCGTTCACACGTTCGTGGGACTGGATCGTTATACGAGCGCTTATGTGCCGAGCGCTTAAATTCCACCGAGTTCCTTTCATTGCGCGCCATTCCAGAAATTTATATCTTTAAATATGTCTGATTGATGACTTCCTCGTGGAGCCTATGGCACTCATTGCGCTCGCATTGAGAAAAAATAAGCGGGCGTTAATTAGGAGCCGAGGTTCCGAAGGTTCCAGCGCCGCTTTGAAAAGCGCCGTTTATTGTTTCCAGAATCGCCGGTGAAAATGGCATTCATTGTTTCTAGTGAAGACATTATGTTTTATAGCTACGCGAGTAAAACGAGTCGATGCTAAAAAAAAAAAAAAGAACTTGAAGCAATTACGACCGTCTAGTCTTTAAATATTTACTCTATAATAACTCCTTTTCCCGCAGACGCGCGCTATGTACATTACACGAGTAAATCAACGATCGTCCAATTCCGACGATTTTTTCCCGTTCGATCTCTCATATTTTTCGATTGATATTTTATTTTTTCGTCTTTACAAGCTTAAGCATCGCCCGTATTAATTTCCAATGGCGCTCCGCATTGAAATGCCAGACTAGCCGTATATTGACGGCTGGTGTTTGTTTTAATTTACATCAATAAACATATTTCCATACTCATTAGGGTGGCGTCGATGGCCGAGGTCGTCGTGACTCGGGCCTTTGGAAAGATATGGAAAATCAGCGTCGCGGCAGGAAATCCGTTCGGTCGTAACGCTCCTGAAATTTCGGCTGAAATAAATAAAAAAAAAGAGAGAAAGAGAGAGAGAGAAAAAGGTGGAGATCGATAAGAAAGCGGCAGCGGCCCGGTGGCGCAGCGGCAAATTGAGTCCAAGTGGGCGCACGCATGGGAGTAGGGGCAGCGACGGGAGAAGGTCGCGCTGCACGCAACATGCGATTGACGAGGAACAAAAGAGAAATAGAGAGGGAGGAAGAGGGAGAGAGAGAGAGAGGCGGGTGATTGATTTTTGTCGTGCGGCTTTGCTCGTCGCTGTCCGCTATCCGCGATTGTGCGCCCGTGGGGTGAACCGCCGGCGTCGCGACGCCCTCCGCCGATTGGCGGTTCCCGTCCCCCGGGGGCGGCGCTAATCACCAGACCGTGCACGAAGCGACAGAGACGGAGCTCTCTCCCGCGAGCAGCCGAACGCTCCGGCTCTGTCTGCCGACGGAGCGATTCACCGGCTGCCGAATCTAGACGCAAATACCAATGCTTTTTCCACGACAATTACATCCTGGAGCTACTCTCGGGTGTCCGCTTCTATTCGCTGCTATTCGCTCGCTCCATTTGCGCTTCTCCATTCTTCTTGCCCAAAATTTTAGTTTCTATTTTATTTTTCAGTGAAAAGTTTATCTTACTTTTGATAAGGCGGGGATGCATTAATTTTTTAAGATACTAAAGCTTTGAACACGACAACTATATCCTGATGTTATTCTTGGGTGTCCGCTTCTATTCGCTGCTATTCGCTTGCTCCATTTGCGCTTCTCCATTCTTCTTGCCGAAAATTTTAGTTTCTATTTTATTTTTCAGTGAAAAGTTTATCCTACTTATGATAAGGATACTAAAGCTTTAACCACGACATACTATCGCTACATTCTTCTTACTCAAAATTTTCTTATTGTTTAATTTAATTTTTGAGTGAAAATTATATCCGGCTTTTGATGAGGCGACGCGATGCATTGGTCTTTAGCGATATCTATGAATGCCTTTTCCACGATAATTTATTGCATCCTGGAGTTACTCTCGGGTGTCCGCTTTTATTCGCTGCTATTCGCTTGCTCCATTTTGCGCTTCCCCTTATTCTTCTGACCCAAAATTTTATTTTTTATTTTATTTTTGAATGAAGATCATATCCTGCGCTTGAGGAAACGACGCGATGCATTGGCCTTTAGCGATATCAATGAATATTTTATTTTATTTTATTTCACTTTTGAGTGCAAATATGCGGCTTTTGTTGAGGTGGCGATGCATTGGTTTTCAGATTCAAAGGGAAAAGATTTGAAAGCTAAAAATATAAAAATAAAATAAGTGGGCATATTCAACGTCTTTTCCGAGTATATGAGCTATAATCGTAAAAATGCATTCATTGTAGTTTCTTCGCTACGGTCTGCAGTTAAGCTCTTCGAACAATTTAAAACAAAGTATTCATCGGCGGGATCGTAAAGGGGAATGGCTTGGCACTTGTTCGTTAGTTACTTTCAATCTTATTCACAGTCATTCTGATGGACAGTAATTATAAGTTGCTGCAGTGCACTCGGTTTCTCATTAATGCCATGTGGTAAGATGTTAATTCTGCAAATGAGCTTCGCAGGATTTACTGTTTTAAATTTAAAAAAAAATATATATATGTATATAAGTTTATTCAGGTGTGCTTCGTTTTTCAGTTCACACGAAACATTTAAAAAGGTCGTGATGCACGATTCAGACCTTCGGTTTTCGAATTATGCACTTTATACTGCAATTCGAATGCTCTTTTTTTATATTTGCTTCGATTCGTATCAGTTTGGAAATAATTAGAGTTTTTTAATAAAATCATTAAATAATAAGCAGCATAATATTTATCTCTGCAACTAATAATAAAATTTGTAACAACATTATTTTTTTACATTAAATTATTTAACATGAACGTGTATTTAGTTGAATTGTTGGTATCGCATATTGCATTCATATGAATAAACGAAGAATTATATATGCTTCTAAAAATTTTAAAAGGCAGAGGTAACTTCAAAAAATTGTTAAATAAAATTTTTATTACATTTTCATAACTGTAAAAGGGTATATCGCTCGTGCTTAAATTTCGCAAACGAATTATTAAAAAGGGATTACAACCAAAACTGCAATTAAACGAACACAATCGAAAAAAAAAGTATACAAGCATCGTAACGTTTGTCTCGTCACGATTACCCATCTCTGATGAACTACAAAAAAGGAGTCAATTATTTCCAGATTTAAGCGAAGCCTTTTTGCATATCAGCGCTTTTCCGACGAGAATTTCGCTGAGTAAAGGCTCCAATGTAGTTTAATTTGATAACGCTGACTAAGCGCAAAATCAACACTCTTTGATAATGAATTAAAATGTAAGCCAAGCGAATGCGCTCAAGTTCCTCCTTGCGTATCTCATTAGCATTATGGCTGTCGTTAAAATGTAGTTACAGAAAACGAGTTATTTGTCCGCTTCGATCGGATTATGACGCCGGGGATATAGGCGATCGGAAGGCGGGCACGGGAAAACTCGATTATCCGCGGCTAGACTTGAGCGCCCGAGCTAAATAAGAGTAAGACAGTCTAACTTCGTTATTTTCCAGGGTGTTAACGAAGTAGCGCCGGAAATAAAAGTTCGCCGGCGAAATAGGAGGAGATCGATGACTCGGGGACTAATTTCGCGGAGCCAAATTTTCCCGAGGGCTGCAAAGGTGTACATTGCACAGCACCGGCTCTCTCTCTCTCTCTCTCTCTCTCGGTTTTCACGTGTGCAGCGGCGCGAGACGCGGAGGCGGCCGGCGGCGGGCCGTCGCGCGCTGCACAACTCTGCGAGCAGAGCGCCTGGAGGGGTTCCCGGCGCGGGTGGGGAGGCGGCAGCCACCGGGAGGGGAAGGGCGGCCGTGCGGTGCGAGCGAGAGGGCACGACCGCGGGGGGATCCCCGCTCCGAGGCGAGCCGCCGCCGCCGCCGCAGACTGCCCCGGAGGAGGGACCAATGGACATGCGCGGGTGTGACGCGACACCACGGCGACCTTCTGGCCACCTCCAGAAACAAAATGGCTACCTTCACTCGCAAGCTCGCCGCCAGATGGAGCCACGCCTATCGAGCGCGCTCGCTCGATGCACTTGGCGACTTGCAGTGTAAAATCGAGTAGGCACCATTTATTTGTTTATTTTATTCAAGTGTTATTTGTCGGTGTATTTGATTTTTTTAATTTGCATAAGGAAAGAAAAAAGTATGATGCGGTTGATGAGTTTTTTAACTGCCGCTGTAGTTAATTTTTTAGAATTTATGTAGGAAAAGAGAACAATATTTTTTCTTATTCATTTTGGTTTGTTTAAACAAATTAGTAATTGCATAATTCTATATCTATTTTGAATGTTTAATAGATACTTCGTCGTACATTTAAATGATATTGTTAGTTTGGATTTTAATTTTCATTTTATTAAAGTATGATGCAGTTGTTTAATTTGTAATTGACGCTACAGTTATAATTTCTAAAATTTATGTATAAGGAAAGAAACAATATTTTTTCTTATTCATTTTGGTTTGTTTAAAAAAATTAATAATTGCATTATACTATCTATTTTGAATGTCTAATAAGTTTTTGGTCATAAATATAAATGATATTGTTAGCTTAGATTTTTATTTTTCTTTTATTAAAGTGTGATGCAGTTGTTTAATTTTTTAGCTGCTATTATACGAATTATTTTACGTTACATTTATTCGAAAACTATACTTTGATTATTATTCGACGCGTAAATAACAAAAGTAATTTTCGAAGAATTTTATCTTTTTACGATCGAATTGTTTATTTATTTTTTCGTTAATTCGAAATATTGTAAAACAGTGTTAAATAAAGTACGTGATGCTTGCATCAAAGTGCCTTTTTAGCTCGAAAAATATGAACCATAAATAATTCAGCTTGAAAAGTGCCTTGGTAAAGATTTAATCAACATAATCTAAAAAATAAATTGTAATCTTGTACGGAAGAGTGAGTTATATAATGAACGGAGGATAGAATGGGACACTTATATGAAAATAGCTTGTCCAAGAAAAAAATCGCTCATTAAACTCAATGTACATATATTTAAACAAAAATTAGTTGAATATATATTTATAAATATTTATTTCGTTTTATTTTATTTCTTCGTTCATTCACCTATACCTGTCATTGCTATATCCAGTTAAACATTAGGCCAATATGTTGGTATGAATAATTCAAATATTTTTGATTAAACTATTGTCATTCTTAAATATATTATCAATTATATACAAATTTACAATAAACTAATGTTTTTCCTTAGCTTCACGTTGGTTTTTATTAATATTGCCTTGTTCATAATTGTTTGAATTAACGTTTCACATCTATACAAGGAATAATTTCACGTTTCTCCTTTTTATACGCAAATCAAAGAAATTTCAAATACACTAAATGATCATTATATTTCAAAAGAAAAGCTTTTCTCGCAGTTAACAACAAATAAAAAAAAGAAAAAAAAAACGAGCACAATGATCGACTAAAATAAAAGGTCGGAGTTATAGGTATATCGAGCAGCCGTCATAAATTTCACAATATTCTTAACGTCGCGTGCCGCGGCACTTCGCTCGACATTTCAGTGGAGTCGACGAGCGGGAAGGAAGAAGAAGAAAAAAAGCGGGCCGAAGGAAAAAAAAAGTGAGATTGTAGAATGAGTTCCGGCGAAACATACCGTGACAGCGAAACACTTTCCCTTACGGGGACATTGATTGGCGAGTGTATAACGAAGGGAACGAAGGAAAGGTGGCGCAGGAGGGGGTGGCGGGAGGGTTGAAGCGGAGAAGAAACGAAAAGCACGAGTCCGCCGTGAGTCAAGCTGGTCGCGACGGGGCGACGGCGGTGGCGACGGCGCTCGCTCAGCCGAATGTTTTTAGGACGGCAGATAGAAAGCCAGGCCTTCATGCATATTCAACGGCACTCTCAACTCCTCCGTCACGGAGGGAAAGAACACCCCCCTATAAGCACCCGGGCGCTCGGAGCTTCTCGCTCTCGCCCCTTCTTCATCCCTTCTTCCTTCTCTCTCTTACGCTCTCTCTCTTACGCCCGAGCGTACAGCTCGAGAGCCACGTCGGCTCGTGAACGAGGAGAGAGAAAAGAATTGGTTTATTATATACGGGCGAAAGAGAGCCGAGCCGCGGTGGATAATTAAAAAAACTTTACTCGCCGAGCAACGATCGGGAAATGCCGCGAGCTTGTTAGCGCGGGCCAGCCCTCTTCTCGGGGGCTGAATTTCACTTTTGATCGCGCATAAACTTTCCTTTCGTCTAATTTCGTGTCCTTTCAACCTCTTCATTACTGTCCATTCTCAAGACGGATGAGAGATCGATGTATATATATATACAAGAGGTCTGCTGTTTAAAGGTCGCGAAGGAGGGCGTGTACGTGGGAGGGGCACTTAAATAATTGAACTTTTCACTTTGATGAATCTCGGTATACCGTGATAGTCTACAGCGAGCGAAAACGGCAAGCCCGAAACGATCGATCTAATCGGGGGAATATATACCGGCCGAATCCTTCGTTTCTTTTTCGCCGCAAGAGCGAGCGGCGCGGGTTTATTATCGTATCTGGCAAAGTGATTCCTCGGGACTTAGAGACTCGTGCTTTACACATCGTCGAGCCCGGGCCACGCAGATGCGCGAGCGCCGAGGAAGGAAGCGTTCGGTTACGACGGCGATAAATTCGAAGGGAGGATTTCGCGGTTGAGAAGTGCGGAAGCGCCGGCGCGCAGTCAGACCCACGCGTATACGTATATAGACGCATACATGGGCGCCTCGCTCGTCCCCGGTTTGCGAGGGTGGGGAGGGGGGATGGGTTGGATGTCCCTCGCATTGCCCTTTGATATCTGCGCGTTTCTCCCTCCTGTGGCTTCTCCGCCCGCAGTTTCTCTGGCGGATCGTCGTCACCCCCTTCGCGCGACGCGGAGGACTGATCGTGGCGTGGCGCGATCATTTCTCGAATAATTGCTTTTTCTCACTCTCCGCACGCCGACTGCTTTCTATTATCCGCTCGCGTTTGTTCCACGGTGTATGTGCGCCCTGATACCTTCGCCGGCCATCGGGAATTTTCGATTCCCCTGTCGTGTGTTCGTTGCTTTTCCCTTGTAAACACGCACACGCACCTCCTGGGAGTTTCGGATTCTTTTTTATTAGTAAATCTATGTATGGAAAATATCGTGGTGACATAAATCTTTTCATATGTAAAACATGTTATAACTGCCACTTTGTACGATGGTTATATACTAATAATTTATTTACAACTTTTTTTACGATTTATAGAATTTTTTTCTTAATAATTCATTAGTATATTGTAATTATTATTTAGAATTAGCAGGTAGCTTCTTGTAAATCGTAAACAAATGTCGATCATATTTAAGAGATTTATTTGTTTTTCTTAATTAAAATCTAAGTAAAGACAGCTATAAACTTTTGAAATCTTTATGTTTCTTTCATCTTTCATAGTATGAACAGTATAATACTACTATTTAATAATTATTGTAACATTCGTCATAAAGTTTTGTATGAAATTTTTAAGTAAACTGGAATAAGTGAAATTAAATGAAGTACATTTATTTCACGTCAAATATCTTTCATTAATTGCACCAAACGTGGAAATCTTTTTGTCTAGAATATAATAAAAGACTATCCACTTATTAAAGCGAAATTTCACTTATTCGTCATTAAAGAAACTACAATAATTTTTTCACTAACAAATAAGTAACTTGTAATTGTATCAAAACAAATCCTACATTTCTACTATCCTATAATGAATACAAAAAACCTACATTTCTACTAAAAAATACCTACATTTACATAAAAAACCTACATTTCTACTAAGAATACCTACATTTACAGAAAAAAACATACATTTCTACTATGCTATCACGAATAAAAAAAATAAAGGATTGGCATTAAACAACATCGTTTACTATAGGAACAAAATAAAAAGGAAGCCTCCAGTCTGCTTTGCACACAAACGATAGAAGACGCCAGAAGAATTAGTTCTCGATGCAAAAGCGCTCGCCTTGCCCCCTAAAAAGTTCGTCCACATCCGGTCGCCCAGGTCTGATTAAATGTCGCTCCAAGAAGGCGAGCTTAGCCCCCACGTCTCCGCGCTCCTTAATGGAAGACGAAAGTAGACCAGAAGATATTATATAGCGGGCGTGCAGTCGGGTGCGGCGTCCGTGGAAAGGGGTGAAAGAAAAACAATCGCTCGCGGACGAGTCATCTTCTTGTTTTCACTCTCGCCTCCTCCTCTCTATTGTTCTCCCCCCTGCCGGGTCCTCTTTTGACGGCTCGGCCGCTTTTTTAGCCGGAGCGCTCCAACTCTCTCTCTCTCTCTCTCTACTCGGCGAGGACGCGACAATCGATATCTCGGCGAAGCGAGAAAGAAGGAGCGAGGCGGAGAGCGAGTCGGGGGACAAAGGCGCTCGAGAAGGAGAGCACGGGGGAGGAAAGCGGTCGAGGGGTGGAGCCTCATATTTTGCTCATTAGCGTCAGCCTCGGCGTTGTCAGCGTCGGGACGCCCTTGCGGATGTCGCGGTGCGCCGCGACCCGACAGAGACCATCCATCATCTTGTCCTCTCGGCGAGTTCGAGCGCGCCGGAGGTCCACACCCCGCTCGTTCCCTCTATATCAGCGCTGCGCCCGCGGTGCCTCCGTCCTTCTCTTTCTCTGCGCGCCTGCTGATCTCGTAGGCGGTCTCGTTTTCCGCGGCAGCGACCCGCGCTAACGAAAGACAGATTGTCGCCAGCGCTCGAGGTGTGACGTCGTCGCGCCCCGCGATTATTCCGAAGCGATGAATCGACTGTTTGCGCCGCTTCATTGTAGATATGCACCTATATCGGAGAGAAGAGAGAGAGAGAATGATCTTTTTAACGAGCTCGACCGCTTTGTTGAGGATCTAATTGATTTCGATATTTTTTATTCTTTATTTTTTGGTAGAGGACGTCCCTCGCCCCCTCGGCGCATAATCGACGCCCTTATTGTTCGCGTATGGCAACTGCGCTGAATTTATATGGGGCGGTGATTTTTTTTTTATTGGAACAGCAGCGTTATATGAAGTGGCGTGCGTCGAATAATTAATTCTTTCAACGCGGAATCGACTTTTACGAGTGAACGGGGCCGATGCTACCGGGTACACCTCCACATTACGGACGCGCGCGCGCGCGCCTCGCACACAGACGGGAGTGTCTCGGGCGCAGAGAGCTTTGTTATCGTTTGAGCAGCTTGTTATGCAAATTGCCCAGTCGTATACCTGTTTTCATATAGGTGCCAAGTGCATTTCAGATTTATAGGTCGGCGTAATAAAGTAACAGGCGGAAGAATGCGAAAATCTTATGCAACCTTGTGTGCACAGTTTATCACGCGCGGCGGGGGATTTTTTTGCCATCGACAGCGGGGCGCGGACGTTTCCTGATCCGCGCCGCACAGTTTTATTCGAATCCGCCGATGATTTACAAGAACTAAAGCGCTGGACACGGTGTGAGTGTTTCCGCGAGTATATATATATATATGCGTTATAAGCAGGCCTCGCGCATTGCTCCAAAAGAAATTTAATATTCCCGCGAAGAAATATAGCCCCTGCAAAATTATTATGATGAACGGCGCACGCAACGGCAGTTAGGATGATCTTATAGCAGTAAATCCTGTCCGCGGCTGCTAAACATCGTATCGCACATTATTTAATAAAATATCAATTTATCCTACGGACAACGAAAATCGCCAATCTGCGTATACCCGATGACTGTTTATATCGCGGCGTTCCGATGCGACGAGAAAAGGAAAAAAAAATTCAATCCCGTCCGCGGTTGCTAAACGTCATATCGCACATTATTTAATAAAATATCAATTTATCCTACGGACAACAAAAATCGCCAATCTGCGTATACCCGATGACTGTTTATATCGCGGCATTCCGATGCGACGAGAAAAGGAAAAAAAATTCAATCCCGTCCGCGGTTGCTAAACGTCATATCGCACATTATTTAATAAAATATCAATTTATCCGACGGACAACGAAAATCGCCAATCTGCGTATACCCTTTGACTGTTTATATCGCGACGTTCCGATGCGACGAGGAAAGGAAAAAAAAATTGAATTGGCAAGTATTTTTATCGGCTCTCCATTGATCGTAAGGCCCGTAATACGTCGCTCAGGCCGTATATAAGCAGTGAAACTGCCCGGACAAATCAAAGGCTCGCGCGCCCCGGGAAAATGCATTCGCGCGAGCATACGGCCACCGCGGGCCCGAGGGTACCTACTTTCGCATGAAATCCGTTTTTAGCGACAGATCGTAAAGCGATTTATGTATACGAGCGGCTGTATAACGCGGACAGTAAACGGCGAGCGCACGCGGTAGCTCCCTCCTCCCCTCCCGCTCCCTCTTTCTCTTTCACTTGGAGTGACTTTGCCGCTAAACTTCTATCTCGCTCTTTCTCGCTCCTCCTCTCCAGCTGTGCCGCTCTCTTTCCAGGCTTGCGGTTAGTTGTCGCGTAAACGGCTTTATTACTCGCGCCGGCAGCGGCCGCTCTCGCGTGCCACCTAGTTATACGCTTCAATAGAAAAATCATAAACGCGATCGTTTCTTTGCTTAACGCCGACGACTTCGGCGGTGCCGTCGAGATAAAAAAAAAAGAAGAGGTGTATACGCGCGGGAGGAGCGCCGGAGTAACGACTCTTCCCTTTTTTTTTATCATGAACGCGCCGTATTCTTTTGTTGGGTGCGAACGCCCGCTATATAACTGCAGGTGTATACTTCGCAAGGGAAGGATATGGCCGTGGGTTATGCGTTGTTAAGGAACGGATGGGCGCTTCGATGGGGCTAAATTGAAATCCGAGCAAAACGCTCGCTAAAGCTCTTCCTATATCATATTTGAATTACGCGAGTCTTCGATATTCATGATCTTGACGAGTGTGCGTCTACGTTTACGTAACTTGTATATAATTTGTTGTATTGTAAAGTAGTGTTCAATGATTTCTAATTGTTGTTGAAGTCGCGTAGAATTATGGGGACGAAACATTTATTTTTATTAAATTTATTCTATTTTTTTTGTACGACAATCACTTTTTTAATTAAGAGAGGAATGAACGGCGACTGGAAGAGCGCATTTTACCGCAAGAAATTTTGACAATTGGCTACTGCGAGTGTGATATCACTTTTCTGGCACAACTCGCGTTGCACCATCCTCATAACTACTCCAGTCACGCCCATCGCTCGGTGTTGAAAGAGCAACAAAACGAAAAAAAAAAAAGAGCAAAGGCACATGTGTCAATAAACGCCTTTAAAACACGTAAACTCTAAAATCAAGAGGCGCTTATAAAATAGTTTACGTCCATCCCTGCCAATGAATAATTGATTTTTCTTCTCAATCACTTTATCGACCGCCCCGCATGCCAAAGCCGGCAGTAATAAAACTTAAAATCGCCAGTAGTTACAGCCGGGCACGCTCAGCCGCGCAATTGCACAACGCCGAATATTAAACAAAATAGAGCAAAAAAAATTCAATCATCGCTGCAGGACGCATCGCGAAATAAAGGATGACTCATCGCCAGCCATTGCCAAGCCTGACAATTACTTTCGTGCACAAATATGGACAGAAGAAACGATCGCGGAGTGAACTCGAACGCGAGAGAGGAGAAAAAAGGAGGATCGCCGGTGCATCATCGAAGCTGTCCCGTTTGAGCGTTGCGATGGTGTAATGGATCGGCGAGGCACGCGCAGTCCGAGCAGGGCGAGGGAGGCTGCGTGCCAGGTCCTCCCGCGCCCCGTGCCCATGGAAACGCGCGCGCAGGCGCTTAGCAACTGCAACCCTTAACGCGGCTATTCGACGGATTCCGAGCCGCCGACGCTGCGACTCCGCACCTTCATGGCCGCCGAGGCTTCTCCGGCCGTCACTCCTACAGACGCTCGTCTTCGCCCCTCGTTTAATGTTCCTTAAACACCCCGTGGATCCATTATCGTAGGCCGGAGGACAGAAGAATCGCACTTAATGCGATTTTCTTCTGAAAACAATTTTTTCCTCGATTATCTCGTTGATCGCGATTCTTTGAAGCCAAGATCGAGGGAAAATACATAAGTATATATAAATGTAATTAGTGACTTTTTTTTGTTGCTGTATCTCTATGTGAAGAATCTTTTGTACGTAGTTAAGATAAAAATGTACACGACAGAAGATGTTAAATGAATGAATAATTAAGGATTGTGTTTACAGCAGTTCCTGCTTTAAAAATAACTCGTAGAATTAATTTATTACCCCGGCGGTAATAATAATTGCACGTTTGGCTTTGAAAGTGAATCTTTAAGTGGTTACAACTCTCGCGTTGCGTTGGATTTTATTAAACTGTTTAAAGTGATTTCTAACGCTGGAGATAATGAATAACGGTACTTTTATGTTTGGAGGCATACCATTAAGCTATCTCGACACGACATTGCATGAATATTAAGACGCGAATGTATTCGGCTTATATTGTAGTTGCGTAACAGCAGTAGTGTAATTTATATAGATCCTAATGCAATTAATGCTTATTTGAAATTGTAATAAGTTAGGAAACGTAAACATGACATAGAACGTCCGTGAACTCCTGCGATTGTTTTGCACTCGTTTTATGATGAAACGACGAGCGGCAATTACCACAGTCTGACTTACTTGCATCGCAAAATATTGCTAAAGACGCGGCATTAATTCCTAGGTCATGGGAGAATCCCAATTTCACTTTTTTTTTCCACGCGTGTAAGGGCATTTCTTTGTCTTCCCCGCGCGAAATAAAAAAGAAATATAGAAAATCATCGTAATTACATGCAATTACGAGCAATTACAATCTCCATTTCCACATGCACGCGGTGCATCACGCGATTTCGTCAAATTGAATTAATCCGCGAAAACTGCGAAGACCACGGTATAAGTTCTAGCAACGCCTCCGATGGGGCAATCCTTTCGCAGCTCTCGCACGCGGAATGTAATCACCTTTCGATTCCACATTTTTTTCGCGCCGCGAAATACGCGTAAAATAGGATCGGAGTAAAAACTCGAACGACGAGAGAGCGGGCGAATAAACAGAGAAGAGGAGGAAGAGAAAAAGAGCGCGCAAGGCATAAAATAACACGCGAAAGCGGGAGGAGCAATAAATCAAGCCGATAAAGATTTTCCACGCACATCCAAGTAGGGAAATTGAGTGTCGCGCAAGATCGGTCGCGGCTGCTCGCAGCAGCAGCAGCAGCGAACGCCGGCGAAGAATGGAATCGACCTTCGGAAGCGTGACGAGCAGGCCACGTGCCGTTGCGCGAACAATGTGTGCTCGTACGTGTGCGCGTGTGTGTGCGCACGTGTGTGCGCTTGCGGGACTGTGTGTGTGCGCGCGTCTGGGCTCCCGTAGCACAGTGGCGTGGCTCCGTGGTATCGCGAGCGAGCGCGGCTTTATCGCGATCCACGCGATCCCAGCGCGGCCGCGCGAACGAGCGTTTCAAGGTAAAGAACTGAGCGCGCGGGGCACAGCCCGAGGGCCGCTGGCCGATATGCGCGCGTGCACTCGCTATACTGCTTCTTCTTCTTCCTTTCTTTTTTTTATTGTTCCGCCCGTACCCGAACGCGCGCTTCGCTTTTTCGTTCTCATTTTTTTTTGCGTCGCTGAAAATCGTAGTCTCTCGCTCCGAAAATCCGGCAGCCGCTATTTCGAGCGCTTAATTATACGTGCGCTCGATATCGCTCGTCGCCAGTGCGTATAGGCATACAACGTTGCGTATCTGCGCGCCGAAATTCATACTGAAAACTACGAAGCTTATAATTGAAATTGAATTTAATAAATATATTTAATGCACAGAGCGTAATAATTTGTATTTAATCATTAAATTAGAATAATAAAATGACTCGCCCTCGGTTAATTAATTTACAAGCTATTTGTAATAAGCATTCGATGATTTTAGTATTAAATCATACGATGAATATTAATATTCGTCTGCATTAATAATTAATACGAAAGTGAGCGGGATGA
Organism: Sycophila sp. Sp_5; assembly: GCA_018906775.1. Taxonomy (NCBI): domain Eukaryota; kingdom Metazoa; phylum Arthropoda; class Insecta; order Hymenoptera; family Eurytomidae; genus Sycophila; species Sycophila sp. Sp_5. The sequence continues at coordinate 483,809 of JACCID010000004.1, forward strand.
GCCTTTGTGCATTACGTTGTACTTAACAGTATTATGTTCTTGTAATAATTGCAGATATTTACGGAATATTTAATTACCCCTCGTTAAATTTGCATGTGCAAACGGCATATAAAAAATCGTGTAAACTTAACGCGGCAGTGCGCGCCGGATCCTCCGCATCGCCGGGACTAAAATTTCAGCTAATAACGTCCATTTACCCGTGGAAACGCTCGCAATTGCTCCTAAGGGGAAGGGCTCGAAAATTGCGGAACTCGGCAGAATTTTAGGACAGATATAAACGCTGACATTGAAAGATCGGCCGAAGAGCCTTTCAACGATTTGTTGCGATGATGCCTCCTCGGAATTTTCCCAAGCCGAGTCAATAAACGCCGTTGCGCTCTCGGTGGGAAGCTACGCTGCTGCTGCTCGCGTTCGACTCACCCGGGCGATGAGGACGCGCACTCGAGCGTACATTTCGTAATATAATTGGAAAGCAGAGCAGCGAGGTAGCGAGCGCGAGCAAGGCTAATTCGGCATTAGCGAAAAGTTGCGTGGGGGGATGCCTGTTTTACGAGCGGGAGACGAAGAAACTGGGCGGCTGCGCGCGCGCGCTGCTCTGTACGCACTCGCCGAGGAGATAGACCCATAAAAATGCTAATCCCTATCGACCGGGCCATGAGCCGGCCCGCCGCGCGCGCCCAAGGGAAAGCAGCGGAGAGTAGGTATACCGGCGCATGCCATTAGCCCAGAGACCTCCCGCGCACGCAGACGCGCGAGAAGCGTGCGACTCCGATCTGGAATTTGCGATCCTACTCGGCTATCGTTCGCGCGAATCGTTACGACACGCCTCGGTGGTTCGCGCGCTAGCGCTCCGCAATTTTTTTTCTTTTTTTTTTTGGTCCAACCCTCCCCTCCCCTTCATCGGCCATTCAAATATTTTATTCCGCGATAAAAGGCGCTTTAAGCGCCCGTTACGTTTCACTTGGCATACGAGTCGCGTTCGAATATCGAATGGATGTATTCAGTGCATCGGCGGGCTGCGTTATTTTGAGAATTTATAAAATTGTTTCGCTGTTTGCGAATTGCCGAAAATAGCTTGGCCACTTTTTTATTTTATTTATTCGCGATTGATTGAAATGTCAGATTTTGGAGCTGAATACCTTGTTCGGCTTTATGGAAGAGCGAAGTTAAAATTTCATTTCACCAAATGCGCCTGCACGTTACGGAATGTATAAATTTATTTGTCAGCCATAAATAAAAGAATCGGTTATTGGTACCTAATTGGCAGCATATAGTCTGCAAGCTCCTGTAAAAATACCGCAAGACGTACGGGATGGAGGAGTAAATCCCAAATTTTGTCTTGATGTAAAAAAAGTGATTATAAACAGAGTTATTTAAGCGGAAAATTTGATTGATTAATAAAAAAATATATACAATAAAATGAAACTTTTTATTTTAAAGAAGTATACATTAATGTTTATTATATATTATATTGTAATTTCTCTAATTTTTTTTAGTTCTTTGAAAAGGACTACTAAAAGTTTTCTAATAAATAAATACAGTTTGACAGTATTTCCCGTCTAGCCATTTATTATTTATCTATTTATATATTACTTTTCTATTTATATATTTGAATGTTCGATATTAATTGTATAATAATTTTTCTTTTAAAATAACAACGTTGCCAACCAATTTTAGCGCTGGGTAAGTAACCGCTACATCTATCTATATCCATCCTAAACTGTGTTACAATTTATTTAGTACACATTTCTGAAGTCCGTTCAAAAGGTACATAAGAACAGGAATCACGTCAGGTTTAGCCAACACAATGAAAGTGCGCAGTTTCACGTCGCGGAAAAACACGGAGGGAATATCCAGAAAGCGACACTGACGATTAAAGACGTCGACGCGCCGTTAACGAAGCGAACGATCGGGATCGGCCGTCGCTTTCGGGCCACAAAGGAGCAGGACTCGCCGTCACGTAGTCAGCCGGAGAAAGACACCGGAGGAAGACAGTAGCGGAGGCGACAGCAGTGAGACTAATCTCCGATACGGTCGCCCGATCGGATCCATCAATCTAGATTATAATTAATTGATAGCGAAGCCCGGGAACCACCCCCTGTGGCGGGTGGCGCGCGCGCGCCCGCTCCGGAATTGTCCCGCGTCCACACACGCGCATACTTGTGTATATATATATATATATACACGCAGCCAAGGCGCGCGAGTCTCGCGCTGCACTGAGAATTACCGGGAGGGTGTGTGCGCGCGCGGAAGGGGATGCCCGGGGGTAGGGGGAGCGACTTGACTGTCGGTCGGTCTGTCTGTTGTCGACTCTTTATCGCGCCCCCGGTGAGTCGTCTTATGCATCTTTCATGAGGCAAGCATCCAAGGGGTCCGTCTCCTGCGTACGTGTGCGCCTGTATCTATCCGGACTCCGTCTCTCCGCCGCGACTCTCCGTCCACCCTCTCGCTTTTCATTTTCTTCTTTCTCCCCCCCCCCCCCCCCCGACACGCGAAAAACTGTCCTGCGCGCGCGCCTAATGTGCGCGCACGTACGCGGCAATGTAAAGCGGACGTATCGGAGGAGCCATTTGCGCGCGGATAAATAGGCGGAAGTAGTAGTGTACAATGCGGTTGCTGGCCCCGAGCTATATACGCGGTCCGCGGATCTCTTGTTTTCGACTTTGTCCCCGCAGTTGCTCCGTGTGCACGCGCGTGTGTGTAGGACGAAAGGAGCGCGCTTCCCCCTTTTTCCTTCTATCATTGTGCGGATACATAATGGATAGCGTGAACAAGGGAAGGGATTGTCGCTCCATTTGAGAAAGCCAGTTAAATTTTTACTGCGCATCTGACTCCGGCGAATCCTGCGTGCCCCTTATTAGAGGCAAAAATAAAGCGACAGTCACGTTATGGCGCTGCTGCGAGCAGTTACTAGAGATTATACACTTTTTTTTCCCTAATTATGCAAAGAACGGGGTGGGTGTAATAAAAAAAAAAGTTGCCGGAACTCGAAGTAATCTTTTGACGAGGTTTGAACCTGCAGCTAATTACGTCGAGCAGACACACAGTTACGCCGGAGTTTGAAGGGCTTTTTATATTTCCAAGGGAAGTTACGTCGAGAACTGTCCCTGTGCTTTATCTCCTCTCTCTCTCCTTTTTTTTTTTATGAGCGCTCGGGAGCAAGATATCGAGGAAGCTCGGGCTCACAAATGCGAGCATCGAGCGTAACGCGCGCCTCGACTGAATCCGAACGATAGCGTCTCCTCTGACTCATCTTCCACGATCGATCCTCGCGCTAATATTTACCCTCATTCCTCTGCTGTACCTTTCTTGCTGAGAAAGTGCGATTTACATTAACATGCTCCACTGACTCGGTGCTAGATATTTTTTTTTTTAAATTTATTTTGCTTTATCCAAAAGCTGTCCAATAAAAAACGCTTCGCGGACGGTGCGCCCAGCTTTTTAAATTGCAAATTGAAAGAACAGAAATAAAAAACAAACGCGTGCATCTCATAGCCAAAAATATCCCCGCTTATCGGGGAAAGTAGGTAAGACTACGCCACGTTGTAATTCACATCCTAAACTGTAACATTTAGTCATATCACGCCATAAAAGTAATTTACGCAACGAAATATCTCGGTCGGAGAAAAAGACCATTCGAATATAGCAGGGGTGTATTTTTTTTTTATGTTTCGGCCCGCGACGGCGGTTAAATGAAAATAGCCTTAAAAAAAAAAGGAGAAGAAGGATACATCCCGACGGATGAGTTACCGCGCAGCAGATTCCGCCGCCGCAAGCGGATAGGGAGGAGGACAGGCTGGTGGAGCGAGCGAGCGAGCGCACCCGGAGCATTACGCAAGCGTATCACGTTATGTGGTCCAACGGAAACAAACAGCGGAGCCCGGGGCACTTGCAGCCCTCGCGCGAGTAAATACACGCAACGGCGAGAGGACCGATTTCTCCGCGGCGGCGGATAGACGCGCTTTTTCTCGCTCCGCGGGCTGCGTTTCGCCTCTCCTTCTCGTCTCCTTTTTTTCTCCTCTCCTTTTTTTTTCTTTTTACTTTTACGGTCGCGAGTTATGAGGGAAAATGCGTTACTCCGGATCTAAGAGGAATAAACGCGGGTTTTACGATCTTATCGTAAATTCGAATTTTTTGCTTTTCTTTAGGCGCCCAAGGATTTCCCTCTTACGTGTAAACTCAAGAGTGCATAAACAGCTGAGTGTGTGCTCGGGAGGATGACTTTTTAGTCATCGCGGTCACTCCCATGTTGCACAAAAATTTTTTCCTCCTCTTTGTTGTTCTTTATTTTTTTTTTGCAAACCCGCGGCTCTGTTATTTACGCGAGAAAAAGGAGGCGTATAAACATAATAATAGCAAAATTTTTTTATTTAAATCTTTTCCATTTTCCAAGGTCGTAAAAAATAAAAAATTTGAAACGATTTTTTTACGACGCCTGCGTTGAAATACAGCACTCTCATTGCGGGAGAATTTATAAAATTCACCGAGATAAAAAAAAAAATGGTCTGCGAAATACCGGAATAATCAGTATATAGCCAAGAGGATCGATCGACTAGTTTTCGGATTTTTTCTCCGATGTTTCAGTTCTTTTTTCGAAGGGGCGGAGGAGGGCGAACTCGTAAGCCAGTGTAAGGGCACGAGGCGAGAGATAACCAAGGGATGAAGCAAAACGAAAGGGATAGACAAATAGAGACTGATAAAAAGTGGTGCGGGAAGGGATAGAGAGAAAGACAGAGAAAGAGAGAGAGCAGCGAGAGGAGAGTGTCGGGGACAGTGGAACGCGGCAAATAACGATGAAGAGATGAGGGAGCGAGAGAGGGAGCGCCGGCGAAAAAAAGGAGCGGAGAGGAGAGAGAGAGAACGCGCTTGCGGAGAAAGCGATCGATGCGGCGGCCCTGAGGCCGCGGGTGCGAGCGAGACGGCGACGGCGTCGGCGGCGGCCGTCATGGCGGCGCATGCAAATCAGCATGGCGCCGCGACGCCCCCGGCGCGCCACCCTCCCCGGCGCTTCCCCGCCGCCGTCACCCCTTCCGGCGGCCCGGCCGCCGCGCCACCCTCCGGCCGCCCCGACGAAACCGTGGCATCGACCAACGTCGACAGACACGCGGCCGAGCTCTCGCGCAGCCCCGGGGAGGGACCGACACGGCCTAGGTATTTTGTTCCGAGGCCTGTTGTTGTGGCGCCCGGATCGCTTTCGCCGCCCGCGCGCAATCCCGATGAATTTCCAGAAATGCCACCCCCTCCCCCTTGCGATTTTCACGGGGCGGAAAAATGTTTTCGGCATTCAATCAATCCCGCCCTCGCCAATCTCCTCCCGTTAATTCGCATTCGGCCGGCCCGGCGCTAATACGCCCCGATATTTCGCCCGGCGCCGCGAATTATTTGTCCGCTCGTCGAAATTTCGCTTATCGCGCGGAATTGATTGCAGTCGCGCTGATTTCAGCCCGTCCGGCTTACAATTTCGCGGAAAATCAAGCGCCGCGGCTCACGCGGATGTAGCAGAAGTTTTTTTTATTTCTGAAAGAGAAAAAATCGCGATCGTTAATTAATTTGTAATGGATATTAGTTGTATAGCGCGAGGCGAATAGAAAAAAAAAAACGTTGCACAACGTTTCGCCGGTGCGCGCGCGTTACCTAATCGCCTTTAACTTCGCGGACCGAGAGGCGAGATAAAATAAATCCTTGACTTACCCTTGAAAATGTTTTGAGCGTGATCGCGAAAATAACAAACAACAGGCGCGCACGGGAGCGATCGATGAGACGAGGCGAGCTGGCAGAGCCGTACGCACGCGTTGCGCATCTCGCATCCGCCTCTCCACGGACTCCTCGATCTTATCCGAGCGATCGAGCCGCGAGCGCAAAAAAAGAGTCTTCCATAAATTCGCTTCGACGACTTCGATCGGCGATCGATCCGCGGTTCAAGGAAACGGGCCGAGCACGCGAGCGCCGCGCAAAAAAGCCTTTCTCTCTCTCTCTCGCTCCCGCTTTTTTTTATCCGCGCGTCCTTGAGTGCCGATGCGTATCTGGCCGGCCGCGACCGGGGCATTCTTCGCGATTTCGCAATCGATCCGCGGAGCGCGCGAAACTGTTCCGTCGCAATTATTGGATTCCAGCGGGCCTCGGCGCGGAGGGTCCCCCCCAGGAGTCCGATCGATTCGTCGCTATTAGCGCAGCGCAGCTCCCGGCGACTGCGGCGATATATAATGGCCGCGCTAATGCCGGGGCTCCCGAGACTCGCGGCCCGGGGAACTTCTTATATATTTTTCCGTTGCCCCGGGGACACGCGCGAGGCATTCAATAATAAAGTTTTCCCGAGCAATTTGAGAAATGTCTTAACGAGATTCTCGAGCGGGTATGCGCCTGGCGTCGCTGCTGCACTTACACACAGCGCTACTTGTTGATCGCAGTTAAGTCATTGATATTTGACGTAACGGCCGTTTCTTTTTTTTTTCTTGGAAATTCGATGGATAACTTCGATCTGTTGTTACATCACGTGGAGTAATTCTCGTTCGCTTCAGACGCTGTCGTTACTTGACGAATGTGCTTGCGCTGCAAGTATACGCGTTTTTTTGTAATTAATTGGAGAACCGCGACGCTAACTGAAAATGTCATTCATGGCGAAGATTTCGAAACTAATGTAATTAGACAATGATAGTAATAGTGGAAATCCGGTAATTAATACTTCCATGTAAGGGAGATCGAGTAGAAATACTGGCACGTACACGAAAATACGAAAGGCCTTACCTAATTTAGTATTTAACTCATTTAGCTTTTTTTGTGTTCATCAAAAGTAAAGCTGTAATGATATTTATCACTAATACTACTTTTTTTATTGTATATAATAAATTATGCTATATAATGGATGATAATACGATATACGTAAAATTCCTCGTTATTATGTTTGAGTTTCTAAAAAATTCGTATTGTAAAATGCTATCAAATCGTATTTATTAATAAAAAATTCTCATTTAAAATTGAAAAACTACTGTAATACTTGAGTTTTCATTAAAAATTAATGGAAAACTTTTGCCTACTTAATAATAAGTGAAGTAATTAATTTACTAATTTTAGGTAGTTTTCTCCAATTCAACTGATAATAATGTAAATTGAACTTGTTACACTGATAAAACAAACGTAATAAAATATATACTCATGTCTGAAACGTTAATATTTTTCAGATATTATGATCAGTAATATCAATACTATGCATCAGCATAATCATATAATAATCATCCCCCTGAATATACAGAGTTCACGAGATTGATTCGTAGCGTTCGAAGTAAACAGCGAAAGAGCATAAGCTGGATTAAAAATTAACTCTATTGGAGTCAAATTTTAACTTTACTTTTACAGTGGCTTTATGTTCCTTAATGGAGTGATTTTTTGACTCTGAATATTACACTGAGAGAAAAAATTTAATAAAAATTGATATTGTGATTAGGAAAGGAGTGGCAGTCTTGACAAGCGAGAAATGTTAGTATGAAAAATAGTAATTTGTAATACACAAAATAGCAATTTTTATTATTAAAATAGTAAGTTTTACAATTTCCGTACTAAAAATTACTATTTTCCTTACGAAAAATTCTCGCTTGTGAAGAATGTCACGCTTTTCTTAACTACAATAGCAATTTTTTTTAAGTTGTTTCTCTCAGTGTAAGAGTGAAATTTGACTCCAACCGTTTTAGTGTGTACACACTGAAAAAAAATTTGTTGATTTTAAAGAAATGATTTACTTCAATAGTACTTATTAAATGTTTCTTTGAATCAAGTAATGACTTCATTAAAACTGAATGAATTTATTTGTTTCTAAATAAATTAAGTAGTTTCAAAAAAATAATTTTTTGACCCAATAAAATATTTAATAAGTACTATTGAAATAAATGTTTGCTTAAAACTAACAAGTTTTTCTCTCAGTGTATAAAAGAAGACTCAAGTCAGAGCAGAACCTTGACGGTCGATTCTAAGTGAACCGAAGCGGAGCAAGTAGTATAAGTAGTCAATGGTCAAAAATAGCGAGACCAGGGCCCAGGAGCATAGGCGGTCGCAGGACAGCCCCGCTCGCGGGCAGTTCCTCTGATCTGATTGGGCCGGCGGCAGCTCGCGTGAGCTCCGCCGCCCGTGTGTGTGTGTGTGTGTGCTCGCGCGTGGATGCGGAAGCCTGCGGGGGAGAGCAAGAGAGAGAGAGAGAGAGAGAAAGGGAGGAAAGGAAGAGAGGCCGCGCGTGCCGTCGCATGTGGCGCCGCGAATGCGCGCGAGCCCGAGGAGAGCGAGCGAGAGCGAGAAACGGCCGGCGCTGCGGCGGCGCATTTGAATACGCGCGAATAAATGCATAATAATTAGGTCAGTTTTGCTAGTCAGCTGATTCGGAGCTGCCGGCTGTCTCCCGCCCCCCTACCTCGGCGCGAGCGGCTAACACCGTTGCAGCCGTATTTGCTCGCTTCGCTCAGGTGCCGAGCCAATGAGCCCTTCGATAAAATTGTTTTAAACGCGACGTGGATTTCCACGGTATTCATGATATTGTTTGTAAAATAAGAACTTCATTCTCCTTTGTAAAAGGATGTAATACGTACGTTTAATGAAAAAAATGCATTCGAACATTCAAGAGATATTTATTTAAATATAGAATTTATGATTCAGGTAGAATGAACATTTGGAAACTATTGCCTGAAATATGAATTAATTAAATTAGAATACAATTAAACATATTCTGGGCAATAGCTCTTAAATTTCCGGTAGGGCTGGAATCAAGATTTTTTTCTTAAATTTAAAATTGTAGCTAAAGTGCATTTATAGTCCTCTCTCTAAATCTGAAAATGTGAATAGTAACATTTAATAAGTGAAAAGTCGTTCACATGCTAAATATGTGAACGATTTTTCACATAAAACATGTCACTATTCATATTTTCTATGTGAATTTCACATTTTTAGATTTAGAGAGGTGAAATCGCAAATGCTCTTTTCAACGCACAATGTATACACAAGTGTATAAATAAATTAACGGAAATTTTTGTTGTTAAATTTACGTTCAACTTAAATATAAATTTGTTAAACGTTATATTGAATTTGGTCTCATAATTGAAAGCTCGCTTTTTCAATGAATACACGAAAAAAGTGAATTATTTCGCAGCTTTGAACTAAATTTAGAAATTTCCAATTTTTAAATTAAAAATATCGGGCGCTCGATAAAGGATGGGGGGCAATTTCATTAAGAAGGGAAAAAAATCGATTCTCAGGATGTCGCTTACAGCGAGAGGCAATATCCAGTGTACAGCTGCGGAGAGATGCAGACGGAGGAGCCTGCGCGCGGCACCAAGGAAGAGAAGCCTTCCCCGCGCGCCTGCGCTGGAATCCAGCGGCGCGCCTCCCCGTCGACGGGAGAGCAACGCGATATTGACAAATTAAAGCGAGTTTTCACGTACCTGCTATATTAGTTTGCCGAACTCCGGGAGAAGCTTCTATACTATCTCCAACTAAAATGAAAAATTATTTCAAAAGTTAATCACTGGATATACAGACAATAAGTACTTTTTTATAACAGATTTATTTAACATCAGTAATTACTGATGTTAAACATTATTTATTGGCATAAATATGACATATATATTATAATTATAAAAATTATCCCTTGACATAATTATGTTCAAAGAATATATATATAATTGTATTAATTTACGATGACAAAATATTATAAATAATCCTCGATCCTGGAAGTATAATTTCAAATCTTATAACTGGAATCAACCGTGTAAAACTGAAAATGTGAAATTCACCTGGAAAATGTGAATGGTGACATTTAAACGTGAAAAGCCGATCACATGCTAAATGTGTGAACGATTTTTCAGATAAAATTTATCACTATATATTCACACTTTCTATAAGTGAATTTCACATTTTCAAAAACTGTTGACTGAAAAAAACGTGTACTTATTTTACTATAAAAAATATTGAAAATTCCTATGTACATATAATTTCTTTTATACAAATAGCAATTTTTTCTATGTACAAAGGAATTTTAGTATGTTATACATAGGAATTTTAGTATGTTTATAGTAAAAATCGTCATAGGTCGAGTATGTCGCATTGTTCCTACGGAATATAGTAACTTTTACTATAACATTTCTCTTCGTGTAACATTTTCATATAATTCGAAGAAGGCAAAAAGGAAATAATTAAGAAGCAAAATTGAAGTGCAGAGAAGAATTTTTTTTCCGTTTAATTACGGTAACTCCGGGATTAATTGGGTACTCGGGTTTGTTTGCTCCACCGCCTCCTCCGTCCCCCTGGCCTCGGATAAAGACGACGTTATATGCCGACACGTTCGAGTCCTCGAACGGCGAGCGCAAGAAAAGCGATGGTAGGTGCACAGAGGCCGTGTGCGCGCGCCCGCGCGGGTACACCCGGGGCTCGTGCCAATTGCGAGCGTGCCAAAACAGCGCGCAGGCCTCTCGATTTATGTGGCCTCTAACTCACCTCTTTACGGCCACGGCGAAAGAAATTATTTAATCGCGCGGTAACCCGGAAAAAGATATCCGCGAAATGTATAAGCGGCCCGAATTTATCTTCTGGCTCCGCGCTAGTCCGCGAAAAAATGCCAGGGTGCAGCGGGTCGCCTCTCTAATTCGCTTACGAAATTAAGCGCATTTTTTCTCACCGCAAATGGGGGGCATTAACCCCGAGTAATGCGAGATATTCGTATTAATTAAGGGGACACGGTTACTTTATCCCCGCGACTCTTATCACAATAGTTTCCTTGATTTACAGTCGACTTTTTTAAGATGCACTTGGTTGTGAATCTACTACTTTTCGTCCGACTGGGGAAGTGTATGTATGCAGTCTATACACGTAATCATTTTTTTTTCATACTTTTTAATCAAATATACGTAATAATATTCCAATTACTAAAAACAATTTTCCGTGGTTTAGAGAAAATTTTGTTATTAATTTACATTTTACTTCGGACTTATTTTATTGGATATTGGGTAGTGTTGCTGTCTGGTGATTTGAAAAAAAAAAATACTGCAAAAATTAAGATGTTTTACATAGCAATTTCTATTAGATAAATAGCAATTTTTGCTGTGTACATAGGGAATTTGAGTATGTTTTATAGTAAAAATTTTCATAAGTTGAGTATATCCCACTGTTCCTACGGACCATAGTAATTTTTACTATATATCACTTCTCTCCGTGTATTTTTCTTGTAATTTTTGCTATAATAAAATTTAAAATGTTGAAATTTTAAAATGATCTGAAAATCTTCTAATATTTGTAAAAGACTTTTCATCATAAATTGTACTAAAAAGTGCCATAATTTTGATAAATCGCTTTTCGATGTTAAATTGATCTCATATTTTTTTACGATACTTGTGATGGCTAGTCAGTCATCGCCGGGTCGGACGGCGGATTCGCGCGATGCGTCGGACGGCGAAGAGTCGGCGCGACGGCAGTGGGTGACGGTGCCCGAGAAATCGTCGAAAGAGAGGGCGAGAGAGTTCGAGCTGAATTTGAGCCGCTCGGACTCGCGAGGCAAGGCACGTAGCCGCGCTCTGCGCAGCCCGCATAGCAAACGCGCGCGCGTTCAGGCCTCCAGCCGGTTCGCGTAGCCTCTAGCCTTGTGGTTTTATGCAGACACTGACCTTCGTGTCGGCCCGGCTCTCTCCCCCCGCGGCCGCCCGCTCGTCTCCGCGCTAACGGGGAAAGTTTCAAATTCGGGTGCAAGGCCACACTGGAAACGCCGCCGCCGCTGCGCTCCGAGATCGTTCATCCTACTGACTCGCTCTCCCGCGATTTGCAAGCCGGCCGCTTTGCTTTTTCGCACTTGCTGCGACGCGTGTCAGCGACTCGCTGGATAAACTCGTTCGGCTGAGCTTATAAGGACTACCGCAGAATTTTATATCAAATTTTTTATTTTCGGCGCGTAATGTAGGCGTAATTATAAAGTTTGGATTTCAGGTTTTTTGGAATGTATTGCTTGGTGTGCGGAATTATTTATGCAAATTACAGGTGGAGAAGTAGTTTGAGCAGTACTGCAATTTAGAAACGTTAATAGTGGCTAATGTTAACTTGCTGATTATATTTTTGTCGATTACTGACGAAATGTTTGTCAATTACTTTTTTATATTGAACGCCAGTTTGCGATCGTATCAAGAAATCAATGTTATGCGAGAGAAGTAATTATATATAAGATTATTATACAGCTTTTATTTTTGGTAATTTTTCTTTTCGTTAATAGTGTAAATAAACAGTTTAATTAAATTCAAATAATTTTTCTTTTCGTTAAGAGTGTAAATAAACAGTTTAATTAAATTTAAATAATTTTTCTTTTAGTTAAGAGTATCAATAAACAGTTATACATACAGTATAATATAATCCATTCGATAAAAAGACTGTAGAGAAAAACTTGTAAATGTTTTACGAATATATAATGCTCTTCAAAGAAAGATCATGAATTTAGGATAAGTATATTACAGGGTTTGCAATATTTATATATAGACTGAAATTATTTTATAATTCAAAAATACTTTTCTCTAAAAATACGTATACAAAAAATTGTCGAAATAATTTTAATAATAAAAAAGTGTTATAATACCTTAGAATTTTCTAATTATTAAGATCTTAACGCAGACACGACCCATTAAGGCTTATTAGAGCACTTAATCTTTAATGCATCCGACAAAAAAAAATCAAAGTCACGTAACTACTCTTATCGGTCATCCAAGCTACCAGTAGTCAATAAGCGGCCAGCACCGTTCGCTATCGAATTTTTCTCGGCATTAAAGATCGTATCGAAAAATTAGCATAGGAGCTCCAATAGCCAGATGTATATAAGTCACAGCAAAGAGCCGCAATTGAAAGAAGTCCGAAGGAAACTCCAGAGTCATTGTTTCCCGAAGCCGCGGTAAATCGTAATTCCGCCGATCGACGTCGGCTGACGCGCTCGGCTCATCTTCGCCCGTCATCGTCGGGCGGAAGCGCCCGGGCAGCGGCGCATCCGGTGTCATCGCCGCTATCATTGCGCACGTGCACCGCGTCGATGAAAAAGAAAAAGACCCGCCGGCGTCGCAAGAAGAGCGAGCCTCGCTCCCTCTCCCTCGTAAGTATCTGTTCCTCCTCCTTTATTATTCCCTTTTGGCTTTCGTGCCACCTCCCCCCGCGTCTTTTTTCGGCCGCGAACACAGTAGCGGGCATTAGCACACAATCGGAGCGGACGAGGACGGCGCGCGCTCCGCGAAGGGGAGGACGAATGCGTTGGTCGTGCGCATATACGCGAGGGTCGGAGGTCAGAGCGGCAACTAGGTCCCCGGCATTGTGTCGGTGTGCGTCGTCGCCGGGTGTAGCTATCGGTGTGCGCGTCGTTCTCACTGCGCCCCGATCGTCTTCGAAGTCGCCGCCACCGCGGCGCGACTCTTTTGCTGAGCCTTCGGTATATCGCTCGGCGAGGCGCGCCATTGTTCGCCGTCGCGGCTTCCACGCTTACGTATCGCATCAGTTTCGCCGCGAGCACAATAAGACACTCGTAGGTCACTTCTGTATTTATTAAGGCCCCGACGAATCCGATCTTTATTCGTGTCGCGAGGAATAACTTCGATCGATTACATTTTTTTTTCTTTGTTCTTTCTTTTTTTTTGTTTCGTTGAGTTTATACCGTTTCGGATGTGCGTATATTTCGTTCGTGCGCTCTTGCATGAAGGAAATCGTTTCGTGTACGAGCTTTGCCGTCGAATTATATAAGAAGGGAAAATTCAAGAAAGTTAAATGAAAAATGTCTGGTCGGATGGAAGAGTTTGATATAGGCTTGGGCATAGTGGCATTTAATAATTTATTCAAATATTTACTTACAAAAAGCAATTCACAATTTAAATTTATTTTGCTAGTGATAAATACAGTTCACTAGCACTTATTCATGCTACAACAAATAAATCCTAACGTTTGCTCCTTTTTTTTTTGGTATTTTATTTTTCATTAAGTTTATATACCATTTCGAATGTGCGTATTTTTTTGTGCTTTTTGCAAATTGCACGAGCTCTGTCGTCGAATTATTTAGGAAGGAAGAATTTAATTTTTATTTTTCATGAGAAAGAGCAGTTTGATAACTTTGTACATAGTTGCACTTTATAATTTACTTAGAACAAGCAGCGTTCGCAATTTAAATTCACTTTACATTGATCCGTTAAAAATGGGAACGAACAGTTACTCGAAAAATTGATTTTGTATTTTTTGTTTTACTTTGCAATGTGACTTAGAGTATAGTTTTTGATAAATCATCGAAAATTTGCAAATCTCATGAATTAACTTTCGAATACAGAGAAGTAAACAAGAAGAGAAATTTTCATAGTATTTTTTCCCAGGGAAAGTTTTGCTCTACCCGTATTAAAATACGTGATTTCACCGGTGCAAGAAGTTTTCTGTTTAAGGAAACAATTTAGCAGAAGTATCAAAAAACTATTACAAACTTGTGCATCGGACAAGTTTGCGGGAGCGCAATGTTGCGTGGGGCGGAGGGGGAGGGGGGAAAGGGGGCTGCGGGCTTGTCTCTTTGTTCTTTATGTCATTGTGCGCCCGGAGAAATATACGATTCCAACTATAGCAGATGTATAAGCAGTCGGGAGGAGTCGGGAGGTATAAGGGGGATGGAGGGAGAGAGAAAGATCGAGGACCGAGAATAGAGGATGCATGAAGAAACATAAGAAACGAAATACCTCGGAGCCATCGCTTTGTCTCCGAGACAGAGTCAGTCCTCTTTGATCGACAGTATATCGGAGCGTCGCTCGCCGTTTGTCGATCCTCGCGGCTCCGAATCCATTGGCATCGATTCCAACGATTTAGGGATCGACCGCAAGAAAGACTCGGCCTGCCTTTTCTTATACCTAGATTTCTCAACCTCTTTCCTTTCTCCTATCTTTATTAAGAATCTCCTCTGTATATTATTCGTTTCAAGCGTTGATTTATCGAGTCACCCGTAATTTTTCACCTTTTACTGAACTTTTGTTCCAATAAAGATTTGCAGTGCAGTAAAATATATGCATTGTAATAATCATTAAAAGTGGCCAGTTAAGTGTAATTTACTACTCAAAATTATACATAAATACAATTTATTTACAAAAAAAAAACGTATGAATTTTTATCTTTACAAATAAAAAAAATTACGTACGAACTGTGTTATTTACTATCCCGCGTAAAAAATACGAGATCGATTAAAGATTGAAAAGCAATTTATCAAAAATATGGCACTTTTTAGTATAAATTACGATGAAAAGTCTTTTACAAATATTAGAAGATTTTGAGACCATTTTAAGATGTCAACATTTTATAAATTGCATCATATATAAAGATCAGTTTTTAAGAATGCCTTTAACAATCAAACAAATTTATAGAATAAATATTTTATTATTTTTTATTTTTCTTGTAATTTTTGTTATGACAAAATTTAAAACGTTGACATCTTAAAATGATCTGAAAATCTTCTAATATTTGTAAAAGACTTTTCATCTTAAATGATATACTAAAATTTTGATAAATCACTTTTCGATCTTTAATTGATCTCATATTTTTTGTGCGGGATAGCAGACGAAAAATATATGGATTCAGAAAAAAAAATACAAGCCCCACAGTCCTTACACATTAAAAAGTGCCATCACGAACAAAGCAAAAAAGAAAAAGGAAGGAAAATATGAGCTCGCGGGGCCGCACTCTCCCCGAGAGCAGAAATCAGCAGGCCGTCTTAACAATCCTTGCGGGGCGTTAAATCTCCGAACGCGGCCTTTGATTCCGGAATACCGGCGGGGCGATCGAGTGCGCGCCGTCCGAAAAGGAGCAGTCGGGCCAGAAGAAACGAGGAGCTTTCATTGACGAATACGTCGCGGCGGCGCGCTGCCGAAAGAAGCCGGGGGCCCGCAAAAAACTGCCTCGCGCAAAACAATGGTGTGCGCGCGCGCCTCGCCGACCACCCTCGAATCCTCGGGGCCCCGGCTTTTTACCGGGCATTAATTGGCCCGCGGGCACAAAACTGCCGACGCGGCCGGAGCCCACACACTCGGCTCGTTTGCCGCGCACCGACGGCGAAATAAAGCTTCGGCCTCCGCGCGACGACAAAAACTCGTCTATGTGCCTGGGAGGGGGGAGGGAGCGAGGGCATCAATCCTGTCTCCCTGCGCCGCGGCTCCTCGATCCTTGTCGCTTTTCAATGATCCGCCGGGATCCTCTGCGCCGGAGCTGTCGTCTCCCCGCGCTGATGCACGAGCGCGACGTCGGCTTGGAATGCGAGTCGCGGCCGCTCCGGGCATTTTCGAAATTTCGGGCAGCCGCCCGCGCGCGACCGCTTGTTTCGCCGCGGCCGCAGGAAGTAATGCGGCCGCGGCAAAAAGTGCGAGCGGCTCCCTCATAAATAACTGCGCGATGGGCTTTTCGGGGCGAAAAAGCTCTCGCGCTATTGGAATAATGCAAATGCAATTGGCACCTTTCTTAACGCGATCAATTACCTTGTTATAGGGCCCCGTTGTATGACATTATTTATTTTTTTTTGTTGTTGCTGCTTAATTAATTTTGGTACTGTATATGGGTTTCTTTTTTTAACCTCGTCACTTCGGTGTCCACATATGTGGACAATAATTTTTCAGTATAATTTTTTATACTACTTTTATTTCATGTGGAAAACTTATGAAAATGATTACACAATTATTTTACGCATTAATAATTTTTCGCTTCATTTAAAAAAAAAAAATAATTTATAAAAATTAGCGCCGGTCAGAAGAGTTTAAGTTCTTGTCATTTTTGTAGAATTTGCATTGATTTTATTGTAGGAAAAGCGATTTCTATCTTAATGGTATATTACGTAACAATTAGGGAAGTAAAATAGAAATACTCCCAGATCGTGCGTAAATTGGTGACAATTCTTTTTTACTTACCATGTCGTATTTTTTTTTAATTTTTCGTATTTTTCAACATAGCGAAGATGAAATCGTGACCTTCTCGATCGAGCGTCGGGAGGAAAGATCGTATTTTCGTCTCGCTAGGCTAAATTAATTTTTCAATTGATATAACAATTTCGTAATTATAAAAAGTGTACATAATTACAAAAATGCCTTGTATGTAATTGTATACCCACCCAATGTCTATAGATTATTATAAAGCGATTGAACTTCTCCGATGTTTCATTATTATTTTCAATTTTGATCTACGTTTTTGTTTAAATCAAAGTAAATACTTATTTATGTAAGATATTTAACGGTTTAAAAATAAAGTATTAAATTTGAAGTAGTTGAAATATTTTTTTAATCATTCTAGTTTATAATCGTCAATATCAATTTGCATTCAACTAAAATAAAAGAAAAACATTGCGAACATTATAAAATATAAAAGTGTCGCTCATTTACGATGCAGAATTACTCGATTTCGCTTCGAAGTTTCCCACTCGCTCGAAGTCAATATATTCGCTCACTTCGATGAACTGTTTCGACTTGTTTACGATAAATTTTTACGATCATTAAATCCGCGAGTGGTTTATAAAAGCAAACAGTACGGCTACACCATCAAAGAAAAAAATAGTCGCGCAGCCACTTGATTTATGTAAATGGTCTTTCATTAAAAAAGAAAGCGTTTGAAGTATTAAGGACTCGAAAAGCCGGAATAGCGAAAAATCATCTTTCATCGTTAGAAAAAGAGGATTTCTCAGGACGCGGGGGTCTCAGCCTCCGGTGCTCGGATTTGGTTTATTAACTCGGGACTATTTGACGTCGGGGGAAAATTTTCGGTGAACAAAAAAAAAAAAAAAAACGAGAGAGGAGAGTCGCCGCGAGGGGATGAAGGAAGGCAGGGTAGCGGCAGGCCGGGCAGACAGGCGAGCTTGCGTTCGCGCGTGCATGGATAACAGCCGCTGTCTAAACACACTTTAAAGATTTGAAAACGTAATGGCGGCGGGCTTTAACGAGATTTGCATGTCACGGGCGCGCATCATATATCTGGATTTAGCGCACTCCGCTCGGCTTCTCTCTCTCTCTCTCTCTCTTTCTGGCGAACGAACGGAAGAGATAAAGGGAAAGAGAGAGAGAGAGAGAGGAATGGTTCTCTTTCCCGTAGCTCTGTCACCCCCGTTCTTTACGCCGCTCCCCCTCCGCGTCTATTAGGTCGTTTGGGGTTGAAGCGCGGCGGGCGAGGGGGTGCTTTCCGGATCAGCGAAGGATCCTCGGCAGCTCGTCGCTGCAGCCGGCGGATGCGCGCTTGCGCTTGCGCTCGGATGCCGCGACGGAGCGAAACGGAGAATGGGAAAGAGCCCGTGAGCCCGGGGTACACACGCGGGGACATTAACACCGGCGGATTACCCAATGAACTTGAAACGTGATTTACGCGGGAGCTGCGCGCGAAAAGGCGAGGACAGGCACGATATATGCGCGCCGCCCGGGAGACGACGAAGCGGAGTTTAAGGGAGTCAGTCAGAAAATACAGAGCCCCGCGCGGGCGACCGAGAGAGATAGCGCAGGTAAGACAAATCGTTCGAGCGACCGTCGATATGCTAATGCAAGCACACGAATGCCGGATGACCCTGAAGATTAGAGGATAACCCGCCGCGGAGCGCGCGAAACCCTCTCAAATTCCCCCCTCCCTCCGTCCTCCTCGCCTCTACTCTTTTTTCTCTCTTTTTTAGAAACTGTTCGCTCGAGATAAAGAGGCTTTGACGCATATCCTGCGCGCTAGCGGTTTTCCGCTCTCTCTCTCTTTTTCTTTTTGTTGCTGTTTTTTTTTTTTCACTCTCCGTTTCTCTCTTCCTTTGCCGATGCTTCTTCGCGCCGCGCGCCGAGGCTGATTATTTTCGAAATAAACAGTGATCGACGAAGCTTCGCAGGGAATCCTTGTAATTCGCCTCCCTTTCGGCGCCTTCGTTTACGTAGAAATTGAATCGTTTGAAGCTCATCGGGGCTCCGCGGTTTTTGGTCGTCCGTTCGCTACGTGCGCGAAAGCAGCGAATCGCGCGGGATACAGACGGCATATAAGTGGAAAAAGTGCGGCGCGGCAAGACAAAGCGAGAGCGAATTCGATAAAAACGGACTTCATATGCAAAGAGGGAATTGCACAACGCAAAGATCTACAAAAATGCATTCGCACACTTTCGCTACTTATATTTACATAAGGCATTTTCAATTTCGCTCCCCGCGAATTTTTCGACGCGCCACGTACATCGCGCGGGGCATCCGGCGGCGCAGAAAAACTGTCATAATTACATATTGCGAGCAGCAAAAGGCACGTACGTCGGAGGCAGCGCCCGTCGTAAAAACTCTTTCTCTCTCGTGCGGGCGCGCAACTTTCTTTGCGTACACAAAGCGGCGATCCTGAAAACTGACATTCCTTGCATAACGAAAAGAGGAAGGGTGAAAAAACGGCGAGAGAGAGAGAGAGAGAGAAGGAGTGGCGCAAAAAAGAGGGCCTCGACGAGGATAAAAAGAAATCCGGGCCCCCGGAGAAAGTCCCAAAGTTAGCCGCTCGCGACGCACGTGCACCGGTCGGTCGCGGGCAAAAGGGGGAGGGGGAGGGCGGTTTGCGCGCAATACATGCGTCGTCTGCCGGGCGCATAATAGGGGTGTATAATACGCGCGCCAAGACAATGGGGGCATTGTACAGGTATTCGTGTGCCGAGCGAGCGAGGCCAATCCGACGAGGGGACAGTGCGAGAGAGAGAGAGAGAGAAAGCGTCGGCGTCGTTTGGGCATATTGACAGACTAATGATCGCGCGGAACAAAGGCCAGAGGACGGTCACGTGCTCAGGTGCTCACGTGCTCGTGTGATGGACCGTTTCCGCGGGCTCGGCGGAGCCACGCCGCCCCAATGACTCGATCGCGTTTTCGCGCGCACGCGACTTTCCGCGCGCGCCCTCGAGCTTCGCGTCCTCGGCGCTTCTATTATTACTCCCTTTCGAAATTGACGGAAGTTACTGCCATCCACTGTATACACTTGTCACTTTGTTTTTCATTCGCCTCTGTAATCAAAGTAGTTAAGTAGTACCTCCGGGGAATTTCGCAATCGATAATAATAACAAATTTAAGTGTATACTTTGTAATGGAAAGTGGAAGCTTTTTGCTACACTGAGAGAAAAGAACATTATAAAAAATGCTATTTTGATTAAGAAAGGAGTGACAGTCTTATCAAGTGAGAACTTTTTACGTGAAAAATAGAAATTTTAATACTAAAAATTGCTAGTAACTTATTATTTTCATACTAAAATTTCTCGCTTGTCAAGACTGTCACTACTTTCCTAATCACAATAGTAATTTCTATTAAGTTTCTTCTCTCGGTGTATACGATTACGAAATGTTGTTCAAATTATTGTGAAAAATTTTATACGACGTAGAATTTATTCGAGCAATAATAATACTGTAAAATTATCTAACTCAAAGTCTACGTGTTGATAATATCACTGCAATAATTAAAATATAATATATGCGCATTTTTTTAATGATATTTTGAATCTTTAATATCAAGATATTCTATTCATAACCATTAGTATTTGTAAATATATAAGATTAAAAATTATAAATTGTTAATTCTTTTAAAGTATATTTATACTGTTTAATGATCATCTAGTTTTCTTTTTTATAAATAAAAATTATATTGAATGTCCACTAATGTATAAATATATATATCTTCGCATGGGAATTTTAGCATTAAGTTAGTTTTAAGATTATATTAGCTTTTTAAGTCATAACAAGTCCGGATAAGTGTGCATATACATTGGAAGTTCATGGTGTCATACTTAGACAGGCCTGATATTATTCTTTTGTAGTCAGATTAATATGTACACATGTATAGTTACATAACTGCGTTTACTTCTATAGAAATTACCTAATGTAATTTTTTTTCTGATTAATGCATTAATAATGAATACTGCAATTTACAATACTGCAATTTACAGTATGAATTTTTTTTTAATGCGAAAGAGAAGTAAACACATCGAACAGTTTGAAGCCAGGAGAACGAGGTGATTAAAACTGTGGTATCCTCAGGTGAATACGCGACGTTAATTCGCTGTTAAAAGCTATATCTCAGAATCATTGATAGTATAGCGTAGGAGAAGGGTGTCGAATTTACCGCAGCGCGTTCCGCTGTCGACGTTCCGCGGCGGCTTTGTGCTCGCTATTGGATGAGTCTGGCAAAGGGGAGCTAATGGCATTTGGATTCGCCTTGGGAAGGGTTGCTGCCTACTATACACGTAGCCACGCTTTAAATGCATGAATAATGAGCAGTCCGCACTTTGTCCAGCTCTTTTAGATTCATTAACCATTTTTTTTTTCTTCTGCCAAAAATAAAATCACTCCCATATAGTTTCACCCAGGAATTCGTGAAAATCTCTGCAAAAGGATCATAGATGCTTCTGAATGGCACAAAACACTCGAAGGAAATAGTAAAAGCTTTATCGGTGTGCAATCAGTGCCGCGGTATAATATTTAATGAATTGTACTACAAAAGAGAAAATTATTATTACCGGATTGGCGCGACGGTATACTCATTGTACGCGGTTGTCGCTGTAAAGCTATTTAATTAATACGAACCGACTGGAAATGCTCGCGCACATTTACCCTCGGTTGCTTTGCCTCCCTTTCCACGGCTCTCTTCCTCTCGCTCCCGTTTCTCTATCTGTCGCTCTCATTCGTTATTCAAAGGGTCTCGAAATTCGCACTTAGGTATCGGGGGAATTAGCCGCTCTCCGCGCCGATGATTGCAGCGATAGCGTTAATTACGTTGCCATTTTTTTCACGACAGATTGAACTGTCAAGAGACAAAAGACCTTTCGAAATGCTCTTCATTATCAAAACCCGAAGAGACCCATAAGGCAATTTCGTGCCTGCTCATAACTAACGAATGGCCCATACCCTAAGTCACATTCTTTTCTTTTCCAATGGGCGGAAGATTTTTTTTCAATTAATTAAAACATCTTGAAAGGTCCCAAGTACAGGTAACCTTGGACATTGGAAATTTATCTGGTTTAAATAAATAAATAAAATTTTTATCAAGTCCTACACTGAAAAAAAAATTGTTAATTTTAAGGAAATGATTTACTTAACATTATTAATATAAAATATTTAATAAGTACTATGGAAATAAATGTTTGCTTAAAATTAACAAATTTTTCTCTCAGTGTACGGAAGTAAGTATTTACTGACATTATTAATGGAATTACCAGTGTAGACATTCACAAATAATGATAATAAATTTTTTATATAAAATATTAATCCAAAAATTTCTATAACAAGAAAATATATTTCGCTTGAAACTGCATGACAAAAGTGACGCGTAAACTCACCGCAACCCCGGCTAAACTTCTTTCGTGCCTCTCGTACAGTTCAAAGCTTTTTCGCGCAAGTATTCGCGCGATAAAGATGAGGGACAAAGGACATCTGGAGTGGCGCGTTCGGGCCAGATGCAAGCGGAGACAAGAGGCGCTAGTGCGATTCGCCGAGGCGAGGGGACGCGGTGGATGCCAGCCGGGGAGAAATGGAAGCCGCTAATGAGGCCGTGTGTAATTAGGGAGCTCTCGCGGCCTAATGAAGCGCTTACCTACCTTCGCTATGCACGAAGCCCCAAGGGCCGTCGTCCGCGCGCGTCCTCCTCCGCCTCGGCACGGGATCCCCACACAAGCGAGTAATACTCACGTACGCGCGTCTCCACATACACACACGCGAGTCGCTCGCTTCAGGAGGAGATACATCGAGCTGTGCATTGTATCTTCTCTTAAAAAAGTGATGACCGGATGTTACGAAGCCTCGAAAACGTGAACTTGATTGGTTCATACGTAGATTCAGGAATGGCGCTGAAATTCAAAATTCCTAATCCCAAAAATGAACCCGGAATAAACAGTAAAGAAAGGAACTTGAGCGCGCCCAATTTTGCTCGTATCTGAAGAAAGTTATGGTCTTTGTTTTGAGGTATTTAAGTAATTCATGAATGTAATTGGCTGAAAAATTTAGGAACGCATTTTCTTTTGACGTCCAAGTTCAATTCTTAAACATTCGAGTTTTCCATTAAACAATTTAATGATATAAGTATTGTATTAAACCTTTCTAACTGTAGTTTTTATTAAGTAAATTTGTTGAAAAAATTAAATATTATTTTAACTAAAAAATCAGAATGTATTATTTAGAAGAACTGATTAGAAAAAAACAGTGTAAAGGGAAAATTGAGCGATTTTACTAGTATACATATAAATATATACTTGTATAGTCTTCTGTTCTGCGCTCGCCACCTTCGCAGCGAGCGTTGATCACGCTTCGAGCGAGCGCGCACCTGGAAATGGACTCTACGCGGAGCTGCACAGGAACTGCCGGGAGGAAACGAGCGCGATGGGGACGTCTCGAAGGAGAGAAGGTACACCTCCGAGTGACACGCTGTATAGTGCCTCCCTATTACGAAATTAGACTTGCATAAATCTCTGCGCCTTTTGCTTTGTCGACGCTCCAATTCCGATTGGTCTGAATAAACCCAGCTTGAACTTTTTTTAAGGCCACGTACTTTGTATAAATGTACGAATAAGTGTATTTTTACTCTTAACGCTTCTACGAATTCGCTGAATCTGAAAATGTGAAATTCACTTGGAAAATGCGAATAGTGATAAATTTTATGTGAAAAATCGTTCACATATTTAGCTTGCGATCGGCTTTTTTCTATTCACATTTTCCAAGTGAATCTTACATTTTCAGATTTACACGTAAGACTTTTCACTTCGAATAAGTGTATAATCTTCATACTTAATTCTTCTATCAAGATTTTTCACTTCAAATAAGTGTGTATTCACACTTAATTCTTCTATCAAGATTTTTCACTTCGAATAAGTGTATATTCACACTTAATTCTTCCATCAAGACTTTTCATTTCGAATAATTGTACGTGCCCACTTAATTTTCTCATCAAGACTTTTTTTATTACTTCAAATAAGTGTATATTGACTTGTTCCACGTGCATTTGTCTTGTTATATTTAGAACGTTATGCTTGATTGTTGCAGTAAAAAAAAATGTGCAGGTGGGTTATCGTCCCTATTGAAAGGGTCTTATACAACTCTATAAAATGGTGCAAAAACCGCATAAAACCTGATAAATAATTTATCAGATGTTATAAAATTCGCAAATTTTTGTAGTATTTTATAAAGACAGTTTCCACGGGGGTGAAGAATAAACGAAGATTTCGTGGAAATAAAGAGCAGCGTGGGAAAGTTGAAAAAAGGGCTATTATCGGGAACGTGTCAATGGATTAGTATCGATAGATCGGTGAGATTCCCCGGAAAGTCTTAATTATTTAAGAGCCTCCCGGAGTCATCGTCGGTACAGTCCCAATCGTGCAGCGAGGGAGGAGAGGAAGGAGTGTGCGGCCCCCCTTATCTCTCAATTCGCCGTGGCGAAACTGGCCCCGCTGCGGGGAGAGGAGAAGCGAGAGAGGGTCTAACCAGACACGGCTACCGGAATCACGACTCGGCTTCTTCGCCGTCTCTCGGCCTCTGCTCGGCTTTTTTAAGAATCGGCCTGCTATCTGAGCGATTTGCATATTAAACTAACTCACGGCGCGCGGCATATTTTAGCGCGCCGCGCGCTCTCCTTTGCTCTTCGGCAAAGCCTGGAATCGCTAAAACCAATAGATAAGCGGAGAAAGATCGAGCAGTACCAACTAATTTTATTTGCTTGTCCATCGCTGCCGGCGACTTTTTTTTTTATTCTTTCGCCGGCTCGACAGCGTTCTCCCCCTCGCGATAATTGCCGCTACAGCGCCTGCTTCCTCGCTCCTCCGCACGAGGAAGTGGATTTTAATGGTGTGTTCAACTCGCTGCGGATTCATCGCTAAATCTTTTAGCTCTTTAAAAAATGTGCTATCTCCGATTTTTGTTTCTCTCTTTTCGTGTAACTTACTCGCACGTCATTTTTATCAATCTCGCTGCAGCTCTTTTTGTTTCTGCGGAGTAGCCAGTCAACAGTTTCTTCTTAACAAGCTCTTTGAAAAATGAATGTAATAGTTTATCATTATGTAATATAGATGGACAAATTTTTATGGAACACTTAAGTGATATTTTATCATGAACCTTCTTGTCATTTAGTAGATTCAATAACGATCTTAAAGATCATCAGGCTGTCTTATAATCACATTTAATTTATTATAAAAATAAATTTATATTCTATAACTGATCTTAAAGATGATCAGTCTGTCTTAATTTATTATAAAAAAATAGCATATTCTGTAAGTGATCTTAAAGATGATCAAACTGTCTTATAATCACATTTAATTTATTATAAAAAAATTGCATATTTTATAACTGATCTTAAAGATGATCAGACTGTCTTATAATCACATTAAATATATTATAAAAAAAATGCATATAATTCTTCACGACGATGTACTTGTTCGAATGCGGTTTATAAGGAATCTGTTGTGTAGATTTATTTTTTTTCGTATAATTAGCTAAGATTATGGAAATAGAAGTGGGCAAAGGCGATGAAAAATGTTGGTGCGGCTTCTGCGGGACCGGAACATCGGCGGTATGCAAAAGTGTCCCGCGGCTAGTGGAAACGCGTTCGCAGACACGCCATTATCCTAAGTTACGAACTAGAAACTTGGCTGCGGAATCTCTTGAGGGTAAGTAAGTGCGCTAAAATTCTCCCCTTGTCGAGCTCCATTCGTATACATTTAAGCGGGATGTTTGCGTTTGCGCGGGAGTACCCATTTGCACCCGCGGCGCCCGAGCTCCGGCACTCAAATAGCGACTGGACACATTTTCCTAAACGGATCTCGCTATTTTATTGAAAGTTTACTGTCGACTCCTGAACGTCGCGGCGTACGCTTATTTATGGCCACCGACGCGCACCTAATGGTCCATGCAAACTCCATCGAATGTGCACTGGAACGCCCTCCAAAGTGGCTTACCGATATCGCTAAAAGATTTTTGCGTCCCATCCATTTGCTTATGCTTATTTTTTTTTTTAATATTCTTCTTTTTTTTGCACCGTGAAAAATTCGTGCCTGATTTACTGAGAAAGAACCGAAGCTCGGGATATTGGATTTCACCGAGAGACGGTTTCTTGCATATAAAACTGAAAGAAACTCAAGACTCTAACGGCCAATAACAGTATGAATTTCGTGTACAGTATGATTTAAAATAGTACTACTTCAAGTCTCCATAATTCAGTACATATCAGTTTTTTAATGTGACTAAATCTGAATATACAAGTTTTTAAAAATAACCGAACAAAACTGACTTAAAATTATTATTACATTTTAAAACGTAAATAATTTAAATTGCGCTATTTTAAATACGCTGTCGAACTTCATTTTGAAATATTGATAAATTTAGACTGAATTAAATTTTATATAACAATGCTATTTACTGTGCACATTGTCAAACATTGTATGTTAAAAAAATAGTAGGGTAAAGTTTACAAAAAAATTTGTAAAAAGGGGACAGATTCGGCAAGCCAAGAAAATTACTATAAATTTTTCTAGAATTTATCTACTCCCATCAAGATTTATAGTAAACTTTACCCCATTATTTTTTTCAGAGTAGCTGGAGAACTTTCAGTCTGTGCGTTTCACAAAATCTACGAGCCAAAGTTCCAACACTTTCTCGTCTATAGAAAATTAAATTCGACTTTTACCAAATCCTAAAGAAATAAAAACGCAGCGACCTTCTTTTTTCTTATTAAAAAAAAAAAGTAGGAATCACGTCAGTGCAAGCGAGGGAGAAGGAGCGATCAAACACACTTTTTCGACAATATAAAATTAAATTTGACTTTTATTGAATCCTAAAGAAATAAAAACGCAGCGACTTTCTTTTTTCTTATTCAAAAAAAAAGTAGGAATCACGCCAGTGCAAGCGAGGGAGAAGGAGCGATCGAAAACACTTTTTCGTCAATATAAAATTAAATTTGACTTTTACCAAATCCTAAAGAAATAAAAACGCAGCGACCTTCTTTTTTCTTATTAAAAAAAAAAAAGAAAAAAGAATGAATCACGCCAGTGCAAGCGGGGGAGAAGGAACGATCGAAAAGTCGCGCACGTAAGAGCAGATTACATCTGCTACGTAGGAGCTTAGCCTGCAGCGGCAGCAGCTTCGTAAGGACTCCGTGCTGGTGATCGATACAGCGCCACGGCGTATATACGGGGGCAGCGGTTCCGAGGAAGGCGTTACGTGTCCGAGCGTAGTTTTCGCCGCGGCATCCCCCGACAACATCTTAATTCCCGATAAAACGCATTAGGGACCCGGAATCGGATCTCCGAGAGTCCGGCCCGGGCTCGCCTCCGCGCGTCCGGCTGGATGGCCGCTGGACACGCAGCCGGCGTCCTTCTGCCTCCTGCACGTGCGCCCCGGTCAGGAAGGATCGCGGAGATTAGCATCGGCGCTCGCCTACCCGCACGCGAAAGAGATGCTCGCCCGGGCGCTACCGTTCCGCTGGATCTGCGGCTCGTTATCACGCGAGGCGGGATGCGCGCGCCCGCAAAAATTTATACCGATACGGACGCTGTCGCGACTAGAAGCCCCTCGCGTATTTCTCCGAGCTTTATTTTACTCGCTCCTTGCGATCTCGTTGCGTTCACTTTTTTACCTTGGCTTTTTGGTTGTTGCTGTTGTCTGTTACGATTTTATGTTCGTTGCTTTTTTTTTTTACATAATCGCTGCGGTAATTGGGTGAGGTGAGTTTAGAAGAAAAGTATTTTTAATTGTTCATGGTTTGATAATTTGAAAAGAAATTTCTTACGAGAAATTCACCTACATTACTGCGCCTTATTTTTAGACTAGCGAAACAATTTGTATCTGTTGTGATTACATAATAGAGAAACTTAGCATTTGCATATCCGCCGGCGCATCAAAATGCACAATGAGACTCTGCATTCTGTTTCATTGGAATGTGTTAACCTCCCTCTTGTTTAGTAAACTCGCTATCTGTTTACACTTTATTTTGATACCAGATGTATACCTGTTCTCCTTCTTTTTTTTTTTTATTAATTAAAATATTACGACGAAAAAAAAAACGCGAAACGTTCTCTCGTTTAAATTCCCGTAATTAATCGGTGTCATAAACCAGCCAATCATTAATAAAAATCAGGAATACGTTCTTACATTACCTTATTTTTCGCTCGTATTATTATTATTATTGAAAAAAAAAATCCATTTGCAATAAATAATTTTAATCCCGGCGAAAAGCTAATTAATTCGAGTATAAGCGTTAAATGTTTCGACGCGCCGTCTTTAACGCGCGAAATTTATGCGGCATTAGTTATAATCATTGCAGCGCCGTAATAAAAACAGCGAAACGTTCACACAGCCGATTCGAAAATTGAGTTTCAACAAGATGCAGCCGAGGCACCGCAGTCGCGGGCGAATTAAAAAAAAAAAAAGACGTGGCTGAAAATCGATCTCAATTTGACGGGAAGTTGTAAAAAACGTCGCCGCCGAGATATAATTCGCGCGGCGCGCGAAAACGGCAGTAGCCCCATTAAAGGCCGCCTGCAATGGTGACCGGTGCATTAACGTTGGCACGCGCGGCTCGCCTCCTCCATCCGATATTATTTATTATTTATGCTAAGTTATGCGCCGGGCCGAGCGAGGCAGATAGAAGAAGAGAAAGAGAGAGACAGAGAGGATGGGAGAGCCGAGCCGTGAAACGATGTTGCACTGGCCGGCGGCCACGTGTGCCGTCGGCGGCGAGCGCCCGGAGAAACCGCAGCATATTTATATCAATTACGTGTCGTTTCCCCGGCTCGGATTATTATGTAAATGTCCGATAGCGTCGCGCGAGTATTGGCTGCCAGGGAGCCCCGCTTCGCCGAACGCACCGGCCCGACTGGCTGCATCAATTATGACGTCAGACGTGTTAAATCCCCGCCACTATCGCGCCCGGCAATTGCCGTACAACAGAGTTTATCAGGCATAACTTGCACTTCCATTCAATCCAGTCTTGTCTTCGTACTTTTATCGCCGGCTCCGATGAGTTATTATTCGAGCCAACCCTTACACACAAGAGCCTCTTGCATCCGCGAAAGAGACGCTAACGAAGCAAAATCAGTTTTCCCATCATAAAAGAGCCAACGAACGTGCAGGGTAGATGCCTAACATGAAATAAAAACACAAAATACAAACGAAACAAAAAAAAAATACAAGGAAGAGACGACGAGGCGAGAAGCGCCGCATCATCTCGGTTTTGATAGAACGCCTAAACATCAATCGGACTCGAAAACTGGGCTGTAATTTGAGTTTAGCCGCGGCGCCCGAGTAAGTTTGGTCTCGGGCCGCCTCGGCGAATTCCTACGGGAAGGCAGGTCAATAGATGACCGGGGTGTCGGAGGTCGGGGGCTGATGCATCCCGCTGAATATGTATGAGGGCCGCGACACCCCGGCGCTACTGCCGGGAGACCGAACCACTATCTGCGGCTGATAGTGGCTATGCTCTATGTCTCACAGGGCTCCTTCCCTACCCGCGATATACCTACTGCGTCTATAGGGCCCTCTCGCTCTCGCGGCGCGCCCCAAAGGCGCGCGTCGCCACTCTCGTCGGGAACTGCGGAGCCAGCCGCGCCTAGCCCGGGCTTATATCGCAAGAAGCGCACTCCCCCTACCCCCCCTTTGGCTGGGATGGAAACTCGAGCCATCACGCGCACTCTCCGCCTTCCGCGCCTCCTTATCTTAGCCGCCCGGCCAAACTTGCCTCGTAACTCCTTCGCGAACAGGTGCCGATGCCTACGCGCCGGTTATTGCCAGAGCACCCAGGGCTCCGCCAATTGCCGCCGGCGGTTAACAAACATTTTTATCCGAGCGACCCGTCGCCCCTTCCTTATATGCCGAAGACTGGTGCATTTCCGTCGACTTTGCTCTGAGAGAAATTTGTAATAAAATTAGAGAGTAAAAATGACTGTATTGTGTATGCGAAAGTGGTCACACTGATAGGAAAGATTCTTTAATCCGAAGTCTTCGCGGTCTTGAAGAATAATTTTGTCAGGGTATTTCAAATCAAGAAATATGCATTGACATTCAAGAAATTATTCTTAATAGTAAATGCGCGATTGTTTTTAACGACAAAAATCCCGTGGATGGCTTAATAGTTAATGCACTATTTTTTTTACATCTAATACGCCTTTGGATTATATTAAATGCGTACGGTTTTATATTAGACACAAGCTTTGGATGAAAGGATTTTTCTATCAGTACAGAAATAAAATTCCTTTTGGTGTAGTAGAAAATTGAGCAGCGATAAGTATAGACAAAATAAAATTTCTACTATTTCTAAAGTTGACATTATGAAAAAAGTACCAGACTTTATAGCAAATTTTGCCAGAAAATTTTGTAATTATTACAGTGTTTATAACACAAATTTTAAAAAATAAAGTATTTTTCTTCATGTTAGTCTGTGAACACTTTCACTGCATGTTCTGTAAATATTAATGTACATTTTTATTTTATTTTACAATTTTTTTTAGTTGATTTAATCAACCACCTGTGATATCCCTATTAATTCGTGACATACTATTTTAGTATTAATTATTAAAATATGACTGTGATATTTATTATTATATTTGAACATTTATAATTATATTTATATTCTTTTATATTTATTTAATATTGTTAATCTTTAACTTTTTGAAGACATCGTAATTTATTATACAATAAATGACTACTCTATTCAGTTTCTCTCATTAGTTTGTATCAAAAAAATACCTGACGCATATTATTACTTCTCCCATCAAATGAATTTACACCGCGGAAAATTTTAAATACGCTGCTTCTTATATTATTGTAAACTTTGCAGGAAAATAAAAAAATTATTGCTGTAAACTGTTACTTCTCGTATGAAATTAGTCCACGTAGGAAAATTTGAAATACGCTGCCTAATGTTCATCCGGCGATTCAAAACTGCTACTCCAGAGTCGCGCGAAATTCTTAGCGTGACAAAGCAGAAGGGTGAAGAGGGCGGAGTAAGCGCACTTGATCCAACGATGAAAGGCGTATAATTTATATGATCCACTAAATAGGGACGATTGTGCCTAAGCGAACGAATCCCGCAAGACAGCATGAGATATTGCCGGATCGAGGGCGCGTTATATAGTTTTAAGCTTGTCTCATTAAAGCCGATGGGTTCTCAAACCTCGGCTTTTGCTCCAGTTCTTCGCGCTTACGCGTCCCGCAGGTTTGCCTACATTCGGTTTACACGGAACCGCGTCGGGGGCCGCCGGAGCTTACGAGCGGTAAAAACAACCTCGCGGGCCTTTACGACGGCCCGAGCGTTCCGCGCGCTCGTAAAAACGGCCGGATTAACAAAAAAGCTTCGGGGAAACAAGTAGTGCGATCGAACTTCCTCGTTAATGCCGCGCGCCACTTTTTGCCCGCGCCCGAGCGAGGAGACTCCTTCGCCGATAGAAAAGTGAAAGTCGTATGGAAATTCGCGGGGGCTTACCGCACTGCGGTAAATTTCACTCGCGCCGCTCGTTCTAGGCAATTCCCTTATCTCATTATCTCGACGCGCCGATATAAAAAAAAAAAAAAAACACAGACTCCCGAAGCGAAGGTGTCGAAGGAGGTGCGCGTGTAATTGCGCGCGAAATCGACATCCCGGGGAAAAAAATCCGCGACGAAGTGCGTACACAGGAGGGCAATGAGAAACGATCGCGGGGGAGTTAACGAGGGCGCGGCGACACTTTTCCGCCGTGGGGGGTCCATTGCTCGGGATCGGGGAAGCCCGGGCGTGTTGATTCGGTCTGGCCGCGGGCGAAAGGGGTCGTGGAAAAGCTCACGGCTCGTTGAGCGTCACTGACGGCCCCCTTCGCAGAGTCAGCGGGCGTGAGAGGAGGGAGGGCGAAAAGGGTTGCGATCCGGCAGACGCGCGCGATAATAAAGCAGCCCGGCGGGGCCGGTCGACCGATAAAATATATCCTAAGCAGAGGCGACGACTCGTTTAGCCCGCGCTTCATTACCAGGCCGAACTTCATCGCCTAACCCTTCGGGCTCTCCTTCTCTTGGGGGTGTGAGGGAGGAGGAGAGAGCCCCTTCCGTTCTGGCGGCGGGCGAAAAATCCTCGGCGCGATTAACACTTTAGCGATTCGCGGCGAAATGCCGACGCAGGAATGCAGCGCATAATTGGGCGCGCGCGCGAGCGGCAAGAGCGATCGGCTCGGCTTTATCTGCCGCGAGGGGAGAGAGGCCGCAGATATAGCTTCATTTAGAGTGCTTTAATAGCGTTTCACTGTTAATAATTAAGGATATCGGGCGGTGGGCTTAATGCGCCTCGATTTCATATAATATCGCGAGTGTGCCTCGCCGCGAGGATGAGTGGGTGGAGGGGGGGGGGGGAGGAGGAAAAAGGGGCCGGCAGGGAGAGAGGAAGATAAGTGCAGCGTCCGTGGCGCGAGATAGACGAGCGTCGTAAAGTTTCGCCGGAGCGAGAGCTAGCTCCGCTTGAGCGACAAACACTTTGAGAACGAGCTCGTGCGCGCCGAGCGATGGGAGTGGGAGGGAGACAAAAACTTACCACGAAAAGCCCGCCAAGTGCGGAAGAAAAATATAACGATCCGTGGAACGAGGAATAACGCGCGACTTTACTGCGTTCTAAAACTCCCATAAACCTTCGCTACGTCAAACTTTTCAATTCTACCGTTTGCCCCTTCCTCTTTCGTGTTTTTTCCTTATTCTCTCTCACTCTCTATCTTCTTTCTCCTTCCTTCTTGCTCGTTACACTTTTTGCCCTAACATCCTGGTCTCGATAAAAGCTGGGCTATATTATGGAGAAAGGAATAGGAGAAAATGTCGATTAAAATATGGGCTTTAACGAGCCCGTGGAATACTTTAGTTCTATTTTTTTTTGTTTTATTTTTTACATGTTTAGCGAGTGTGATTAAAAATTTATCAAAGCTTTATGCCATAATTACAAGTTTATGTCTTTTTTTAAGGTAATGTATAAGATTGTGATATTTCAAAAATGTAAGTAGCTGATATTAATTTAACGACGGGATTACGCTTTTCATTTAACCACTTTTAAATCAATTACGTTTAAATCATTACTTTTTAATCTATTTTTAATTTTTTAATCGATGTAATTGATTTTACTAACTGCAATTTTTGTAAATTCATACATTAAAAGTTAGTACAATCTAAATGTCATCTATAATTATCACTTTAAATCAGTAGGAGTAGTTTATTAAATTCATGAATCATTTTTATCGTCGTTACCACTTTTTCGAACAACAAATCTCATATCCCTTCCACTTTTTTGTACACAGAGAGAAAAGCCTAGTAAAAATTAACATTTTGTAAGTCAGATTTATAAAATTTACTGTAAACACTATACTTACTAACAAAACTTTTAATTTGTGGAGTCTGTCCCATCATTACAAAATAGTATAGTAATTTTTACTAGACTTTTCTCTCCGTTTTATAATTCAAATCCTAAAATTTTAGGTTAAATATTCTCATGGTAAATTCGTTGAAAATAAAGATTTGTTTTGTAACTAAACATTCGAGCAGGACATCCTCCGATAATTTGAAAGTGCCTCGTGCAAATTAAATGTAAAATAAAAATGTCGAATCCACTTGCACACACTGAGAGAAATATTGTGAAAAAATTACTATACTATTCTAATAAAAGTTACTATCCAGTCTGGGAGCGGAAACACCGACTGCATTTAATAAACAAATTACTATTCTGTATTATAAATTATACCAGAACTCTACAGTAATATTTATTGGAATTGTAGGTACATATTACTAAAATTCTAATAAAATTTATACTAAAGAATGGTAATTTTTTCACTACAGGTAATCTGTGGCTCCGCTTATAGTAATTTTTCCAAAACATTTCTCTCAGTGTATGAATTGGGCGTTTGAGTTTCAGATAATTTGTTGCAAAATTTCCAAGTGATTTTGAGTTTCGAGAAAAACAAAAATATTGCATACAAAAGTACACTGGATAGTCATTCTTCCAAAGCATTTCTCTCGGTGCAAAAACCAAAATTCAAGAATTTTAGAGCCAACATGGTTACAGTAATGAAGTTGCTCTTGAAAAAAGTGCGGTCGATCGAGCACAGCCGTAATCGGCCTGCGAACAAAGAAAAGGCGATTCGCGGCAAAGTTTAGCCAGTCGACATTCCCATTGTTGCGGTGCGGGCGAGATCCGCGTGCGAGCATCGTCCAAATCGGCCCTCGTTGCGGCGCAATGTTTTCCGACGAGCTTGCACAACTGGGACCGGTGGATAAGGATCTTAATACAGATCAGCGATCCTTTGAGCGTATAATTTGGTTTTCGCCGTGCGGGGACAGCTGTCGCGGTGGCGTCGGATCGGCGCGCGACGAAGCGCAGGCGAGAAAAAAAAGGGAGGGAGCGAAAGATGGACGTCGCTCGCACGTATGTATATACACACATATATATATATGTGTGTGTATATAGATGTATACGTGTATACAGACCCGGCGAGATGATGGCCGATGATGACGTTCACGTCGCACGTACTTTGATCGCAGATAACTTTCGTTAGATTGTAGGGGTGTGACGCGGCAGAAAAAAAAAAACTCGTTGCGGAATCGTGTCAAGACCGCCGCGCTATTTTCTCCGGACGCCCCGCGTGACAGATTAGAGGGAGACGTGATTATTCTCGTTTCACAGGGCAGCTGTCAAACATGCATATTTGTCATCTTGACAAATTCACCGCATTTTTTCCCCTCGACCCGAGTAATTATCGCCGGCTTTTCCTGCTCCAAACTTATTTTCCGGGTTTGCTTATTTAAATTGTCAAATAGAGATGACAGGCCTGTAGCTCGCGTGTACAATGAGAATATCTTTGCGGATACGTTTTTTGTTTGTCGAATATTTCTGTTTCAAAACTTTACATATTCTTATTTATTTTTTATAGCATAGGTAAATCAACAGTGAGAGAAAGATTTGTTAATTTTAAGCAAACATTTATTTCAATAGTACTTATTAAATATTTTATCTATAGTCAAAAATTATTTATATAGAAACAAATAAATTCATTTAGTTTTAATGAAATTGCTACTTGATTCAAAGAAATAGTTAATATAAGTACTACTGAAGTAAATCATTTCCTTAGAATTAACAATTTTTTTTTAGTGAATGATAAGCATATAACTATTGAAGTATATTTTCTCTTTTTACTTTTCAAATATACACAAATATAGTAATTAATTTCGATGTTTGGGTGCAATCCATAATTATTCAGTGCCACAGTGCTGCCATTAATTTATGAAATACAGCAAGCAGCTTCCCGACAGATAAAGTTTCGAATAAATTAACGGGCCAGCGTGGAAACAAAAAAAAAAGGGACAAAAGTGGCCCCTTCCATTGTTCGCCGTACTTAACAGACTAATGCGGCACCAGCAACAAGCAGCCCTCGAAAATCGACAAATGCCCCGCGAAACACTGCTGTCCGAGGAAACGTTACGCAGGCCCGCAAGCGTATAAAGCACGAGTCGACGGAAAAAAGCGAAGAGAGCGGATCCAGAAGGGCGTGTGATGTATTTGTAAAAAGGTGTCGGGTTGGAACTAAGGAGCGACGCTTTCGAAGCAGATAGAGAGAGAGAGGCGATTGCCCCGAGGGAACCTGGAGCGGCGGGAGGGAGGCAAGAGATAAAAGAGAATTGTATAAAGAAGCGGGGCGCGAGACAGAGAGAGAGCGAGGGGTGTCCCGAGCAGGGGGTGAGCCTGGCCGATGCCCGTGGGGCACGCGGGAGGTGCGAAAGCTGCGCTGGGAGAGAGAGAGAGAGCCGCAGCGCCGAGATGGAAGTTCGCGCCTCTGATCTGTCAAATTTTATTTCACGGCTGCGAGAGCGAGGTGGGTCCGGGCGCGCCCGGCCCATATAGATGGGACGAGATACGGACACTTCGGAATAGCCTCCCCGCGCGCAGCCTAATGCCTTTCTCGCCTGCGAATCGCCTCGTGCACACTTCGACGCGCTCCAAGATGTTATTACATCCCCCCGGCGCGCGGGCTTCGTATACGCCCGCCTATGCTAATTGCGGATATCGCCGCGACCAATCCACGTGCGGGCTTCAGATTTTCTTACGGTTCAATTCGGTTGGCGCTCTGTATTCATGAGGCTTAAATACTTCTGTGGATTTTAATGATCGAGAAATTTCGTGCACTCTCATGACGTGTGTTCGGGCTTAAATGTTCAAAGCTCGGATTAGCGGCGCTGTTCAAACTCGAACGGATGAAATAAACATTTTCAAAAGTACGAGCTTTTTTTTTTTTATGCTCCGAGGAAAACTGTGATGCGTTTCAAGATTGATCGCTAACGTTTTTGAAACATTTCGCGTGCGGAACTTCGCAAAAGTATCGGAGATAGTTTCATGGAAAATTTCTCGTATATTCAACGTCCATCGAAACAAACGTTAAATTATAAAAATCGACAGCTTTGATCGATGCGAATTAAACTATAGAAACAATCACACGAAACTTTTACGTATATGAATAATATACAATATCTATACAAAATATTTCAAGCCTTCGGCCTTGTAAATACTGCACATCGACCGAATTAACTAAACAAAAAGAAATGTACACTGAGACCCATTTCATAATTTTCAATAAATATTTACTTCACTAGTACTTGTTAAATATTTCTTTGGATCAACTAATTATGGTGTTCAAACTATTAAATTTATATAGAAACAAATAATCATTCATTTAGTTTCAAAGACATATTTAACAAGATGTAGTACTATTGCAGTAAATATTTTATTTATTTATTATTTATAAAAATTCAACGGACGATAAGGCCTTAATATAAATGAAAATTATAAATTTCGTATCTCAAACTTAAAACTAAATTATAAATTTACCGAAAATTATTAAATTGATCTCTCAGTGTATATATGTATATATAAACCCTCGAAATATCTTTTACTCCACAGTGCCCCGAGAAAGTGCAGCCGCGGGTTACGCACTTAGACGCGCGCAACACCTATATCGATCGCGAACTCGCGCGAAGGACGAAAGAACGAAGAAAGGAGCCTGAGAGCAGGTCCCGCCGAGTTCAGCTGGACTGTGCGACTCGTTGGCTGCGTGCTGGTCTGCCCGAGGAGCTTTGATACGCGGAGCACGTACGCGGGGCAAGGACCGCCGCAAGCTCCTCTCTCTCTTTGCTTTCCCCTCCCCCCCCCCCTCCCCCCTCCCCCCGGCAGTGGCTAACTTACCCCGCGTATACCGCGGCGCTCTCTCTGCCGTACTTTCTCAGCTTCTGTCTCTCTCGCACGCCATTGTGTTTCTTCGAGCTATGGATTTTCCAAAAGCGTTTCGTTGCCACGCAGCGAGCTCGACTGGCGCACTCTTCGCTCTCTCCCGAGCTTGGCTCTCTCTCTCTCCTTTTTTCCTCTCGTGCCCGCCCTTTTATTCGCCCCCGCGATGCTTGCCCGATTGCACCGCTTCCCGAGGAAATTCCCCACGTTTGGTTAACTCCGCAGATCACTTTTGTTCTGGAATTCTGTTTTAAAGAAATTAAACGTTCCACGCTCGAGCATAATTTACACAATGAAGTATTCTCAGTTGTGTAATTTCTTCTTCTTTCTTTTTTTTTTTCAAGGAAAAGCTTTGCGTCGAGGAAAAAACAGTTCTTTCTTTTTCGTATACTTTTTGATGTAATTAAATCGTTTGCTTAGATTCAAGTAGATTTCTGTAAAAATTGGATTTTAGCATCCGCTTTGTTGTTTTATTTTCTAATTTAATGGAATCATTTAGGTAAGGGCGAATCGAGAACATTATATTACTCTATGAAACTTGAATATTGTTAAATATACGTACACTGTTGAAAAAAAAAGATTAAAATTGAATGTAAATACTACAGTGAGAGAAAATTTTGTTAACTTTAAGCAAAAAAATTATTTTCTTGTAACTTCTAAATTTATTTAGAAACAAGAAATTCATTTAGTTTTCATGAAATTTTTACTTGATTCAAAGAAATATTGAATAAGTGCTATTAAAGTACATCCTTTCCTTAAAATTAACAATTTTTTTTCAGTGTAGAGGCAAATTTCATCGGCGTACATGAACTTTACCGAATTTACATTAAAATTAATGTAAAACCGTAAATTAATAATAATTCATGTACGCTGATGAAATTTTCTTCCAGTATTTGCATTAAAATTCATGCAAAGTTTTTTTACAGCGTAGAATAAAATGAACAATTATAAAATGTTATTTAACAATCATCGACTTCTTGCAATTACTATTTCTGTTATATATAGACAGGCTAATAATTACGAAAAAATCAAATTACGCGAATGCACGTTCAAAAATAGATTTCAATGTATGTAATTGTGCCAACTAATAATGCAGATTGAATTAGATTATCGGGAGAATAAGACGTCAATGGAATGATATAGGCATAGAGGGGAGCGATGAAAATAAAATAATTAGGTGGAAGAGGAGGAAACGATAGGCGAAGTCGGCGGCGGGGACGCGAAGGAGGAAGATGACCGGCGGCTGTACACGATTACCTTGGCACAACTGTATATAAACCATAAGTCGTGGGAGCAAACAAACGAACGTGCATCACGCGGGCGTGTGGGAGCTGGTCCCAGTTGGGCAATAACGCCCTTCTTCCTAACGTAGTGGCACAATATCGCCGGTTCTTTATGTCCCGTGGAAAGGCAAATAGATCACATTGCCGGCTAATAAGCCCGGCGCTTTGACCGGGCCTCCGCGCGCCATATATCTGCGCTATGACCCCCACCCTACTCTACTACGCTCCTGCTCCCTTTTTTTTTCTCTCCCGAAGTAGTCACGCGCCTACCCTTCGCGACCCGGCCACCCCACGTGGCCTTTTTCCCGTTTTCTTGCAAAATTCCTTCTGTCAATTGCGTTATTACTGCCTGCAGCGGCGATTGCCCGGCCTCCGTTCCCTCATTGTCATGCTAATGCAGC
The DNA here is from genome assembly GCA_018906775.1 of Sycophila sp. Sp_5. Classification (NCBI taxonomy): domain Eukaryota; kingdom Metazoa; phylum Arthropoda; class Insecta; order Hymenoptera; family Eurytomidae; genus Sycophila; species Sycophila sp. Sp_5. The sequence goes on from JACCID010000004.1 coordinate 522,687, forward strand.
CGGCAATCGATCCGCCTCATTATGTCACCAAAATAGCCCGAAAAGCCCCAAAGTCACACGAGACGTTATTTGCCCCGTTTCTCTTTCCTTCTGTTACCCGACGTCGCCCTTCGACAACTGCTGCGCTCGCTATTCATGGGAATCGCGAATAACTTTTCTATTGCTGCGATAAAGCGCGACGGCGAATGGAGAAAAGAATGCTGGCCGGAGCTTTTATTAAGCCTCCTCGGAAGCTCTAATTGAGACTGCGGGATTTTCTTTTTTGTATTAAACTGAAATGCTGATTTCTTTTTTTTTTTAACGTTGCATCCGCACGTTGCTTGTTTGCGTTCCTCGACGGTCTATTGTCACCTGAATGTTCGTTATCGTTGATTTAAAATTCCAACATTTTAATGTGCCGAATTGAATAAAGTAAAAGATTCGCAGAAGTTTTCCTTTTTTGGCATACCGAATAATTTGCACTAATAATTGCAAAACACACTTAATACTTTTTCATGTCTTATTTATTTTATTTTCGATTTGTTTATCTTTAGTTAATTTTCTCCGCGAAGATTCGTGGCGATTGCTTAACGACAACTGAACTTTTCTTTTTCCAAACAACTACACGGCTAACTTCATTCTTTAGCGAACAATTGATTGGCATTTTCGTCAAATTCGTTCTTTAAAAATATTCCATGATAATTAATAACAGTAATCCTATCCGTAACAAGCAGGCTATTTTTCGCCAAATGAACGATCATCGTTGATTTAAAATTCCAACATTTTAAAGTGCCGAATTGAATAGAGTAAAAAATTCGCAGAAGCTTCCCTTTCTTGACACACTGAATAATTGCAATGGCAGGCTATTCTTCGCCAAACGAACGATCATCGTTGATTTAAAATTCCAATATTTTGATGTGCCGAATTGAATAAACTAAACAGAATCGCGGAAGCTTCGCTTTCTTAGCGCACCGAATAATTGCATTAGCAGGCTATTTTTCGCCAAATGAACACGTTAAATCAGTGGAAATGGCCGAGGAAATTGGATACTTCGATTGGGTTACACATCGATAATGGGAGCGAAAGTATCCCTTAAGTCGGCGGGATCGTGTCGAAACAAGCAAATCCTCCGATTGTAAGACTCCGTCGGCGATAAGATCTCGGGGTCGAGTAAAAGGGTGACCAAGCAAAAATCATTAGCCTCCCCAGGAGAGAGAAAGAGAAAGAAAGACAAGGTCCACGAGGAGAACGGGGGAGGAGAAAGGATAAAAGAAAAGGAGAAAAATCGGCATTTTCGACTTTGTCGCGCAGTTCGCGCTCGTCGGCAAATCGTGAACAAGTTTGGGCGCGTGGGGTCCTCGGCGACGAGGCAAAGCCCTCCGTAATACTCGGAGAGCGTGCGCACGGCTCCGCCCGTCTCGATTACCCGCCTAATTATCTGGAGCGGTGCTAGGCGACGCGCCGCCGCGACCCGGCCGATCCTACCGCAGTGGTAACCGCGCGCCCTCCCCGGGCCTCCCTCGTCCTTCGAATTATTCGCGATCCGCCGACTGCTACCCTCCTGAAGGTCATTGTAACGTCATTACCACCCTTTACTGCGGATCTCTCTTCGATGGACTTAACAGCCTGCGGTATTGCCCGCCGAGGGAGGGAGTGGAGACTGAGAAAACAGAGAGTTCTCCTGCCGTTAATTCTCGCTTTTGCGAATGCATTAAATTACTTTCTTCTTTTAAGCAGCCTTCTTTTTAATCTTTAAATGCTTATATAACGTCCGTTGTTATTGGATGCTTATATAGTACTTTATTTTATTTTATTACAGTGAAAAAATATTGAGAGATTTTTCTTCAATTTGAGGAGATTTTATTCAAAACTTATAGGATCTTCCCCTTTCTCATAGATTAGCTGTTTCTTCACTGAAAAAACAATTGTTAATTTTAAGGAAATGATTTACTTCAATAGTACTCATTAAATATTTCTTTGAATCAAGTAATTATTTCATTAAAACTGAATGAATTTATTTATTTCTAAATAAATTTAGTAATTTTAAATAAATAATTTTTAGACTCAATGAAATATTTAATAAGTACTATTGAAATAAATGTTAAAATTAACAATTTTTTCTCTGTGTTCTATTAAAAGTAGAAAAATCTAAACGAAAAAGAAGAAGCTCCCAAACGTTTAGAAAGTTTTTCTATTTTTGTTGAAGAAACATCTAATTTGGAGATATTTATATTAGTTTTTAAAAGAATTTCCTCAAATTTAAAGAATTTTTTTTCAAATAATAATGTACAATTATTTGGTACTACTTATTAATAGTACCGCAGTATACAACAAGAACAACACTGAAAAAGAAATTTAAGTGAGTTTTCTTAAATTTGAGGAGATTCTCGTACAAACTTGTAGGAAATTCTTCTTTTCCTTTTAGGAGGTTTTCCTATTTTTGTAGGAGAAGCACCGAATGAAAGGAAAAGGAGAATTTCTTATTAGTTTTTAGAAGAATCTCGAAAAACTCTTCCAATTTCTTTTCACTGTATTCAAATAGAATATATTCCTTAATACAGTTGTAAATAAATAAATATACACTTAAAAAATATTGTTAATTTTAAGAAAACGATTTACTAATAGTACTTATATTAAATATTACTTTGAATCAAATAATGATTCTATTAAAACTAAATGAATTTATTTGTTGCTAAATAAATGTAGAAATTACAAGAAAATAATTTTTCCACTCAATAAAATACTTAATAAGTATTGAAATAAATGATTACTTAAAATTAACAAATTTTTCTCTCAGTGTATAATAAGATTGCGTAACCTACGGATTAGCTATTATACTTATTAAGAGTACCGCAGTGTGCTAGAAGAACATGTTTTGTTTTTAGTTTTCACAAAAAAGACGGTAAATAAAATTGTGGAAGGTAATCAATCTCATTAAGAAAATTCCTGAGGTACAGGAGTATTTCAGGAGCAAAGTACATTCCGATCCTCGTTGAAAGTAGAAGACAATCAATAGCGCCTCGTCATTAAGAAGAAACAGTCTCCCGAAACGGGCTGCGTTTTAGTTCGTTCGTTCTTGGGCTAAGAAGAGGGACAGAGGCAACGACGGGTGACGGAGAGGAAACGTGCAGGACGAACTGCCTTTCGTGGCTCGCATACTGATTGGCCTCTGTATACTATCGAAAGGGATCTGCGATCTTCTGCCCCTCTACCCGCCCTCCACCTCCTCCTCTCCTTCTCCCGCGATGCCAAGAGTCCGTACAAACTTTGTCGCTTTCGCCTTGCAGCGAATTTCTTCGATAAAAAGGGAGAAAGGGACAGGAAAAAAAAGAACGGTGCCCAACAACGGAAAGACGAAAATTGCTTTCTTTTTTTCTCCCTGAAATTCCTTATTCAAAGTCTCCGATTATCGGCTCGATTGTTGTGTGTCACAATCGGCCCGAAAGCAAAGGGTTAACTGCATTCGATCCAATAGCTTTGTGACGCGAAAAAATACGATTTTATCAAGGAAAAGGAAATTTTAAGCCGAAACGAGTAGAAGTGCCTAACAAGGAGAATTTAAGCCGACACGGTAAAAGACCCTAAGAAGGACAATTTAAGCCGAAACAAGTAAAAGTGCCTGAGAAGAAAAATTGAAGTCGAACCGAGTAAAAGTGCTTCAAAAAAAAAATTAAGTGAGTGTACCTCTCGATAATCTCAAATAAAGCCGTCGAATTACTCTAAAGTAAATACAAAGTATTTTAACTTTATTGCTCACATGTAGAAAAAAACCGAAACTTTTATGGAAGTACCAAAATAAATAGCCTTATTAGCAGCTGTAAGCGCAATACTTATTTAAAAAAAAAGGAGGAAGAAGAAGAAAAGTTTTTCCCCCGAGTAATTTGCAGAAGACCGAGGCAACAAATTGTTAAAATCCAGAAGCGTGTGCGCCTGTGGTAGTCCATTCGGACAATTACCTTCATTGAAAACAAGCGAGAGAAGGAGAAAAAGTATATATACGGGGAGCCGAGCGCCAGTTGGAATAAACGCCGGTAGCGCCTGGAGCCATGTAGCCCGAGTGCTCGGGGAGAGGAAGAAAGGAAGAAAGCCGGGGGAAAGAAGATGCAGGGAAAAGAGCGAGAGAGAGGCTGCGAAGAAGCCGGGGTCAGGCTATATTCCGTCGGCGCGTTACGTGCACGCGTAAGTGGCTACCCACTTGGCGAATTGGCCCCGACCCCTACCCCCCGCCTCATCGTTCCACTCGTTGGATCATCGTCGCTCGGCGAAAATCTCATCATTATGATTGCTTATGATGTAAATGATGCCCCGCGGCACCAATTGTTTCCGCTAGAACGACCCGGTGAGTCCGTGTACAGTGTGCCGCCGCCGATGTACTTGCTGTCGCTCGGTGCAGCGCTCGAGGCGCGACGGTCACTCCGTCGGCTTCTGCGCACTGCTTTTATTCGGCGCGCTCGATCATTTTTACGCTTATTGATCCCATTATTCTCCATCAGCGGCTTTATCGGCGAAATGATAACGTAACGTTTTATTAAAAGCGTAAGCTTTCTGTCCCGTTGTACGAGGCGTTCAGTCGAATACACGCGCCTTTGTTGCATTCGATATTACACTGAGAGAAAAAACTTAATAAAAATTACTATTATGATTAGGAAAGGAGTGACAGTCTTGACAAGCGAGAAATTTTAGTGTGGAGAATAACAATTATTAGCACTTAAATTTAGTAATTTTTAAAATTTTTTATACTAAAAATTACTATTTCGCATATATAAAATTCTCACTTGATAAGACTGTCACTCTTTTTCGAACCACAATAGCAATTATAAAGTTATAAATAATTTTATAAAGTTTTTTCTCTCAGTGTATGTCAAATTATTACACAATATTGTCGTTACATGCGCGGCTGGAGAGCATTTATTGTGCGTGAAATTGCGTTAGGCTCTTTTTAATATCAATATATTTAAATTATTATGAATTGATGTTCGACAAAATTGATTTTTTTTTATTCGGTATTAATTATTATTTACAATCAAATGTAATCAGAATTTTTAATTGACGAAAGGAAGATTTACTCTCTAAATCTTGAAATGTGAATAGTGACATTTAACAAATGAAAAGCCCTTTGCATGTTAATTATGTGAACGATCACTATTCACATTTTCCACATGAATTTCGAGTTTTCAGATTTAGAGAGTAGAGACTCTGTTTAATTTTTCATTTATACTGTACAAAATTTTAAATAAAGCTTTTTAAATAAAAACAAAATCTACTTTGGTTATTTATTAAAAAAAAAACATTTAATAATATTTGCAGGTGAAGTTCCCTGCCTTCCATAATTTTTTTTTGTATAAAAAAACTTTTTGCCTTAGAAAATTAATGAATAAAGAAAGGAAAAAAAATATGAGATACAGGTTCATAGAAGATTACTTGGCGATATCACGTTTTTTTTTTTAAATGTTATTTTTTCCATAACAGCTAAATACACTCCGCTGGTTAGCTCTAATTTAATGTTACGTATACAGAAATTGAGAAAGATGAAGTACGTCATTAGGAAAAGTTCATCCGCCCATTCTCGGATTTATCCACAAAAATGTAGGAAGCGTTTGTTGCGAAGAGGTAAAGACACCCCCGGGGGCCAAATAGTCCCTACTAATTTAGCTCGAGTTTTTTACGACCGCAATTTCGGAATCTACAGCAAAAAGCAAACTATATTTAGGCTTGTACCCCGCTCGCTCCTTCCCTCGTTCTTCGGGGGATCGTTACGACTAGAAAGTCCCCACACCTATTCCCCCGAAAAATGAGGAAAAAATCACTATAAATATCGAAATCTCCAACAGCGTGAGATCCTAGATGCGCGGGTATCCGGTAAATAGAGGCAGGTATAAAGTTGCACATTCGCGCCGATTGCCCGAGTCATTATAGTAATTCCATGGTGCACAACCGCAGAGATGGAGCTCCGGAGCTGAGAGGCTGTGCACGCGCGGCGCGGAGCACCAGCGTAGAACGAGACTTAATTTCATTAGGGATAAAGATCGTCATTATTTTTTCGACGACCCACCCGAAAATTGTAGCCCGCGAGCTCATCCTTTTCCTTGAAAATACATCGGCGCGCTTCTCGCTTTGACGGATTTGATATATCGAGCCACACTTTTGAAGCAAATTTCTTCAGGATAGTCCACTTTTTACCCTGTTAATTATCCCGAGCACTTTTCGAAATAACCAGCACACCTCATTCTCAGAAATTCAAAATTATTTACCTTCTACAAGTTCGCCTCAATGTATCTTTCTCTTTCTTTTCTTTTCCTTTTTTTTTAAATCGTTCTCTAAAATTTATTGTACTCTACTCCACACAGAAATTCTTTATTCACCATCAATTAAAATACGCGGAATGGCGCAACTCCGTAATTTTGCAACGCACAGCGTCCTACTTCGTGCCAGTGAATTTTCAGCATCCCGAGAGGGAAATGTTAATTTTCAGCTCGCCGACAATATCCCACGTCGTTAAAAGTGACGTCGCCGTCGATCGAGCGCTCGCCGCAGCTACACCTAAGCACGCGCATCCTTCTCTTTTTTTTTTCATTCTCGATCCGAAGAAAAACATATAAGACAAAGCCCGAGAAGTCGAGGGTGGCGGAGGGGGGTACCGAGGGACCGGTAATAATAACAATGTCGCTGTGCGCGCGTCCACATCCGGTTGCGCCGTACGGCGCGGATCGAAGCTCGACGCCGAGGCGAGCTATAAATCGGCTATCGATCTGCCGTCACGTAACTCACGCGCCGGAGAGCCAGTCGACAGCCGAGTTTTTCTGGCGTCGCGCTCGCGCACGCACCGCTGCTATCGGCGGAGGAGCGATCGCCGAGCGGAGCGGCATAAAACTCCCCGGGCGGCGCGGGGACCTCCGCGACGTCGCGGGCCGATTTTTGTCGCGGCGGCGATATGACGCGTCCGAGAAAGCTCCTCGCCCCATTGTTCGCCTTATTAAATCGACGGCTTTTGTTGCGCGCGTTTCATTTGCTTTCATGGACGTCCATCGTCGCGGATCCTTTATTTAGGCGAGCTCGACGCTTCCTTCGTGCCGATTCGATGCGTAAGCGGTTATTTATGTGATGCGCCTTTTTTTCGCTCTGCGGCTGATTGCATCGGAGGAGCGGATTCGTTATCATTTTGTTATCTGAATTTTTCGTGAATGAGCTCGCTAAATCTAAAAATGTGCTCTTTAAGCGAACAGTGATTATCATGTTCGCTGATTACACAGCAAAAATTTACTGATTTAAGTGGCGAATTTGTATAATGTTTTATTAAAAGCGCAAGCTTTCTATCCCGTTGCACGAGGCGTTGTGACAAATACACGCGCCTTTGTTGCATTCGATATTACACTGAGAAAAAAAACTTAATAAAAATTACTATTATGATTAGGAAAGGAGTGTCAGACTTGATAAGCGAGAAATTTTAGTGTGGAAAATAACAATTATTAGCACTAAAAATAGTAATTTTTAAAATTACTGATACTAAAAATGACTATTTTGCATATATAAAAGTCTCACTTGATGATACAATGAATAATGATTATCATTTTCAGTTATTTTAACAATGATTGTCATTTTCACTGATATATAACTTACCCATTCAGTAAATTTTTACTTTAAAACAGTGACCAGATTCTCGATGTTTTTTTTTCGAATTCAACGTTATTTATATGATGCGTTTTTTCGCTCTGTAATTGATTGCATCGGAGAAGCGGATTCTTTATAATTTTTTTATCAAAATTGATCCTCGCTAACGGAAATAGTGAATATTCACTAAAAAACGGAGAGTGTTCACTGACTAGAATTTAGAGAGTGAAATTCGCTTGGAAAATGTTAATGATGTAAAAAATCGTTCACACATTCAGCGTATGGATGGTTTTTCACACATTAAATTTCGCTATTCACATTTTCCAACTGAATTTCACATTTCAGATTTACACGGCAGTCTGGGAGTGGAGGCAGCACAGAGTGTATTTAATGAAAAAATTACATTTTCGTATTTACACAGAAATATTCGAGAAAAAGTAGATTTTGGAGTTTGTATAAAGTTCGCGATGGCAAAGAAATTGGTGAGGTATAAGAATAAAGGGACTCTCGGCTGAGAGAGCGAGCGAGAAAGAAAGGCAACTACCGGTTGGGAGATCTCGTATTACTTATATTACCTATCACTCGGCCAATCTACGCTCCTCGCGATCGCGCAGGTACAGGGACTAATTGTTGTCTCTAATTGACAAAGTTCTCAGGCTCGAGCTTAAGATAACTCGTATTAAGTCCTCCGGGAGAACTTTTTTTCTCTGTATAAATTGACGACCGCGCGTAAGAAAAATAACTCGGTCGTGCATTCTTCGCTAAAATAGTCCGCGGTTAACGACAAAGTAATTAACACGGGTGGTTTACCCCGCCTCATTCCTGCTAACCATTGCACTTCAGAGAAATTTATTTCTTTTCAATAGCACCACCACTTTCGCTTTATGGGCAAGGGAAAATTGCTTTTCTATTCGTGCTAATTGTTTTTTAACGTCGGAATTCCTGCTGAAGGTTGCATTCGCTTAAACAAGTTAATCCAATTGTGCCATTTAAATTTCAAATGAGCCGTAATATTCGGCACGTTTGCATTGATAAATCCTGTTTATTTTGAAAAAAAAAAATCCTACAAGATCATAAAAGACCAACACTTTTTTTTCAAATTAGCTGCAATTAAATGGTATAGCAGTGCAACTAATTCGAAATTAAATTTTCACGAAAATATTTATCAGATTTCTTATTAAAAGCAAAATATTTAACAGATCGTTAAAATTGAAGCAGAATTCATGAAGGCACATATTAGTGCGTACACAAGTGATAAGAAAGTCTCAATAACAACGGATAACAATTAATACGATTATTGTATTAAACAAGCGTATAATATGAATAAGTGCAAGAAGCTATAGCAGAAGTGTAATTCGGCGCGACTGTTTCCATAATGAGATTTTTTTAAAAGAGTGTAACTTGTAGACACCATTATCAGAGTGCGTGTGCACATCTAAGTGCGCACCGGGTAGAAATAAGGAGACATTACAAATGCATTCAGCCATCGTAAAGATCAGACGCGCACCGCGGCGCAGCGTAGTGCAGACGACAGCTGTCAAATAAATGTTGAAAAAAAAGCGCTAGCCGAGCGAATTTCGAGTGGAACGGAAACGCTTGGGGTCGTTCGTACCCTCTCCATCGGCGTGCCTCGCTCTGTCTCTCTTTCTCTTCCATCCTATCCCGGCGAAATATCCCCACAGCCGCCTCTGGGCAGAATTGGAGCGCGCGGGTGCACGCGATTTTCCAGAGTTTCGAGTTCTGGAGCCTCGCGCAGTCACTGCTCTCTCTCTCTCTCTCTCTTGTTATATATATCTCGCTCTCTTGTTATCGTTCTCTCTCTTCCGATATATATATATATATATATATATCTATACATGTATACCTCTCTCACTCGCGGTCTCTCTCTCTCTCTCTCTTTGTACGTGTGTATACGCGCCGCGAGCCGATCGATAAGTCATCGTTGACGGCTTGCCGGAACGAATTTCGCTGACGCCCCATCAGCGCCAGAACAAAGCGGACTGACGCCTCCAAAGTAAATATCCCGGCTTTGGCGAGCCCACCTCTTTTTCTCCCGCAGAATTCGGCCCTTGTGATTTGCTGTTGCTAAACTATCCGATTTTCAAACATTTTTATGAGATTAACTTTTTTAGACACTCCCTTTCTCTCTCTCTCTTTGAAAGATATGACAGCCAGACACTTTGTCATCAAAGGATTTTAAAATAAATCGAAGGAATGCTTTTGATTTGTTTCTAAAAAGTATTCTCATGGAATATTTTGTTGTGTTACGCATAGGATTACTGTTATTTACGACAGAACGTTCTTAAAAGTACAAATTTGACAAAAACGACAATCAGTTGCTCGGCAAGGAATGAAGTTGGCCGTGTAAAAACGAACGTCAGTTGTCGAAGAGCCAGAGCCACGAATTGTGGTAAAAACTTAAGGAGACAGTATAAATAAAATATAAATATAGAAAGTAAAAAGGAGTTTAAGTGTTTTTATTCGTCTCTTTCGCTGAGAAATTCCCGATTGAGTCGGGAAGACTTTGAAAAAATTAGGAAGCCTCTTTTTTATTTCGGTCCTCCGAAGATCAAGTTCTCGGGGAATCGAAAGCTCGCGAGAGTGGGCGTGCTCCGTCCCCCCGCGCCGCGCGTCCCTCTTTGTGGGCGCAAAAAGCGGCATCAGGCCGTTGTGACCTGAGGGCAGAGCGGGGAAAATTTGCAGGGGGGAGCTGAATTTCGCGCGTCAATGGCTTATTAAGAAGCACTTGTTTAAAGGCACCCCCATCGACCGACAGCCTCGAGCCAATACGACCCCGGCGAGTCTCTCGCTCGCTTCCTCGCCCCGGCTGAAAATATAAATGGATGAAATTCTGGGCTGCGGATGCTGCGAGCCACGGGGTGAACCACCCTTTGCGGCACGTCGTGTCGCAGTAATTGAAGTTATTGCAATATTGTGTCCTGTCAGGCCGTCTGTCCGTGCCGCGAGCGGCGCGTGTTCGCTTGGTCGCGCGTCAAGTTTGCGGGATTGTGTAACGTGCCACGCCCGGTTTAATCCCGCTGTCACAAGCTAATAGGACCAAATATAGAAGAGCCCGATTGCCGTGATTGCGCGACCGAATATTTTCTCCGTCTCTGTTCCGCCACCGCGGCTTCGGCTCTTTTATTTGTCTCCGACGCGCGTCTCGTCCTCGCCTGCTGCTGGATTCGCCATCGGTCAAAATTATACGTCGCGTTGAAAACCATCGTAAACCTTATTATCTGTCTCTCTGATGCATTGTGTCAGTGCAAGCTGACGACTTTAGTTGTGCGCTAAGTTTCATTCTATTTCGGAGCAACTGTCAAATTTTATGTTTTATTTTTGTATCCAACTTATCTTTTCTAATGTGCTGTACACTTTAAATTATTTATTTAATCTTGGAGGTTGAACAGGTAGACTTTTTTTGTAATATACGATTTTTTGAATAATTTGTTAATTTTAAGCAAATATTCATTTCGATAGTACTTATTAAATATTTCATCGAGTCAAAAAATTATTTATTTAAACTACTACTAAAATTATTTAGAAACAAATAAATTCATCTAGTTTCAATGAAATCATTACTCGATTCAAATAAATATTTAATGAGTACTGTTGAAGTAAATCATTTCCTTAAAATTAACAATTTTTTTTTCAGTACAAACTAATACTACTTTTTTGTAGTTATTTTACTCTGAAAGAAATGTTCTAGTAAAAATTATTATACTATTCTGCGAAAGTATTATAGTCACAGATTGCAATCTCAAAGAAACATTACCATACTTTATAGTAAAACGCATCCTACAGTATTATAAATCTTCATACGAATTCAGTCAATTCTATTACATAAAGAATAATAATTCTCTTTTTAAATAAAAATTAATAAAAAAATACATTCTACAACTCTTTCCTAAAAAGTACGTACTACACAATTTCGTTTAATTTAGATAAACCCATCGCGATTAATTAATGTTTGCAGCAATAAACATTTATAAGAAAGCTTTTCGAATCGATGAAAATAAGGGCGAAGGAAGTTTCGAGTGCACTTTATCGGAAGAAAAGCGATAAGTTGAAAGAAGAGGTGAGAGATGGTCGCGGAGAAGGGCGGAAGAAGGTACAGAGGGCAGGGAGCCTTCCCTTTTGTCCGTCGGAGTATCCGTGCCTATTGGCGTTAATGTATGCAGCGAGTTTCTCGGAGATGACTCCGGCACTCCTACGCTCAGCCCCATTGAGGCGGCGAGGCGAACTCGAGGGAGAGCCGAGCCGCGCTCATTCGGCTTTATTGAATTTTGGGACCGTTCGAGGGTAGAGAGCGTGTAGACCGGGCGCGGATATAAAGAACAAGAGAGATAGCGCCCGAGCGGGTGAGGAGCCGAGCGAGAAGGTGGAGGCGAGGTAGCGGCTGCTAAAGAACCGGAGCATAGGCAAAGGACGTGTATACAGGAGGCGGAGGAGGCCGAAATGCGCTTAGCTGAGGGACGCTGCCAATCAAAATTAATTCGCCTCCCGCTGTATTGCTTTTTACGATATAACTGCGGTTTGTTAGCCGTCATTCATGCGGTAGATTCAATTTTTCGCGCGTCATGTTTCGCCCGCTCTTTTTTTTTTTTTTTTAAGCCCTTTATTTTTACACACAAATCTTTTTATTTTCCTTTCGCTCGCGCGATTTTTGCCCTCGCATCGTGCGCCTCTTTTTTCGCGATCAAATTTTGCAGACAATGCGGTCTGTATAATAAACTTTAACACAATTATTCCGCAATTTCGGTTATCTTTTTCTTTCTGTTTTTTTTTTTTTTGAACGAAGCACAGGCGACTCTCGAGAAGAGAGAGAGAGAGAGTTATCAATTTTTCGCGTCATAAATCGCTGAGTATTTGAGAAAGGGAATGATAATAAAGTGTGGATGTCATTGCGGCGAAGAGGTACAAAAAAAGCAAAAGGTGGAACGAAGCAGGTGGAGCTAAATCTCGCGCATTACAAGAGAGAGTCGGCGAGGGAGTATTGCGGGGATGTCGAAGTGGTTGTTGCTATTCAACTGGTTATGGATGGCGCGATAAAGCACGGCATTTCTCTCTCCATCTCTTCTGCTTAACCGCCTCCAAGATACGACCAATTAGTCCGCGTGCCAAGTAACGTCTCTGATCGGGCCTCGAGAGAGCCGCCGCCGCGACGGTTTCGAGGCGTGAGGCCGGGTGCAAAAAAAAAGAAGAAAAAAAAAAAGAGGAGCAGAGCGTACATAACTCAGATTCTTGGCTCTGGATTCACGGGGTGTTAGTGCGCTGAAATATTTTCGCCGAGCGTGACTTACGATAACCTGCCACAACGTGAAATATGCGCTTCCGGCAATGTTATATGCTCGTTCGCGCGCCCGGCAAAAGGGAGAGAGAGAAAGAGAGAGAATGAGTCCTGTGCCATCGCTTCTTTTTCACATTCGTCAGGCTCTATTACTGCTCTTCTTAAGTTTCTCGAACTAAGGCTAAAAACTTGTAAACACTTTTCAAGCTCAATAATTCCAACTTCGCTTGTCAATAGCAACCCCCTTTTTATCTCTAATTACAATTACACCCCCTAATACGATATATCGAGTACGACAATTTTTTTGCAATTAAACGTTTATACTATACTCTACTTAATAATTATTTAAATAAAAAATAGCTCAAAATATATTTTAATCTGTTAATTATATCTCTTGAAAAATGGGACTGTACAACAAAGTGTTCATCAGTAACAAAAGATCCAGTTAAAAAATGAAAAAATCGCATACCTCAGCATGAAGAAGGCGCAAGTTTACATCGAAGTTCGTGATTGAAACTCAAGGAAAACTAAGTAAAAGACTAAATTTTCTCCCGCAAAGACGCAACAATTGATAGATCGTTAAAAAGGCATCGCGCGCTAAAACAACCCCCGACCTCCGAAATCGTATGCCAATTTTTCGCAATCAAACGTTTATCTACTAAAAAAGTAGCTCAAAATATATTTTAATCTGTTAATTATGTCTCTTGAAAAATGATGAAGTGTTCATCAGTATCAAAAGATCCAGTTAAAAAAAAAGGAAAAAATCGCATACCTCAGCATGAAGAAGGCGCAAGTCTCGATCGAAGTTCGTGATTGAAACTTGAGGAAAAGTAATTTAAAGACTAAATTTTCCCCCGCAAAGACGCAACAATTGATAGATCGTAAAAATGGCATCGCGCACTGAAACAACCCCCGACCCTCAGGATCCTATATGCCAATTTTTGGCAATCCAAAATCTACTCAAAAAGTAGCTCAAAATATATTTTAATCTGTTGGCAACTGATACCGTACAACAGTGTTCATCAGTATCAAAAGATCCAGTTAAAAAAAAGGAAAAAATCGCATACCTCAGCATGAAGAAGGCGCAAGTCTCGATCGAAGTTGGTGATTGAAACTCGAGGAAAAGTAATTTAAAGACTAAATTTTCTCCCGCAAAGACGCAAAAATTGATAGATCGTTAAAAAGGCACCGCGCACTGGAACGCCCCCTGGCCCCTCGGGAGCGGGAGGCCGCGCCTGCGCACGCGGCATTGGCGAGCCGAGCAGCCAGCGTCGCGAAAGTCGTGCTTGGCCCCCCTCGAGCGGCCGCTGCTCCAGAAAGCCTCCTCTCCTCTCTCCCGGCCTCTCCGCGCGTCGGGCCGGCGCGAAGCCGAGCACTGCCGGAGCGCGCGCCTCTAGCCGAGTGCGCTATCGGCGCTGGGGCGAACGAGGAGAGAAACCGGCCGCGTACACCGCGGGAGTATGCTAAGTAGCTACACCCCCGCACGCCCCTCCGCCGACGGTGCTTTGCCCCCCCCCCCCTCCGCCGAAGTGTCATGTACTCATCAGACGGCGTCGCGACACTTTCCCGATGATCTTCCTCTCGGATTAGGCGCGACTCTTTCGTGAATTATTCTTATGAGCGCCGACCCGTGGGATTAGCAGGGCTCCCGCGGAGTTTATTTTCTTTATCCACTGCCGACGGCGCCTTTCGTGTAATGGGAGCCGGGCCAATTCGTTCCAACTGTTTTTGGAAATTGAAACGGGAGCGTAAGTCGTTGTTATATACTGCGTCGGCAGGTAGCGCGTCGTTATTTAGCGGAGTTTATGTGTCTTCTTAGACTCGTTCATTCTACTTATTTCAAAGGAGATTTGTTTTAGCGGCCTCTGAGATACATATTTCAAAATATTCCGTTACTCGCCGGTATTTAACGGTGGGTGGTAGCAGGGTAATGTCATATTTTAATAAATGTGTCGGATGTATTTGACGTGGTAAAGAATCTAGCGGTGATTTAACTCCACGCTGGAATAGTACAATAATTGGTGCTTGTCGTCGAAGGAATTCATATACATTATCAGAAAAAAAACAGAAGCTTAGTAAGCAAGAAGCGCTTTGGCTGAGCCGTTAGGTGACGAACAGAAAAATTTAAAATTTTCATAAGTTCGTGTAATAAAAATACTTATCGTGTGTATAAAGTGCACACTGAGAGAAAAAAACTTAATAAAAATTGCTATTGTGGTTAAAAAAGGAGTGACAGTCTTAAACTTCAAATTTTAATAAGTACTTGTAATAAAAATGCTTATCATGTGTATAAAGTGTACAATGAGAGAAGAAACTTAATAAAAATTGCTATCATGGTGAAAAGAGTGACAGTCTTAACAGGCGAGAATTTTTTGTATGAAAAATAGTAATTTTTTGTACGAGAATTACAAAAATTACTATTTTAATAATACAAATTGCTACTCTTCATACTAAAATTTCTCGCTGATCAAGACTGTCACTCATTTTCTAATCACACTAGCAATTTTCATTAAGTTTTTTCTCTCGGGGCAGTTTGCAGCTATTTTGCAAAAAAATGTATCGAAACGTACAATATATGACATCTATTTGATTGATGAAGACTGTTTTTCTAAAACTCGAAAAAAAAAACAGGAAAAACTCCGACAAAAACAGATTTCACAGATTCGGAATGTTAAATAGAAAAATTGATGTTTGCAGAAGCCTAACGCGGAGCAATTGATAAAATGACAGAGTGCCGGGTGAAAAGGAATCGCAGAACTGGAATGAAGCAAGTCGGATGAAATTGACTCGTTCGCTTATGTAAATCGTAAAGGCAGGCGAAATGAGTGGTTGAAAACACTTATGAAAAGGGCGTCATGATTACAATAATCAGCGAGCTCCTGCTGGCCTCTCTCTCTCTCTCTCTCCTTTATTTTTTTTTCCTCGACTTTCACGGCGATTAATGCCGGCCGTATAGGCGAGCGGCTAGCGTGACGATTAGCTCGGGGATCTCGTGATGTGAGACACGCGCCTCAATCAAAACACGAGCGAGCGCCGGGCGAAAGAAGACCGGAGTCCGGGAGTAACAGGAGAAACGACAGCTCGCGCACGCCACTCTAAGCCATTATAATGGCGACGCTCCGGCTCTTTTGCATTCTCGCTTCCACCTTTGAATACATTAAGGCCCTCTGACTCCGCGAGTCTGATTCCTGCACCTGATCTATCATTACCTCTTTATTAATCTTGGCTGCAACTTTTGCCGCGCGATCTGTTTGTTCTTCCTCTCTCTCTCTCTCATTCATCGTTGCTTTGATCTCTATCGTCGCGCTGATGAATTATTGATGAGTGCTGCTGCTTAGCGCGCTTTATTTACATATGTGTGTATGTGACTTTAATTAAATATTAAAATCGCATTATATACCTACCGATACGGTAAATATTAATGAGCCTCGGTAAGTGGCTTTTTTAACACCATCGAGAAAAACGCTCTGTATCGAGATGTATGAATTACATTGTCATGTAAGAAAGCACTTGTAACTTATTCCAAGATGACAAATTAACTCCTTTTATTTATAGCGTTATCTATACGAGTTTTCTGCAGTGATAGAAAAATGCATTTAATTAAATGCATGAAATTCACTTGGAAAACGTGAATCGTGAAAATTATTTCAAATAAAACTATACAAGGAGAGAAATGTTATAGTAAAAATTATTAATTTCTGTAGGAAAGTAGGATTTACTCGACTTATGACGACTTTTATTATCAAATATAGTAAATTAGCGATTTACATAGCAATTTCTACTATGTACGTAATAATTTTTACTATATATATTTTTACGATCTATAGTTTTATATATAGTAATTTATATTACGATTTATAGTAAAAATCGACATTGGACGAGTATGTCCCACTGTTCCTACTCTCTAAATCTGAAAATGTGAATAGTGACATACTTTATGTGAAAATCAATCGCACATTTAGCATGTGTAATGACTTTTAAATGTCACTGTTCACATTTTCCAAGTGAGTTTCCCGGTTTCAAATTAACATAGTGGGTCAAAGGATTTTTCTATCTGTGTAATTAATAAAAATAAATCAATTTAAAAAAAAAATGTGCAATCTTAACGACTCGCATTGTCCGATATTCCAGTCCGTCCAATTTAAAGAAATTCAGCTTGAGAAACGAAAAACTTGCAGATAAAATAAATGACAAGTGCAGGAGATTTATGCGGGGCGAGCGTAGCCGCGGGTTTTCAATAAAACTGAGAAAGAATAAACATTCCGCCGGTGTAAACAAAGGGGAAATCATGAATGAAAGAGTTTTTTGCTCCGCTCGGTCCTCCTGCCTGAATGCGAGGGTTATATCCCACCTCTTTGTTTCCTCTTCGGGTTGATCTTGCGCACCCCACCCTCCCCCCCATCGGTACATCCTCGGTGGCGGCGGCGGTGCGCTCATTGTATGAAATCACGCGCCGCGGCATTTCTGCCTGATCCTTTTTCGCCATACTCGGTAGCACTCCGCCTGCATCCCTCCCTCCTTTCTCTCTCCTCGATATCCTCATTATTCGCGGACCCTCGCAGCGTCTAGAGGAGAGAAAACGGAGGCAGTCGCGCCGGAGAGGAACTAACGGAGAGGAGCGGAGGAGAAGGAGCGGAGAGGACGGAGAGATGCTTATTAGCAATTGTAATGCACAATCGCGGAATGCAGGGGAACCGGCGATGCCTTGATACGGCGACGCCGGTACACGTGTTCCTTCTAACACGGTTCTCGAATCTCACGCGTGCGCGCCGCCGCCGCTTCTTAATCGATGTTCCCGCCGCCTATCTCGGATTCCTCGAATAATAAGTGCTTTGAAAAATTAGTTGAACTGCCGGATTTCGCGCGGCGGACGATGCGCCGCCGGGAGGATTGATCGCGTCGCTTTGCGAATTTTTCTTTTTTTTTTTTTTAAAGATCTCTTTCCTCTTCCTTTCGTTCGCGATCGAGCTGATTATTGCATCGCACTCGCTAATAATCTTTCCAGGCGACTTTTTAAATTTCAAATGAGCGCGCGGTGTAAGATTAATCGCCGACATCGCGCTTGCGTCCATTATAAACCTGTTAATATTTTGACTAATATAATTACGAGGAGCGATAACTAATTTTAATTTGAAGAAATGAAATTAGCATTTGATTTAAATAATGAAAACTCACTTGGCTCGTATTTCACGCTGAACGGTAGCGAGGGAACGGCTTTGCGTATATAAATGTTGAATGAATTCGAGTGGTGTATTATTTGCTTTTACTTAATAGTTTCGAAGCTTTTCAAATTGTCCTTTGATTAATTCCTTCGAAATGAACGTATGCTCATCGAGTACGTAACTCTTCAAATTTTTATCTCTTTAAAAAACAAATAACGGCGCAATCAGTTATTAGCCTTGTAAGGCTAATTTATAGCGATCGATTCCGCATTGTTTTGCGAGTGCAATTAAGAGTACATTGAATTTTATGCCGACAAAAAAGGAATAGCAATGCATTCGACTAATTGAAAGCTAATTTTACGATCTGAGGAAAAATGCTCGTAGTATTTTAATTTATATTACAAACTGCCGTGAACGCCTTAATAGCAGCAATTTTCTATTAATGCCCAAGTTTTTTTTCTAATATTTAGCAATTGTAAGTACCTCTACACTCCTACAAAAAAAATTAATTTTATTGCGCTACTGCGTTACAGAAGCATTCGAAGATAACGGGTAACTACTCAATTATACAAATGGCCAGTAAATATGAAAATACTAAAAAAACAGACAGGCTATTAGATTTTCACAAGAATTCAAATCTCGCACTAAAGACACTTTAATTCTTTTGTTTTAAAGAGCATCGAAATTCGAATAAGTGAAATTCACAAAATAAGTGAATATACACTTTAACGTTTAACAAAGTCGCATAGAATAATTGAACAACTTGTAGAGCGGTGGGCTTGTAATTTCGTGGACGAACTGAACGGCTTATCACGCAGAATTAGTCTACATGTTAAATCAGTTAGAGTGAAATAGAATGAAAATGAACTCTTTTAGAGTCAAATTTTCACTCTTATTTTAAAGTGAATTTAACTTTCTTGATGGAATGAAATAAAGAGATTTTTCACTAGAGTAGGGTCATAATCTCTAATGTTCTACTCGATTTTAGAGTGAAATTAAACTACTCTACTCATGCAGAGTAAAATTTTTTACTTTATTGGAGTAAAATTTTTACTTTATTGGAGTCAAATTTTTACTTGATTGGAGTAAAACTTTTACTTTATTGGAGTCAAACTTTTACTTTATTGGTGTCAAATTTTACTCTATTGTAGTTAAATGAGAGTTTTCACTAAGAACTAAGAATGAAATTTGACTCTAACAGTTTTAGCGTGTAAACCTTCACTCATTCGACGTGAATTTCGCTTATTCTAGTTTAGGAAGTATATAAATAACAACAAAGGCCCGTTGTTTCTCAAAGCATTACACAGTAAAATCGAAGATGCTACTCTATTTCTCCCGCGGTCAGCAAGTGTAGTATATAGGACCGCCTTAAAAAAAATAAAACAAAAAAAAGTGAGATAACTCTTCAATTAAGAAGAGGCAGTAGCGCACGAACGGTAGGCAGGTGGCTCCGGGCTTTGTCCGCGTATACAAGCGGCGCGAAAGGCAGCTCACACACAGGATCGCTCGCATCAAAAGGCGCGAGGCGATTGATCGCTCATAAAGGGACACGCCATCAGTCCGGTTAAGCGATCCGCGCTCGGGGCATGTGCAGCGTCACGGAGGTGCGCGCGCGTCGGTAGCGGCCGAGAGAGCACTCAGGGATGTATCAGCGCGCAGCATCTAATGTAGGCCCGGTGCGCGCGAGCGCACACTTAGCCGCGAGCGCGCCGGCCCGTTAAGGCCTATCGGGCCCGGCTATCGCGCCGTTTAATGCCGGCCACTTATAGGGCACGTGAAACACCGATTCGTGGAATATAATATTTCAAAAGGCCGCGCGCTGATTTCGCGTCCGCCGCAGTGACAATAAGCGCCGGCACCGCGATCGTCGGTCTATAAGGGAATATCATCTGCTCGCGCGATTGCAGCGGCCAATATTTCATGCGGGCTTGCGTAAACGTCAGTTTTAATATTTAAATGACCCATTCGATTCAAGCGCGCTGGAATATACAAAAAAGAAAAAAAAAAGGAAAACACTTGGATCGGAGGAAAAGATGTGTGAAACTTTGATGCTAGTGCGCGCGAATTTTCGAATCCCGCGCGGTTGTGTAAGAGTTACAACTTGGAAAGTAAAGTGCGATATGCGTAGTTGGAATGTGAGAAAGTCGATTATTAAGTGTAATGTTTTAAACATGCGCAATTTACATTGTAAATGCCTATGGCGATTCTAATTAATTGGACCGCGGCGGAGGGTCAACTTTTCATTCGAATAGTAAAAGTGTGTTCGTTAATTAAGTGATCTTTGGCCGGAGAGCGCAGGACGGCAATGAAAATAAATTCCCGATCGAAATATGCGCGTGCCATACGCGCCGGATTAATTGTTTTAATGGCCGGCCGTCTTGTGTCTCCAAAAGCCATTAAGAAGCGCAATAACAATATAGAAAGCGAACAGGTTCTGCTAATGTTGGCACGTGAAGGCGGCGGCAGACATTCGATTCCATTACGGAAGGGTTGACGAGATGAAGCGCTCTCGCGAGACCACGTAAATCGCGACCCTCAGCCGGCACGCGACTCAAACTATTTCCTAACGCGAAATTAAAATTTTTATCTATTCTAAAACTGCCCTCTATAATTACGCCGCCATTATTCACAGCCACAAACGAGCGTAGCCCGAGGAGCCTCAATATCCCAAACCAACGGAATTCGCAATAGGCAGCAGCGGGCATCGCATTCATAATGCGGCTGAGGGAAAAAAAAACCTATTCCGCTCGGATTCGCTCGAAGGCTATATTAAAAACATTCATCAAACGCATAGGACTCGAGGCAAGAGCGGTGTACATTGTAAAATTTTCCATCCCTCTTGGCGATCCTCGACGCGCAATTTTCCACCCCCGCCGCACTCGGTGACGTCCGTCGTCAAGCGGCAGCCGCGGGACGAGCTCCCCCTTTCATCGACGCTAACCCGAAGTGAATGGACCGCGCGCCCGAGCGGCCGCAAGGGTAAGGTTTTAACTTTGGAGAGCCGGGGGTGGCTCGCCCTCGGGCGTTATCTATTTTTCGTCCGCCGCGCGCCTCACCACCGCTTGACTCTTCTGGTTAATTGCGCTTTAACCGTACGGCGTAAGGTACCACGTATGCCTCGGCCTTCTACCCTTATTGCTCTGGTATTGATTCCTTTTGTTGGGCTGAGAGGAAATTTTGCCATTTATATGCTAATTTTTCGCGCCTTTATTAAATCTTTTATCCTCCTATTTCACTTATTTTGTCGTTGCAGTTATTTACCTTCGCTGAATTAGACAAACTGCCTTCAACTGCAAGAAACGGCGTGACTTTAACGCGACGCGTTCACCTTTTATTTTTTAATCAAGCAAGAATTTTACAAATTACGCCACGCGAGGCTTAATTTAAAAACTGGTTTCAAGCTAACATTTATTATCTTAGTTGTAAACACTCTGTTGCACAATAAAAATTTATTCACACTATTCTATTTTACACAGGGTTGAATTTCACTAAATTTACCGGTTCGAGCGCAGGTTAAATTGAACGGCGCGATATAATGTGACGAGTATTATCGCGAAATCCTTATATACACTTAGCTCAATTGATTCCTTAACGGACTCGAGTAATCCGAGCATTAAAAGGTGCGTGCGCGGTTTGAAAAGTCAGGCGCAGGAAAAAAAAAGTAAATTATCTTTGATTTTTGTTTGTTCGAGGTGACGGGCAAAAAGCAATGATCAAAAGGCATGGGCGATCCGGACGAGGAGGCGGAGATAGAGAAATAAAAAAAAAGAAAGAAAAAGGACGAGTCTGGCGTCGGTATCGTTGCCCGGCGCGACGCAAGTGTCCGTTAAGCTAAGCGGATCCTCGATAATCCGGATTACGTATTTGCTCTGCCATCTCGATCCCGCGCTCGCGCTATATAGCCAAAGACGTATTTGCTCGTCGGCAAACATCGACTCGCAGTTCGGCGATGCCGCGACACTGCGAGCTTTCGATTCCGGGACTTAAGATTTATTTATAGCTAGTCTGCGCGACCAATATCCAAGATTGAGCCGGTACTTTGCAACGTATACCATAAAATATATATACGTATCTTTTAATTTCGATATTACTTTTATGGAGTGATGTTGCAAAGCCAGTGTATAGCTATAAAGCGTATAAGTCCGCAATTAAATGAGGTGAGAATGTATATTAAAGTCTGATTGGTGAATAAGTAATGATTTCTTTAAATCGTGGGTGTTTTTATATCTCTTGCGAAGATAAAGTGTAATCAAGTTAAAACAAGTCGATAACTTCATGTTATGTAATGAAAAATATTATATTTAAAGAATAAATTGAAATAAAATTGCAAAACATAAAATGTTACGGTCGAAATAACGAATTAGTTTCGTTTTTAGTCATAAGTTTCCTTTGTACCAGTCCATGAACAGGTACAGAATAAAAGTAGTATATTCCAAGGCGTCGATTTTATTCACTTACTTCTTCTACGATTTACAATTAATTCTACTCTATACAATTTACATTTTACATAAACATTTTGTTTGTTTTTTTTTCTTAATCTTCTTTAATCAGTGGAAGAATCCATCGTGATATTAAATACCCCCGATTAAATTAAGCAGACTGAAAAAAAGGTATCCGCGGCAAAGTGATTCAACAAAATAATTAAGTAATAATTTTTAAATAAAAATATCCCATAGTCCTTACCACATCCAATACTATGAAACTTCAAGAACGTGTAGTTTACTATAACTTTACTGCGCTCGGGGGCAGTAAAAGTATTGAGTTTTAAAGAAAATTGAGGCTATAAAATTCCATTCCATCCATCGGAGCGGATGCTGAGTGCACTCTCTTGGGTTACTTTCCGAGCGAGGGGAAAAATAGTGCGTAAATTACGGAACGTCGGCGATCGTTTAAAGCTCCGAAGCGCGCGGCGCAGGCCCGGCGATCGTTAAGCCACTTACCCAGACAGAAAGCGACCTGGCACTACATAACCGCAGAGTGTGAGAGAGAGAGAGCGCGAGCTTTAATCTGAAAACTGCAGGCAGCCTGCGCAGGTATGTGCGGGCCGCGTATTATGAAAGCGCGTAATATTTCGCGGATCGATACAGGCGTGCGGCCGCGCGCGCGCGCGCGCTCTCCGCTCCCGATCTTTAAACGCTGCCATTAGCGATTGCGTGTGCTCCGAGGGCGGGGGAGGGTGGGAGGGGGTCGCAGCCGCCGCGCGATCAAATGAATATGATGAAAGAGTGGCGGCATTAGGAGAACGTGCCGTGCATACTGATTTGCGGCTGATTGATTGGACCCCTTTACTCAGCAGCCAACACAAAGCTGCAGCCGCCACCCTCTCCGGGGCTCTCGCTCGGTCTCGTTCGCTCCGAGGCTCCTCGGTCTCTGTCGCGCCCAGGCGGAGCGAGCGGCGAGGGAATGGGCCAGGCAAACCTCGACGCGATATTATCAAGCGTTCCATTGTTGTCGCCCGCGTGCGCGCGCTCTCTTCGCGCCACCGAGGCGACGCTCTCTCGTGTGTATGGGCGCGCGTGTACAGCGGCCGCGTTTACGCCCGAGAGAGGGGCCGACCGATCGCGAATTTCACAGGTTTCCGCAGCCCGAGATCAAGATATGTTTACATTCACTTTGTACCTTGGTAATGGCGGAATAAGAACAATGCAAAGAGCAAAGGAAAAAAGAAAAGGGAGAGGAGAGAGGAGGCGCGCTGGCTCGCGAAAAAAGGCAGATTTCAAGGCGATAGCTCTCCTTCTTTCGCGCGCGCGCGCGCGCGGGGTAGCCTATGAGTTCCTGAAAGCGATATGTACACCGAGGGGCTTTTCTGCGCGCCTTTGCATTTTCGATTCACGCTTTCGCGACGCGCCGGCCCTTTCCCAATGCCCGCCCTTTTCTCTCTGCTCTCGGGGCACTCTCAACTTTTGCTGGTAGAGGGTAAACAAAAATACACTTCGGAGAATGCACTTTTCTCTTCGATGGCGTTCGGGGGAACATTTTTTCTTTTTAAGTATTTTAAAGTGGAAATTTATTATAGTAAAAATTGCTATGTTCCGCGGCGTGTAAATCTGGAAATGTGAAATTCACTTGGAGAATGTGAATAGTGACATTTAATACGTCAAAAGCCATTCACATGCTAAATGTGCGAACTATTTTTCACGTACAATACGTCACTATTCGCATTTTCAGATTTAGAGAGTAGGAACAGTGGGATATACTCGACCTATCAGGATTTTTACTACACTGAGAGAAAAATTTGTTAATTTTAAGCAATCATTTATTGCAATAGTACTTATTAAATATTTTATTGAGTCAAAAAATTATTTTCTTGAAATTACTAAATTTATTTAGAAACAAATAAATTCATTTAGTTTTAATAAAATCATTAATTGATTCAAAGATATATTTAATAAGTAATCTTTTTCTTAAAATTCACAATTTTTTTTCAGTGTATAAAACATAGTATAAATTATTATACGTAAAAGTATATATAGTAAAAATTATTATGTACATAGTAGAGATTGCTATGTATAAAACGCTAATTTACTATGTTTTATAGTAAAAGCCGTCATAAGTCGAAGAGTAAATCCATCGTTCCTACGAAAAGTAGTAATTTTTACTACAACATTTCTCTCCGTGCATAACTTTTGAAATAATAATTTTTCTGATATTTCAGCACTGTTAAATTTGGAGCTGTTAAGGTACGCATGTTTACAGGAATACTTTGTTAATTTTACTTTCGGAATTTACATTTATATACCTTTTCGTTCGAATTGTTCAGTCGAGGCGTTATTATTTGCAAGCATAAATACTTCACGAAAGTTAGAAATCCTGACAAGAGCATGATGGCGAGATGAAATAGAAAATATGCAATTCGACCTCGTTTTGTATATCTACGACGAACTTTCATTTTTATTAGCTGGCAGAATGTTTAATTCACAAAACTGACATAAAAAACGTACTTTTCCTGCGATGCTCTCTCCGACGTACGTGATCTTCTGACTGATGATCCGTACGACTGGCAGGCAGCTTTAAAAAAAAAAACTTAAACGGCAAAATTGACTGACCATTCTCGCATTACCCGCAAGTGGTAATAGATATTTAAGTCAGACAATCTCGCGTTTAACTTTATTGCAAGAAAAAGTGGCGACCATTCCTATACAATGCGATAACAATAATCATTCGAGCGTTCGTTCGAGCGCATTTAGCTCCGGCGAACAATTTATTCATTTTTTCTTCCGTTCGCTCGAATTTCCGGAAGCGTAACGGTGGAAAAAGAGCGTGGGCGTCGCGTAACCACTTTTGATGCGCCAATGACGCGTGGAGAGCCGCCGCGGAGGGGGATGAGAATGAGAAAGAGAAGCATCGGTTTGTTCTGCTGTTTGAGGAGCGGCGCGAGTCGCTCGCCTGTAACGTAATTGTTTTTGACGCGGTAATTTTACAGTGTCGTGCGTACACCTCCATTCGTCCGTCGCCGGCCGAAGTGTCGTGATAACTGCCTCGCTTTTTCTCGCCGCGCGGAAGAGCAGCCCTGTCCGACTGGGAGACCGTGTCTTCTCTCTTTTCGCTGCCGCTCGTTTGACAGCTCTCCAATCAGGAGACGAGCCTTCACCGCGAAGCTAAAAAACTCAGCGAAACAGAGATATCAGTCGGACTTTGTATCCTCGATGCGTGCGCCGTCACCTTTCGCGGGGGCATCAATTAGAAAATAGAAAAAAAAATTATCGTATCCTGAGACTGCCCCCAGAGACAGATCTTGATTTCGCGAGCGCGTAGCTGCACTTGAAAAATGCTCGGCGTCCTACGCGCATCCTGGCGAATGTCACCTGCGCGTCTTTTCGCATTTTGCGATGGCTAATTTACGTCCGGCTTTTCTCGGCTTGTAATTACTCCAGAGGCTCACATTTTGCTGCGTCTGTTTAATTAATTTGTAAAACCCCGGCGTATGGGGACGATTAATTGCTTGTAAACGGGTTTGAAAGATTAATGCTTTCCTCTTTTCGTGTCATTTGTCACTTTCCTTTTTTTTTTGTATACGTACACAAATAATACTCGCGTACAACATTGGCAGGAAAAAAGGATGCCCTCGCGCCGTTGCGAGTTGTATTCGATTTACAATTATTTAAATTCGGTGGTAAACTGTTACAATACTCAGTTTAATAATCGGTTTACACGTGTTTTTTTAGCCCTCGATACAAAATCGTCTTATTAAAGCGTTATATACACGGAGAGAAAAGTCTATGTAAAAATTACTATACTTTTTTTTTGTAACGCAGGGACATACTCGACAAATAAAAAAATTTACTAGAAAGTATAGTAAAATGTGCTAGACTTACAGTAAATTTGACTACAAGTTCAACATATTTTACTATACTTTCTCGTAATTTTTAATTATTTGTCGAGTTTGTCCCTGCTTTAAAAAACAATCTAGTAATTTTTACTAGACTTTTCGCTGCGTGTATACTCGGTTCTTCTATCTACGATATAAAATAATCGCTGTTGTTTTGTAAGTTTTGGTATCTCCTGGAGAGATGAAAAATATGTGTCCCTGTAGGATTACGAGTCACGCCGCACTCTGATTGCAGAAAATTATCAAAAGCTGCGACTTCAAAGAAGCTGAAAAATAAAATATCTCCAAGGCAATCACAGTGTTCTCCGAATAAAAGACGAGAGGCTCGGAAGGCCGAGTCCGCCAATTTCACAGCTTAAAATATCCTACAGTGTTTCCTCGCTGGTGATACCGGCAGTGATTTACGGCTGGCTCAGGAGTTATGCTTTTAATTATTAAAGAAACGGATATTGGCGCTCGAGTTTCTAGTCAGTGGAGACGCGCCGAACGGGTACACACACACACACACACGCACGTACACACGTACACATACACACGTACGCACACACGTACACGCACACACACATACGCATATCTGTATATACATATATATGGACACACGCTTGGAAGATTAGGCCTCGGCGTGTGGAGGCGAGGAGCGAGTGGACAGCGTGCAGGCAAAGAGGGAGCAAGAAAAATAAATAAAAATAAAAGAAGGCCGAAGGAAAGAGTGGCGAGTACTTGTTGCGGGAGAAGCTGCACCGCCCGAAGGAATATCGGCTCTCCTCTCTTTCTCCCTCGCTTCTTCCCATTTAATTCTCCGGGCGTCCTCGTCTACCGTCATGCGTACCTACTCGCAATCTGGACTCGCTCGCGCGCGCGCTGCAGAAAGGAAAGAAGAAGTCAGCCCGGAGGAGCGGCGGTTAAAGCCGAGAGCGAGCGAGAGAGGCATAGCACCGAGACGCTCTCTCGCGCTGGCCAACAAAGAGAAAGAAAAACAGCGGGTGTATGCGAGAGAGCGCCGCGGGAACGTCGAAACGTCGACGAAGGCAACCAGTTGTTCGTGATGCCCGGGAGCAACCTTGCGGGCGACTTGGCCAAAGTCATTTCGTTATGGGCTGTGTGTAGGGCGCAAGCCCGGAGAGCGAGCGAGAAGGAGCGAGAGACTTTCAGGGAGCATCGCATACCGAAGCTTTAGCCACTCGATCGGAAATTATTCTTTCTTGATGGCGTCGCTCGCACTTGCTGCTCTTGTTACGTAAGTCCTCCGGGATAATTGACTTTTTTCCCCGCTCCTCGGCGACACTATATTCTTCTTCTTCTTCTTCGTTTTTTTTTGTTTATGTATATTTGTCCTTTTACCGGGGGACTGACAGTTTTGCTCCGTTTAAACGATAATTGCACCGGAGCCTCGTGTCGTGACAACAATTTATGGCTCTGCGCACTCTCGAATTATACAATTAAATCTATGTTTATATCGGGTAAGTCTGAAAATGTGAATAGTGACGTTTGATATGCGTGAAAAGCCGTTCACATGCTAAATGTGTGAACGATTTTTCAAGTAAAATTTGTCGCTATTCACATTTTTCAAGTGGATTTCACATTTTCGGATTTAGAGAGTACTCCGAGAGAAATGATTTGAAAAAATTACTATATTATTCCAGTAAAAAGTACTGTTCAGACTGAGAGCGAAATCATAGAGTGCATTTAGTAAAAAAATTACTGTTCTGTATTATAAATTGTACTAGAATTCTAGTAAGATTTACGAAAACTAGAAATATTTACTAGAACTGTACACTCTAAATATAAATAAGTGAAATTCACATCAAATAAGTGAATATACAATTTACAAAGTAACAAGTCTTTCACATCTGGAATAAATAAACGACTTATCACGTAGAATTAGTGTATATTCATTTATTCGAGGTGAATCTCAATAATTCATTTTTAAAGAGTAGAAATATTGACTAGAATTCTAATAAAATTTATTTATTTATTTATTTAATCTAAATTCGACGGACATAGGTCCTTAAGTGCAATATTATATAATAAAATACAAGAGAGAACTACATAATAAACTTAAAACTAAACTATACTTAGAGAATTCTATGATATAAAATAAATTTAATTATATTCCTTAGATAATTCTTTGAGTGCTGATTTAAATAATAGAATCCTCATCGGTTAAAGCGGAAGAAAGCGAGTTATAATAAACTTTATAATAAAGAATAGTAATTTTTTCAGTGTACAATACATAAGCTTCGAATAATAGGCAAGATTTTTTTTATTTAAACAAAAGGCAGTAGCTTATTTAACAGTGACGCATTTAAAATAATTGTGGTTTTAGAACGGATGAAAAGAGAGCATTGCAGTGACGTAAGAGAGAAAGAGAGAGAGAGAAAAAAGTGGAAAACTCATGCACGTCAATGGTAGTTACGTATTTAGATCTGATCTCCGGTACGTGCATGCTTAAAGCCCACAGATCGAAGTTATTTGTGATGCACGGGAATACGTCTCGGACTACTTGGAGGCGAAAGAAACGCTCCGGCATATACGTACGGGCGAGTTCGAATGCGTGAGTCTGGGTAAGCTGGAAGGGACAGGAGATGTGCGAGCAAAGCGTCGCGGTAGCCGCGTTCCAGGAGATGGGATTGCACGATAGGCCGCGTGTCGAAAATAGAATTATAATCTGATAGGCTCATTGTGCCTCGAGCCACTCCGCGCTCCGCTATCTGGCACAACCACCGCCGGAGTTCCCTCCTATATACGAGCTCAACCTCTTACCCTTTTTTTTGTACCTTTTCTACTTCCTTTTTTTTTACTTCTTTTTCCTTCTCTGCCTGCCGACCCATCCCTTATTTTGCCTTCTTCCCTTTTTTTTGCTTCTGCTTGGGTCTGTATACTTCTTTTTGAAAAGTTATTAAAAAAAAAAGTTTCGCATTAAGTAGGAAGTAACTTTAGAGCTGAAAAGATGTATGAGTGGGGATGATGATGTATCACAATTTATGAGCGGAGGCCGTCGTAATCGATGGGATTGCGATTGTAAAGAAATTAGAGGGTTACCAACGGCTTCCGACTGCGAGCCCTTCCGGTCGATATTCGTCTTCTGGACCGGACCCTATAGATATATCCTCGCTTTCATTGCATTAGGGCCGAGTGACCCTTCGCCGCGGAAGCATTACATTTGTCTATGTCGCCTTAGTTTTCCTCTTGCTCCCAATTCGCTTACTCTCATCATTCACAAAAGATTCCTTGCCTTGTATCTTTTAATTAAAATATTTGTTCTACCAGAAAAACATCTAATTCATAATTAATTTACAAATCACACGTTGAATTACTTTTATATAGACTGTACATAATGTTAATAAGAAGTAATCTACACGGAGAAAAATGTTATAGTAAAAATTACTATGTTCCGTAGGAGCAGTGGGATATACTTAACTTATGAAAATTTTTACTATAAAAAATACGAAAAATTCCCATGTACATAGCAATTTCTACTATATAACACATCGATCAATAAGTCCTGAGACTAACAACGAAAACAACTTTTTTTTTCAAAAATCATTTTTATTCATCAATATAATCCACCTGTGGGTTAGTCTCGGGACTTATTGAACGATGTGTTAAATGGCAATTTTTGCTACGTACATAGGAATTTTTAGTACGATTTATCGTAAAAATTGTCATAGGTCGAGTACGTCCCTTTGTTCCTACGGAATATAGTAATTTTTACTATAACATTTCTCTCCGTGTACATTTACTTATTTTGTCTGTGCGAGGTAAAATGAAGTGTATTTCAGTGTATATTTATTCCGCATCATTAAGTAGGAAAAAAAATTGTTAATTGCTAAAAATCACTTCAAAAATCATTCTCCTTTAAACATAAAAAAAATTACAGTTCTTTTTTTGTTTAAAAGGGTACAATTAGTTACTTCCTATTATTCGCATAAAGTCATTCTCAGGAAATATGTTATTAAATTTATACCTTAATATCGGATCGATTATTTGTCCATCTAATTAATATACGCCTGCATAAATTCAAATTCATATAATCCATGAATCTCGTATTTGGCAATAACCGACTGCAGCTGTGTACACTTACGTGGCAGTCAATGCTTATGGTGCAATAAAAATTTTCACAGCGTCAGCTAACGCACGCGTCCGGACGGATCGATCAATAAAAAAAAAAGTATGGTGCTTTCCCGATCGTATTTTTTTTTATTCGGTGCTCAAAGCGATAACGCAAATTTTCGCGAGATAATCAACAGCGGAACAGTGTGTGCACACGGAAAAGTGCAACGTTTTCGCTGCAGCCGTAACCGAGGGCGGAACCTTCAGCGACGGCGGCAGCAGTCCCGCCGATGAGTAAATCTAGTTTCGCAGCAGAAACGCCGGATTTTTGGCGAACGCTGCTCTCCTTCTCTCTCTGCACGCATTTCTCATCCCTTTTCTCTCTCTCCAAATCTCTCGCTTCCCGGTTTTCTCTCTCGCTCTCTCGCTCGGCGTTGCGGAGTGAAAATACGCGTGCGCCCGGGCGAAACGCCGGTGAGCGTGCAAACAGCTTCGGGCAATCAACGTATAGCGACGAGTGCGCGCGCGTGCGCCCGTAGATTCGCGAATCGACGTTTCGCGCTCGCACACCGTTGCAGGTAATCACCGGGGCCGCGCCAAGAGCACGCGAATCGTTTTATTTGAATATCACTGGGCGAGTGCCGGACGCTTAATTTCGTCCCTTCCAGAGCAGAGGCCGGCAAATATTTGCTTATCAAAAATGTCGCCTCACCCCTCCCGGCCGGGTGCGTGATCTTACAGCTGCTGTTATTTATATTCGGGTATATATCGGAAAACTCGCGCGTTTGCTCTTTTTGAATCACTGCTCGGTGAGTCACTTATATACACAATGACGAGCTCTAAATAATGTTTTTTTTTTATTATTGGCTTGATCATTGAATTTGTGAATGTTGGTGTAGTAATTAATTTTTTGTTATTTTTTTTATTGGTAATAATAAATCTCAATCATAATAAAAGATCGTCCGATGTTCAATTTTCAGCCTACTTTTCTTTTTTCTATATACACCTTCTAAAATTAAATTAGTGAAATTTTAGTAAAATTAGTGGAAGATGCTCCACTAATAACTAAAGCTCTTTCCACTAATTCTTCACTCATTCAACTTTAGATAGCAAGTGTTATGAATCGCATCTAATAATATTAACATTATCTTTATTGCTTGTCTTATGCATTTTTTATTTATAAAGGAAAAAAGTATTTTATAAACAAAAATGAACAAAATCAACAGTAAAAATGCACTCTAGGCAACAAAGTTGATTAAAATTGACTACTCTAAAATTGTATGAATCCTTTATTGCTACACATATACTATATATATTATCCTAAAACGAACAAAACCAACTGTAAAAATGCATTCTGGACAATAAAGTTGATCAAAATTGACTACTCTATAATTGTATGAATCCTTTATTACTATCCATATACTATATATATTATCCTTTAATACTACATATGCGATTCAAAAAAGGACGATTAATTAACTGGTATAAATTTGTTATCAAACTTGCCATTGTTGTTTGGTACTTTTTATGTGATTTTAGGGCCCAGTATATCTTCATAACATTGCGGGTGTGCTCGTATAAGCAATTGTATAGCGGACGGATGGACGCGGGCTGCTTTCCCGACGGACGCAGTACGTTCCGATTGATCAACACTGTCGCTGAATTAGACTCGGGCGAGATGGGCATATTGATTGGCAATCA
The DNA here is from genome assembly GCA_018906775.1 of Sycophila sp. Sp_5. NCBI lineage: Eukaryota > Metazoa > Arthropoda > Insecta > Hymenoptera > Eurytomidae > Sycophila > Sycophila sp. Sp_5. Next base: position 554,809 of record JACCID010000004.1, read on the forward strand.
GTGCGGCCCGGCCACTGGACGATGGAAACGGTTCGCCACCGCAAACACCGTCACGTTGGCGCAGTTACGGCGGCGCTCGCGAAATATAAACAGGGGGGCTCTCCTCTCCGCCCGTCACTCTTGACATCGCGTCCGCGCGAAAAGCAGCCCACGCCACCGAATCGATTTTCCAGCTCCCGATGAAGTTCGCACTGTGGGAACAGCGAGTCCGCGGGGCTTTCACTCGCGGAAAAAAGCGAAAGCACTGCCTCGCGGAAAAAAAAAAAGAAAAGCAAGAGAGAAGCGCGCGCATCCTCGTTGGCTGTCTAACAGCACGCGGAGACAGGTGTCGATTGAATATTTATAAAGGCGTAAAAGCCGAGCCAGCGGCAGTAAAAGTATGGCCGAGCGATCAGGTGCGATTCTCCCAGCGCAGGCGCCTCGGCCGAATTCATCTGAAAGTCAAAATCGCGAGGTATTTAGGGTGGAAGCAGGAGGAGCGCTCTAATGGGCGACGCAGCATCCCTCTTTAGGCCTCTCGCTTCCGCATTGGGGCCCAGGTGGCGGAACGTCGCGAAAGCTCGGCAAGTTCGGCTCCCAAGACGTTCTCGGTTCAGCGGGCAACGTGTCGGCCGCTCGATTTGTCGCTCGTAAAGTCCGAGTTCCTTCTTTCCCCCCTCCCCCGATGTGCTCCGAGGGGCCGATCGCCCCGTTTTGCGAATGCCATTCTCCGTTACGCTCGTGGACCCCGAGGTATTCGGCGCCCGGGGAGGAGGCGAGCGTATACGGATGCGCCAGCAGCAGCCCTGTAAAACGCCTCTCGATTTTCCGCTGCGTGGACACGGGATCCGGACGAGCCGCGGCGGCGATTTTCCGGCCAGCCGATGCCTGACCGATGCCTCCTTCGCTGCTTCCTTAATCGCGGCCCTGCGTCATTTCGCGCGGATTCCCATGGCCGGGGGACCTTCGCTCCCGCCTTCGTCACCCCTCGATGCGCTCGAGTAGCCGCTCGAACGCCTTCGCTCGCTCGCCGGCCACTTTGGGGGATGTTATGCACCGCCGCTGGAAGGAAAAAAGAAGGATGCTGATGGCCAGAGATTTTTTCATCGGTGCGACACGCTCGAGCGCGGAATGATAGAACGAGAGCGTAAAGCGGTGGCGGGGTCTTGAGAATCGACTGCGTCGAACAATGAGAACTTGGGAACACTTTGCCCTCGATTCTCCGTGAATAGCCAACGATCACTGTAAATCCCATACCTGTGAACGGCAATTATTTCCTCAAGATGCAGCTTCATCGCTTACTTCGACTGCGATTCTCGGTAACGTGCTTCAGAGAATGCGGATAAATCTTTAGTGTTATTCTAACCATTTTATTACGTATAATTATAAAAATATAAATTTGAGAGTAAGCAGAACCAATCAGCGCAGATAAGATATTTTTAACATTTAGTATATATATTAATGAAATTCAAGATTTTTAAAAGTCCGAGTCGTGCCTAAAGAGAAATCGCAGCAATTTTCCAAAAAGTTTAAGGAGAAAAAAAAAGGAAAACGCCTCTGTATAACCATAAATACGTAAGCAGAGGTTAATGGGATTAGGCGATCGGGGCAAGCTCTTGTAAGTGGCTTCCTTTTTCCGTAAAGAGGCTGGCTCGCCGTGACTGAGGCTAAACTCTCGTGGCGCAGATAAGCCGCTCGACGATCCCCCGAGCGAGCGAGAACCGCGATCGCCGATAGTGCCAGACGGAGGACGGCTCCATCGACGGCCCGGCAAAAGTCACTCGATCTCCCACAAATTCGGCAACGAGCGGCCCCTCCGAAGGAGAAGAGCGAGGAAAGAGACTCAAAGACACGTTTAACGGGCGCCGCGGCAGAAAACGAAGCCACTGGCCGGCGTCGCAGCTTTGCGGTCGGACTATGTGGCTGCGAGCCGCCGGCTCTCCTTTATGGCCCGTTAAATGAACTTGCCGCTCTTTTATCGCTCGAGAGGGTCATCAGGGCAAATCTCACCCGGACTCGATTTACGAGCGACCCATGCGATATTCGCGCGAGCCGCTGCTAACGCCGCAGACGGGAATGCCCGAGCGGAACGTCATTTTCGGACGGATAAACTTATTTGCACGGTAAGTATGCCTACTGCTAGTTTTATTGATTGTTTGCTCTTTCTTATTTTAAATCAGGCTACAAGTAGTAGAAATATTAAATAATATAAAATATAAAATAATAAAGTATATAAAACCTAAAAGTAATTATGACTACTGCTAATTTTAAATCAGGCTATAAGTAATAGAAATATTAAATAATATAAAATATAAAACGATAAAGTATATAAAACATAAGGTAAGTATGGCTACTGCTAATTTTATTCATTGATTGCTCTTTCTTATTTTAAATCAGGCTATAAGCAGTAGAAAAATTAAATAATATAAAATATAAAATAATTCGATGAAAAGATAAATGCTTTTTTTTCTATTTAGAACGTTTCTTTTTTTTTAATAAATAAAATCACACCATTGATGCGTATGTCTCTTATTTGTATTTAGAGAGAAAATATGAGATTGAGCAATTCAAAAAAGGCTGTAAATTTGTATCGGTTGAAATCATTTAAACTTGTTCAATGTAGATTTTATATAGATATTAATTAATAGAATGTGCCCGAGTACTCATCCTTCCTTTACAGACATTTCGTATTTGCATGAATTATATTTTAGTTTAGATTTACTTTACGAGAAATAGACGTTTTTCGAGACAATAAATCACGGAACGATGTAGCCGCTGCTATGTTAGACATAAAGAATTATATTTTAAATATTTTAGCCGGGATTTACATACACAAATCATTGAAGACATTATTATTAGAAGTAAACTTAGTGAGAAATGTTATATTTATGTAAATGTCTGAAGTATATTTATTCATTTGGAATAACGTTATTGAACTACAAGATACCACTTTACGGCAAAACAGACTTCGCAACATTTGTAATAACCGCAGTTCAGACTGCATCTTAGTACGTCATAAACATTAGAAAAAAAAAACGTCCATACAAAGCTTCTATAATTCAGCATCGTCCCTTTATTTCACGAAGAAACGAAAAAAAAATATTCTGAAATATCAGATATAAATGCAAAGTTTACGTCAGACGTGCAATTACAAAATTTTATTTATAATAAATGAGGGAGATAAATAAAGTTACGCCGACGGTGCTGAAAGACATGCTGCAGACTCTCTCGCTTTTTTTACCCTTCTCACCTTTTGTTCTTGTTACATTTTTTCGCGGAGACGAGAAAATTAAGGCATGATATTAAAAAAAGATACAGCAAGGAGGATAGGGCTCGAAGGAGGAGGAAGGAGCGAGCACTCGAGATAACCTGTACGCCGATCGAAGTGCGCGTATAACCGGGGGAGAGAAAAAAAAAGAAGAAAAAAAAGAAAGGGGAGCAGAAAGGAAGCCAGGAGGAAGAGGGAGGGAGGACATAGACTGGCGCGCTGTCTGCAGCGGCGGGAGGACTTGCACGGTAGCAGTTTCCCAAACCACCGCCATTAATAACCGGCAAGATTATACGCTGCTGGCCGGGACCTTAGGAGCAGCGCGACGTGCGCGAGAGAAGCGGGACGGAGGGAGAAGCGGTGCAACCAGACTGCCATTTAATATCGCTCGGCTACCTGGCCTAACGGCCAACCAACTATTTGCTAATTTCTTTGGAATGCTGCCGCTCGCATCGCAGACACCACTCAGGATCGTCGCTGTCCCTTTTCATTTTCTTCTTTTTTTTATTTTTTATTCTATTTATTTTCCTCGTCGTTTGCCGAAAATGCGTTACCGCTAATACTTCGTCATTATTATCGTGCCGAAGTTTCGGGGGGGAGGAGACTGTTTGAAAAATTCTCTGTGTAAAAGCAGCCTGGGTGTGTTATTTTGTAAAACGCTCTCGGTGCCTATTAATGAGAAATAATTTGTTAAAATCAAAAAAGTTATTACGATGGCTATGAATGATTCTTACATTTTGTAGAATTAGGAGTTGCATTTTTAATTCCTGCGAGTTAAGGAGAATTTAATGGTAATTATTTTTAAAAATTTTATTGCAATACTAGCAATATATTACAGTAACTTATTGCAGCTTCTCCAGTAAACCTTCCGAACGAATAATAAATTTACTTCAATCGTATATATGAAATGAATTCTTGATCTCCTTAAGTGTTTATTAAATACACTTAACATGCAGAATTACAATAAAATAAAATTTATTCCCGCGATAAAGTTAATCGCAAGCTTTCCAGAAATGCCTTCTTTTTCTTCCGGCGAAATATCAGGTTTTCAATTTTTAGCACCGTCGATCGAGTTTCCGCGCTTAACTGTAAAACGTACACACGGAGCTGACATCTCAACAGGAAATAGTCGAAGCTTTTCTCGATGAAATTTTACCCGATCGAGAGATATCCCCGCACAGTTTGGACACACAAGTGTCGCTCTACGGAGGACCCGCAATAAAATCCCCGGCGCTGGAACTGTAAATTTAATTTCGTTATCCGGCGGCGGCGAAACAACAGTTATCCGAAAATAAGTCGCTCGTGTCGCAGGCGGCGCTGCCGCGCGCGCGAGTCTCTCACCGCCAGGGCCCAACCTGAGAAATTGCTCGTTGCGATTTCGATCGAGAAATACGTATGTATATATCGGACGGCCGTCCGCTCGCGCGACGAAGAATGCGACCGTTATGTACGTCGGCGACTGCGGGGGACGCGCGTGCGGAGGATGTCCACGGCGCGCGGAATCCACGTACGTATACGCGCTATTTGGTGCGGACCCCGTGACGAGCGCCGGCAAACAGTACAATGCGATATTACAATTCAGGCAGCGCCGGTGAGTGTATATATATACGGAGTAACGCCGTCACAATTCAAGACCGGCCAGCGATCCTTTTTCTTCGTCTCGCGCTTCATACGAGCGCTCCGGAGGCTCTTTTCTTTTTTTTTTTTTGATGTTCAGTACAGAGGAGCGTCTGGATGGCGTCGGCGAGCTGCCAATTGCGCGCCTGTCGCTGATACCATCTATTCCGCTCGATATTCTTTATCGTTACCGGATTTCATTATGACCGCGTGTCGCTTAGATTGGTGTTCATTGAAATTCCTTCGGTGGCTAGCGTCGATCAATTAGAAAGAGGCTTTTTTTCTTTTAAATTGAGTTGGTAAACTTCCTCGTAATTATTGTGATTCAAATCGTGTATCTTTTCTGTTTGAGTGCATTGAATAGCAGTAAATTTGTGCAGCAAATATTTTTAAGAGTTTGTCTGAGTCGACTGTCTGTTACTACTGAAAATGATTTTTATTTATAATTTCTAAGCAGGAGAATAACTGCTTTCAGTAGTAACAGACAGTCCATCCAGACATTTTTTTCTTCTAATAAACATTAAACAAACACGAATTTCAGTAGTAACAGACAGATTACTCGGACAAGTTTTTCTAATAACTATTAGAAAAATAATGTCTTTCAGTAGTAACAGACAGTCTATTCGGACAAAAAATTTTTTAACGAGTATTAGACGAATAAAACTTTTAGTAATAACAGTTAGTTTACTCAGACAATTTTTTCGAATAATTATTAGAAAATACGAATTTCAGTAGTAACAGACAGTCTATTGGGACAAAACATTTTCTAATGAGTATTAGACGAATAAGACTTTTAGTAATAACAGTTTTACTCAGACAATTTTTTCGAATAATTATTAGAAAATACAAATTTCAGTAGTAACAGACAGTTCACTCTGACAAAACGTTAAAAATGTTTGCTGCATAAAAGTTTACGTTGATCAAATGATTTTATTTTAGTGAATTTAAATATGAATTGTTTAAAGTTTATTATATTATTTACAATGACTAGTAGATGATTTTATCAAATTTCTATTGATGTAAATGTCTGCAGCTTTGTGAAACAATTAGAGAACGTAATTAAAACTTTGTCTGAATGAACTGTCTGTTACTACTGAAACTCGTTTTCTAATACCTTTAGTTGGACAAATGATTTATTTTACTGAATTTAAATATGAATTATATAAATTAGTTTATTTAAAGAAACGTATATTATTCATCATCGGTAGTAGATGATTTTGTCAATTTTCGATTGGTATAAATATCTACAACTTTGCAGGGCAATTTGAGCTCGTTTAATTGGGGACGTGTATATAAAGGAATCGATTTAAATAAAAATATTCTAAAAAAACTATAAGCAAAGCAATTAATAAATTATTTCTGTTACAAAGCTTTTATTTAAAATATCTCTTACAAATAATTTGCGAATAAATATCAATGGAACTATTTAATTGAACCTTTTACAACTTCTATTTTTCTATAGCAGCCGAAAAAACTGAAGGGGAGCTTGCGGATCGCGATCATCACCAGAACCCTGAAAGCTCTCCGCTCGACCTTTTACTCTCCGCCAGAAAAACGCTATCCCGAACAGATACAGTATATTTTCCCTGCGGTCAGACGGTCAATCAATGTGATTCAGTTTGTCCAGTTAGGAGGAATCTTCGTCTTTCTTCTGTCTATTACGACGTGGGCAGGAGCCAGCTTAAGTCTCGATAAAGGCCAAGAAAAAAAAAGCAGCAAGGACGTCCGTCCTGTTAGGACAAATTGGCGACCATTGGCAGTTCCGGAGTCGTCTCGCGCGAATCGAGACGTCCAGGCTATCCGTCGGAGCGCGGGTCGCGATCGAGAGTCCGGCCTCGACCCCCCGAGTCCGAAATCTCTCTCGGGGACATCTCTAATAGCCGGATTATCTCCGAGCCACCCTCGTCCCTTCTTTCTCTCCTCCCTCGGCTATGCAACTTATATCTGTTTTCTTAGCGACGCGCAACAAGGTCGAACGTCGCATTCCTCCGTAATTCTCCTCGACGCGGAAGCGCAGGTATATCTTGATGCCTCGCCTCTCAAGCCAATAGATTAGCAGAGTATTTTTTTTTTTTTAACTTAGCAGCCTTGAATTCGCAATGCAGCGAGCGAAGGGGCACGCGCTTTTCGCGGAAAATATTATAGACGCGCATCAGGAAAAAAAAAGAGTAAAAGTCAGGGGAAGCACTGCGCGCGAGAGTCCGGCTGACAGACCGCGAGTTATTGATTTATCGATTGTTTCGCCGGCAGATTAGAGAACGTTGATTAATAGTCGAGGAGAAGAGAGCGAGTGAGATAAACTGACGCGGCGTCGTTTATCTCTTACTTTCTTAACGGCCGTTTCTTCTCATTACGGCGGCGGCGGCATTGCGCGCTTGTGTAACTTATTTGTCGAGGAGTCGGGAATTAGCGACGTAAATATCGGCTTTTCCTTTGGCGCGAGAGGCGCGATCGATATTTCATTATTGATGCTCCAGTCATTGTTTTTTATCTCTCTCTCTGTCTCTCTCTCTCTGGGGCTTTAGTGCCAAGCTACTTGTTACACTAATGATTCTATAATGAACAAACGAAGTGGAAAAAAAAAATCAATGGGTACCTATAAATATTATCTGTATATAACCACTAACAAGGGGCCACCTTGATCTTCGGATCCTTTGAAGAACCATTCGTTAAAGTAACGAACAGGTGTCTGAAGGATTTACCCAAATAGGCAGAGTGACAAAAATTAAAGTTTTTTTTTAACAAAAAATTTTAATAACGAAAATATAGTACTGTATTTAAAGATGTGTTTTAAATAATATCTCTCTTGGCAAAATTAAATATATATATATGCAACGCTTAACAGAATAAAAAGGCTTTGGAATTCACTACATCAACCTTTGATAGCTTATAAATCTATTAGTTTGTTTAAGACAGCTTTTAAGGAATATTCTTCTGAATATAATTGAGTGAATTAATGTTTCTTTAATATTTAAGTAATTTGTATTTATAAACTTGTATACCAAGGACCATAGGTCCGTCAAAATTATTAAATAAATAAATAAATAAAATATTGTTTGTATACATTTTTTATTAAATATCTTAAAAAATTATTTCAATGATAAAATGTGCGGTCTCTTTAAAATACGAAAAATTTAATTTTCAACAAAGTATCTGCGACTCTAAACAGTTACGAGCTATAGATATAAACGCGAAGTATTGAATGTGACTTAAATCTGATGGTATTATAAAATCTGTACATCTTTTTAATAATTTATTCCTTCTGCCGATAAAAAGCAAGAGAATTCTCGTGCCTCAAAAGAAAGCTATCCATGACGTCGTTAAAACGAAATTGATCATTCTAATCTGCCACGTACTAATTGAATTATTCGAGCGTGGAAGTTCAGGATGATTGCCGGCTCTCGGTGGCTCCCCTTACAAGCGACAGTGCCAGGCGTCTTGAGTAGGCACGCGAGTTAATCAAAGCCAGGGGTCAGTCGCTTCTCGCCTCGGACGGATAGGTGCCTTCAAAGTGGCGAGCGAGACGGAGAAAGAGAGAGAGAGATAGACGAGCAGGGCATTAAAGCGTGCAAAGCGTCAGCGGTAGCAGCGGCACTCGAGCCCTGATACAATGGCCGCTCGGGAGCGCCGATGCCTCAAAATCCATTAACTCGCGGCGCGGCGCATTGGCTCTCGGCGGCGGCCAATAAAATTTATTAATACGTCTGAGGCGCGAGGCAATAACGAAGCGCGCGCTCCCGCTAAAAATTAGCTGCTATAAAACACGCCTAGGAGCCGTTTAATGGACGTGCGGTGTCAGCGCACGACCGCGAACGCCACCGAGCCACTTTTCCTTCCGGCATTCCTGCGCCGACGGTAAGACGCCGCGGCTCTCTTCGGGTTACGCCGGCCGATCGAAAAATCAGAACAATGGGCCATTCCGATTTTATACCGCGAATTCGCACGCTTAATTTCCGCCGCTTATCTGCTGCTCGCGGGTCTCTGTCGCGGAGCTCATCCCTCTGGCGAACTCAACCGGCCAGTTTATCACTATTACAGATAATCGCGCGCCCGCGCGACGTGGACGTATCGTAAGTAATAACAATTACAAGCTGGTCTGTTAATTGAAAAATTCTATAATCGCTTGAATAATTTTCGCAGGCCAGGCGCTTCGACAGTCGTAGAAACAAGATAAATTCGTTCGTCTGGCGCGTGGAACTGGTTATAATTCCCGGCGTCTCCGTGGCACCGCTCTTTGGCGCAGCTTTTCAATTTTCCTCTATATACGCCCATGACACTGCTCCTCCCAAGCTTCTTCACTACGAAAAAAAAAATAAAAAAAAAAATAAGTACAGACACTCAGCGCGTTAAGCGTGTAAGTACACAAGCCTTGCAGGTGGAAAGCCGATGGTGGGCGAAGTGACGGGACTAGGTTCGGAGCTCGCGATAACCGACAATGTTTTTACAAATTACGAGCGTTTATGGTAAATGACGTAATCAGTAATCTTCATCGGTGGCCAAGGCGCGACGGCTGCTGCACCCTCGAAGACGAGCGCAGGCGGGGGGAGGGGGAGGTGTAGGAAATTCCGGCTGGACGCCTGCGCGCGGTCTTTATCGTAATCGAGGTATACGCCGCTCGGCGGGAGGAGAGAGATACTCGCTCCTCGTCCGGCGTATGATATTAAACACTATAATTATTATTTAAATTCCAGTAGGATGGCTCCCGGTGTTGCGGAGAGGCTCGCCGCGTCCCTCTCTCTCACTCTTTCTCTCCTTGGCGACTCGTCCAGCAGCCCGGTGCCGCTCGTTCATCCTGTTCGCTCGGACTTGCTCCTGTTTCCCTCTTTTTCTTCTCCTCCCCCCTCCCCCTCCCCCTTGAGACTCGTCTCTTTATTCCAGAGGCTCGCTGCTCCTCTCGCTTGCACTTGAACGCGGCGCACTTTTTGCTTTACTACCCTTCGGCTCGCGCTGCTCCTTTTGCCTTTCGGAATTCGCTTTGCTCGTGTGACGTCGACTACGACCGGTCGCTCCGCCCGCGCGTAGGCGAGCACATCAGCTCGCTTCTCTCCACGTCGCGCCCGATGTCCAGTCGTATAACCGAGGGAGGGGGAGGGGGGGGGGGAGTCCGCAAGAGCGAGCCACCATGAGATGCTTTATTGCCGGGACCTGACCCCATGTAATCACTATAAACTATACCTTCCTCCTTGCGGGCGCCCTATGTCTACGTGCCCGTATTAGGTGCCATTACGGCCATACAGAAGGCCGCCCTTTCCACTCTTTTTGCTTCCCTTTCGTACTTCTCTCGAGCGCGAGATCTCCCTTTTCCGTATCTCTCCACGTTTTCTTTAACTTCGGGTAATTTTTTTTAAAAGAGCTCCAATTTACATTTTTCATTTTTAATTTTATATTCCTGCGTACTATTTTTTAATATAAGATCTATACGTTCGGTAAAATAAATTAGTTAATCGAAATGCTTGTATGTCGAAATCTCTGAGGAACGGATAAAGCCATATCAAAATAGAAGTATTTTAATTTATAGTTTTTTCTACGTTTTTTTTTAACTTAAAGTAATTTTTTTTAAAAGAGCTCCAATTTACATTTTTCATTTTTAATTTTATATTCTTGCGTACTATTTTTAATATAAGTTCTACATTCAGTGAAATAAATTAATTAATCGAAATACTTGCATGTCGAAATCTCTGAGGAACATATAAAGCACATTTCAAAATATAGAAGTATTTTAATTTATGTTTTTTTCTAGTAGTAGGGAAATGTAAACTCTTCTTCAATCAGTGAACGCTCATCATTCTTTAGTGAATACTGTTTTAAAGTGACTATTCGCACTAAATGGATAAGTGAAATATCAGTGAAATATTTACTATTTAATCAGTGAAAACGACGATCATTGTCTAAATAAGTGGAAATTTCATTTTGCATCAAATGACAAACAAAATTAGCCATTTAAATCAGTAAATGATTGCTAATTGATCAGTGAACACGATAATTACTATTCAAATTAGTGAATATTATTTATTTCACTGAATGAAATTTAGAGAATAAATTTATCAGGTTTTAGAAGAAATTCTTTAACTTTATTACTAAAAAAGAATGACAAATTAAAATAGACCTTTACATTTTAAAACTATGCTTCTCTTCATTTGCGACGCTCGTTCTATAATATCGTAGCTCGTCGATAATTGTCAATTCAAAGTCGCCCGAGAAATCGCAACATTCGAACGACGAGCGATTAATATATAATCCTTAATCTGCAGTCGCTATATACAGCGAGGCAATGAATTTGAAAATTATGATTTCCGCCGTCATTAAACCGAACAACCTGAATTGAAACAAGTTGTTTCCAATAACAAATCAGGTATAAATCAAATTGTTCTTGCAACAACATCGCCCACGGGATTGGCCGCATCATTCATGACGATTCTCCAGGCCGCGAAAAAGGAGAGGCACGAGAGGCCGGCCTGAATGAACGCGAATATCCGAGCGAAGCAGCCATGCGGGAGCAGCCCAAGAGGAATAAGAAAAAGCAACAGAAGCAAGAACAGCACACGACTGGCGGACTACTTATAAATGTATCGCATGTAGGGCAGGAAGAAGAAGCCGCTCGTAAGGACGATACTCGCCTCTCTCTCTCTCTCTCTTCGTTCTCCCTCTCGTATCCAAAAAGATTTCGCCGCGCGGAGGCCTCCGCCGATGCAAATACCCGCGGCGGGGGCATCTCCCTCTCATAGGCAGCGGCCGGAGGAAAAACAATGCGCGCCGGATTCAATACCGGTAGCGAACGAGGAAAGAAAGGGAGAGACTCCGGGAGATCGTGCATTGTGGGTGGGCCGCGATATACGTGCCCGAGGGCTCGGCCCGCGAATCTCCGAGCATAACTCGCCTCTCCTTGCGGGGCCGAGTTATGTATATACGCTGGGTGCCCACTACTTGCGCCAAATACAGATATACACCGAGCCGGTATATCGACGTCTTTCTTCGCTCATTTTTTAAACGCTGATTGTTCCGAGGAATCTATAATTTGCTGCAATTCGTTCAGGCTCCGCTCCTTCCACTGATGACTGAGGATAATAGTATCATAACTATGCACTGCATTATTTTATCTATAGTCATTTTAATGCAACTCTCTGGGGTATTATTCAGTAATTTTATTACCCCGCGAAAAAAAATTAAGTTAGGATAAAGTTTACCCAAAGTTCATGTTTGGCGGTCGTTCATATGAACTTGGAGAATGAGACTTTACCGAACTTGCTTCTTATATATTTTATAGAAGTTTGTTATAAACGAATAAATTACTCTCTAAGTCTGAAAATGTGAATAGTGACATTTAATAAGTGAAAAGTCGTTCACATGCTAAATATGTGAACGATTTTTCACATAAAGTATGTCATTATACACATTTTCTATGTGAAATTCACAATTTTATAGAATTTTATAGAAAATAATTTTTTACATTCATTTGTTTTTAACGTCTGTCATGTAAACGTCTTTCAAATTTCAGAAAAATTAATAAAATAAATAAAGTATCGCAACATTATTTATTATTTAGTCTCATTACCCATGTTCATATCAACGACCGCCAAACATGAATTTTGGATAAACTTTATCCTAACTTAAATTTTTTTACGTGGGACTAGAGATATTACTTTTTGATTTGTGAATTATACTGCTTTAGTGCTTTACAAAGTGCAATTTTTACGTTCAAATGACTAATACCTTGGCTAAATGATTTTTTAATACACTTATACTTACAGGGAGAGAAGAGTTTGTAAAAATTACTATACTGTTGTATAACGCAGGGACAGACTCATTAAATAAAAAATTTAACTAAAAAGTACAAGAAAATTTATGGTAAGTTCAGTAAAATTTACTGTAAGTCTAGCAAATTTTATTGCACTTTCTAGTAAAATTTTTTATTTGATGTCGACAGTACAGTAAACGTTGCTGAACTTATAGTAAATTTTAAAAATTTATTATACTTTGTAGTAACATTTTTTATTTATCGAATCTGTCCCAGCGTTACAAACAGGATCGTAATTTTTACTAGAACTTTTCTCTTTGTGTACACTAACCACAATAAACATTATTATTTTTTTTGTCGTATTAAGCATTTATATTCTTCGGAACCAGTACCACTATTTGTAAGTACTGCAATTTACACATCATTATATTATTATTAATTCACCGTGTGCAAGAATAAATTCGATTCAAGGACCGTGCTTTATCGCAGAACTTTTTTCTCAGAAATTTGTAAAAAAAAAATAGTAGAAAGTAATATAGTATTTAGATATTCGGAACCAGTACCACTATTTGTAAATACTGCAATTTACAAATCATTATATTATTTTTAATTCACCATGTGCAAGAATAAATTCGATTGAAGCACTGTGCTTTATCGTTGAGCTTTTTTCTCAGAAATTTGTAAAAAAAAAATAGTAGAAAGTAATATAGTATTTAGATATCCGATGTAGATACCCACAAAAATCTCCCAGCGTGAAGATGGAGTTAGCATATTTTTTTAGCGTGATCCTGTTTATTTTAAAACTATTCTATGCAAATAAACGGTAAGAAAGCTGCCTAAGCTGATAAGTAAGTCGTCGAGGCGCCAGTTCTCCGAGGCCTAAGAATATCGAGAGTCCGTCAAGCAAAGGGGAGCGCAACGGACTCCCGGCTTGCCTTACAGCTCCGAGGTATGCGGGTTCAAGTAGATTGGGTCCTCTTTACGAGACTCGCGAGGGGCCGTCTCGCCAGTATTATTTGTACTATTGTTGGCTCATGACTTGCAGCGTCATCTTGATAGGACCGCGGCGCGAGGTTTCCGCCTACCGCTAAGTAAACAGCGTTCTACACTTCCTCCCCCATTTTTCCCACCTACCGAGGCTGGGGCCTGCCTCCGCTGCAGTGCACCCCACCGATCGTCAACACAAACATGCGCGATCCGACGAAAAATAGATACTTGAGACGAGCCAGCCGACGGAGTGCTTTTCGAGAGGAAGGGAAACAATGATTCTCGCGGTCCGCGTTCCACGCGTTTATTTTTTACTTGTAGAACATGTAGGCTGCTTGCTACCAACGGCGAGTATAATGCTGAGTCGAAAAGAAACGTTTTTTTTCATTGAACTCTTAGTTTGGTCGTTGTAATGATAAATTAAACAAGTTTTTGTTTGTCTTTATTGAGCAGCTTTATTTTCCTCGTGCAAATTAACGTGGCAATGAAATCTGTGTAAATTAAGTTGACAAAATTTATTCGAGTAATTAAAATACCTATTAGCAGCAATTCAAACTCTACTTACGTAATGTAAAAATGTTGGCAAAACGATTTGGCAAAAGTATCTGCGAGCATTTTTGATCGCACTGGGAGAAACTGGTTCAAACGAAATTTTCTCGCTCTTGAGAAAGTGGTCCAGTTAGATCCTGTATGTACCGCAAAAACTTTACTGTTAATAAAAAAACTGTATTTTATCCCACTCCCACGAGTGATAACAGATTCGCTCATTAATCTTAATACGAAAGGCATAAAACGCTCGTTCGGCAAATAAAACTCTCTATTTACAAGCGTCGATCGTCGAGCAACGCGAGAATTAATTTTCCATCGACGACGCACAGTCAACTCGCGCGTAAACGTGTCATTGAACGGATTTTTTAATTTCCCAAGGCGAGCTAATCTCGCGGCGCAGTTGCGAAGCGAAGGATAAGAGAAAAAAAAGCGGACGAAGGAGAGGCAAAGAGAAAACGGCGAGCGAATCCCGCGGCGGAGGTCCTGCGGCGTGCGTAGCCTCGTTCTCTGCTCTCGCGGGCCGGTTGCGTCACAGCGCCCGTTTCCTGGAGCGGTGCGCGCGCGATAACCAACCGGGCGACGAGGAAAACGGGCCGCGGCGGAGCGTTGCGCGCGAGATAGACACGCACCAGTTGCCCGGGGAAGCCGGGGAAACCCACGCAACGTCGCTCGTTCGCGCTTGCGGCACCTTGCGCGCAGTCAGGTGTTCGCGCCGGCCGGAGCTGGTCCACCAACTACGGCGAAGGAGGCCACGGCGTTCGCTCGGATTTGACGGAATCCCATTATCCTGGCCGGCTCTCTCCTTTTCCACCGAGCCCGACCTCCTTCCATCGCTGCCACTGTCCGTTTCGCGGAATCTTGTCATAACGCTGTAGAGCATCTCTCCGATCTGATCTGCTCTTCGTGTTTTACCTACTTTGGCAATTTGTATCTGAGGTGGGATCGGGTGTTTTCAAGTACGCGCCGGGGATACCGAGCGGTCGGACGTGTGAAATTCGCCAGATTATTCCGGCGCTGTACAAAATGATAAGAGTGCGTGATAAACTATTTTAAACTGCTTGCTTCCTCCTTCGCGGGGAAATAGATTTTCCCTGTTTTCGATTTGCTAGAGTCTGAATTAATGAGAGCTACTTGTTCGATCGTACATTTCACGCTTTTTGTTCGTAGATGAAGGGCGATTTAGTGCTTTAATTAAAATAATCAATGCAGGGGGCTTTTTTTATAAATATACTGCCAGTCGATAAATCAAAGAATGCCTAGATTAAATATTTTGAAATTCTTAAGAATTTCTATTACGTTTGGTAATATGGATAATAAGCTGAGAAAAACTGATACGCGCACTTCAAAAATCCCGTCTAATTAATTTTTTAAATGCGAACTTTTTCTATTCCGTATAAAAAAGAAATAAATGTAATTAATTAAAAGCAAAAATAGTATCCTATGTAAAAAACTTTATAAAATATATAAGAAGCAAAGTCTCATTGCCCATGTTCACATCAATGACCCAATGACCACCAAATATGAACATTGAATAAACTTTATCCTAACTTAAATTTTTTTACGTGGGAGACGATAAAAAGATTCATCTCTATTATGTCCGAATTTAAGATTTTTTATGATTCGAAAAGATTCTCTTTTAGTAAATATCTATTTTATCATTATTCTATCATTATTTTAATATTAGTTTAATATATTTAATTTCTTTTTAATCTATATGTATTAAATTAATATTAATATTATACTAAAACAATGATCTCGAAAAGATCTTAAATTGATTTTTAGGTGCTTGTTAATAGAGAATTTTTTTAAATCTTAAGAAATCTTAAATCCGGACATAATAAAGATGAATCTTTTTATCGTCTTATTTTAGTCTGAATTATTTTTACGCTGGATTTGTAGATTATTAAGTAAACATTTCTGTATCACTAATAAAAGAACTCTCTCAAAAAGAAAATAATCAATAATTCAAAAATCCAAAAGTAGACTTCATACGGGGTACAGTTTACGCATTATTAAAAGGCAAGAAGCATCATTATGCCCACGTCAATCAAAACATCCCTCCGAGCGCCTCCCCGAGGTCCGAGCACGCGCGTGTGAAATACAAGCGGCCAGAATCCACGCCAAATATTTTTTTCGTCGCGCCGCTTTTTCTTCCAGCAGAGTGCGGGCCGCTAGACGGAAGCATCATTTTTTTGTTGCATCATTTGTAACCGCGGCGGGCCGATATAATGGTCATAGAATCCAAACAAAGGGAAGTCACGATTGACCAGATACGAATCCGCGATAAAGAGCGGCCCGAATAAGGAGCGAGGCCGGGGGTTTCGTGTTCCGCGTGAAAGAGGCAACCGCACCGCGCATACGTGAAAATGACAATGACGACGCGAACGCGGCTGTCTCCTCCGCAATCTGCGCGCGCTACCCCTTATCTCGATTTCTTTTCTCGCTCATCTTTTTCCTCGCCTTATTTTTATTTTTTTTTCTCTTCGGGAAAAGGCCTGCATGGCCCGACGCCTCTTCTTTTCAATGCTGCTCCTTTTCACGCACTCGCGTACGGCACATATGGGAGCGCGCGACTCGGTCCGATATGCGATCGCCGCGATGGACTTATATATACGCACATGAGACTCCCGACAATGCCGTGAGATCAACATTCTTTATAGACGCTTCTTCGCGCTGTTTACCATACTTGCGGTGAACCTTTATCAAGATTTGTTTTATATTTTCAGTTATTTTCAGAGGCCGATTGTAGATCAGACGTTAAATATAACGTTTGCGTTTTCAACGTTTCGTTTTACTTAATCGCAAATGTAAAATTCTTTCGTGTCGTATCCTATGCACGGGGAAAAAAGTTTTAGCAAAAATTAATATACTGTTTTATAATGCAGGGAGAAACTCGAATAATAAAAAATTTTACTAAAAAGTATTAGTAAAATTTTCTAGATTTAGTAAATTCTATCCTAAGTTTAGTAAATGTTCTAGACTTGTAGTAAAATCTATCCTAAGTTTAGTAAATGTTTTAGACTTGTAGTAAAATCTACCCTAACTTTAGTCAATTTTGCGATACTTTCTAGTAATTTTTTAATTTATAGTAATTTTTAATGGAACTTTTATCTTCGCGTATACAAAGTTTAATTATAAAACACAATGCGTAAGCATTCATTTTTCGTGCGCGTTGTAAAATTTAAAACATATCAGAAGATTTCATTATAATTAATTTTTCCGTCAGTGTAAAATTGATGAAATCGAACTTTATAACAGCATCACGTATAGATACGATGAGGAAAAGTTTAATCTGGCAAGTCCTGGATAAGGTCAAGGCACGAGATCCCAAATTAAACTAAGTAAAATAATGTCTCTGCAAAAAAAAAGAAGAAGAAAAGAGTAAGGAAGTTAGTTTTTGCAGTCGCATCAGAATGAAAGAGAGGAGGAGGGAAAAAAGAAGAAAGGGAGAAGTGATGATAATGATAAAGCATGAAGACCGAACCTGATTTGACGCGTAGGCGAGTCCTCTGTATATAGCGTTCGGGCGAAAAGATGAGCGAGAGGGAGATAGGCAAATCTCGCGCGCAGCCTCGCCCTTTACCTTTTCCACATACCTACTCGCACACGTCGTCTAAGAGGCTCTACGTACGTACCCACTAACCCATAATTAGAGGCTTTTGCAAATTATATGCGCGAACGTGTGTCCCCTTGGTAAAATATCGGCTTAATAATAACAGTTGGAGAGCACCGCAATTATCGTTGCGCTCCAAGAGAGAAAGAGAGGGAGGAGGAATTCGCGATCTCTCTTATTTTTTACTTACTTTTTTCATCCTCGATTTGCCTTTGTGCCAGTAATGTTCTAATAGGCGAAGTCGAAAAAGTAGAAGGAGGGGAGATGGAGCCACGAAAAAGCGGGCTGGAATATATATCTCCGTTGGGGACCGGAAACAACGTGGGCGTCTAACATGTTCCAGGCTCGAGGTGCCTCACCTTCGAAACTTTCAAATATAGGACCTTGTCAATGGGATTTTGGATGATAAAGCAGAAAGTCACTGAATACCGCGTAGAGAGGGCTTGTTCGAGAAGGGGCAAAACTGTATATTGTGTACACAACCGACACCTTAAGAAGTGTTCTCCAAACGATGATTCTTCATTTTTTTACACTGCTTCATCCGTAATCCCTTTTACGATCAAGTAGAAGATCATTGTACAAGGCTTGCGCAAAAAAAAAACTCACTTTTCCCTTTCAGATTCGTTTCGACTCGAGCTTCTTAAGTTCAAGTTCGATGCTGCTCTTAATACGCGTCTATTAAAATTCGCACTCGAGCGATCGCGAGCGCATAGGCTTATTATCTGCGATACAAACGCTTATCTCGACGTGCCAAATAAAACGCTTTTTACGATCAAGTAGAAAATCATTGCACAAGGCTTGCGCAAAAAAAAACTCACTTTTCCCTTTCAGATTCGTCTCAACTCGAGCTTCTTAAGTTCAAGTTCGATGCTGCTCTTAATACGCGTCTATTAAAATTCGCACTCGAGCAATCGCAGGCGCATAGGCTTATTATCAGTGATACAAGCGCTTATCTCGTCATGCCAAATAAAATAGGGCCCGAGGGATGAAAAAGGAATGTCCGCAGTCGACAGACTTTATTTATTCAAATTTGTCGGAAAAAGCACGAGCGCAAGCTCGCGTCTAATCGCCGGCATAAATATGATCTATCGAGCTGGATTTGCCAAGAAAATGATAAAGACGCAAATATGGACTATCCAAATCCCAGGCCACAAGTAAAAAGCACATTCGAAACGGCAGTCTCCCTTTCGCTTTCAGTGGCGGCGCGGGGAGCAATGATTATAAATCAAAGCGAAGGACATTTTTCTCCCGGACTAGTTTTATCGCGCTTATACTTTTTGCTCGGAAATTCCACGTTTATTTCATTATACGTTGCAGTATGAATGGCCAGGCCAGCGAGAGAGAAACAGAGAGAGAGAGCGACTCATCGGCGCACCGGTTGCACGAGCCACTGGCACGGCGCATCCATAAAGCAAATTAATGCCTGCGCGAATAAACGAACACGAGGAAGAAAATCGCACTGATGAAAAAGATGCTAATAAAAGTAACGCGAGGGCCGGGCGCGCGGGAGCAAGAATCGACACCGAGAGAGAAAGAGAGAGAGAGAGAGAAGCGCAGCAGCTTGCCCCCCTCCCCTCCTCCCGCCCTCGTCGACGCTGTTTTGCCACTTATATAATTATACAAGCTCGTTTTTCGTGCGTACGCGGGGCGATCGCCGTCGGGCCGGCCTGAAAGGGATCCCCGAAGGTGAGCAGCGCGCTGGACTTTTTATTGGATAATTGGTAATTATGCCGGCCTAAGTAGCCGGTAGCTTCGGCCGACGCTTTCTTGCCCGCCTCCTCCTCCTCCTCCTCCTCCTCCGTCGGGGCCTCGTCTACGCCGTCCTCGTTGTGTTCCGCGACTCGCTAATTTAATTTGCGGTTTCATCGCGCTCGTCCCTCGCGTATATACGCCAGCCTCGGCTCTTCTTTTGCGCCTCGGCCGAGTCGTGACTCCGCGCCGTCCCGGGCCCCGGCGAATTCTTTTTCATTCAGACTAATCTATTCATTCATCCGACGGGCCCGGACTATTGTTGAATGGCGCTCCTAAACCGCAGGTACCATTACCGCTTTCGTCATCTCTTTTCTATATAAGCTCGCCGGGGCGATACGGTACCCGCTGGAACGGGCCTTGTATATACGCGGACGGCTAATTATAAAAGAGAGAGACGATAATTTCCTCCCGGCCGCCGATGTTTTACGTCGTGCCCCGGGATGATTTAGAGAACCGATCGATCGTTGATATATTCGGGCAGCCCCCCGCGAGTATTTGGACCGGAAACGAATTTTCAGTGCGGGCGCTCGCTTAACGAACTAATCCGGCCGCGGATTCCTCTCGCCGCGCTCGGACAAGTTGTAAACAGAAAGCCGTGGGTGTTGGGTACGGCCTGGCTACGAGGAACACAATAAACCGAGGCGACCTGGTTCTGACCTCCATCTGTCCGGGACTCGCCTCTTTTTCATTCAGCTCTCTGCCTCGAATGTAAGGGACGCGGGTGGAAGCGCCTCGACGATGACTCGGGGCTTTCGCTCTTGATTTTACGAGATGACGATGACGAAGTGAGGTCGAACGGACCCGCGCTGCAAGCACCAGGCAATTCAGCGAAAAAAAAAAATTTGATTCGATTACTTACACGCTTTGCTCTTTTTTTTTATTGTTTCGTTCAGGCTCAAATCTATCGGACGTGGGTTAATAACTTTATCAGCTCACTCGGCGCGCGTTTATTAATTTAATTTTCACTTAATGGGCACTTGGTGCCAGGAGACAGATAGGCAACCATTCATCGGGTAATGAACGGCTTAGCATCGGTATTGTTGGCTTGCCCAACGACGCGTAAATTACCGAGGAAATTTGAAAGAATGTAATTGAAAAAGTTCGCCTGTCAAAGTGAGGATTGTACAATTAGTCAAACGAAATAGACGCGCGGGGCAAACAGTTCGGCTCTTTACGTATGCGCGAGACTGCGGTCGGGGAAGGGCTGAATGGGTGGACAAAAAAGAAAGAAAAAAAAAAGAAAGGGAGAGAGAAAAAAAAAGGTAAGAAAAGAGGGAGGATAAAAGGAGAGGCGAAAAAGCGCAACGCACTCAGTCATAATCTACGGCATTGTCAAGTCTGCGTTTCACGACGAGGCACACGAAAGGGCGTCCACTCTCGATCCTTCCTTCTTTTTCCTTGTTTTTTTTTCCTCGGTTGACGCGAGGGCACACACACCTCGCCCGCGACGCTGCGCCTCCACTTTCTTTGTCTCTTACGACGTCGCGCTTGCCAGCGCGCAGGTAGGTGCTCATCAAAATGTGTCTATATACCTATTTACATCGGTCTTGGCGCCCACGTAAGAAGGTTGGCAAGACCCTTTGTTCCGGCCTCCTTTTCTTTTGCTCCTCTTTTCTGAGTGCACAGCGCGCCTCCAAAGTCCCTCCCCTTTATAGACTCTCGCCGAGGAAGCAAACCGTCCGATCTGACTCTCGATCCTCGACAAATCGATGCTCACTCTCTCTCTCTCTCAAAGGCCCTTTTTTTCAGCGCTCTATTGAATTATATTGAATTGTTTATTTTTCAATGTTGTTTTCAATTACACTGTCTTTCAGGTACTGAGAAATACGATCAACTATATTTTACTTTATCGTATTGATGCTATAATTATTTATTTTTTTTACTTATTTAATATAAATTCAATGGACTAAAAGTCCTTAAGTACAAAAATATGTATGCAAAAGCAATAAACTTAATATACAGAATTAAAAAATCGATATATTTTTTTAAATATAATCCTTTAGTTGATCTGCATGTATTTAGCATAACAAGTAATGTAATTTTTTTTATAAAATAAATATTGTATTGAAAGTAAAATCGTTTAATGGATCTAAAACGGAATGAAACACTTCATTTCTTTAAGATGCAGCATCGATCACGAGGTTGCTCATTTAGGTACATTTGCCTTTAATTAAAAGAGACGTAATAGTGTTATTTTGTAATGGCAAGTATGATGAATGACTCACTGCAAATTTGTATGTTGTACCGATATTTCTTAGCCGGAATAAGTTTCGTTATTTCTCTCTCTCACTCTCTCTCTCTCTTTGGCTCCAAAGACAATAGAGTCGTCCAAACGCGAGGAGATGCGTGGGCGGACCAGAAAGACGTTTACCTTTAGGTCCTCCAGCCTCTTATAATTTCACCTTGCTATTGATAATGCCAGACAAGAATTATATTCTCCTTTGATAATTTCTAATTAACCATGTATAAATTATGAGTCTTCATTTTTTTATCAAATCTTTTAATGAATCACACAATACGAGGTAAATTAATATTTCTAATCTAAAATATATACAACATCGTGAGTTACAGTTTTTATTACAAATTAAAATGTATCGATCTCGAAATGATTGTTTAATTTATTTAACTCACTTCGTCGTGCAATTGGGGTGTGAGCTAACAACCAAGTTCATCGTTAGTTTAGCTGGGGTATGGAGTCATATCCCTAGTGCGCAATGAGGGTTAATAGCATTTAAAC
The DNA here is from genome assembly GCA_018906775.1 of Sycophila sp. Sp_5. Taxonomy (NCBI): domain Eukaryota; kingdom Metazoa; phylum Arthropoda; class Insecta; order Hymenoptera; family Eurytomidae; genus Sycophila; species Sycophila sp. Sp_5. Next base: position 577,046 of record JACCID010000004.1, read on the forward strand.
GCCCTAACTTACTATAAGAATTATGTAATGAGCAAACAGACCTTATCTTTTTTAAATTTTACCCTCACTTATTTAATTGTACTTATTCTTAAAAAAAAACATACACATTTTACATAGAGAAAATAAATTACGTAATATAATAATATACATTTTTAATATGTATTAAAAAAAAAATTATTTTGTTTTGTTTTTACTAGTTCTTAGCTGTGTCTAAAATAATTCTTACTCCTCGAAATACTTTGCGGAGGGTAGAATTTATTGGGATATTCTGCATACGTATTGAGGCCGCGATGCATGCATCATAATAAAGAAGTGCGATTTAATAGACTGATTCCTCCTCGCAGCGCAATAAAACGTTTACAGGCAATATTTGTTCGGCGGGATCATGAATTCCAGTAGAGTATTGCTCGGCGCATACGGTCAGATTGGAGAAGAAGAAAAAAATCCGCGCGGGGGCTGCAAGGAGAAAAGAGCCAAGGAGTATCGCGGCAAAAAAAAAGTCCGAGGGTCGGGCTCAGGTCTCCGGGAGCTCGTGCCAACTTGTTTTGCTCTCTTTCCCTCCATCCCTTTCTCCGTGGCAAGGAGCAGCAAAAAAGGGGCGGCATGCACGAGTGACGCTCTCGATGGAAAAATTAATAGAATCATTTCAGCGAGCTGCTCGCTCGCCCGGAGAGACCAGGAAGGAGAGAAAGAGAGAGATAGAGAGGCTCTCCCTTTTACTATTGTGGATTGCCCTGAGGTCACATCGCGCGGGGGTGGAAATGGAAAAAAAAATACCACGCCGAAGCTGCTGCCACTGGCGCTTTTTCTTCTCCTCAGCCCAGGCAGAAAGATTCGATGAGTGGCTTCGCAAAGCGTGAACGATAAGGTTTATTATGCAATTGCCACAATTTTTGAATAACGAGCTTACCGCTTGCTCTTTATAAACCGATAAATAATCGTTGCAAACGACGACCTACTCGCACTTTATATTTTAAGGAGTCTAAAACGAAGTTAAAATTTCAAATTTCGCGCCATAATGTAGCAGATGAAAAAGCACTTAACTGGCTTATAATAAAGAGTATAAATGAAATTTCGAAAAACCATGAGATCAAGTTAAAGACTTGAATAATGTAAAAAAATGATATTATTATAAGTTTTTTTCCGTCTGATACATGAAGGCGCGAAATTTGAAGATTTAATTGACTTTCAGACCCTCTTAAGCAAATCAAATTTTCGTTGACTTTAGTCAAGTTCTTTGTTAATAATTTTAATTTGGACTAAACTCGAAAATAAGTTTACTTCTCTTTTCACTGAAATTCTGTTGCTTCGCTGATTGAAATCTGCTGCATAATCTGCTGCTAACAGAATCGAATAAAAACTATAATGAATTAAGAAAAGATTTTTTTTTAAATTTCATAGAGGATCAGGTGGATTTAAGAGAGGAAAAGCTCCATGCATTCCTAAGATTTCCAAGCAACAAATGCCTAATATAGTTCACGCTCCCACCGAGTTGATTTTAAGAGTCATTCCAGGAAAGAGGATCGTTGCAAACGACGCCGATGAAGAATTATGCCTTGCCAAACGAAATAAGCGTCAATTTGGCTTGCGCGCGCGCAGTTTAGCAGCCCATAGTCGAGGGCATAGCAGCGGCGCGTATAGTAGCGGCGGAGAGAGATCATTCCTCAACAAAGACGCAGAGATTGTCTATTATCTCCGCCGCCTGGCAATGGGTTTAAATATTCAAATGTCCGGCATTTAAAAGCTCCGGCTCGCGCCGTCTCTACGATGATGATGAATCGTAAAGAAGCAGCGGGCCGCGAGAGGGCCGATGGAGATGCTGCGTCGGCGAGGAGACGAAAAAGCGACCAGCAGGAGAGATTTGCGACGAGAGGCGCGCTCGCTCGCTCCGCCGGGAGTGGATGAAAGAGAGGGAGAGATGCGTAGGTAGCTCGGGCCGTGGCAGGCCGTAAAACTACGCTGAAACGAGAATGACGATGCCTCTCGCGGTTTGCAACTTCTATTTCGAGAGGCATGACCCCGGAAACGAATGGAGCGACGTATAATACGCGGCGCGCGCGTGAAAGCCGGCGACGCGTTTCTTTTTCTTTTTTTTTTCTCCTCCCCCCTCGACCCGCGCGAGCGCCAAAGCTCGGCTCTTTGCACGTTATTTCCACCGGCCGTTTCGCTTCAACTCGTCTCTGTTAAGACGTTATACCGGGAATAAGCGGCATGTCACGCGAGCAAGGCTATTATTTCACCGGGCGCCTCGCGCGCAATCTCCGAGCACCTCTACCTGCGGAGTTACCTTTTAGCGTAAAATCCTAATGACTCTCGGCGACCCGCCGCGCTCAATGGACTACTTTCTTCTAGGAATGCGCGCGCGCTTTGCTCGCTTTCCACCTTTTCAGGCGAACTTTACTCGCGTGCGCCTGGACGATTATCTCCGCCGTCGCGGTGCGCAGCCAGTGCAAACTTTCCTCTCCGCGGCGAGAAATTTCAATATAAGCCGCGCAGCTCCCGCGGAGGATGAAGTAAGAGAGAGAGAGAGAGGGAGAAAAAAAGCCAATAAGGGAGTTTAAACAAACCGCCTATGAATCTAAGGGGTTTCGTCCTCCGGGCCGCGCGGGCGTGCAGCTATTGCTTCGGGTATCCCCGGCCATTAATCTCCGAATTCATTACTAGTCGATCGATGCCACACAGCGGCACGGCTACGACCCTCTTTTTCATGATTTCGACCCTAGATCAAGAACCTTAAAGTAGCGTTTTTCTATCTCGATTTTCCCCCTTTTTTTTTTACTGACCTCTCTCTCGCACACTGTGCCCGTCCCTCGGCTTTGGCCCCCCTCAAAACGACCGGCTGCGTATACCGCACGCGAGGCTCACTTTTTTTCCGCCTCTCTCTCTCTCTCTCTCGCCCCCAAGAGCATTTTAAACGGCAGGCAGGCGCGACGAGGAGATCGCGCGTGCCGGGGAGAAAGAGAATTTTTCTTTTCTCTTTAACCGGGGGAGTGGTCCTACGTGTCGGCCGCTTCGACGTCATGGGGATGTTTTCTTCTCGCTCGGCGTCGTGCGTGTCGCAGAACTGCCAAGCGGCCGGCCGTGTGAAGCGGAGGTGAGACTCGAGCTACACCCCCGCACTCGAGCCGATCGCGTCGGTTAATCGCCGATGCCTCGTTATTAAGGCTCATTAAGAGCGGCTCGTCTTCGTCCGACTGTCGGGACGCTCTCGCCTCGCGAGTGATTTACCGCGAGTGGCCCCGTCCGCTAACTTTAATGACGCGCCGTCCTGCTCCTTTTCACTTTGAGGAGCCGGGGCAAAGCGAGCGCGAGGCGGTCCTTGTTCCGGTAATTTTCGCGCAATTTATATCGGCGGCGCCGAGGGGCTGCCGGGCGTGGTAATCCCGAGCGCCCTCCGTCTTTATTGTCTGGCAAACTTTTTCCATCGCGCGTTCATTCATTTGTCTGGAGTCTCGTGCCTTCCTTGGCTTCATCTTGTATTACTGCTCTCCTTCGGCGTGCTTTGGCAGACGCGCGTCGTGGACGTGACTGCGGATTTCTCCGGCAACGGTTTGTTGTCTGTATCGCGCGGTCAAATTTTAACTGATGAATTGTTATAATTGCATTGTTAATTAGAAATGTGAAAGTACAAGACTTAATTATTTTAAGAGTATTACTTTTATTACATGCACGAAAAGCTCATCTGATCACTATCATTTTTTTAGACTCGTTTTGGAAAATGATTCTTTGGATTAAGATACGGTCGAATTGCAGCTGATACATTGTTATAATTTCATTGTAAATTAAACACGTGCAAAAACAAGAAGTAATTTTTCTGAGAATGCTACTTTGATTACGCGTACGAAGAGCTCATCTATATCTCATTATCATTATTTTAGGCTTGTTCCAGAATATTATTTTTGGTATTAAAATAGTAACGTGGTTTTAACGAAGACTGTACCGGTCGAACCGTGATAAATTATTATAATTTAATTCAGAATTGAAAACACGATAATTATAAGAAGTAAATATTTTAAGAATACTATTTTTATTATACACGTGCAGAGTTCATCCGCTGATTATCACATTTTCATAGTCACGTTCTAAAAAATGCTTCTTGGAATTAAAATAGTACATCTCGAAAGAAAAGAAAACAATCCAAGATTTTTCATTTAAAAGCTCGGCTGGAAGTGTAGCAAATAGTAATTTGAACTTTTTTTCTGGACGCTCTCCCAAACTTCAATGAACTTTTCTAAACTTTGTCGTAGGCTGTGGTATAGACATTAAGGTCTTGGCCAGATTATACTTTATTAGAGTATCTACATTCTAGAAATAATTAAAAAAATTTTTAGAACGTAGATTCGTTCAATTGAATAAATATTTTATTTTTAGTTCTATTATCATACTCAACGAAAAATAAATTAGTAAAAGAAGAAGCCACTAATAGATAATACTTTATTAGAGAATCTGCATTCTAGAAATAATTTAAAAATTTTTCGAAACGTAGATTCGTTCAATCGAATAAATATTTTAGTTTCAGTTCTATTGTCATACTCAACGAGAAATAAATTACACGGAGAGAAATTTTATAGTAAAAATTACTATAAAATTACATAGTTGACCTATAACGATTTTTATTATAAAACATACGAAAAATTCCTATGTACATAGCAATTTATATATAAATAGTAATTTTTTATGTACAGTAATAGTATACTTATAGTAATTTCTACTATAAATAGTCATTTTTGCTATGTATATAGGGATTTTTAGTATATTTTATAGTCAAAATTGTCTTAGGTGGAGTATATCCTACTGTTTTTACGGAACATAGTACTTTTTACTATAACATTTCTCTCCGTGTAGAAAAAGAAGAAGCCAGTAGCATGGTAGATAGCAATAGGAAATGCAGTCGGCTTATGAAGATGGACAGGTTTTGACCGACAGTGCAGTCTATGCGTATAATTGCCTACCGCGCGTATATATACCTGTCCGATTCTTTTCGAGCGGACGTTTGTGGCAGGAATGCGCGTAGTTTGACTCCTTCGGATTAGCGATTGTGCGCCGCGCTGGGGGCACGCCAGCTCACGGTGAGCAGCCATCGCGCGCCCACCGTCTATATGATACATACGAGGGTCGTTATGTTTTATGGCTAATTGTTTTATTATCTTTGACATATTTCCAGTTTATGGCCGCGCGGCCCGCCGTTTTGTTTCATGGATGTCTATTGTGTGTGATGAACGCCGCTTTATGTGCCACCCCGCGCGGTCCTGCTCTCCCTCCCTCTATACACTTTTTCATCTGCGCCCAGTCTCCTCTCTCTCTCTCTCTCCCTTTCGCCGGTGACGCGCGCTGGCGGCGGCCGTTGCACCACGTGCTCGAGAATTATAGAGAAAATAAGATACGAGCCTGATGAGATATTTTTGCGCCTTTAATGCCGAGGATATTATTGCCTCGGCAGTGACAAAAACTGGATCAAAGGTAGCCTTCCTGACTTTTATATCCACTGCGCAAGATTTAAAACTCGGCAATTTTTTTACGGCCGTCACCTTCTTCTTTTTTGTTTTTTTTTTTTAACTTCATTAGCATACAAAGAAATGTTATGGTCGCGCTTTTTCTACGGCAGTCGCCTTTATCTCTACGACTCGCCGTTTATTGGTTCTTAATAAGCTTTAGGTGTAGTGATGTTATTTTACGATTAATTCCGCTGCGTAAAGATTGTATCAGTTTTTTGTTTAGTTTGCAATTAGAAAACTATAATAGAACTGTAATTTACTGCTGCAGTTAATGTGCTCCGCGGTGTAAAGCACTAAATGTGTTATTTTATGAGGATTAGTTGTCAATTAAATTCTTTAAATATACTTAGCTGCAAGTTGCTAAAATACAGTTATATATAAGCTTAAACATTTCACCTTTAACATTATTATCAACGAATCTAAAACTTAGAAAATAAATAATACTTTACAAACGATCACATTAATGTATACCATACAAAAACAAAAGGTAAGTACTGAAATGAATATTTTAGATAAAAAAATGTAAGATATAATTTTTAAATAAAAACCCGCGAAAACAAATTTAAGTTAGGATAAAGTTCAGGTTTGTCGATCGTTGATATGAACTTGGGCAATGAGACTAAATAATAAATAATTTTGCAATCTTTATACAAATTTCCGATGAAGTTTTACTTAAATTTAAAAGATGTCCACACGACGAACATTAAAAACAAATAAATGTATAAAGAATTTTTTCCATAACTTCAGCAGTAATTTATCCGTTTATATCACGCATCTACATAAATTCATAACTTCTATATAAAATATATAAGAAGCAAGTTCATATCAGCGATCGCCAAACATGAACTTTGGATAAACTTTATCCTAATGTACATTTTTGCAATTATTGCATGAAACTAATCAATCAACAAATTTTTGCAAAACTTGCTGAAGAGGATCGATATCCAGCGAAACCTACGCAGCTCTAGGAAGAAAAGAAAAGAAATGGATAGAAGTATCAAAGGATCTCCACAGAAGAGGAAAATACCCTGGTGCGAAAACGTCAAGCGCCTTGCCCCGATGCATTCCAAGGCGAGGGACATCTATCAGTCCGTCCCTCGCAATTGAGCGGCTCCAGGCGCCTATGTACGTACATTCAAGTACTTTCTGACCACCGTCGACGACAAGAACGCGACAAGGCGACAAGTAGCCTCCGTCAAATAAAAAAAAAATAAATAAAAGCCCAGAGGACGCAGGGGAGCGGGAGAGAACTCGGGGAAATTCTTTTAGGTATAGGTATGCCAATATATCGGCCGTTACATCGACACCCCAGTCGCCGGTCACCCCCTCCGGATACGTGACGCCTCGCGAGAATGCAACGCGAGCCCGACAAGAAAAACTGTGTATAGGTATATTGGAACTGGATGAAGATTATATTGCGCCCTCGGCTATAAGGCCTCCCGGTGTATCGGCAACGAGGAGCTTTTGATAAATCGAATTTCCGACTGGGAAGTATTGCACTTCGGTCACGAGCGGGGAGTATCGCTAACTTCGATAATTGATATGTTCCGCGGTTATTTATCACCGCGGTGGTTTATAGCCACCATTGATCAGGAATTAGAGCTTGCTTCATGTTGAGTAAACTAATACTGGAATGTTTTCTCATTGTTGCCTATGGGCGAACCTGGACGTGAATAAAAAAGTTACATGAGGATAAACTTTGTACTGAAAGTTTATTAAGTTTTTTTTCTCTTTTTTTTCAACGAATTATAAATATATTTTACAGTCTGTTATGATTGTAAAAACTGCAAAATTTTAGGAGTTATTGTCTAATAATATATTAAATTAAAATAGAATTGAACATATTCTGTACAATAACTCCTAAATTTTCTGGCAGGGATGAGATGTATGTTGATATGCATATACTAAAAGTGTGTTAAAAAGTATTATTAAATATATTATCAGTAATTTAATTTTATTAAGTGTAAACGATGATTAGAAGTTTGATAGAACTCTGTTAAAATTTAGAAGAATAAATAATTAGATCGAAGTTTTACTTAAACTTTAGAATAAAAAATTTCGAAATACTTTTTTTATCCTTATGTAATTTACATATCTGTAAAACAGAACTAAAGTACATGTGTACTAAACTACATGCGAAGCAAAACTATAACATAAATTTACATGATATTTATTAAAATTATAACATACTAATATTACTATATATGTTATAATTAAATTATTTAATAAGTTAATTATAACATATATAGTAATATATAGTAACTATAAATATATAATAACATATATAGTAATTATAAATAAGTCTACTTATAATATAAAAATATAATATATTTTCATTCATATTGCATATATTTTGAAAATCAAATATATACGTGACGAAGAGGATATTATTCACAGTAAGCGTTATATATTTACTCATAATTGGACTGTTTGCATGAATATTTCAATAATTTTATCATATATATATTTTTTTTAATAAAACGTTAATTCATATAGAGCTTATAATATAGCTATAATTTTTTAATATCTCACTTAAATTTTAAGAGTGCTAATATGATATTTTTCATGCAAGCAATTTAATTTTTCATTATACGTATAACTGTCATATTGTAAATATATAAGTATATTTTCTGGTAGGGTAGATAATATTGAAGGAAGTTAAAGTTATTAGTATTCATTGAGATAACTTATTGTTGCAACAAAGTAAATGAATATGTAAGTAACATTTTGAAATTATAATATATTTTTACACAAAGGAAAATGATTAATAAAATTTGCTGAAATAGTAAATAAGTTTTGCTTAAAAAATTGACTAAACGTAGTTATATAATATTTACTCATGCAGTAAGTAAATTTTACTAATCATTTTTCTCCGTGTAGAAATGCAATCTATTTGGAATTTTATTTTTTTTATAATTTTACCATTGGTCAGGATGCTTATCAGCATTATTTTTTTAACAGTAGGAACTCTTTATGTTTAAGTAAACCATTGAAATGAGAATTATTTCACGCATTCCCCCACGTTTTGGGATTTACTCCAAAATTGCATTTTCATGTTTACAAATTTTCACGTTACTTTTGTAAAAAACCATATTAATCAGGATCAGGCAAAGTAGATAAGAAATTGACCTATATGACTGTAAGAATCTCAATGATTTATACACCAAAAAAAAAGTTTGGTAACCTTAAGTAAAAATATTTATTTCAATAGCACTCGAGATTCATACAAATTTTTATGTCAAAAATTTCGCATAAAATTTAGTTCACTTTTAATACACAAAAGAGGGCATTTCATTCGAATTTTAAAGTATTCGCTTGAAAACGTAAAATTTTCGGTGTCGGGTAAAGAAAGGCAGCGGCGAAATGCATCTTGAATAAGGATCAAAAAAAGATTCTCGCTTAAAAAAAAAAAAAAAACAGAAAAAAAAGAAAAGGTGGCCTGCCCCTTTGTTGAGCGGAAAATTCCTCGTCGGAGAGAAAGAGAGGCGCACCGGGGGTATGACCCAAGAAAGCGCGTTGCCGCGCGCGCAGCGTCGAGGTTGCGCGCATCTCCTCGCTCTTGACACCCGAGAAGTATAAATCAATGTCTGTTCGCGGTGCACCGCGCATATCGTATCGTAACGCGTCCTCGGAAGACCTCGATATATCCAGTGGAGGCGCGTGGGGTCATCCGCGGGCATACATCATTTCCGGCCCGCCAGCTTCGCTTCGCCTCTTTTCGCGCGCTCTTTATTCGAGCCGCCGCCACCGCCGCCGCCGCACTGTTTCGTCGATCCTTTTCCGCGACTCGCATGAATTCCTCCCGTAAATCTGCGCGCGGCGGAAGTCTCTCCTTCCTTTCTTTCAGACAAATAGTTCGGCCGTCCGCATTGCTTATATAGACGCGGTTAGATATCGTAATTTATGCGCCACGTAAAGTCTCTGAAATATTCGCGGAAAATTATCATATGCTCATTGACGTTAAACCGACAAGCTCGTCGCTGTTTTCAGGCGAGCGATCTGCTTAAAAAAATAATTTTCGTTACGCGTCATTTAATCTTCTCTCAAAAAAGTGATGACCGGATGTTGTGAAGCCTCGAAAACGTGAACTTGATTGGTTCGTACTTATATTCCGGAATGGCGCTGAAATTCAAAATTTCTAATCTCAAAAATGAACACGGAATAAACAGTAAAGAATGGAACTTGAGCGCGCTCAATTTTGCCTCGTATCTTAAAAAAGTGATGGTTTTTGTTTTGAAGCATTTAAGTAAGTCATGAATGCGAAAAATTTAGGAACGCATTTTCTTTTGACGCTAAAGTTCAATTCTTAAATATTTGAGTTTTGCATTAAACAATTTAGTGAAATAAGTATTATATTAAACCTTGTTAACTGTAGTTTTTATTAACTAAATTTGTTGAAAAATTAAATATCGCTACGATATTATTTGAAGTAAAAAATCAGAATGTATTATTTAGAAGAACTGCTTAGAAAAAACAGTGTAAAGAGAATATTGAGCTGGATTTTACTAGTAAAATAAAAATCGTATAATAACAAACTGTAGTTTATAATTGAATAATTTAATGGTGCGTAGGAATGTTCAAAAGTGCCAGATTTGAGGAGTAGGAGATATATAGGTATATACGGATTCCAGCGGCTACGCACGGGGCATATAAAGCATAACATTTAGTTTAGCCGTTCGTTATGGATATTGCGCGTAGATTAAGGGTCATTAGAGGGAGTCCCTCTCGCTCCTTTCGGGGTTGTCCCTGCGGTTTTGTCGGCGTGGCCGAGGCGAGACAGTCTCTCCCGGCTCGGTCGTGTGGGCTGTTTTACTTTCGATGTTTTTGAGCCCCGCGGTCCCAAGTATAGAAGAAGCGCAACGTGTTATTATGCGTCTGGCGGAGCCGCGCGGTGAAAGGAGGAAGGCGAGGAGGAAGAAGAGGACGGGGAGGAGGCCGAACCGAGCCGAACAAGACGGAAATCGTACGCAAGGTTCTTTCCCTCCGCTCGTCCTCTCGTCGCGTTCCTTTTTACCTCGGAGGAAATTAATTTCGAGCCAGACGCCGGAACGACAACGACGGGGCCCGGGCTCGCTTGTCGACCCGCCGAGATGGCGCATAATTCAAAGTACAAATTGACGGAACCCGCAACGAGAGAGGCGAGAACCCGGAGCGCGAGTCTCGCGCCGGCAAAAAGTGACAAGACCGAGGAATCGCGAGCCTGCTTTTCTGCGACGATTACGACTCCCCCCCCCCCTCCCCGTCCCATCCGTAAGTCCTGGAGGCGCGTTAAAAAGCCAGCCTGGCGCTTTGGGCAAAACCTTCATTATGTGTGGATGGAGCGACGTGCATATAAGCTATAAGCGACCCGCAGGTATGGTGAGTCCAGGCTTATCGCCCAGAGCTCATGGGATCCGACCGGCCGATCGAGTTTCGCGAGGGGCTTCCGCGACGATAACAAAAAAGCTACACTCGCTCCAGCGACTCTTCCATTCATGATATTCTAGATTTATTTTAAGATAGGAGTGCATCGCAATAATATCCGTCCGATAGATTATTAATCTCGACTGAACCAATGTGTGCGAAAAAAAATTGCATTGCGATTTTATTTTACAGCGAGTGTTGCCAATCCAATTGTCACAATATTAAGCGAAGATTGCTACACGCGCGCTAAAATGATTAAAGTGAAATTTCACTCTTAGTTTGTAGTGAAACACTCGTAGAGTTAAATTTGACTATATTGGAAATACTCCAATAGATTCAAATTTGACTCTACGAGAGAAATGTTTTGGAAAAATTGCTACTCTTGTAATTATAAAGATTTCTATCCAGTTTGGAAGCGAAGTCTCAGACGGAATTTAGTGAAAAAATTATCATTCTGTGTTATAAATTTTACTAGAATTCTAGTAATATTTACTAGAACAGAAGTTACATATTACTAGCATTTAAGAAAAATTTATAATACAGAATGGTAATGTTTCCAAAACATTTAAAAATGTGAATAGTGACATATTTTATATGAAAAATCGTTAACATTTTTAGCATGTGAACGGCTTTTCACTTATTAAATGTCACTATTCACATTTTGACAGTGAATTTCACATTTTCAGATTTATATGGCGGTATATATAATTAATTCGTAAATATATATATAGAAGCTAAATTAATTTATAGGTGGTAAAATTCTAGTATAATTTATAATACAAAATGGTAATTTTTTCACTAAATGCAGCCTGAGGCTCTACTTTCAGGCTGGATAGTCATTTTTCCAAAACATTTCTCTCAGTGTATGAGTGATGCATGGAAAGCTGCAGCCTTATTCGGGCGTACGTTTCAAGGCCGTCGACTGGCCATCATATCCTGCAGGTTGGCTGTATTATTGAATAGGGAATCTTCCGAGAAGCCGCTGCGCCTTGAAATAATGGATCCGCCAATTGGGATATAACGTGTCTTAAATTGTCTAATAAGTGACCCAAGGCGTGTACACCCCGTGCCGGTCAAGGCTGCTCCATTTTTACAGGGAAGCCTGTAGGGAAAGACCTTCCCTCGAGTTAGATATGCCCTTTCGCCTTTTTTCCCAAGGTTAAACGAGCATTTATAATTGCTCGGCTGTGTATCTATTACCAACTCTTTTCGAGATTATTTGCCTATTTTTCGCCGGCGTCTGGGTGATGAGCCGTGGGATGAGTTAGTCGAGCGATACTCCCACGGGCCAATTTTCAAAACGCGGAATGCGCCTAAAAAATTGTAATGCGTGGGAAGGTCGCTACCTTTCTTTCGAATGGATTCAAAATAGTAGCGCACTTCAAATTGTACGAATAGTTTCAAAATTACGAAGTTCTTAAAATTTCCATAAACTACCAGTTTTTTTTTTCTACTTAAATAAATCACATGAAATATATCGAATAGTTAACAGAAAAATTTCATGTACTTTATAGTACTCAATCCAAATGTAAAACTACAAAGACAAAACATGCTGTCCGTAGCTTTAGGAACATCGTAAATCAAAGTTCAGTGAACGTTGTAGCACCAAAAAATCGCTTCAGACGCGCGGAGCGCATTCGTCACGACCACACAGGCACAGTGAAAGGCTTTTTTTACAGGCGGTATGTGCGATTACTCTTTTAAAAAATAAAAGAAAAAAACGAACCGGCTGCTTCATTTCGCCTAATACGCGCTACTGGAAAGCAGGCAGGCCTATGCCCAAGCACGTACGTTTACCCCAGGGTAACCTCGGGGGTTGGGAGGTAGGCGGGCGCAGGGGGGGCAGACACGGAGTCAGTCAAGGGAAGAGGAAAAAAGGGGAAAGCTCGCGCGGAGGCAGAGAAAGAATCGAGGCCGATCGATTTTTAAAGCAACCGCAATATTTGACAGCTACAAGCTCGGCCGTGGTTTCGGCGCCACCTGTTTCCAGCGGACGCGTATGTGCACCGCACACCCACACCCGACCGGGGAGTCAAAATGCGACGGTGGATAAAACCTCGCCACGCGTCTATCTTCCCTTCTCTCCTTTGCCTCCGCGTCGCTCTCCTCTATACCCTCCTCTCTCTCACTTTCATTTGCGCCGGGAGAGACGTACACGGACGGCGGGGGTGGGCAAGGCAGCTCGACGTTCTCGGGCGTGTTTCCGTAAACGCCGCGAGTGAGAGGGACGGCAGTCGTACGCGCCATGCCGGCAGACACGTCGCCAATAAGCGAACATCGCTCCGCATACCCTTTGGCTTTCCCTGGCGCGAGGCGCGCGTGCGTACATACGCCGCGCGTGTATAATGCATACGTCGGAGCCCGACACGCCGCAACGATCCTCGCGACGACACCCCGGCCGATACTCCCTCGCCTTGTGCGCGTTTTTCTTTTTTTTTTACTGCGCACTTTGAGGGGAAAGCCTCCGTGACAGCGTCAAATCTTGACGCGATATCGAAAAGCTGAGGATGTTTGCCGACGTCAGGGGAGGGGGGGATGTCGATTTTTCCGCAGGCTTGTCTTAGACCCAAACTAATTGCCATAAAAGTTTTATCGCATCGAGAATCGCGGCCTGATGCTCGTTTGTCATTTTTTTTATGAGAATTTCTTTTTCGATTATAGCGCGGGCCTATGGGCTTTTTTTATCGAGTACCGCGATAAAGTTTTTCTTTATTGCGCTGGTAACAGGGGTCTGAGCAAATTTTTTTTTAATTTTATTAGACACGTGAGATTTCGCAAAGATCCATTTAATTGAAGAATTTTGTTCTGCAAGTGTATATCCTTGTATATTTCAATTTACGACAATTATTTGTAAATATGTCAATGGTCTTTTTATGGCATTTATTTATAAATATAGTTTTTGTAATTAGAGTGTACAAAGTGTACTTGCAGAATAAAATTCGAATTAAATGAATCTTTTTTTACAGTAAATTTTGTATTATTGAATAAAATTGAATTAAATTATTGTATCGCTTGAGAATATTCTTTGAATTAAAGAAAAATTGAAAACACATTTCTTAAGATCATCGTATGGAACTCAAATTTCGCATTCGTAAGAATTTGAGGGAAATAATTTGGAGCTCCTAATGGAATGTATCCTAAAATCAGTAGAAATTTCGAAAATGATATGTTACTATGATCTTCGCCGGTAATATTTTTTCGCATCTATTCCAAGTATGTAGTGATTACGTTCATGGGAATTTCTTTCTCAACCAGCACACCTAATCGTTAATTTTGGGTGTTAAAATTAATCGTTCTACACATTTTTTTCGCACTTGAAAAACAGCGCACATTAAAAATGAAAAAACATATATAAAATGCAGGAAAATTACATTATTATCCAGAAAGTGCATTTTGCATTTAAAAAAAGAAAATGCGTAATAACAGTTTGAACATGTTAATGCATTATGTGCATATTCGATCGGCTACGCTTCGCGCAGGCCGAGTCGTCGGGACGCGTTAATTTTGTTTTTGACGGAAGGTGACTGCACTCGACTTTTTTTTTCTGCCCCTCCATCGGCGCGGTCTGCGGATGATTCTAGGAAGTGCGCGAGATAAGAGCGTCGATAATAAGGTGTAAGTGGGACAGGTAAGCTGGCCGATAAAGAGTGGCAAGATGCCAGGGAGCCGCGGAAAGTTATGCGCGGACACGCACACGGCTAATTCGAGCTTTCTGCTAGCGCTAAATTGTTACACGGCACTGCGACCACTCGACATCTTCCTGACGTCGTCGGGCTACTGCGAATCCCGTAAGTGACGTTTCAGTGCGCCCGCAATGAAATTCGCACTGAAAATTAACCTGCAGAAACGCATGTATGTAAATTAATTCATATACAAACAAATACTTTGTTATTTCAAAAATGTTCTTAAGGACTCCTTAGTCCTTTGAATTATTAATAAATAAATAACTACTTTTTATTCCAAGTAACTACCCGCAAGACTCTCATAATTTGTGTGCGTTTGATTAAAAATTCCATGGAAGATGAAAAATTCGTGAAATTATTAGCGATAAAAAGCATGTTCTTTGTGATATCCACAGGAGCGCTGGAGATCGGCTCAGCGTTTTGCCGCTTCTTAATTTGCTCGTCTCGCCAAGGACCCCTGCGAATGGTAGTTTGCATATTTCAGCTTGGGATTTTTGCGCGCAGGAGGCGAGGGTGGATCTCCGCGCGGCCGCGGGGGTAGAGGGACGAGTCGACAGTGTACGTATATTTATATACATATATATATTTTTTATATATATATATAGTTGGTGTAGGCGCGCGTCGGGCCTTTCAAGCGCCCGGGCGGCGGCGCCTCCTTTTCCACGCGAGGCGCGAACAAGCGAACTTTCAATGAAGCCTCGTTAGTCCTAAGCGACTGGCTTATGCCGTGCGGTTGGGCTTTTGAAAATTTTCCGCGGCGCGCGACTGCCTCGTTCGCCCGGTGCGTCTGGCCTCCCCGCGAGCACATTTTTATACTGGAAATTCAACGCGCTGTCTCACCGAGAGAAACGTCCCTCTCCCGCCTTACTTTATAGAATTCTTGATTTTTCTTTTCGCGGCTCTATTGAACGCGCAATGTCATTATTTTATTCAAAATCTAAATTCTGATAGTTTATTTTTTATTCAAATGCCAACAAACACTTTCTAATTTGTATAAAGGATAAATTTTCTCCGAAGTTCAATGAATTTATTAGATTTTTTAAATTTTAGTATAAATTTATTTGCAGAAAAATAAGATTTCCTGGTGTTCCTTATCAGTCGTTGTTCTACAGGTCGAAAAATTTTGATTATCCTTGTACAGATGAAAAATGACCAAAGAGACATATGCGGTCTCGTTATTTATAAAGTTGATGATTCAATTATTTTTGCTTAACAGCGCACGCCGCTTAAGAAGGTTTACACTGTCATTTAACAAAGTATAGTGATTTTTACCGAATGACTGTAATTTAGAAGTGAGCAATAGACTATTTAATCTGCGGTAAGAATCGCCGTGATTATAGGGCAAAATCTTTGTCCAAGATCAAAGGAAAAAGGGGTGAGGTCAAGAATATCCTTTATATGGATTGGCCGTAGCGCGGCGTATAAAAAAAAAGGGAATATAAAGATAAGGTCCGCTGCAATGGGAAAGTTCCGCACGCGATATTACGTATTACACAGTGAAATCTTATTTATGAGGGTGTGGTTAAACGAGCGTGGCCCGCTCTAATATTTAACCTCATCGCCGAAGGAAGAATTCATATCACCGCGTGCTCCTTTGTGCTCCGGCTGCGCGCGACCCATTCGCGTGCCCGCCTTTCCTTCTAAACTTTCAACACTACTTTATATACACGCCTCAGTGCAAGCCACCGTGTGCGCGCGCCCTCGCCCAGACATCGACGAATGATTGTGCCGAACCTACAAGGAGATAAAATTTTTATGTCACTGCCCCTGCGACCTTTTGAGAAATTATTTATTCTCATCGGATATTTCAGTTTTATTGAAGTATTCTTTCTAAAAAAAAAAATTCATGGCCATTGGAGGAAAACTTTGAGAAGACTGCGGATCTCGAACAATGGCAGTGTTAGTGTGATTCAATGTAAGACTTTCAAATGAGAAAGAAACGTATAAAAATTACGTAAAGATGAGTACACACTGATTCATGGCGACTAGTTGATGGATGATACTTAAAAGTTAAATTGCGCGGATGAGTAGGTCTGTACACAGGAAAACTTTGTAGAATAAACATCGCGTACTTCATTTAAGGGGTGAATTAAGTGTCCTAAAATTGAAACTAGTAAATTTGAATTCCATCTACTAACATTCTTCTATATTAAAGTCAAAAGCGCAAGTGTCAAAATTTCATTGTAAAAAGTATCGATACGATTCCATGTATTCGCAATAAATTACAGATTACAAGTTTATTTTTAAGAGTCTTATAGCAAAATCAATATTTCCTTTATTTACTGTGCATTCCGGATTCATTTTTGAAATTAAAAATTTTGAATTTTAGCGCCTTTCTAGAATTAATCTACGAACCAATCAAGTTCACGTTTTCGAGACTTCACAACATCCAGTCATCACTTTTCATTGGCGAAGATTAGGTCACTATTTTAAAGTGAATATTCACTGAATGGATGAGTGAAATATCACTATTTAATCAGTGAAAACAACAATCAGTGTTAAAATAAGTGTCAATTTCAATTTTCATTTAGCGAATCAATCAAGCTCACATTTTCGAGGCTTCTTAAGATCCGGTCATCACTTTTTTAAGCGAGGATAATAAACTCTCTAAATATCATTCAGTGAACGCTCATCGTTTTTTAGTGAATATTCACCATTTTCATTAGCGAGGATTAGGTCACTATTTGAAAGTGAATATTCACTGAATGGATGAATAAAATATCACTATTTAACCAGTGAAAACAACAATCACTGTGTCAATTTCATTTTTCGTTCATCGAAAAACAAAATTCTCCACGTGAATCAGTAAAACCTTGCTATTTAATCAGTGAACACGACAATTACTATTTAAATTAGCGAACATTTCACCGAATGGAATTTAGAAAGAAGTACCTCCAAGCTTCGAACGGCACTTCGATAAAAAGTGACGCAATACTAGAAACAGACACGGAAAATTCCGTTGACCGAACTTTCCGTCGAAGACAGCGGAAGTGCCTTCTTGCCAGTCACCGGCGAGGTGTGAATTGCACAACGAGCGGCGTTCCGAAGCCTCCGCCAGGACGCATCGGGTAATCCGACGGCGAGGGCCGTCGCTGGAATCGGAGGAAAATAACAGGCAGTGCCCGGCGAACGGCACGCATCCGCGTCTCGTCTCCCGGTTTCAATGCCGCCTCGGCCAAAGAGAGACAGCCGAAGCGGAGCGCACCGGCAATGCGGTAGCCTAAGCGCCAAGCTGCATTGTGCGAACACGTAGCGGTAATCATTATTATTTATTGCACATTTCAGCCGTAACCGCCGACTTTTCTCGCCGCCTCTCTTTTTCTCCCTTTTACAGTCTCTCCCTCTCTGTCTCTCTTTCTCTCTCTCTCCTACTCTTTTTCCTTTGCGTTCCATTCCCTTATCTTTTCAGCCCCACTGTACCGGGGACCAACTGTCGCGTCCGCGATGTTCTGTTTCAGTCTCCGCGGCTGGTATATGCGTAAGTACCTTTGAATCGACGTGCGCGGTGGAGCCTGTGGCAGATGCTTCATGGAGATCGTTGCGCGCAAATAAATCCAGTCTCGTCTGCATCGGGCGCGTATCGCGTCCGATCTTACTGGCCAACCCGCTCTAAAGCGACTGGGAGAAGAAAAAATATCCAGTCGAGATTGATGCACGCACTACCTTTTATTATTTCGTCCGCGTCTCTTCAAAGAGTGTAAAATTTCAATTAAGTCGTGCTTCTACTTTATGCCTTTATTTTTTAAATTTCTGTTATTCTTATTGCGCAATTTAATATTATGTAATTAAATAGTGTTTACGAAGCAGTTTATATTGTCACTGAGAATGTAACGATTAGTATAATACAAAAAAAAAGATTGTTTGATATTTATCCTATGAAAAATTCTTTATTTTAAGTTGACGTATACTTAACAATAATCTTTTCATTTTTTAATTAAAGTAGATCGTCAATGGTTGAATGAGATTACAACGGACGACTCCAAAAGCATCCTTACAAATCTGTTTACATCAGAGTATCTTAAAACCAAACCACAAACGATTTTTTCTTTCTCTCTTGCTACAGCAGAGCCAAAAAAAAAAATTGTGTCACCAAAACGTGATATGTGCACACAATACCCACGATTCATTAGCGTGACTCACTTAATTCAGGATATAACGCGTGTGACTCACACATCCAGAATTTGTTGCGCGAACCTCATCGCGATGCTCGGCAGTCAAGTCAGTTAAAGTCTTGCTTTTACGTGTAAACAATCAAATTGAACGTTACCCGGTACTCTTTGTGAGCAGCGGCGAGTACAATATAGAAAAAAATTTGCGGAAAAAAAAAGACGTTTCTGCACATCGTCTATAAGTACAAGCGCACTAAAGATAAGAAATACACAATCTGCAAATTTACTGCGCTTACTATTCATGTACATTTTTAGTTGTCGTTAAAATCGTTTACAACATTTTTCATTTCTTTTTACCCTCTCTCTTTTTCATCATAACGCTTCAATAAAAAAAAAGAGGGAATCCGGCTCCAGAGCTGTCCATGCAGCATTTAATTGCGACCCAAAAGATAATTAAAAGCGGAAGGTATTAATATGCTAATGAACCGAAATATTGTGCGCACGAAGCCGATACTCCGGTGTTGACGCGAAAGAGGGAAAAAAAGAAGCGCAAACGAGAGGTGGACAAAAAAAACAACGGAAAGCCTAACCTTTAACCTAAGCCCTCAGCCGTGAACTCGCGTCGCGGCTCATTGTTTCGCCGTTGTGCACGCGCGGCCGTGTACGCATCGCGCGAGCATTAAGATCGCCTTTTCCGTGAAACGACTTCCGTCGCCGGCGATCGAGGCGCGCGCGGGGTCAGCCGACAGGAAACGCCCGGCCGAATGTCTCACACCGTTTGATTGTCCCTATGCTAATGAGCGATCGCCGAGTGGCCGAGAAGTGGGGTGCAATCGCGGCCGCCTCCGTCTTTCACGGCCGTGCCCGAAGACTTTCGTAATCAACAATTTTTTTCAATTTTTTTTCTTTCGCCGTGCGCTCATCTCCGCGCGCTTTATTCGGCAGTCCGACGACTAGCTCCCGCACGCGCATATTTTAATTCCGAGCGGAAGATATGAATCTGCGGCGCGTTGAGGGCATGAAATTGATAAATTAGAGGGCGAAATTGTTGAAAACGCAAAAAAAAGAAAGAAATACCTTCGATATTATAAATCGATGTAATTATGTTAATTTCACTTGTAATTTACATTGAATGCTTTTCGACTGAAATTTCCATTAAGATTCGTGGATGGAATATTTCGACTAGGTTTAATCGAAAGGCATTAGCAGGGTAAAAATAGAAAATAAAAGCGACAGCTTAAAGACGATCATTTTCAGTGGTTACGCGCTTTATGAAATGCAAAAGGAATATCGCGCTGAGCTTTACGCCAAAGAGGAACGCTTTTTAGACGCTTGACGAAGAATGATAAAACTTAATTTTTTCCAATTAACTCTGCGATTAGCAAAATGTTGCAGTACGACGAAGATTAAAGTAATTTCTTCATTTTTACAGCTGTAAAAAGTTGCGCCATCGGGTTCGAAGGGCCGACCGTTGGGAAGGAGTGACGGCAATTCCGGAGATAGAATAAAGACAGTACAGCTTAAGTAGTTTAATAGCAAGGGGAAAAACGACTTCGTCGTGATCCTCGCGCTCGCCGAAGGGAAAAGGAATTTTAACCCTTTACGATAACCCAGTAGAAATAAAGTCTACATTCCACCCGCTGGCTCTGTTAATTCGTAACAGGTTGCGCAAATAATGTCAGTGTATATTAACACTCCTGGCGGAAACTTTTCGGCCAAAGTTCGCTCTTCTATATTTGTTTAAGAGAATTTTGCATTCGTTCAATTTTATACGTGGAAAAAAAGTAACTTAAGTTTATTTCATAAAAGTTTTTAAACGAGTATCTTCTTTACTACACTGAAAAAAAATTGTTAATTTTAAGGAAATGATTTACTTCAATAGTACTTATTAAATATTTCTTTGAATCAAGTAATGATTTCGTTAAAACTAAATTCATTTGAATTTATTTGTTTCTAAATAAATTTAGTAGTTTAAAAAAAAATAATTTTTACACTCAATAAAATATTTAATAAGTACTATTAAAATAAATGTTTGCTTAACATTAACAAATTCTTCTCTCAGTGTAAAGTAGTGTATATATCTTCGTTTAATCCGGGCCTGCAAACAGGAATACCATCCTCTGCAGGATTTGCGATTGCATAGTGTGTCATTATCTATAATTATACTCTGTATTGATTGAGAAATGTTATGTTTTTGTAACTCTGGTGAATAAATAAATAAATAAATAAATAAATCTTTATAGTAACATAGTATTTACAGTAATACAATAGTAGTATAAGTAAATGATATAACGCAGTCATAATTATAATTACTAATACACGGAGAAAAACTTGTAATGTGAGAAAAATTAGTATACTGTGTTCTAAAATTTAATACAATTTTAGTAAAAATGAATCAATATTTGTTTAATTTTTACTACTTATACGTATTGTAAATTTTTAAATAAAGTATACTAATTTTTCTCGTATTACAAGTACACATCCTTCCATTGCCAAAAATATAGTAATTTTTAGTTCAAAATTTTTCTCCATGTAAGAATTTGTTTTTCAAAGTTTTATTACGCACAATTTCAAGCCGTTAAAACTAGTAAGGAAAATAGTCGCTTAATGTCACTATTTGTAAAAAGCTCTTTTTCCTTTTTTTTATTGTTTCGAATTTTGTCGGCAGACAATACAGTTTTTTTTTTCTTTTCCGTTCGATCCACACTATATATCTTCGCCTCTTTCCCCGTCTCTTTCTCTCTCTCTCTTGCTTCCTTTGTCACATACTATCTCTTTCTTTGTATGCAAAGAAATACCAAGAAGGTTTTACGAACGTCGAGCCCGCCCCTTTGCCGGCCAAGCTAATTCCATAGTGCGCGACAAGCAATTGTTTTCCCCTATTGGTATAGAGGAGCACACGCGAGAAGCTCAATGCAAAGTACTGCATCGGGCGCTCGACACTGGCCTACACACATATGCGTATATATGTACTCAGACACTTTTTTTTTCTCTCGACTTGTACACGTGCATCTTGCACTTCCACTGACGTCAGAGAAGACGAGTTGAGTATAATCTTCGAGTCGTTTTCCAGACTAATTCCCAACGAGTTTGTCAAACTGGCGAATGTTTGGCTTCTCCTATTCCCCCCTCGTGCAATCTAATTTATGGATGAAAATTACCGGGACAAGTTGAGATTCCAAAGTCGCGCAAAAAAGATTTTACGCGAATCGCTATCTATACACTCTGCGCCAGACGCACTAAAAACAGCGAAAAACAAACGCTCCATCCGGTCGTCGGAGCAGTTTAAAGATACAGAGTTTAAACTCCATCGATTCTGATAAGAGGATGAGATTTTAATGATGAAAGTGGAGTAGGAATAAAACGAGATCGAAGGAAATCCGCGGTTAATGGGAGAGGCGGAAAGCAAGAAGGCATCCGGTTTCGTGGCTCGGGGAGAACGGGCACCGGGTAATCCGCGGACGAACTTCGGGGACAGCGGGGAGCGCACTCGGGACACGTCGCGACGAGGAAAGAAGAAAGGAAGAAAGGCGGCTCCAGGGGGGAGTGCGAAGGGAGGGAGAAAGGGCACGGAGTGTGTACACCCGGAGCGAGAGAGAGAGTATTGATCCCATCCTCTCCGAGAGCGCGGCGTAGCTGCGGCAACCCCCAGCTGGCCTAAACCCACCCATCCTCTCCTTACCTCTCCCGTCAGTCCTCCTGCGCGCGCGCCCCGCCAGCGCCAGCTTGTTGTGTGCTGCATACCAATTTCCCTTGATTTTTTCCCTCTTCGTTCCACCCCCTCCTTGCACGCGTGTGTTCGCCAGAGCTCGAACTCTCTCTCTCTCTCTCTCTCTTTCTCTCGCTCGACTTCCTGCCTTGTCTTTACACACAATGCCGGCCAAGTGCGCGCGCGATATCGAAAAAAACAAAAAGGCGTATAATACGCCTCTCGCTCGCGCACTGCTCGCTTGAAAATTGAACGGAGCGGCTAAATAACAAATCGAAATCGGGAAGACGCCGGGATTTCCTCCGCATCTCCGAATTTCCTCCCGATAATTTGTTTTCCTTCAAACTCGCTCCCGCGCTTTCTTCCACTCCGCTTGAGAGCGCGCCGCCGCACTTGCCACGAATTATTTCTTCGTCGCGCGTTTTAATTAAAAGCGAACGACAAGTTCGGCCTTGCGATTTAATGTTCCGCGCGTGGCAGGATCGAAGAAACAAAAAAATCTGTATCAAAAATAACTTAGCACAAAATGTCCAAACAAGAATTTTAAAAATTATAAACAAAAAGTTTTTTCCAAAAAAGGTGTACTTACCACTGAGTATAAAAGTAGTATTCATATTAGAATCAACTTTATATCACTAGAATAATTTGAGAGATATTTACTATAACAGTACGTCTAAAACAAGAAACAAAAATATTATTTATTTATTTCTTTATTTATTCAAATTTAAACGGAACAAAGTCCTTAACGTACAAATATGTAGAATCATTAATACAAAATATGGTAAACTTAAACTAGGGTAAGATAATACAAAACAATAAATTGCAGACGCAACTTAAATATGTGTATAACAACTAAACTTGTAATTAATATGCAACTGAGAGTAAATTAATTAATTAAATTTCCTTAAGATATTTCTATATGTAGATTTGAATATACCAATTGAATCACAAGATAATAACTACCAAATATGAAAAAAGCAATTATTAACAAAATGAGTTACATAATTGTAGCAATCAAAATGTTCAATAGTTTCTCAAATGAACTAAGATGTTTACGATTAAGTAGAAATAGTATTAAAAATAAACTGCGAAAAATGATAAAATGTAGTTTAATCAGAAGATATAACACGTGTTATAATTGTAAAATCTTTACATTTATATATTATATTACAAATTTTAAAAGATCTTGTCAATTAGTTTTAGTTAGTGGTATAAGTATTACACCAGCCTGTGTACGTGTAAGATTGTTTATTAGGATTTACTCATTGCAAATTTATCTAGTTTAAATAAATAAATAAAATAGCAGGATCATCGGGGAGATAGGTTCGCGCACTCGGGGTCCATTCATCGTTGCACTCATAAATTCGTGCTCCTTTAAATAGTCCCGGCGGCCTTATTCACAGAGTGTCGAGATAATAACTCATTACGGTTATCAGGGTAATAACTCGAAGATTTATCAAACCGAGAATTTTTTACTCATTGCTGAATCGCGCGGCGTCAGCGGAATAGCGGTTAAAATAACGCTGAGGCGGCGAAACCCTCTCTCTCTCTCTCCCTCGAAAAGATAAACTCGCGGAAAGGCGAGCGCGACAAAAAGGAGCAGGCCGTCGCGGAGGTGTGCAGCTGCGCTCGCGCGTGGAGGAGCTTGTGCCGCAGCCCCGAGAGGAGAAAAGTAAAGTGGGTTAGGTTTGAACTCCCGAGATAAACCTGCTCTTGTCTGGAATCTTCTATTAGCAATTATAGTTGTAATTGTTTCCTGCAATATGCATGGAAATAGTGGAATTATTTAAACGCAAGCTCCATCTCTCCTTTTCGTAATCTCGAGAGACTCCCTCCTCTCGACGTACAACCTCGTCTGTTTTCCCGCTCGGCAGTCCTCTTCCTCTGTTTTTTTTTTCGTCTCTCTCCGACTCTCCTCTTTGCCTCCCTCGAATCGAAGCTTTTCTATACACACACACACACACACATATATACATATATACACACAGTTGGGTTCGTTCCTCGCTCATACTCGTTGCGAATCGGGGCACGGAAGAAAACCTCGAATCCGAATCCCCGAGGCGGTATGGCAGTTAATGGCTAATGGGCTGGAAACAATTTAACCAGAAGGAGAAGCTCGCCTCGTCCGTGTACGGCTTTTCGTACATGCATCCGCGTGTATAAGTGTGTAGCTACAGAGGAGCTCGCGAGGGCACTCGTATATATACACTTGATTCCCTGCGATCGAAGGAGGCGACGATGCGTTCGCTTTAATGACGCGCGACACTTCTTTTACCTCCCTTTTTCCCGATAAATGCTTTATTTTGTCCAATTTTATCTGGGACTCGAGAAATTAATCATTATCGCTCCATAATTTATCTTCCGCTCGTTTTTCTATATACAATCGTCTCTGAACTTTGAATTTAAATTATATAAACGCCTTCCTCTTTGGCGCTGCAGCTTTAGCGATCGCAGATGCAACTTATACAATGTCATAAATTCAGCATTTGCCACTTAATTAATAACAACGAGTTTAGAGCCGAGAGCCTGCAGTAGCGTCCGTTCTCTTATCTTTTTTGTAATCGATAAATTTGATATTTAAATCGAGTAAGTATATGCACATTATAGAAGCAAAAAAAAGCTCCTGGGTGTGCATATACACATATATACATTTCGCTGAAAAATATAAAAAGTGGCTTAGTAATTTGATAGAAAATAGATACAAAGAAGAAGGAAAAACTTTAAAATGTTACATTGTTAGAAATAAGGAAAGAAAAGGGGTGGAGGGGCAATCCTCCTCGGCGGCTGCATTCGCGAGCGGCGGGCCGGTATCTCGGGGTCTCTGCGTAGTGCGGTGGCCGGTGCATTATCATAACCACATTCTCGATGCAGAGAAAGAGAGAAGGAGAGCGGCGGCGGGTACCCGGACACCCCGCGCCGGCTCCTGCTCTTCCGTACCTATGTGCATCCGCGCAAACGTGCAGTATATATATATACATATATCGCCGGCGCAGCTCGCGCGAATTCGCCGCCTCTGCCTCTCTTCCTCTCCCTTTTCTTTTTCCGACTCGCGATTCCTCCGTCTCCGGGCTCTTCTTCTCTTTTTCTGTGTCCTCGTTATCTATCCCCTCTCTGCTATCCGAACCGATCCGAGCGTACGCAGAAGAAGCGGCTGCGCGAATCTGGAATCGCGACGTGAGGCTCGTTCGCCAACTGCCTCTTCTTTCCTATGCGTCCAATCTATTTTCGACGTTGTCCTTCTCCTTGCGTTATGAATTTGAATTATTTTATCACCGGAAAAATTCAGGAAAACTGCTTCTTCAGTTTCCACGTTTGTTCTTAAGGAAAAAATGGAGTGGACGTAATATTTTCCTAATCTTTGTGAACGCAATGGTTATTGTTAATATTACACGGAGAGAAATTTTATAGTAAAAATTACTATGTTCTGTAGGAACAATGGGACACACTCGACCTATGAAATTTTTTACTATAAAGAATACTAAAAATTTCTATGTATATAACAATTTCTACTATATAAATAGCAATTTTTAATATGTACATAGGAATTTTTAGTACGTTTTATAGTAAAAATCGTCATAGATCGAGTATGTCCCATTGTTCCTACGGAATATAGTAATTTTTACTATAAAATTTCTCTCCGTCTATTTGAAAAATAGATGTATTTTATTGAAAGAAATTTTTTTCTATGCGTCCTTTCTATTATCGTCGCTGTCCTTCTCCGTGCATTATGAATTTGAATTAGAAAAAAATAGAGAGGACGTAATATTTTCCGAATCTTTGTAGGTTGAATTTCGTGTAGATTTTTTTTCCGTGGACGCAATTGTTACGATTATTATTATTTGAAAACTAGATGTTTTTTATAGAAAGCAATTTAGACATTTCTTTCCTACGCGTTCATTTTGTTTTCGTCGTTGTCCTTCTCTTTGCGTTATGAATTTGAATTGTTTTATCAACGAAAAAATTCTGGAAAACTTCTTGTTCAATGTCGACGTTCGTTCTTAAGAAAAAATGAAAAAGGAGGTAGTATGTTTCTCCTTGTACAACTTCGAAGTTCGTGCGGTTTTCTTTTTCGTTGACGCAATGGTTATTGTTATTATTATCCGATAACTAAATTTTATTTTATTGAAAAAAATTTCTTTCCTATGCGTCCAATCTATTTTCGTCGTTGTTCTTCTCCTTGCGTTATGAATTCGAAATGTTTTATCACCGAAAAAATTCAGGAAAACTTCTTATTCAAATTCCATGTTTGTTCTTAAGAAAAAAAATGGAGGACGTAAGATGTTTCTCCTTGTATGTTTAACTTCGCGCGGTTTTCTTCTTTTTCGTTGACGCAATGGTTACCGTTATTATTATCTGAAAACTAGATGTTTTTTCTAAAAAGAAATTTAGAAATGAAATTATAGAAACAAACAAGTATTAAAAGCAGCGAATGAGTAAGCTCCGATAGAAAACAGTTAGTCTCGATGATGTTAAATATTATAATAAATGTACATTCTAAAACAACTCAATCATATTCTGGTAGTAAATAGTGACTTATGTTAATTTCATTTGCATTTGATTACTGCTGATTTAACACGTTTTGTTCCTGATTTTCAAGTACACAAGAGAAATGACCTTTGTATAAAGTTCACTTAATGATGCTCAATGTTAATGTAAGCATGTACTCGACTGAATTAAAAAATAGATTAAATTTTACGTTATTTACACTTTGGTGTAAACAATATTAATAGTATATTACGTAACAAGGGAGGTAAAATAGAAATGGTCCCAGATGACACGGAAATTGGCACCCGAGCCGAAGCGAGGTGACAAACGTGTGATCTGAGGCATTCTGTTTTACTTCCCATGTTGCGTATACTATTTTTCGGCCTAGCGAGGCGGAAATTGTAACCTTTTCGATCGGGCGCCAGGAGGAAAGGTTATGGTTTCCTCCCGCTAGGCCGAAAAAGAAATTTTAAAATGAAAGCCATTAAATTACAAAAAAAAATTTAATTGATATCCAAACATTTTTCTTATATCTCCTTGCGTCTACGGTTCAATTTATCTCTTTTCATTCGGATTGAATATATAGAACTCCTTAAGCTCACGCGCACAAAGTAGCGCTCGACAAAAAGTCTGCGAGGCCAAATGTCGGGTGCAAACAGAGCCATTACCGTCGCGGATGTTTAGAAATGAATTTATGGCATTGATATGCAAAAGCTTATGCAAGCACTCAGTTCGACGTAATCTGAGAATGTCAAATGTTTAAAAGTGTTAATCAAGCCTCATTAACATAAAATTTATCTTGCGCCTAAGGTGGCACTAATAGGCATTAAAATGGCGAAATGATGGAGAGTCCCGGGAGGGGTTATACCCGACCGGGCAACAGAACTCATACGACCCTCGGCAAGGTCGTCCTCTTTTCGACACTTTTTTTTTCTTCGTTTGAACGAGTCTGCACTATTTAGTCATTCGCGTGCATCGCAGCCG
This sequence comes from Sycophila sp. Sp_5, assembly GCA_018906775.1. Classification (NCBI taxonomy): domain Eukaryota; kingdom Metazoa; phylum Arthropoda; class Insecta; order Hymenoptera; family Eurytomidae; genus Sycophila; species Sycophila sp. Sp_5. The sequence goes on from JACCID010000004.1 coordinate 604,914, forward strand.
GGGCGTAGGGCACGATTATATTCATTTATGTAGAATTATTTCCACAAGACTTTGAATATAATGCGTGGCGTGTTTTTTTTTCCTGCTGATATAGAAGCATACTTACGTGTTTTACCCCGGAGCAAAAACTTGTGTGCTCTACCGGAAAGATGGGTAATCCGGTTTCGGCGCTTGAGGTCAAGTAAAAACTTTTCTTTTTGCCCGATCTATCCTAACTCGGCCGCATATCATCGAGACAGATGCTTCTTTTCTTTTTTTTTTCATCAAACTCGTAAAAATATTTTTGTATAGATTCGTAACACATGAATTATATGTCTCGATATTAATGGTTATGACATACGATAACACTTTTTTGCGATTATGAAATATTTGATTTTTAATTTCGAGTCACTTTCTGTAGAAAAGAAAACACTTGAGTAATTTCTTCAGGCAACGATAAAAAAATAATAAAATTGATCTTTTTTAATTTTTATTGAAATGCTTCAAATTTATAACTCTCATACAAGAAAATTGTATATTTTATTTAAATATTACTATAAATGCTTTCAAACTAAAATGCAAATGGTTAATCACAGTTCCTCCACTCTTTCTTTTACAAGTCTCGGAAAGTGCAATGGATTTTCTGCGTTTACGGCTATAAGTGAAAATGTACTTGGTATAACATAACTTTGAAAAATCGTAAGATGCACTTAGGTCAATTTTCTCAGAAATGCTTTTGAGATTTTCACTGAGCCGCGAGACATGTAGCCATTTTCGTGGGAACTATAAAATAAAAGTTATTTTTTAAGAAGGATCGAACGGCCTCTATCACTCTACGAGGCCAGAATTCGTTCGACGTCGATCGGGAGAAAGAGATGGAAGTGTTATAAGGAAAAGGAGATGACCGAGCGTCCAACCGATCCGCGCACGGTTTTAGGTCAGATCGTGCCGTGAAAGCTAATCGGGCACTTCTGGGCCTTCGACTCTTCGTTACAGAAGACGCCGAGATCTCTGGATCCGACGTGTCATCGATTTCTTTCTGTCAGCGCGTTAAAGAGGGATCATTTTTTAGGGCTTTAATTGTCAGGAATCAATTACGATGCCTTTAATGAAGAAGTTTCACTACTGGGCACGATACTCATTCACGCCGGCGACAGCGGCCAAGTACGCCTTAATCTAGGAAATCGTTTTTAATATTGGACACGATCCATTTATTTGTCAAATTGAATCATCGACTTCCTGCTTAATTTGAAATAAGAGATAGTGGTTTTTAATATTTAATATTTTTTATACCAAAAAACTCGTTTACATTGACATATATATATAAAAAATATCAGACGGGACGTTCGTATTATACATTTCGTTTTATTTCTGTAGGTAAATCTATTTCGCTGTTTTTTAAACTCTTTGTACAAATGTGTTTGCGGTACTTTTACCTAAAAATAAACCTTTCGCATATTTTTGCTTATACGCGAGTCAACAACGTTTGAATCGTGTTTCGTATAGTAAATACGTACTATTTTCCCAAGCAATCGTTCGATTATGTAATCAAAAGAATGGCAAATGTAGGCTGCAAACACGTGATTTTAACATTAAAAAATCTTTTCACAAACACTCCTCTACCAGGCTATTTTATTACGCGTACATATGCATATACTCTTGAAAAATATTTTACATATAATCGAAAACAAAATAAAATGAATTTTCTATGTGAAGCAAACAATTTTCGTTTGAAACATTTCAAATATCAATCCTTCGCAAACAAACGCCTACCCGAGTAAAAAATTTTAAGAAAGTTTATCCAAAGTTCATATTTGGCGGTCGTTGATATTAACATGAGTAATGAGACTTTACCGAACTTGCTTCTTATATATATTTTATAGAAGTTTGTATAAATGCGTGATATAAACGGATAAATTACCGCTGAAGTTTATTGAAAATATTTCTTTACATTTATTTGTTTTTAACGTTCGTCATGTGAACGTCTTTCAAATTTAAGTAAAACTTCATCTGAAGTTTGTATAAAGTATTGCAAAATTATTTATTATCTAGTCTCATTGCCCTTGTTCATATGAACGACCGACAAACATGACAAACTTTGGATAAACTTTATCCTAACTTAAATTTTTTTACGCCGATAATAAGCTCATACGATACAGCTTAAAATCTTTCATCTCTATTTTTCTTCTCTCACACGTGCGCCCATGCAGCAGCGACGCGCATTCCGCAGTCAAATCCCAGTTCGCGTGCCGCGCCGCGCGGGCATTAGGAGCGCCAATCAGCAATTCCGATTTACAGCTCGCTCGGAGACGAAAACATTTTTCCTCCGACGTTGCACCGCGGTGCCCGTTGTACGCGCAGCATCGGGATCGCTCTTGGATGCGCGGCGTTAGTTATGAGCGCGCCAACATCATCCATCATTCAAGCTCGCGTGGTTTATCGCTGAAATCGAACGGCCGCGCGGTGGCAGTCGCCCGAGGTATAACTGTGTCGCTCCGGAGCCGATACGACGATTTTTCAACAAAATTTTTTTCACCGAACGCTGAGCGCGTGGCGTCATCGTCCAATTATCGTGGCGCGGCCTCCCCGAGCTCTTTCTCCAAGGAGCCTGTGTCGGATGTGGGGGCTCGGCCGCCGCGTTGTAACGGATACCGGTTCCCCTCTAACGACCTATCTAAGGACAGTCACATCGATCTGGAAACACATCGCGATAATTCCAGCGCGCGCATAGCTTTCGCGGCCGGAGGTATGTGAACCGATGCGGATTGATAGATCACACCCGGTGCGCTGCATTTTATGCCCTCCGTGAGCTCTGTAATCTCCCTTTTCTACTCGGAGCAAACTCACGAATGATATTTTTTTTTTATTTTTATGTTTTACTTCTGTGAAGATACGCGGAGAAAAATGCTGCCTTAAAAATTACTGTGCGATAGCTCCTTTAACAAGGGCAAACTTAAAATAAAGTAACATACATAAATTGATTACTTAAAATAATTTATAACGTAAAATAAAAATAAAGACTACGTTCAAGTTAAATTTTATTATAGTTATATATGCTAAAACGGTGGAAGTTAAATTGCAGTTTTAGTTTAATAATGAAGAAACTCATTTCACTCCAATAAAGTCAAAATTTGACTTTACATGAGTAGAGTGATTTAATTTCACTCTAAGGTAGAGTAGAATATTAGAGATTATGACCCTACCTTTCGCTATACTTAAGAGTAAAAAATTCTCTTTATTTCACTCCATCAAGAAAGTTAAATTCACTTTAAAATTAGAGTGAAAATTTGATTCCAATAGAGTTAATTGTCACTCTATTTCATTCCAGCTGATTTAACGTATACATACATTATTTTTTTAAACATACAATTTTTTAATTTTTCAAGATTGTCTTTAGTAAAGTAAATACTACAATAGTTTTTAATATAACATTTTCTAGGCGTGATATACATTCGTTAATTGAATGTTGCGTGCATATAAGAAATTTCTTAATCGTTTATTTATACTGCACATCCTGTTCTCTATAACAATAAACTACACTTATGGTTCATTAGGTAACTGTAGGACAAAAACTAAAAGATTCTTGCGTGAGTCGAGTTGGCTGCTGACCAAAAAGAAAAGTGAGAGAACCACTTTGCGCCCACGTAACGCGTACAGTTTTTTCCGAAGCAAACAGGGCGCAAAAATTGCATTGCGTGTACCTGTTCCGCAGGCGCGAAGTGATCGTTTCTCGCCAGAAGGCGCAGAGTCCGTACTTAATCCCACTAAAGAAGCATTAAAAGTCGATTATCGCTCTCAATAAAAATCTCCTGTTTCTCTAATTTGTTACGTCATCACGATTTTTATTTCACGATAGGGCGATCAAGAATAGCTCACTTTGGAATTTACTTAATGGTCAAACCAGATAAACTGTATAATATCGGACCTTGAATATATTTAGAAAAAAAGTTACCGGGAGTTGTTTGTTAACCGCACATTTTCTTTTTCAATATCGAGAAAAATATTTATAAGATCAGATCATAAATCGATCGTAGTCGGGCAACAGCGAGCGAGCGCTCGACTTAGCTCGAAAGGTCGAGGCAAGCACTCGTGATTAATATCGTGTTATGAAAGTACTAATTATACGACATACTTGATCATGTTTTTTTTTTCTTTAGATTCTCTCAATAAATGACACATAAACCTTACGACCGACTCGACTGCGTGTAAAACTGTACCGCACATTTTAAATCGCAGAAAAATGTTTTGCAAAATTTACGCCAATACTTTCGCACGTATACATACATTAATTTCCGTAAAAAAATTCAAATACATTTATTTGATTATTTTAAAAGCAATTTCGTAGCCTATGATAAATTCACTTTATTCGTTACTCCACAGCGAACAAATCAGCAACATCTAACGAGCAATGTACACTTACACTGCACTATATGAAATATACGCGCACCGCGAAGATCCTTAACTTTCAACACTGATGCAATAAGTAGTACAATGTCCCTTAGGGCTATTCGTTATAAAAAGCTGCGTATATCGTAAGCGCGTTTCTATATTACCGGTTTCTGGCGATCGCAAACTTATGCAACGCTAAAAAAAGTGTAATACCCGCCTCCTCCGTCCTGCGTAAGGCCGATCGCCTGGAAGCGAAGAAGGGAATGAAAAATAAAAAAAAAAGAAAAAAAAAAACGAATCGACTCCCATAAATCTGTCAGCGGCTCGGCATCGAGACACCACCCGCTGTTCCGATCGCTCGCGGTGCGTAGGTATACGCACATGAGCGCAGTAAGAATACCAAATCCGCGGCTGAAATCAGAAATTTCCGCGCGTGTGCTTTGCTTTTCATTCTCTCTGCTTAATTCCGATGCTCCCTCGGGAATGCCCCTGAGAAAAGTTGAGCATTTGCTTTACGGTCTGCTTTCTTCGTGGTACTTACACCGCGGGAAAGCTCGTCGTTACGTAGGCACTGATATATAGTGCGCGGCTTGCTTCAAGTGTAAAAGCACTAAAATCTGATGCATCGCAGTAAAAGTGAATATAGCTGAAGACGCCAGTAAACTCGCTTTTGGCTTTTGTGACTGCATAGAACCATAGTATTCATTCAACTTGTATAAAGGCTGTTTTATGTAAACGTGTATAATAAACTTATAAACTCGATATAAGAAATTATCAAATCAATTTTTCTTCCGAGGCGTGTGTATTAATTAAGGAGATTCGCGCAAGTTTATACACTGATAGAAAAAAAATGAGGAGAATCTCCTAAACGAAAATTTCCTTTTTCTTTAAGGAATTAATTTATTTATTTATTTAAAGAAATTAAACGGACTATAAAGTCCTTACAATCCAAAAAATATATTATATACAAGATAAGGATATAACATAATAGAATAATCGTTACTTATCAAATACATTATCCAAATTGTTTAGAGATATTTTTTAAAGCATTTTTGAATGTTCCGATAGAGTCACAATTTCTAATTGTTTTTTTTTTTCAATTTCTCATTTTTGTTTTTTTTTAAGGAGAAACTCCTAATTTATGAAAAAAAAAGAACTTCCTATAAGTTTTTAGGAGAATCTTCATTTTTAAGGAGCCTTTCCCTTTTTTCAGTGTACTTAAAATCATGCAGCTTTACTTGTTAATAACAAAATCAACATTTTATCCCGTCTTCATACATTTTACAGCGACGCGCAATTTCGGATGAAAGGAGCCGTTCGTTGCGAAAATTCAAATGTTATTTCGAGCTCTGTAAATTTTAATTCACGCCTCTGTTGAGACATATTAGACTTTCAATGCATACGTAAAGGAAAATTGCGCCGTTAAATATTTGATTAGGAAAAAGCGCCGCTCCTCGTCCAGGCTCACACACACACACACACACACACACACCCTGGAGTATAAGGGATGTGTATCAGTGACACATCGTTACCTCGAGGCCCGCGTATATATAAGAGCCGGGGGACGTGCGTGGAAGCGCGGAGCATGTGCCAAGTGTGCAGGCATAAAAGGCTGGCTAGGTTTTCGCCTCGTCTTTGGAAAGGAAAAACGGGGTTGACAGCGCGAGCCCTGCCCGGGGGGGTTGGCTGCGATATAAGAGACGTAAAAGCGAGGCGGAGAAAAGGATAATTCGGAGTGACGAGACATCGTAAAGTCCCATTCGCGCACCGATAAAAACAAGCAGGATGGAGCGATGGGATGCGCGCGTCCTCCGGCCCTATATATATATATATACATATATATATCCAGCGTCTCGGGTACGCGCGAGTATAAAGGAAATGAGAGAGATGGAAATATGTACCGGGAGATTCGCCACGGCGAGGAGCCCGTGGCGACAATGCGAGGGGGTGGGGGTAGGGGGGGGAGTGCGCTACCTCCCGGTGGAATATAACTGTCGCGACCCCGAGGCTCGCCGATCGTTCCGCCGGATTCGAGCCTCCCTTTGCCCACTAAATTTGCAGCGCGATCATTGTAAAGCAAAAGGAACGTGACTTCTCTAAAATGCCGTTGCTGCGTGCCGGCGTTCGGCTAGTCGAGATCTCTTGCGGGGGCTTATTGCGGATAAGGGGAAACGTGTCCCAATGCGCGGAGATAAAGTAAAGTAATGCCACTTTATCATTACCCGATGCCGAGCGTGTATGCTTTTATTTTACTTTAGAGCTTCGAACGAACAAAAATTCTTTTTAATCTCGAATTTTTGATATTATATGGTTGACCGTGTATATACGCTTTTATTTTACTTAAGGTGTTTGAGAGAACAAAAATTTCTTTAAAATTGTTTTAAATCTACAGGTTTTTTATGTTACAATCGTTGACCGTGTATGTACGCTTTTATTTTACTTCAGGTGTTTGAGAGAACAAAAATTTCTTTAAAATTGTTTTAAATCTAATATCAATTTTTTATTTTATATGAAAGGTTCGTTGCTTTACTTAAACGCAATGAAATAATATTTGCAGGAATGAATTCTATTAGCAAATATATAAAACTAATAATTATTCAAATCTTTATAAATAAACTGTAAATATTATTCTTATGTGTATAAATATTGATGGATTTAAATTGCTGTACATATGGTTATTGCATCTATGTAAATATTATTACAAATACAATATTCACAACGTTTCAACTACAGAGCACATGCATGAATGCAATCCTAAAAATTGCAATACGGTGTATTTTAAAAGACCAAAAATTGTAATACACAGCAGCTTTTTTGTATAAAAATTTACATACTATGAAGACACGTTTGAATCAATAGTTTTAACAATAAAAGTCGATATTCCAAATTAAAAAAAATACACGTACACTTAAATAGTAGTTTTCGATACAAAAGTGAAAAAGTTGATTCTTGGAGCAATGTAAGTTACACGCAAAATCATCTGGAATAAAGTAGAGTGAAAATTAACTTTATTAGAGTCAAATTTTCACTCTAATATCATAGTGGAATTAACTCTTCCGATGGAGTGAAATAGAGTGATTTTTTGACTTTTAAGTAAAGCAAATGGTACAGATTTAACCTGTAATATGTGACTCTACCTTAGAGTGAATTTAAATCTCTCTATTCATGTAGAGTCAAATTTGACTATTGGAGTGTTTCACTATAAACTAAGAGTAAAATGTAACTCTAATCGTTTTAGCTTGTATAATCACATGACTCCGAGAATCAATTTTTCTACGTGCTTCAAACAATATTTTATGCAACGACGAAGAAAAAAGCCGCTTTCGCACATTCAAGCGTGCGGAAAAGGGACTTTTACATATCGTGCGCAAAGTCGTAGTCTGGCGCACGCTTGTTCAAATTCACTTGCGTAAAATCGCATCTTGCACACGTTTTGAAGAAAAAAATGGTTCAATACTTGTGCGAGGAAGGGATTTTAACCTCGTGTGATCTTTTTTCACTCGATTCGTTCACGTGCAAACTTCATACGAGTTTTAAAATCACTTTCCCGCACATGTATCGAAATGTACTATTATGCAACGAGGGCGTAAAGTGCTGATTTATAAAGTGTAAAATTGCCCAACTGTGCTTCACGCACTGCTTTACGCACAGAGTTGCATAAATTATATTAAGCAATTCGCGCGTCATTAAAACAACCGGAAATCAACGAAGCAGCATCTTTAAAAACCCACACATTGGAAAAACAGTTCCGTTCGAGAAAAACATCCCGCGCGGAAGGTGCCCGTACGCGATCGCGTCCTCCGCGGGCTCCGAAAAGCCGGGAAAAGAAGGCGCTGCGTGGAGTAAGTTTGCAGGGCGGCCGTGAGTAATTGTAGAATCTGCGGCGGCGGGACTCGCGGCCAACTTGTCTCGGGCGTCGGAGGAGCCGCGTCGGCGTGTGTCCCTGACGGGCATCGTCGGTGTCTCCCGGCGCGCGGTGGCAGCCGCAGGAGCCGCGCGGTCGCCATCTCTCCGATCTCCCTCTCCCCGGGCCCCGCGAGCGAGCGCGTCCCGGCAATTCTGGTACTGTCAGCCGGCGCGAGCGACAATGCTCGATGCAAGATAAGCCGGGGGAGAGCGGCCGCGCGAGTTCACCTACATTGCCGCGCGCGGCGACTCCTGCCCCCCCCCCTCCCCCTGCCCACCTTTATCTCCCCGACTTTTTTCAGGTGCTCCTCTCCGGGGGACGCGCGCACTCCTCCTCCCTCCTTTCTTTTTTTTTTTGTACTTTTTTCGTACGTATTATATGTGTATCTCCCGACGCGCTTTGCCTCCGGTTTTCGCTTTTATTTCCTCTTTGTTTCTTCTTGCTTTTGTGCGAGCCCCGAGCGGGTCTTCTTTTGAGGTTTTTGTTATCGTCGCGGGCGAACGAACGAACGCCCGCTCCGCTTATAAATTAAGCCAGATTCAGACTAGCCTCGTGGGCTGTTCGTTCCTTCCCTTTTTTTCTTCTTCTGCACTCGCGGCCGTCACCTTTTCTTTCGATCTAACGATATTCTTCCTTCTCGGTGGTTTAGAGTTGCATGTATACACACAATCGGCCGTTTATCTAAAATTCGTCGATGTGACTTATACGCGGGCGGCGAAATTTACTGCGCGGAGTCATGCGCTGTGATTTAAAGTTTGGTAATAAATATGGAATCTGAGACTGTCAATAATAAAGTTCTCGCGGCGAAGGTGCGTACAGCCGTGGCTCGGCTTGTATCATTAATCGCGCGACTTCCCCCGGGTGATTTACACGCGGGCGCGCTTATCTTTCAATTACGGAGATTAAAGGAAATGTAACGATAAAGCGACTCGCGGCTCGGCGTCGCCCATGTAAAAGCCTCCGCGCGGCGCGCACATATATAATGACTTTTTTTTCTCACGGCGATCTCTTCTAGGCCCGTATCGCGGCGACCGGGACCAGATGGAATTATCGAAAAACCGACGGCCCTGACGGCTTTCGGAGCTATTTTTTTCTCTCTCTAAGGAGGCGAGATATACGCGAGTGTGAGTATGCGTAGGCTCAGGCATTCGGGCACTTTCTCCGCAGTCCTCGCGCGGTGTGGATTTCGTGAAGTCTATTAAATGAGAGGCGAGCGGCGAATCGAAAGCGGGGCCCTCCTCTCGGTTGTCACCAAACTAGTTTCGTCTCTCCGGAGCCAAAAAGGTCTCCTTTTTTTCTCTCTCCTCTCGTTTGCCGACGACGTGGACTCTGGGCGAGGCCGCGCGATGGGCCCTCGCTTTATACGCGCACGTGGACCCGCGCGCGACTTATCTCGCGTCGCCGTATATTCTATCGCGCTGGCACTACGGTCATAGCCCCTGCGGCGTGCATTTCTTTACACGAGCCCGACCTCGAATGTCGTCGCTCCGTCCCTCTCACCCGGACTCGCTGCCGTCGCTGCTTTTCTCGAAAGAAGAATCCTAGTCGTGAGATGAAACGGAAAGCTTCGATGTGTAACGGTACACGCCTCTCTCGTCTTTATATACCCATACCGATTTCTTCGTTATTTTTTTCTTCGTCTTCTTCTCTGCTTTTCGATTCGGCACCTCTTATTTTTTTTTTAATTATATCTTGCAGGAATTATCTAGGCGGTATTTTATTGCTTCCGCGATCAGGGATAGCCGGGAGAAAACTACTCTGGGCGGTTATTATAGCGGACGACATGACGAAATTTTGATAAATTTCAGATAAACAGCGAACGGGATGGGATGGGAGTAGACTTTTTTTCTTAAGGATGTATTCATTTACGAGGTAATTAAAAAGAAAATAAAGAACTTTTTCGCAGAGAATTATTGGGGTACTTTAGTGGCATTTCCTTAGATAAACAGTTACACGGAATAGTAAATTCTTAGTTTTTTTTTCTCGTATCAGGTTAATTCGAGTGGAGAATGTGAATAGTGTATATTTCATGTAGAATCAAAAAATTTCATTCGTTTGTATGAATCAATGATCCAATTAACATTTCCCCTTTCCGTCAACATGTTTAGTTGCATACGTGGACTATAATTATCGTACATAATAGGCTGTTGATAATATAAACTGGAACGTCGTTTATGAACCAGGAAAGCACAAATAATACCACTAAAATTACGCATAGATGCACAATTAACAGCTTCTGGCGTCGGTTCATTATATCGATGCTTTATAGCCGTATGCTCGTCTTTTTCTACTTTGCGACAATTTACGCTGTTTATTTTTTGCGCCCTTTTAATTTGCGATCTCCTAACGGCTTTATTAGCTACAATCACTTTTTGCCAGAATTACATTGATAAACATGCAAGGAAAACTGATTTTGCACAAAAAAATCTAATCATTATACATATTATTCCGCTTCGAATTACTTTACGTAAGGTTAACATCGCAATCTTCAACGAGTTGTTCACCGATAACTTTAGTATCTTCTCACTGCAATAATTCCGTAGTTTTCAAAAAGTAATTGAGAAAAGAACCGCAGTAGCCTTTCCAAAAATTGTTCGCACGGATAATTACAAAGACGCCGAAAAATGTTGCGACGAAAGCGGGGAGTAAAGTTGAAGAAGTAATTTTGATATAGAAGGTTAACGAAAAAGCCGAGAGAAATTTATTGCAGGGGGGGGGGGAGAGGAAGGGGGGTGCCAGCAAAAAGGTTAAGTGAGGAGAGAGCGTGTGGGCCGAAATTATAAAGCGATAAAACTGGAAGGATCCCCGGCAATCCGCGCACTTCGGCGGGGTATATATATGGGATCGCGCTTAAGTTTCTTACCGGCGTCAATTAATTCCTTCTAAGAAAGAAGCGGCAATAGCGGGCGCGGAGCTTTCAGGCCATCTTCCGGAGGTGGTTGCGCCCGCGCCGTCGCGTCCCGTGGAAAGGAGCGAGATGGCGAGATTTTAATGTCCCTTTTACGAGCCTTTAAAATACCGTCGCGCCAGCTACCGTGAGCGAGGCAGCGCGGCCCTCTTAATTATTTTACGAGAATTCCAACGACAATGCTTGCAGCGGGCGCGCGCCAGCAAGAACGACCGGTAACATCCTGTCTGCAGCATGTTGCAAAAGCTGCCGAGATTCTGGATTATATAACTCTTTTTGCGATTGACTCACTTGTCTCCTCCTGCTCGAGGCAACTCCGCTTTCTTGTACCGCGGACGCGGAGGCCTGCCCCCTCTGTCGATCGCGAAAAACTACCGCCGCGTATAAGGCACTGCCGAACGTCACTTGGCCTTTTTCATGCGGATGCTATTTATATATACATACTACCGAGTCTCATATAAGCTTTTCGTAATTAATTCGACCTTCGATCGATTTCTTTATTGACGTGCAATTTTTTTTTTTAAGCTACTGCGTAATCATACTCTGCACGGAGAGAAATGTTATAGTAAAAATTACTATATTCCATAGGAACAATGGGATATACTCGACCTATGACGATTTTTACTATAAAACATACTAAAAATTTCTATGTACATAGCAAAAAATGTTATTTATATAGTAGAAATTGCTATGTGTATACATAGGAATTTTTAGTATTTTTTATAGTAAAAATTGTCATAGGTCGAGTATACCCCACTGTTCCTACGGAACATAGTAATTTTTACTATAACATTTCTCTTCGTGTGGTAGAAAATATTCTTTAACTCAAAGTCTTCGCGGCTTTAAAAAAATGTTTGTCATGGTATTTGAAATAAAGAAATATGCATTAGCAGTCAAGAAATTTTCTTAATAGTTAATTCACCATTTTTTTATATTTAATACCTACGCCTTTGGATTATATTAAATGCGCACGGCTTTATACTAAAGACACTGGCATTGGATCAAAGTATCTTTTTTATCGGTGTAATTAATGTAATTTAACACATATTATAGATGTTTAACAAATTACATGTCCCTCGTCATACTTACATACTTTGTATTCTAGTCTTTTTTATTATTAATTGTTTTATCCATTTTTAAGCGCACAATTTAATATAGTGAAAACAGCTCTTACCAAATAATTATTTAATTATATTAGTAAGAAGAAAACATTGTCAAAAATAAAAAGGATATAATAAATTTTATATAGATTAGTTAAATATTTGCTCAGTTTCTTTTGCTACAAGAACCGATCACTGAACTCCACGTTCTTATTAAATATTATTATTTAATATATTCTACATTATATGCAGTTATGAATAAGTGAGTTTTCACTTCGTCAACTTTAAAAGATTGTATAATCTCGTTTCTTCACAGTTTACTAAGAACTTCTTTAAAATACATTAGAATGCAGTAGATTTTTTTAAACAAATCGATCGAAGTATCAATGAGGCTGCATGACTGTAATCAAACTTCTTAGAGTAGTAAATAAAAAACAACGAAAAAAAAGTAGTCTCCTTGTAAATCACAATTTTGCATTAGCATGTTAAAAATTACGATCAATTTTATTGAGCTTCTTAACGAGGAGCAGTTGCGCAATGGTCTCGCGATCATCAGGGAATCCGCAAGCCAAGTTGACTCGGCCTGTTACGGTTAGCGCGAGCTTTTCACGGGAGAAAAGGCGCAGGGGCATAAATAAAAGGAGAAACGCGGGAGTGATCCTCTGCGCTTCTCGTTCGACCCAATTAAGAGGCTTATTTATGCCCCGTTGAGCCGAAAAAAAAATGAGAACGCGCGAACAGCCTCGTCGCCACGGACACGTGTACGGTTGCGAGTAGCTCAGATTTCCACACAACGTGCGAGAAACAAAAAAATTATTCGGTCGCGATATCGTTAATGAAGTTGCGCTGCTGCATTCGCATCTCAATATTTCAGGCAAATTATTATTTAGCACGGAGAATTTTTCATTTCACGTATGTCTTACATAAAATTTACAGTTTTCCCTTGTTAAACAACAACTTTGTTTTCCTCGAGTCCGGAAAGATTGATTGCTTCTTTGCGTTAAGCCGCTGATTCTTCAAAGGAGTGTGGTAACAACGGTTTTGGCACATTCACAAAAATGAGTGATTTATTCCAATTTATCGCAGTTAGCTTGCATTTTCAATATGCATGAATGTTTGAATAATATAAGAAAAAAACGAGGCTTATATAAACGCCATGCGACTCTCTATTTTTAAAATGCGATTTCCATTTAAACGGACTAGGCATCAATGAGTACGATCTTGTTTCCATTCAAGTTAAATTTAGCTCAAATCAGTACAGCAGACGAGTAGAAAAAAAAAGAAAAAAGGAGAGAAAAGTGCACGTAGCGCAGGAATACACATAAAAGGAGAAATGGCTGGACAAGCGAGAAGTCAGTCAGACAGAGAATCTTGCCTCGTTTATCAGAGGCGCATTGTAAGGACCATCGCACTGGCTCCTCTAGCTCTTTTCTCTCCTGCGCGCGACACCCCCTTTGTTGCTAACATCTCACAACTCTCGACTACTCAATCATTTCTTTTACTTCGTCGCAGTTCTTTTCATTTTCTCTTTCCTTTTTTCGAGACGCGTTCCATCTCCCTCTCGCACGTTCCTACGCCACCAGCACCCACACCTCCGTGTCTTCGCGCCCAAACGTTTTTCAAAGCGAACGAAAGAAAAGGAGGATAGACGATATATTGAATTCGACAAAAAAAAAAAAAAAGAAATAATAAAAAACAAATTGTGTACCTACGCCTGTAATCGCTATCTAAAAATCGGATCACGGACTCTGGTGTCGTCCGCAGGGTCGGCCGAATGAAAGGGTCCGCTGCGCCTATGCGCAGCGCGAATGCGCGACGATAACAGCAAACAATAAAACGAATTTTTGGGAGAGGCACTGCGGGGAATGCAATTCCATGCGCCGGAAGTTGATCCTCCTCCTCTCGGTTACTTCCCCCCACCCCTCCTTTTTTTTCAGTTAATATTTTTATTTCGGTCCGGAGGAGGATGCGGAGGAGGTGGGGAGCGATGCCGAACGGATCGGCGCGCGCGCCCGAGCGATGCAATACGCCCACCGCGAGAGCGCACAACGTGCCCGCCAGAGACCGAGAGATACGATCTTTCGTAATAGCCGACGCGCTTGTGTCACAATTTCCTTGGCTTTTTTTTTTTTTTTTATAAATGCGCGTTATTTTTTCGTCCGACCGCGCGGGTTTCATCCTCCTCCGTAAATTCGCTGTACGCAGGTATATTGCTAGATCGGCCTGCCGCAAGTTGCCTTTTGACGTCGTACACGGAGAGAAATGTTATAGCAAAAATTACTATGTTCCGTAGGAACAGTCGGATATACCCAACTTATGAAAATTTTTACGATAAAAAATTCTAAAAATTCCTATGTGCATAGTAATTAATACTATATAAATAACAATTTTTGCTATGTACATAGGAATTTTTAGTATGTTTTATAGTAAAAATCATGATAGGTCGAGTAGTATATCGATCCCATTGTTCCTACGGAATATAATAATTTTTATTATAACATTTTTCTCCGTGTAATATAGATTTGAACTGCAGAGGTTTAATTCATAAATGAGCCGCTTTTGTACGCTGCTTTCTGCGTGTTTCAATGAAGTTAATCTTGAATGAATGTATTGAACGAGAAATGTTTGACGAAGCATTTTGAAAATTAGACTGTAATTTATTGCGACGTTCTTATAGCGAACAAAAAGATTTTTGAAAAAAAAAAACAACCGAGGCTAAGGTGTATAAGCTTCAATAAATGCTAAGCACGCGCAGCCATGGTATTGCGTAAAAAGGCGTTAAAGTCTATGTCACAACGTTACCGCCTAGGTGAGTTACACATCCAAGCGAGAGCAGCACGATGAACGGGAGGGACTGGTTTGAAAGGTTCGGGCGTCGGATTAGAGGCCGTAGACCATTGGATCGACGCTGAATAAATTATGCGCGTTATTGCTAATTTAATTTATGCCTACACCTTGCAGTATCACATATAGTAGCTTTATAAAACGAATTGTTCTTTCAGATGGGTGTGGCTTATTCTGACGTGAACGTATAGATATTTTAGTTACTGACCAAACTTACGCTGACCGACGTGGCCTTTGTTGCTGCGCTTTAACTTAAATTATTGTAACAATGAGTATAAAAAGTTCCAATTTACATTTATTTTGCTCGGCATGGGTGTATGTGATATTTGCTGTACAAATTATTAACGACTTAATTATTTAAATTACAAAATTTATCAGTTGGAGAAAGTATATGTAAAAATTGTAATTGATCGTAAATAAATTCATGATCTAATTTACTAATGTATAAATAAATTATTATATATTAATGAACTTTCCGGTTACCGCGAGCGCTGAAAGCGAATTCCTCAAAGATACATCCCGCGTTAAATCGATTGATTAGAAAATTTAATTAGTTTTCCTTTTAGTACATTTATAAACAAAAATTTATCGCGCAAATTTATTTATTTCAGCTTTTTTCTCAATACAAAAAAGGTAGTAGCTGCACCTTACGCATGCAGGAAACGACTTATTTAAAGCTGCATCTCTATTAAAATCGCAAAACGATTTAGACGCTTTTTAATAAATTTTAACGTTAGACTTTATAAAAAAATCGTTTTCTGCATAATATCAGTTTCGCTTTCTTTTACAAAAAAAGACATACGACCATTACTTTCTACTTACTTATTTTCCTGTCGCGGTCGATGGATTGAATTTTTTTCTTCGAAAACATTGAAACCGCGAGTAAAATCTGCCCGGGTAAACAACTTTAAGTTAGGATAAAGTTTACCCTAAAGTTCATGTTTGTCGGTCGTTGATATGAACATGGGCAATAAGACTAAATAATAAATGATTTTGCAATACTTTATACAAACTTCAGATGAAGTTTTTCTTAAATTTAAAAGACGTTCACATGACGAACGTTATAAAAACAATTAAATGTAAAGAAATATTTTCTCTAACTTCAGTGGTAATTCGTATCCGATTTACAAACTTCTATAAAATATAAAAAGCAAGTTCGGTAAAGCCTCATTGCCATGTTCATATCAACGACCTCCAAACATGAACTTTGAGTAAACTTTATTCTAACTTAATTTTTTTACGCGGGTGCTTTCATATTAAACAATCAAATAGAGCGTTCAAAAATCGCCAAAAATTGGTGCGACAACGTTGAATCGAGAGAATTCGACTGCGGAGGAGCATTTGCACGAGGCGCTTCTTGCGCAATTTAACATCGCTCCGGCCGACACGCATAATTTAAGAGGGGCCGGGTTTTTCACGGTGGCGCGGCAATAATTTCATCGTAGGCGGTTGTATCTCAGCGGAGAGTCGAAACCTCGCGACGAAATGTTCAAAATAGGCGGAACAGCCGATTGCTTTTAAGGGCGAACACACGCGGCGTGCACACGACCGACCGGATACTCCGCTTCTCCCCTTTTTGCCTCCGCGCGTGGCTCCTTTTGCGCTCTTTTCCGATCGCCGATTCTCTCCTTTCTTGTTATCGCTCTTTCCTCCCTGTGTCCAGCTCCCTCGGCCTCCTCCTCCTTCTCCTTCCTTTTTTTGCCACTCACCCTTCTCTCTACAAACTTTTTCGCCGCTTTCTATATCCTTCTGCTCTTCGCCCATTAACCGCTGCGCTTTCTTCCTTTTCTCCCTATACCGCTTGCACGCGCTCGCGCTATTATTAAATAAACCGAGAGCGAGAAATAAAATTAGAGGAATTCCCTTATGCTCGGGGAAACACGGTGTAAATTAGTGCGGCTTATACCTTGAAAACATAATTAATTCACAGCTTAATTATTAATAAATTATTTATATTATATTTTATTTTACAAAACCATGTCCACTTTCGTATACGCTGGTATTAGGAGTACCGTAAAAGCGAAAACATATTTGCTTCCTTTTGAAAAATACAAAAAAAAAAAGAAAAATCCACTCAGTCGATCTACTTTTACAGTGCTCTCGGTAAATAAGATCGCCGATACTAGCAACATTTATCAATTGCATCTAAAGCTTGTTTGAAGATGAACTTTCGATAAAAGGAAAACAAACCGCTAGGTCGTCGTAAAAAATAGTCCCCGCTGCAAACGCAAGTGCGCCAGCGAGAGGAGGGAAAAAAATCTGTCATCCCGGTAAACGGCGCAATAACTTCTTTTTTCCCCCCTCGTGCGCGCCATAAACCCGATGCTATCGAGTGCTCGCAACGTCGGTCCACCCGACGGCGGCTTCTTCGTGGAAAATTTCGAAATTTCCGTGTTTATCTCTCCTTGGGCCCAAATAGGCGCGCACCTTCTCTCTCCGCCGATGGCCAGCAGGTACCTACCTGTTTGTTTGTCGGCGGGAAGGTGCGCAGCGGCGCAAGTGCGCACATCTGGTCAGCACGTGGGGATTTGGCATAAAGCGCCGATCCGTCGCGCGTCCATCCTCCCGACGTCCGCGTGCCGCAGCGAAGAGAAAGAGGCCGAGGCAAAGGTGCCGTCGAGGCCGAGGCTCAGGTGTGTCCTCCCCAACATGTGTTTGGTATTAGCGCGGCCGTTGCCGTCCTCTCGCGACGGTGCGACTATTATTGGGAGTGCGCAGGGGTGGCGGCGCGAAACGTGGGAAAGTGCCCAAAGGACTCCCCCCGCGTCTGTAGGTTTAATTGCTTTATTGGCAGGTTCTCTTCACGGACGAGTGCGGACACTTCGGCGAGTCCTAAATATTTTGCCAAGTTTATGCTTATATTGACAGTCCACTATATATAAAAAAAAAGAAATCGTTCAGGAAGAACTGCAGTGTCTTTTTACTGAGTTTCTTGGAGAATCTTGCAGGGTTTGGTATAAGTCAAACGCGTACTTTATAATGAATTTAATAAAATAGGATATAGAAAGGGAAAATGGTAAGAGTATTTTGAAAAATAACAAAGGGTGTCGTAAATGACATTAAGGGAATTATTTTTAAATCTTATCCTATCAGCAGGTCAAACATGGAAAAACAAAGCGCTTAACGAAAATTGTGGAGGTGGAAACTACAAACACATTTATAAGCACACGGTCTCCTGACAAACACCGAAGAGAGAGAGAGAGAGAGAGAGAGAGGGAGAGAGAGAGAGAGAGCGAATGGTTCGGGGTAGTTAGGACGGCTTCCGTTGCCACCCGCTGACTCGTGTCAATACGACCACCAGCCGGAGCAGCAGGTCACTTTAACTACCTGCATTAAAGTGTAGACAATGTCGGCAAAAGGAGCCTTGGCCGTTTGTTTAAACTGCTGTAAACTGCACGCACGCATTTTCTCAAGTGCCGCCCCTCGCCGTCGACGCTCTCGCAGGATTTTCAAAAGTGCGGGGAGAGAACACAAGTGCGAGAGTGAGGGAAGCGAGATCCCGCATTATGCTTCCTCATCGTGAAATTTTGCAAGCTTCGAAAATTTTTCGACACTCTTGCGCCGAAAGCGGGAGCTCTCGTATAGACGTCGGTACACTGAAAGAAAAAACTTAATAAAAATTACTATTGCGATTAGAAAAGGAGTGACAGTTTTGACAAGCAAAAAATTTTAGTATGGGAAATAACAATTATTAGTACTCAAAATAGTAATTTTTAAAATTTCAGGTACTAAAAATTACTATTTTTCATATAAAAAATTCTCACTTGATAAGACTGTCACTTCTTTCCTAACTGCAGTAACAATTTTTATAAAGTTTTTTTCTCTCAGTGTATACATTTGTATGAAATGTATATATTAAAAGAGAACGACCTTAAGATAATTTCAGAATTGATTTAAGAGTATAGATGTATAATTACATTGTAATAATAAAAAAATAACTAAACTCGTTAAATTTTGAAAATGAAAATTAACGATAGCAATGGATAGAATTTTAATGAAGCAAGCAAAATTTTAGCCCTTATATACGCAGAGAAAAAATCTATTAAATGAAATTCTAATAGTCTATATTATTGTCCTCGCGAATTTACATCATCGGCAGTAATACTTTAGAAACTAAATTAAAAAAAAGCTATTGTCACTTTTTCAGAAATATCAATCTATGAGGACATTAAAAGAATTCTCTACGTAACAAGACAAACTTCTCAAAGCAGAAGTTTTTTAGAAAGAAAAATCATTGTAATTAATTTTGAAAGAACGTAAAAAGAAAAGCTTACAGAAATCTGATCGAATTGATTAGTTCTACATTTAAAGCTTTTCTAATGGACTTAAGGGCGCGATAGCGAAGCATATAATCGGCGAAGCCAGTGGGGTAATTGTTTAGTCGGGCGGTTTAAAGTTTTAGCGAAACGCGGGGCTAATCGTGGCATTAGCTGGAGGCCGCTACGGTCGAGGTGAGCGGCAATCGTTCTTTCGCCCCGCATCCGGCGACCGCACCGAAGAGCGGGGAAGAAAGCCAAAGGAAAATAGGAAAAGGCGGAGAGGAGAGCCGCGCGCTGGGTTAATGCGCTTGTCCCGCGCGCTCGCCGGGAGTTTTAGACTTTGATTGCAGATTCCCGCTTAAGTTTGAAGTGTCGCAAGCCAGCGGCGCCTCCCTCGCTTTTATTAGTTTTAAACAGGCGTTAAATAAAGCGAGGCTAAGTATCCTCCCGGAGAGATCGACTCGCGCTTTAAGGCTTAATCGCACCCACGAGGCACGTGCGTCGCCTCCGTCTTATTCATTAACCATAGAAATTCCCTTTCAAATCGCACGAGACTGATCCCAGTATCGCGAAAAATCCGCAAGCTGATATGCATACACTGAAAAAAAATGGTTAATTTTAAAGAAATGATTTACTTCGATAGTACTTATTAAATGTTTATTTGAATCAAGTAATGAATTCATTAAAACTGAATGAATTTATTTGTTTCTAAATAAATTTAGTAGTTTCTAAAAAAGAATTTTTTTATTCAGTAACATATTTAATAAGTTTCCTATTGAAATAATATTTGCTTAAAATTAACAAATTTTTCTCTCAGTGTATAGTGTTGACTGAGAAACTTTTGATAAATAATTTAAAAAAAAAATTATTAAACGAAGGGCGGAAATTCTAAGAGCTCAATTTGTCGCTGAAAAGTTATGTCACGATTTGAACGCTGATGAGAATAAGGTGGTGGTCTCGTTCGTAGGTAAATGAGGGAGAAGGTGGTTCTTATAGGAAAAAAAAGGAAGATAGAAGAGCTTCGAGTCGGAGTCCACCGAAGCGAGTTCTTCTTTAATTAGACCGTTTTTTTCTCGGTAGCACACGGCGTCTCGTCTCTTTTAGTCTCCGGGGAGACAGCGAGAGCGCGAGACAGAGAATCACGAGCCGTAACAGATCCTCCGGTCTTTCCTCTGCGGCTTTCTTCGCTCGAACCCCCCGCGCACTCCTCCCTTCCCGTCCTTTCATCCTTCTCGATCAAGTGCCGGATCACACTTTTAATTCATTTTTTAACTAACTCTACCGTAGCCGCGCGTGAGTCCCGCGAACGCCATCCAATCAGAAAATTGAGAGACGAGAGCTTAATTTCCAAGAACGTCGTTCGGGGAAATAAAACTTTGCCGGAGTTGAGAATGTCAAGTAATTTTTTCCAAGCAACTCTCTCTCTCTCTCTCTCGTTCTCTCATTCCAGAACGTTTGTAAACGAAAACTCTTCTTTTATTTAAACAAAAAAAAAAATAATAAATACATGATTAAGCGAATACACGGTGAGAAATGTTATAGTAAAAATTACTGTGTTCCGTAGGAACAGTAGGATATACTCGACCTATGACGATTTTTACTATAGAACATACTAAAAATTTCTAAGTACATAGCAATTTCTACTATATAAATAGCAATTTTTGCTACGTACATAGGAATTTTTAGTATGTTTTATAGTAAAAATCGTATTAGGTCGAGTATGTCCCACTGTTCCTACGGAATATAGTAATTTTTACTATAACATTTCTCTCCGTGTACACTTTACAAGGAAAATTTCTTTCATTCCAGATGAAAGGGCAGTCCATATAAGATTCAGAAGGATATGAACGTCAATTGCGCGCGAAGGGAGTATAAGGATAAAAAAAAAAGGGTCGAGCAAGAGAAAGCAAAAGTAGCTGGCAGGTCCCAATTGGTCGTAACGATTCCAAGCATACGTCGCTCCCGACTCTTCTCTCTCTCTCCCTCTTGCTCTTAGTTGGCTTCTTCTGTAGTCGTCGTTATTGCTTATCACACTCCCGACGCGGCGCTACACTCCTACGGAGCCGAAAGCCGCCCCGTGAACCCGCGCCCCACGGAATTGCGCGAGACGCCGGCGCACGTACCGGCGAATGAGCGGCTATAAACGTAAAGCGTGTTCTTTTAAGTGGGGCGCTTTTAAAAAGATCGGCGCTCTTTCTCCAACACGATCGCCGGGCCTGCAGGGGATTCGATGATGGCTACGTTGGAAGCGCCGTTCTATAGGTCTCCTCCTCCTCCTCCTCTCTTTCTCTCTCCCTCCGAATCTAGAGCCAAACGCGGGAGAGCGATAAACGCGAAGACGAATGATGGGGAGCGACGAAACGAGATTTACAAGGCGCAGTTGAAGAAAGTATATAATCGAACGGGGAGCGCACGCTTTGTTGATTGAGGTTAACGATCGATAAGAAAATCCACGGTAGCGGCACTCGATTAAACTGAAGTTCGATTCTGTAATTAATTGTCATTCATATGAGTGTATTATTTTACTTGATGAATAGTATAAACTGGAACGTAAGTATCGCGAGTGTATACATGTTGTAGAATGTTTAATGTCGGTAGAGGTATAGAACCAGTTTTTTCGTGTAATTATTTGACATGAAATATCATTGCAAATAGCTTTACAAGATTAAATTACAATATGAATTTTATTTTTCTTTATTAAAATTCATTTGTCAATTATTAAAAATTACAAGCAAATTTTAAACTATTCCTATATGTTAATACTTAAACACTTTTTATTTATACGCGATCGTATATTATATTGTTTAGTCCATAATAAATAATCATTGCCTAAATTATTTCTTCTATCACTTTGTATTCTTAGTACGTAAGGCGACACCAAGGGTTGTACCTGCAACAGAAAATCATTAATTTCATGTTAATAATTTAGAGATACTTCAAGTGTACATTTAATTACACGCCGCACTTAATTCTGAATTACACAATTTTCATGTATACCAAAAAAACTGTAATAATCATACTATCATGTTTTACTAAAAAAAAAAAATTCAATAATCGCACTACGAGCATATTTACGATATCAGTTTAATTATGAAACCACTCAAGTACCGAAGTGGAGGATTCATTCGAAGAAATTTAGGGAGTATAAGGTGCGAGCAATAAAGAATGAAAAAGAGAGAGAGAGAGAGAAAAGAAAGGGACGGAAGGAGATATCGGCGTAAGGGCGAGAGCTTTGCAGCTCAAGGGGAAAACAGAAGCGGAGAGAGAGAGAGAGAGATCGCGCGCTCTCGTGGGGTGTGTGCGTGGGCTTCGTTTGGGATAGTAATATTCTTGAACCCCCAAGAGAAGGCTTACTGCAATAACCTCCGACGGTTCGGTCTGAAAAGCCAAGCTTCTCCGTGGGTACGGCACATAAGCGTCTCAAACCCCCGAAAAAAAATGCGCCCACCACGTAGACACTTATCTCCTGCGCTTTTTCGTGGCTTCCCGCGCGATTCGCGATAAATCTCCCGAACCTTTAAAATACAGGCGAGCGTCTCGTGTGTACGTGGAATATGCGAGAACGCATAAAGCGCGCCCAAGGAGCTTCACAAACGCGGCTGACTAGATATAGAATATGCTCACAAAAATGTCAAATTCCCTTATTCTTTGTATAAATTGCTCTCTCTCTCTCTTTCAGCAGTTCCACGTACCCTTCTTTTATTTTTATTAATTTATTTATTAAACCAGATAAATTTACAAAGAGTAAATCTTGAAGAAAGTGCCGCGTAAATCTGAAAATGTGAACTTAATTCACATTCGAAATGTGCAAACGATTTCTCACATAAAATTTGTCATTACTCACATTTTCAGATTTAGAGAGTAAACAAAGTTACCTGTACATAGGCTGGTATAGAACTTAAAAACTAACTAAAACTAGTTGACAACGCGTTAAACATTTTACTGTAATATAAAAACGTAAAGTTTTGAACAATTCTAAAGTGTATGTTTCATCTTCTAATTAAATTTTATATAAATAAAACGCAAGAAAGTATTTTTAAATAATTTCATACACTGAGAGAAAAGACAATCGAGAGACAGTCTTGACAAGCGAGAAATTTTAGTATGAAAAATAGTACGATTTTTAGTACGAAAATTATAAAAATTACTATTTTAATAATAAAAATTGCTACTTTTCATACTAAAATTTCTAGCTTGTCAAGACTGTCACTCTTTTCCTAATAGCAATTTTTATTAAGTTTTTTCTCTCAGTGTATATCGGCGGATAATTAGCTACAAGAAAAGAAGATGCAAACTAATACTGAACGGATATTCATAATTAAAAAGTATAACGTTTCGTAAACGCTTATAAAAATTCATTAACCCGCAGGATTTTGATGATGTAGTGCGAGAGGTAATGAATACAAGCGCTTGAGCCCTGCGTGAATCTGTCCCATTTTCCGGCGCGGCATTCAAATGGTTTTATGCGTGCCGGGAGCGCGAAATTAGCGGAGGCACTCCCGATCGAGGGGTAGAAAAAATTGCCGGCAATAAAAATAAATTACATGCATCGTATAACGGCGGAGGCGTAGGAGCAGCCTCTGGAAAGCTGCGCTCCAAGGCGGCCGTCTATCTCGGCGTGGTAGGATCGGCCGCCCGCGCGCTCTTTCTGATTAAAATTGGGGTGCGTGTGCGCACCGTGGCCAATGATCGGCTTTCGCCCGCGGGGCTTTGCCTTCGGGATTTTCCATTCCTCTTCCGCTTTATAGCCGATCGAGCGCGCGCTCTTCCGCATTAAATAATCCCATCTGCGCACTTTTGAGTGCCGGTTCGAGCTTTTTTTTTCTTTACCTACATAAGAATCGACTGTTCCATGAGACTTCTTTTATTTTCTCCCTTTTTCTCTCATTCACGATGTATTCATATTTTAAATCGATTACGAATAATGAAGACTTGCTAGAAATGCATTTTGCATATTTTTTAAGTCAAAATTTTATATATTTGTATTACAAATTGAATATAAGTTTATTTAAATTTATTTAATTTGTTGTAGATAAGAATCACTTGATTCTAGTGCAAATGCTGCACGTGACAGAATAAAACATTATGATTATAACAATAAAAATAATAAGAAAAGTACAGGTGTATGTAACGTTTTAATGGAAATAATTACGCAATGAAGTGGTAAATAATGCCAACAGAGTAGTTTTCATTATATTTATTAAATATATAATCTCATCTGTGCACTTTTGAGTGCAGGTTCGACAATATTTTTCTCCCTTTTTCTCTCATTCGCGAATTCATTTTAAATCGATCGAATAGAATAATAATAATCTACATATCAATATATACATGCATAAGATTCCTTAAATATTTCCTTTCTTTTAACGCTGTTTATAATTTCAAGAATTTATTTCCATTAAATCCTTACTATATATTTATAAATTTGAAAGTACAACAAAGCAGCGAAGGAAATATCTCAATTATTCGCCACTGCAATTGTTTCCAAGCGAAAAAGAGACTACCTTTACACAATTATAAGCAATACCCGCACAGAGCAATAAAGAAAAAGCGAGGAAAAGCCGAAAGTAAAAGACTCAACAGCGCGGTGAAAAGTGTGAATGAAGTAGGCAGCTTGACGGCGCGCCAGAAGAAATCGTCCTTGAAAAAGGCGATTTTCGAAAAAATTCCCCGGCGCACCGCTCACGGGTTTGCTCAATCCCGAGGTCGCCTTGTGCTTGCCCTAAGTGGAGCTCGAGCTCCTACATAGGTCCGCGCGCTCGCGCTCGTTGCGCACCCATACATCCGCGATTCCGCAACGCCTCGGGACACGCACACGTCCGCGCGCCGTCGAAAGCGCGTAGGCGTACGATAAAAGAGGCGCGCGCTCGGCCATCCTCTCCGACGGCCTTTTTTTATTTTTTTTTTTCCACGTGTATTTAAAGCGGCAAGGACACCTAGTCGCACTCTTCTTCGCTCGTGGGATGTGTCGCGCGTTCGCGCGCACGTCTGGATCAGCTGAGCGCTCATTAATGCCCATAAATCGTCGCATGAGCGCGTAATTGCCCTCGCGATCATTGGCAATTATTAATGCTCGAGAATCGAACGATATGATCGCGTTAATTGAGCGCTGCTGTGAGGCTCGCGGAGCCGACCTTTTGCGTCAATTAGAAGCGTCGCTTCTGCATCTTCCTCGCGACTTCCTTTATTCGGTCGATCCGCGCCTCTTAGAGAATGAAACGCGCAAGGATCGCTCGAGAGGAATGCGCTGCAGCCGAGCGAGAGTGAGCCGCGGCGAGAGGATAGTTACGTAATATTAGGCGACTCATTGCACTATCATTGTGGAATTTGATCACGTGGCCTGCGAGCTTGCGAACCTTCTATATATACACAACACCTTAAGGTGCACCTATGTATCTTGAAGTTACACCGAAAAAAAAAATTAGTTTTTACCGTTTCGCAACAGTAATATCTGCTAAATTTGAAAATTCAGTAAAATTGACTTTTCTTAAAGTAGACCTTATTCTACACAAACGTAGATTGGGCAGTTATGTAAAGCAGATTTTACTTTATGTACGAAAAATCGAAAACATTATCTACAAAAAAACAAGAAATTAATCTATAAATTTATAAATATTTATAAAAGTTTATAAAAAATTATCAAAAAATAAGAAATTTAATCTACAGAAAAATAGATTTGACCTTTCTATAAAGCAAATTTAAATGGATCTTACTCTACAGAAAAGTATATCTACAGAAAATCATAAATTTATCTAAAAAGATAAGAAACTAATCTACAAATTTGTGAAAATTTATTTAAAAAAATAAGAAATTCAATCTACAGAAAAGTAGATTTAACCTTTCTGTAAAGCAGATTCAACTGGATCTTACTCTACAGAAAAGTATATTTGGAAATTCTTAAATTTAGATTGTGCTCAAAATTCGAAAAGTTAAATTAATACTTCCAATTTCACAATTAAATCTACTACGTAAAAAGGAGAAGTTACTCTTTTTGTACAAACTTTGTACAACTTAAAATAAAACTTTTTTAAAAAATCTAATATAGTAATCTTAATTGTGATGACAAAATTAACATAGCCGTTTGTATCTGTAGACAAAGAAGGACTTTGAACAAGGATATCGCTCTTAGGTAAAAAATTCTGGCGCCTGGACTACTGTGCGGGTACCTTCATGTGCGTGATGGGCGAACATTTTTTACAGTTGTGCTTTTATCTGCAGCCTGGTGTCAAGCCTCTCCTCGCGGATGGCTGGTACTTTCGACGGAAATCTATAATTTCTATCGCATTTTTCTTTGAGCGAAGCCGCTGTGCCGAGTGCAATAAATCTTGTCAGGAGTTAAACACCACAATTTCTTTCGATCAGAATTCCTTCGATAATTGTCTTTTTAAACACGTTGATGTTTTTTTTCGATACTCGAACAACTCTGTTTATGTGCGATTACCTATAGCGATTATTAAATGCCGCGATAAATCAACTGAGCGTAAAAAAAATATTTATTTTGTAATAAAATAAAATTGAATGTAAACAAACGTCGATTGTTATTTTGTACAGGAATTGAACAAAAGTGTGCGTTTAAAAAGTTTACTACTTCAAGTATTTGCAAAATTATTATTTAATCTTTGATTAAAGCGTGCATTGGTATTAATAACCATCTTCATTTGAAAGCTATACTCAATTTTCTGCAGTTAGACGTTCGTAATTAACAAACGCTCTATGATTCACGTATAATTTATGTTAATAACGGTCAGTAACATTATTATTCTTTCGATAAACGTCGCAATCGACAAATTACTTCCTCGACCAGTGAAAAGAAAAATTGCAAATAATTTAGATCATAAAAAAATCGATGTAAATAGAGTCGTCTGTCAGAGTTATAAATAAAAAAAAAATATTGCAAATGCGCAATCGGCAAAAATAGCATCGATCCAAAGTGAATACAAGGCGAGTATACGCAATAAAGATTGCGGGGCAAACCCATTTAAGTGCTGATGAAGATACAGGGACATTTAGGACATCGAACGAAAGGGGAAGCAGACGCGTGCCCTAACAGTAAATTTGAACTAACGAATCGTTCGCACTAATGGTATTGGCAAGGAACAACCGTAAGAGAAAAAGGAAGTTCAATTGATGACAGTGTTTATCCTTTTATGCTAATACAGTCCGGCATGAATTAACATTGCTTTGATGTATGTAAAAGCGAGGCTTAAGCCTTTAATGACTACAATATCACATTCTACGGTTGAATTTTTGAATAATCCATCACGGAATACTCTCAAACGTCTAAATTTATGTACAATCGAAAGTTTGTTGACGTTCCGAATGAAACTTCTTCAAATTTATATATATACATTTCGAAATCCATCCCATTCAATTTCAAACGCAAAATGTTCATCCGCGAATCGTTTATCTATCCACCTTTCATCGCGCTCGTTAAAAAATATTTCATTTCAAATCTGGAAAAAAAAACGATTGCTTACAAATAAATTTGCATGATATTAATACAACGGAAAAAAAAACATAAAGTAAAAACATTTACGCCCGCGTGATATCTTACTAAAGGCACACACATGGGACCATAATCCGCGGGACTTGCAAAGTTCTCTCGGGCATTATGGAATTCGACGTCTCGCGCAGCTTCGCAGGAAAGATATGACGTCGTATAATTTTCGAACGGTTCCGCGGGCGCGCGATGCGGGAAATGCTCGCGCGAGAGAGACTGCCTGCTGCAGCCTTGAGCGCGCGGTGCATGGCGCGCTGAGGGATCGGCGAAATAACGAGCCGGGGCAATAAAGTTTTCAGGCGAAAAACGATAGCGCTGTCGGATGGCGCGCGTCGCTGTATCTTTCTCTCTCTTTCACGAGAGAGAAAGAGATAGAGAGAGAGAGAGAGAGAGAGAGAGACTGGACGCGGCGGCCGGGCCGTCGAATTACGGGAGGTCTCCGAGGCGTTTTATATCGCGCCTCCAATTTTTTTCCTTCGCTCGTGCGTCTTTTTTTTTTGTCGGCCGCTTATACACACCTTTGCGACAAGCGAGCCCGCGAGGCTACGTGGGCGTAGCAGTGCCCCGTTGCGTGCGCGCGTTCTCTCGGCTCTTGTAAGCATTGTGCGGGCACTCGCGGCTCTTAAGGTATACGCGATGGGGAAGGAGAGAGAAGGAGCGCGAGTGAGAGAGGACCGTCAGGATCGGCGGCTGGCTATGGCTAATCGATCTTTTGTTCGATGTCGCACGTGTGATTCATGAATATGTATCTTTGGCGAGTCAGGAGGTCTCGGTAATTTATGAATTTCCTAAAACGTTATTACGTAAAGTTACTTTGCGCGCTTTTATCGCGCTGGCCTTTTTGCGCGTAATTTTTTCACTTTATTGAGGAAGGAATCGACGGGACGATCGTTTCAACTGGACTGCCGGGCTCGTTAACGATCTTATTAAAAAAAAAAACTTTCGTTTTTTCCGCAACGATTGTCTCTTTAGCAATGAAGACGAAAAGTTACGCTGCCAATTGCGCGTAAAGATTACACTGAGATTTCTAGATTTAAAATATTTTACGGAGGATGGCTTAATTGCAAAGTTGAAGTATCAAGGCTTCTCTCAATCTTTAGAATCCAGTGGACACTAGAAGTGAAATACAAATTTAGTTGAGTCTAAACGAAAGTTAAAGAAAAATATAATATAATTTAATTGCTACACCTAATCACGTGTATTTGAAGCGACGCTGGTTATCGCGTCGGCGACGTTTTTCTGTCTAATTGACACATTTTCAATAATTTTTAATTGAAAATTATGTTGAAAACAAGAAAATTAATCATCCAGCGGAAACTCGTTTTCCGCGCAGTCACGACCAATCGGAAAAAAGTTCAATATCAGCGTGAGCGCGATAAAAGTAGAAAGTACCCGTACAGCGCGCTGCAGCGGTTTATTGACCAAAAACCGGTGAAAATATTGTTCGCGAGTGGCTAGTGCGGAGCGTCGCCTATGAAAAACGAGGATAATGGCTCCAGCGCGCAGTGATCAGTCGGGCGTCTTATCGTGCGCTTAACTACTCTCGCCGTGGAAAAGAAAAGAGGGAAGACAGAGGGGGAGGAGGAGAGTGAGAGAGAGAGTTGCATCGAAAAGCCACGGTAAACGGCTTATTAATGGTACGTTTGGGACATAAACACTTTACGTAAGGATATTATCGATCGATAAATCGGGGCCTACACACGCGTGCGCGCCTCGTCTCCGCTCTGTCCCTCCCTCCTCCTCCTCCACTGTACTTATCCACGCGGTTTATCGCTCTATACCTCCGTAAATACACACGAAGTAGTTGCGTGCTCCATTCGTCTTTGGATCCTTCGAAAATCTCTGATCGACGCTTAGCAGTTTGTTCGGACCACCAGGAAACGTTGCTTAACCAATTTTTGTTGATCGTGTCATTTTTTTTAAGTGGCCATATCCACGAGAGTGTGCAGGAAGTAAATTAGAACGGAGATAGAGCTTGAAATGTAGAATGGACGTGTTTCGGTATCTTTCGTTTTACAAAATTGTAACCTGAATAGTCGATCATCGGCTTAGAAAATGCTGAAACCTTTAAAACGCGCAATTAAAAGAGTCAGCGACTGGTAATAAGCGCATGTCATTTAAAAGCGCGCGCGCGCCGTCCGATGGCCTCGCACCTCGTTTTTCCACTCGGACCAAGTGGCGACCGGCGGAAAATCGTTGACGTTCATCTAGTTTTTAACGTAAAGTCACCTTGGATATAAGACCAGTCAACGGAATCTAAGCGAATTTTTTGTCATTCGTTCTTGTACTTTGTTTAGCCAGTTTGTTACTTAATGAGCCTCATAAACCTGAAGTAGTCACATTAATTTAAAAAGAAAAAAAGCGACGTAGATGTGCTCGAGTTTTTATTGTCCATTTCACTTTTTATACTACTTAACTATAAGTTATAAAAAGTCTAACGTCGGGTAACCGAGTTTACTGAAATTAGTGCACTCTGTTGACTACTGCTATTCTTGTTTAAAGAACTAATTTGCTGCATTTCAAGTGATTACTCAGACTACTCACATTATTTAATTTAGATATCATAAGCTGTATCTATACAAATACAAAGATTTACCTACAAAAATTAAAAAAAAAATCACTCTGAGGGACCATTTTCGTAATTACAAGAAAATATTTACTTCAATAGTACTTATTATTTGATTCACTTCTAATAATTATTTGATACAAAGAAATATTTATTTTTTTTAACTACCCTGCTGAAAAATTTATGCTCTCTAAATCTGAAAATGTGAATAGTGACATTTAAAAAGTGTAAAGTCGTTCATATGCTAAATGTGTGAACGACTTTTCACATAAAATATGTCACTATTTCACATTTTACATTTTCAGATTTAGAGAGTGAACTATTCCCAAAATATTGTTCAATTAGAATACAATTAAACATATTCTGGGACATAGCTCCTAAATTTTCCGCTAGGATACTAAATTTATGTATAAATATATAAATTAATTTAGTTTTAAAGAAGTACTTACTTTTCTAAACTACCAAATTTATTTAGAAATAAATAAATCAATTTATTTCTAAAGTAATATTTAACAAATACTATCGAAGTCACTATTTATTACTGAAAATTAGCAAATTTTTTTTCAAAAAATTTATTATTATAGTTCCACCATCAACAACCTCAGAATTGCGTAATATCGAAAACTATTGCAAATTCGAAGCAGAAGCGAGTCACGGGACATTGAATTCAAAAGACAAAAAAAATAGAAGAAACTAAGAGAAATAGAGATCTACTAACGTGAAATGAGCGCAAAAGTCGCAGTACACACATTAAACGTGTTTGGCATTAAAATAGGCAGACGTCGGACGGGCCAGTGGCCTCTCGAGCTTTTCAGGATCGCAAGCTCCTCACCGGTGGCACTGCGCTCGGCGCGTGCTTGGGATGCACACCTCCACTTGCGGCCTGATTAGCATCGGAGCCCAGGCGACCCCGTAGCAAAGGCACTGGTAGTCGATGCGCGAAGGCCAATGGCAGTCGGCGGCTCGCGGGGGTGACTGCGCACCGGAGAGAGAAAGAGAGAGACGGAGAGGAGCACAGGGTGGCGAAAGAGAGGGAGGACGCCGTCGACGTCGCCCGGTGGTTGAGTATACGCGCGGCGCGCGCGCTGCGCGACATAAATATGTATGTATCATCCGGCGCTGCGACCTGCCCCACTACCCCACTGGGTCAGACTCATGTTTCATCACAATGAGCACCTTACCTCCTCGTACGCTCGTCCTCTCTTCTTCCTTTTCGCCGGGAGTGCCGAGCTCCATTCAAGCGGATGTCGCGCCCTTCCCGCTCGCGGGCTCCCATGAAAGATGGCCCTCTCCGATATGCAGATGCACCCGCCGAACGCCTGCCAGCTTTGACGATCGCGCTCGACTTTTTCAGGGTGTACATTCCCGCGTAAAAAATTTAAGTTAGGATAAAGTTTAGCCAAAGTTCATGTTTGGCGGTCGTTCTTATGAACGTGGGTGATGAGACTTTACCGAACTTGCTTTTTATATATTTTATAGAAGTTTGTATAAATACGTGATATAAACGGATAAATTACCGCTGAAGTTAGAGAAAATAAATTTTTACATTTATTTTGTTTTTAACGTCTTTTAAATTTAAGAAAAACTTCCTCTGAAGTTTGTATAAAGTATTGCAAAATTATTTATTATTTGCGTGCCTTTGGATTATATTAAATGCGCACGGTTTTATATTAAAAACATCGACTTTGGGTCATAGGATCTTTACTATCAGTGTATATAAATAATTCAAAACAATTTTATCCTTAAGTTTCTCAAAGGAGGAAGGTGTCAAAGTAGCGTTAAAAAGGACAAGCGGCTGCTACACAATGATAGAAAAGATCCTTTTTAATTAAATTTAATTAAATACCACCGGCTTTATATTAAAGACACTGACTTTGAGTCAAAGGATCTTTCATATCAGTGTATGCTCATAAATACTTCGGAAAATTTTTCTTCTTAAGTTTCTCAAAGGAGGAACATGTCAACGTAGCGTTAAAAAAGACAAGCGACTGGTTATATACACAATGACAGAAAAGATGATTAATTCAAAGTCAGTATCATTTAATTATAAATACGCGTGGCTTTCTATATTAAAAGCACTGCGACTTTTACGCAAATTATCTTTTCTATAATTTTTTCATTTTTTCATAGCAGTTAATTAAATGCGCACGTCTTTACATTGAAGCCATCGACTTTGGTTGAAAGGATCTTTCCTCTGATCGTAAATAAGTAACGCGACGAGGAGTAACATCAGACACACAGACTTTGAGTCAAAGGATCTTTGCTATAATTTTTTCATTTTTTCATAGCTCTTAATTAAATGCGCACGTCTTTACATCAAACACACCAACTTTGAGTCAACGGATCTTTCCATAATTTTTTCATTTTAATTAAATGTGCACATCTTGATATTAAAGCCACCGATTTTGGGTGAACGGATCTTTCCTCTGATCGTAGGTAAGCAACGCGTCGAGGAGCAACATCGGCCGACTAAAATCGCACGGGTGACGTCCGGGGGAGTTGGCATGCAGGGTATCGCGGCGTTTCTGCACATCCCTCGGCTTTAAAGAGCGTGCGGGCTCGGCTGGCAATGAAACGGATAGGCGGCCGGAAGGGGTGGGAGCAGGTTGCCGTGGGGAAGGGAGGAAGCGCGAGCTGTGAATCCGAGTGCGGGCCTCATGAATACATGCAAGCCGCGGCGCAGCGGCGACGGGGACGAGGTCGGGCAGCGGCCGCTCCTCCAGGGGGAGGTTCGCCGGTGCCGCTCTCAGCTGACTTCGATCAGTGTGACGTTGCACGCAGTTGCTACGTCACGAGTCCCGGCCTCCATGACGTCGCCTCTATCTATACTCCGGACGGAGGGAGGGGGGGGGGGGTGGCGGCGCGGCCCTCCCGCTCGTGAGCGGAATAGGAGGCTGCGGAAGAGCCTCGGGGGCGGCCAGAGCCGGGGGTAGCTCTTACATATTTATGCCGCGTACCGAGCGCGCAACACCCATTCCCAAGCTAACTATCTCGCGCTCTCTCTGTCCCTCGCTGTGTCCCTGTCTCGCGCTCGCCGCCTGTTGGCCTTGCCACCGCGCGTACGCGAGCCGGAGGTGAGATGATGCTTATCGCGTCCTGCGCGTCCGCGGCTCTCTGTGCAGTTGAAACAATGCGGGAGAGAGCGCGGCGGCCCGCGGCTTCGTCCTTGTTATCGCCGCTCGCGTTAAATTGCGACCCGCCACCGGGATTAGAGCCAGTTGTTTCCAACTCCTCTCTGTCTCTCTCTCTCTTTTATCTCTCTTTCCGTCTTCCTTCTTTTTCTACGCTTTTTTTTATCTCCGTACTGTTTCCTCCCCCCCCCCCCCCCCGAGCTAATGTTACACTGGTGCATTGCTGCCTTTATCGAGCCGAAAACTTTTATTTTCCAGTGTTTTATTTGCTGGGATTTAACTATCACACGGTTCGCTCAATTAAACACAGCTTGCTACCAAAATCCAAATGCTGCTCTTAATTTAATGTGTGTCTATATTGAAGTAGGGCAGACGGGGACAAAACGAACGCAGCCTATTATTTACTTATTTCACTGAAAAAAAATTTGTTAATTTTAAGGAAATGATTTACTTCAATAGTACTTATTAAATATTTCTTTGAATCAAGTAATAATTTCATTAAAACTGAATGAATTTATTTGATTCTAAATAAATTTAGTAGCTTCAAAAAAATAATTTTTTGACTCAATAAAATATTTAATAAGTACTACTGAAGTAAATCATTTCATTAAAATTAAAAAAAAAATTCAGTGTATTATATTTGTTAAAATATAATATTGCACGGCTGTAATTGCATAAGGATATTGGTTTTCATTCCTATACTTTACGTCAAAAATTTACTGATGTGATTGTTTTATTATTCAGATCCTTTTTTTTTTCAATTTTTCCTTAAGGTGTCCGTGTAGCCCGGGTCCCCCCTGCAGTCTAAATTCGAGATTTATATGAAATAAGATGTTCTACAATATGAAGGCGTAAAAGTGAAGAAAAAAAAATTAATCGTCTCTCTCATTGTTCAATGGAATAGGAGACAGGGGGCAAAGCACAGGTGGACAAAGGTCTCGGACGCGGCGAATATACGAGGCTCGGGATTTTTGAAGCGGTAAGCGCCTGCGAGAGTCGAAAGAATAATGGTTCGTTCAGGCTCCGAGGCGAGCGGAACACGTACGGAGACGCGAGCGGTTAAAAAGGAGAATGACAGAGGAAGAAGCGGAGAGGCCCGGAGTCACGGCGCACGCAGGATGCGCGTGTCTCCTCGGCACCGGTGTGCGCGCACCGAGAGATTGTTCGGGGAAAGACACGTCCGTCCGTAAGCCATATAGGAGTTCGTGCCTGGCGATCGGCCACTTCCGCTCCGACGGGCGCGATCGCCTTCTTTCTCCGCGTCTCTGCACCTCTTTTGGAGGCGTCGCGAGGTCTTTCTGCCTTTCTTTTTTTGTGCGCGAGGCGCGACTGCGTGTGGAAATTACGCCGACGCATTGCACTGCTGCAGCTATGCGATTAGCTATTGCTACGTCATCGAATGGCCTCTTACTTCTAGTGTCCTATTTTTGTGTAGAAGTATAGAATGCTTAGAATTGTAGCATGCATAGAATTGTAAAATGCGTAGAATTGCAATATGTGTTGAATTGTAGAATATGTAGAATGTGTATAGAATCGCAAAATGTGTAGAATTGTAGAATGCGTATAGAATGTGTATGAATGTGTAGAATTGTAGAATGTGTAGAATGTGTAGAATTGTAGAATGTGTAAAATGTGTAGAATTGAACTGACCCACTGTAAACATAATTTTTCTAAAGAAATTATATAAAAGTACACAAAAGTTAGGTTTTATTTTGAATGCTCCAATACACTAGACAAACATTTAATACAAAAAAAATGTAATTTAAACGTATGCTTTGGGTTAACGAAAACACGAGAAAGAATGGACATTAAACATAATCTTTGTGTAATTATTTTTCAAATTAATACTACAAACGAAAATTTTTAACTGCGCAAGCGGTGATATTTTTCTGCTGCTAAAAGTTGCCGTGCGGTACGGGTTGAGTAATCCGAGGGATCGAATGATCTGTTTTGTAAAAGTTACCACACTACTGTAGGTAATCATTTTTTACCAAACTAGACTCTTGATTTCAAGATCAATGAGCACACACACAGTAATTTATTCATTTATTCGTCATCGAATCTAAAATGTCTGAAAGCACTGCAATTACTGAAATATGTTTAGAAATTGATCGAAAGAAATATTTAGTAATTCGAAGAGTATTTTCAATAATAATTTTCAATTCTTATTTTAAGTTAATTGTATATTACTTATCAATTATGTTAGTTTAAGTTAATTGTATAATACTTATCAATTATGTTAGTTTAAGTTAATTGCATAATAGTTATCATATTCTGAGTATAAGGACTATTGTTCATTGAATTGTTAATAAATAAATGTAATAGTCTCTTATTACATCCGCTTTACGTGGAAAGCCTCAGAAATAACAGTAGCGTGAGTAATTTCTATTTAACGATAAGATGATTTCCAGAAAGTCGCGTGATATAAATATTGAACAAAAGTTGCAATCTTAAACTCCGTAGAAGCATTTTTCCGCGTGTACGCTCCTCCTGCGTGCAAAATCTCTCTCGCCGCTGAAAAATTGTCGGAAAACGCACACACGATCGTATATAGAGGAAGGGGGGAAAAATTCGAGCGTCAAGGAACG
Source organism: Sycophila sp. Sp_5 (assembly GCA_018906775.1). Lineage (NCBI taxonomy): Eukaryota > Metazoa > Arthropoda > Insecta > Hymenoptera > Eurytomidae > Sycophila > Sycophila sp. Sp_5. The sequence continues at coordinate 641,085 of JACCID010000004.1, forward strand.
CCGCCCGCGATGAGAAATTTTTCCTTTCGGTCTGTTATCGAATGACTTCGCCAGAGTTCCCTACAGTTCCTTTCGATATATACGGAGGTTCTCCCCTCCTCCCGCTGGAGGGGTTCGAGAGTCCGCGCAAGCACGCCGCTCTCCTCCTCGGCAACCCCCTTGCGAGCCGCCGCCGCCTTATAAGGTCTCGAGACCTGCGGGGCCGCGAGCGAACGAGCGAGCCCGAAGCCGAGAAAGAGAAGGAGGGAGAGCTGCCTCGGCGCTCAAGGAGATGCCTGGGACGAGGAGCGAAAGAGAGAGGGTGGCTCGGGCGTGCAGAACGCGAACCGGGTAAAGCGCTCGACTGCAATTTTTCTCGCCACATACGTGACGGGAATCGGAATGAAAAACGGAAAAAAGGCAGCGCGCGCGAGGGGGGCTGCCGCTGAAGGCCCAGGGGCGGAGGGGGTGCGCCGAGGGTGGGGAGGGGGTGGCTCTGGAAGCGGGCGGCGGCATCTCGCCTCGCCGCGCGCGAATTTAAGCTCGGGGTGTGCGGAATGCACGCGAGCGCGACAGAGAAACAAGACGAGCCAAAGGGGAATAGCGCGCGTATCTGCGAAAACGCTCTCGGATACTCGATCAGCGAAAATCCGTGTACCCTCGGCGGTGCCACCCGCCGGGAAGACGGGCCGTTTTACCCCAGTGCTCAGCTTTTTTTTTTTTTTTTTATTAACCTACCGGTGCACGGAAACTCATTTACCGCGATATTCATCTCAGGTACGTACGTCGCTTCTTCTTCTTCTTCTTTTTTTATACCACTGGTAAATCTAAAATACTGCAAGACAGGATTATTTTGTATCGGTCTTCTGTTTCCGATCTTTTCCTGTTTATCGGGGGAACAAAAAAAAAGAGAAATAAATTTAATCCAAGTGATAGTAAATTAACATTGATGTAACGTCGGCAGTTACACGGAGAACGTACACGCGCAATTCAAGTTTATCAAGCGAGATGAATACAAATTTATGGGCAATATCCATTTGTGTATAGACAGCCTCTTTTTGACGTGACGTCACTTTATGATTTTCTGATCGATGCATTAGGATAATTCCCGATCGCCTGCGAAGCGTGACGCGTGTAATGAAGATCAGAAGGAGGGGTTTCCGTAATTGCGGGGATATCGCTGCGTGATCGCAGCCCAGAGAGAACGAAAAGGAAAATAAGAACGTGGCGAGGCGATATCGCGGAAAAAAGGAGCTTTTGCACCGTGTGTTGGAGCAGACCCGCGAGGGAGAAAGAGAACCGGCGAGCGAGTAAATCAGACGTTATCGGCATTCACATTAGATCACTAAGTCTGATTCGCATTGACGCGAATCGAGCCTTTGGGGCGGAAAATATGATTGCCTCGCCCCGTTGTCTAGGCCGCGGCCGAAGTAGTGCGTCGGGTAGAGAGCCTACGGGGGAGCGAGGCAGGAACGGGATTAATGCCACCCTCGGGGATCGACGTGCCTCCTCTCCTACCTTTAACCCCCGTGCGTGCTTATATGCGCACCCTCGCGCGCTCCACATTTCCCGCGAATATTTCCCTTACCGATTCCTCCCGCTCGACCCAAGTGCCCTCCTCGGCCACTCCCGAGAATTATTTTCAATTATCTGGAGATTCTTCTTAATTACCCTCCCGGAGGCGGCAGTCCTCCCTACGCCGTGAGGCTTCGAGATGTATGGCCCTCTTTTTTCTGTTTTTTTTTTAATTTTTTTTGTATCCGTGCTTTTGTATTATTTTTTTTTTTTTTAAAGACTTAATAATGCATGGAAGTAGGACGCGCGGGCTCGTGCGTTAAGGGACTTGGCGGCGTACACGTCGGAAAGTAAACTGGATGCGGACCTGATCCCTCAGGAGCAGGAAAATAAGTTCGGTTTAACAAGTTTCCCGAGAAGCAGGAACCTGGCAAAACTACAGGTTATATATCATTTGTCTACTTATATGAAAACGAATTTTACTTTGACGGAGAATTTATATAATTTATTGAGATTAAAAGAAAACGCTTCCAGAATTCACTTTGCTTATCAAAATTACGAGCTTTTATCTAGGTGTTAAATTGATTCCAGAAAAATAGGTTTCATAAGATTTTAAACTTTTGGCGAATGTTGTGTAAATAGCTTTCTCTATTTCGGCTAGGAATAAAGTTGAACTAATTTTATTGTTTATAAATTACTGTGGCAAATTTATTATTCTCATGTATACGAATCCCTAAAGATCTTTTGACCCTTAAAAGATGCAATTACAAATATCATTACTATATTTGTTTTTTTATTAGTCCTATGAATGTTTCTTTTTTTTTCAAGCATAGAGATGAATCTCTTTGAATCTATAAGCAAGAAGATTGGCCAATTATAATACTTCTTTTATTCGAAATCCCGTTATTGTAAATTAGCTTTTACAAAATTTATAAATAATTCATTATATCGAATGCTTTTTTCCTTGACTTAGAATTTTTTTTTCCTCACAACTGATTTGCGTTTTCGAAACAAATTTCCCATGACATTATTTTTTCCTTTTTATTGTTTTTTTTTTTTTATAAAGCTGAACTTGATCATCAACCCGTGGGTGGTGCGTAAAAAAGTGCAGGTCGCCGTGCGGGAGGATCGACTGAATCGGCGCGTATTACGCAGCGTCGGTGCGATATGGAACGAGGCGCCTGGTTTTATAGCGTCACGTGCGAAGGCACGGCGCGGTCGGCCCATATATCAGTCGCGCGTCAGAGGGGAGACGTCGATATCCCCGATCAATCATTAATAAGGCCTGAAACCCCAACAAACATAAAGAAAATCCGCCATTCTTCGGGGGCGCCTCCAGAGCTCGACCAGTCCGCCAGAAAAATGTATTACCACAACTGTTACGCCACGGATTGATGGAATTTTATATTTCTTTACGTGATTTCTGGCCGACCGCCCTAACTGCCCTTCGGAACTCTGACTACTTCGACCTAGACGGCATCGTCATCCAATCCAACTTTCATATGCGCGAATAACATTTTTTATTCATCTTTTACCACTGATAATTCGCTAAATAGTTTAAAGAGCTTCCACTTAATATTTCAGAAAATAATAATAGTAATTGGCGGCTTTGCATAAGCTGAAGCAAAAAGAAAGTCGACTTATAGCAATTCCCGCGTAAAAAAATTTAACTTAGCACAAAGTTTACCCAAAGTTCATACTTGGCGGTCAATATCAACGAATGAACATGGGCAATGAGACTAAATAATAAATAATTTTGCAATGCTACATACAAACTTCAGATCAAGATTTTTTTAGATTTAAAAGACGTTCGCATGACGAACGATAAAAACAAATAAATGTATAGAATTATTTTCTATAATTTCAGCAGTAATTTATCCATTTATATCACATATCTACAGGGAGAGAAATTTTAGTAAAAATTACGATGTTCCGTAGGAATAGTGGGATATACTCAACTTATGAAAATTATTTCTATAAAAAATTCTAAAAATTTTTTAAAATATATCTATAAAAAATTCTAAAAATTTTATAGTAAAAATCGTCATAGGTCGAGTATGTCCCACTGTTCCTACGGAGTATAGTAATTTTTTCTATAACATTTTTCACCGTGTACAAACTTCTATAAAATTTATAAGATGCAAGTTCGGTAAATTCTAATTGCCCATGTTCATATAAACGACCGCCAAACATGAACTTTGGTTAAACTTTATCCTAACTTAAATTTTTTTACGTGGATTCGAAAAAAATGTATAACATATTTTTAGACAAACTTCCTGTAATATATATTTATCTTAGGTAGATGTAACAATGTGCAATCTCTTTTTCTTCAAATTTAAAATAAAATTGAGGCTCCACGAAAGCGTATTTGAGGATCTTCCTAGAGTATAGCGAGAAACGTCGAGTTTCGGATTCGGCGATTCGGCTAAATTCAAGAGCGAAACAGCCCCAAAATCAAGGTCCCGTATAAAGAGCGAGTAGGGTAAAAAAAGCTTTGCAATTTTTGCCGGCTGTACGGGGAAAGGAGGCGCGTGCGGCGACCCCCGTGTCTCTCTCTTTTTTTTTCTCCCCCCGAGAGTCCGCAGGGAGCAGCGTCCGCGAGCAAAGTCGGGCTCCGCCGGCGAAACGAGCGGATATCGCTGCGGTTTAAAACGTCGTTCTCTTTTCGGCGACGGCGCCGGCAATTGCCGGTACGAGGGGAAACCCCGATGTCGACCAAAAACCGAGGGATTTCGCGAGGATCAGCAGAATCCCAAGGTCCGGGTCGTCCTGGGTAGCTCTCGCGTGGCCGCGCGCGCGCGCACGTGTACACTGCGGAACGCCTACGGGACGGGTGATTGAACCTCCTCGAGCGTGGGGACAGAGGAATTTTAGAAATACGATCTCGCCGCAGTAAGAGCTAAAAAATGGAACGGGGGGACTTTCCTTGCTCTCTTTCTTTCTCTCGGCCGGCCTTTTCCCTGAGCCGAGGTATTTACGTATTTTATCGCGGGAATGAATATATACTTTTTTTCTCATATTCTTATGCGCGCGATACGGAAATCACAGCTTATTCCCCACCTTTTAGCAGTGAGCCCGAAATTTTTACTTTTATGTAGATACCGAGCTGCTCAAAGTATTTTATATTTGCATTAAGATTTAATATATCTCAAGATTGAGATGACTCAATTTTATCGCAAATTTATCGTACTGCTATTATTTATACGATAAAAACAAAGTTAGTGCTTTGTAAAATATAGAAATAATTATTCCTATTTCGAAAAGAGATTTGTTGCAATTAAAAATTGAATTTACAGTCAAAGCTGCAAGCTCACTCCAACTTCTATTTTCTATACAAGAATAAATTAATTGTTTTTGATAGGATCAGTAACATAAAGTGCAATAGCATTCCCTTCTGTACTTTGTTATCGTTAAATATGAAAAACGAAGTTATTCGTTTGTACAATAAAAATAATTATTTCTACTTCGAAAAGAGATTCGTGGAAATTAAAAATTAAATTTATAATCTAAGCTGCAAGCTCAGGTGATCTTATACTTTAAAAACTATGCAAAAATAAATGAAATATTTTTGACAGGATCAGTAGCACTAGAGAAATTAATTTCGAATTTGAGCAGTGCAAGTTAGAGCTTTGTAAAAAATAGAACTAATCATGCGTACTTCGAAAAGAGATACGCCGAAATTAAAAATTTAATTTACAATGAAAGCTGCAAGCTCAGGTGATCTTATTCTGAAAACTAGGCAAAAATAAATGACATATTTTTGACAAGATCAGCAACCCTAGAAAAATTAATTTCGGTTGACTCCCTTAGGGAAATAAAAATAGAAAACCTTACAGTATATCGTCGAATTTGAGAAGTGCATAAAGTGCGATGCCATTCCCTTCTGCAGTTTGCTATCGTCATGGCAGCTGTAAACGTAAGACTTTCTCACTCTTTTGCGAGCGATCGTGAAAGATAATATACAGCGGGACTCCCTGGGAATATATACCTGACTATAAACTTCCGTAAAGGAAGACAAATGCAGGCTCGATATACGGGGGTGATCGCAGTCGCGGCGCTGCATCATTGATGTGCGCGTACACGTGTACATCCATGCGAGTGAAAGAGAGAAAGAGAGTTATTCCCCAAACGACGCAGAGCATCCGCCGTTAAGGCCCTGCTTTATCGGCTCATAACTCGGGGGCGTTCGTCAACCTGTACTACGACTGATTGACAAGGGAAGAAAACCAGATGCATTCACTATACTCTTTGCAATGACACAATCGATTGTTACCATTATTTCATTTTTTTATGGTTTTATTTGCTAAATTTAATGCAGTGAATTATCACTGATTTGAAATTTAGTGTATCATAGTGCATTAAATTTATAGAATCTATAAATAATGCAGCAATTGATAAGAATTAATTGATTACTTCTAAACAATTGATTATTATTTTTTTCATGATTTTACTCCCTAAATTTAAGGCAGGGAATTATCACTGATTTGAAATTTAGTGATACTATAGTGCATTAAATTTATAGAATATATGAATGATGCACAATCAGTTGATTATTTCTTACAAGCAAATACATTCGACAGGTCACCTGCAGAGTATAGATCAAGTAACGAGTCCTGTTTAATTGATATATTTCAAAGGACTACTGATCATTTATTTTTATTGCAAAAAGCTTTTAAGGAAGCTCAACTCCTTCTAGAAACTTTGAAACGTAAGTCTTTTAATTTGCCTTCTTCTTACCGTCATCTTCGACAGTCATCGTCTTATCCCATCGCTCTCAAATAATGTATACATGCAACATGATCCTTATTCATAGCAAATTTTGTTTTTTTTTTTTAATAATTTAAAGAGGAATCGTATACGCAATCTAATATCTTCTATCATACATGGAGAGAAATATTATAGTAAAAATTACTCTATTCTATAGGAACAGTGGGATTTCCTCAACTTATGAAAATTTTTACTTTAAAAAATACTAAAAATTCCTACGTACATAGCAAAAATTGCTATTTATACAGTAGAGATTGCTATGTACATAGGAATTTTTAGTATGTTTTGTAGTAAAAATCGTCAAAGGTCGAGTATGTCCCATTGTTCCTACGAAATATAGTAATTTTTACTATAACACATTTCTCCGTGCATTGAAGCACATAAATAATTCCCCAAAAATTCCTGTAACCTTGAAAAATAATCGTTAGCCTACCAGCCGGAGTAGGCAGAGGCCAAACTACTCGGCTGCATAATCACCGTTGAAAAGCAGAAAATCAATCGAGCTCGCAAGTTCGTGCAGCGGGCGCCGGAGCACCGCAAGGTGAAATCTACAACGCGGCGACGTCGGAAAAGGAGGACGCTCGACCGTCTAGATTGTGCGCCACATCGCGAAATCCAGGCGGTGGTAAGGTGCGCGTTAAAAGCCGTTTTAACCCAATTATGCAGCGCGGCCTGCGCGGGAACCGCTCGGAGCCCGATCAATCGGCAGATGAGAATCTCTCCCCCTTTCGGCTGGTCAGCGGCAGCTTCCACGGGGTGCCCCGGTAACCGCGCGGCGCGCCTCTTGCCGAGAGATTGCGGGGCCTCTTGTAAGGCCCAGACGCCGGTTATAAGGCCCTTGGGCTGTAACAATGCACTCTCGTTCTTTTGCCCTGGCAAACTGCCTCTTCTCTCTCTCGCTCGCTCGCTCCTTTGGACTCGCAGTGTCTCGTAAATATAAATGATGCCGCGACGCGGTTATAGCCAAGCTACCGTACGAAAGTACGGCGAGTGCCTCCTCGGCTGCCCCATCCTCTCGCCTCTCCTCTCCCCCCCCCCCCTCACGTGCACATAGGCATATCGCTCGCGGATGCGTGCCGGCTGCGTGTATGCGCGCGAGGACCGGGAGTTAAAAATCCGGAGAGCTAAAAGGAGGAGGAAGAAAATGTCCGGAGGCGAGAGAAAGAGAGCGCGTCCGTGTGTGTGCGCGTGTGCGCGAGAGAGTGAGAGTGAGCAGGTTAAGAGCCCCGGCCCGGGGATCAAGACTATAGACGTGCATTTTCACACTCTCGGCGCGCGGCTTACACGCGTACGTACAACGTGTTCCTCCGCCGATCGGGAACAATGCATCGCGCCGCCGGCCTCCGGGGCCTTGTATATATGACTTTAGCGTCGATTGCCTCGATTTAGCAAGCTAGTCACCGAGACTGCTTCTCCTCGCGCTCGCGCAATCAAAGAATCGCTCTTTTCCCTTTTTCCCCATTTGCATATCCCGGGGATATTTATAGCCCCCGCGACTCCATGTTTCATTCAATCTTTCTTCCCAAGCTAATTATTTCGCATTGAGACGTATACATTTCTGGAGGAATGTATATATAAAAAATAAAAATATATAAATGTGTGCGGAGTCCTCTCGCGCGAATCGAAACTTCACGCACAGGCCGTACCCCCTCTTATCTCGCACAAATTGATTAAGAAGTTTATCCAGACTTATCGCTCCGCCTCGTGACAAATTTCTTTCGTTCGCACGACGAATGCCGCACGATATTCGTTCATTAATTCGCACGGAACAGTATCATTGCGCAAGGAATTCGAGTAGAATCGCTCGATTTTTAGCCTCGGCGCGAAAAAAAAAGGTCCAGTTAGCACCCTATAAATACTTCAAAGCCGTCCGTCAAGCGAAAGCGCGGGGAAGTGTGTACGAAGGTGTCGAGCTAAATTATTCGCCGAGTCCCGCATGAGATCTGGCGGTTTACATCACTTGTATTATAATGTTAATGATCGGTAGTGAGTCACGCGCCCGCGCAATATATCGCCGGCTCAATGACTGCATAAATCGCGCCGCGCCACTCGCATTTGTATCTCGCGCGCGCGCGCGCGGACTCTAATCGTCCGGGGGCGCCGCTCGCGCACTCCCGGACCTTTTCCCCGCGAGCATCGGCGAATTATCGGGCCCCGCGAAATTAAGTGCCTCCCGATCGGCTTCTTCCTTTCCCTGCCGGCGCGATGACTGCTGTCGCCGCGCGCGCGTCTACATTGTCTTCGGCATTACCTTGTTAGTCCGGGAAATATATTATTCGCCCATTCGCCGATAGCAACTCCCAATGGCTTAATTGACGCACTCGCGTACGTTTGTTTTATCGCGGCCACGTGTTTATATTACAGCGCCTTTTCATTCGCTGGATGGGCGTTTCGAAACGTTGATATAGTTGTTTCAGAAGTGCGAAAATATCCTTCCTCGTATAAAGCTCGCGCCAGGCTAATTGACTGATAGCCGAGATCGCCTTATCGATTTCGCGAACGATTAATGGTACTAGTTTTTCCTCTTTTCCTCGCATATGTACGCGCCATTTCTCACTCTTATTATGTACTTCATTGTTTTTTTTTTTTTTTTTTTGTATCGATCGCCGATAACAATCGGCGATTTATTATTAGAACTTGCGTAAAGAAATTGCGTTTCAGCCAATTAGATGATCGAATAGAGAGAACATTCTGGGAATTAATAATGGCTTGTCTATACTTATTGTTATTGAAGCGTATTAGTGTCAATATCACACATTTATTACACAGCGAGCGCATTAGATTTGGACAAACAAGAGCAGTCTAGCGATCCCCGGCGAACTTCTCGGAAGGAATTCAGGCTCATATCGATGAGTATTGAACTCAATTTTCTCCTCGCTTATACTAATTCGCCTATGCGCGCCCGGAGCGCGCGACGCGCGTCTGCATTCCCCAGTCTCGCTTTCTTTTCATCTTCTAATTTACAGGCTTTTTTCGTCTGCCGATGAAAAAAAAATTAAAAAAAAAAAAAGTGAGCTGAAGGCTACCGCAGGCCGCCGAGGCTGCAAGATAAGCGCGCGCGGCCCGCGGCAATTACTCGCACCCTTCGCGCGCGCTGCTCTCTCTCTCTCGCCGCGCAAAAGGACGAGCAAGAAGTCGTGGGCGGTGGAGGGAGGCCTAATTTAAAAATTTGAGAAGCTACGCAGTCAAGGCGATTTTCACGCATCTCGTCGAATTACGGCCCGGTGGCGGCGGCGATCCTGCTCTCTCTCGCGCCCTTCTTTTTCTTCGCGCTGCATCTGTTAATAAACGCTCGCTGCCTTCGTCTCGCTCGCTCTCCCGGGAGGAGGAGGCAGGGGGAGGAGACGGAGGAAGGTGAAGTAGGTGGCTGCGGCGAGGCGAAGGGCGAAGAGGGGGCGGCGGAAGGGGGGAGATGAGGATGAAGGGAAAAGAGGGCGGGACAGTCCATTAGGTGGTATCGGGACCATCGCACGGTAGCACCACGCTCTCTGCATCTCAATGGGTTTCGCCGTGCTCGGGAGCGAGCGAGACCGACTGATAGGTTTGGGCCCTCGCGTTCCTCTCTCATGGCCTTTGGCCGCTGCTGCGAGTGGGAGAGAGAGAGAGAGAAGGCGAGCGAACGACGCCAATGGCAGCGAATCCCTTCGGGATCAATAGCAGTCGGGAGCAAAGTGCTTGCCGGCTCGGTCCCTCTCCCTTTCTCTCTCGCCTCCTTGAGCTCCGTCTCCGTCGCTCTCCCGGTCCTCCGGTCGGCGGACAACACCGGTAGCCCTCGCGGCGTTGTCTTCCGATTCGCCGCCGCCGCGGACGCCGACGATATACATTGCTACCTTGATCTTGCACGCGAGGTAGCTGAAAACCAGACGGAGACTACGCCCAGGGAGAGGAAGGCTTTTGCGCGCACACGTACACGAGCCAAGCGTCACTTGTGCTGGTTGGACCTCGAGCGACTTGCTTGCAGCACCGCACCTTCGATCCTCCTTCGCGCCAATCCTTAAGGTTCATCTGGGCTTCTGTTCGTTTTGTCAGGAGAGTCATAGTTTGTTTTAATCTTCGAGGTCGCACCTTATACAAATAATTGCAGATTTCATTTATGCCAGGCCCACCATTGCATCTACCGGATGTTCTGATCAAACTAAAAGTACTGTGGATAAATATCCCTATTGAAAGAGTCTTATAAAACTCCATAAAATGGTGCAAAACCCGCTTAAAGCTGATAAATAATTTATCGGATTTTATAAAATTTGCAAATTTTCATAGTATTTTATAAGATAGTTTCTACGGGGATGTCTTTTAGGCTCTTTTTTAAGGGTGGAAAATATTTTCAGATTTTTTTTGCATTAGTAGAAGATAAAAAACACATTCATGATTAAATTTAAAGAAACTAATATAAAAGCAAGATACAAAGTAGATACGAGGACAGAAGAGTTATTGTAAAAATTACTATACTATTTTGTAACCAAGGCATAGTCTTGATAAATAAAAAAATTTATTAGAATTGTAGAGTAAAATTTACTACACTTACTTTTTACTAAACTTTTTCATTTTTCGAATATATTCTTGCATAATAAAGTAGTTTAGCAATTTTTACTAGAACTTGGTTTTCTCTGTGTATAAAGAAATATTACACTTATATAGTGGCACTATCTTATTCTCAATACAAAAACGTAGAAATTATTTTTATTACATAATAACATTGCAGGATAATATTGCTTTTTTTTAATTAAAAATCATTTTCAAATTAAAAATTTCACGACTAACGCTTACACTTTAAGATAAAGTGGTCCGGAAAATTAAATTACAATTTAATTTCGGCTCAAAGATCGAAGTAAAGTAATCGCATTTACACGGACCCAAACGGAATGAAAAATAATTAAGGGCTACGATTCAGTACCCCCAAAAGAAATACACATAAAATCAGAAAAAAAAAAAAGAGAGGAGTCGACCGCACGACCGACAATTGGGCAGGGCCCTCGCGAAATTCAATGAATTTCACTAACAGGACAGTTACGCCCATTAAAAAAGGCCTTTTTTCAATGACTCGGCGAAACTGATTGCGAGCACGCGCGCCGCTAAAAATAAAAAGCGCACCCATGGCCCCGCGTGTACGCCGAGCGAGCTCGTGGCCAGGATTTTTATCGTACAAAAAACGAAGAGGCTCGCGCGTCGCGCCGCCTGACCACCGCGGACTCGCACATCTCAATCTAAAAAATCCATTAGCCCCCACCCCTTCGCTCCTTCTCTCTCGCACTCCCGGCGACCATTAGAGCGTAGCGGGACGAAGGGACCGTGGAGAACTGGTGCACGCGCTGGGAGGCTCGCTAATGGTCAGCTTAATCGGATTATGCGACGAATTGAATTATATGGGGAATTGCATTTGTTTTGGCGTTTTCGCGTTCCGCGGATCCGCCTCTCTCTCTCTCTCTCCCACGTCGCCGCGGCGGATAAATGTATATCTATATGTGTGTGTGTGTATACGTGTTCACGAGCGTCGCAGGACCTCTGCGGTCGGCTACTAATGAGCACTCGATGATGAAGGCGCCCGCGCACTCTCCGGCACCGCACGCGCCTCCGTCTACACGCGAATGCATATATGCATGTATATATATGCGGCCCATTGATTCTGCGAAGGAGAGGAGGTTGCGTGATGCGCGACCGAGCGCTGATTATTGAATTTAAGTACGCGCGTAAACTGCCCGCCGGCCATAAATCTTCACCGTCGACTGTCAGTTCCGTGGACGACGTTTTTCTTTCGATTTTTATGAAATCGCATAACGCTCGTTACGTATATATACATACCGGGAAGTCGCCTCGATATTTGCATCCTGATGCTTCGGATAAATATGCTATTTTTGCATTCTCCGCGGGGATAACTTTCCTTCGTTTTAGAAACATTATTATAATCGTATTCTTCTTTTTTTCTTTTTTTTTTTTAAAGTTGAACGCTCTCGCTTTGAGCGATTTCCCTGCCCGTTAAGAAAAAAAAAATGCCGCTCGTGCTAAATCACGGTTATGAAGTTGGCGATTTAATGAAGTGTCTGCCGCCACGGTTTTTAAATTTCTTATTCAATCGGGTGACTCGTTGGTAGACTAAAGTAACAATTAGATAATTAGTGAAACTGTGGATATACAGTTAGAGAGTGGTAGTTGAATTTTAGCGTCTAATAAAATTTTTTAGCCCTAATAAAATCTGTAAATTGCTTTAGTTTGATTAATGCTTAGAAGATGTACGATTCTGTAATTACTCGAATGACTTAGGTACACGTAAGCGCCCATCAAAATTAATAAGTGAGCGCATTTACACTCGAAACGTTTTAAAGTGGTCGCACTAAAAAAAGACAGAATTTTTTTTTAGTTGATTTATTACAAAAAATGGTGGTATAATTATTTTAGATGCTTATTAAGTGCGATGATATTTGTATTAAGCTGTTATTAATTTGTATTTGTACATAACGTAAATAAAAATCATTCACTAACAAATGATTCTTATTTAACATTGTGCTTAACATATGTACAGATAACAGCTTTTAAATTTTAAATCAGATATATTAATAAGTATATTACATTAATAATGAGTCTACAAAGGTGTTGAAGCAATCGCCATAATTTTTCACGTACATATATATACTCAATTTTCAAAAAATCGACAAAAGAGAGTTAAATCCTCCGGTATATAACTGTTCCTAAAAAAATGTATTTTTCCCATTATCAAACGATGAAACCAAAATATTTTAATTTGAAAAAGAAAACAGGTTACTCGAAAAAAAAAACGATCAAAGCTAAAAATGCCGACCAGCTACTTCGCGTTTCCCATACCTATATCGATCATCAAAATTTCGTCGCGTGTACAAGACGACGGTCACCGAGGTACGGCCGTGCGGCTTCGTCGGCTGGTTTAACTGTACCGTGACCTCCTCTAGGCGAGCGCCGCGTCGAAATTCTTCATCGAGGTCTCTCTTTCGTGATCTTCGGCCTTGATCGAACGGCTTAGGAAGATTCCACGCGAGCGCCTGGATTTCGGCAGTCGGCGGACTCGTCGACACTCGATACACCACGGCGTGTCAAGTGCGCCCGTGCTGCACGCGATATACTCCCAAATTGATGTAACACCAGCTTTCATCAATCATGCTGATCCGCTCGAAGGTATAGTATACGTGCCGCGGCGTAGCGTCACGCTACGCTCGTTTTAAGGCGCCGTCGCATCTTTTTTCCTAATAATTTCGAGAGAGAGAGAGAGAGAGAAAGAGGAACCCGCATAAAAAAATTTAAGTTGGGATAAAGTTTATCCAAAGTTCATGTTTGGCGGTCGTTGATATGAACATGGGCAATGAGACTAAGTACACGGAGAGAAAAGTTTAGTAAAAATTACTATACTATTTACTAATGGAGGGACAGACTCGATTAATAAAAAATTTACTAAAAAGAATCGTACAATTTTCTAGACTTACAGTAAATTTTGCTACAAGTGTAGCACATTTTACCATACTTTCTAGTAAAATTTTTATTTGCCGAGCCTGTCCCAGCACTATACTAGTCCCTATTATTAGGGACCATCCATACTAGTCCCTACTATTATTATTACTACTATTAGTCCCTAAGTTTGTATTTAATTAACAATCTAGAGCCTCGAATTTCACCGACTGTCTATTTGTAAATTATTGTTCTCTTTAAAGTGTAATGACACATTTTGTATACAACCTTGTAATATTTATGAGTATTTATTTATTATATGTATTTATATATGTTTTGCCTTAAAGGCGAAGAAAAGGCTACCTGTCTATCTATCTATCTACAAAGTAGTAATTTTTATTAGACTTTTCTCTCCGTGTAATAAGTAATTTTGCAATACTTTGTACAAACTTCAGATGAAGTTTTTCTTAAATTTAAAAGACGTTCACATGACGAACGCTGAAAACAAATAAATGTAAAGAATTATTTTCTATAACTTCAGCGGTAATTTATCCGTTTATATCGCGCATCTACAAACTTCTATAAAATATAAGAGGCAAGTTCGGCAAAGTCTCATTGCCCATGTTCACATGAACGACCACCAAACATGAACTTTGGATAAAAATTAGCCTAACTTAAATTTTTTTACGCGGGAAAGGACAGAAAAACTGCATGGTGTTTGTCGCTCTAGTTTCTGACCAATCGGCATTCCTCCCTGGTAAGATCAGCGAGCGGCGTTACCCTCAGTCTCGGCGATATTGAAAGTCGGCGATTTAGTATCGCTCGACGTCATAACGATAAAATGCATCACGCAACAGCGGCAGTCGACGACAATGTTGTAAAGCGTCGCGCTGCGCGAAGGCCGAGGCGCGCGCTTCGATCGGCGACGGCCGCGCGAGGTGAGGTAAGCCCCCCGGAGCCCGAAGGTGGTCGAACGCCGACTAGATTTTCCTGTCAATAAATCAACGCAAGTGGTATAGAGCGCCTGGCCTCGGCATTTCAGGCTAGCGCGCGCAGGCCGCTCCCTGCTTCCTTATTCATGCGCGCCGAGCTCTCGACAGTCGCCCGGCGACGGCCGGGAGAGCAGCGATCTCCGCCGCGCTCTGAAAAAACATCATCCTCCATTACCGTCCATCTTGCGCCCGTCGTCGCGACTTCCAATCCTTCCTTCCCCCCTTCGATCTCGCGAATATCGCGCGCAGCTCCTCTCCTTTACTTCGCCCGATTCGCGCGCGACCACCTGAGTCCTCGTCTTTCTTTCCCCCTTCGTATGTGTCTGATTTTTTTTTTTTATTTACTTTTTATCCATGCCTCTGATTTTTTTTGTGCTCGAGTCCGAGAGCTGCACAGCTCGCCGCTGAAAATTGTCCGCTTTGTTCTTTTATTGATGCGGCAGGCGGCGTTTCCTTGGATTACGCGATTATAAAGTCGCGCGAGCCGATCTTTCCTCCGCCTTTCTAATGGCGTCGTAAGTCTGACGGAACTTTTTTGCTCGGCGCGTGCGAAGCGCGGCTACAAAAAAAAACTGCTCCCTGCGATTGATGAGCTTCGCTTTGCCGAGATGTACGGGAGAGTCGAGCGGCTGAAAAAAAAGTGATGGAAAAAAATGGTCGGACTGTTTTTGCGCTCGCGATTTTGCGGTGAAGAAAAAAAATTCTGGATATTAGTATAATTCGAGGCGCACAAAGGCCAATTAACAGTTCTAGCCTATTTGGTTGATGATAGTTTAATGGACTTACACACTGATTTATTATGACTCTAATGATTCTTTTTAATTTACTGATTCTTGCTTTAAGGGTTTATTTAAACTCGTATTGAGGCTTTTAATTTGTGTATGGTGTACACATTTCTAAGATACTCAATTGATGCACATATTTATGTTTAGAATCATTGTATCATAAAATGAAAAACTGCATCTATCATGTGTAAAATTGAAATTTACTTAATTCATGTGTGAACACATGGGAATTGATATTTCTTCAAATTTAAGGAAAATTTTATGTTAAAAACGATTCATCTACTTTTTGTACCGATCGTTAATTACGATCACGTGTACCGAAGATTCGACAAAAAACTTTATATTAAAAAATCGCAAGCAGAATAATTAGCGTTTCACGATGAACAATTATAACTGATGCTATTAATCTACTTAAATACCTGGGCTAAAAAAAAATGTTATAATCGATTTTTAAATCCCAGAAGTACACTGTGTGGGTCCGTACGACGATATAAAGAGCTCTAATGACCTTTACCGCGAAAATTCAGCAGTTTGATAAAAAGCTCGGTACCTGTATATAAAAGCGTAACCTGCTCGATATCGTAAAGTCGTCTATAAAAATACGCGAATTTTATGAATCTCCGTAAAGTTAAACATTATCGTCATATTTATGCACCGGCGGAGGTTTTATTTTTTTACATCCACGGCGAAGCTCAATCGTAGTAAAGAGTTAGTAAATTGCGCGGTGCTCGAGTTTCGCTTCGTTCGGCGCTTGTAAAACGAGGTTACAGAGACAGTTAGCTAGCGCTTAACGACGCACTTCAATCTGCGATTCCCTCGCGAAACGAAACGCCGATGAGCAAAGTAAATTCAAACGTCCATTTTACGATAGATCACGCCTTACTGCCGCGCTAATAGCGTAACATTTCAATCGCGTCGTACATTATCGAGGCTCCTGGCGCATTATCGCGCGTGTCGATACTCCTCTCCTCCTCCCCTCCTCTCATTCTCTCTCTTCTCTCTCTTTCCTTTTTTCGTCATCCGCCGGCCGTCGGTAGATTAAATTACGAATGATAAATGTAAGCGCGGCTTTGGAGAAAACGAGCGGCACGGCGGACTACGAGCGGGAGGTGCGCGAGCGCGTTAACTGGACATTGGCTACCGTGGAGCCGAGCGACGAGGCGGGGGCAATTCCGGACGGATGTACGAGGAGATAAAGTGAAATGGCGTCGCCATTTAATTGGAGCTTCTGACGCGTTTCTGGCATTAAGTATGATGTTGCGTTGAGTTCAATTAAAATGGAAATCGAGGATCCTTTCCTTCTCTCTCTCTCGCTCTGCGACTCGCTCTACGCAACTTCCACTTTGTCGAGCGCTGTTCCACCGTCTCCCTTCCACTCCCGCTGAATTTACACCTACAGCCGGAATCCGTGATGACGCGCTCACATGGACGCGCGCAGGTGGTGGTAAACACGTCGGCATCCCCTATATACTTGGCAGCTTCCAGAATACGCGCGCTGAAAGTTCGCGCGGTGCGCCGGGCGACGCTGTCTGAAAATAGTTGGAGCACGCACTCGCCTCCACGCTCCCTAATGAACTCCCGAGATTAGAAATCGTCGATCCTGCGAAGCCGCGCGGCGGATATCGGCCGCAATTAAAATTGAAATATCATCGGTGTGGTCCCTTCTGGCCCTCCGCGCGGCGCAGGGCGGCCTTGTTCTTCTCCCCCCGCGGAAAAGGGAGAGGAGCGGAGAGACCACGGCATTGATGAGCTGAAAAGGTTCGCTCTCCAATTAACATTCGTCCCTTTTAATTGATTCTCTTGATTCACTCGGTTTCCGTTATTTCTATTTTCGATTAAACAAGGCGCCTAGCCTGACGCTTCTTTGGTCTTCCTTTAATTACCTCTCGCCGTTTTAATTGATATCGGTGTAAAAATTTATGCGAGAAATTATTTGCTCTGCAGTAGAGAGTACAGTTTTTGCAATGAGAAATAGATTTTAGACTTTTGTGTTTCGATTATTATTAAACAATTAATCGATATCGGTGTAAAAATTTATGCAATAAATTATTTGCTCTGTAGTAGAGAGTGACAGTTTTTAGCAATGAGAAATAGATTTTAGACTTTTTTGTTTCGACTATTATTAAACAATTAATCGATATCGGTGTAAAAATTTATGCAATAAATTATTTGCTCTGTAGTAGAGTGTACGATTTTTGCAATGAGAAACTAAATTTTAGACATTTGTGTTTCGATTATTATTAAATAATTAATTGATAGTAGCTACTGTATAAAAGTATACTGACTTATTATAAATACCACAAGTATTTTAAATTTATTATCCTACGCGAATTACGCAGCACTAGGTAATCAACTAATTTTTTATTTATACTACAGTATTAAGTGTTTATAATGACTATCTATTAAATAATACGTTTTCTAAGAAATACATTAATTCATATAATGCAAAAAAATGTGCAATATATATTAAATTGATGACGCAGTCGAGCAATTTTCCTTCCTCGCAAAAGGAAAAATCGTTCTTCTTCAAGCAGGAATTTTCCACGATCTGCAGATTGTATTTTCCAGATAAAATTCATATAAAAATAAAATCCATTAAGTTGGTGCTCTTTAGATAGCATACAAAAAAAACATACATTTTCTAATTCTCATTTTAAAACGACATCCCCCGCTCTCTAAATCTAAAAATGTGAAATTCACTTGGAAAACGTGAATAGTGAGACATTTTATATGAGAAATCGTTCACACATTTAGCATGTGAACGACTTTTCGCGTACAAGGAGAGAAATGTTATAGTAAAAATTACTATGTTCCGTAGAAACAGTGGGATATACTTAACTTATCAAAATTTTTATTATAAAAAATACTAAAAATTCTTATGTACATAGCAATTTCTACTATATAAATAGCAATTTTTGCTATGTACATAGGAATTTCTAGTATGTTTTAATTATAGTAAAAATACGGAATATAGTAATTTTTACTATAACATTTCTCTCCGCGTGTAAAATGTCACTATTCCCATTTTCACTATTCACGTGTGTAGATTAAGACGTAATCCCGATTTACCGGCAAATGCACGAATCGATCGCGTTGTTTAGACATATCTATTAAGGATCTTCGACTCTGTTGTGCACTGCTCGTGCTCTATCCCTCTTATTTCAACTTATAATCGCGAATGAGTCGGAGAGGCCGAGAGACAAGCGGCGTAGTTAAAAGCGACGCGCGAGCTGCCGCTGCCCCCTTGCCGAGGGACTTAATAAGACGTCGTGACTCGGCACTACGTCAAGCCCTAAGTGATCGGGTAATTGTACATTAAACCGTACATAATAGAATTATCGACGGAAAAGAAGCAGCGTCGGCGGCAGCCAGTCGTGCCGCACACTTCAGGGGCAAGGCCGCTCGCGAGAGTCCCCCGTCGCGGACTCCGTAAGTGCGCAAGCAATGCGCTTCTTTTTCTTTTTCCTTTTTTTTTTCACTTCACCTCTTTAACCTTTTTGTGTGTGTACCCGCGCGTGAACGTTTCACGCGCCTCGCCGGCCGAGTGTTTGCTTAAGACGATTCCGCTGACGCTTGCAGTGGCCACCGCGAGCCTCGGAAATCGAAAGTGTGATTCTGAATCGCTTAATGTCATTTAATCGTCGAGTTGGTTAACTTTGACTGACGTTTCTTTAAATATTCACTCTTTATCTAGTCACTTTTTACCTGGCGCTTCGTGTAAATATTGACAAATGATTTTTCTCCAGATCGGGGTCACCAAAATTCTCGTGCGCGATAAAAGTGATTCGATTTGACGCGCGTTCAATGCAGTTCGCGTGCGCCTGCAATTCGATTAGTTGAAACCTCGAGAAATGTTTTTATTTAAAAGCTGCACGAATAAGTGTTCTTATACATCGGTAATAATTTTTAATTTATTCGCGCAATTCTTGTTCGATATAATAACTTCAGGTATTACGAATTAATTTTAAAATAATAGTAGTTTAAAATTATGATAAAATGTATCGTATCGCGTTCATTAGCGAATCACTTAAAATAGTTAAGCGAAGATCGAAATTCATTTTGAATTGAATAATTTTCTATTTAATTTTCTTCAATGTCCGTAAATTTCTTGCTTCAACACTTAACGCAAATATCAGTCAGGCTTCGCTTAATATTTTGAATCTAATCTGAAGACTCGATATTAACATATCCGTAATTTACACAAAAACTCGTTCACATCGCGGGTATGCACTCAAGTGCGAGGCGACACAGGTCCGCGCAAGAAGTAACCATAAAATCATTGATATAGAGTGTTAGGAGGCTGCGCGATACGAAGACCGATAAAAAAAGAAGAAGTGTCGCTCGTTGATTGGAAATTATGCCAATTTCACTTATCGAGCTGAAGCGCAGGGAAATTACGCGAAGTGAACACATTTCTCCGGCGAAACGTATAGGCAGGCAGAAGTTGTAATGAGGGAAAAGGAAGAGAGCGAAGGGAGCAGGAGGAAGAAGAGGAGGCGGAGGACGAGAGAGGAAGAAGAGAGCGAAGGGAGCGGGTTTCGAGCCTCGCATCAAGCCCGCCGTTGGGTCTGGAGCCGGGGAGCAGCTCTCGTGTCGGTTTATTAACCGCAGGTCAATTCGCAGTTTAGAGACTGCGAGATAGAGAGCCCGCGCAGGAGCAAGAGCGAGAGAACTTTATAAGGCGAAATGATCCTTGCGATAGGGATTCATTAACCACCGTTAATTAAGACATTATCACGTCATAATGATCTCTCGGCGTGCTTTAATGAATGAATGAAACACGCCTCATAAATAATTAATCCCCCCCCCCTCCGATTAAGCCGTGACCATCGGCCATGGCCATGCGCGCCGCGTGTGTGTGTGCAGTCGCGCACTTACACGGCCGAGCGCGACCGGGAGACAAAGCGAGCAAAAAGAAAATTCCCAAGATGATAAAGGTCTTCGGTTTGTTTTAGCCGATCTCCGGACCGCCGGCTCGCTCTACATGTCCGCCTTCCTCTCCCGCGGCCACCTACCCTCCTCTGCCCATGTGCCCCCCTTCACCAAGACCAAATCATTAAAACCTCGGCGAGATTTTCGAGACGCTCGCGCTGATAAGCGAGCGATCTATTTAGCGGTCGGCGTACAAAAGGAAGCCTCAACCTTTTTTTTTTCCTCCCGACTCTTAACGGGCAAAGATTGATTGCCGCGGCACGTTGACTCCTTGATTCTCATTACTTATGAGCGTTTCACTTTAATATCCGCCTACCGACATGCGATGAATTTATCTTAATGCACTCCTTAATCAGTAATTAAAATGCCTGGATTTTTTTTTAAATGAGAATTTTCGAATAACTCAATTAAGTATGTACCCTCCTGGACTTTAAAACTGTACCCGGCGCTGTAAACATGTTTGCTTTATGGAATTAGCTTTCTTCCTTTTCAGACAGCGAGAAAAGTTTACGTGCCCACTAAATTAGGCTTTCCTCGGATTCTTTTGATTTAATCTCCTCTGAATAAATCCATTCATCATCAACCTTTCGTCTATTTTCCAAAAATAAGGCCAATTATAAAGCTTATTCGACGATTAAAAAAAAAAGCTAGTAAAACAAAAAAAAAAGAGAAAGGAGTGATATTTATGAATATTAAATTTCCGAATAAACATCGATTAGGAAGAAGAAAATTTAGAGTCCGGCGGGAATATACACTGAGAGAAAAAACTTTCAACGCGTAAAAAAAATTAAGTTAGGATTAAATTTATCCAAAGTTCATGTTTTGCGGTCGTTGATATGAATGTCTTAAAATTTAAGTAAAACTTCATCGGAAATTTGTATAAAGATTGCAAAATTATTTATTATTTAGTCTCACTGCCCATGTTCATATCAACGTCCGCCAAACATGAAGTTTGGGTAAACTTTATCCTAACTTAAATTTTTTTACGCGGGTATATTGTGATTAGGAAGGAAGTGACAGTTTTATCAAGTGAGAATTTTTTATATGAAAAATAGTAATTTTTAGTACTCAAAATTTAAAAAATTACTATTTTAATACTAAAATTTAATACTAAAAATTAATATAAAATATTAAAATAACTATTTTAATACTAACTTCTATTTTGAGTACTAACAATTGTTATTTTCCATACTAAAGTTTCTCGCTCGTCAAGACTGTCACTCATTTTCTAATCACAATAGTAATTTTTATTAAGTTTTTTCTCTCGGTGTAGGTAAGAAAAGAAAGAGGTGGCAGTGTACGGAATTCTTCAGCAGAGGCCAGTCCGCATCGCGACAACAAAGCCATTTCCATGAGAAGGATCGTTCGCGCGTTAGGGTCACGGCCTAAGTGTCAGTAGACACTTGGCTTTAATGGTGCGCCTCGACAGCCTCCGGATCGGACGTCGACGCCGAGGCGCAGCGCCGTTAATTCAAAGCGCGTCGCGAAAAGCGCGACCTCGATCCGCGCCGAGGAGGGGGAGGCTTGATCTACGATACGCCAGTCTCCTAGGATATTTCCAGAAAATCCGGTATTCGCCTGCCGCCTAAAACCTGCCCTTCTTCCGCTCGCTGCTGCACGGAGAGAAGGTCCGAGTAGCTTATAATACCGAGAAGGCGAAATGTCGCGAGCGTTATATTGTCCGCGCGACTTTCCAGAGAAGTGTTTTAAGCGTTACGAGCGCGGGTTTAATACCTGCCAGTTTTACGCCGACTGGTCGTGTGTGAACTTTTGCGCGACCGCGGCATCGGCGCCGAGCGCGAGCGTACTAGGTCACATGTCAAGAGCGTTCCAGGGGAAAAAACTCATTGCGTGCGAAATAAATGTAAAATAGGTTATTTAAAAGCTCGGTCACATTTATTTTTTAACGAAATCTACATGCTCGCCGCGGCTTTATAAAGATTTTTCTACTTTTTTGCATGGCTCTGCTTCGTTTTTTTTTTTTTTTTTTTTTGACGTCCAATATAAGTTCAACTAGTTGCAGTCTCATTGGCTCGCGCGCGCGCGCGCGTGCACTTTCGAGCAAAGGAAGAAAAATTAACAAGTAATATTTTCAAATGCGACGCGCTGGAATCTTTTACGTAAAAACAGAAGCAATTTGCAGCGGAGAGTTACTTCTGTTTAGAAAAAATTATTTGTCTTTTTAGCGGTGTATAAATAAAGATAAGTCATTTTCGAATGGCCTGCTAGCCAATTTCTAGAAAAATGAAACGTTTTCAAGATTTTCATATTTATAAAGTGAGTGGAGGCGCGTAGTAACTCACGTGAAATAAAAACAATGCTAAATATTTAGTTTTTTATTTTACTTTGTTTTCTTACTCCATTCTGCCTTCTTTTTTACGTGTAACGACGAGCAATTTATATTGACAGTTCCATTGATGTAATCGTAAATAACAATTTTTATTTGCCTACAATTATGGAACTTACACTTCAAAAGGTAGAGGGAAGATCGCAAAAACATAAGCGACAATGAAAAGAGAAATTCACCTTTTTTCATCTGCTTTCAGACGATAATCGAGGGACATCCTTCTTCCGTCCTCTTATACCCTTATTACAGGTACTTTTAAAATGCCCCTACGTAATTCAGCACGTGCAAATAATTATATCGCCGCACGCATTCTCCATTAATTTTATGTAAAAATAATACAATTTAATATTTTGCTCTCCTTCATATTAAATATTATTTATAACAATTTCTTTCTCTGACATATTTTATACAAATAATTTGAATACCCAATCAATTAACAAATAAATAGCTGTTTATGACAGAAAAATAAAACCATTATTTAATCGTACAGATGGTTTCATCAGATTATATCACATTCGCCGTTTTTGCAAGCACGTGAATTTAATACGCAAAGTTCGTCAGTTCGCGAATAACTAGAATCTCGCATATAAATTCTCAACGATAAAAGAGTAAGCGTTCATAAAATTTCCCGATTGAAACAAGGCATCATTAAAAAATTCCATAAAATTATCTTTTTAGTTCACTTTAAAAAAAAAAAGGAAGTAGTTGTTTCAAAGTAATTGCAACGGAAAACTGCATGGGTTTATTTAAACAAGTTCATATTTGCGAACAGATGTTTCGTTTACGAATACTAATTTGCCGAATTTTAGCATATTCCGCCATACGCGATGTGATGTGAAGCAGTGCATACAGACTCTTGAAACTCGCGCATTAAAATGCTACAAAACATAAAATAACACTTTAAATCAATACGGAAGTTATATTGTCCCCACCGGCACCTAGCTGGCGCACGTTGTAATGCAATCATGATATAAAAAATTTTATTGCCCGATAAAAGCTATAATAAAATGCACATGCTGAACATCCTTGAAAGTAAAAATAGGTCTATTAAACGTATTTCAAGAATTTCATTTCATAATAAAATTCGAGTAAAATAATTAATTGTTATATAACCGTGGCATTTATCTCCTTTTCATCTACTTAAAATTCAGATGCACCATTAACCACCGACAATTTTAGTGCTCTAAAATAATATTGCTTACTGCTTGCTCTTCTAATTAAAACTCCTATTATACTCGTTTTCCTCAAGATTAACAAGTAGTACTTCCGCTTTTTGTGTTTCACTTTTGAAAAGCAGGAAGCGAAAAAAAAACGAATCTGGTCAATTTGGAATTTGGTTTGCTCTAAATAATCCCCTGTTCCTTTGTACCTTTGTTACGTTATACTTTTGTTCTGCATTTTTTTTACTTAGTATAGAAAGCTCGTTAATTTGATTTAGTAGATTTTTTGTTTACAGAAAAAAAACAGTAACCTACTTATCTTAAAGGCAATTAATTCTCATTCGAAAACGATAACTACAATCTATTTAAATTTTTCTTCTTGTTGTTTGCATTGTTTTGCTGTTAAAAACCTTATCAAAAACTTCATTAACAAAGCACGCAGCACTTAAATAATTTCCAAACACAACAATAATTAAATAACTATATAAAATGCTCAATTACCCTGGAACACTGCAATTAATCCAGGTGTCCGCAAAATGCATATAAATTTAACTACTAATACTTCGAAGAATTTGCAATAAAAATTCTTTCAAAAAGTTACTTAACAATAAATCCAGAACAACTTTTACAGGAGCTCATAACAGCACCAAGACTTTAAAAACGTTAATAAACTTTTCGCTCGGCGCTCATTCTCCTTTATCTAAGCCTCCCGTAAATAGGCGCTGTGCAGTTCATATAATTTAATTAACTCGCGGCGAGAAAAATAAAACGCCGCGCTAAAAGAAATGAAGCGAGCGTATTAAGAGCAGGAGCCGGCTGCCAATTAATATCCAGCGATGCGTAAAAGATCCAAGCGAGGCTCGAAAAAAAAGTCGCGAGGTAAGAATAATAAAAAAAAAAGTGGAGACAGGCGTCACCGTGCGCAGCGAGCAAAGTGAAGGCGTGCACGCGGCGTTGCATTATATACATGCGGCGCGCACGCGGACACACAAATATGTGCGCACCAACACACGCTGAAAAGTGCCATATAGAAAACCGGCGCGCGTTCTGTGGCGCCGATTGCGCACGTATAAGACGACGACGGTGGCAGCGGCGGCGCACCCAAGGCTCACTTTGTCACCGAGACCTCATTCGCTCGCGCAGAAAAGAGCATATTCCGAGCCGGCGGCGACGCTGGTACCACTGTGCGTTGTGCTTTCTTGAGAGTCTCCTCTCTCGTGTACCTGCCGAGGCGACGGCGACGTCTAAAGCCTCCGCGAAAGTGCTTTGGCGCCTAATCGCTCTTGCCTCGCTACTTTGACTCCTCTCAGGCTACCGCCTATTATACAAACTGTGGCAGCTCACGCGACGTCGAGTGTACACTCGGTTTTTCAGAATTTTTTTATCGCTACGCGGGACACCTTCTTATTTACGCGGAACGATTTTTAATTTATTTTTCACCGGCGGCTTTTGAACGCGCGATTGATGATTTTTGTTTGTTTGTTTATGCAATGCTTTCGAAGTGCAGGAGCGCTGCGCGTTTGAGGATCTCGAATTCTTCCCAATTTGACGATTGTCACTTCGGATTAGCTGAGAATGAAAGTATTATGAAATTTTTTTCACGAGCGACGTTTTTTTTTTGTTGTTGTCTCGTTATACTTGACGTATCCAGTCAAGCGTTTAATTTATAACCGTAGGAGTCTCTACTGGAGACTTTTCGAAGCCGAACTAATCGATCAAAGAAAAAAAAACATTAAGTTATGCGTGGTTTAGAAGGATTTATGATGATTGAACTTGGAAAGCGATTGAAATAATTAACTTTTATACCCCACTATGACGCCCGGTGTAGAGCTGCGAAAGAACGTGAAGGGAATGCTTAAAATATTGGGACATTTCTACTTATGCCATTTTTTTGGCAAATTGCTCAATAAAGTTGTATCGGCGGAATGTACCTTGCATTTCCTATCCAATGTAAAATACGAGTTAACATTTATTTCTTCATTTTTAAAGTATATTTTCAATTATTTCTAATAAATCTACAAGAACGTAAACGAGAAAGAATTTTAAGTTCGCCTGCTTATCTAACATTTTGAGATAAGTTTTGTAAAAATAGAAATAAATATCAAATTAGAGAAAGGGTGAAAAAAAAAAAATAAACGAAAAATCATATTAAAGGGAATGGAACTTTTTATTTCAAAGTGTCTTACAAAGATGATCATTGTCGATATAAATTAAGGTCATTATAAAAAATGTGTGATGGGAGCAATTTTAAAAGAGTAGCATTTAATCAATCCTGAATATCTTAAATAAACATGTAAAAAATGTCTTCCCGTCGTAGATCATTTATTAACAATCTGTAATAGGCTGTATAATTTATTCAGCGTTAGAACATACATTAACAAGAACAAAACAAATAAAGAATAATAATTTTTTTTTTTCAAATTCAACCGATCGTCTCGCATTAAATTCAGAAAAGTAGTCTCCTCGAGCCTGCTCAAATTAATTAGTCACTTTAAACGTTACTATTTATCTAAATAAACGAAATTCCCCGTCATCCTCCAGAATCAATTTATTTCTCTCCCGAAGCAAACTAATTCTTAATAGCTTACGCATTAAACGAAACAAACAGCCCGACCCAAAGTGACGGCTTAAAAATCGAGTTCACCTCCTTTTCTTTTCATCAATCAAAGATACAAACGAGACCAGATTAATCATCCGCTCGGGGTTCATCGCCGTGCACTTTTCGCGGATTAAAAAATCGCCTCGTTACAGTCGCGGCCGTAACAAATTTCCCGAAACGCTCTTAAAAAAAAAGAAAAGAAAAAACGATACCCTCAAAATCAACAATGTCATTATTCATTTCGGTCTTCGGCGCATCCCCCGTCGAACTCGAGCGCCCCCGGCCGCACGCCAGCGCCGAAGATTGGCAAGCGAAGGCAATTAACGGACTTTCCATTTAAGATAATAGATGTCCGAGAGGGTCGGAGTTTCGTGCGCCGGCGCCGCTGCGGGTATACAAGTATATAACCGAGCGCTTTGAAAGTCCCGCTACGGGGGGACAATGCGTTTCCACGCCGAGATCGGCTTTGACCTTTCTGGAGGCTCTCGCGCCGATCGTCTCTCTTTCTCCGGCGTAATAGAGCGCAACAGTTCGCGCCACCTCTCTTTTAGCTCCTTCGCTTATTACCCCGGCGAGTGCTCGCGACGAAGGCGCGAAAGCGCGAGCATTATGTGCGTCTCGCTCTCGGCCGGTCATTCATTAGCGGAGTGCAGTCGGGAGGAGGGCGAGAGCCTGCGCATTACAAATGCATTGGATAATAACCGCGGGTAAGTATATACGCCGACCCGCGGAAGGTCACGCGCTGCGGAGCTTTTTTTCGCGCTCGAAATCGCGAAAGAGACAAAAGCTCCGCGACACCCTCTTCGCGGATTGTATAATACACCGCGGCGTGCGGATAAAGACAGTATACGCGCGCGTTTAGCTTTTTAGTGTACTTTTTCCTTTTATTTCGAGGAGTCTATTGTTCTCCCTTTTGCCGGGCAATTAGACCTCCGCGACTGATACATTTTTTCTCTCCGCAGTGTACGAGTATTCGCGGGCGTACTCGCTAAATCTGAGAATGTGAATATAGTGACATTTAATAAGTGAAAAGCCGTTCACATGATAAATATGTGAACGATTTTTCACATACAATATGTCGCTATTCACATTTTCCATGTGAATTTCACATTTTCAGATTTACAGAGTGATTAGTTTTAGGCAGATTTAAGGATTTCTCACTTCCAGTACCATGATGACTAATAAATTCCACGAGATTCCATATTAAAAATTTTAGTTTAAATTTTAATTGTTTAAAAAGTTTAAGTTTAATTTTAGTTTAAATTTTAATTGTTTAAATAGTTTAGGTTAATTTTAGTTTAATTTAATGTTTAAAATTGTAATTTAAGTTAAATTGCGCGAGGTTTATGATTAGCTATTCGAATTGAATTGGAAAACGAAAAAAAATATTGTTTGCAATGGAAGCCTTTTTTTATGGAGGTTCCATTGTAGGCGGGGAATCACAAATTACAAAGTGTATAAATGATTGTTACGCGGAGCTGAAGTGCGTTTATCAAAAAATATTTACGATTCTACGAACTTTAAAAGTAAACATACGTTACTACCGTTACTCGGTTATAATGCTTCGTGCAAGCATAAAAATTTTAAGCTCTATAACATAATATTAAAAGCCGCATTTCACATTAATACTTTTTTATGTGCTGCTATAAACATCACAATTATCGGTGTTTTGCAACAGTTTGGTTTTATAATTCTAGAATAAATGCCCACGCTATTGCATACCTGCGGAATACGAATCGGATTGCATATCGCCATAGTGAAACGAAACGAATAGTTGTAAAAAAAATAAAGAAAATCGAATTCAGCCGTATTCGTTTATCGATGATTAAATTGAAAGCACGAATTTCAAGCGAAACATAGATTTCGCCGCGTGGCGAAATTCCACCCGAAAAAAATGTGCATTTTCAATAAAATGTATTTTACGAGATGAAAAAGGTGCGCGCGCGCGCGACCAAAACGCACGGTACATACCCATCGGCTGCAAAACAGAAAATCGCCCTTTAAAAAGAAAAAAAAATAATAAAAAAAAATACAAGGGAACGCGGGCGAAAAAACAAACGACCGAAGCGGACGTATATAAAAAATATTACCGCCAATGAAAGTACGGTCGAATTAACCGTATCCGAGCGCGCAGAGATACAGGAGCATTTTTATGTGCCGCGGAACAATTATTCATGGCTGGGGTATTTATGCTTCTCGTACGGTTGGACGGGCATCCTCGCGCCGGCCATCAAACACGAAAAATCGACGGCAGTCGAATCGCCTCAGGGACGCGGCGGATTGCACGATCGCACATACGAATACCTCCGAGCGAGCGGCTCTTGGTGCCGAGCAGCCGCGCGCACATATATATGCAATATTGCGTCAAACCATGTGTTTGTTTTATTAATGCGGACCGCGGCCTTCGGGCTCCGGGCTTTCCATCGCGCCCCCACTATCCAGCGCCGGCGCGCTTTCTCACCCACACGGCCATCGGATTCGTTACGATTTATGGTAATCCACTGGATAGTTTAGAGGACGGAAATTGTCGGCGATTCTTCCGCAGGACCGACGGGTAATGCTTCTATTTTCAATTTTATTTTTCAACTTCGTTTACGAAAATCGCCATCGCAATTTTACGGGCGTCGCCGTAAAAATCAAATAATGTTATCGGATTCATAAAAATTTTGCTTCGTTGCGTGCCGTAAAAAAACGTTTTTGGCCCTGCCACGCATTGATTAGCTCAACGGCGATTTTCGCGGAATTTTTTTTTTTGTTCTCTTCCTCTTTTTTTTTTCATCATTAGTGTGCGATATGAAATGTGCGTGAGTATAAAGCTCGCTTTTTTTTTTGAACATACTGATTAAAAATGAAAAAGATTAATTATGCAGAAATTCTGACCCGGCTACTTTCAATTTCAGATAATGATAAAATTTTTTTTTTCTTTTTATTTTTTGGGTTGGACACGTGTCCAACATGCCACTCTATTACGAAGGCCGACTTGTGCACTCTTCACTAAAAGAATGTCAACATTTGAAAGGACCGAAAAAAGAGAAACTGCTATATATTTTTCTGTCCTCGCAGTTTAGAACTGTAGTATTTTATGTAAAATATTTTAACTCTATACTGTACTCTCAAGTCTACAAGAAAAGTTACAATTGAACTACAACTTTTCTACTTTGCGAAAATTTAAATATTTTTAACTGTATAAGCACCTATAACAATTGTATTTTTATAACTATATTTTTCAGCTTTTAAATCGTAGCACACGGAGAGAAAAATCTAGTCAAAATTACTATACTATTTAGAAGTGTAGGGACAGACTCGACAAATAAAAAATTTTACTAGAAAGTATGGTAAAATGTGCTAGACTTACAGTAAATTTTGCTACAAGTCTAGCAAATGTTACGATACTTTTTAGTAAAATTTGTTATTAATCAAGTCTGTCCCTCCCTTAGTAAATAGTATAGTAATTTTTACTAAACTTTTCTCTCCGTGCAGAAACGATTTCGCCGCTTATAAAAGTTTCTTAGAATCCAAACAATTTTCATTGGGAAGTGCATTATAAATATCGATGGAGCGATTGTAATTGGGGGGAAAAATCAAAGTAGCGAAGATTGTTATTTATTGTTTTCTGCCTCGGCAAGAGATCGAGTTTATGAAAGTGCTTGGCGTCAGCTTAATGATTTATAATGAAAAGCGTTAATTAATGAGAATGTACGGTGCCTTTAAAAGATTCAACCCGCCAGGTCTGTGTCGTGTTGGAAGAACCGCCTAAGGTGCATATACGTATATACATATATATAGTCTCCAGTCGATGAGCCTTTAAACCCCCGTTATCTCGATCGCGCCGGTCTCTCCTCTCCCTCGCTCGATTGACCGGCTACCAGTTTCTCTCCTGGCGCTGAACGCGAGAACGAATCGCCAGGGCCACCGGTGGAATATAATTCACGCGCCCCAATGACAAGATGCCGGAAGATTCGAGACTGACGTGCATGAGGCTTGCCCCGTGGGCTCGCAAGCCGGAGGCCCCTATCGCGCCGATTAAATGCCGCGCTGCACCGAAGCAAAGGCTCTTGTGTATGCCGATTCCGACGCGAGCCTTGTCCTTTGCCAAGACACTTAGCCGATTTTATATTACCGGTCGTACACCTGCACCTTTGTCATATCCCAGCTTCCGACTTTCAAGACTGTTATAACTTATCGTTTTCTCTGCTCTTGATTATCTCTTTTTCTTTTATACACGGAGAAAAACGTTATAGTAAAAATTACTATTATGTTCTGTAGGAACACTGGGATCTACTCAACTTATGAAAATTTTTACTATAAAAAATACTAAAAATTCCTATGTACATAGTAATTTCTACTACATAAATAGCAATTTTTGCTATGTACATAGGAATTTTTAGTGTGTTTTATAGTAAAAATCGTCATAGGTCGAATATGTCCCATTGTTCATACGGAATATAGTAATTTTTACCATAACATTTCTCTCCGTGTACTCATTTGATTGTAGACAAAAAAATAATAAGTATCTTCTAGTTTTTACACAGTAGATTTAACTGTGAAATGGGAAGTTAATTTATCTTACCTATTTTTATTATAGAATCTGCTTTACAGGAAGGTCAAATCTACTTTTCTTTAGAGAATAAGATATACTATTTAAGAAATGTTAATTTTATTAATTTTTGCAAAACAGTAAAATCTATTTTATCTTCATTTCTCGGTGTATTAATGTTAATATAACGAAGGAAAGCACATTTCAAAGTAAGCCTATTGTAATTATTCATTTTTCAAGCAATAAAATGATTTCGTTGAAAAATTTGGAGACATTTAATTATACGATCGATACCTGAAGTTTGTATCAATTTTTGGAAGAGTTTAATTTACTCTAGTGCTTAAAAAATGGCAAATAAATTACGACTTTATGGAGATGTATTTTTTTTTGTCAAAGGTGACTACTTAATAGTGTATTAAAATGAAAATTTTTCAAAAAGCAAAATAAGTCCTGTGTCGATCAATATATTACGATATTGTTGAGGTAGATTTTTCATCATTTAACGCGGAGAAACTGATTATTGTCGCTTATAAGAGAGTACTATAAAAGAATTGAAATAAAAATTGAATATAAGGATTGTTAAATTTTCCGCTTTCTTCAATTAAGTCACTTTATTTTCTCCCGGCTTTTAGTAAAACAGCTTCTACAAGAAATTACGTAGAAATTTACGAGCGATTATCAGATTTACCTTAAAATAGTTTTATCTTGTTCGTACGTTAAAATTTCAAATTTCAATTTAACATTATCATTCGCTAAAAATTTAACGGTACACATATAACGAACAGGAAATAAAATTAGAAAGTACGAATCTTTTGATATTCCGCAGATACATTATTATTATCTCGTATACCAGAATACATAGATTTGGAAAAACGGCGTTTACTTTATAAATTAAATATGCAGAAAGAATTTAATAAAATAATAATGCCATCCTTTTATGCAAATGGAACATTCAGGTGCGTTCTGCTTTAAACGAAGCCACGGAAAAAATGCACTTTCAAGCGGTACTCCCAGATAGAACTATGAAGACATCAGCCGAGGCGATAGTCGAAACCGCATGTTGGAAGTGCGTACGCCCACTCGATTCCGTCCCCGGCGCAGATACCGCTAGAAATCTCGCGATGCTTTTACTTTCTAGAAAAGGACCTGAGAACCAGGCTCGCTAACGAACATCGTTTCCGTTTCGTTATGAACACGCTCCCGAATCCAAAAAAGCGCCAGTATCCCGGCCAGTCCTACTTCTTTCGCAGATAATCCGCGCGACAAGTACATATCCTTCTCGTTTCATTTTTTTTTTCACCCTCCTCTCCTCTCCCGCGCAGAAAGACGCCCAGATAAGAAACTGGCAGGCGCGCACGTAGAGGAAATTTCCAGTCGCGACTCATAGACAAACTGCGGAGCCTGAACGGCGTGTAATAGAGAGACAGAAACCGGCATGATCGCGCCTTGTCGGCGCTTATCTCCGGCTGAGATCTCGAAAAGTGCCGTGCAGTCGCGCGCGCTCGCTCTCTTCGCTCCAATCGGAAGTATATTACGGATAAATGCCGAGAGGGGAATTTTTTTCCCCGCTGCGCTAAATGGAATAAAAAAAAAAAATGAAGAAGAAAAAAATCCTCCTCGGCCGATTAAGCGCGCGTAGCCGTGAACGCTGGCCGCGCAGGTTTACGGAGGCTCACGCAGACACAGGCGAGGCTTAAACGCGCGCATAAACGAACTGGACTGCGATCCTGTTTACCTTCGTCGCGCGAACGGGGTATTACGTAATGCGCAAAGTCGTTTGGCCGGCTGATATAGCCGCAGTCGTCGCGGTTTTGCGCTGTACGCGCTCCGCCCGTAACGAGCTTAAAGAAGCTGCCCCACCCGCCCGATGCGCCCAGATATTCCGTCCTCGAATTCACGAGCCCCCCCGAGAGCGCGGCTCTCCGCGCGGTCGCCCGAGGTGTCGTTGCTGATGGCTTTTTTCGCACTCGGGAGGCGGCAGCTGCACCTCAAACCACTAAATTCTAATTAGCGCCCGGCGGAGAGAAAACCGAAGCGAGCTTGTAATATTTAGATACGGCTTTTTCGAAATCCACGACTAGCATCAAGGACGCGAGGCGACTTTTCACTTCTTTTTTTATTCCTTTGCGTCTGTCAGTGCTTTAAATAAATATTGTTACGTACGATAATGTCAGTTTTCGTTATTGCGTTTAATTTGTGTGCTTGTACTCTATTCGCGGATAAAAGCTGATAATTTTATGAAAATATAATACACTGCGTTTGCTCATTAATTATTAAGGTAATCAAGTTTATCATCGAATAGTCGAATAGAAAAATAATTCATTTGTAAAATATAATATAATTATGTTTTTAATGTCAGTTTAAGCGTTCGTACTCAATGAACACTCAAAAACTGCTTCGTTATTAAAATAAAATATATACTGCATTAATGAATTTATTAAAGGTAACCAATGTTAGCACTTTTTATAATTTTTTACACTGAGAAAAATATTTCATTGTGTAAAACGTAAATTTTCCATGGATGAAGGCATAAATGCTTTTCGTTAATAAGCCCTTATTGCTCCAGTATTAATTTTAATAAAAAAATGATAGTATAATTGAATAGGAAACGCGATTAAATTGAATTTTTATTGTGTATCACTTACTCAAAGGTAGATTTAAGTGTAATTCTCGAACAACTAGTCTTGATACGTAATGTCCCATAATGAAACCGCAATCCGACACCGCCGTTTCCAAAAGTTGTCACGGTAAGTGGACTTTCCCTTTCACGCTGCTCGACTTTTAAAGTCTTTCGGTTGTCTCAATTTCCAAGTCCGACGTCGCACCTGCAAAAGAATCTCTTTAAGTTCATACGTCGCACGAACCTCCAGAAATGTGTTATTATTGATACAAAAAAAAAAAATCGTGGGCGCCCTTGTAACATTTTATTTTTTCCCTTATTATCACTGTAATTTTCACGTACTGATCTTTCTTGACTGTGATAGATTATAGCACCTAGGATGCAATATTTTTGTAACTCTAATTTGATTATTTTTACAATGTTTGTATATTATTGTCTGGAAATTATTTTTGTTCCTACTGGCGTGTTTCCGACTATACCAGAAATTTGCCAGTGAAAAAAATAGTGAAAAGAATTAAACACCATTTTACTTTTTATTTTTATTTTATTTACTGTTTGCTTAACTTTCGTGGCGATTGCTCTTCGATAAGTGAACTTTCGTTTTTACATACAATTACACGGTCAACTTCATTCTTTATCGAACAATTAATTGGCGTTTTTGTCAAATTCACCATGTTTTAAAAAACGTTCTATCGTAGATAATAGTAATCCTATCTATAACAGGAGAACGGAGAGAAAAGTTCTTGTAGAAAACTGCTGTACTGTTCGTGTAAAAAAACTATACTGGTTTATATACACAGGGACAGAATGGATAAATAAAAAATTTTACCACACTGAGAGAAGAATTTGTTAATTTCAATCAAACATTTGTTTTAATAGTAATTATTAAATATTTTATTGAGCCAAAAAATTATTTTTTGAAAACTACTAAATTTATTTAGAAACATAAATTCATTTAGTTTTAATGAAATCATTACTTGATTCAAAAAAATATTTAATAAGTACTATTGAAGTAAATCATTCCCTTAAAATTTAACAATTTTTTTTCAGTGGAAAATGTGTAGCTAAAATTTACTAATCTTACAGTAAACTTTGCTGAACTTACACTAAATTTTATTAATGAACTTTCTAGTAAACTTTTTAATTCTTCGCTTATGTTCCTCAGTAAAGTAAAGTCGACTGGAACTCTGTTCTCACTTGAAATTCACTTGGAAAATGTGAATAGTGACAAATTTCACGTGGAAAATCGTTCACACTTTTAGCTTTTCACGCATTAAAGGTGACTATTCGCATTCTCCAAGTGAATTTCACATTTTCAAGTGTACACGGTGTACCACGCCGCCAAGCGAATCCGGCCCTATTGAAAGGATCTTATAAAACTCCGTAAAATGGTGCAAAAACCACATAAAGCCTGATAAATATTTTATCGGATTTTAAAAAATTCGCACATTTTTATAGTATCTTATAAGACTGTTCCTACGGGGGGGATACGGGAATACGCGTTTCCCGCAAAGATTTCCCATATCGTAGGTGTCGCGAGAGGCTGGGCACGGGCGACAGAAACGGGATCAGCGTGAACTTGAATCAAGGACGTGCGAATCGCGGCTAACGAGAACACGCAGCCTAACGCTCGCTCGTCCGTCTCCGCTGCCGCTGCAGCGCGCGGTTGGCGTTGCCGCTGTTACTGCTGCGCTCTTTCGCAATGCATAACCTCTAAGGTGGAATGCGTTTAACACTCAACGCCTACGGGACGCCTCTACACGAGGCTCGAGAACGCGCGCCGCGCCGTCCCAGAACCTTGAGGAAGAAAATGTTACAACACACGATCCTTTGAATCTCGACTGGCTGCCAAGTTAAAGCCACCATCTAGTCCTCTCTCTCTCTCCTTTTTTCTCTCTCTTTATCTTTTTCTCTCTCGAGGAGAGCGAGACAAAGTCTGTGTAAAATCGCATGCGCGTAGGTATTGGATGAACGCTTCTCACGCTTTTTTTTTGTCGCAAGCCTCCCCCCGGCCGCGAGTGTCTTGGAGAGCGCGAGAAAAGCAAATATTTAATTGGCGCTTTTCCTGGCGATTAAGGACGTTGATCGAGCGAGAAAATTGTCAGTCTGCGAGTGTCGAGTGGAAAAAACTTTATGACTGGTATATAAGTGTTGTGCATTGCAATTTCGCTCTTTCGGTTTAATCATTCGTTTAATGAAATGACACTCGTGTGCGCTTTTTTACTCTTTCTTTACTGCCGGCTGGATTATTACGCGATGTTTATTTATTATTTTTTTTTTGTTATTTTTAACGACGGATACTAAAATCTGTTATTTCGCGAACAGTTATGTCGAATTAATTTGTGTGTACAGCCGCTCAATGGCGAGCGGACAGTTAATGAAAAATTAACGAACGGCCAGTCGAAAAGTTCATTTAAAGATACGTTAAGTGACAGACAGTATGAAAATAAATGAAAGCGCGCGGCTGATATACGATGTATTGTTGAGCTTTTTTTTTAGCTCCTACCGAATTCGACGCGTTCGGCAGCGGCCCGATCGCCTACCGGAATTTACGCGTCGATCTCGCTCGGAATATCGTAACCGCATCAAGATGAAATACGTCGATTAAACCCAGCCGCTCTGAATTATTGGGATACGTAAATGACACTCCCATCAATCTTAAAGTTGCTCTTCGTAAAACGGTAGTACATTCTTATTAGATTACCAAGTTAATCATACGTCCAGGTGACATGCGCGCACGAGCAACGATGAATGAAGCGAGTAAACATTTCGTTAGAAGAATAAGAGCAGCTTTTTCAATGGCATACTTTCTCCATTAATCCACGTGACACAAAATAAGCGATGCAGTCGCAATTATTCATTGATATATAAAATGCGCTCTAACAGTGGCTGCGACGAAAAAAGAAAAAAAAATCCCGCAGGTGAGATAATCTCCAGTGCTTTAACCTTTCTCTCCCTCAGTCCGCCTCCTTCGCGCCAAAGCCATTAATGAATGTAGGGCCCGGTGTATTCCTCTTATCCAGGAGTATCGGGCAGCCAGTCCCCTAGTTAAACGCTCGACGCGGCACTAGATCAACGTCGCGGTCTAGCTTTCGGCAGGGCCTCAAGGAGGAGCTTATAGAAAGTCGCCGCGAGGCCCTAACAAACTCGAGACACATCCTCGTACCTCCTCTCTCTCTCTCTCTCTCCTCTGACGGGATATGCTCCGGCGAAAATCGAGCAAAGAGGAAATCGGGCAGAGGCGCGCACTTGCCTCCGGGGCAGCTCCTCGCTCTCTCCGCCTCTGCTCTCCTTCGCTCGGCGGCCGGAGGAGAAGACGGCGGCGGCAGCAACCCCATCCCCCGGGATAAAATGCCATCGAAGGAATCTGGCCGAAGCTAGGCTGTAAATACTGGCGGGGTGACGTTACGCAGAATGCAAGAGGCGACTATCTCCCTTGCTCCCGCTTGGCCGTGAATAGGAGAGAGACTTTTCGCAGAACAATGCATCGGCCGCGCGCTCCCGATTACCTTTCTTTCGGCGTGTCGCCGAGGAGAGCCTCGGCCGGAACGTGCGAGGAAAGAGCGGCGAATAAATCGCCCGGGCCGCGCGCTCCTTTCGGCGCGGCTACCACTCTCTGCTCGCGGCCAGAAATTATTGCGTCCTCGAAAATCTTCCAAGAACATCATCGGCGCGCTTCTTTCCTTCCTCCCGTTCTCGTCTCTCGGCGAGGGAGGGGTGGAGGCTGCGGCGGCTCTCGGCGCATCAAAACTCGATTTAAGAGCCTCCCGTTGCAACTCGAGCGAGTCAGCCCGTAACGCCTTTTTAACTACCGTAAAATTTATCCCTCTCAATTTCTCGTGCGCGCTCGCTTTAATAGACGCGTAATCAATTTTACCACCGGCGGAGAAAGAGAGCTTGTATGTCGGTAGCTTCTCGAGTTGCGCGCGCGATGCGTTTGCGCCTCGCTCGTAATCTATGCGCGCTCATCTCGGGCGGACGCCTTACTTTCCCCTCGATTAATGGCGTTGATTTTGCCCTCGGAGTCCTCTATTTGTCTAGCAAATTTACGGGAGAAAAACGTCCAAGCGCAATTGTATCGCGATAGCGCTAATGTATGTTTCTTAAATGTCGAGCGATTCATCATACGCGCATGCTTCTATATGCACACGATGGATATAATTAAAAATTATTTTTTTCCTAATTTTCATTTAGATTATCGATGCAAAACTTCGTTAGTTTCCAATTAATTAAAAAGTTTGAGTCACGAGCGTTCGATCCCATTAAGCGACTACTTAGTTGCTAAATTGCGTTGTTATAGTTTATCTCCTCTCTATGCAATTTATTTTTTTGTAGATATAATTTTATAATTAATTTTTATGATTGCAGAATATCTAAGCATTTTTACCCTACACGTCAATCACTACAGAATTTAAAGTCGATCTACCTCGTCGATCATTGCATGAGTTAAAATATCGATCTACTCTCTAAATTCCACTCAGTGAATATTATTCACTATTTCCGATAGTGAGGATAAAGTCACTAATTTAAAGTGAATATTCACTGAACGTAAATATCACTTTTCAATCACTGAAAACGACCATCTCTATTCAAATAATTAAAATTTTCGTTTAATGAAAAGCAAAATTTATCAATTAAATCCGAAAAAATTTGCTATTTAATAGGATAATCTCTTTTTAAATTAGTGAAAAAATTCACTGAATGGAGATTAGAGAGTACTATGTCGATCACTACACAATTTAAAGAATCAATCTATACTACGTCGATCACTACATGCGATTTAAAAAATCGATCTATACTACGTCGATCACTATATGCGATTTAAAAAATCGATTTATACTACGTCGATCACTATATGCGATTTAAAAAATCGATCTATACTACGTCGATCACTATATGCGATTTAAAAAATCGATTTATACTACGTCGATCACTATACGATTTAAACAATCGATTTATACTACGTCTATCGCTACACGATTTAAAGAATCGATTTATACTTCGTCTATCGCTACACGATTTAAAGAGTCGATCTATACTACGTCGATCACTCAGTATAAAATTATAGCGTATAAAAAAAAAACGAAGAGAAGAACTAAGTGTAATGATCACAGGGACTATAATAAAACTGAATAGTGCGGAAAATTTTCCCATTAGCCGGCGTAATCCAGAAGAAGATTGGCGAAACGGACAAATTGAAAATGTACACGCGCCGGCAGGTATGGCGTTAAAAGAAGAAAGCAATTAATGAGCAGGCGGCGCGCCGCACGAAGCAACAACAGCAGGGCGGTGGTAGCACAGATACGGCCCCGTTGCAAAAAGTAAACGACGAGCGAGTCGCGCCGGCGCGAACGGCACTAGCTCAACCGGTTAAGGAAATCACAATTCATACAGCGCTGGCTCGCATTAAGCCGGCACTATGGGTTACATTGGACTCCCGCTATTTGAGTGGCGCGCGCCTCGTCCCTTCTCATTTGACTCGCGCGCGCGCGGCCATTCAAGCAGCTGATCAATGCGCGCAAGGTGCAAGAGTCGCGCGCGTGCGGTTCGCCGGGCAGGCGCCGAAAGGACGGGGGAGGGAGGGTATCGGTCTGCCTGCCGCGCACGCGAACCGCAAAACCGCAGAGAGGCGGTAAAAGCGAAACTTGCGCGGAATTTTCGCACTTTTTGCTCGGGAGCACACCTCTCCTCTCCTCTCCTCTTCTTGCGCGCCTTGTCCCTCTCTCGCTCTCCCTTCAAGTCCGTCCCTCAGCTGGCCGCCGGTAATATATAGACTCGGGCCGATGCCGATCTCCGGGAGGAGAGTCGGCGACTCTTCCCCCCCTTGCGCCGGCCGCAGCTCCGTGACACGGTCTAACGTTATAATTTTGTCGGTCGGCTATGTGTGTTCTTTGCGCGACGACTGCCGCTGCCGCGATACGAGGCTTCTTGAGGAGCTGCTCCCGGAGCACGTCGGTGATTTGCCGACTTCGAGAGCGTTCGGGGCACATTGCTGGCGATTCGATCTTCTTTCAGCCATAATTTTTGAATTCCTTCTCATCTACTTTGTCAATCTGCGCCGGATGATAGGGGATGACCTTTTTATTTCTCTCTCGAGGTGTTATATATACTTTACATTTCTCAGCCAGAAAATTTAGGAGCTAACGTATTTAAAGTATAATGTATCTAATTTAACATATTTAAAGTGTTATGTAATTTCAAATTTAGGTGCTACTGCCTCGAATATGTTAAATGTTATTTTATTTTAATGTAGTTGAAATATAATTTAATTTAAAAAATTTAGGAGCTACTGCTCACAATGCATTAATGTTATTTTACTTTAACGTATTTAAAGAGTAATGCAATTTAAAAATTTACGAGCTACTGCCCAGAATATGTCAAATGTTATTTTAATTTAACGTATTAGAAGTATAATTTAAATTAAAAAATTTAGGTGCTATTGCCCAGAATATCTTAAATGTTATTTTAATTTAACGAATTTAAAATAGAATGTAATTTAAAAAATTTAGGAGCTACTACCCAGAATATGTTAAATGTTATTTTAATTAGAAGTATTTGAAATATAATTTAATTTAAAAAATGTAGGAGCTATTGTCCAGAATACCTTAAATGTTATTTTAATTTAACGTATTTAAAATATAATGCAATTTAAAAATTTACGAGCTACTACCCAGAATATGTTAAATAAAAAAAAATTTTAATACATATTCTAGGCAATAGCTCCTCAATTTTCTGACAGGATTATTTGTACGTTAAACGGGGCACTGCGCTTTGAAAGGTGCAGTCGGGTATGGGACGACGAACGAAGCACTGGCCTATATATTTAACGTGGTATTTCACTATAAATGATGTAGGAGTGAAAAAATGTTGAGGATGGGGGTAGCAGTGGTAAACGAGTTCCGAAACTTAATCACTCAGTCAGATGGTTATCTGAACTATTCTTCTCTAAGCATTATTTAGGATTCTAATCATTATTAATTTTTTTCAAAAATAATACTCTTAACACCTCGTATGAAAATGTTTACTAATTTTCGTAAATGTAATTAAAATTTCACTGTCACCTGATAAAGCTAAAATTTTTTACTTAAAAAAAAATAATAAAATAATAATAGCTGTCTTGTAGGATACATATATATTGGTCACAGTGAAAATGACTTATCGCAGTCAGTTTTTATCAAATTCCCGATAAATTGTCCCGAACAACTAATCACGTTTAATTTTACACTTTCTCCTTGAACTTTTACAGATGGAATTCCTGTAATTTTCACTTAAGCTAATTTCTCCGCGTCGGAAAATTATCAACGATTCATCATTCATTGATAACAATTTTTACGCAATTAGTTTAAGAATCTCAGTGCAACTTAATCGTCCAAGTATGCGGTACCGTGATCAAACATCGTGCCACTTGAACAATAAATCCCGAAATACATTGTTGTTCTGGTATTTTCGCGGGTTAATTAAATCGTCTCATTACCTAATCGAACAAAAAGAGCGAGAGACACGAGGGCAAAGAAAGCAAAGCGGCGGGAGGAATCCCCCCGGCCGAGGGCCCGTTAATCACCGGCCATCTAATCGAAGTGCTCGGGGAGCGAGAAAAAGACGGAGAGAACGAAGAGAGAGAGAGAGGAGAGAGAGAAAGAGAGGGCCCCTCGCGATAATCCCCGCGTATCACGCGCCCGAATGTTTTGGCCGTTCCCCGGCGGGAGGCCAAGGAGGCGCGGAAAAGGGGGTTTGTAAGTCGTGGCGGAGGGGAAGCGGTCGGGGGGAGTGAAACCCATGAGACGGGTATGAGAAAAAGGGGGGACCGTCGGGGGAGAGACAGGTGATGGTGGGCCCGAGGCGCACAAGGAGCACGTACCACGAGCGCCGATCCGAGCACGAGAGAAAGAGAGAAAGAAAGAGAGAGAGAGAGAGAGGCGATCTCGTGTGTGAGCCAAGGTATTTTAACACACGGCATTCCTCTTGTCGGGCCTCCGGATGCTTCAGCTGGCAACGTGGCTCGCGTTAAGTCCACTTTACAACACGGCCCACTGTCTCGTTTTTCGCGAACGGCCGATATACTCCGCGCACAATCGTTTTTTTTTTTTTTTTTTTAAGTTCTATATCGTTTATTCACTTTCCGTTAATAAAGATCAAAAAAAAATCGAGTTTGTATTTAGCATTCAATCAGGCCAGATTGAAGATATTAAATTGAGACTAATTTCAAAATCATAATAATGACTTCACGTTTCTTTTTATAAGTGTCTATTTGCTAAAGGAATTATATTTTGATTGCAAACAGAAGCACAACATCTTTTTTTTCCTTTACCTCACACGATTAATATGGAAAATGTACACCGATAATATGTATATACATTATAAATATTAATTTTCCTTGAACGTAATTGAAATCGATTTACTAACAGGAACGACACTCGTAAAGTTTGAAGTAAACAGTCGATCTTCACACCTTACAGTGCGTATCAAATTTTAATTAGCAAAATTAATTGTTATCGAAATAAAAAGCATACGTTCTAAAACGGTTGGAGTAAAATTTCAGTCTTGGTTTATAGTGAAGTATTCCTAGAGATAAATTTGACTCTATATTGGAGTCAAAATTGACTATATGTGAATAAAGTAATTTAAATTAACTTTAAAGTAAAGTAAAATACACTCTAAGGTAGAGTAACATATGAAAGTCCCTACCTTTCGTTCTACTTACACGGAGAGAAATGTTATAGTAAAAATTACTTTGTTCCGTAGAAACAATGGGACATATTGGATCTATGACGATTTTTACTATAAAAAATACTAAAAATTCCTATGTACATAGCAAAAATTGCTATTTATATAGTAGAAATTGCTATGTACATAGGAATTTTTAGTATTTTTATAATATTAATTTATAATAATTTTTTATTTTTAGTATTTTTTATAGTAAAAATTTTCATAAGTTGAGTATATCCCACTGTTCCTACAGAACATAGTAATTTTTACTACAACATTTCTCTCTGTGCAAGGGTAAAAAAATTACTCTATTTCTCTTTATCAAAGGGGTTAATTCCACTAGAAATTGGAGTGAAAATTTGACTCCAATGACTTAATTTCCACTCTATTTCACTGCAGCTGATTTAGCGTGTAAAAAAATAAATAGAAAATTAAATTAACGAAAAAAAAATAGCGGATAAAGAGGGAAGAAAGTGAATCACAATGCGGAATACATTAAAATCAAAGGCATCGATTTGGATTAATAAGTCGAGTGATCGATTCAATGAGCACCGGTAGTCCTAAGTGGCGCGAGGTGGGTAATCCATTCAC
Organism: Sycophila sp. Sp_5; assembly: GCA_018906775.1. Lineage (NCBI taxonomy): Eukaryota > Metazoa > Arthropoda > Insecta > Hymenoptera > Eurytomidae > Sycophila > Sycophila sp. Sp_5. Next base: position 684,025 of record JACCID010000004.1, read on the forward strand.
TCGGCACGTCCACTCTCGGCCGGGATCAATTGCTCCATTGCTACCGAATAACAACAATAATAATGCGTCGACATATACGGAGCGAGAGCTAACCGAAGAGTAGCAATGGTGCCCGAGAGCTTAGATAAACTGAGCCGACGTTATGCGCCACAACTACAACCGCAGTTGGCGCTATTCACGCGCGTTATATACGCGCGAAATATCTCTTCATCTCCGAGGTGTTCAACTTGGCTTTATTATCTTATACGTGCGCTGGATGCTCCTTTCTTTTTTTTTCCTCTCTCTCTCTCCCTTTCATGTTTCATCCTTTCTCCTCACTGTTTTGCAGCGTTGCGCAATAAGCCACGACTTACACACTACACAAGTGCACAGTTACTGTGTGTACAACCGCCCGCTGTATATGACGAGTCGCCTGTATAAAGATGTCATTTCTTCCGCGCTTGCATTCATTCACGGGACACAAATGAATGAATGAGGGCTGCTCCTTTACCACTCCTGCAATTTTGTAATCGCACGGGCGTAATTTTTATTTCCAGCATTCTGAGGATAGCATGCGCATCATTTTCTTTTTTTATAATTACTTACCTTACATATAGAAAATTAGAAAAGAATTAATCCGTGAGAATCATCTCTGCTGTATGCTGAGAGACGAATTTAATAAGTTCAAGTAAGTATTTACTTTAATTCATGCATTTAATTTATATTCAAGTAAGTATTACTTCAATAGTGCTTGTTAAATATTTCTTTAAAACTAAATTAAGTAATTTATTTATTTTTAAATAAATTTAGTAGTTTCGAAAAAAAATGATTACTTTGTTCAAAGAAATATTTAATAAGTACTATTGAAGTAAATATTAATGACAATTATCAATTTTTTTTAATGAAGTAATTTAGTTAAAGAAGAAAATCGAACGCCAATGTAATACAAAATTATATATAAACAAAATTTTTTTAATGTTTAAAAAAGAATGATTTATTAATATATAGTCGACTTCAATTTAAATAAAAATTGGTTATATCCTTTTGCCACCTGCACTTCTTCTATAACAGTTATAAATTCCTTCCTTCGGCGTTTGGCGGCGACGCGTAAACCTTAGGCCACAAAAAAGTTGCGGCGCTGAGGAAACAAGTCTGCTAAGCGTGGTGCTCTTCGTATAAAAGGGTACTCGCTACTTCAATAGCGCGTCGGCCTACAAAAAGTAGAGCAGCGGGATACTGCTACCCGCAGAACTACTTAATTTTTCTGAGACTTTTAAATGCAACTCGCTGACGCCTCCCTTGTACATATTAAAATTAAAAATAATTTTGTATATTTATTAGTACAGGTATGTAATAAAAAAACAATCCCGAGCGCAGTTAAAAAATTTAGGATAATGTGACGGCTATTTATGATGTATACCCCTAGTACTAGTATTACTTAATTTTTTTTAGATTTTTAAATGCAATTGGTTGACGCCTCCCTTGTACATATTAAAATTAAAAATAATTTTTTATATTTGTTAGTATGTGCAATAAAAAAACCATCAGAACGCAGTTAAAACGTTTAGGATCATGTGACGGCTGTTTATGATGTATACCCCTAGTACTAGTATTACTTAATTTTTTTTAGATTTTTAAATGCAATTGGTTGACGCCTCCCTTGTACATATTAAAATTAAAAATAATTTTTTATATTTGTTAGTATGTGCAATAAAACAACCATCAGAACGCAGTTAAAAAATTTAGGATCATGTGACGGTTATTCGAGTCTTATACCCACAGTACTACTTAATTTTTCTTAGACTGTTAAATTCAACTTGCAGACGCCTTCCTAGTAAATATTAAAATTAAAAATAATTTAAATTTGCACATTCGTTAACACAAAAAAAAAAATAATCAGTGCGTACTTCAAGAATTCGTGATAATATTTGAATATAAAGAATTTCGTCTATCTATATTAGTACCACTGGTTTTACGTAATTTTACAAGTGGAAATGTCAATAACGGTATATGGTTTCTTTGCCATACGTTTCTGTTACGCTAATAAATTTCCGTTATACAGTTTAATTAAAGCAACAACCAATAAAGCTACGTTTTAGATATTTCCTAATCGATCAGTTTTTAATGGAGCTCTAATTATCGAGTACGAAATAACCAGATACTTTAAAGATATCAACATCCAGGCTTTTTTCTCTCTCTTTTTATCGGCAGATAAGAGCAAGAGCAAATTACGCGATTCGATGAAAAAGAGTTTGAATGCCGGCGATTTATCCGTCGATGCTCGAGCGGTATGACATCAGCGCGAGCAAGCGCGAAGAAACTCGTCGTCGCCGCAGGATTTTCCTCCTTTTTTTCACCTGTTTTTTTTTTTCTTCTTCTCCCGCGTGACCTTCTTGCAAAGCGGGTGCACGTCTTTTAATTCTCGAGTGCTCGAGCTTGTGTGTAGACTCTTCGTTAAGCAGCCTGTTATGCGCCGCTTTTTGCGATATCGGCAAAACTTTCAATGCGGAGCCTGATTTTCTTCGGCGAAATAACTGCGAGCGATGCCACCACGCAGCACGCGGAATTCGCTTGCCATATTCATGTGTGAGTTTATATGTATACATATATATACATATATGTATTTATGTATGTATTTGTTGCGCGGCACATTTTCGACTCTTCGCGTGACTCGCGCGGACTTTAAATCTTTCCCGGAGCTGTAAAACTAATAGTGTCTACGATAAGATTTTATCGGCAGCATTGAGCAAGCCTACTCCTTTTGCGTTTTCTTGGATACACGCGGAGCGAGGTTGGAGGAATAGGCTGCTACTCCAAATTGTTTGCCAACTTTATGATTAAGATTTGTGAAAAGATCGGAGCCGAAAGTGTGAAACTTGGACTGGAAGTTTTAAAGTCGCCGATTTCGCGAAAGTTATTTTTCAATTATTTTTCATTAAAATTTCGAATCTTATATACTTACCGTTGTTAGCTCGGTATTCTTAAAACTTACTTAGTAGTGAAAAAAAATTTTTTTAATTTTAACATTCTTTTTTTTTGTTTTTGACTGCTTCTTAGTTTTTCGGGAATTAGCATAATAAAACGATAATCGAATTACTTCTACATCCGCATCCGTATCCTTACTCTCTCCTGCTGAAATACTGCTTTACATCATGAATTTCCTAATTTATTATCCCTTATCAAATTACTGTTACAAATTAAAATTATACTAAACTTATCGAATTAAAACACTGCATTTAAAATGTTGATATTCGCGCGCTGAAATACTAATCTGAAATTGCAATATCTTTTGAGAGCAAAACAAAACGAAAATGAATAAAAGAAACGCGTCAAACTTGTTTTAATAACAATTATGTAAACTACCAGAAACATAGCGTCATATAAAAGACAGAAATGGTCCGTGTAACCCGAGCGAAATTCACCTTCGTTCAAGGCCCTTTCCTATCGGCATTTTTCGGAAAACGATCTGGCGCACGCAAGAGACAGACGCATGCGAGGTGGCTCCGCTTGTCCCGGGACATTGTTTTTCGTTTTCGTGAGAGATTTAACGAACCGGTCTCGCGCTCGCGGGTCAAACGCGCCGTGCGCCGCGTAATCGTCTTAAAATCTAAGGCTGCGGCTTCTCGCGCAACCTCCCCCTCCTCCTACGGGTAACGGGTAGCGAAAACCTGTCTGACCTTACCAAAAGTCGCTTGTATCCAGTAAAAGGAGATAGAAGTAGGCGAGAGGTAGTTTGAGAGAGAAAAGGAGAAGCGAGACGATGATTCCGCCTGCTATCGAAAATTGGCGAGTCGTGACAGCCCGGAGCGTACGGACGAGTCTGTAGAGAAAGCGCGTCTGCCGCTTCGATCACGACAAAGCTGCAGAAATCTGCAGCTACACGGAGAGGCCCGTAAAAAATTACAGAGGAGCTACCGGTGATGCAGCGATTCTTTTTTTTTCTTTTTTTTTCTTGTTCAGCTCCACGCAGCACCCTGCAGTACCAACCAGCAACACTTGCGAGGTTTCTATATACGAAGGTACAGGAAAGATTCGCTCCCCTCAGGTGAGTCGTGCGTCCCTGCCTGGACAGATCTGATAGTTTCATACACGCGGTTACCCCTTGGGGTTCGAAGGGTAATGCAGCATCTGTTGTAAGTCTCTTGTAAGGTTCGCATAAAAAGTTGTTCCTCTGCGTGCTAAAGGCGTACCTGGCAGTAGTTTCCATCGCTCGTCACCCCTTAACTCTTTTACCGATTACACTTTGGAATTTTTAGTTTCTAATCTCGAAGGAGATGTCGCCTTATTCACGGTATAAAATTCTTTCAATTGTGCTGATAAAAAATATTTTAAAATATTACTGTATTCATATGTGTTACGGATAGGATTACTCTTATTTACCAAGTAATGTTTTTTAAAGAACGAATTTGATGAAAACGAAGTTGGCCATGTAGTTGTAAAAGAAAAGTTTAGTTGTCGTAAAGCAATCGCCACAAACCGTCGAGGGAAAAAACTAACCAAAACGAAAATAAATAAAATAAGAAATGAAAATGTATTAAAATGTTTTAATCGTCTCTTTCGCCAGCATACTTCCTGATGCTGTAGGCAACAATATGAGAACGCAGCGACAAACTGAACTCTTCGATACAAAATTTCTATATTCTATGTATAAATATCAATTTTACATGAATAGTCTTTGAAATAATCCTACATATAGAAAAAATTGTGAAAATGTGAAAAGTGACATTGAAAAAGTGAAAAGCCGTTCCAATATATGAACGATTTTTCACATAAAATATGTCACTATTCTCATTTTTCAAGTGAATTCCACATTTTCAAATTTACATGGTAAAGTATAGTCATTTTTTTTCTGAGAGTCCAGCGTGTGGTCGCGTTCCGATCATACATCTCTTAAATATGAATATAGTGAAATTCACAACAAATAAGTGAATATACACTTTACAACATAATAAGTTTTTCACATATCGAATAAGTGACCCAATTATCACTTAGAATTCGTGTATATTTACTTATTCAATAGACAGTCATTGTTACAATATTTTTTGCTCATTGCAGAAACTTTTTTCCCTATTAATCGAAATTTTGATTATTCAGTCGAATTACTAAACGTCGCAGCTCAATAATTTTAACGATTAAAATTAAATCAACGAATGAAATGGCAAGTTTTTAATTAGTCACAGTAGCACACGGCAAGACTCAAGACAGAAGGCTTTCATAACAGACATTTCTCGGTCTTCACGTTGGCGTCTCACTCGCTTTGTGCCTGCATTTTCTTTTTTTTTTTTTTTTTTTTTGATAATCGTCCGTCCACGCTCGACATATTACACGTCTCCAGGAGTAAGAGTAGGTCAAGGACTCACACTCCGAACATTTAAACGTGTAGCAGCAACGTCCGCTACGGTGAGCGCGCGCCTCCGCGATGCGCCTCTACATCGTAATAGCAGTTTGTGTGCACACATGCTCGTACACTCTGATGCAACGGCGCAATCCGCGTCTTGACCCAGTCCTCCTTTGAAGCCTTAATAACCTGTGTAGAGTCCTGACCTCGCCCTTGTGAGCGCGCGAACGCAAGCGCCTGCCGACCACGAGAGATAGCGGCGAGACCGTAGGCGGGGGCACCGACTACTCTCGAATTACTATAAGAGAACAGGGTAAACCTTCGATGGAATTGCGCCTTTTTAGATTAAATTTCGTGTCGTTGATTAAACGATCGTATGTGAAAAAATTTGGGTCGTTCATTTTACTGTATTTCAGGTGGATGCGTAATGCTTTATCATACACGCTAAATCAGCTGGAGTGCATGAAGAGAAAAGTAATTTACGCTTGTAATGCAGGGACAGACTCGACAAATGAAAAATTTTACGAGAAAGTATATTAAAATTTGCTAGACTTGTGGTAAAATTTACTGTAAATCTAGTAAATTTTAATATACTTTCTAGTAAAATTTTTTATTTGTCGAGTCTGTCCCTGCATTACAAAACCGTAAAGTAATTTTTACAAGAACATTTTTCTCCATGTGCAACGTAGCGAAAATTAATTCTATTGGAGTCAAATTTTCAATGTAATTTTAAAGTGAATTTTACTCCCTTGATGGATGGAATTAAATAGAGTGATTTTTTTGACTCTTAAGTATAAAGTGAAAGGGAGGGAATTAACATGTAATATTCTACTCTACGTTAGAGTGGAATTTACTGTACTTCAAAGTGAAATTAAAATCACTCTATGATTTTAATTAGCTAAATTTACATGAATAATGTGATTTAATTTAATTGACTCTATGAATGATTTCATTATAAACTAAGATTAAAATTTGTCTTAAAATGTTTTAACCTGTCCTTTGTTATTGACAAAATATAAAATATTGATTTAAAAGTTGCGTATGAAAATCATCATAAATAGGTTTGAAATGGATAAGAAATAAAATAAACGTGGTTATACCGATATAGAGCACCACGTGAATTAATTAATTGATACGGATAAAGTTTTCAATGGTAACAATACAAATGACATTTTCGTTTGATGAAATTCAACCTTGTCCTATTCGATTCTATAGGTATGAATAATATCAGACAGTACACAATTGTGCAAATTTGATAAGATTTGATAAGAATAGAGGCCCAGCTAGTTATTACGATTAATATGCATATAATTTCGAGTCACAAGGTTGGTTATGTATATTATGACTCACGCAATTAGAAGGAAAAATTTTATCACGCGAGTGACGTTCCAAAATTTTCTAACAAATTATTCAGCGATGCTATATGATATATTTCAGCTCCTAACAGTTCTGCATCCTGAGAATCTATTATTAAAACTTAATCGGCCAAGTTGCGTCAATTATAGAAGAACCGTCTCGCTGCTACATAAACATTAGACGATAAAAGGAAAGCGAGATGTCAGCGTACTCGCGGCCAATTACCTCTAATATTGTGACGTGGATTAGCGTCACGAAGTGTGTTGGGATTTGCATGGTATTTGCATAATTTCGGTTGCTGCGGCTCGCTCGTCCGATCTCTCCGCGTTTGTCGGTAATCCTGGACCGGCTAGCGGCTCAAGACGAAGGCGGATGACGTCACCAGATCCAATCTCTCGAAAATGAAGAATCGAAAGGAGTCACACCCTCTAAAGGCAGGCGATTTGAATAAACCATGACAATTAATGGGAACCCAAATAAACATTTGTTTTTAGACTTCCTATAATCAAATGGTGATAGTGGATATTCCACGTAAGGTCAAAAAAAAAAAGAAAATGTCGCATTATATGTTATAAATAATGTTATAAGAAACGTTATTGGTGAATTTGTTTTTGATTTAAAATAAAGTCATTGTTAATCGATTGATTGTCTGTATAAAAAGGTTTCGACTGTTTTATCACTTTTTAATAAAACAAATACACAATATTGTCGACGTTGCTTTTCAAACAAATTGTCATGCATGCGCTTTTTTTTTCATAAAAACTTACAAAGTTACGTATATAATGTACTCAAATAAGTTTTCTCGTGCATAATAAAGATATTTTTCTGCAGAAAGAGTATTTTGTAAAAATAACTTTATGATCGCTTTTTCATCGCCGGCTGTTATTCCACAGGCAACTGGTTACATTTAAAAGGTTTTCATCTTTGTATTCTACAAAAAAAAGGTAAGTTAAAATAAATTTAATATTACACGGTTGAATTGCCTTTTTCACAACAGAAAAACTGTACCAATTAAATAAAATTAAAAAAAATTCCTACACTTTCGCGCACGAAGAATCATACAATATTTACAATTGTTTAAAAATACCTTAAACCTCGTCGCTGAAAATTTCGTCATTAAATAAATTAAAGAAACAAAAATGTACTAACGAGCTCTGTCAGAAATTGCAGAAAAATATATGAATTACGGCCGAGGTGTAAAAAGTATCAAACGCTTTCATTAAGAAAGAGGGAAAGGTAAAAGGGACGCATTATGAAAGTACAGACAGTTAGAAAGGAAGAAGTCAAGAGTACAAGAAAAAGCAGCGTCGCGATGGAAAAAGAGACGGAGCTAGAGAGGATAGAGTCGAAAGCATCGTCCTTTAGGGCCCGTGCGGCCCACGCGTTCTCACTGTCTCTCTCATCCAGGCTGGCGAGCTCTCGGGCCCAAGAAAGAGAGAAGGAGCCGAGGAGCAAATAAGAAAGACGGAGAGAGCGCGTCGTCGTTGTCGGCTCAGCTCGCACAACTGGTTTTTTAAACGCAGCCAACGACGATGGCTACACTCCATTCTTATACTTCCTTTTTTACCGTTCTTTATAATCGTCAGTCCGTACAACAGCGAACGAACCCCTATCTCTTTCTCTTTCGCTCCTTCGTAGTATTTTTCTCTCGACTTTTTCTTTTTTCACCGTCTCCGTCTCGCTCGCTTTATTTTTCTCTCTAGAAGCAAGAATCCCCTGGCGCTTCACCATCGACTTTCTTACTCTCGGCGGGTCACATATACGAAATGATATCGCTAAACGGAAATGCTTCTGTATGTACTTTTAGTTGACTCGAGTCGAGCTGGTCAATTCGGAGGGATTAAAAAAAAAAGGCTGAAAGGAGAGGCGTACTCATAAAGCGCGGGGACGCAGGGCGTACCGCTCAGGTATAAAATCAGAACAACGGCGGTGGCGGGCTACTTGAAAATCCGCTATTTGATATGCGACTGCGCAACGTAAGTCAAGGTCTCCGCGAGTGACGGCTTTTGTGAATCAATCGTTCATTATGCGACCGCGAGATGACTGCCGGATTTAAATTTCTCGGCTCTCGTTGCCAAAAATTTCAGGACTAAAGAAACGTGAAGAAGGGATAGAAAGAGAGGGAAAAACAAGAAGTGCACGAGCTCCTTTAAACCGAAGTTACTTGTTAGAAGTCAACAAAAAAAAAAGTAGCCTTCTAAAGTTTCACTTTTCTACTTTAGATGGAACTGCTTGGATTTTATTTTTTCCTATACGGAAATACCGCGAGAGTCAACCTTTGCTGAAATTCTGTGGAAAAGGTTGCCCGAAATTCCCAATGGTCAAGTCGCTCAAAAGTTTTTACGTGTTTCTATCGCTGTACAAAAGAACGGCGAGATAAATTTTTGTTGAAAAAAAGTATCTTTAATGCGAAGAAGGAATAAAGAAAACTAAAAAAAAAGGAAGGTTAAACGTGCCGTCGCGAGAAGAAGCAGCTGAGAAATAGTCAAACCGTTTTGAAGAGAAACTAACAAACAAATAACGAATACTTTCAAGCTCGGATGAATCATCTGCGCGATGCTTGACTCGAGTGTGGTTCACGCTATTCGGCGATAAAAAAAAAACTTTATTCTTCTCTGTGGAAATTTTCTATATAAAAAAATCTTTTTACTGAGAATGACGTATCGCTGATAAATGTAAAAAAAAAGTGCTTAATGAACTGCATCAGTGGCTGCGAAAATATTACGTAATGCGGAAACGCGATACACGTTAAAAAAAAAACAGTTATTACTGTTAAGTGACATTTATTACACTAGCACATTACATCTGAATTAATACGATTAAAAACAATTATAATTTAATAATAAGTTATTCTCATTTATTTATATTGAAAAAAAATTGTAGTAATCAGATACTGATTATGTTTCATTACATTTAGTGAGCCGTTAGATGCCACGCCTTCAATGAAAACGGAGAAAAATGAGCTGTTAAGTTAAATCAATTATCTCAAATGAACGATTATTCTGACTTCTTTCATCTTCGCTAGGTGCTATTAAAATTTTAATTTGTGTGGATATAACGAGCTTGTTTAAGTGAAGATTTTCATATTTCCTCGATTTGCATAGATGATTATTTTTTCCCCTTATCAAATATTTAAAAATCAAAATTTCTGTCGCGTTATATCTTAGCAGATGGAGTATTAATTCTATAAATTTGTTCATTATTTTCTAGTGATTCTACAAATGATCAGTTTACTGATTATGAAAAGAAAATTTGTAAGCAGGAAAATACAGTAACCACTATAATTTACGCCACGTTTGCAGAAGATGAGGAAATAATTTTACTGAAATGGTCACGATTAGATCCAGACTCACGATTTTAATTTCTATAATATTTTTTATCTCTTATTACATTCATTTAGTTGCAATAAATACTAAGAGAGTAATTAATATCTAGACTTCGAACATTAACAGACTTTTTTTTAAAACGTTTAAAAATCAAAACCATTTAAAAATATTAATTCGAAAATATTTATAAAGACGTAAAACATCAACATGAATATTTATTCTTTTGGCTTACAAAACACCTGACATAATCCCTGCAATAAAATTCAATCCTCGTAATTTAACGGAACACACAAAATAATTAAATTGTAACGTTAAAATTCCGCAAAGACGTTTAACTTGCCATTCAACGCCATAACTCAGCGGTTTCGGTTTCATATAAAAAAAAAAGATTGTAATTCGTTGTGCGCGCGCAGTTTCATCGCCCAAAAGGATACCTTTAGTGAAACTTGTTTTCGAGCCTCTATGCAGCGCTCGACTTAGTAAAAAAAAAAAAAAAAATATGCACGCGCTACGCACGCGGATGAACACGCGGAGCGTTTCGCGGCAACTTGAATGTTTGCCAAAAGCCGCGGTGAACATTTTCCCCCGAGTTCTCTCGTCACGTCGTTGCGCTCGCAAACAGTCTAACGTCCCTTTCGTCGCGTAACTGTCGCTCGAAAAACCGCTCCTTCGCCGGTTTCCTTTTTTTTTCCTCCTTACCCTTGCCTCTTCTTTCATTTTTGTTTTTTTTTTTAAACCTCCCGCACGTGATTTCAGCCGCTGAAGTTTTCCTCGACTTTTCGGTGCATCGCGATGCGACTTTGCATTCCGCTCGCTCGCGATGCGCCGCGGATGATTCATGCGCGCAAGAGTAATGCGTTTCGAGACGAGTTTATTCCGACCTGTGCGCGTCGCCGGACATCAGCTTAGCGGAATCCTGTAATTCATAAGTGTTTAACATGTTAGAGGCTTTTTATAATGTTTACCTTTGTCTTAATGTATGTAATCGTAATCCTGCGATGAGTCACTGATTGGGTATTACCTTCATCGCGAGCTTCAATCAAGCGTGTTATTTTTGCAGTTTCGTCATGAAAAGAATTTTAACGGCTGGTATAACGAAAATTATTGAATCATTAAATCTTATTGAGACTTTTCATTTGCCGTCCTTCGGCTGCTATTCATCATCGTATAAGACTCATGCGACTTGTTGATGACATTCGAAGAAGCTCTAACGAAATGGTGGTATAAAAGTAAAATGAAAAGTGAATGTTAATTTCTTTTATTCTTATTCGAGCGTCGGATTTACGAATCAACTTTTAGCGTTTTGCTTGAATCGACTTTAATTAAAAATATATTTTCTTCAAGCATTATATTAAATTTTTATATAGTTAATTTATATTTTATAAGCTCGTATTATACACTTAGAGAAAAATTTGTTAATTTTAAGCAAACGTTTATTTCAATAGTACTTATTGAATATTTTATCTAGTCAACAATAATAATATAATTTTTTTTAACTATTAAATTTGTTTAGAAACAAATAAATTCATTTAGTTTTAATGAAATTTATTATTATTTAATAAGTACTATTGAAGTAAATTATTTTCTTAAAATTAACAAATTTTTTTTCAGTGTAGTATAAAAATCGAAGGATTTTGATCATGCAAATCATTTAAGATAAATCAATTGCTACTTTCCCTTCTACATTTTATTGCAATCAATTTGCAAAAGTGAGAAAAAGAAGAACTTTCAAACAAAAGGGAATGGCCTTTACCAAAGTTACATCCCAACGCCCCATACTCTTCGACAAGAAAAAACCTTTTTTTTTCTACAATAATCGGCGGGTGGGCGGCTTTGCCGAATTGAACAGGATTAAAATGAAAAATATCATTTTTGCTCGGACTCTCGGTGCAGCGTAACAAAGTACAAGCGCCAACCTACGAAACAGACAAAAAAGAAAAAAAAAGAAAGAGAGATTGCGGTACAAAACGAAGTAAACCGTGCAGGAACAAAGTATTCGAAGTACCGATCTCGCATTGCTGAAACGCAAGCAACGAGGGAGTAAGAGAAAGAGAAAGAGAAGGACGGAGAGAGAGAAAGCGAGGGTCGACGGAGGGAATTAGCGGTTTATTCAATTATTGTAATTTACTTCTCAAACACAAACACACCGACGGAACTGGCGGGTTGGAGGGAGAGGGGGGGAAGAGACGGGGCGCGGACGTACACGCGGGACATATATCTTGAGCTCCTGGTAAAAGACGCGTACCGGCGATGTGCGCGCGGGGGAGAGGCGAGCGGTTTGCGACGCGCACCGCAAACACTCGCATTACACGCGTCGAACTTCGGGGGATTTCATTTGTTTGCCAAGGCCCAGGGCCGCCGCAGACTGTAGTAGTACAGCTCCGGATGCTGCGAGAGCTTCGATTCTCTCTTCCACCCACGAGCTCTTCCCTTCTCTTTCTCCTTCTAGTGCGTATAGGGTTAATCCGGCGGCTCGACTTTCGACGTCGTTTCTTCGAAATGTGCGAGGGGGAACTATTATCTGCTAACTTTTTTCTTTACTTTCTTGTATTAAACAGTCAAATATCCCTTGGGGATGCTCGTTAATTTGTAAGCTGCACGGTTTTTCGGATACAATCAATACAGTCTTATGGAATCGTTGTGTGGCGATTAGATTACGTTTTTACGGCGATGAGGCGAGCTTCTTTGCAATGTGGATGTACACTGAGAAAAAAAATATATTAGAAAATTACTGTGTATCTGGGAATACACAGGCTGGACTCTCCGATAGAAAAAGTACTCTATTCTACAATAAATACAGTAATTATTTAGGGAGAGTACACGAAGTAGTAATTTTTCTATTAATGTATAGTTAATTTTATACGAACAGTATTGGAGTTAAATCTTATACAAAAAAATTTTATATAAAGTGTGCACTGAGAAAATTTTTGATAATTCTTAAGTAAATATTTACTTTAATGGTACTCTACTTAAATATTTCCTTAAAACCAAATAAATTTATTTATTATTCAATAAATTAAGTACTTTCAAGAAACTAATAATGATGTGATTGAAAGAAATATTTAACAAGTACTATTGAAGTAAATATGTACTAAAAGTTACTCAGTTTTTCTCAGTTAAGTTACTCAATTTTTCTCTCAGTGTAGTGATTTTTATCCTGGAGTCCAGTCTGTGGTCGCCTTCTATTACACTCAAATTTCACTCTTTGTTTATAGTAAAATTACTCGTAGAATCAGATTTGATTCTACATGAATAGAATATTTTAATTTCCCTCTAAAGTAGAGTAAAATTTACTCTAAGGCAGAGTAGAATGATATAAAGTATGTCCCCACCTTTTGCTCTACTTCAAAGTAAAAAAATCACTCTATTTCACTCGATCAAAGAAGTTATATTCACTGTAAAATTAGAGTGCAAAATTGACTCCAATAAAGCTAATTTTCACTCCAGCTGATAGTAATTTTTACAATACCTTTTTCGCAGTATGCAAACAGTTGAAAATTCATGTTTGTACCAAGTAATCATATTCTCCACACGAAATTTGCCTATACTTATAAAGCCTATCGCGTGAACGTTGATCGCCGTCATCGGTGGGCCTGGAAGCTGTCACGCAATGAAGGACGGTCCTCGAAGTAACGAAAATCGCCGAGGCTGCCGATGTAAGTTGGCGGCGACGGGGGGACAAGCTGAGAGCTGAATTTATGCAAATTCTTCGGCGAAACACATTTTACGCTCGTCGTTCGCGCAATTCTTTTCCGCGCCCCTCCTACCCGAGAGGAGCTTAGAAGGCGAGGCCGAAAAAAAACCGTTGCACCGCTCGCTGCTCGTCACACCTCGCGGTAATGGAAGGGTTTTCCACTCTCTTTCTTTCGCGAGCTTCTCCAGCGTCTCTGGTTCTATTGATCGGCCGGCGGCACGATCGATATGCATATGAGCCGCGCGCCGGTAGCCCGAGATGAGCGAGAAAGAGAGCTGCTGCTGCTTTTTTTTGTCACGCTAGGACCCTCGTTTGAATAACACTGAAAAAATTTCCCTAAACGGTTCCGGGGACGCTGCAGTGCCGGCATCGTCAGGTCAGGTTCGCCGGCCCGGCTACGTATTGCATAATAAAAGAAACGCATTAACTCGCCTCTGACCCCCCCTCTCCCTTTCTTCCCTTTTTTCCGGGGGGCAGGAAAGGAGACGAAAGAGAGAGAGAGAGAGAGAGAGAGAAAGCACTCGGGGGTACACGCGCGCATCCGGACGGGGTCGCGCGAAGTGCATCGCCTACCTGCTGTACCTGTTGTGCTGGTGTCGGCCTGTGAAAAAAAACTCCCGCGGAGGGGAGGGAAAAAAAAGGTCCAGGGTTACACAAGGGGTTGCGCAGGCCGCGTGTATATTTGGGAAAATAGAATGATCGGATCGGCCGATGGGGGAATCAAGTATCTTCTATTGACACGGCTTTCAATCGCGCACAGGCTCCGATAAAAAGGAGACACGTCGGAAGTGGGACTTGTCGGATCGGCCTTTTTCTTTGCATGCACGATGACCCGAATAAACTCTTTTTTTTTTACGGCGCGACAGCCGAATTCAGCAAGCGTTCCTTTTTCGTACCCTTGTTTTTATCAGTGCACAATCAAATGTATTGATGTACATTGCTTTGGAAGGATAAGATCGTTGAACAAAAAAAAATCAAATAAAAGAATTAAAGAGATTAATTAGCGAAGACTATTTTCGTGCTTATATGTTTAGTTTTGAGAGATTTTGTATGCCAGCATGTAAAATATATAATATGTACAGGTACCTGCGTGTACCTTCTGATGTACTTATGTAAATTTTTCCGGTTTCAATAAATTAAACTAAATTAAATTTAATTTCAAGGTTTAGTTTATTAAAGTATACACACTTTAAAGGATTTTAATACACTTCGTATATTATAAGTCACATACATCTTTTATCATTTTATACTACATTGTATTGTATTCTATTTTGCATTGAAATTTATTAAAAACCCTTTTTCGTCATTTGAAATACTTAAGTTTGATTGACTTTTGAGTAAATTGCTTTTTGCATTACAGATGGTTACTAATGATTCGTAAAGCTCGATTGCATAAATTCATTATTCGTCATAACATCGTGAAGAAAAGATGATCGCGATAAGCTTGAGCAACGAAAATAAATGTCCTGGGTAATGCGGGTAATTACTGAAATTTGCCTGGGAATTTAAATGAAGCGATTCGACGAGCACTTGTCAAACGCACAGTAAGATTGATACAAAAATAAATTGTCGTGCAAGATCTATAATTCTTATAAGTCGACAGTCATGCTAAAAATAGCAGAATGTCGTGAGACTTTCTATTGCATTTATAAATGCAGTCTTTACACAGATGCTAACAAAAAATTTATATAATTATTGATTATTAGTCCATTCCCCGATAAAAATATAATGTAAACGTCCAATCACCTTTTGAAAAGGACTGAACAAACGTATTTTATCTAAATCTAAGGGTAAACCACTACGTCGAAAAAAAAGTACCTTTTACTGTTTCGCATCAGAAAAAGTAAAAATCCTTGTAAAATCAGTAGAATTAACATTTCTTAAAGCAGTTTTTACTCTACAGAAAAGCAGATTTGGCATTTCTGTGAATCAGATTCTATTGAAAATGTGGAAAGTTAATTAACTTTCAATTTCAGAGTTAAATCTGCTATGTAACAATGTAGAAGGTACTTATTTTTTTTCGGTGTAAATTCGTACTTTCGGTGAGCGCAAATAAATAAGAATGACGAATAATTATGATTATCCAAAATGTTAAAAAGCAAACTGTAGGTAAACTGTACTCCAAGAAAAGTAACTTTTACTTTTTACACAGTAGAAGTTAATTTAACTTTCCGACTTTTCAGTAGAATGCATTTTATAAAAATGCAGATAAATGCAATTAGAGAAATACAAATCTACTTTCTGTAGAGTAAGATCTACTTTAATCTGCTTTACAATACTGCCAAATCTACTTTTCTGTAGAGTAAGATCTACTTAAGAAATATTAACTTAATTTATTGATTTTGCAAAGCAGTTTTTACTTTTCCTAGTCTAGCAGATATTACCATAACGAAACAGTAAGAACTATTTTTTTTTTCTTTCGGTATAAAATCGAACAAGCGCATTCTTCCTTAAAATCTACGGATAAGCATCTGACTTTGCGCTTTCGGGGAGCGCGAATAAATAAGAATGACAATTAATTGCGATTATCCAACATGTTCAAAAGCAAACTGCAGGTAAACTATAAAGTCATCGAGCCGGACACGCGAGACACGCGAAGGTGTCCACATTCCTCGGAAATCCATGCGCGCGAGTCTCTCTCCCTCGCCTCGCCGTCGCGGCAGTCTCTTTAGACGGAGCTCTAACCGTTAACGCACACAGCCGCTATGCGACTGCTCTCCCCCGGCCGAGCGCAGAGCGGACAATTTATTAGATAGGTCCGGATAAGCGCCGGTGCTAATAACGACTGACGCGCCGCGGAGGTGGAATGCACGCGCGATAAGGAGGCTCAAGTCGAGTTCCGGCCGCGTGAGATCCTCCCGAGCGTTGATCCTGCGCCATCGGCCGTACACCCGTCGCGGCTCTCTCGGATTAAGCCGACTGTGTGCCCATGTCCATTCGGCGTTTTCGTGTATACGCGGCTCTCTTCATATATTGACACTTCTAATGTATATTTCGGTGAGCAGCCGCGCGACCAGCTCCTCGGATTCGCTGCGTATTCACAAGCGTTTCGCGGAATTCTTCGATTGCTGGCCTATGAGGAAGGTGTCTTTCTTCGCTTGTTAAATCTATTTGTGCAAAGAGCGAATGTCTTGTAATATCGACGTTTTTCTGGACTCTCGCGAAAATAAAGAGTAAAATTAATGCTTTACTGAATTTGATATCTGAGTCAATCCTGTTAATTTTGTTTATTAAATCAGAAAAATACATGAATATCCTGATATAGGTACGATACCTCAGGTTCTGTGTACAGAAAAAACTTACACGCTGAATAGATAAATATTGTTAATTTAGATTCGCAATTTCGATAAAATTAAAATACATTATCTTAGAATTTTTTTACGAGATTAAATGATAGAGGATATCAGTGAACTTTTTCGTTTGAAAAAGATATTCTTGTCAACTGTCGATTATTTAATGCAAGCAACATTATAATTGAAATCTGAGTCAATTCTGTTAATTTTGTTTATTAAACCAGAAAAATACATGAATATCCTGATATAGGTACGATACCTCAAGTTCTGTGTACAGAAAAAACGTACTCACTGAATAGATAAATATTGTTAATTTAGATTCGCAATTTCGATAAAATTAAAATACATTATCTTAGAGTTTTTTTACGAGATTAAATGATAGAGGATATCAGTGAACTTTTTTTATTTGAAAAAGACATTCTTTCGGCAGTCGATTATTTAATGCAAGCGAGCCTCGTCTATTAGAAATTAAATGCAATTCAGTATTAAAGGCATGCCGTATTAAATTGTCGCAAGTACTACATGCAAACTGTAATATAACTCTATTTTTTGAGATACGATTGTCGAGCAGGAAACTTAAATTTGAAAAAAACATATTTTTTAAAATACATAGTGACCAGTTTCAAATGAGATAATGAACTAATTGTTATCACAAGTATCTTGCGAAGGTCAAAATCATCTAACGTTATTTAAGGCAAAGCGACAGGAGTGTGTAAGCTACTTAAAATTGAATTGAAATTAGGTGTTAAATTGTCGCAGTTTGGCTGCTTATCGAATGCTACAAGTACAATGAATTGTAACAACTCCATTTTTTGAGATACGAATCTCGAGCAGGAAACTTTAAATTAGAGCGCAACATTATAATTTTTAAAATACATAGTGGCCAGTTTCAAATGAGATAATGAACTAATTTTTACCACGCGTACCAAGCGAAGGCCAAAATCGTCTACGTGGAATTAAGGCAAGGCGACGGGAGCGTGTAAGCGGCGTAAAATGGAATTTCTGGGGTCGTCGTTCCCTAAAGAAAGAAAAGGATCGAGGTAAAGAGAGCCCGGTGCTTCTGCGGTGCCAGAGTGGGTCACCGGTTTCCCACTATTCGATAATGGGCCCTCCTACTTCGGCCGTGCACCTGTGACCGGCTCGCGCGCACATTTTTCTCGCTTGCCCGCCTCGGGAGAAAAAATATCTATACCTAAGCCCCCAAAAAGTCCCGCTTTCCACAAACTGGATAGAGACACCCGTTGCATCACGTGGGCGACTAGACCCACCGGACCCCGTCGATATATTTGTTTCTCTCCCTTTTTTTTCCTTTCGTCGATTTTGTACTACGGCCACTTTTCAACGACTCGTTTTATGCTCTTCTCCTCTCGGCGTTAAATCTGAACGAAATAAATGAAAGTACACTCCTTCTTTGCTCCGTCATCGCCTCATTATATCGGACTGCCTTTGTATTATGCAAAATTCCCTTATTCAACGTTCTGCAAATGGGAGCAAAACGAAAGCGTTTGATAAAGATGAGAGAGAGAGAGAGTGAGCTCAAGTAAATTATCATGCATAATCAAGTGTGTTTACGGTCGGTAAGATATTCCCATAAAAACTAATGTCCTTATTCGTATTCAGATTGGAAGCTAAACAATGTGTTGCTGCTACAAATTGCTTGACACCGCCTCTTCTTTTTTTCTCCCTCCACGTCAAAAAAAAAAAAAAATTCATATTTTTTTCTCGGCCAACCAAAACCAGTGAATCCCTAATGAAGGCCGACCGCGAATGTCTATCCCCCGAGTAGCGTGTGCTGTTTGGGCGCGATTTTCGCGCGATATATACAAGGTCCGACTGCACGCGTCCGGCGATCCTCCCGAAGAAAGCTACTCCTCGGCTAAGGTAACAGGTTCACGTTGTGCGGAATTAGCATAATCGTCATAAAGCATGTAGACTCGATGAATTATTTATCTGTCGGAAGAGAGTAGAAAGAAGCCCGGAGAATAAAAAAAAAAAAAAAAAAAAACAACAACTAGAGGCGAGCGAAAAAAAAAGTGAGGAAGAACGGGTATGGGGATATTATTCGCGCTGCGCTTTGAGAGGAAGAGAGCCCGAACCTCTTCCTCCTCTTCCTTATTTCGACGACGCCTGCTGCACGGGCGTGCGCGCCACTGCATTTGCATACGCCCGGCTGGTCGTTCGCGCCTAGCCATCTCTCCCCGCGGTGCATTGCATTAATTTTCGATCCCTCGCGACACGAGGACTGACCTTAAACCTTCCTTCCCGCCTCCCGTGTAGTCGTAGCCCAGCATCTAATTATCGTTCAAGGAAAAGCATTAGCATGTGGTCGCGTGCCACTGGCGCCAACTATTATGGAGCTTTCTTCCTTTATTCTCGAGCCAGTGTGGCCGGCGTTCCTCTCTTCCTCTTTTCATTTTTTTTTTTAATGAGATCCAACTCGAGGACTAATAAAACCGACAGAAAAAAAGACGGACGCACATTATTATAATGCATGTTACGCATCTAATAACGTGGAAGTGTGAAGAGGCCCGGAGCTCATTTCCATTGGGTAATGATTAACTGCGTTTGTAGTCCTTCCTTTTTTTTTGTACGAAGGATTTTTTTTTGTAGTCGGAGGTGGCTGTTTATTGAAAGCTCATTATGCCAGGAGGTTCTTTTTTTTGTTTGTTTTCACCTGACGATGTTTCTTTTCGTGGGGGTTTAGACGGCGTCGGCACTTTTTTTCACTTGTATTTGATTAGTATAAAGAACAAGGAAATCGACAATAAGATTACGTAAAAGTAGCTTGCTGGCTAGCCTTGAGCGTGTGTATGTCGATTAAATATTTATTTTTAGTGTAGACGGCAGATAAGTTTCAATGTTTAGTTATCAATGTTCGATATCGTTACGGTGCTTCTGCGAAGAGTCGAATTGCCGGCAGGTAATAAATTAACGGCGCGGGATTTTCCTACTTAAAAAAAAAATTGCACTTGTGTTTCACGATTTAATCGGAAGATTTTCGAAATCGGCAATGTATCACGCGGCGGACAGCTATTTCGAAAGTTCGCCTTAATAGTGCACTTGGTTATAGGAAACTTAAACACATAAGTCATCGCAAGGCCACTTAAAATAGTACTAAACCCATCATAAATCTGTGAAGAACGACATAATTAAATCTCGTTATTCATGTGAGGACCTCATTTAAATGATTCAAAACTCTTGCGTCTGATAATTCACCTTCGAAAAGGCTTGCAACTTTCGGAAAAGATAACTTTCTTTCGGGTATAAATATTCCGTCCCCGGATCAAAAAACTTTTTTAATTATGCTCATTAATAAGCTGCGAACCGACAGGGAATCGACTGACTTTTATTAAGAGAAAAAGAAAAGGAGAGTTCGTACGTTACTGCCGAGCCGAAAGTCAGTTACTTCCTTTTTGTCAGGCCGCGCGTGCAGTTCGGTGAAAATCTGATCTGAGATATGGCCCAAAGAAAGTTGGCATTTGCATAATAAAAGTATAAATTCCATCCCCTTTTGATCCCTCAACAAACAATCTTACGGTTCGGTCTTGAAAATGCGCGCGCGCGCGAAGCTGACGATCAATCAGTTTTGGTAGCTTTGCGCGGGCAAAAGAGCAGTTCCAACCCTTCCTCGCGTACCCCAAGCTCGCGGTGCATATATTTAAATATCCCAATAT
The DNA here is from genome assembly GCA_018906775.1 of Sycophila sp. Sp_5. NCBI lineage: Eukaryota > Metazoa > Arthropoda > Insecta > Hymenoptera > Eurytomidae > Sycophila > Sycophila sp. Sp_5. The sequence goes on from JACCID010000004.1 coordinate 704,685, forward strand.
GAGGCTGCAGGTGATCAGTGCTTGCTGATACTTGCGGCACATGAAAAAAAATTTCTGCTTAGACGCCAGTATTTTATTTTAGTAACGGCGAAATTCACTGCGTAATCAATCAGGCAGTCCTATGAAAATCCATCAAATAGCCATTTTTCGAATTTATATATATTTTTTTCAAGTGCTTTTTTTTCAAGTCTCTAAGTTTACACGGCTGCGTGAAATAATTGCATTATCGAACTTATTAAACATATTCGTTAACTCGAATGACGTAGCACCGCACTTAATAGTAAACTACTTTTTTTACGTAATTTGGTAAATAGATAGACAACTTTAGTAGATACGAAGTTGAAATATTTAAGTATTACTCTTGAAAAAATTTTTCGTTTGCGCAGTTAGTAAATAGTTTAATAATAAAATAACAAGGAGTCAAAATTGACAATTTACACGTTTGAATCTGTTATATCAGTGTTAATGACCGTACGTATTTTGGTGCCAGTCTAATCAAGAAGAAGAAGAATCTGTTATATAAAACAACTTTTAGGTTTTTAATTTTGAAACGTCAAAAATGCCTAATTTGACACATTTATTCAATGCAAAAAATCAATTTTATATTGTGAAAATTTGTTTCCTCTTATTTCTCGTTTTTAATCAAATTGTAGCTGGTAAGTAAAAATAAATAGAAATGAAAAGCAAAAATACAATAATCATAATTTTCTTTTGTAATTCTAAAAATTTAATTTTTTCAGAAGATGAAGACACATCGAATACGAATTATGTTTTTGATTTGAATTATGAAAGAGAGTATTCTTTAGACAAGGCAGGCGCTACTTTGAAGATAGATGGTCCGATGTACTTGAAATTCTTCAAGAATTTCTACTTAGCCAGTTTTGGAGATTTGAACGTAACTGTTTTAACAAAATCGGGTGACAAAATTGACGTAGTCAAAAGTTCACAGTATCGACCGATTGAAGTAGCTCTTCGGAATCCAACTAAAGTAAAAGTGGACTCCAAAGTGAAGACCGTACGTTTACAAAATTTTTATTTAGTGAAAGTATTATTGAAGGGTGATAATGTTTTGAACTATGAAAAATGTTGGTATTTTCTTGTTATTACAGTTTGATGGAATGGAAGTCGACAAAAATGAACCAGTGGTGGCTTCTAACTTTAAACTTCTTATTTTTACGATTATGCAGATGGAATTGTGGAAAATAACATATGACGTGGGATCCCTTACTGCCGAGGAGGTGAATTCCTTATAAAACAAATTCAATTTGTCTGCAATTATTGCTTTTTTCTTAAACTTATTACAGAACTTATATTGGGGAACCGGTTGTAATGTCTATTATTCAAAACCAGACAAACAAGGTGATGCGCTGAACGTTCACTTTCAAATGGACCCAAGTATTTGTGGGATTAAGTATTGGGAACGTACGCAAAAAAGTGATGATGACTTTTTAAAGTCAACCGTCTGTAAATATTTGAATCCTGTTAGTATTTAGAAGTAATATATTTTATAGAAAATAGTTGTTTTGTACAAATTTTTAAAATGTTCTTTTATATTTTTCAGGACAATTTTGTAAATAATCCAGAGGTAAATAGCACTGTATATGTTGGTAAAGACACAAACGGTTATCCTCTGATGAAAGATTTTTCATACAGTGATTTAATGAAATCACGCGATTTACAGAAAAAAACATCAGATAATGATCCACAAGATATGCTGATAAAAACATCGTATGCATTTTTTTGCTTCATGTCTTCGAATTTCTAAAATATCATTTCCTAAAAATATTTATTGATATAATTGACTTCATTTTACAGATTCAAAGCAAAGCAAATTAGTAAAAATACCGATAAATCGATTAACAATTTCGAATCGAATAATAAGAAGTCGGTAGATCAACCAATTTACCAAAAAATAAACAGAGGAATTATACAATTGAAGGCAAAAGATGATTTATATCAAGTGTATAAAAAACTTGCTTGTAGTAAAAATTTAAACGCCGATGCTGCAGCAATCGAAAATGCTATTGACATATATGAGTCAATTGAGTATCAAATGTGGGATATCTACCATCGTAATTAACAACGAAGTTCTGGATGAAGCTCAAATAAAATTCATAAAAATTCCAATAAACTGTTTAAACGACAAAGGGTTGTAATTTATTGCACAAAGAGCAGAAATTAAAAGCAAAAGCCGAGCCGGTGGATAAAAGGAATCCGTTATATCTATTTCGGCGCAACGAATTAAACGGCCGACGCCGTAAAGGGACGGCCGCATTGGAAGTTGGAGGAGCGTAAAAGGAGCCGATATATATGCATAATAAATAATCGAGGAAGAGCTGATTCGTCGATTTGGGCGCATAGCGGAAGGAAGGCACAGGGACCCCCTCCTTGAGTCTCGGCCGATAGGCAAAGTAGCTGCGAGTCTGTTTTTTTTCCCACAGTCCGCTGGTGGTTCGCGCTCTGTTTTATTATAAATCTTCGATGATCCGGGGAGGTAGGAGGGGGGTTAGGCGGCCAGGGTGGTGGCGTCGTGTTTGAATAGGAAGAGGGCAGGTAATGGGCGCCCCGATTTGAATACGCGCGCACGGGCACACCTCGTCATGCGCGATCAAGAAGCGCCGGTTCGGCTCCCCCGTTCTTGCATATATTTAAATTCTTGTCCTTTCAAGGGTGGCCGTGTGACGCAGAAAGTAAGTAACCCTTTTGCGTGCTCGCGGCTCGCCGAGATCTGGAACAATGGATCGGCGCTGCAACCCCTCGCGCCGGACGGATATATCCGTTCCTTCACAGGTAAGAGCCCGGCGAGCGCGATTTTGCATAGATCTCCATATGTTATCCCTTTCTCTCCGGGGCGTTTAAAAGTCCAGGTATGTGTCTATATAGCCGGTGTCATCCCTATGGGAAAGTGTATGCAAAGCATTGTGACCCCCACGGTCCGCCGCTGTCTCTGTCTCGCTCGCGCCCGTAGGCCGGGGTGCGTGCGACCGAAAGCGGGAGATGCTGAGAGCGAGGATGATGCCACCGGCTGCGCCCTCGGAGGTGGGGAGAGCCAACAGATCACACCCCTGAGATAGATCACTACGCTGAGCTTCCGATGCCGCGCGCACACGCACATTCGCTCCTTCTCTCTCTCTCTCTCTCATTTATTCGGTGCACCGGCGTTCACGTTTCCTGTCTGACAGTCTTCTTCCTGCACCTTTACGCAATCCTTTTTTTTTAATTCGTTCGGCTACAGTTTCTTTTCCTCGTATTGCTTTTATCGATTTGGTTTATTTGTCATTTTGATTATTTTTAATAGTTAATTCTGGTGTTTCTTATTTATTTCAACCTCTTTGGCTCAGAAGTAGACTTAGTAAGATTTTACTTATTAAATTTGGTGTAATAACTTTGAATGTTTTATAATTTCTGTGATGATTTTGGAAAAGGGATAATTTCGGGATATTTGCAATTTTTTATTTGATTGTTACAGGGAAGTAGTTGATAAGCTTATTTCTAATTTGCTTTTTTTTAGTACCTAATAAATATACAATAACACACGAAATTTTTTAAAATCTACTAGATTGTCGTTTAAGGAGCATGAAAATAGTTTTACCTGGATTTCGAAAAATTTGTGACTTATGCAAAATTACCACAGATTTATGTATCATATTTCCGTATTTATACTATGTATAGTAGAATAATTTTTGTATTGGTACTATTAAGAATAGAAATTTTAACGATTTGTTAGGAAACGCACAAACTTTAGAATAACGATTTTATTAGCCGTCTTTTAATGACCCACTTATAATGTGTATAACACTTAATAACTCCTTTAAACTGTTTAGTGCTTCTAAAGCTGTATCCATCATAAATATTAAACGATTCCTCATTTTTTATACTAATGTATTCCGCAGGCGCCAGAAGTACCTTGCGGACTCAACAAGTGAATTTCGTAGATACCCGCGCAAAAAATCTGTTTGATTGAACCGCGAATCGAAATTCCATGTCCAAAAAAAAAAAACAAAAAAAAAAAAAACAGCGCACTCTCGTTGAAAGCTGCGCTTCCGACTTGGCGCGGAGATCGTAAAAGTTGCAAGGAGCTCAAGGGAAAGTTGGTGGCGAATCGCTCGTAGCTGCCGCCAACCCTTCCGCCCTTCGTCCGAGGGACGTTTTTTACCTCCGGCGGCCGGCCCGCCCCTCGGTCCTTCTCACTTCCTGCATCCCTCCCGACGTCCTAGGCCTTCCTGCGTGTGTCTTCTCCCCTCCCCTCCTTGCGAGACAATCGTGCATACGTAACGAGCCGTTCGCCTATCTCTTTCGCGGGGATTCTCATGCGGATGTGTGCACGTGCATGCTCGCGGAGAGCTTCCATTGTTAGGCAAAGTAAGCAACCGCGCGAGCTCCGAAACTTTTTTGGCTCGACCGTTTTTTTTTTCCTTCACTCTCCTTTTTCTTTTGGCGCGCGTCTTTTTCTTCCCGAGGCTGACACTCGCGGCGGGCTCGTCTGGTAACGACTGTCGGGCGTGCGTTTTTTTTTTCTCCAGTCCGTTGTGCGTCGGGAGTCTGACGCGCGGAGCCACGCGAGATAAAGAGAGTGTCAATCTTGCGATGCTTAAATGCTGATGTAACCTTATGCGGAGAGGAAAAATTATTGATGAAACGATAGTTCCGGTCTCTGTGTCGTGCAGCTTCTTCCTCTTCATTTTACGATGGGAATTGATTTTTTGTGTGTAATTAATCGTAAATTTTATATTTTTGATTTGTGTGTACATTTTATAGTAAAAATTACTACTTATGAAAATTTTTACTATAAAAAATACTAAAAATTTTATGTACATAGCAATTTCTACTATATAAATAGCAATTTTTACTATGTACATAGGAATTTTTAGTATGTTTTATAGTAAAAATCGTCATAGGTCGAGTATGTTCCATTGTTCCTACGGAATATAGTAATTTTTACTATAACATTTCTCTCCGCGTATCTGTACTCACGTTTGAAATAAAATAAAAGTGAGTTTTATTATCGTAAGGGTTTTTTTTTGTACCCTATTGTCTGAAATTATTTCCTAACGTTATTATTATCTGTAATTGATTTTACATCGTTAAAGATTATTTTTATTAAAAATTAGAAATAACTGAACGTTTAATAACACTTATTTATAGACATAACACCAGCGAGTAAAGAGATAATTGACAAGGCGCATAAAACATTTATTTAAATAATGTTTTAAATTTCGAAAAGAAATTTTTATTCTATTATTTGTCTTAAATTACAACTTCCAGTTCATGTAAATAAAAATTGCAATTCATTAATTAATTAAATAAAATTTGTTAGTACCTCATATTAAGGTATATTTTTTGCCATAATCATTCTCAAATTCGCCAATTGAAGATCCAAAAAAAAAAATCGTCGGATTTCATGAATGACGGACAGGTAGCCCACGTGAGCCGAAACGAGTTAGAGCCTTATGCACCTGATGAAATTAAAATAAACGCACTCATCTCATTTTCATTCTCATTAGTATACGAAGAACAAGTGGGATAGCGGCATCGCGCTGACAAACACTTAGTCTTTTTCTCTCCGACTCTTTTATCTCTCTCGCTCATCTCTCTTATTCACGGGGTAGGGAATTCCGCATAACATTAGAGCCGGGGCCATGATCGCGCGCTGCCGGAGCTTTTCTCCGCTCGCACGTGCTTCTCGCTGCGCTTTCGAATTCCACGCCGCGTTTTCTTTCGGATCAGACTCTCTCTCCCTTAATTTTTTGCCGACGGGCAAATAAAAAAAAACGGGGCGATCGCGAACGTCCCACCACATCACCCGAGAATTTGCGGTGCTAAATGCCCGGCGAGAGGAGGCAGACTACGCGGCGCTTCGAGCACAAGGCACCGAGTGTAAAACTAATGCTAATGTATGCTGCGGCAAGCGCGTGTTTATAACGCCAATGTGAATATACATATATGCACACGTGTCATACATTTGCTTTGACAATTGGTAAAAGAGATAGTTCAACATTTTTGAAGATTTCTCACCGGCGTAAACGATAATACGCTTCGGTGCATCGGCACATCTTGTATTTATCGATCGGCAATTATCACCCCACGTGAAAAAAAATTGTACAATATTTATGCAATTCTTATAAAACTTGTTTTATAAATCCTTTACTACATATTTTTTTGCTAAATTTTTAAATTATAAAACCCGTTATTATTTTCTTAAAATATTCAAACATTTTATCATAAAGTTTTATAAAATTGATAGCAAAAAAAAAATAATAAATAAAAAATTTATCAAACTTTATATGTCCATTTTTTATAAAACAAGTTTTATAAGAATTGTATAAATATTGTACAATTTTTTTTCACGTGGGACTGCATCGATCAGATCTTTTTTTTTAATTTTTCTTTTTATTTTAAGGGCTGTTGAACTTCACGTGAGTTTATAGCCTGCAGACTTCATTTATCGGCAGATTGTGTAAATAAAATGGATTTATATAAGACTAAATCGAATTTAAGTACTGATAGAGTAGAAACTGATTTGCAGAGAGAACATAAATACAAAAAAAGTAGATTGGCTGATTTTATGAATTTAAGCACTGAGATGCAAGCCTCTATGTTAGATTTATTAAGTCTTCCAGGTCGTTAATATTTAGATTCGATTTTCTATGCACAGATTCATTAATTACGTCATTCATGTGCAAGCATACAGATGTAGTTTATTGTTTGAATTTAATTAAATTAAAATTACGATTTTTTATATAATAATTATATACTAATGTAATATATAGGCTACCTTCCAAGAAAGAAAAGACAATGTTTATGATTTTCGAAAGCAGGTGTATCTCCAGGTCTTAATTTACAAAATAACAGTGACTGCTTGTCGAAAGTTAAAAGTTAAACTCCAAAGCGATATACACGTCGGTCATTATATCGAGCTGCTGGGTGCCTGCAAAGTCCACGGTCGTGGAGCCCGGCGCTCATTCATTATATCTGCACGTGTAATACTTTCTTTGAGTTTCTCAACGAAATCTACGATTCGAATTTCATTAAGAAGGAAGGTCGTTGGCTGCCAGCTGTCATAAATTAAACGTGAAACCGGCGAATCGTGATCAGGCTCGCGCGTGCGCGCGCGCCGAAAATATTTGGCCTGAAATATAAAATCGAACGGGTTCTCCATACATAGAAACACGTACGCGCGCCTAGAAGCCCGATAAATTAACAAGAAATATAGACGAAGCAAAAGGAGGAGCGCAGAGCGGAGGGAAGACGAAGATACGCCTTGGTGGAAGAGAGAGAGAAAAAAACGACGGGGAGCGGAGAGAACGAGAATATCCCGTACATATACGCACGCGCGCGCATGTCCAAGGAGACGGAGGAGAGGCGAGGAGGTGGGTCGCGGGACAACTCCTAGGCGATCCGGTCCGCGCGCCCAAGGACCCGGAAACGGGATTCTACACGATCCTCCGATATATATAGGCGTCGCACCGCCTCCGGCTCTATGCACACACATACAGGGGACACACTCTCGCTGTAAAATCCAAGCGTTTATGGATTCCACGAGGATTTACGCCGAGGCCGCGCGCCCATCTCCTGGGCGCAATCAAAGGCCCGCGGAAAATACAAACACGAGATGACTTATGACTCATCCGCGGCACTGCAATTCGGCGCCGGGGCTTCTCTTATTCAAATTGCCGAGCGCGGCTGAAACTATTACCAGGCTCGCGCGATTACTAAACATTTATTTAAATAAACAGATTGTCTACTTAGCTCCGTTGCGCCCCGCGGCCCCTGCGCCTCTCCGCAGCGGAAAGAGAGGGCGAGAGAATAGTTCGCCGGCGTGTGCGTGTGGGTACGGGTCAGAGCTGCTCGGCGATGATCACCGTCTACAGCCCCGGGCCTTTCGCGTCCTCCTCATCCCCATCCTCCTTTCACCTATTTTTCTCTCGCATCTTCATCCTCTCGCGTGCGAGAGAGAAGGAGAGGGCCAGTGCACTCGAGCGAGTGGGAGAGACGGAGAAGTAACGCAGACGAGCCTTCTTCTTCTTCTTCTTCTCGCCCTTTTTGCCTCTCGGTTTTGCTCTCGCGCACGCAAATGTAGGTGCGCCGCGGCGAGCTGCATGCCTCCACTCAACTTTTTGAGTGTCCTGCGCTGTGTGGGTTTTTAAAGCTCCGTCCGTTCGCTCCTTTTCTCCGGCTCTTCTAAGGATTTAATTGAAATCTGGTGTCATGAGATAGCGTGAAATTATACCGATTTCATTTGAAAAAAGGAAAATTCATTTTTAGAGCGGCTAATGCAGATCAGTTATAAGTCAGTTTTAAAGTTGAGCCACGAACTTCTTTGTAGATTTAGAGCCGAAATGACGATTTGTACATCTTCCTAATTTCATGCCATATGGAGAAAAATGATTAGTAAAATTTACTTAAAGAGCAAATAAACTTTGCCTAAAAAGTTCGGTAAACGTAATCATACAAAATTTACTCGCGCAGTAAGTAAATAGTACAATATTAGTCTATTCGTATAAAATTTACTCATGCGCTGTATAAAATTACTCACGCCATGAGTAAAATTTTATATAGTACATAATATAATTTACTTACTCCATGAGGAAATTTTAAATGTTAAATAATATAATTTACTTACTACATGAGTAAATTTTATATAGTATATAGTACAATTTACTTACTCCATGAGTAAATTTTATATGCCTACTTATATATTGAATTATTTTAAGCAATAAACTTCAACGAAATTTAATATTCAATTAAATTACTAAAATTACTTGATAAACAAGTAAAAAGTAATTACTTGATTAAGAGTAAATTTTAACTTAAATAATTAAACTAATTTTACTAAAGTAGAACTCACTATTTTTTACTGCAAGCCTTCCAAGTAAATTTGACTAAAATAAATTTTTCTCCACGTGGAGAAATGAAGTATTATTTCTAACTAAATTATTTACATAAACCGATATAAAATGTTCGCGCGAGGAACAAAATGCAGGGATGGGGTGAGTTTAAAAAATAGAATTAACCCGTCAAAGTTAAACGAATATATATATTTTGCACAACTGCCAATATCCCCAATTTATCCGAGGGCTCGTAACGAAATTCAAGCGCTCTCGTTCTCTCTGCCTGAACGTGTATAAGAACCTGGCGCAGCTCTCGAGAACTCGGCGCACTCGCTTCGCCCGCGTAACGACGTTAATTTAACAACAGTCTGGGCTGCTGCAGCCTGTCTACTCTCCTCTCCTCTCTCTTTCTCTCGCAGGGTATATCTACCTACGCGGGACTTCGTTTCGGTAAATGTCTCGAACACTAATTCGATTTAGCTGCGCCTCGGCGACAGCAGAAATGTCTTCGCACACGCTGGAGTCTCGGGGCGTTCGTTCCGATAACGAGGCTCGAAAGGACATTCCGGTAGTTCGTCGAGGCTCGCCGATAAGTGCGTCTGGACCGCGACAAAAGGGAGAAAGGCCGCAATCGTTTCATTAATGCGCCGTGGACTGTTACTTATCAATTAGCCATCTATCATTCGCTCCGTCCGTTCTCTCCGATAAGCGACGCACTTGCACGCATGCCAGATAGGTATAGCATTCGTAAATTCGCCTTGTCTCTCGAACGATAATCACGGAGGATTTATTTTCTTATTTCAAGTATTTATATGGATGCATGTTCTGTGCTTGCACGGAGCTTGCAAAAATAACTGAAATTTATGTGGACTTTGAAGAGGCATATGAAATGTATGGGGTACGTATGTTTTTTTTAATATCATCTAAATTCATTGTTTAATCTATTATCGTAAGTTTTTTATCGTTAAACTGTTTAATAATTACGCTTATTTTTTTTAACATTTTCTTATCATAAGCATTCGAGGTAAACACTGTAACCACGAGGTGATCACCTAGAGACTGTGGTGGAGGTAATTTTTGGATCACCTTATAAATTCTCAGCCAGTAAGAGTGACATTTCTGACGTTCGAGGCGATCGATTCAGGTGAATTTGTTGTTTTCGCCTTATTCTTACATTCAGTAAAAAAGTAGAATTCAAATTCATTGTATATTATTGTTCATACTATCCAAAGGCTTAATATATTTAAGTATTATTCTTGAAAAAAGAACTGTTGGTCTACGCAGCTAATGCAATTTAATAATAAAACGACAGTGGTTAAAAATCAGTGATTTATACGTTTGAATCTATTACATAAAAATTCTTATAGGTTTTTTTTGTTCTAAAATGTCAAAAATGTCTAATCCAACACATTTATTCGATACAAAAAATCAGTTTTATATTAAGAAAATATTTTTCCTCTTATTTCTCGTTTTTAATAAAATGGCAGTTGGTAAGTAAAAATAACTTCATAATAATGTCTTGCTTTTCTTAGTGCTAAAAGTGTAATTTTTCAGGAAATGCAATGGTTACGAATTATATTTACGACTTTAAGTTTGAAAGAGACTTCTTTTCAGAGGTTACTTCGAAGATACAAGGGCAGATGATCATTAGATTGATTGATACTAATCACTACATAATGAGTTTTCAAAACACGCAAATAAGTATTATTCCAAAAACGAGCGAAAGAGTTGATTTAGGCTCAAATTCCTTTTATAAAAAAATTGATAAGTATATGAAGATACCTTCTAAACTAACAGTAGACAACAAGGGTATCGTGCGTTTATAAAATTTTTATTTTGGAAAGAAAATGTATTATTAGAGAATGATAGTTTTATTAATTTCGACATTATTTGTTAAAAATTTTGTATCATTGTTCTTAATTTATTATAGTTTCGAGGTATTGATGTGGAAGAACGTGAACCCGAGGCGATTACTAATCTCAAGATTTTCTTTTCTACTATAATGCAGGTTGATAAATCGAAGCAACATTCTAAGGACCGAATTACTTATAGTGAAGAGGTAACTTTCAAATAAAACAAATTCAATTTGTACGCAATTAATTTTTTTTACTTGAACTTCTTGCAGACCTTATATTGGGGAGAATATTGTTCAGTGTATTACATTCATACATCAATTGAAGGTAATACGACTACATACAACTATTTACTTAAGCCAGACACTTGTAAAATAATGTTTTCGGAAGTTCCAAGACCAAAGGACGATGCATTTTTAAAGGAAAAAGTCTGTAAACGTTTGAATACTGTTAGTATTTAGAAGTAATATATTTTATACAAAATTTATTATCATATATTCTGTATAAATTTTTGCAATGTGCTTTTATATTTGATAGGCTTATTTTCCAAATTCAGCTCACGTATTATCGACTGTAGTTATGAATAATAACACCTATTATTATCCTCTACTAAAAGATTTCTCTTACACTGATGAAATCATTGTAGACGCAGACTTTCACATAAAAACCAGGTACTTCTTTCTTTTCTACTTTACGGATTTGAAGTTCAGAAAAATATCGTTTCTTACTAGCAAAAATAAACAATAACATTACAATTGAGTGTTATATTTTGCTTTTATTTTACAGTATAACGGCAAAACAAATTAGTACAAATACGGATGAGTCATTTAACCATTTCGATTTTAAAAGAAAGAAGTATGTAAAATCAACTCTTTATAGAACCCTTAACAAAAATATTTTAAAGACGCGTAAAACATATGATCTAATTCAAGCGTATAGAAAGATATGTTGCAATAAAATTTTCAACTTCGATTCTTATCTAATCGAAATAGCTATTATGATAAATAGTAACAAACCGAAATGATTCTCGTGAATAAAAATTGTAGTCAAAATAAATAGTAGATAATATTATAAAAGATTGTCAATGAATAAAAAAGCACACTTAATTGATTAAATGACAAATGATTGTAATTCATTGCATAAATAACAAAATTTAAACACAAATTTCCCATCAATCAGCACCAATCAGACAGCTCGGAGGCGCATTAATTGCGGAGAGAGTTTAGTTCCCTATTTTTTTTTTTTTGCCCCTTCCAAATTCTATGAACGATCGACGACAAAGAGTAAGTATGATTTAATAAAACATATCAAACAATTTTCTTTTTACAATTATCTACATCAATAAGTAGCGCAACCTAAAAGCTTACTCTCGATAAATCCCAAAAGATTCATCCTCGAGGTAAATCCTACTCGCGAGTAGTAGTTATAATTTATTGCATAAAGAACAAAAATTAAACGCAAGCAAATTCATACAGGAAAAATCGACATTTATCAGCCATTAGCACCAATCAAGCATTTCGTGTAAGCCGATTAGTCTAAAAGGTTTTGTGAAACATTCTTATTATTATTGTTTCCTTATCAATTTTGAAAATAATGACTTAGTATAAAATTCAAGTTATAATAATAACATTACTAAAGTAAAACAAAATTGATAAAAAAAGTGGTCCTTTTCATTCAAATATCCACTTCAAAGTACTAATAAACTTTAAAAAGAAAAGAAGAAGGATACATTTTCCAAATTAATTAGATTAAATGCCCTGGCTTAATAATAATGAAATTCATCGTTCAGCATTTGTTTCTTGCATATATTTGTATTTTGAAAAGCTCATTTGAGCGATTTATATATGAAAAATGAACTTTTTCTCTGGCGCAAAACGCTTTTCGTCAGCGCTGAGCTGCAAATAAACGTCGCGCGGGAACGTCCGCGGAATTGCTAACATATCAAACAATTTTCTTTTTACAATTATCTACATCAACAAGTAGCGCATTCCAAAAGCTTATTCTCGATAAATCCCAAAAGATTCATCCTCGACAAATCCCAAAAGATTTATCCTCGAGGCAAAAATCCTACTCGCGAGTAGGCCGCGACTTGAGCGAGTGCTCCCGGTGTTTGTTCGTCTATTTAGGCAGTGTATCTCTCGCAAGGGACAGTCCTGCCGATGGCTCGCGGGATCTCGCGGACTCGCGCTATGTTTGCCCGAAAAATTATCCGAAATTAACACTTAACAAATTAAACAAATGCCGCCGGCTGAACGACTCCGGTAAATATTGCGTCGATAAACATTTTCTGCCTTCTAAAAGGATCCGCTGTGCCGCGCTCATTCGCAAGGATAGGCGCGAGCCTCCAGCTTTATCTCGTCTCTCCTCGGTGTTTCTTGCGGGCACCTCGGGCTCGTTCGCTTTCTCGAGGCGCGTGCAGCATATTTTTCTTATTTGACGCGCGCGCGCGCAGGTGGGACGCCGACGTGATAGTCGTCAACGCGTGGATTTACGTTCTTGACAGCTAGACGGAGAAGGAGGGCGGGGGAAAAAGAGAAGGAGGAAGAACGTGTTTCTCAGGGTCAGCGGTGAGAGACGCGCGGGTCCCCATAAAATTGTCTGCGTACTACGCAAGCGCGCCGTTGTTGCAAGTGCTCGAATCTTGTCTTCGTGTCGCAAAGGAGGTGCCGCCTCTCGGCGAGCTGTGCTTAGCCTACCCTCGCTAATGGCTGATAAAAATTACACGCCGACACTAAATGTTTTATTATCCGTTAGATTTTAACTTGGCGGGAGATCCGGGAATTCACGAGAAAAAATGATGAATTTTTTTATAAATAAAACTAATAGTTTTCATAGTGTTTAAACTACACTGTCGTAAGAATTATTGTCACAGACTTTCTCAATATGTTTTTTGTACATCTGCTATTTGAAACGATTTATTTTATGCGTCAATTCGCGCGTAATCTGTGAGAAACGACGGCGATACGAGATATCAGTACGCTGTTCTTCTCTTTTCATTCATAATTAAGAAATTATTTTCAAGTGTTTATTTTATGCAGCGTAAAAACACTGAAATCACAGGTAAAACGATGAAACCCCAGGTTACAGGTTGTAGTAATTGACTAAGATAATCCGCAAGCTCTTAAGGCCGTTTTAATGATACGCAATTTAAGGTTTTTACTAGTTCTTTAAATATTCTCTTCCCTTTAAATGAATATGTGAAATTCACGTCGAATAAGTGTATGTCCACTTTTTTTGAAGTGAAAAATCTTTCACTTATTTCATATATATATGGAAGATGTTCCACTTCGAATAAGTGTACATACACTCATTTCTTCAAAGTGATTTTCACTTATTCATATTTACATAATTATTATTAATAGATTTACATTTATTACTTTAATTATAAAGTAAACGCTTTTGTGAAAAAATCGCATTAGTGCCTCGTTAGTTATCGTAAAAATTTATTTATTTATTTATTTTCTACTATAATGCAGGTTGATATATGATAAATAAAATAACGAGTTATTTTTTAATTAAGCTATAATATAATAATACTAGTAAAATAAATAATCGATGCTGTTTAAAAACTCTATAATGAGCCAGCCCCCAAAAGCATGAACACCGAAATAGCTAAATGTAGTTGTTTTTTAACGTTTTTTCAAAAAATTTTCCGCGTAATATCCTAATTTGAAAGGCATCAAAAAATACTTATATTATTAAACTTATTAAAAATATTCGATAGTTCGAACGACGTCGTACCGCAGTTAATAGTAAAATATTCTTTTTTAGGTAATTTGGAAAATATCAAATTTTTTATCGACTAACTGTTTAATAATTACGCTTAATTTTTTAAACATATTTTATCAGAAGCGTTAAGGTCGAGACTCTAACTATAAGGTGATTGACTTTAACTTACATTGGCGGGGGGGGGGGGTGGTTTTTGGCTTACTTCGGCTAACAACAGTGGAGTTTTCTTATTTAGATGTAGTGTGACAGTAGCGTTTAAACGCATTGCACATTATTGTTCATATTATCCAAAGTTTAAATATATTTGAGTATTATTCTTGGAAAAGGAACTGCTAGTTTACGCGACTAGTGCAGTTTAATAATAAAACGACAGTGGATAAAATCAGTAATTTATCTTTTATTAATTAAAGATTTATCGTTTGAATCTGTTATACAAAACAACTTTCAGTTTTATCATTTTGAAATTTGAAAAATGTCTAATTTAACAAATTTATTCGATGCAAAAAATCTATTTTATATTATGAAAATTTGTTTCCTCTTATTTCTCGTTTTTAACCAAATTATAGCTGGTAAGTAAACATAAATGCAAATAAAAAGTAAAAATAAAACGACTTGCCTTTGTAGTTCTAAAGATGTAATTTTTCAGACGAGGAAGAAGAAGAAACCTATACGAATTATGTTTATGACTTAAAGTTAAACAGAGAATATTCTTCAGATGAGGTAGACGTTACTTATAAAGTAGAAGGGCCGATGTACTTGAAGCTGACTGACGAGGATTCTTACATAGCCAGTTTCGGAAAAATGAACGTAACAGTTTCAACAAAATCGGGTGATCAAATTGATTTAGGTTCAAGTACTCAATACGAAGCGGTTCAAAAAGCTCTTCAGGAACCTTCTCAAGTGACAGTACACTTCGAACGCAACACCGTATGTTTATAAATTTATTTCGGAAAGTGCATGGAGAGAAATGTTATAAAAAATTCCGTAGGAATAGTGGGATATATTCGATCTATGACGATTTTTACTATAAAACATACTAAAAATATACATAGAAATTTCTACTATATAAATAGCAATTTTTAATATGTACGTAGGAATTTTTAGTATTTTTTATAGTAAAAATCGTCATAGCTCGAGTATGTCCCATTGTTTCTATGGAATATAGTAATGTTTACTATAACATTTCTCTCCGTGTGGAAGTATTATTAAATGATTAATTAAATGTTAATTCTTTTGTTGTTATTTTAATATTATTGCAGTTTGTAGCACTGGAAGTCGACAAAAACGAACCCGCACAAGCTACTAATTTTAAGCTATATATGTTTACCATTATGCAGGTTGATAAAACGAAAGCGAAATCCAACAAAGCAACTGATACTTCCGAAATGGTAAATTTCGTATAATACAAATTCAATTTATATGCAGTTATTGTTTTTTTTATTAAAATTCTTATAGGACCAATATTGGGGACAAGTTTGTACAGTCTATCACACAAAGCCAAAGCAAGAAGGTGATACGTATGAAGTCTTCTTTGCATATAAACCTGATACTTGCAGAGTAAAGAATTCGCAATATCCGGAAAAAAGCGATAATGACTTTTTACAGTCAACTGTCTGCAAAGATGTGGATGCTGTTAGTATTTGCAATATATTTTATATTAAATAATTAGTCTGTCTTATTTTGCCAATGTTCTTTTATATTTTACAGGCTTATTATCCAACTACACCAAAGGTAAAAGCTAGTGTAATTATAAATGATGACACCTATGATTATCCTTTGATAAAAGAGTTTTCGTATGATAGTACAATGAAATATGGTGAAATGGAGATAAAAACCACGTGCGTATTTTTTCCTTTCATTATAATTTTACGAAATTAATTTATTTTTCAAACAACTTCTCAATTATCCACTTTATTTCTTATTAGAAACAATATTTCTTAATATAATCGAATGTCATTTCTTGCTTTCATTTTACAGAGTAAACGTAAATCAAATTAGTTCAAACACCGATAAATCGATTAACAATTTTGAAGACGATAATAAGAAGGCAGTAAAAAAACCTGTATATGAAAAAATAAACAGAGACATTATAAATTCAGGTCAATCAAATGATTTATATAAACTTTATAAAAAAATGGCTTGTAATAAAGCTCTAAACTCCCCATGTTCTGCAATCAATAAAGCTATTCAAGCATCTGAATCGGATGAGTAAAGATGCCTCACGATTCTCATAAATAAAAATGCTGTTTGGGATAAAGGTGAAATATATTAAATAATTGTCGATAAATTAAAAAAAAAAACACAATAAATTGTTTAAATGGCAAATGTTTATAATTTATTGTATATCTTAAACGCAAGCAAATTCATACAGGAAAAATTGACAGTTACCAATTAGCACCCAATCAAGAAGTTCGAGTAAGCCGATTAGTCTAAAATGTTTTGTGAAACATTCTTATTATTATTGTTTCCTTAGCAATTTTGAAAATAAAGACTTAGTTTGGAGATAGAGAAATATAGACTTCGTATAGTGTAAAATTTAAGCTACAATAACAATATTACTAAAGTAAAACAGAATTGCAAAAAAATTGGTCCTTTTCATTCAAATATCACTTCAAAGTACTAATAAACTTTAAAAAGAGAAGACGAAGGATACATTTACCAAATTAATTAGAATAAATGCCCAGACTTAAGCAATAATGAAATTCATCGTTCAGCATTTGTTTCTTGCATATTTTTGTATTTCGAAAAGCTCATTTGAGCGATTTATATATGAAAAATGAACTTTTTCTCTGGCGCAAAACGCTCTTCGTCAGCGCTGAGCTGCAAATAAACGTCGCGCGGGAACGTCCGCGGAATTGCTAAGCCGACAGGCAAAGTCAATTTCTGAAAACTAGGAAGTCCAGTTGTACTCACGTGTCCGTCTTTACACTAAGTGCACGAGGAGCGAGCGAGAAGGAGGAGCGAGGAGTCGCGCGCGCAAATGTGCGCAAGTCTTTATGGGAGACCGGTTGACATGACTCGACCTCTAAAAATAGCCGCCTAGAAAACGTATATAATACCAACTCGTGCTCAAGAGAAAAAATATCTATAGCATTGTGTTAATTGCTATTACTTACATTTACACGCTGCTTCTTTCATCCTGCGCACCTTTCAATCGCCACTTTGTTCAGTTTCTAACAGTTTTTTTTTCCAATTTCGAAATGAGCATTCTCTACAACCTTTTAACAACAGAGAAAGCCTTTTTCAAAACCCGAGGCTGTGTTAAAACCTACGAAATTTTACAGTACGATTAACTCGTCACTATTTTTATTTAGTTTATTAAGTAGATTTATTTCTAGTTTTTTATACTCATTTTTTAAAGTACGATCCGACAGCTTTTCTTTAATTTTTTTTATCAAGTAGATCTTAAATTTTTTTAGAATTTAATATAATTGACAAATATTCTTTTTTATACGTTATACTTTATGTATCAACGTTAACATAAATATTTATGTTTCAGCGCGACTCTGACTCCGGAAAGGATTTAATTGAAAAAATATTCGAAATTGGAAGATGCGATTAACTTGTCGCTATTTTTATTTAGTAAAACTAAATAAAAGTAGTAAATAGGTATATTTCAAGTTTTTTTTATACTCATTTTTGGAAGTACGATCCCACAGCTTTTCTTTGAAATTTTTTTTTATGAAGTATGTATAGATCTAAATGTTTTTTATTTAAATTTAATGTAATCGATAAATATTTCTTTTGTACGTTATGCTTTTTATATCAACGTTAATACAAATATTTTAGCGCAGCTCCGACTTCTGAAAGGATTTAATTGAAAAAATGTTCGAAAAATAAAAGATCTTACACCGCAATAACTCAAGTAAAAACGCTGCCTTTTATTTTTGGAACTTGTACTAAAGTCGCAGTCGAATAAAGAAACACGAAAAAAGTCAGGTAATTTTAAAGCGGAAGATCAAGATCGAAAGAAGACATAAAATGAAGTGACAATCGAGCTTGAAGAGATCCAGCAAGCCACCATAAAGATGCAGGCATCTTTTAATTTGTCGTCAATTGTATCCAGCAGCTCCTTTTTCTCCTCGCGCACAGGCCAAACAGCAGGCACGCACGCGTCACAGATCAAAAAGGTCGTCAGCAGTGTACGTACACATGCAGACGTCGCACGATATTCGGCCGGTGTTCATCTTCCCTCTTTTCCTGCTGCTGCTTCTTCTTTTTTCTTTTCTTTATTTTTTTTTTTCATTTTTTTTATATAAAGCACACGGGACCGCAAGGCTCGAGGCGATCGCGGCTGAACCTTCCGGGCGAGCCGAGTCTCCTGGCTCAGATAAGTCAGCCGCGGTCTTTTATTCTTGTCTCCTGGAAATATTCTTTATTACGGCGGGGGCTGCCTCCTCCTCTCTCCTCCTGTCTCTCTTTTATCTGCACTGCGTTATGCGCCAGCCGAGACACACCGAGAGAGGACTGCCGCGCGTCTCTCCCCGGAGGTACAAAGTACAAGAAGCAAAGGGTTACAAGAGGAGGCCGTGTTCGGGGCCTTACTTATTGGACAGTTTACACAGCACGCGCATCCATGTAAGGACCCCGGCGAGCCCCGGCTGCCTCGTAACTCCGCCGCGCGAACGCGCCTTCGTGCGTGATGGCCCGCGATAATTTTTGGAGAAACACCTGCAGCGATAATAATTTCTTTTTGTGTATTTTCGATTGTGGCCGGGGCACCCTCGCGGCATTCTTCCTTCTTCGGTTTTATCCTCCGGCCCCCTATCGCCTCCTGGGCCCTCGCGATGGCTCCTTTCGCACGCGCAAGAGGAGTCCTAGTCCTCTTCTTCTTCTTCTTTTCTTCCTCCTCGAGCAAGTGTTTATGCCAGTCGTACGACGACATCTTGTTCGCCTTGGTCAAATCAAATAATTAAAGAGCTTTTGGTTTCTATACTCTCATAAAAATGAATAAGTGAAATTCACGTCGACTAAGCGAATGTAGACTAATTCAAAGTGATAAGTAGTACATTTAGTGGATAAGCGAACGACTTATCAGGTTGAATTAGTGTAGATTTCACTTATTCATATTTAGAGAGTAGACTTGGGATTTTTAAGGGAAAACCTGGAGATACCCTCTCTAAAGTGGAATAAGTGAAAATTCATTGATTCGAAGTAAATATTGGCTATGGCAAAAGCCTTCTACGTGGAATAAGTCAATAATCACTTATTGTATAAATTAAAGTAGAACACTTATTGAATAGTGAATAATTTTACTTTTTCAATAAGTGGAATGTGCAACGTAAAATCTTAAAAGAAAAGAAATGATAAAAATTAAATTCATAACCCTCGAAGACTCTAGAATTTAATTCTATTAGAAAGAAATGTTTCACCGGTTGGGATTTGAAGCTCCTCCTCCTTTAGGATTAAAAAAAAAAGAAGTAATTTCTATTTTTTACATAGTAGATTTAACTGGGAAATTGGAAGTTAATTTAACATTCGAATTTTCAGTAGAACCTGTTTTACAGAACTGCCAAATCTACTTTTCTGTAAAGTAAGATCTACTATTGAAGAATTGTTCATTTTTTGCAAAGCAATTTTTAGTTGTCATAGTCTAGCAGATATTACTGTTGCAAAACAGTAAGAACTATTGCTGTTTTTATTTCGGTGTACATAAAATATATAATTATCGTTTTTTCCACATATTGAAAAGTGAAAATAATAGTCACCTCGAAAATAAGTGAAAACTCACTTATTCCAGTTTAGAGAACCTAATATGCAGCAGAGAACTCATTATTTTTTATACAGCAGGTATTGATTTACGGCTCTTTGACGCCGTACTTTTTTAATGCCGTCGTTTATTTATCTTCAATCATCTTAATAAAATCTTTCGACTCTTATTGTACAGCTATACGCACTCACAGTAGCGGCGCTCAGGCATTGGCTCGTAGCATATGATTGATGCTTGGCCGGTTTTTATAAGGGATACATCGAAAGAGGAGAGAACAAGTCGGGTGAAAATCAGCGCCGATTCTCGACTCGCTCGTGCTCCGACGTATACGAGCTGTATATAGAGGGAATAAGCGGCTGCAATAATGCGCGTCCGCTAAGTTTATTTCGCCCGTGAATTTATACGAGCCGCGGCCGTATTGTGTCGTTAAGGTATACAGCCGCGGGGATCTGGCGCGCATGCGAGCCCATTTTTACATAAAAATATACGCCGGGAGTGATTGGGCACTTTGGAAAATTTAGATGCGATAGATTGTACCTAGGGGTGCAACCGACTAACATTGTTAGTTTAGCAGACAGGCGACAAGTCTATCCATAAAGATAGAACGCGAAAGCATATTGCAACCGGAGGGTTAACTGTAAAACCATAAATGCGAACCAATTTCCGAGAAAATATTGCAGCCTTTTCATTCCTGTAATACACTGAGAGAAATCTTTTGGAAAAATTACTATTCAGTCTTGGAGCCGAGCCACAGACAGCATTTAGTGAAAAAATTACAATTCTGTATAAAAATTTTACTAGAATTCTAGTCATATTTATTAGAATTGTAGAAATATTTACTGGAATTGTAGAAAAATTTACTAGAGTTTTAGAATTTTTTTCTAGAATTTCTAGTACATATTACTAGAAAAAATTAAAAAAAAATTACTAGAATTCTATGGTACTTTTTTTTTAATATAGAATGGTATTTTTTTTTCCTGAATTATACACGGAGAAAAATGTTATAGCAAAAATTACTATGTTCCGTAGGAACAGTGGTATATACTCAAGTTATGAAAATTTTTAGTATTTTTTATAGTAAAAGTCGAGTATGTCCCATTGTTCCTACGGAGTATAGTAATTTTTCTCCGTGTAGTAGTTTCCAAAACATTTTTGTCAACGTATATAATTAATTCGTGAATATGTAGGAGCTAAATTAATTTATAGGTGTTAAAATTCTCGTATAATTTACAACACAAAAAGTTAATTTTTTCACTAAACGTAATCTGTGGTTCCGCTCTTAGACTGGATAGTTTTTTGGAATGGAATTTTTATTAGAATAGTAGTATTTTTTCGAAAACATTTCTCTCAGTGTACACGTCCACGGTTTCTTCTTCGCTATTATATTGTGTTTTTAATTAAAGCGAGACATCCCTTTTTGGGAAGCGATGTAAACATTGTATACACGAGGTTCATTATTTTTTCTTCTCTGTGGGAAGGAATAGCGTTTTAAAATTGAATTCCTTTTTATCGGAGTGAAACGCAGACCATTAAGACCAACAATAGACGCCCATTGACTCCCGAACGTCTCTATAGTAGCGAAAGCGCCCCGGCGAGTGTGTTTTCTATACTTACGCTTAATAAAATCAATCATATGTACAGATTACGGAGTCTCGTATAGATGACCACCGGGGACTAAGACTAATGACAAATCTGTCAAAGCGAGCCTCGGGTCAAGAGCTGACGAGCGACGTGTGCAGTCGGGACGAAAAATAATGACGCTACGTAAGAAAGGATCGCTTCTAAGAAAGCTCCCGGAAAATGCGGGGATGCGTGCAGTGTCACCCTCTTAGAGGTAATATGACTTTCCGCTGATTTCAATCGAGTTCGGCGTGTAAGCGCGCGGGAGCCTCTATATCGGCCTCTCCGTGCAGCAGATCGTCATCGCGGTCGCGCACAAAAGGTTCGCTCTGCGAGATGATTATCGGCTATATAGGAAATTGAAAGGGTGTCTAAGGAGGTGTCTAGTGGGTACTTTCTCTCCTTCTCGTCCATTCGCCGTTCTCTCTCTGTCCCTCCGAGGGGGCGGTTTCTCGCCACGGGGTGGCCCTCTCACTCCCTCCGGCGGCCACGCTCCGGGACTTATGGGATCGGGGACGCCCCAGCCACCCGCACTCCCCAGATGCTTCCGAGCGATAGCGGCCCACCGCGGATAATGGCTTCCTCGCGCGCCCGCCAGGACCAAAGGTACAATGGCCCGCGGGCACAATGAAGCCTAGGCCTCGCCCTGAGCGTGTTATCCTTTAGCCCGCGCCTCGATAAAGAAGTGCTGCGAGGATCCTCACGGAGTTGTCTTTCATCCGCTGCCTCTTAAGATAGGAGTCTGATCGTTTCGCTGGAGGAGTTTGAGGCTCCCCTGAGTATTAGTTCCCCTGCCGCGGGATTATTAGAAGAATCGCTCGCTGATATCACGTACATACGAGGAGACAATTGTGGCTAAAAGACCTAAGATAAATACGCCGATGGCTATCACAATTTAGTGGACGATATTTTACGGATATATACTCTACTACACTCCAGAAGAAAATACACAACGATTACTACCAGTATAGTGGGCTTTTTAATGAATTGCTTTTTTTTTCCTAATATTGCGAGCCTAAAGGTATACAAGATAACTTTTATAAACGATCGAATCCGTTAAGGTCCAGTTTTAATGTAAAAACGCTTTTTTTAGATTTCCTTCTGTGCTATTTATTTATTATTCACTTCAGTTGGGTGTGTTTTTTCTTCTACACTAAGAAACCAATTTGATAATTTCCAGTAAATATTTTTTTCAATGGTGCTTATTAAATATTTCTGTAAAATTCGATGAATTTATTTGCTCCTAAAAAAATTAGCAGTTTTAACCAAAAATGAGTTGATTCAAAAAAACAATTAAAAGGTACTATTGAAATAAATATTTATATAAAATTGTTAATTTGGTCTCACAGTGTAATATTGTGAGTCCAAAGGTTTATTGAAAAAAAGAAGTAACTTCTACTTTCTACACAGAAGATTTAACTGTGAAATTGACAGTTAATTTAACGTTCCGAATTATCAGTAGAATCTACTTTACAGAAAACCCAAATCTACTTTTCCGTAGAGTAAAATGTACTTTAATCAGCTTTACAGGACTTCCAAAACTACTTTTCTGTAAATAGTAAAATCCACTTAAAAAAATGTTAATTTTTGCAACGCAGTTTTTAGTTTTCCTAGTCTAGCAGATAATATTGTTACGAAACCCTTTTTTTTTTCTTTCGGTGCATACACCAAAAGTTTTTTTGATCAGCGTGTATAAGGTAAATTTGATAAACGATCGTATTAATAAAATTCCGGTCTCGATGTAAAAAACGCTTTTAAATTTTCTTCTTGCGAGGACTGTTCTTTTTATTATTTACTTAAGTTGGTAATGATTTAAATGGATATTTTGTAAAAATGTATCCCCCAGGTATGGGTAGACGGATAATCGCCAATCTCTCTGCTCCGCGTAGTCAGGTGCAGCATAGTAGCCTTCCTCCTTTGATCGCTATCTGCAAAATCACTATCAATCACTGCGCGGAACGCGACAGCAAGTCCTCGTACCGGATGTTACGAACCGATCGAGTCGATCTGACTTTTCTGCTCCCGAATCCATTCAACCGCAGTCTATAAGCCACTATTTATGCACCTAAGAGCAATAAATAAATGATTACGACTCCTAATTTCTCTACCAGCAGGGACGAGGCGAAACACTCGTTCAGTGTGTAGATGACACTTTGAGACTTATAAATTAAAAATTCACTGGAGATTGAATTGATAGATCTGATTCTAACGCCGTTAATTTTGAATCGAAGATCGGGGGATTTCGAGCCCAAAACTAATATAAACATCAAGCGACTTTAACCAAGCACGAAAGCATCAGAGATTTTGCAAGAAAGGGGTACTTTTATTGTTATTTGTTCGGTACATTATGATAGTAGTTTAATATATATTAAAAGGAAAAAGATCGGAGAAAAAGGCCTCGTTATTTGAAACAGAAAAAAAGGAGGAATAAAGATTTTTCATAAAAGGAGTTTTGTAAAGATAAGGGCTAAAATAAAATACCGCGAGTAATTGCAAGCGCCACACTCTCCTCAATATTTTACACGTCAATTGGTCGTTGAGTTCTCACTCGGGTCAATTTAAGGAAAATGTTAATGCAAAACAGAAAGGAAAGAGGACTAATATTATGGAATCGATGCACCGCTTCGAAAGAATTTACAGCTGACTTTCGAGAGTAGATTTGAGAGAAGGAGAAAGAGAGAAGAGGAGAAGAGA
This sequence comes from Sycophila sp. Sp_5, assembly GCA_018906775.1. Lineage (NCBI taxonomy): Eukaryota > Metazoa > Arthropoda > Insecta > Hymenoptera > Eurytomidae > Sycophila > Sycophila sp. Sp_5. Next base: position 729,122 of record JACCID010000004.1, read on the forward strand.
AAAAAAAATCCCAAAAAAAGACGAAGGTTACCTACTTTAATGTCGAATCGCCGAGGGAGATTCAAAACCTGATATTCAGTCGGTCAGCTAGAGAGAAGAGAGGGGAAGGGGGGAAGGGGGGAGGCGAGAGGCCGAAGCTATTGACTTGGAGGAAGAGGACGATGGGAATGAGATTCCGCGGTGTCGGGATGCTCGTAAAGTTGCAAATTTAACTTCCCGATTTGCCGGCAATATCGCACTTGTGCGTTTATAAGCCGGGGACACCTCGAGCGACGACGTCGCCTCGCCGCCGCAATACCGCGCGAGTATCACGAGCGACGCGACTACCCTCATATATTTTTCGCCCGATATCAGAGGAAACGGCTCACCTTCACCTGTTTATTATATGGACGCGCGCTCGCGCCCGCGAACGAATATAGAAATGCGCGCGCGAGTCAATTATGTTAATAGGCGAGGCGACTTCGCCTCGGTATCAGAAAGTAATAATCTCGAAAAAAAAAAAAAATAAAATAAATGAGAGAGGAAAATCAATCAAGAAATGTCGTGTGCTAGTCTTAATTTTTCTCTCGAAACCGACTAGTTTTTATTGCCCACTGAGATGTATCAGAGTTCCTTACGCAACAGTCATCTCGTACTTTATAACGCGATTAGCGCGATTAATATAGACGCGCGCGAATAAATTATTCGCTTTTTTTAAGAGAAATCTCGTGAAAAGACCAAAATAATTTATCAACGCGCGTTTTATTTATTTTACATTTTTTTTTCCTAGCGGATTCTACACTTTTTTTTTCATCGCTGAATACTCGTTCGCATGTCTCGAAATTTGTGGAATTATAATGACGTTAAAATTCTTCAACACTATACGTGCATATAGATTTGCAATAAAATATCTGCATGCTACATTTACACGTGTTTACAAATCGTTTGTAAATTCGCTTTCAAAATTATTAAATCTATTGTTAATTATTAAGTCTATTATGAAAATTATTAATCCAGTTTTTACTGACTCTATTTTTTTTATTTCGTTCGTTTGTTTTTAATCTACGTGCATTTCAGTTGCTGATTATTAATTAATTTTTTTCTAATTTAAATAATTAAAACTTATGCACCTACACGGAGAGAAATGTTATAGTAAAAATTATTATATTCCGTAGGAACAATGGGATATACTCAACTTATGAAAATTTTTACTATAAAAAAATACTAAAAATTCCTATGTACATAGCAATTTCTACTATATAAATAGCAATTTTTGCTATATGTACATAGGAATTTTAGTATGTTTTATAGTAAAAATCGTCATAGGTGAAGTACATCTCATAGTAGTTTTTACTATAATTTTCGTCTCCTTGTAAAAGTAATGTAGATTTACTTCCTAACACTGTAAATACAAAGTACAGTGTATAGTACCGCTAATAAAATTTAAATAAAAATACGTTCTCGAAGAATCTAATACACGCACAAATGGGTCAGTACAGTACGTCGCGGAGTGACACTAATCATCGACGAACGACTGATCTTAACCGGTAAATGTTTAGCTTTCCTCGATAATCACCAATTTTCGTGTATCCAAGGACCGACGCGTTTTCGTTGTTTCCGTGTAATTTATTGTTTTACCATCTCATCATCTTCCCGGGTATCGGGCGTTTTCTCGGTCTCTCCCGCCGCGGAGATTGGCCGCAAGCGCCGCGGCATCAAGCATTCGGTTACCAAAGTGGACATAAATTAATCCCGTCAAATGTCCTCATTCGTTAGCCGCGGTCCCGAAACAGCCTCTCTCTCTCTCTCTCTCTCCCTCCTGGCTCCGTTTCTCCGAGTCGGACTACCATGAGGCAGTGAGTCAGAGCGAGAGAGGCGCGCAGCGACAGCTAAGCAAGGTTAATCTTAAGTTATAGGTATGAGGGCTTGCGTAAGCCCATCCGGCTCTCCTCGTGCGTATGTGCACGCCGGACTCCTCGGCCCGGGGCTGCTCGCCGGACTCGCTCGACTTCTCCTCCCTTCGCCGCCGTCGGGCACAAAGGTGCACCTGAAATCTACGACGAGCAAAGTGGGTCGAATTCCGGAGAGGCTCGCGCCTCTCTTTTCATACCGCCCGGCGAGGAGCTGCCGTGCACACTCGAAGGAACTTTCCTCGGGAGCGAGCCCGGCGCTCCCATGTTCCCGGGATAATCGATACGCGCCGCCGCCGAGTCGAGTCTCCGAAGCCCGCTCGGATCAACTTTTCTAATACAACTTCCAACTAACTGCGCGGCGGGCCGTCGATTCGACTATCTTGACGGTGCTCGCCGCCAGAGGAGACGAGCCAATACACAAGGCTGTCAAGCGACTCGCCGATACGTGCGTCGTGACGTTCTACTTTTTTATTTTTTATTTTTTACGAACTTTTTGGGTTTTTGTTATTAGCCTGGTAAAGTTTTGTGCTAGTCGGCAGATGGTCACGCTAAATCAGCTGGAGTGAAGTAGAGTGAAAATTAACGCGATTGCTCTCTAAACCTGAAAATGTGAAATACACTTGGAAAATGTGAACAGCGACAAATTTTATGTGAAAAATCATTCACACGTTTAGAATTTCCCACATTTTCTAAGTGAATTTCACATTTTCAGATTTACACGGTGGGGTCAAATCATCACTCTAATGTTGTAGTAAAATTAACTTCCTTGATGGAATGGAATATAGAGTGATTTTTTTGACGCTTAAAGGTAAGGACGTAACTGACCAATAGAGAATTTTCTTTTAAATTTTTATCAACTTATTAAAAATGAGTTTCTATTATATAATATAACAAATTTATGAATAGAGCCTTTTATGTCTTTTATAAAGCAAGTGGGAACATAAATCCACGTAGAAGTAATCGCGTAAATACACAACCATATATACACGTTATATCAGCTGGAGTGAAGTAGAGTGAAAGTTAACTCCTTTGGAGTCAAATTTTTATTCTAAAATTATACTTATATAGTGAAGTTAAGTTATAGTGAAATATAGTAAAATTAACTCCCTTGATGGAATGAAATGAACTGATGTTTTTGCTCTTAAGCAGTGCCAAAGGTAACCTGTAATATGCAACTCTAGTAGTTTAGAATGAATTTAACTCTACTTTAAAGTGAATTTAAATTCTTGAAATTCGTGAAATAGAGTGGTTTTTTGACTCTTAAATAGAGCGAAAGGCACACACTTAATCTTTAACAGACTACTCTACCTTAAAGTGAATTTTACTCTACTTTAAAGTGAATTGAAATCACTCTATTCACGCATTCGTGACTCTGCCGGAGTCAAATTTAACTCTACGAGTGTTTCACTACAAACTAAGAGTGAAATTTAACTCCAATCGTTTTAGCGTGTGTACGTACACGATAGGCCGGATGGTCGCGCGCTTACAAGAGTGAGCGTAGGCGTAGCCTTCTTCCACGTGAATGTCAGCCTTTGAAAATGAAAGGTGTAAAGCATTAAAAAAAACAACGCACACACGCACACCTTTGTAACGATCTTTCATTTTCCGTAGCCTGTCAGCGTTGAATCAGAAGCCTTGATATTTCGCTACCGTCGGTCTCTGCCGCCGACGAAGTGTATATTGCGTTTTAAAAGTTCCTAGGAAAATAAAAATAATAAAAAAAAAAAAAAAAACGCAAACATTTCACATTGTTATTTGACGCTGGAACTTATAATTACCGCGAGCAGCTTTTTCTCCGGGGTATTATTACATTTATGGGTGAATTTGAAAGCCACGCTCGGCGGTTTCGACCTAGAAATATACGAATTTAACGTGAAAATCGAATTTTACTTTTCAGGACCGCTCGTTAATCCGAAACGACGGGACCTAGTAATTGGCGCAATATGAAATTTAGCGCGTGCAATATTTCCGGCGGAGCGGCGGTGCATAATCAGGAATCCAAACTTTTTCAAACAAAAGTCCGAAAAGTGCGGCGTGTAGATAATAACCGGCGGAGGCGGCGCCATAAAAGCCACGGCAGTCCCGCTCGGGAGCGTCCGCGCGCTCTCGCGCGCATAAATTTCGCCAAACTAACTCGTCGATAGCGAATAAGCCAAAAGCGCAGAATTACAGCGGACAGACGCTATACGACGAGGAAGAGGGGGGGAGGCGCCCTCCGCGAAATTCCCAAACTCGTCGGGGCGGCCGCTAGCTTCTCTCTGCAATTTCGAAGCGCGTTACAATTTCGCGGCACTTATAAGCCCCCGCCGAAAGCGCAAGCATTAACTACACCCTGAGCTATTGTTCCGTTTCATTCTGGCCCTCCGCGCCTTCCTCGCAGGGGCCACGCGCGTTTCTACCTCCTGCATGTGCCACCGGCGCGCGAGGGAAGTTATCGCGCGCCGGCTATAAAACAATACAGCCCAGTTACCGCCGCAGAAAGCGAGAGAGAGATGAGCTCGGGTAGAAGGAGAGAAACATATTGTTGCTATACGACGAGGACGACCGCCGCGATGGTTCACGGTGAGCTGCGCTACGCTGTCCGAATTTAACTGCGCTAGACGCGCCCCTTCAGCCGAGAGGTGTTAGACTTATCTTCGTCGATAACTCACCTGGACTCTAAAACTTCGAATTCGCAAGTGAGTCTTTGTTCGTTGGCGAGCTGCGAACGCGCATTGCGATGCGCTTTGTCGTTTACACCCAGAGGTGCGCTCGGCTTCTCTCTTTCTCGCTTAACTAATAGTGCACTTTTTTCCGAGCCACGCTTCTTTTACAGTTATGCAGAATGTATATTGTTGTGTAATAAGCCTCGTTTGCATACAATGCGCATTAAAATCACCCGTGGGAAATACAATTTGTAATTGCGCCTGTCCGTTTTTTCTCCTTACACTTTCCACAAATCTCGAATTTCGAGATTTACAGGGTCCGGCATATATTGAATAATAGAAAATTCGAATGCGGAAGAGCCTACACGAAATGATTGATTTCGAATCCTCGGGATGGTCATCCGCGTGCGGCTAATTCAAATGCTCGAAATCTGAAGCACCGAAGGCCGTAGGCACGTTGTAAGCGCTAAACTAAGAAGAAAAGCAATATTTAGCTGTCATAAATTCAAAAAAGTGTATCCCCCAGTTAAGCGAGCACTACGCCCGTGCACACGCACAAACGTCCCGCAGGGTATACGCGACTCGCTGTAAGGACAGCATTGAGCTAAGCAAAGTAAGTAGAGAATATCAAGTCGCTCCTCTCCGTACCTTCCCGTCTTTTATTTTTTTTTCTCTCCTCCACCAGCCGAGCGAGGGTTTAGCCTATTCCGTCCGAAATCTCCCCGATGGCTCGGCTATACAAGAGGCGCGATACCTATATATATACATATATATGCATGTATATATATATATATGTATAGGCAGCAGGGCAGGGTGTCTCGCGATTTATGCAAAATGGCACGTAGCTCCCCCGGGAGCTTCTCCGCTGGGCGTGGGAGCGAGATGGAGGCACCCCTCTTCAATCTAACACGTGCGCGCCCTGCTGGAGGGAACTGCCGGCTAACGCTCCTTGGAGCCTCGAGGATCCACGCATTCTGATACGCCGCAATCTTTTGCTACTCTTTTGCCGCACGGCTTCATTTTTTTCTTTTCAGCCCTCGCGACTTTTTTTTTTTGCACCTCTCTCGAGTCGGACCATCGCGACATTTTTTTGTTCGTTTGTACGAGGTAAGAAAAAAAGAGCAGGAGTACGTTTTCGTCCTTTTTTTTGTTCGCGTTGCGCTTTTTCGCCGCGTTCGTTGGGATTTTTAGCGGCGCTAAAAATCTCGATCGTCTTGATCCTGTCATTTAGAGAATCGATCCGTTTCAACGCGATAATTGATGAGCAAATGTATTGATGATCGTACGGTTGATCGGGTATGTGGAGCTTTCATAACGAGGTGGATTTCTTGTATCAAATGTTGACGTCCTTCGTTTGTCACAGAAGACGTGAGCGAGTTACAGGATGAATGACGTGTTTTGCTCGAAATCGATTTTAATCTGCAATAGGAAAGAGTAGGTGTTGCTTAACTGAAATTATTTTTAAACTTTGGCTTTGAAAACATTTTCAGCAGTTTCGTCCTTTTTAAGATCAGCATAAAAAATTGACCCCCCATAAAATTGTTGATACATTTAAAAACAAAATTTATACAGTTTATAATTTAAAAATCAAAATACTGTACTACAACGTGATGTTACTATAGTACACTAGCAGTTAAAAAAAATTCAATCGTTTCATATTTTTTTAAGGCCAGCATAAAAAAATCAATTTCCCATCAAATTGTTGACATTTTTTATAAAAAAAAGTGAATATATATAGTTTATAATTAAAAATGAAATACTGCACTTCATTGTAATGCTGCTAGTATACTGGTAGTTAAAAAAATGTTCAACCCTAACATATTTCTTAAGAAATATATTTTTTAAAAATCAACCCCCGTCATAAAATTGTAAATATTTATAAAAAAATTATCCATATACCGTTTATAATTTGAAAATAAGATACTAAACTACAGTGCAATACTATTAGTACATTGGCAGTTGAAAACATTTTCTACCCTTACATATTTCTTAAGAAAATTCTTTTAAATCAACCCCCAGCATAAAATTGTTTACATTTTATCAGAAGAATTGTTTACACTTTATAATTTACAAAATAAGATACTAAACTACAATGCAATACTACCAGTACACTAGTAGTTAAAAACATTTTCATAAAAATTTCTACCCTTTCATATTTCTTAAGAAATATATTTTTTATAAATCAACCCCCAGCATAAAATTGTACATATTTATAAAAAAATGTACATAGTTTATAATTTAAAAAATAAGATACTGCACGGTAATGATACTAGTAAAAAGCAGCCCATCGGCACGGTGCATACGTCAAGCGTAAAGTTAGCCAACGAGGCGAAATTGGAGGGTCCTAAAAGCGAATCGGCATCTATAAGCTTAAAAGCGCGGGAGGAAGGGCGCCGGAGAATAAATAGGTACTTACAAAGCGGCGCACCGCCGGTAACTCCAAGCCGCGCCGGATGATCGAGTGCCCGTGGATCATTTAATTTAATTACCTCGTGGGGTTAATAGAAGAGATAAAAGTGGCCGGGGCGCTCGTGCCGGATACGTAATACGCGCGCGCGTGGCGCCGAGTGCCGCTGCCCTATACACGCTCCGCAATTCGAGAGTCGTCGTCGCCCAATGAAGCCCAAAGGGGAACGGCGGAGACGCGGTCGCGGAGAAAGAGAGACGAAGAGGAGGAGGAGGAGGGCTTTTTCGAGGGGCTCGACCGCGAGCACGCGAGAGAATTCGCCTGGGGCCCCGGGGGTCCGCTGCCGCCGACGCCGCGGTTAATCGCGATGGAAATCTTGGAAGTCGTCTCGCTAAATTTAAATTCCTCGATAATTAATACTTGAAAAATGCCGAGCTCTCCGCGCGCAGGCGTTCGCTCATTTTTCTTGTTTCATTTTTTTTTTCTTTTTTTTTGTTATCTCCTCTTCCGCAGGGCCCTCCGAGGATATACACCCTCCGCGGTGCGTGCGTACGCGCGAGGCGCTTTGTTTCCATGCTCCGGATTTCTTGATAGCTCAATTTTTTGCGCGCCCGCGGATGGATTAAGTTGCGGAACTGCGCGGGCCGCAAAGTCTTTCATGCTGCATTACGACTCGTCCGTTAACTCCTTTCGCGATCTCCCCTGCCTTCCCCGGCTTTCGCGAATTCTCCGTGCCTTTGATGGCTACATTACTGCGAATGATTGCTCTTATAATTGATGCTCGAGCTAAATATGTTGTGTACACTCAGAGAAATGTTTTTGAAACATCACTATTATTCTAGTAAAAATTACTATCCAGTCTGGCAGCAGAACAATAGACTGCATTCAGTGAAAAAATTACCATTCGTTATTATCAATATTTACTAGAAATGTAGAAATATTTACTAGAATTGTCGAAATGTTTACGAGAATTGTAGAAATATTTATTAGAATTGTAAAATATTTACTAGACGTCTAGAAATATTTATTAGAATTGTAAAATATTTACTAGAATTCTAGAAATATTTACTAAAAAAGTAGAAATGTATTCTAGAATTGTAGAAATATTTACTAGAAATGTAAGAATATTTACTAGAAATGTAGAAATGTTTACTAGAAATGTAGAAATATTTACTAGAAATGTAGAAATGTTTACTAGAATTGTAGAAATATTTACTAGAATTTCTAGTTCGTATTATTAGAATTCTAGTAAAATTTTATAATACAGAATAGTAATTTTTTCACTAAATGATAGATAGTTAATTTTATCAGAATTATAATGTTTCCAAAACATTTCTGTCAGTATAAATATTTAATTGTCTAATGTATAGGTGTTAAAATGAATGCTTTTTTTAATTACAATTTTGAGTACGAGTAGAGTCTTGTAATGGGCGTGAATTTTTGAATGAAATAGCACGTCGTACTTAAAAAGGAAATTATTAATCTATACCTTTTATACGAACGACCAAAGGAACTATATCGGCTAATAATATACGGTGTTTATGTTCAGACGATTCTAATGAAGTAATAATGTGGCTATTTTAAATATAGCGTTGGTATAAAATTAATTGTTCATTTACAATTCTACATAACACTCCCATGATCCAAAAATAAATCATTGAATATTTACCGAATGTTGTCCTCTGAAAATAAGCGTCAGTTTTCACAAGTGAATTCTTCGAATAAAAAATTCATATCGGTCGACAGACTGTGAGCGAACGACGATTGATGAAATAAGATTTGTATATCTTCTATTTAAAGTATTTCCCAAAATTGAATTTATTTATCAAATTCGAGTTTAACTTAACTGAAACTTCAAATATTGAAAGGGCTTTAAATAAGCCGAAATTTTGTATTTAATAAATAAAACTTTTTTTACGAGACTTCTTTAAAAAGTGTCCTTTTATTTTAGTAGAGGCAAAACTGAAGACACGGGGGGAGTTTAAGCGAAGCCGAGGTGGTTGGGAGAGAAGCATAGACATAGGATGTGTCGCTCGTTTGGGTCGTCGAGGCTGACTTAATTTCATAAACCGCAACTGTTGCCTCCATTCAGTTAAAAACGAAGCAGGTCTAACAGTTACGATCCACTCTGCATTTCCTCTAATCGCTACCGTCGCTTTTATACTCCTCCTTCTCCCCTTTTAAGCTTTATTACTGTTTATCGTTTTACGTTTTTGTTCCTTACTCTATAAATCAAAGGAATTTTCATAATAACACTCTGAAAAGTGCAATACAATTCTTTCAATTTTAAAACAATCATGAATACCTACTATTTGACATGTTCTAGAACCTGTTATGATACTAAAATTAAAAAAAAAATTACGTAAATTTATTTATTTTTACACTTGAAATCAAACGATCTTCTAAAGCCTGTTCAGTATGTTTTTGATTGAAGAATCGGCAAGAAATCTTTTACACAAGTGTGTCGCCTAAAATTTCTTGGGTTATCTGAAATCGTTGTAATAAAACCTGATTATAGCCAATGGCGTAAACATAAGCAAATATCTTAAAAGCATTAAAAAAAAACACTTTTAAAGCAGTCGAAAACCGTGGAATAGAAAAAAAATACTTTTAATCGTCATCGCTTGCGTCATAGATTTCAGAAATTCCGCGATAACTATCGAAATCCCGCGTATATTTATGTATCAGGCATTCCTCCGTGCTAATAAAACATCGGACAGCATCCCATATTAAGGGCACCCGCCGAGACACGCGCCTCATGGTGCAGCGCATGGTGTATATAAAATAAGGCAAATTGACGTCTCCCGAAGGCAGGGGAGATTTTCGCGGTCGCGCGGCTACGCTCGGCGTTTCTCATTCTGTAATTTCGATGATGGGCGACCATATTAACGATGACGCGTCGGCCGATAGCCGCGGGGAGGGCCGAGCGACGTCTCATCGCGCGGCGCATTGTATGCAGATGTAAAAAGGCTGGGCGACAATGACAATCGGCTCCTCGCCTCGCGCCACCCCACCCCAGCGAGCCGCGAGCTCGACGCGCGTGTCCATACATTAACATGTCATCAAGAATATTTGAGCGAGCAGAGAGACACAAAGCGGCCACAGCCATCATCGCGCGTTTCTCGCGCCTTATTACTTTTATTGCGATCGCACTTTTTTTTTCATTGTTTTATTTATAAATATCTAGCAAAATCTGTAGTGCGCTTACATTCTGCTTTTTCAGCGTAGATTGATTTTTTATGCTCTTGTAGTCTTCTTTTTCAGATAAGATTATAAATTCTGTTTTTTTCTTTAATTTTAGAAGTTTTTTGCTAGTGATATGATGTAAAAGTAGGCAACCAATCGCGTGCTCATATCTTGGCGATGATCTTGACGACCAATCAGAATCACGCATCAAAAGCTTCACAAAGGCCATCCCTTTTTTTAAGAGAGGATACCCAACATGAGATTGCTGCATACGCCGGAGAACTGTATGTTTTATCTCCGAAGAAATTTGAAGTTTTTTAAGGATAAAAAATAGTCAAGGAAATCGAACTGAATTTTATTCGAAAATCATTCGTCTTTGCAAGAATGAAAATAACAAAAACTCGCTGCATTTAAATATTCCACAAAAATTTGTAGTTTTTTTAACTATAAAATATAGTCAGGAAAATCGAACTGAGCTTTTCATTCGAAAATCAGTCGTCCCTGCAAGAATAAAAAGTACAGAAGCGCACTGCACATAAATACTCGAAAAAGCTTGTTACATAAGCCTGAGAACTTTATCTGTTATCTCCGAAAAAATTTGAAGTTTTTTCAACTATAAAGAATAGTCACGGAAATCGAACTGAGCTTCATTCGAAAATCACTCGTTACTGTAAAAATAAAAAGTACAAAAGCTCGCTACATGTAAAAACTCTACAAAAGCTTGCTGCACGCGTCTGGGAGCTTTGTTTTTTATCTCGGAAGAAATTAGGCGCTTTTAACTCTAAAAAAATATAGTCACGGAAATCGAACTGAGCTTCATTAAAAAATCACTCGCCATTGCTAGAACAAAAAGAATGCGGTGACACGATTTTTTTGCCTCGTACGCTCGAAACTCGAACGGGATGATTTACGGCGCTCCATGTTTGGCCAGGTGAAAGAGAAAAGCTCGCGTATTTTAACGCACGCGTCATCGAGCGCGTCCAACTGGCATCGCGAAATTACTCGGGCATATAACGCATACAGAAAGACAATCGTCATTCCGCTTACGCTCGTCGCAGCGATCGGCCATCACCTCCGTCGGAATGTTTTATAACGCGGGTCGCGAGATCCCCGAGAAAATCGCGGGAAACTGATTGCACGCGAGGCTCTCCTCGGTCTCTTTCACAAACGGCGTCGTTAACTGCGGACATTTTTCAGCCAGTTTATTTTTCTTGCCAGTTTTTTCTTTCCTTCCTTTTTCCTCGAATCTCCCCGCTCGCTCCGACGCGACGAGTTTTCGGGAGAGTGGCGCCGGCAACGGCAGCGCAGCCGGTCGATATAACTACGCTGGGGGGGTTGTTTGGTCCGTGCGCCGCGCACCTATACTCCCAGCCGGCGGAGTAGTACGGACAGATAGAGGCGCGGAGATGGCGGTGTGTTGTAAGAGCGAAAGGTGGATTAGTAAACCGGTCACGTAGTGGCCCGCGATGAATGGACCCGGCGAGTCGAGCCCGGAGCGCGCGAGCCTGAGGGAGAGAGTGGAAGGCAGTCGGGAATTGGCTACCGGGCGTACACCACCACCAGGAGCGCCGCCGCCGTCGGACGACCTCTGCCCCACACTGCGTCAGCTTTAGCTACCCCACGCGCGCCGGCTAGGTGGAATTACAAAAGAGGTGCTCAATCCGTATATATCGAACTTATACGCGAACAAATCAGGATGTACAAAATTTACTCGATTCACCTTCTATCAAGACTGATACCACGGTTTATACTACTGAGATATCATGCTCGTCTGTTTTTTTTTATACGTTCCATGGTTTAATGCTGTACTTCGTGTAATTATTTCAAGTTAACAGGAATTAAACATTTTCTTTCGCAATTCTGAGTATTTTTAATTATTTGTATAGATATTTATATAGATCTGATGCATGTACTATAGATGATACTCGATCTGCATTTTATCAAGTAAGATGCCTCGGTTACTACTGGGATGTGATGCTGATCTATTTTTTATAAGTTCCTTGATTTAATCAAATTAAAAGGAATTAAACATATTTTTTCACATTTTTGAGTATTTTTAATCATTTGCATAGTCTTCAAAAATCAATTATTCAACTGTTTATATAAACCTGATAGACTATTGATGACTACTATTGATGATACTCGATCCCCCTTCTATCAAGTCTGATACCTGGTTACTACTGGAATATGATGCTCGTCTATTTTTTCATACGTTCAATGGTTTAATTGTGTACTTCATGTAATTATTCGAAGTTAAAAGGAATTAAACATTTGAGTATTTTTAAACATTTGTACAGTCTTCAAAAATAAATTATTGAATTATTTATATAGATCTGATGGATGTACTATTAATGAGCTACTCTTTAATTACCAATGTATTTTTTACTTATAATAATAATGTGACAAGTACAATGAGATTCTTCAAAATGAATATTTGTATATTTTAATAAAAGGTGCATTATTCCTTTCCACTGTACTTATTGTCTAAATAACGTTTCCTTAATAATTACTACAATTTTTACTAAAAGTAGTAACGCACTTGAGAAATAAAAAGAAATACGCGAATAGAGTGATTTAATTCATTTTAAAGTAGAATAAAATTTAGTATAAGGTAGAGTAGAACATCATAAGTCTTAGTGTACTAAATAGTTAAAAAATCATTCTATATTTCATTCCATCAATGGAATTAAATTGACTGGAATTTTAAATGAAAATTTAACTCCAATAGAGTTAATTTTCACTCTATTTCACTCCAGCTGATTTAGCGAACATTAAAATTTAATTTAAATACTTTAAACCTGCCTCTATGTAAATTTTAATGCAAAAATTTTTCTCCGTACGATTTATTATACTTCCGATAGTGTAATCTCAAGTTGTAAAACAGTAAAAAGTCCGAAGTCCACATTTAACATAAATCATCTGCAAAAAAAGTCACGCGAAGTCCTAAAATACACTAAAAAAAAAAACTGATTTCTTTCTTACAATTTTAACGGCGCGATCTCCGCGTAACGATTGGCACGATCAAAATCATTTAATTAAAACAAAAGCATAAGTAAATCGAATAGGCCGTGCTATTAGCCGCAAGTGTAACCGCGGGGGGTTGCGGGGGTGCGTTAGCTCGGCGGATCTTGGGTCGGGAATTTTGTCGTTGACGGTGTTCTTGTCACCCTATGCGAACGCGAAGCCTCGCCGTGGGGCTTTCTATCTAGTCGTCGCTCCTTCGGGCGAAGGCCGTCCGCGCTCGTTTATAAGCCAAAGCTCCCGCGCGTACCCCTTTATGCAATCTAAAGCAAGCCTCTGATCTGCCATAAAGTCATTTCATAACCCCGTGCGGAGAAGGGCGCGAAGGGGGGTCAACTACCTCGATCTCTCCCTCCCGCTCTTCCTGCCCGGCAAATCCCAAGTTTATGCACACCAAGCGGCCGACCTCCCCGTGACGCTGCGCGCAGTCCCTGCACCCCACGCGTATAGCCGCTCTTTTTCCATGCAGCCCGATCCCCCGTGACCGACTGCAAATACCGAGCTTTCCTATGCGGATGATATTAATCAGATTAAGCTGCTTCTGCCTTTTTCGCTTGTGGCCCAAATGTCACTTTTAGGTGCTTATCGATCCGCTCCTGCGATGAAAAAATCTGCCGGAGTAAACAAATTTAAGTTAGGATAAAGTTTACCCAAAGTTTATGTTTGGCGGTCGTTCATATGAACATGGGCAGTGAGACTAAATAATAAATAATTTTGTATATGAAGTTTTTCTTAAATTTAAAAGACATTCACATGAACGTTAAAAACAAAATAAATGTAAAAAATTATTTTCTATAACTTCAGTGGTAATTTATCCGTTTATATCACGCATCTATACTACAACTATATAAGAAATAATTTTGTGTTACTTTGTATAAACTTCATATAAAGTTTTTCTTAAATTTAAAAGACGTTCACATGAACGTTAAAAACAAAATAAATGTAAAAAATTATTTTCTATAACTTCAGCGGTAATTTATCCGTTTATATCACGCATCTATACAAACTTCTATAAAATATATAAGAAGCAAGTTTGATAAAGTCTCATTGCCCACCTTCATATCAACGAGCGCCAAACATGAACTTTGGGTAAACTTTATCCTGACTTAAATTTTTTTACGCGGGTGTACAAAGTATATTTTAGTTTAAAAGTCTAAGTATCTGAAATGACGGCGCCGACAAAAAAAGTTTCTCGTTTAGAATTAACTTATGACGCTTTAGTTTTTTTATACTGAATAGAAGATTATATAAGACTGTCGGAAATAATTTAGTATACAAGGTAATAGACAATTCATTAGCGCTTGAAAGAAAAAAAAATGTATGCTTTTTTTATTTTAACGCAAAAAAAAAACGTTTCAAGTTTTATTACGAAGTAACATGCTGCAATGCCGTAAAAGAAAAGGCGGTGACAGTTGCAGCCGACTTAGAAAATGAAACATAAATCAAGCACCGGCGGGTGAAAAAAAAAAAAAAAAAAGAAAGTGAAACCCTTTCTTTTCTTAATTAAGCATCGCAGAAGGTGCTTACTCGCTAAACTTTTTAGCGCCGTTTAAAAGTGTTATGAAATTACTATAGCGACTTAAATCTTTTTCATTCCTTCCGATTCAATTTATAGCGTCGTAAAGACCAGAAAGCATAATGTCAACCTGTAAAGTGTAATCTTTTAATTAACGGAAATATATTGACGATGAATATTCAGTGCACCCTCCAAATGAATTTTTCCTTTTCTCTCCCTGCACAAACGAAATGTATATCTCCCCGCTATGATAAAGTTTTAAAGAAGAAAAAAAAATGAAAAAAAAAAGAAGAAGATTCTAATAATATAATGTAAGAGCCACATCTAATATAGTCGGATCACGAAATTATCTCCCGTATTCATCAAGTTTCCCTCCGCAGTGTGATGAAAATTCAAGGAAAATTAAATATAATTCTCCGCGAGCTCCCCGGCGTAGCTTATGTATAAAATACGCATCAGTTACGGAAAAATGAAGGAGCAAGAGCCAAACGAAGGACGAAGATGAAAATAAGTTTCAACAGCACTCGCCAAGTTATACGCCAGATATCTCCGCGTTGAAATCTATCTGAGCGCGTCGCGGGGGGAAAAAGAGCCTCGTGGTGTACGGCGCCGAGGGAGGGAGGCTTGAGGACGAAAAGCGCGGAGAATTATTAATTGGCTACAAGATAAAACAGTGTTCGTCCTCATTTGCCGGGACCCCCTAGGTACCCTCCGTAAGATATGGGGCCACGCGACTCCTATCGGCTCGCGCATTATACGCGCTTATGTACACGTCCTCGCGTGCAAGTACACGCCTATGCGATATGCACCTGCTTGTACGGGCGTCTGTCGCGCGGGCAAAAGGACGAGCCAAGTGAAGCGATCACGCTGCCAAAAGAGATTTGATTTTCGAGTGTGCTGAACACGCGACGCGCGGATGCTACTTTTTTTTTATTTATTTTCAAACGCCTCGGCGGTATATTAAACGTGCAGCTTCTTGAGCTTGTAGACTACTTTTTTATTACTTTTTTTAGTTACTCTGCGCTACTAATTTATAAGGCAACGGTGATAATTTGAAATGTATAGAAATCAAATGTCGATGAAGATTTAAATTAATTGCAGTGTGGTATTGTTTGACTATGTATTTTTATTTCGTTATTTATCTACACTGAAAAGATATTGTTAATTTTAAGGAAATGATTTACTTCAATATTACTTATTAAAAATTTCTTTGAATCAAGTAAAGATTTCATGAAAACTAAATGAATTTTTTTGTTTCTAAACAAATTGAGTAATTTCGAAAAAAATAATTGTTTGACTCAATAAAATAATAAGTAATTAATAAGTATTATTAATGTTTGCTTAAAGTTAACAAATTTTTCTCTCAGTGTAGTCCTTCTAAATTTACTCACTGAAATATCCCAATGAATAAATTTAGAAAATTTTTACGATTAATTATTTGTAAAATTGATTGTCATATTATCTGTAATTTTAAATAGCTGTGATGTTTTCTATAATAAAATTACAACGATTGAATTTGCGTTTTATTTAAAATTTCATGTTTTAATACAAAATTTATTTTGTTACAGTATTTGTAAATACTATATTTTACAATAAACATCTATTACATTTTATTCTACTCTATCTGAGGACACTAACACTTTTTTGTTTAAATAATACTTAAAGCTTTACAAGTGACGTTTTATTTTAATTTATTTTATTTTATATATAAAGATATACAGTACGAATGTTTTAAAGATATTGTAATGAATTTTTCTGATGAACGTAACAAACGATCAGTGCGCGCCCGGCGATATTAAAAATGCACGTACAAAAAATACTTTCCTTGTAAGCAATATTTTTGGCTGATATAATTTTTTACAGCAAACGGGGGAGAGAACAAGACGTTGCCTTATCACGCCAGTGTTTTAAATTTTAATTAAAAAAATTTCGCACGCCTTAATCAAGAAAAGGGTGAGACAAAAGTCGGACCAGCCGAGCGGGTCGGGGGAGGGGAAGAAAGGGAGTCATTGTAGACTTATCGACACTTTAGCTACGGAACGAGCGAACGACAGCGAGGAAAAGGAGAAGTGATAAATGCGCGAGTCGCTCATTTTTCCCTCAGTGGCCTCGCGGGCCTATCGGTCGCCGCGTATACATATAACCCTATACAACGCGGGCAGCCTTTTCTCCCTGCTCCCCCCCCCCTCCTGCCTCCCTCATTCGTGTTCCGGTTGGTCCATCGCTTAACTCGTTTCCTACGCAATGTCGATGGGGTATCATGTAGTGTTTCGCAATTTTTTTCGTTCCTCCTTGCTCCTTCTCCCCTCCCTTTCTCTTCGGCATATGAGTCCACGGCCCAGGCAACCTCCGTCGCCCATAAGGGTTAACAAGGCGATTATTCATGCCTCCCATAAGAAGAAGTTACAAGCAGCTGGACCAAGTTTATTGCTGCAAATGGCGAAATTTGTACCTTGCTAACGATCAACAGGATTTTTTGCCTTGATCTACCTCCTTCTCGCTTTCGCTCTAGTCGCGCTTCGTGTATATACACGGCGCCAAATGTTTTCCCTCGACAAAGCCGCGCGCGCCCTTCTCGCTCGCTCTTATTTACTTTAGCTCGCGAAACGACCCTTAAAATTTATTTTCATTGCGGTAAGTCTTTTCCCGTTTTCATCAGTTCCGCATTAACTTAGCCCCGTTCGCATAATAATGCCTAAAAGAAGCTTAAATTTTCGTTAGTATGATACTTAATCGAGTCGCTAAACATAGAGATTTTGTACAAATTATTACTACCGAATATGTAAATCATTTCTAATTTTCTGTAATGCACTAAGTGCAGTATCGCACACATGCATACTGTCGATGCTATAACTTTGATCGAAGAAAAATTATATAAAAAATTGCCGTATAATTTTGCTAAAGCCTCGAGTTAAATTGCCCAGCGTCAAGAATGCGAATAGAGAGCCACGACGAATGAAAGAGGGGAGAACGCCGAAAATTAGAAAATTACAATCTTACGGAGTCCTTTTTATATAGAAGGCACCTCGCCTCGTATCTCGAGGCTATTCCCCCTCTGAAGAAAGTTAAACCCCATCGTCGAGTATATTTTGCAGCGTCCATACCAATAACATCGATATACCGGGCAACATTGTAGACAGACGCAAAAGAAGAGCGTGCAATGCGTCGTTCCGAAAAAAGCACACTCTAATTAGGCTTTAAGTGAGAAATTGCGCCTTCTGGCAATTTTAAGGAAGCCGAAAGCCACCCTGATTAATATCATTATACCTCTCCGCGTTTCTTCCCGTCAGCTCTTTGCGCATGCGCCGTACCAGGGCACCGCGTATAACGAGTATATATGGAAGATGTACCCATAATGAAAGGGTTAGGCATCACAAAGAAGAAGAAAACAAGTGCGAGCAGGGTACCGCTGCCGATACTTCTTGCTTGATATTTTACCTTTTCTTCCACGCTGGAACATTGTTTACAGCCTCGACTGTGGACGTCGTTAACCCATTTCTTGCCACGCGCTTCTATCGTCGCCAGTAAACAGTTTTCAACAAAAATTTTCAAAGAATTCACTCAAATTTAGCCTCTTCCTATCTACAAACGAATTTTTGTCCAAATAATTGTTAACGCTTACTGCGCTTTACTTTGCAATGAAACAAATGGCATAAGGTGATAAAACGAGAACGTTAACAGTTCTGCCAGCAACGCTTTAAAAAAAATTCACTCAAATTTAGTCTCTACCTTTCTATAAACAAATTTTTGTCGAAATAATTGTTAACGCTTACTGCGCTTTACTTTGCAGTAAAACAAAAGGCGTAAGATGATAAAATGAGACTGAAACAGTTCTCTTGCGAGCAACGCTTTAAAAAAAAATTCACTCAAATTTAGCCTCTACCTTTCTATAAACAAATTTTTGTCGAAATAATTGTTAGCGCTTATTGCGATAAAAAAAGGCATGAGGTGATAAAATGAGAACGTAAACCCACTTAGACAGTTCTCGTGCGAGCAACACTTGTTGGGCGTAAAAAAAAAACTGAAATTCCCGAAATACCGCCGTAAACACCTCTACCAGTCTGCATTACATCCCATCAGCGGGATGGGTAGTAAAAAAGATTTCGGCGGTTTTCTTTGCGGCCTCTTCTCATCACGCGAGTCACGCATACGCAAAAACTGTATATAAACGCGTCCACGCTTGAAACATTAATATTACATTCGTTTCTTCCTCGAAATCGCCGCACCCGATTGATGCTGAGTGCATCAATCTTCTCAACTTCATAATTTTGACTTTATCTGATTTTCGCGTGCTCGTCGCGAAAAAAATGTTCCGACAGTGCGCAGGATGGAGCCTAGGCGCCCGCGTATATGGACAGCCTTAACAATGCGTCCGATTTGAAATGCTAATTCGCAAGCCGAGGGGTAAAAATAAGCGCCGCCATTTTTTTCTCATTACCTTTGGTGAACTTGAACTTTGTCGTTCTTTCGTGATTATCGAATGTTTCTCACTCCTCCAGCAGCCCTAATAACTATGTAATGCTGTGCTAATGACGGCCCTTGTTAGGCTTAATTACCGCTTAGGCCTCGATCTAACGAGAGCGAGTGAGCTATAGTCAGTCCGTACGCTGGGAATGATAATGCCTATCCCTCTAGCGATTGCTTCTGCCCTCCGCGTGATCTTCGTGTTATTTATCAGCTACCCGCTGCGCCGCGATAGCCTGATAAGAAATCGACTTTGAGATTCGAAGGGATTTTTTTATTCTTTTTTTTTTTCTTCGTTGAAGAGTCGGGCACTTCAATTAGCAAGTCATATCTCTGTAAAACGATCGCGATATATAACTTTCTGCAATTATGTTATTCAAAATGTCTTGGCTTTCGTTCAGAAAACCGCTTTTAATTTAATTAGCAAGGTCCTTTTGCAAAATAAAAATTTAATAATATATATAAGGGATATCATTTTTTTTGTACAATGGTAGTGTACTATTTGTTGTTAAAAGTACTCTCGTTTTTGCAACGAAATGCAGTACAGAATACATAAAAATACATTTGTATAAAACTTTTAAAATACATTTTTGCTTCGGTAAATTAGAACAAAAAATTACGGTTGAAAAATATTGATTTAGAAAGTCACATATCAAATTATTTTACTGTACTATTGACAAAAAACCTGTATACGTCAACATTTAAAATTCTAATAAAACTGAAAAATAATGCAAATATTTTCAATAAATTTACATTAAACTTAATGTATATCGTCATAATTTCACAAAGTATTATCACTAATTTATCTTTCTCAATTAAATATTTTTTATGACGCATGACATTCTTCTCGTAAAATAGTTATTTTCATTAAAAAAAAAAGTATCATAACTTTGTTACACCAAACTTATTAATCTCCTCCAAATCTTAAAAAAAAAAATTAATCAATAAAATTCCCGAGCTTCTAAATCTTGCCGAGTTGAATAATTATTCGACTTGCAAAACGCAGTCGCTTGGAATACTTTTCCCAAAAATTTCCCCAATCAAGCCTAAAATGATAAATCAAGATTCACTTCCGCCAATTTGCCTCGTTCGAAAAGCCTCCGCAATTCCGATCGGAGATAACTTTTTGGCAAGGCAGACAATGGGCATCGCACCATCCCCCTATCCAGCAGCTCAACCACTTGCGTGCAGCTCTTCACTCTCTCTTTTTGCGCCCCGCGCGGCGCGCAAAATTGACGCCGGTTAAGACCCCCTGTACAGTGGCACAAGCGGGGACACCTGCAGACCTCAGCGACTCGAGTGTCCGGCAGGTCTGGAGAGCAAAGGGGAAGCGCAACGAGTCCCTCGCTCTCATAGCGACGCTCGGTGTTGAGCAACGGCCGTCGCTGCTGGACCGTTTGTCCGAGTCGCCGCTTATTTACGTCGAGGACGGCGAGTGAGAAGAGCGCGCTGGAACTCGATTCTCAAACTGGATTTCGGTCCCGTTCCAGCTTACATTTACTCCCGAACGACGAAGACGAGCTCGCTGTTCCGCTTTGGCTCGCTAAGGACGCTCAATAATTCGACATACGTGGCCTCTATTTTAGCGCGAAACTTACTTTGGAATCATTTCTACGCGGCGATAAAGTATGTTCGTTCGGAGTGGGACTCGTTCTCAGAGCCTCTCTGCGTCCACGCACGTAAAAATGCTTAGGTAAAAAAATTTGAGATTAATTATAAAGTACGAAAAGTGGTTTATCAAAATTATCACCCTTTTTCGTATAATTTAAGATGAAAAGTCTTTTACAAATAGTAGAAGATTGTGAGATCATTTTGAGATGTCAACATTTTAAATTTTATTATGCATAAAGATCAGCTTTTAACACCGCATTTCACAATCAAAGGAATTTATAATGGTAAATGTTTTTTATTTTTCTTGTAATTTCTGCTATAATAATATTTAAAACGTTGATATCTTAAAATGATCTCACAATCTTCTACTATCTGTAAAAGACTTTTCATCTTAAATTATACTAAAAAGTACCATCATTTTGATAAATCAATGTTCGGTCTTTAATTAATCTCATACTTTTTTTTTCACCTTCGTCATGGTTATTTCATAAGCAGGTTGTTTTCAAGTGTTTTTATTGATTTATATTATTGATTTTAAGTAGAGGATCTATACGAATATCTCTAAAAATAAGAAACATACGATGTGTATATGAGTCATAATACATACGATGTGGTACGATTTACATTTACGTTTAAAATTTATTATTTGCTACATTTTTACAATGTATTATTTCAAATGATTTACATCGGTCCCCGAAAGATGCGCTAAAGCTCCTATATACCTGACTTTTTCGCAAGACCTTTGAGAAATAATGGATGATTTATGTTTCCGTTCTAGATTTGTAAAACAAAATTGTATTCTCTATCGCGGTAAATTCGCATCATATTTTCAATTCTCAATTAAGTTCTTCGGATGATAAATAATTTGTTGATAAAGTCACAGAGCATCGCTCGAGGGTCACAATGCGAAGCGGAACTTATCGCAGGATCATCGGTTTATAATGAATGATCGCATGCAAGATATAATCTAAATCGTACCTTACTCCATTACTCTGCAATAATGGCATTGAATAATGCAAATGGCAAACGTAAATAATAAACACTTAATAATAATATTGTGTATCTCTCATTTATTTATTTTCTTTTTTAATTTTTCCTTTTATTTAACATAACGAACGTTAATTACTATATCCAGAAAATCAGTTAATCAATCTCGATAATAATTTTAACGAAAAACTAAAAAGTACACATCACACCCTCGAACACTGAGAGAAATGATACATTAAAAATTACTGTATGTCCCTTAGGAACTGTGGGATATATCCAAACTATGACGATTTTGAGTTTTACGATGACTTTTACTATAATTTTTATGGACGGTTTTTACTACATTATATATATAATTTTTAATATATATAAGTAGTAATTTTTACTGTGTACATAGCAATTTTTACTATACTATACTATCTAAAA
This sequence comes from Sycophila sp. Sp_5, assembly GCA_018906775.1. Classification (NCBI taxonomy): domain Eukaryota; kingdom Metazoa; phylum Arthropoda; class Insecta; order Hymenoptera; family Eurytomidae; genus Sycophila; species Sycophila sp. Sp_5. The sequence goes on from JACCID010000004.1 coordinate 751,277, forward strand.
TTGAATTAGTGAACAACTACTATAATTAATGAATTTTCACTGAAAATTAGTAGAAAGAGTTTCACGATTTACGTGTTAGTGGAACATTTTTCACTAATTTTAGCAAAGTTTCACTCATTCAATTTTAGAAGATATTCTTACTATACGTACACTGAAAAAAAATTTGTTAATTTTAAGGAAATGATTGACTTCGATAGTACTTATTAAATAATTCTTTGAACCAAATAATGATTTCATTAAAACTAAATGAATTGATTTGTTTCTAAATAAATTTACTAGTTTAAAAAAAAATAATTTTTTGACTCAATAAAATATTTAATAAATATATTAAATTATTTAAGTAATTAACAAATCTTTCTCTTTGTAGAAATTTTTACTATGTTCTACAGTAAAAATCGTCATAGATTGAGTATATCCCACGGTTCCTACAGACCACAGTAATTTTTAATACATCATTTCTCTCCATGAAAGAATCCAGCATTACAAGAAATTAATCAATACTCGGGTAAAAAAAAAATAATTGAATCAGGCTGTGCATAAATAATTGACAGCTTCGTAGAAGGCTCATAAAGAACACAGAGAGAGAGTGAGATCTATTTATCTTATTTAAGCCGATTCACGCGTACGCGGTAACGTTCGGTAGTAAATGACTCGCGCGCTTTCGACAGTTTCTGGTCTCGCGCGTCCGTGGAAGCCCATCGCCGCGATCTCCGCGGCTCGTGCACGAAGAAAATCACGCGCGGCAGAAAACAATCAGCGGCGGACTTGGAAACAGGCGGAGAGGCGCCGGCGCCCACCGCGCGTACATCCCGCGCGTCCAAACAACAAACTCAATCATCGCTCCGGGGAATGACTCGCGCCTCGAGATGCGCGACGCCGAAATCTTGTTCCACGCTCGCCGTGATAAATGATTCGTCGAAACGTTACATATAGTAGCCCAGCGCGAAACTTCCTCTCGCGCTGGGGGTGAGAAACGCTCGGCGGCGTCGACGTCGACCTGGCGAGCCGCGGGGAGGCGCGCACCGGACTTACAGCGCCGAGGAGGAGAGGAGAGAGGGGAGAGAGAGAGAGAGAGATCCGAAGGCTAGAACTCCTAGAGTGAATCGCAGGCAAAACCGGTCGAGTTGGATCGAGAGCACCCGCTGCTAGGCCTCGGACGCAACGCGCCGCTTCTTCTTTCTCTCTGTATACCTGCTTGTCTCCGCTCTATCCATCTCTCTATTGCCTTCTCGCCACGAGCTGCTGCTGCTGCTTGTCTTCTTCTTTTTTTTTTTTCGCTCTCTCACGTTATTTGCCTCGCGCGCTATTCTTGCCTTCGGACTTTTTCTACGGTTACGTGTCGACTCGTTTTCATCTGCCACGATCCTTTATACTTTACACCCTCGCCTTTCTCTTGAGTGCGTTTCATTATTGGCCACGTTTTTCCGTCTGTTCTGTAATTGTTTACGTTTGTTGATAAAAGTCAGTTGATAAAAATTAATTGCGTGGTCTTTTTTATATAGTAAAATTCTTTTACCCCCCGTTGGACTCAAGAGTTATGAAATTCAATTTCTACTCTAGCTACTCGCTAGTTTTAAAATTTAATTAAACATACAAATATTTGGATCGTATTTGCATTTAAAAAAACTTACTAAGAATCTACTTTTTTTTTTTTAAATTGAAGACGTAATTAATTAAATTATCCTTTTATATTTATTACGAAACTGAATTGCGTTCGAAACGATTCATGTAATAGTTTTTAAGTGCGTTTCTTTGCTGGCGACATTCTTTCGTTTGTTCTGTAATTAAACAATTACAGTTTGTTGATAAAAATCGACTGTTGATTAAGAATTTCTTTTTAATTCAGATGTTTACGTAGTCTTTTTTTAAACACGACCGATACATGGAGTACCTTATATTTATGTAGTAAAATTCTTTTACCACGTTGGACTTATGAGTTATAAAATTAAATTTATGCTTATATTTTTCTTCGTGTTTTTTAAGTTTAAACTACAAATATTTAGATCGTTATCGTATTTGTAATACGAAATTGGATATACTGAATAGGAATCTACCATATTTTATAATTGACTCTTTGATTAAATTGAAGACCTTATTAATTAAATTACCCTTTCATATTTGTTACGAAACTGAATTCTAACCGATTCACATAATAATTTTTGTAATTAATTACCGCTCATAAAAAAATAAATCAAAATTCAAATTAGATAATGATCCTCTTTTTTGTGACAAGATGATTGATGATAATAAGTTTTTAAAAACCTATATATACCACTTATTTTCCCTACTAAAAACTACACTAATTAAGGAAAATCTTAAATATCCAATTCAATACTACCTAAAAACTTCTACACTGAGATAAAGACTTAATAAAAATAATTACAATTCTGGAAATAATTACTAAGTAACATAGAAGCTGGGAATCATATTGACACTGTAGCCTGTTTTACAATAGTTTCAAGAATTTTTATTTTATTTTCGATTAAATAATGTTATCATGCTCAAGAAAAATTATTATGTAATATAGAAAAAATTCTAACTAGTATAGTATTTGTTGGGCTCAGGTTCGAATCCCCGATGATGCGCCGATCATAAAACGGTGGAGTTCATATTAAGTACCGAGGACATGACCTGCGACACACCACATCTCTCTAAGGAATACAAAAAACTGCAAAGATCTGAATTACTCAAAAAAAAAAAAAAAAAACAAGCGTTTTTCGTTTTTTTTTAATTTATTACACATCGATTAAAAATGACATAACATTTTTGCTTTAAAATCAAGTATAGGTCCCGATGTCAAAGTTACTTAGTGTTTTTTATTAGAAATATTATAATTTTTATTATACACTGAGAGAAAAAACTTGATAAAAATTACTATTCTTATCAAGTAAGAATTTTATATATGCAAAATAGTAATTTTGAGTATTAGAAATTTTAAAAATTACTATTTTGAGTGTTAATAATTATTATTTTCCATACTAAAATTTCTCGCTTGTCAAGACTGTCACTCGACTTTCCGAATCATAATAGTAATTTTTATTAAGTTTTTTCTCTCAGTGTATTATTTCTCTCGGTGTAATAAAGACAAGCGAGCGGACCGAGAAAAAAAAAGAAGAGTGGCACATTACCCTTCGCAGATAGTTAGCGTTCGATCGCACATGTAAAACTACACTTGGCGAGTATATAGCGAATCTGCATCTGTAAGTCCCGCGTCTAGCCTTTCAGGCATGCAAAGCTCGATGCGAGAGAGCCCCATTCTCCGCGCACAAATACCGAGGGAATTCGGAATATTCCGCTGAGGATACTCGAGGACGTAACGCGTATCCTTGCCGAATGTTTCGCCAGGGGAGCGTACACGCGACGACGCCTTTGCCGTCGCTCGACTCCTACTTCGTCCGTACAGTTTGAGCGACGACACCGAGCGCGAGCGCCGATCCCTTTCCGCGTTCCCGGAGGAATCCGAATTGCGGAGTGCAAAAAAAAAAGAACAGCTGGAAAGAGATGCTGCGCTCGCAAAAGAGAAGGAGAGAGTCGAGGACCGGATGACTCGATCGTAGTGGAACGCGCCCGGACGCTCGCTGGGTCACTTCGACGGCTATAGGCACGATGACGTGAACGCGAGGCTTCGCTGCTTTTCATTTTAATATGCTTTGAACGATATTTCTCATTTGTTTTTTTTTCTTATCTGAATAGGAGAATATTGGACCTCCTGAAATTTTATATCAAAATATGAAGATATCGAGAGTATCGAGGGCTAATACTCAAAATTTTTGAGACATTAAACGCATAAAGTTATTTTCTGATGAAACTCTACATTTCATTACTTAACTATAACTCCGGAACCCTGAGATTTGCAAATAAAAGTAGAGGAAAGCAATAAAAACAATTAAGTGTTCTTTTTTGTCAGATTAAATAATTAATTTTTGAATTATCGTTTTTTTCTGGTTCAGGATGCTAGGATATATGTACGTTTTTATTGCGTGAATTTTCTTATCCGAGAGCGGAGTAATTTAATTATCATGCATTTAAATAATTTAGTTATATAAAAAATGAAGAATTGCGTGAGTTACCTCATCCACGGAAGATTCGATATCAGTGATGCAAAGATTTAAAAAAAAAATGACATTTTATAGTATTTTATAGAGAGTTTTGCGAAATATTCAAAAGAAGGCGTTAATGTGAATCACGCATTCATAACAATCGTGCATAGAGTTACGTAAGCGAAGTCGTCCTCAGAAGAAAAATTTCGAATTATAAATAGTTTGTCATCGTTTTGCTTAGTACTTTTGTTATCATTATTGTACGTCCAAAGCATCAAAAATATGTGTAATTCTGCTATTTCAAATTCGATTGATTCAATATTTTACGCCGAATAATTTGAAATCAAAATCATAAACAAATACCATTGACATTCATGAAGCTGACCAAAAGATAGGCCATTACAAATGACTAATAAATTATTCGCATATAGAAATATTCAATTATCATTATCAACAGCTTATAACAGTATAGATAAACATTAAATTGGCAATGATAGAATAAATTATGGTAGCAGGTATTACAAGCAGGTGCAATGTTTTAATCAAGCACAACTTATGAATATCTACACTTTGTAATCTAATTTAAATAAATTAATACCTGACCCGCGTAAAAAAATTTAAGTTAGGATAAAATTTACCCAAAATTCATGTTTGGATATCGTTGATGTGAATGGACAATGAGACTTTACCGAACTTGCTTCTTATATATTTTACAGAAGTTTGTATAGATGCGTGATATAAACGGATACATTAGCGCTGAAGTTATAGAAAATAATTCTTTACATTTATTTTGTTTTTAACGTTCGACATGTGAACGTCTTTTAAATTTAAGAAAAACTTCATCTGAAGTGTGTATAAAGTACTGCAAAATTATTTATTATTTAGTCTCGTTGCCCATGTTCATATCAACCACCGCCAAACGTGAACTTTGGGTAAACTTTATCCTAACTGAAATTTTTTTACACGGGGAAGAACGCCAAGTCGCGAATTTCGGAGCTCTTTGAGCTTCCACCGAAGAGGGAAGCCCAAAGCCACAAAGATCAAGATATTATTAAAAAAAAAAAGCTCGCTGGTCTTTTCTTCCAGGGCCTAGAATATTATATGCAGGCGTAAATTAGTGCGCGCATCCCGGCGGCACACCGGGACTCCTCGGTTTTCTCATCACGCGACGCGGTACACGCAGCCGAAAAGGATCGTGCAGGATGGACGAGTCGAGGGATTATGTATCCCCCTGACCTCAACGGCATGGCTCGCTCTCAGCGACTAGGCGTCACGTTGGCTCCGTTTCTTCGCCTCCAGCCGAACGCCTCTCTCCCGCTCACGACTATTTCGCATCGCTCACCTTTGGGGGCTAGATCACCTCCGTGACTCAGAATCAATGATAATTTTAACCTTCGATTTCGCATCATTTAAAAAGAAGAAAGAAAAATTTTACTATCATTTTCAAAACATTTTAGTTTAAATATGAATCAGTGAAGTTCACTTGAAATAAGTGAATTTACACTTTACAACGTGATAAGTCGTTCGTATATACGAAGAGAAATGTTATAGTAAAAATTACTATTTTCCGAAGGAACAGTCATCATCATTGTTTCTTTATTAAAAAGAAAAAGAAAAAGAAAAATTTTACTCCCTAATTAAGAATAAGTGATATTCACTTCAAATACGTAAATTTACATACAGTGATAGGTCATTCGCATACAGGGTCTCAAATTTTATCGTAAAAATTACTATGTTCAGTGTATAGTAAAAAAGGAAATTTTTACTCTCTAAATGCGAACAAGTGAAATTCACTTTAAATAAGTGAATTTACACTTCACAACGTGATCCTCAATGCATCGAAAAAATGAACGACTTATCACGTGAATTCTCCACTTATTCGATGTGAATTTCCCTTATTCATTCTTTAAGAATACACTTGAGGAATGCTGCTTTCAGAAAGTCACGTGCAAGATTACTTCACCAAAAATGTATCTCTCGCACAAAAAAAAAAACTATCCGCGTTTCAATTTGTTTATTCACATTTTCACACTAAAAGTAGTGTGAAAATTGGCAAATCGATTTACGTTGACATCCGTTTCAGCGTTATCATTAATATCGGCGTCACTTTAACGTTAATACATACCATTAAATTCTTTTTTACCACGCGTATACATCGGTAATAATCATTCGTGACTTTTCGAAACATACAAAAAAAAAAACAGGTCACTATATTATATATATACTCGCACGTTCCCGCGACAAAATAGAGCAATTGAAAATTAACGCGCGACATAATTGATAGGCTAAAGATTCGCGGTTTGGGCGCGCGATCGGATGGCCGCGATTGAATTGCGGCACTCGCGCGGCGATCTTGACGAGTCGTAATTACACTCGCAGGGGAAAGGCGTATACCTACACGCGCGGGGCGCCTTCGAAATACAGCTACTAACACGATAATTGCGGAGCTATTACGCTCTCGAAACGTCACGTTTAGCCGCGGTTAAACGGCGATCGGCCGCTAATCGGGCGATCGAAGCATCGCCGATCGAGATTCGCGTAAGCAGGAGCCTCGCCTCTTCTTGTTTCGTGCGGGCTGCGTTTCGAAACGATGCGAGTGGCCCACTTTGCTTTTCTCCGCCACTCAATTCCAGAAGCGATTATCGCTCACGAAATGTGCCTCGGATCCTTTCTCGCCTGGATTCTCGCGGAGAGCGTGTCAAATCTCAAATTATCAATCTGCTCTTTTTTATAATGCCTGTAAGTAATAACCTGATAACAGTCTATTAAGAATTAATTTAATGGCTTTGCGTGTATCGAAGTTGTGATGAAATAGTCGAATGCGCTCTGAGCCTCTATATGTTTGAAAATTTAATTGCTGCCTTATTAATGAATTTAAATAGGCTTTTTTGGAAGAAGTCCTTATAACACGTTTGGAAATGTCTTTTACCGTAGCTTAAATACGATAGAAGTGTATTTTATTAAACTATAGAATAATATAGCTGTTTAATCAATCTAAATGCATTTAATAATGTGAACAAAAGTATGTACTTTATAAAATCATGGACATTTTAAATCCCAATAAAAATTACTTTTTAAATTTATAATCGTTCCGTCAATCAATATTTATTTCCCGTAAGCCTATACATTAAATTTCTCGAAACGGAGTAAACGTATAATTTTTATAAACTCTTTCAAAAAAAAAAAAAGAATTCGATTTATGAAACAGCCGGGAAATAGTAGGTCAGAAGATACACGATAGACTCTAGTTATAACCGTTTTTTTTTCTTTAAAGAAAGTCGAAAAGGTGAAAAACTAAGCAAGGCTAAAATGTGTTACGAAAGTGACATCCTCATCCAGAGATCGAGCGACTGCCGAGAGGATCTTTCGGAGCCCGTCCTAAATTCGTTCACATGAAAGTTTATGAAGGCGCGTCAAAGCCAGTCCTCTCGCAGATACAACGACGGTCCAAGGTGAATGCACGGAAATGTGCTTACCTGATTAGACGAGGCGGAATAGGGGAGGGGGGCTGAAATGTAATCCTGTAAAGACCCCTTATTACGCTCCGCTCGGCCCATTGTCGGGATCTCTTAACTTTTACGGATGTATACAAGCAGTGTTTTCACGGGCGCGAGGACTACCGGTGTTTTCCTCGCAAAACCTTCTCACTGCGCCCGGAGTGCGTTTTAGATCTCGTTCGAGTCCGCGCCCCGCTGCGCGAATAAGCTCCGGGGCGGCGCGGCCTTCCTCGCCATCCCGAATGATGGCTGCAGGCGGTACGCGACGGTTCCATGCGGAGAAAAATGATTAGTAAAATTTACTGAAATAGTAAGTAAACTTTGTTCAACAAGTTAAATAAAAGACAAATAACATTTACTCGCGCGATAAGTAAATTATATAATAGTAAATAAATTTTGCTTAAAAAGGTAGAAGTAAAAAGTTAAATAAACGTAGACAAATAAAATTTACTCGTACAATAAGTAAATTATATATTAATAAAATGTACTGAAATAGTAAATAAAGTTTGCTTAAAAAGTTAAATAAACTTAGACAAATAAAATTTACTCTTGCAGTAAATAAATTATATAGTAGATTTTTTAAGCAATATATACTTATGCTTGATTAAGCAAGGCAGATATACGTTAAAGCGTTAAATAAATTAATGCTTCAATATTTAAGCAAAAAAAAAACAGTATTTTTACTGCAAGCCGACAAGAAAATTTTACTAACAATTTTTCTTTTCGATCAACCTCACCGGATGACGTATCCGATGCATTGCGTAAGCTATAACGTTACCTTTTTTTCACTCTCGACTGAAACTACGTTTTTTCCATGATTCGTTCGAGTTTCTCGCAGTAGACGTTTTCTAGCTTATTAATTTTTTTTTATATGACGCTGGTGATATTCTATCTACCTATAGGCACTCTTTTGATTCTTTGACGGACGCACGAACCGCCACATTTATTTTTAAAACGAGAATTTACCGTCTGTTTTCATACAGACCCTTAACTTGTATTTTGATGAAGAGAATGAGATATTTAAATATTTTAATTACTTAAATTTAATAAAAAATTATTCAGTATTCTATTTATTGACGAGTATTGTACCCGTAAATTAATAAAATAATTATACATTTGTGATAATAGTATATATAATAATTTAAAAACTAACCGCAAGGATTACCCATGAGTTAAAACAAAATTAATAAAAATTCACTAAGGCTTTCTTTACCGAAGTCTAGAAACGACAATCAACATTCCGAGGAAGATCCAAAGCATTCCAATTTATTCGCAATCGCATTAAAAAATTTAATCAGTACACGCATTTGAGAGAACTATATGACTCTTTTATAGTTTCCAAGAATTCACTCACTGCATCACTCTGCTTTATAAATATATAAAAAAAAAAGAAAAAAATTATTATCTTTCCCGTTTCCCCGCGCGCATCAAATCAACGTGATTAATTCCAATTGTCGCTGCTAAATACACCAGAGTAATAAGTTAAACTGCCGAGATTAGTACTGAGAGTAAACGGAGAATAAAATTCGTATCCAGCAGCTCGTAAGAGTTTCCGATAAACAATTATCGATTTAACGAGGCGTGAAAAGCGGCACGCATCTTACTCACTTTAGTGGCACATGCGAACACAAACGAGCACGAGGGGGAGCGCCGAGGCTAAGAGGCGCAGAGGAAGGGCCAGCCAAAATGCCCCGTTTGCCCCTGCCCTTTTACCTTATCTCTCCCGCGCGAACACCTAGACTTCGATTATTATCCGAGGTGCGCTGCGTCGTTTGCAGGGTCGCCAATGGACAGCTGTCGACTTCTCTCTCGCTATCTCCGTCTCTCTCGTTTTGTTTCTATCTCTTTCCCTCGTGGTTGACGCGTTCGTCGGACCCCATATTTCGCGCATCTCTCGTATATACGTGGGGCCGAACAAAAAGGCCGAAGCCCAGAAAGACTATGGATAGAGCGACAATGCCACATTGTGACGAGTCCGCACAAAGCCGCTGATCGCGTCCAGGCTTTATCTCGCTTTCCCGTTTCTGATCCTGTTTTGCGACACTTCCTCTGCATATTCAATACCTATGCTCACGACCACTAAGAGTTAGTTGGAGCCTGCGTGCTTCACTCGAGACGAACTCTCAAATATCTTTGGAACGGGATTTAAATTAAGTTTCCCAGAGCCGTAGATGTATATCAAACCGAAAACTGAAATTAGGTTGTAATTCGAGGAGCCGGACGGACGTAAGAAATAATAATTCCGTGTAATATAATAGTCCAATAGCAGAATGTAGTAGATTCAATTTTTATCTGAATTAATTAAATGGAGGTCATTGGTTTGAATAAAAAAAAAAGAATAATGAACGTATCAGGAACAAATACATTTTTTTTTGTATACGATCGACATATATTTTCCAAGGCCTGCATTTAATTAGATATTGAATTAGCCTATACACTTTTGTCTGAATTTGTGTTAACTTGTGCATAGAAAGCAATTAAAGAAAAGCAAGTTAAAAAGCTGCAAAATTATTTCAACATTTATATAAAGATCGCATTGTGAACATAAAACGTGTCAATACAGGAGCGCAAAGCTGAGTCGGCTAATAGCTGTGTCTGATTACGAAGATAAAAAAAAATCGAATTGCTATCATTGTTACGAAACGTACAATCGTACTTAAGAGTCTTTACGACTTGCGTTGACAGTAACAATAACGAACATTGTATTCTAAAAAAAACAAGAAGCAAAGTATAAAGAAAGAAAGAAAAAAAAGCACGAGACTTTTTATATATAAGGCTTTAAACGTATATATGACTTTTCGAGGGGGGAGAGTCTATACCGGGGGGTCCGGGGGATGCACGCGCACCAGGGAAAATCCCGGCGCACGCGGGAAAATCGCGCTCGATCAGTACCTAATAGCAACCGGCGCACGCGTCTCCCCCTCCCCTCTGCTGCACCGGCGCGAGGCAAACAAAAAAAAAGAGAAAATAGCACAGAGCCATGTGCGTATATATACGCGTGCACACGCAGGGACGGATCGTCCGCCTCTCTTTTTCCGCTCCCGCTCGTGTCGCTCGCGCGCGCTAATACGCTCCAACAACAATGCGGCTGTGCAGCGTCCACATGCGCTCCCGCTCGACCGCTAATTCTTCTTCACGTTTTACCCTCCGCTTACGGGAGCGCGAAAATCCGTAATGCGCCGCGCCGTGTGTCGCACCTCCCGCCCCCTTCGGAATTGGATTTCAGGAAGCCGCCACCGCCGTGCAGTGCGTCCCTTTCTAAGTTTTCGCTGCAAAACGCCTCTATGCGTGTGCTTTTGTGCTCGGCGTCGCAGGGGGAGCGTATCGGACGGACAGGCTGCAGGCCGCCGGACGATTTGTCAACATTAATTTTTCATCAGCGAGCGCGAGCGGCCGATTTCGCCGACTGACACCTATATCCTCGTAATTGATTAGCGCGAGCGAGCGAATCGACTTGTCACGCGGACGCGAGGTCAGTTTTTCGCCGCTTGTATGATCGAGACGGAGACTGCGATGTGCGTATACATATAGTCTTCGGTCAAAACGATGACGTTATTAATGAAGAATATTACGCACGACGAGCAGCGACTCTGAAATCGATTGACTTTTTGCGACGATTTTGATTTTTTTTTGTGGCTTTGTACATCTTGACTTTACGATGATAAGTGCTTTTTGTGTGTACCGCTTTTTTCGTTTGGTTCGAGCTCGAACGTAATTTCTTAATACATGCGAGCAAAAAGAAATTTAATTGAGAGAGACAAGCTTTTTTTAAACGCACTGTTTGTTGGATTCATGAAAATTATATCGTCTGATGAAATGACCGTTGACAAGTATATGCATACACGGAGAGAAATGTTAAAGTAAAAATTACTATATTAATATAAATTACTATATTCCGTAGAATCAATGGGACATATTCGATCTAATACGATTTTTACTATAAAAAATACTAAAAACTCCTATGTACATAGCAATTTCTACTATATAAATAGCAATTTTTGCTATGTACATATGAATTTTTAGTATGTTTTATAGTAAACATCGTATTAGGTCGAGTATGTCCCACTGTTCCTACGGAATATAATAATTTTTACTATAACATTTCTCTCCGTGTAGGTACATAAGTTTTAATTATTTAAATTAGGAAAAAATTAATTAATTATCAGCAACTGAAATGCACGTAGATTAAAAAGAGACGAATGAAATAAAAAAAAATAGAGTCAGTAAAGACTAGATTAATAATTTTAATAATAGACTTAATTAATAATTTTGAAAGTGAATTTAATATTTAAATTTCTAAACGATTTTTAAACACGTGTAAGTGTAGCGTGCAGATATTTTATTGCAAATCTATGTACATAGGAATTTTTAGTATGGTTTATAGTAAAAATCGTATTAGATCAAGTATGTCCCACTGTTCCCTACGGAGCCTAGTAATTTTTACTATAACATTTCTCTCCGTATAGTAATTTTTACTATAACATTTCTCTCCGTGTGCTAATATAAACACGCAGAAGAGGACGAAAGGAAGTGCGGATTGAACTCAATTAATTAGAAGGAACGAACTCTATTTTGAATAATGTTACAAACTATTCAGCAAGTATGCATCGGGAAATCGAATTAATTCCTCGACGGAATTAGTGTGAAATAATAGCGGCTCACTTCTATAATGACTGCATAATCCGAGTTTTCGCGCCTTGCAAAAGGCGTGCATACCTCAATTCATGCAGCTTCGGTAACTCCATACAATTATCGCGTTCGTCTAAGCATTTCGCAGGCAAGGCAAATAACCCGGTGCAACGCTGTGCAAAAAAAAAAACAAGGAAAAAAAAGAGGGAATGACTCCGCGCACGTGACACGAGTCAACGAGAATGCATCTTATCCGGCGCTTTGGGCCCGCGAACAATCGCTGCACTCCGGGATGCGCGCGCGCTGTATATATATGCAGGTGTGAGTCGCGGCTTCCTTCTGTCTTCTTCTCGCTCGCCGTGCCCTCGGAAATTTGCATCGCATTTACATCCGATTGCAATAGCGACTGCGCCCGCGGAGGAGGGAGAGAAGGAGTCGAAAGAGAGAGAGAGAGAGAGATGGTTGGTCAGATCCGACCCATTTGGGCGGAAGGAGGCCTCGACTCGCTCATTCAAAGGGTCCAAAGACCAGCCGACCCTCTTTCCCTCTGACGCGGTCTGAACCCATTGAATGTCGGAAGGAAGGAATGACCTACGGTCAGAGTGGCCTACTCGTTCGTAATGGGACAAACGGCATTTTGATTCTAGCGGGGGTCGTCAATCGAAATTGCCGGGCATTATAGGCTGCGCGCTCGATGCTGAGTTAGTGCGATTGTTTAGGCACCTGTTGGTTATTTTTAACGACTGACTTCTCAAACTGACCGTATTTTACGAGTTGAATGTCTTAACTCTTTCAGGTTCGTTCAGAGGTACTTATTAAATAGTTGAAATTGCACGATCGAATGTGATTATTAATTTCTTATCTACAAAGCTATGCCTTTTAATTTTTTTTTTAATTTAATTTTGGAAAACAAATTCGTGGTAGTTAAATACACGGATCGGATTAAGTGAATAATTCTTCATCTCGTGGTGAGGCTTTAAATTATTCTAGCCTCAATATTCGAGGTTGAGAAAATTAACATCAAAGAAAAAAGGAAGTTAGAGAAATTGAAAAAAATGACTAAAAAATCATCGCATAAGATCATGTAGAAGTTTTTTCAGTATTTTTTCATGCAGGAAAAAATTCAGGTCTGAAAGAATTGAATTAACGTTAACTCACTGGGTCACTAAGTAATTAGAAAAATTAAATAAAAATATACTCTTAATTATAACACTAAAAAAATTATTTTAGAATTTGGTTTGCAGGGGTAATGAATCGATAGTTGTAATTATAGTTCACGAAAATATTGACGAAAAAAATTTTAAGAATAATAATTGAAGCTATACTTTAGTCAATACTTCCTAGTCACTATTTTGCATTTAGAAATTTATTTAAACGAATAAATTCTACTCGAATTCATTTGCATATTCAAACCCTTATATATACTTTTGCAAAATTAATGTATAAAAATCCTACTCTAAAATGAGAAAAGCAGCTTACATACACTTTTCCAAAACGAATAAATAGACCCACTTTAAAAATTCCATTTGTGCTCTTCTCTGTATATCACGTATACTTGTTACACGATAACGTTCATGAATTCGACAAAAAAATTTACCCAAAGTTCATGTTTGGGGGTCGTTGATATGAACATGGGCAATGAGACTTTACCGAACTTACGTCTTACATATATTTTATAGAAGTTTGTAGATGCGTGATATAAACGGATAAATTACCGCTGAAGTTATAGGAAATAATTGTTTACATTTATTTTGTTTTTAACGTTCATGTGAACGTCTTTTAAATTTCATATGAAGTTTGTATAAAGTAATACAAAATTATTTATTATTTAGTTGTATAGGTGCGTGATATAAACGGATAAATTACCGCTGAAGTTATAGGAAATAATTGTTTACATTTATTTTATTTTTAACGTTCATGTGAACGTCTTTTAAATTTAAGAAAAACTTCATCTGAAATTGGGATAAAGTAATACAGAATTATTTATTATTTAGTCTCACTGCCCATGTTCATATGAACGACTGCCAAGCATGAACTTTGGGTAAACCTTATCCTAAGTTAAATTTTTTTACGCGGAAAATCACCAATGAAATTTCTGTTCGCTCGCGTTTCTTAAGAAACGACAGCGCTATTCTGAAAATGAAAGGGAAAAAAACAAGAACATAAAAAAAGATGTAAATCTCTTTTTCGGAAGTAGGCAGGCGCGAAATAGCCGCGAATTTGCAAGCTCCGTACAACCGATGTATAAGCGTGCGAGAGAAGAGCATATCGTGTATCGCTCGTAACCGTAACAGCGTCGCGCGAGCGCGCGTGTCGCGGCTCCCATTATCTTGGCCACTTGTGCTCGCCACGCTATAGGTCGCGACACACAAGTGCAGGCCTGAAGAGCGCGTGTCGCTATATGGCTCTTATCACTGGAGCGGGCGTGCAGCCGCGAGTCTCGATTCCCGCGGTCGCCGCGCGCGCGCTTTCAACTTTTCCCTTCGCGCCGCTTTTCACAAGGTCGCTCGGAAAGAGTCCTGCTCATTTTGTCGTTTTGTCACACTCCAGCGAATCGCCGGCGCCGAGCTTATCTATAAAAGCATGACGAAACGCGCGGCGCGTATATACCCTTGAGGTTTTGAAAAATGGTTCATTGGGTCAGGCATACCTGCTTTCCTTTCGCCTTGCAGCTGAGACCGTATATATGAGCGTTATGCCATTTTATTTTATATTTATGGACATACTCGCTTGGAAAATGATTCGACCGAGAGCAATAAAGCGAGCGGGTATAGGATTTTAATTTAGAAACGTTTAGTATATAAAAGCGAAATTTATATATCGGCGCGTGTATGCGCGTGAAATTGAAAGGTTCAATATACATTTCTCTTTTTTCTTTCAATTAAGACAGACGATTAAAAAGTTTCTTAATTTAGCGGCTCACTGAAAGGAAATGTCCCTTTAGCCTTCTATTCTGCGTTCTCTCAAAAAGAATTTTAACCAAAATACTTGATTTAAAAAAATGAATAAATAAAAAGTATATATTCAACATGATACTAGCGAATTGAAAATTAAAGTTATAAATAAAATTAAACTGTTTGTTTATAAATATTCGCACACGTTAATATGCATATCAAGGAAAAAATAAATAAATAAAAAGTTATATTCAACATGATACTAGCGAATTAAAAATTAAAGTAGTAAAATAAAATTATACTGCGTTTGTTTATAAATATTCACACATGTTAACATGTAAATCAAGCCGAAAATAAACAAATAAAAAGTATAGATACTAGCGAATTGAAAATTAAAGTAGTAAAATAAAATTAAATTGTTTATTTATAAATATTCGCACATGTTAGCATGTAAATCAAGCCGAAAATAAATAAAAAGTATAGATACTAGCGAATTGAAAATTAAAGTAGTAAAATAAAATTAAACTGTTTGTTTATAAATTTTCGCACGCGTTAATATGTATATCAAGGTATACCTTTTGCAGAAACTTTATATACAGCTTATAACGAAGTAAGTTGATCGGCGTATCGATAAAATTGTGAATGCACGTGCCTCCTGCGTTAATTCAATGAATGAACACGCAGACGAGGAAAGAGAACGACGAGGAGAAGAGCGGAGAAAAAGAAATGAAGATTTAACGAGACAGTAAAATCAACCTGGAAGGAGATATAACGGATATATACACTTTGCAAGTGTTTGCAAATGATTAAACCACAACTTCACGATTAAACCATTTTCGCTCGCGTATAAAGATCCTCGTAGTATTCTCTACAAAAAAGAAGGACGAACGTCTAAAATTGAAGAAAGAGAAAACCTACTACTGTTCCATACATATATACGCTTAATGAAGCACTTAACTTTTACTCACCCTTGTTGTACCCTTTAAAAAAAAAAAAAAAGAAAGAAACGCCGAAAAGGCGATAACGACGAACTTTCCGGAGGAGACTCAGTTGCACCGGTATTATAATACAAACAGGACGAGCCGGTGTACATATTAGCCGGGTGTATACCACACATCTCGCCTCCTGCTCGCGCGCATAGACGCGCCGCGGCGCGAGATCTACATAATGTTTATTATGCTAACCTGAGCCAGCGTGCTTGCATCAACAAGTGTTATATTATCATTCAAATAAAATGTTTTAATCTGCATACGTTTTATCGCCCTCTCTCCCGGCATGCGGAATGCACGCGCAGCACGAGAGGCGCGTGCGCGCGGCCAGGCACGCACACGCGAGAGCGAGAGAAAGAGTACGAGCTTTAATGATGGCGAAGGTCGCGGAAGAACCGGCACTTAACAGCCCGGCCGCCGCCGTATCGGGATTTACATTTTCTCCGGTCTACTATGCGCGCGGACCGGCATTCCTGCCCGCGCGGTTTCTCTTTCCCCTCGGCGCGGCGCCGCGACGCGCACGAGCCCCCCTGTATGTGCAAGCGCACCTTCCGCGCTTCCCTTTCTAGCGCGCATCTTTCGCGCGTAAAACTAACAGTTCCCTATTTGCTCGTAGCCGCGAGCGAGTCCGTGCCTCTCGTTGCAGTTGCGGGCGACACGCGTTTCGCGCAACGCGAAGGCGCCGTCTGTGGATGTTACACATTGCCGCGTAAAAAAATTTAAGTTAGGATGAGGTTTACCCAAAGTTCATGTTTCGCGGTCGTTGATGTGAACGTGGGAAATGAGACTAAATAATAAATAATTTTGCGATACTTTATAGAAACTTCAGATGAAGTTTTTCTTAAATTTAAAAGACGGTCACATGACGAACGTTAAAAAAATGTAAAGAATTATTTTCTATAAAATATATAAACTTCTATAAAATATATATAAAATATATTTATAAGAAGCAGGTTTGGTAAAGTCTCATTGCCCACGTTCATATGAACGAGCACCAAACATTAACTTTGGGTAAACTTTATCCTAACTTAAATTTTTATACGCGGGTTGTAGATCAGGGGCTATTGCGATGTTTGTCCACTAGTTCGCCGGGAGATAAGATATTAAATGCGAGCTGAATTTTTGCATGAAAATTGTTCGCGTGAGAATTCGGCCCTGTGCACATTTTTTTCTGCAGTTTATTGACTGAATCTGAGAATGTGCAATTCACTTGGAAAATGTGAATATAGTGACAAATTTTATGAGAAAAATCGTATGGCTTTTCACGTGTTAAATGTCACTGCATTTTCCAAGTGAATTTCACATTTTCAGATTTATGCGGTGTGCGCGTTAAGTATTATGGGATGCTTTAGTTTTCTTTAATTCGCAGAGATTTTTAAAAAAGAATATTTAACGTAAACGATAAAATTTGTGGTCTCGTGTTTACGAGATAAAATAAACTTACGATGATATTATAATTTTTGTAGTAAATACGGTGTTATTAAATTTCTCTACAACGAAAAATAAATAAATAAAAACTGCCACTTTAAAATTGTAAGTTAATTGAACGATCCAAATTTTCAGTAGAATATACTTTACATATCTAAGATTTACTTTAATCTACTTTACAGGACTGCCAAATCTACTTTCCTGAATAGTAAGATCTGCTGTAAGAAATCTTAGTTTTACTGATTTTTGCGAAGTTTTTTTACTTGTTCCTAGTCTAGGTATCTGATACTATAACACTGAAAAAAATATTATAAAAAAATTTACTATAGAAACTGTAATTTTTCTTAAATTTATAATAATTTCCTTGGTTAGCCAAGACACGAATATTACAAAATTTATTGTACTATTATTTTTTTCAGTGCATACGAAACAGTAAGTACTACTTTTCTTTCGGTGCAGATTGATGATAAATTATGCTGTAAATTTCCCCACCCAGCACATAAACAAATAAACACTTTTTTTCCAGCGCAGATTGAAAGACTCGTCAAGTTTATAGGACTATACGGGATCGCTGACGCAAGTGCGTGTTTAAAGACTTTCACTAATAAACGCGAACTTGTACTCCTCAAGTGTCATGTGCATACGTATTATACAGAGGACAGACTGCAGATCGTCGCAAAAGTCGCTCGGCTAATTTGTCTCTCACGCGATCCCGCGTATATATGCGAATCCGGCCGAAGCAGCGAAAAAGCCGCGGAACGACAGGCCCAGACGGCGAGAGTGCATACTTTCATCACGTGTAATTACGCTACGCCGGCTTAAATGCATGTAAATATTCGCGGAGCCGAGGCGGAAAATAATACAATGAGCCTCGCGCCTCTTCTCGTATTCATGCGATTAGCCGCGTTTACGCCTAACAGCTGTTTAGCCATTAAGTCATAGCGATCGCGATGAGAAGGATCGTTGACTGGGCCGTATATTTTTTTCTGATGATCCGCGATGTGTATCTTGCATTTGCATGCCGGCCGATCGGGGAATGCGAAATTCGCGTTTCATTCAGCGAGTGCGAGCGGTGGGAGAGGATTATTGCGCGGATCCTGCGGCTCATTATCAGCCGCTCATTGTCCGCCGCTATTATACGCGTAATGTAAAAGGTCAATCACACTCGCGGCGGGATGGGATCTTTCCGTGGCACCTGCGCGCTTCCATTTTTACACGTCGGTGCACAAGTGTATAGAGGCTGCCATAATTATAGATTCAATATTTGTAACTCGTTTACGTAGTTAACGTAATTTATCGCGGTGTCTACGTGTCTATCGATTTATCAGCGCTTAAAAACACGGTCTATGCTCGATCGTTCGTTCAAAATAAACGCCGTCTGAAAATAGCTCGCCGCGACTGGCGGCAAAAGTTTCCTCGTTTTAGATTAGTCTCGATTGGAATATTAAAATTATAAAATTTTAATCGAGTTAAAGTTTTTATTTTCTTCGCTTGTTACGTACGTTCACCATCTTATATACACAAACATATTTTTAATTTCGAGTTGTTTTGACACTTTGAGAATGTTAATAGTAATGTGCTCAAATTTGCTTTCTATCATTTACTTTTCCTACAATTTTTTCCTTAGTGAATTATTTTGACGTACATTAAAACTAATCGTATAATACGTTTTTCTTTCAATCAATTTTAACTTACTTTTTCTACAAAACTTTTTAAAGAATTCACCAGTGAGTCATTAAAACTCACCTTATTATATTTGATCATCTTAATTATGATATTTGTTTTATCATCTTTCATACTTTGATAGGAGGAAGTCGAATATTATTTTCATAAAATTACGTTTGATTTTAAAATGAATAACTCGAAGAAAGGAAACAAGCACACTGAGAAACTTAATAGAAATTGATATTGCGATTAGGAAAGGAGTGTCAATTTTGACAAGCGAGAAATTTTAATACACAAAATAGCAATTTTTATTATTAAAATAGTAATTTTTACAATTTCCGTACTAAAAATTACTAAATTCTCGCTTGTTAAGACGGTCCCTCCTTTCTTAACTACAATAGCAATTTTTATTAAGTGTTTTCTCTCAGTGCATAAATTGATCAACTCAAATATAAATCTATATACAGCGCCAATTTTTTTTTAAATAAACGCTCGGCGCGTAATTGAAAACTCATTAGACGCATATTTTTGCACATAAAGATCTCGGCGCTGGCCGAGCGACCTCCTTTTTGCCTCCTGCACTCCGTGCGATCTTCCTCGACTCATTAGTGCTTGGTTTACGCACACGGGGCGAGGCTGAAGTGACGCCCCTTTGACGGTCTTGGGCGCCTTTAGCCGAAAGAGACGTTAATGCGCGATGATAATCTGCCCTTTAAATCTTCCTTACGCGCGGGGCTCTTGCCTCCGAAGCATCGCAGCTTCCCCCGTCCTCCGTCTGTTTCGTCGATTCCGCCGGCTCCCGTGAGCCGATAAGAGGCGGCCGCTCGCGCACGCACAAGCTGGAACCGGTGTATAGGCCGATAAGACCGCCATATATATGATGAGCTAACGGCAAATGCAAAACCACCTTCTACACCTCCTTTTCTTTTACATAGTCGTAGAAGAGAAATCCTTTTCATGCGATATAATTAGGTCGCGAAAAAAATAAGTTGCTAGTCGCGTTATCCACGGAGATATAACAATCCGTGATAGAAATAACAAGAAAACATTTTCATACAATCTAGAATTCATTAAGATCGTTTCTTGAATTAAAGCTAATACACGGCGTTGCCTAATAATTCAATGTCACAGGTCATTGAGTACTACGTGATCAATTGAAAATGGTTGCCCGTACAAAAGTGCCTTTGTGTGTTAAAAAAAAAAAAAAAAAAACACTCGTGCGAGGCTGTCGAAAATCGCGCCGAGTGCAAATCGGGCGAAAAACGCGCACTTTCCGCGAGCGAGGAACGAGCGGAGCGCACGAACGAAGTCGTAAAAGAGTAGCTTTTGCATGGACGACGTTTTCGAATTAGTCAGTAGGTGGCTGCGAGATGGACGCGTTTGCCCTCAATTAACTCCATAAGTGAGTAAGGAGGCATGCGCCCGTCCGTCTGTCAGTCCATCCGCATCTCTCGTGTGCACGCACGTAGCGCGCCAACTCAGCCGTGCTCGCCGCACACATGCGACCAAGTGCCAAATCACGGAAATCCCTCGAGCCTCGTCGATATATACTTTTAAGAGTCTGTACCTTCGCCACTCCTGCCTTTTCAAACGAGAGTGTTTTTGCTTCCGTGCGTGCTCCCTATCTACACCTTATATGAATATATATATTATATATACACGGAGAGAAATGTTACAGTAGAAATTACTATATTCCGTAGGAACAATGGGACATACTAAACTACTAAATAAAATACACTAAAAATTCCTATGTAAATAGCAAAAATTGCTATTTATATAGTAGAAATTGCTATGTACATAGGAATTTTTAGTATTTTTTATAACAAAAATTTTCATAAGTTGAGTATATCCCACTGTTTCTACGGAACATAGTAATTTTTGCTATAACATTTCGCTCCGTGTATGTTCCTTAGGAACCTTAAATCAACCGAAGGAGCATTTATTAATCTTTTTCTTTTCTTTTCTTTTTTTGAAAGACTGATTTTCTCTGCTCATCAGCGGAATATAAAAAATGTCTATGTAATTATATACTGCATGATTTAAAAAAAAACTATTGAATTATATGGATTTTTAAGCTAATAATATATGGAAACAGAAAGTATGAAAAATTTCAATAAATTTTATATGTTCAATTTTTTGTAAGTGAATTTAAGTAGCAATGTAAATAAAATATACTTTATTATAGTGTTATATACATATATACGCTAAACCAGTTGGAGTCAAACTTCATTCTTGGTTGCTAGTGAAATCACTCGTTCAGTTAAGTTTGACTCTATTGAAGTATTAAAATTTGATTCTACATGAATCGAGTGATTTAAATTCACTCTAAAACAGAGTAAAGCTCAGTCTAAGATAGAACAATGTATTACAAGTTAAGCCCCTACTTTTCGCTCTACTTAAGAGTCAAAAAATCACTCAACTTCACTCCATCAAGAATTTGAGAAGAAACTTGACGTAAAATTAGTGGAAGATAATCCACTAATATCTAATTCGTAAAGCTCTTTCCACTAACTTACAGTGAAAATTCACTAATTATAGTAATTTCCCCCTAATTCAACTTTAGACAGAAAGGAGTTAATTTCGCTATCACATCGGAGCGAAAATTTGTCTCCAACAGAGTGAATTTTCATTCTATTTCACTCCAGCTGATTTAGCGTGCACGTAAAAAAGAAAAGGTAAAAAAACATGAATTACCGCGTTGACGTGCACTAGGAGAGTAACGTAGAACCTGCGTCATCTAAATTTAGAGTTTAGAGAGAAAGGGAAATGTCACTTCGAGGGCAGCGAGAGCAGGCAAGGCGTATATATAAGCTGGCCGACGGAGAGCGCGCACACACACACACGAGACAATAGAGTAATTGTACGAAGAGAGATGGCAACGATTATAAGCCTCGGAATTAGGAGCGGTACGTATTTGCGCTCCTACGCGAGATCGAGGCGGCTCTGACGCGCATGACATGTATAAGTGTCTCTCTCTCTTTCTCTGCCGTCTCCCGCCGGCCAATTTCATTCATCGTCGGCGAGGCTGCCGAGAACTCCTTGCACTTGATCGCCGGTGCATTCCTCGCGCTTTTCGCGACTTCGATGTCAGCGCGCGGCGCCACGCACCTCGCGCTCAGCGTCCGCCTGCAGAGAGATTTCGGAGCGAATATGAACGTCCGCCGCGCAAGGAGAACGCGGGAGAGGAATAATAAAAAAAAAAGGTGCGAGTCTTTTTCTCTCCCGCGTCTGTCGCTCGCAGGTGTAGATACGAGCGCGAGGCGAGTGTGTAGGCTCATTTACTTAGCCAACGCCATGGCTTGAGTTATTTATCTGTCTTTTGCCCGGCAGCGGGAATATCTATAAAGGCGGGCGTGTATCTGTGTGGCCGTGCGTGCGTGTAAGAGGCGCAGCACTCCTAGAAAAGTGCGCGTGGGTCCCGGAGAGCTGCGCCAGCGTTCAAGGCCTGCGACTGCCGCTTCGTATATACACACATAGCTGTCCGATCGCCATTGGCTCGCCTCTCGACTAGTTCTACTACGCAATACACGCGGGACTCTTGCCTGTTTGTAACGTGCGAGCTTCGCCGTTAAAAACGACTGGAAACGCGTTAAATGCCGGGAGTGAGAGGGGAAATCGCGGCGCCGGTGATAAAAAAAGTCAGAGATGCGATTCGAGTGTAGATGTACTGCGGTGAATCTGCCCTTGGCCTCCGGCGAAGTTTTTTAATGTACACTGAGAGAAATGCTATGGAAAAATTACTATTATGATATCCAGTCTGGGAGGAGATCTACAGACTGCATTGAAAAAATTAACATTCTGTATTATAAATTGTACAAGAATTCTAGTAAAATTTATAATAAAAAATACTAAAGTAAAATTTATAATAATGAATAGTAAAGAAAATTTATTAATTTTCTTCTTTATTATTATAAAGAATAGAAAAGTAAAATTAATAATAAAGAATAGAAAAGTAAAGTTTATAATAAAGAATAGAAAAGTAAAGTTTATAATAAAGAATAGAAAAGTAAAATTAATAATAAAGAATATTAGGAAAGTAAAATTTATAATAAAGAATATTAGGAAAGTAAAATTTATAATAAAGACTAGTAAAGTAAAATTTATAATAAGGAATAAGAAAAAATTAGTAATTTCTTCAGTAAATGCAGCCTGTGGCTCCACTGTCAGACTGGATAGTAATTTTTCCAAAATATTTCTCTCAGTGTCCGATGGTTGAAACTCCTGAATACCATGAGAAACTTTTGATTCGTAAGTTTGTTTATTTGCGTGTATTTTTAAAAAATAATAGAATCGACTGTTATTAGTTCTGAACTGGGATTTTTCTAGGCGTAGGACTAAGTGTATTGGAATTTCGCTTGAGAAGCTTTAGAAGGAAATACCTGGCTCGAGGTGTCGGGAATTTCAGCATCGCGTTTCGATGGGTGTGAGTTCACTTTGTTTTTCGTCTCGATTAAATTAAGTTTTTTTTCTCGTCTCGAAGTAACGACACTTAAATCCTTGTTTATTTTTCTAGGCGTGGTACACGACTTATTTTTTTCTTATTCTTTTTTTATTCCTTTTTTTTTCCATTAACTGTCGTCGATATATTTTATGTTTGCGGTAATGAAACCAGTTCCAGCGGCAGGACGCGTATTAGAATTCATATTCGCTTAAGTAGCTTTTGATCGAGAAGAAATACAGAGCTGTGAACTTTTTGTTAATTCGCTTAGAATTTAAACGAACTGCGCTCGAATGTCGTTGCGATTATTTTTTGCCCTCCGAGTCGTATGTAAAAACAGTTGCGAAATGAGTTTATTTTTTCGTGAGTTCTTGCGATTGACCAACGCCGCGCTCGGGCAATTTTCATTTCATGACGCTCATAAGTCCGAATGAGCCGAAATGGCCTCTCGTAAGAGCCCTTTTGTCTCTTCGCTACGTCGCGTCGTGACGTTCTTGCGTCCGTTTTCTTAATTATAAAATTGCGATGGCGCGCCGTAGCCCGACGACATTCGCCAAAAGGACAGATTGTCCGCGAGACGACGCTTCCTGGTTTCCGGCGCTTCTTAAGCAAAAACAATAATAAAAAAAAAAGATAAAGAAAAAAAATACCGAGCTGCCTCCGTTTATACAAACACGAGCTAATTCCCTCCTCTAAAAACGGCTAATGTTTCTATTTGGCTCGAGGATAATACTCGCTGGATGCTGGATTTATTACTCGGAAAGCAATAATTTACGCGGGTGTAAAACGCAATGTGCAAATATTAATTACCTGCCATCGATTGCCAATGCATGATTTCACAAGGAAATCGTGCAGACGATTGGTTTGAGTTATGGTTAATATATTCATAGAGTATTTCAAGCATTTTTTTTCCTTGAACAAGAGCACAATAATGGAAATTGGGTCAATCCGTATTTAAGAATGCTCCACAAAAGTATAGCGACACGCGCTTGATCGTCTCGTTAACATTCCTTCCTTTCCCTCTCTCTCTCTCTCTAAATTATTTTAATATAAAAAAATTGCGTATACGCGATGTAACAAAAAAAATGTATAAAAATAAAAATAAAATAAAAGTATCAGAAAACATTGCATTGCGGAATGTCAATAAAGTTTATCGCTGTAAAAAAAAAAACGTTAATGGAAAAGTTTATTGAAATCTAAATATAGGAGGCGCAATTCACTCGACTCGGAAATAAAAAGCGTACAACATCCAGGATCGTATTTCACGACGCCCATAAAGTAATAGCCGTTGCATCATCGTGACGAGGCGTCACAAAACGATCCGAATCAAAGTGCACGACACGAATCGCCGCTCAAAGGCCACAATTCAGCAATGCACTCTACATAGCAGATTTGACACCCAACATTCCTTCCTCCCGATTCCATAGTCGCCTCCTCCCACTCCCACCTCCTTCGCTCGAGAATTAATCAATACCTCTCGAAAAAGGAACAAACCTGTTACCTGTCGCTCTTTCTGCCACGCGTCATCTGATAAAAAAAAAAGAAAAGGAAAAAAAGTTCGCACTTCCGGCGGACTCCGGAGCTTTCAATCCGCGATAAGAGTTGCATACTATCTAAAGTTGAACTTGAATTAAAAAAACTACTATATAATTAGTGAATTTTCGCTGAAAATTAGAGGAGAGAGCTTTACTGTTTATTAGTGGAGCATCTTCCACTAATTTTAGGTCAAGTTTCACTAATTCAATTTTGGAAGGTATGCACACGATTGAGGCTCCGAGGACTCTGCCCCCCCCCCCCTCCACCCCGCATGTAGCATACACTAATAGAAAAAGGTCCTTTGACCCAAAGTCTGCGCGCCTTTGAAAAACAATTTTTTCATAGTGCTTGAAATAAAGAAATACGCATATTCCCACGTAAAAAATGTGAGATCAAGTAAAGAGATTTATCAAAATTATGGCACTTTTAAGTATAATTTAAGACAAGAAGTCCTTTAGAAATATTAGGAGATTTTGAGATAATTTTAATCTTAATTTAAAATGTTGATATCATTTTAAATTTTATTATAAATAAAGGTCAGTTTTTAACAATGCATTTACAAGCATATAGTAAATATTTAATTATTTTTTATTTTTCTAGTAATTTCTGCTATAATAAAATTTAAAATGATGACATCTTAAAATGACCTCAAAATCTTCTAATATTTGTAAAAGACTTTTCATCTTAAATTATATTAATAAGTGTCTTAATTTTTATGTACTTTTCGATCTTTAATTGATCTCATACTTTTTTACGCGGCTTAGCATTAAAGAAATATTCCTTAATAGTTAATCTTTATCATCTTTAACAACGAAAATCCCGTGGACGGCTTAGTAGTCAATGCAGCGTTTCCACACATCTAAAATCTATGCCATTGAACTACATTAAACGCGCACGGCTTGGAATTAAAGACACCGACTTTGGGTCAAAGGACCTTTTCTATCAGTGCAGTTTCGAGTGCAGCGAGACGAAATGCACATGTTTAACGGAGGGGTATAACAGACGCGCACGGGAGTATCGACTGCTCTACGCGACGCTTTTGGCGGTGGTAGTTGGATCATCAAGTGACGTCACTTTGCCGGAAATGGAATGTAGGTAGCGCTGCTTATTAAGCTCTGCGGTGGGAGCGAGAGAGAGAGAGAGAGAGAGAGAGAGAGACGGTGAGCCGCGCCGAGGAGAGTCAGAAGGAAGAGGCGACACATGTGTAAGTAGAAAAGGACGGTGGCGGTCAGACGAGGCGCGGAGGAGAAAGAGCGAGAGGGAGGCCAATTGTTTCCTCCGCACACGCGTGCCGCAAGTGCCAGCGCGCACGTAGGTATCCACGTCCGTTCGAGTCTCGAGTCCCGTCGAATGCGTTATATAGGCTCTGCTGGCTGCCGGTGTCGGTGCTCGGCCCATTAAATCAATGCGTTACCGCCGAGCCAATGCCGCGATCTTTTCGCGCCTTCGTTAATTCCGCCATCTCCGGATAGGAATGTCGCGAGCGCGGAGAACGATGACAAAGTGACGCGGTTATGCTGCCGCTTTGTGGAGGCTGGTCGGATGTATGGGGAATAATGCTCGAGCGAGTGCAGTGGAGCAGATGGAATTAATGTGTTGGTGGAGGAGGGGCAGTTCTTAGATGTGAAAAGGGGTCTGTTTACTTATGGGAAATAAGTGGGTGGGGAATGTGGCATCGAGGAGTGAGATTATTTTATGAAATGATTTTAATCCTGTAGGCACTTGAAATAAATTAGCCTGGTGCAAACATACAGTGCTATACGAAGAAAAAAGTTTCAGTAAAAATTACTTCGAGTGTTTTGTAATGCAGGGACAGGCTCGTCAAATAAAAATTTATTATAAAATTTATTATAAAGATCGAAAAGGGATTTACAAAAATTATGGCACCTTTTTGTATAATTTAAGATAAAAAAATCTTTTACAAATATTAGAAGATTTGTAAAAGACTGTCCTTGCGTTACAAAGCAGTGCAGTAATTTCTACTAGAATTTTTCTCTCCGTATATAAGAAAAAATGAATAAAAAGGGGGTATTATACTTTATTTCACTAATTTTTATGAAATTATATTTCTAAGATACTTTAAGTTTGCTCTTATTACTAAATGAATGGCATATTCAATAGTATTTTAGCATTATTATTTAAAATAATTTGATTACTAAATTATGTACTTACATGCCTCGTTGATTATATCGATGAAATGTGAGTATTTATTATAATAAAGATAATAAGTCGATAAGTACTGTTTTTATTCATAACTACACTATCTGTTCAACGTATCTATAAATTCTATAATTTCTAGGTATGGCTATACAAATTACTATTACATACTAGAAAATAAATTTGTAGTGAATAACTAAAAAATGAAAAAATATTGTCATTGAGAATTACCTAAAGTTAATTCTTATCTAAATTAAATAATGTATCCATTGATAAAAAATAAAAAAAATAATACTTTTTCAAACAAATTTTAATAATAAATGTATGCATATTTAAAAAATCATTGAATTAATAGGGCCTTAGGTACCTATAGCAAGGGACTGTAGTCAACGATTATTATGGATTCATTACACTACGAGTGAAGTTAAGATCAATACTCACTCAAAGAAATAATAATTGACTTTTTTCATCGACTGAGTCTCATTTTAAATTCGAAAATGTATGTAGTACCTGCGACAGATAGACAGTACTTTGTGTGAAAAATCTCTGCGGATAATTTTATAAGAAGTTAAAAATTCGCAAATCGCTAGTACTCTGCTAATTCTTCAGCACTGAAATACATTAGCGATAAAAATGGGCATTTAAGAGCCTTAATAACGTGAGTATTGTATAATATGACGTCTTTATTCAGCTGGAAGTAATTACCAATTTTATTATGACGTAAAAGTAACATAAAAATGTCTGAACTAATAAAATAATCACAATACGCCTAAGTACACGTAATATTATACATAACGATTCAAATGAGAATATCAGATTATGCCGCTGCATAGGTAAGCTGTACTGACGGAGTCTTTTTCTTATGTTACTTTTTATGAATCAGGCATTCACATCTACTTAGTTTGTGATGTAAATTTTAAACAGATTTAAATACAAATTCATGAGTCATTTATAGGACATGTCCCCCAAACCTATAATTTTCACTTTTATATACAGTTCAATGGACTCATTCAATCCAGTTTCATTCACTACTTTGCAGACGATATTAATGTTATCTAATTATTTTTTATGCCTACTATCCTCCCGACGAAAATGTATATGTATATGTATGCAGATTCGGTACAAATAAATCAAACATACAGTTTCACGACAGCATTAAACGTCAGGCTAATCACTTATTAATTTTTAAAGATCCTCATTTCAAATTCAATCTACAGATTTTAATGTACAAACGATGAACTTTTATACTATATACAACAGGAATCAGGGAATCCTTCACGTACATAATTACTCAACGACTTTCTTATTTTAAACGCAGCTTCGTTTACAGAGTAAAAAAATCCTGTCAAATTTACATACTTACTTGTGTGCCAGCCAACATAGAAAAAAGACGACTGGATCCGCAGACAAACTCCATCCTTCGCTGCGACACGACCGTATCCAAACAAAAGGGCAGATACAATCAAAAAATTAAACAAAAAAAAAAAAAAACAAGCAAATAAACAAAACAGAAAAATAACAAAATCAACAATTAATCAGCAAGCTCACCTCTCGGAAGACATCGGCTAATGCGCCGGCGAGTGTTTTCGTCGCGAGTACACTCGACCCCGCGAAAACGGTTGTACGCAAGCGTCAAGCGAAACCCGGCGCGGTCGCTCCCTGCCTCTCGTGCAGTAGGTGTGAACGAAAGGTCGCCGCGCGGGGGTGTGCGGCGGCCGCGCTTGCGCCCCCGCCGCCTCCCGGGGGGCGCATGCGCCCGCTCGCGGACTCCACCCGATCCATCAGCCAGCGACCGCGTCCCCACCAACGCCCACGCACTAGCCTTTTCAACCACGTCCTAGACCTACCCCTGGCTCTTTATTTTACGCCCTCCCTCTCTCTCTCTCTCTTTCTCTTTCTCCCTCGCGTATTGCTCCTCTTTCGCGGGCCCTTCTCTCTCGCGTGCTCTGCTTTCCATGGAGGGTCGTCTTCGTGAACCCTACACACGTCGTCCCGACTCGCTTTCTCTTTTGCGCGGCGCGTTTCCTCGTGCGCGCGGCTCATTGTTCGCGCGTGTCACGCACCGGCGGGGAAAACCGTCGGGCGATTTCCTACGGACTATGAGAGCCACCTGGCTGTGCGCGCACTTCTCCGACGGCCGGCAGGCTTCTCCAGCCGCGCGCTTATTATTGACGGGCTTTTCGATATTTGTGTGTATGAAGAAGCAGGCCGAGAGTGTTAACCGCGCGACACGTGCACATTGTCGGGATTGACACCGCAGCAGGATGTCATTCTTTTCTTCTTTTTTTTTCAGAGTGAGAGGATGTAATTTGAGAAGGTTTATTGACTGCATTCGGCGCTTGTTGGATTCGGACATGATTTAAGAGTCTTTTGCGGTGTACGAATTTGACTTTCTACGGGGAATCGGTTTAAAGCTAATCTTTGTTGGCTTTTGTTTAAGTAGACGTGATTATGCGCTTGAAGAATTTGCGGTATCGTTGATTGTTACAACGACTTAGTTTTTGAGATCTTATTGAATTGAGATTGAAGAACGTTATTGCACTTTTGAGAATCGGAATAATGCTGTTGCCATTGAACTTTTTACGTTTTGTTATTAATTTGATATCTAAATTGAGTGATCAACTTTATGAAAATTATGTAATTATCGATAACGTACGACTTTTAATCTAGCAAGTTTAATTTACAACGATTTGGAATTTCAAGCTATCTTTCGAGAAATTTCATATTTTCCTTCTTTTTTAAAGATCACTTTTAATATTACCAAGGCACTCTAATGAATGCTGTTACATTAATTATACACTTTTAAAATTAATTAAATCACTCGACAAAGTATACCATGCAAATCTTATGATATTTTATTGAATTATTTAAGTAAAACTTTAAAGTACGATAAATAGTACACAATAACATACAAATATACTTTTTAGGCATGAACGCTACACGGAGTGCCTTATTTTCTATTATAATGAAAATATCAAGACCATTAAACTTTCAATTTAGCTAAACATTAAATTAAACCATGAGTAAAAATTCACTTTACAAGAAATATCACCAAAATGCATTATACTAATCTCAAAGTGCGCTTTAAATTGACAAAAGGCGTATTTATAAGCAAGCGCTCGCTAATATTTAAAATAAATATAGCGCACAATAATGTTGCTTCACAAAGAAAAAGAAAATTCGAAATTCCGGTCAAGGCTTTCAAGAATATTAGCTTATAGAACGCGCGCGCTTACCCGTGCACACTGACTCGCCAAGAAGGTAAGGAGTTTTTTTTTTGTCGAAGAGTAAAAAAAAAATGGAAAAAGATTGAGAAAAAAAAAGAACACCGAGCCCAATCGTACAATCGCATTATGCGGAAAAAAAAGGAAGATGCGCGAGTGCGCACTGCACACGGCGATGGCGAGGAATCGCGTTTTGCAACGTCGAAAGAAAGCCGGCGGGCCGACGAAAGGTTGCGCGACGTGACAGAAGCGACGCTCGTTTCGCCGAGATTTACGAGACAATTCTCCTTCTCGTAGGTCTTTTCGGAGGTGAGCTTGCTCTTCTCGCTGCTTTCGGCCTCTCCGCTGCAGGCGCACGAAAAAGAAAAAAAAAACGCGGGCGATCCGTAATTTATTCCGCTGAACTTATGCGCGCGTCGAACTCTGACTCTCCGGCCTCTTTCTCATTCCTGCGCGCGAGAGATTTCCCGACGGAAAAATTTTTAATGAAGAAAAAACGCACGGGGATTGTCGTAACGTCCGCGCTTTCCAAGTGATGTTAGTTTTAGAAAAAAAAAATCGCGTTTTAACGAGTGATGCCGAACACTGAAAGAGTATCTGGTAGGTTTCTTTAATTCCGAAGTATTCCACAGCGCCGAAGAATCAATAATATCAAATCTTATCTTCGGTTTTATCAAGGAAACAGATGCAAAATTATGCTAACTCCAATATTTTTGAATGTTAATGGAGATCAAACACAAGAAACGTACTCTTTTCATCGTAAATGTTCAGCTGTTTTTGCATTCGAATTTATCAATTTAATTGTGCAAAAGCAAATGCGTGACGTTACGGCGAAATATAATCGCTTCAATTTTCGAAATATTATCGAATATTGTTTTTCTCCATATGTGCTATGTAATCGCTGATAAACTGATTTATTAAGCCTCGGTAGCGGTATACACGTAAGTTTAAAAACGTCGTGCCAGCTGAATAAATGCAAATAACCTGAAAATTGTGATCGCCGGAAAACTTGAGTACATGAATTACAATCGTCAGCAGCGATGCTTAAAAACCATTTTTCACTGATATGAAAAGTCACAAAATAAAATAATAATAAAAAAAATGTAGTCTTCTTTACTAAAATGATAAATTTAACTTAAAATTTAATAAGATCAAGGTACAGTAGTAAAGGAAAATGCGTTTGGGTAGTGAGGTTGGTGCGGTGGTAATTGAAAGCAAAAAGTCATGTTTATACTGTTGTATACTTTCATCTTGTTTATTAATTAAAATTCAGTAGTAATTTAGTTTCTGCCATTCTAACAAAACGTCACCACTCGCCAGTTTCTTTTTTTTTTGTCCGTTTACTTTTACGTTAATAATAATTAATATTTAATATAATAATATACAGGGGAAGGAGTCGGATTTCACACAATGGCTGATTTCCTCTTTTTACGTGTTTATACAAATTAATTTTGTCGGCTGTGTTATTCGCGTGTTGTGTGCTGATTGCTTTCGTTAATTCGTTTTTTTTTTCTTTATCTTCGTAATTCTCCACATGTAAGTGTGACGGCGCATTCCCGTACCAGCGGAATCTGGCTAATTTTGCACTAAAAATCAACGTTCGCAGTATAACAAAAAGATTATTCTGAAAACGACGGAGCCCAAAATTATGCGCGCATCGAGTGTTCCAAACGCGGATATCCGCGAAAAGCGAATGCGGTGTACGTGCAACGAAAGGCAAGTCGAATGTTGTTGGGATTTCGGCGGCCCTAGTGTAGAGTCAAGGTATAGACGAGGACTAAAGAGTTAGACTTCGATCCTGCTCTCACGAAAGAAATAAATTATTTATTTAAAAAAAAAAACCAACAAACAAACAAGAGAAGTGAATTTACAAAAGCGACACCCTTTCTGCGATAATTCGAGGCTCGTCGTTACCGGGACACATATTTTTTTTTTATGTATATTCAACGCTCTCGACGCCGCAAATGATTACACATGCTTGAAACTGGAAAAATTTCGTTATCGGTACTGTCGTAATATTCGGCTGTGCTTTTTTTATCGATCGCAACGATTTACAAAGAGTGATATTCAATTAGTTTTGCGGAGATTGTTTTATCCCAGTGTCATCCTCGCTCCCCGTAATTCCAATCACATCGTCTCTCGCCATCATCACGATGCTTTTTAAAACCACTCGGCGCCTCTGTACACGTTCTCACTCGCACGTTTTATTAAAATAACAAGAACCAAAGTGGGCAATAATAATAATATTAATAATAATGCAATAATAATAACGAACAAACGACCGATCGATCGGCGTTTTCGCGATGCGTTTCTCTGTTCTTCGAGCTTCGTTTTCATATCTTTTTTTTTATTTATCACTCCTCAGCCTCTTCGCCTGCTGCAGCAATAATATACATGTACATAAACAAAAATATTACAACGCGCTTCTCGCGGAACAATGAATTAATTTAATAAGCAACTAGATCGGCGTCCTCGTTGACCGAGGACTCTCGGGACTCTGATTTGCTTCATTAAAATGCCGAACGCACCGTGTGCCGAAAAAAAAATTAACAAAATCGCAACTGTCCTCGCACTCGCGAGCTTCTCGTTGAAGAATAAAGTATTCGCAAAACATCGGAGCATTTTCATCGATCCAAGTCGCCGTGACAATTTTGAGCGCAAGTCCGTTCGGGAAATAAAGGATCGGTTCTCGTTAAGAAGCTTCGGTGAGTCGCGATCGGGAATTGGGCCGATGAAAATGGTCGCGCCTGGAAGCAGCTCAGAGACGAATTGGATAGGTCCCTTCGCTTTTTTTTTCGTGTCAGCCGAACGCATCGTGAAAACAGGCGTAAAATTTTGTTTCTCTCTCGAGAAGGCGAAAAGCTTTTTGTTACAAGTTTAGAAGAACCGAAGAAGAAGCTCTCGACGCGACGAATATCGGCGTTTTTATAAAATGACGATAAGATAAGGAAAGTAAATTTTGTCAAATCGGCGATATTGAATTTTCTTAGTCTCCTCTGAACATGCTTTATTTATCGTCGAATAGTTACACTACCACGTCGACAGGAGTTCCGCATATCCCAGCCCCCTTTTTTCACGTTTGCTTCATTTTTTTTGTCCATTACAACGATAATAATGATCCTAGTATGTACAGAACTGAGGAGAACCATGTTTTACGGTCGCATAAACTCAAGACAGAAGAAGAAAATTATAATACTAATATTACACAAATATAATATGAAATAT
Source organism: Sycophila sp. Sp_5 (assembly GCA_018906775.1). NCBI lineage: Eukaryota > Metazoa > Arthropoda > Insecta > Hymenoptera > Eurytomidae > Sycophila > Sycophila sp. Sp_5. The sequence goes on from JACCID010000004.1 coordinate 784,999, forward strand.
GCACCTCGGGATCGAGTGCAGAGCGAGAGCGAGCCTGAGCGAGTTGAGAGAGCGAAGTTAAAGCAATGTCCGTTAGTACGTACTCGTAGCCGGCGACTTATTATCTAAGAAGAACAGATGAATCGCTCGTTTTCCTCAGCTTGAGCGGCGGCTTGCGGGCCTCGCTCTGCGGCCGATCCCCGCGGGTCAATAGCAATAGCAATAATAATTATAATGGTACCGATAGGGATGACAATAATAAGTAATAATAAGGTGCAAAGAATAATTGGACAATTATTATTGCAGACGATAAAGCGCGGGCTCGACAATCATAATAATCGCGACGACGACGAGGACAATAATAATAATGAATAATAATAATATATATCTAAAATCTGTCGACATCTTTGCGTTTATATTTGTATCTTTCGTCGTATATACTTACTCTTTATACAGAAGGGAGTTTTAGTTTAAAATGGTGGCTGGAAGGGCTACTGGGGACAGAGCCGCTGTCCCTCGGTCCTCCGGTAAGTGGCTAGAGGTGCGCGAACAGCCTGTAACAGCCACCGAACAGCGAGCGCAACAGCACCGAACGTTCGTCCTGACGGTCCCTTGCGCAGTTCACTTAACTTCCTAGGCTCGATCCGCTACGCAGTATTTACAGTCCATATGTACTTAATTTACAAAGGTGGCGCGTCCGTGCTGGCAGGACCGCCCCCGGCTCGGCCCGGGCTCCGGCTACGAGGTCGAGTAGCCGCCCGAGCGCGCCTGGAGGTAGTGGTGGTAGAAGGGCGGCAGCACGGGCTCCGCGGCGGCCGCCGGCCCCGGCTGCGACGTCGCGACGAGGCCCAGCGCGGGAGGCGGCGGCGAGCGCTAGTGGGCCGCCAGCGAGTGCGCCGTCAGGCCCTGAGGGCTCAGCATCGGCGGGCTGTGACTGTGGCCCATGGGCGAGCCGTGCAGGTGGTCCTGCGGGTGGTAGCCCTGGTGCAGGCCCGGCTGGCCCTGGTGCCCCGGCGGCATGCCCTCGATCATGCCGTCGTTCAGCGTGTTGGGCGGCGTCATGCGCTTCTCCTTCTGGCGCCGGTTGCAGAACCACACCCGCACCACCTCCTTCTCCAGCTGCAGGCTGTCCGCCAGCGAGGTGATCTCCTGCGCCGAGGGCTTCGGCTGCTTGTGGAAGTGCTGCTCCAGCGCGCCCTTCACCGACACCTCGATCGACGTGCGCTTCTTGCGCTTGCGGCCCTGCGCCGCGATCTTGTCGATGTTGGTCGGCGAGCCCGTCGACGAGTCCGCCTCCTCCAGCCACTTCTGCAGCAGCGGCTTCAGCTTGCACATGTTCTTGAAGCTGAGCTGCAGCGCCTCGAACCTGCATATCGTCGTCTGCGAGAAGACGTTGCCGTAGAGCGTGCCGAGGGCGAGGCCCACGTCGGCCTGCGTGAAGCCGAGCTTGATGCGCCGCTGCTTGAACTGCTTGGCGAAGGCCTCGAGGTCGTCGGAGGTCGGCGTGTCCTCCTCGCCGGCGCTGTGGTCCCTGTCGAGCGGGTGCCCGGGGTGCAGCGGGTGCCCCGAGGGCGGGCTGTGGTTGTGGGCGTCGCGCAGGTGGTGCGGCAGCCCGGCCTGGTGGTTGTGCAGCTGGTGCTGGTGCTGGTGCGGCTGGTGGTGCAGGATGCCGTTCATGGCCGCGTGGTACTGCTGCAGGGCGGCGGGCGAGGGCGAGCCGCCGCCGGGGTTGTAGTGGGCGGAGGGCACGACGGGCGCGTGCCACGAGTGCGGCGAGGCCATGCCGGCGGACTGGTGCGGCGCGCGGTGGTGCATGCCCTGCTCGCCGGCGCCGGCCACCGTCGCCGCGGCCAGGGGCTTCACGTCGAGCGTCGCGTTGCCCTGGTGCGAGTGGTGGTGCGCGTGGTGGCCGGCGTGGTGCATGCCCATGGAGGCGGCCCAGGGGTCGCTGCCGGGCTGCAGGCTGGCCCAGGGGTTGCTGGCGGAGAGGCCGCCGGGGTGCGAGAGCCCGTTCGGCGAGGGCGACGAGTTCATCTGGTGGTGGTGGTGGTGGTGGTGGTGGTGCTGGGGCGCGGGCATGTACTTCATCTCGCCGGCGTCGGCCGCGCTGCGGGGCGAGCCGGAGGAGTAGCCGCCGACGGCGATGTTCATCCCGCTGGCGGATCCCGTGCCGCCGTCCAGCTCGGACGAGACTGCGCTGCTAATCGGCATGTACGTCGTAGCGGCCATCTACTTGGGCGCGCGGCGCTCGCGAGGAGGCCGCCGCAGAGCTCGCGGCTGGGCCCGGCGCTGCCGAAGGGACCGGGGCCTGAGGGGAGCGGAGCTGCCTGACTGCCTGGGCGGAGGGCTCACACGAGCAGGGACGCACTGACCGCGAACTCGCTCCGACCTACGCACTCTGCCTCGGCTCGGCCAGTCGCGCGAGCCAGAGAGGACATGCTCGCGGGCACATTCGCGCACTGGGCGGCAGCGGAGGGCCGCGGACACTACGGACAGGAGCACCACGGGTACTGCGCGCGCTCTCCGGGGACTTGCGACTGCAGGCGAGCGCCGGAGAAAGAGAGAACGGTGAGGAGAGCTGCGGGCTGCCTGCTCTCATGCGTTATGCATGTCGTGGAGCAGAGACCGACTGACTGCCTCGCCTGGCGGCTGGCCGGAGCTCCCCGACTCGGCCGGAGGCGCGCGGCTCGACCTCGGCGCGCGCCGCCGCGACCGCCGGGCCGCCCCCCTCCCGAGCGCGCGGCGGCGCCATTGGCGGGGAAGCCAAGGTGGCCGCGCGGCCCGCGAGCCGAGGACCCAGTCGGGGGGCAGAGCGGCCGGAGCGGCCCGCCCCCAGGGGTGGGGGGCGCGCGGCGTCTCCGTCTGCGACCCGAGCGCGATTTTTCCCTCGCCCTCCTCCGCCCCCTCCGCCGCTTTTCTTCCGCGAGCGCCCGAGAGCTGGCCGCGTCCTTTGCGCCCGAGCCGAGGGCTGGCGATACGCTTTTCGAGCCTCTGCCTCTGGGCCGGAGGCGCCCGGGGCCCAAGGGCCCGCGCAACAGGTACACTCGTTAGTCTGCGGCGTCGATTAGTCGCGAGGACCACGCCAATAAGAGCGGCGGAACGCGCGGAACCAGTCGCTCGCATCGCTTTCGCGCAGGCGAGCGCACGCGGAGCTTTAATACATTTAAATGAGAGCCACAGGTAGGAGCATTATGCTCTACGTGCCAGCCGCCCCTTAAGAGGGCTGAGTTAGATCACCCGCTCGAGTACGTGTGTAGGGCACGCAGCGCGCGTCGGGGCGACTCGCGGGCGCAGCTCGGGGTGTGCATTAAAATTTCAGGACAAATGTTTTTTTCATGCGGGACTTTCTGCCGATTTCGTTCTCTCCGCTGCTTTTTTTTCGCTCTCGCTCTCTCTCTCTCTCTCTCTTCGCCCGTCGGCCCGCTTCGTTTGAATGTCCATAGTAAATAAGCCACTTGTCTACTTCTTACCTAATCTTATCACTTTTTATATGGAAGCGCGCGCGGTAGAACAGGTTGCCGCGGTACGTGCGCCGCATGAGAGCCGCCGATGATAAATTATTAACTTCTTATTTGTAAAGCAAACATGACGTTTAGCCCGGGCAATAATGGCATTATAATCCACTTAACGACCGCAGGAATTCTCGCCTCTCATCTGGTAAATGTAGAATTTATTTCATTATTAAAAACTCCGCTAAATCTTCGACCTGCGATATAGTCAATGGTGCAGTGCTCCGATATCAATTTTCCTAATGACGACATTGACATACAGACACTCATTACGTATACGCAATCTGTGTCAATGAACAAATAGGTTTACGTATATCTTTTTGGCTGTTCGCTAAAATGTAGTAACGAACATTTTTTTTTAAATAGTAATAATAGATTTATCGTAAATCTCAGTATTTATAATGGTAATGGTTCCGAAGAGTAAAAAAGCGCAATACAAATAATTTAAGAAGCCGTAAAAATTTCATTTGTTGATACATCACAGTAGTAAAAATTTTAAATGATTATAATACTGAAGTAGCAAGTCGCAAATCAGAAACTGATACCACAAAGGGTCATATTGAAATAATAACAATAATGTAATTATAATAGTAATACATTTTATATTGTAAATTACAATATGTAAAAATTAACGATGATGAATAAAAGATCAGTCTTATATAAGACAATAATCATTATTGAACATAAAAATTGCACATATCACAGTCGAACTTTTAAAAATATTGTCACCAATCAAAAGTGACATCGCAGAGGATCATATTAAAATGACTATATAGATAATATCTAATAACAGAATTTATAAATACATGATAAATAAATGTAATAAATTAAGATTAAATGAATGAAAAATTAATTGCTAAATATACGCACTAAAAAGTCCCTTTCACGCTCGCTACCCCAAAGTTCTAAAATAATGAAAAAAAAAATGATTTTATCAACACAACAAATGTTTATATCGTCCACCCGGTAGTGTATAAAGCAACTCCGCACTCCGGTAGTCTTCGCGAGAAAGCGTAGGAGGCTCGTAAGCGCCGAGCGATATGCGCGAGGAAGAGAAGAGACAGATATTGCAAAATTGCATAATGACACGGCGCGCCGCTCGTGCACGTAATTCTTCTGCACTGCTTTCGCGGAATAACGCAGAAAGCTGGCGCGCGGCACGCATCGACTTCAATACCGTTAAAAATGATGCGACCGCTCAATTGCATTAGCATACCATCGCGCGCACGCATACGCGCGCACACATACGCGCGCCGAGAATTGATATATCGCGCCTGAAGTTTGCGCCAGCGGTACGGGCTCCCGTTAAAAGCTACCAATCAAATCACCGAGTTATATAAAACTGTCATTACTCGGCGCTCCGGGGATGAGCGTGTGGCTTAACGGCAAGTGTAATCGAACTCGCCCGCCCGCGCTCAGGTGCGAGTGCAGGCCTTTAGAGACGAGAGGGAAGCGCTCCGGCTTATGTCGATTTATTTATTCGCCATTCATCAGCGCCAGCGCAATATTCTAAATGTGACGCGGTCGGAACAAAAAAAAACTTGGCTGTATCGTAAATCGGATCAGTGCACACCGGAGGGAGCTCCTCGCTATTTGAAATAAATCACGTATTATAATTTAGACGAGCTGCAGCAACTTGCAAGTTCATTTTCCTTCGGTTTAATGATCCTTCTATAACGCGGTGAAAATTTTGCATTCGGTCGAAAAAAAGAAATTGGAGACTTACACTGAGAGAGTGTTACGGAAAGATTACTGTTTAAAGTTGAATTAGTGAAAAATTGCTGTTATTAGTGAATTTTTATTGAAAATTAGAGGAAAGAGCTTCACGAGATAGATATATTAGTGGAGTATCTTCCACTAATTTTATGTGAAATTCAATTTTAGAAGGTACTATTATTCTAGTAAAAATTAATATCCAATCTGGGAGCGGAACTACAAACTGCATTTAGTAAAAAAATTTCCATCCTGTTTATTGGAAATTGTACTAGAAGTCTAGTAATATTTTACTAAAATTGTAGAAATATTTACTAGAATTCTAGTAAAATTTATAATAAAGGATAATCGTAATTTTTCCATTAAATGCATCCCGTGACTCTACTGCCACAGAAAGAGAAATGTTATAGTAAAAATTACTATATTCCGTAGGAACAATGGGACATACTCGACCTATGACGATTTTTACTATAAAACATACTAAAAATTCTTATGTACATAGCAAAGATTGCTATTGATATAGTAGAAATTTTTAGTATTTTTTATAGTAAAAATTTTCATACGTTGAGTATATCGCACTATTCCTACGAAACATAGTAATTTTTACTATAACATATCTCTCCGTGCAGACTGGATAGTAAGTTTTCCAAAACATTTCTCACAGTGAAAAAAATTTATTCGATACTGAAAGCATCTGCAGCGAGTACTGCTTCTGTAAAAACAAAAAAAAAGCGAGAGTTGACGTTAATCACACTATGAAGGAGATAACGGAGCTCGTTTAATAAGCTGCAGTACACAGAGGCGATCGATTGAGCAGAGTGTATATGAGAGAGCGAGAGAAAGGAGGGTTTACTCTCGCCTAAATGCCCCTTTAATTCGATTTCAGCATTCGCGATTGTGTCAAATTGGATTAAATGCCTGGAGTGAAATATTTGTTTAGGACAGCCTCCGCGTGGACAGCGCCGGCGAATCTTCGTGGCGAAAGTGCAACCGCATCGCAGACCTGTTTCGCCGGTGTACAAGAGAAACGACGCGAGAAGGAAGCGCCGAACTACCTGAACGCTCGCTTGCATAATTTAGCCGCCCTTTTTCCTTTTCACCCCCGAGGAGCCGAGAGAGACAGATAGACCCTCGTGCCGTTATAAGCATCCTGGAAACGAGTGCCTCGGTGTCTGCGTCTCTCTCTTTTCTTCCGATCCCTCTCTTCCTCTACATCCATATTTCCTCGGATGCAGCGTCGACCGCAGGGTGCGAAAACATTTGTGAAAAGTGTCACGGCCGGTCGAAAATCTCGAGGCCCGATGATGCGTCGCTGATACGAGATAACGATACTTGACTCGCATTCTCATTAACCTGTCCCACGGCCATTGGGAATTCAGCTCGGATCATACAAAAAAGTTTCTCTTGTTTTACACGTTTGATCACTATCTGTCAGCTGCGATTTTTACATGCCCAGACGATACTTTATCGGTGGTGTGTAAACAAAAAAAAAATACAAAAGCGCTCCCTGTCACAATAGGCTTACAGCTCCCGCGCAGGATGTAAATTGAAAATAGCGCCGGAGCCCGATATATCCTTATCTGCGCAATTACCGTAAGTTAGAAGCAATTTTTATTGAGAATTAACTGTATTTCTTCCGAGGAACGCGACAAAAAAAAAGCAGAAGTAAATAAAGAGTCGAACGTGCGTCGGGACTTATCTTCAGAGCAGCGCACGCTTTGCCGAGCACAATATATAATTGGCCGCGCGGCGCTCCAAGTTGAAAAGCATCGAGTGCCGCCTCAATATTCGCAAGCACAGCGTGTACCGGCGTTTTACATGACAATGCCACTCGGAAATGTTGAAAATTTCCAAAGTAAATAATGGTTTCCATCTGACGACGACAACAAATGTCTCTTTTCACGCGGCGCGCAAGCGCCCCGGCCCCGCCGACAGCCCGTATTATTTCCGGCACAAACTTTCGCCTCGCTGACCCGTCGAATTTTCAAAAGGGCGAGGATTGCGCAAAAAAAAAAAAAAGAGAGCGCCGGATGCCTCTCCGCCAGTGGACACTGGCGCGTCACATCGGCGTGCGCGCGCGTCACCCGACCGACAATAAACACTCGCCTGCACACGGAGGCGTGACACGAAGAATTAAAAGTAACAACGAAAAAAGTGCAGTAAACTGCAATGGGAGGAATAAAAGCGCTCGCCTACCTTACGGAATTAAAAACGTCCAAGCTCCGCGAGGAAAAAAAAAAAACGCGCGCGCGCACACATACACCCTCGCAATTATGCTCTCTGCTCCCTTTTTTTTGTCGGACCCTGCGTTCTTTTCGCATTTATACTTCCTGATGGCTGTCCGCAGTTAACTATGTATTTCTATATTTTTTAAGCATCGCTCGTAAATCTTCAGCTCGCTTTATCCGCTGAGTTTTGCGCGGAGGAAAAAGGAGCCTTTAAAAGAAAATCTTAAAACAGCAAACATATAAAATATGACGCTGCAACTTTTAGCGCGAGTATATAGTACAATTTAATAAAAAAAAAGAAAGAGAGAGAGAGAGAAATAACCAAATAGTAAACGTAAAACGATAACTAAAAAAAAAGGCTCTTAACTTGTTATCGTGAAGGTACAGTATGAAGCATAAAAGGCCTTAATGAAAATGAAAAAGAAAAGAAAAGAAACCGCGGCGATGTAAAAAAATCCCGGTCATAAGAGCGCGGCCGGGCATAAAACTTACTCCCCCTTCCCTCTTTTTTTTTTCTTTTTCAAGTACAAATAAAAAAAAAAATGTCGCACTTTTCTATTTTTTAACGGAGGCGCTCACGCGCGCTCGATTCGTCGGCGGCCGTTTACCCGCGAATACTGCATCGTTACCGCGCATTATACTCGCCCATCACGGGCGCGGGAGTTTGTAAACCGAGTATTTAGAACGTGTCGTAGGTCGTGACAACGACGTGCCCATAAAAAAGGAGAGCTCGTCGGCTGTCGCCGTAGCTGCAAACGCGCGAACGAGACGCGCTCGAATGGGGAGGGACGGCCGAAGGCACGCCATCCGCGCTGTTTGCGCGCTTCCTCGCGCCCCCGAATGAATATTTTAATATTTTAATACGGAATACGAGCTCTAAGGGATTTTATGGAGAGCCGTAGTCTTAACCCCAGGGCGAGAGCCTCCTTTTGCTCCGCAAGCTCGCGCGCCGGCAGTTAAAGGCTCGCATCACGCACGCGCTCAGTTGCGATTTCAGTTGGGAGCGGTAAAGAATCAACGGCGGGTCGTTGGGTGTTGCGAACAATTTTTATGGGCGCCGAAATTGTCCGAGAGTTTAAAACGTAGATGGAATTGACTGTTTAATGGAAAAGTAAGATGGATTGAGTCTGAGAAAAGGAGGTGAGGTGATAAGGAAATTATCTCAGCAGAGAGATGCGAGTAGAGTCACGGTATCAATAGAATATTCGTATAAATCAAATTGAAATAGAGAATGATGTGAAAAACAAAATCAGGCAAATTGGGGAAGAAAAGATTAAATAGTGGAAGTTTCTTTTCATGGTACCATTATTTTGCACCAGATGGCAGCAGCGCGTGGCTCTCGGTAGAGCTCGGTGCTCTGACTACTGAGAGTGGCTATAAGCCTTCCGTAAAAACGCTTGTAATAATTTAATAAAATTGAAATATAACAATTTACTATTTTTTTATGGTTTTTATTTTAATCTACATTACATTTGTATTTAAAAAAAATTATAATAGCAATTTTTACAGAGACGATGACCAATAGCGCGTATATTTTTAATAAATTAAATTCTTTTATTTATTTTTCAATATTACTTAATGAATTATTTAAATTTATCTACGATATATTTAGGACTTTTGAAAATCTTACAAGCCAATGTGCTAACAATTTTATATTCGCACCTATCACGATAAAAAATCAGTTTATTCTTTATGAGAGGACAAGAGAAAGAAGCACACGTATTTTTAACAACTCAAAATAGTTAGTTTTCTTTGTTTATTAAATAAAATTATTATTTAAAATTTCTTAATTTAAATTTTATTTATACAATTTTAGCATTAAACTTACGAGCAATTGATAAATTTATTGCACGGTTATTTGCCGGTGCGTTTTTATTATTTAATATAATCGAGGATTTTTAAACAATGATCAGTGCATTTATTCATGCAATAGAGACGAGAACCTTTAGAGAAAAGTATACGTATGCATGCAATCGGCCAATACAATTAGTGACGTCCTGCCCTCTGTGAAGTGAGAGACAAACTAAAAAGCCCGTCTCAAACACTCCCTTGATAAAACTACATTTTCTCCTATGATACATAGAGACTGAGTCAATTTTTAATAAATTTATTATTTTTTCAACTGTCTGCAATAATTAACTATTTTATTTTTTAATTTTAATTTTTTGCAAATTATTATTTTTATAAATTTTAACAACAAATTACAATACAACGAAAAGCATTACATTTTGCAAGTAATTATAACAATATTCTATTTCAGTGAATTTCATTTAAATTTGATATGAGTAATGTTCACGTATATATTATATATTATTATATATTATACTTATTAAATAAATTTTCATACTGTACTATAAGTTACTATATACATGATGCTACTATACCTTTATACTTACTTAAATGAACAACTTAACATCAAATATTATAACGTTTATACTTATTTAAATGAATAAATTGACCTTAAATTTTATCCACGACAATAAATTTGAAATTTCCGCAACAATTCCCGCGTAAAAAAATTTAAGTTACGATAAAGATTACTCAAAATTCATGTTTGGTGGTCTTTGATATGAACATTGGCAATAAGACTTTACCGAACTTGCTTTTTATATATTTTTTAGATGTTTATAGATGTGTGATATAAACGGATAAATTAAGTTAGAGAAAATAATTCTTTACATTTATTTGTTTTTAACGTTCGTCATCTGAACGTCTTCTAAATTTAAGAAAAACTTCATCTGAAGTTTGTATAAAGTATTGCAAAATTATACTAAACTGTATGCTAACTTAAATTTTTTTTACTCGGGTTCGATGAAATTATTGTCTGAACAACTGGATAAGGTGTAAAAAACTTAACTGCACGGAGAGAAATGTTATAGTAAAAATTACTATATTCCGTTGGAACAATGGGACATACTCGACTTATGACGATTTTTACTATAAAACATACTAAAAATTCCTATGTACATAGTAAAAATTGCTATTTATATAGTAGAAATTGCTATGTACATAGGAATTTTTAGTATTTTTTATAGTAAACATTTTCATAAGTTGAGTAAGTCCCACTATTCCTACGGAACATAGTAATTTTTACTATGACATTTCTCTCCGTGTGGACGTCGTACAGAAACAAAAGAGTCTAAAACACTCGGAGAGCGAAAAGTGATCATAAAGGTTTCTCAAGGGTGCAGGCAGCAAGTTTGAGAAAGGGCATTTCGTTTAATTAGCAAGAGAACGAGTTTAGCGCGAGTGCGTGCTGGCATTATTCCGGTAGTGCTATTCGGTTAGACAGATACTCGATAGTTAGTCCTGAGAGAAATGGATTAATCATTAGAGCGCCCGCGGGTGCCTGCCGAGTAGACAACGTAGTTATATGTATCTCCACAGACGTTGGATTATAGTAGTCGCGGTAGATCGAATCGACGTGGCTAACTTTCCGAACCGCAATCGGCGGTGGCGCAACTGAGCGTCGGCGAGAGAGGTTGAAATTCACCTGGGAATCGAAAGCTAGAAACCTCCTTCCTGCCTGATATACCGGCCGCGAATTTGCGTTTGAAATCATCTGACGCGCGGTTATGGCTCTTTAACTTTATGCTAAATTGAATTAGTGGTCCCTCCCGACTTTCAAAAATTATATACGCATTTTTAACTATAGTTTACCTTTTCCGTACGCTGTGTACGCGGAGAGAATTTTCGGAGTAAAGTTTAGTAGAATTCTAGCAAAAAATTAAATACTTATATATACGAAGAGAAATGTTGATACATATTGTATGCGGAGAAAAAAGTTCTGCTTTGTAATTCAGGGACACCATGTAAATCTGAAAATGTGAAATTCACTGTGAAAATGTGAATAGTAACATTTAAAAAGTAAAAAGCCGTTCACATGCTAAATATGTGAAGGATTTTTCACATAAAATATGTCACTATTCATATTTTTACAGTGAATTTCACATTTTCAAATTTAGAGAGCATATAAAAATTACTATATTTTTTATTTGCACGGCAATTTTTACATGGAGAGAAAATTTCTAGTAAAAATTACTATAGTGTTTTATAACGCGGGGATAGACTTGACAAGTAAAAAATTTTTCTATATCTTTTACAGTAAATAGTAATATGTTTTATAGTAAAAATCGTATTAGATCAAGTATGTCCTACCGTTCCTCTGGAACATAGTAACTTTTACTATAAAACTTCTCTCCGCGAAGTAAACGTATTATAGATACGCCAAACGAGAGAAATTAGCATATATACTATAATTTTCGTTCATAGTAATTTTTAGTGTATAATGAAAAATTACCATACTAGTTAGCAAAAGCTGCTAGACTTTTAGTAATTTTTGATAGTCTATACATAGAAATTTTTAATATACATATAAGTGCTAATTATTTCCCTCATTTCGCAAGTCTATGATATGTTTTCTATAACTATTGTAATTTTTTCTAAATTTCTACTAAATTTTACTATAAAATTTTCTCTCGGTGTACACATTTTATCTTTTTGATTGAAATTGACTCGTACTTTTATTACGGAAGTATTAATTAAGAAATTTTACATAAAATAAATGTATGTAAAGTTTCTCTTCAAATATTAATTAAAATTGTTGCGCGAAGAATTTTTTCGTATCGTTTAATTGCTGCATGAAAAGCGGGAGTATAATAAACTTTGAGATCGTATGAAGTGCACGAGTTTTGCCGAAGAAAAAGACTAACTGCCCGAGGCTTCGGATGGCATGGTGCATATATATATACATATATAGATATATATATCTATATATTGTGCATATATATATATCCAGGGCTGCGAAGCAAGGCCCGAAAGTTTCACAAGATAGCGATCAATCTCCTAAAATATGCGCCGTACCAATTTACCGATCGAAATTATTATTAAGAGGTACTTGATTTCGCCTCAAGGATAGCTGACTCCGCGCCTCCGTTTGACGTATTGTACAAGTTCACAACTACATCCTTTGAGCAAAATTAAAGAGCATATTTATCAAGGGGATGTGATTCTTCTCGTGCCTTTTTCCTTACGATCTTTATTGATGAACCCTTCATCACGTTCTTTTTTTTTTGTAAAAATAACCAAGAAAAAGTCTGTTATCAATTACTTTTCTATAAGGATAAAATAATTAAAATGACGAGTACCTGCGCATATTAAAATCAAAGGCACTTTTAAGGCTTGCGTGGCTCTCTATTCCATAAATAAATGTGTAGAAGTGGCGATTCGAAGCGAGTTGAGAATTTTCGTAACAAAGTTTGAGCAATACCGTAAACGCTTAGATCAATTAGATCGATTTTAACGGCACATATAGTCAAGCAGTCCCCAAGGCAGAAAAAAATCGTCTCGTTAATGTTCTCTCGCAACTGTAGTTAAAATGAAAAGGAAACGCGAGGAGGAGCGAAGAAACGAACGGCGAATTGAGCATACTTAAAAAAAAATAGCACTAAGAAGAAAATTTGCGTATGTGCATTACATCAATGTGGTGAGAGCAATAAGATGACTGACGATAAAGTGGTGGGTGTAGATACAAGATAACAATCAGTCTGCAGTAGCTTCTGGCAATCTCGTGATTACAGCCTTAGTCCTCCGAGAACTCTACTGCCTCTCGGAACTTTACGATATATTTCATATAAGTGGTCGTAGATCGGCAGGTATCCATATGCGGGAGAAAGATATCCAGAGTAAACTCACGACACCATTTACATGTCTTCTTCGGTATAAGTGTATCAGACTCGTTTTATGTAAAACAGAGTATTTACTTACGCGATTTAGCGCGCAAAATTGATAATTCTTATTCATGATGATTACAAACATGTAGTGCGGATATTTTATTAAATTCGAAATCATGAACTGCACTTGAAATTGCGTGAAGATTTTATACTAGAATCGAAAGCAATGCCTTATATTAATGTTTAATAAAATATCTTTAGTGCATAAAAAACAGAATAACAAAATAGATAATCGTTTATTGTAAATTACGGTATATACAAATGCTGCAGATTCACAGTTTAAAAATACTTATATAAAAATTCTTAATAATAGGGTTTTATATGAATCTAAAATTAAGATGAATAGGTATGTTTAAATTAAAATTGTATACGAACTTTGTATAAATGAACTTTCAGTTTGATTAATGTATGGATTCAAAACGACAAAAAATGGTTATAATATTAATTCACATTTTTGCATTGGTTTTATAGTATACTTAAACTGTTACTTCATTTCCTGATATTTGAGGACAAAAGCCAAAAAAAAATGTACAGTATTGTAAAAAATTACTATAATATGAAAAGTTTCCACGCGACGATATGCCTTTATACAATAAAATCTACTGCATCCATAAAATTATTTCGTATACTGTCCAATAAAGTTTTTTGTCTAATTCTGAAAACGTGAAATTCAATTGGTGAAACGTAAATAATCACAAATTTCACGTGTCAAATGTCACTATTTACATTTGCCGAGTGAATTTCACATTTTGAAATTTAATAGACAAAAAATTTATTTGTAGAGGGACGTTTCCTTCCATAAAAGTTTCCATACCCTTATACCCCGCAAATCTAAAAATGTGAATACACGGAGAGAAAAGTTTAGTAAAAATTACTATACTACGACTAATAAAAAAAATTACTAAAAAATATCGTAAAATTTGCTACATTTACAGTAAATTTTGCTACAAGTCTAGCACATGTTATCATACTTTCTAGTAAAATTTTTTATTTGTCGAGTCTGTCCCTGCACACTAAATAGTATAGTAATTTTTACTAGACTTTTCTCTCCGTGTAGTGACAAATTTCACGCACCGTGACGAATTTCACATTTTCAGATTTACACGGTATAATAAGGGTACAGCAGCGTTTAAGGAAGAAAACGTTCCTCTACAGACAGTAATTTTGATAACATTTTTTTTTCTCAGCGCAGCAAGTAAGAAAATATTGACAGCAGCGAAATACGTAACGGCAAAAAGCTCTCGACTTATATAAATTCGTCGAATTGGTAAAAAAAATTTTTTTTCATCGAGGGTATCGCAAGACTACCGCTCGCCGAGTACCGGTTTCCAATGAAAACAGTGTATCATATACGAAGCCCGGTAGCCCTAGGCCATGAGGTCAGCCCTCCCACCGCACACCCTCGCCTTCATATGGAGTCTCCTGGGCGAAAGAAGGAAGAGGCTCACATGTGAGCACCTTGCACTTATATTTACGGAGCCCTATACTTTACCTTCTGCTATCTGTATCTCAATCCTTCGAGTGCCGCTCTCTACGCATGCGAATATACGGGGCTGGAAGAGCGGGAGCTGCCAGGACTACGAAGGAGAGGACGAAGGCGGCTCCATCGGAGAGATTCCTGCAGCAGCGCCGAGAGTCGAGGAGGTGGAGGAGTCTGCCTCTTTGTGCCGCGTCGCCCTCGACTCCGTAATTTTCTAATTATATACTCAAAAATAATTGGTTATTACGGGGTCTCGGTTGCCTGCGCAGGACCACGCGGTAAGTTAACGCGCGCGGCCAGCGCCAATGCTCGGCCGAGGCCCAAAGGGTATCACGAATGCAGCTATACGGACTGTACTCACTCATTTCACTGCGGCGGCGAGATGCACGGCCAGCTGTACTCTTGACTGCACGACACTATTCATCAATTTTTTTTCCTTTTTTTTTATCACTTTTTGTCACTGAATAAAAAATTTGCTTTCCACGTTGATTCTGTTAACGTAAGTAGGATGGTGACTGAAGCTAAAGTAATTCATGATATTTCCTTATGAAGGAAAATTATTACTGACATAGTGAATAAACTCTATTCTAAAAATAAATAAGCAAAGTCATATGAAATTTACTAAGTAGGATGATGATTGAAGCTAAAGTAATTGATGATATTTCCTTATGAAGGAAAATTATTACTGAAATAGTGGATAAACTCTATTCTAAAAGATAAATAAACGAAGTCATGTGAAATTTACTTTTTTGTCACTAAATAAAAAATTATTTCGGCGTTGATTCTGTTAACGTAAGTAGGATGATGATTGAAGCTAAAGTAATTCATGATATTTCCTTATGAAGGAAAATTATTAAAAATTATTACAGAAATAGTAAATAAACTTTACTCTAAAAGATAAATAAACGAAGTCATATGAAACTTACTCGTGCAGTGAGTAAATTATGCTGAATTTTTTAAGTAATTTTTAATTATTTCATTAAGCAAAGCAGACATAAGTTAAAGCGTCAAGTAAATGTTGCTAAAATATTTATAGAAGTAAAAAAATCTGTACTTTTTACTGCAACCTTTAAGTAAACTTTACTAGTAATTTTTCTTGCTACTGTAATATGGATGGGAGTATTTTTTTTTTGTCGAATTTAAAGAACAATTAGCATTTGTAATTGATTTGGAGAAATACGATTTAATATTATGCATCATCGATGTTGTACATGCTCGTCGACTATTTACTGTTGAAGCCTAAACTACAAACCTCTCTTCTTATTAATTTTTTTATACTATTTGTCACTAAATAAAAAAAAATTTGCTTTCAATGTTGATTCGATTAACGAAAAAAGGACGACGATAGAAGCTAAAGCAATTAATGTATTTCCTGTAACGTGGGATGGGAATATTTTTTTTTGTTCGAATTTAAAAAAAAAAAAGATTCAGTATTTACGACAACTTCACTGAATGAACTTTTAAAGAGCAGTTAGCATTTATAATTAATTTGGAGAAATACGATTTAATATTATGGATCGTCGATGTTGCGCATAATCGTCGACTATTTACTATTTAAACCTAAGCTATAAACCTCCCTTGTTATTCTATGCTAAATGTGGTAAAAGACGATTAGTTATAGCCGCATAATTATTCGAATGCAATTTAAAATTGAAGCTACATAAATACGCTCTATTATGCAGTCAATGGTCGAATTTACATGGGAAGACTTTAAATTGTACTGCATGAATTTCCTTGTTACGAGACATACAAAAATCGTCAGGGCATTGTCTTAAGCGCCCGATCTTTCGAATGTTAAATATCAGCGCTAATGACGAGGGATCGACAGGAATCTAGAAAGATAAGGGAGTTTAGCATGACGGGACAAAACAAAAAGGAAAAAACAAAGGAAGGCACGTAAAAGAATGCGACTGGTTGACACGCGTACTGAGAAAATCATTCTACGAAAAAAAAAGAGGGGTATTAATAAAATCGGTGAAAAATCACTGTTCTCTAATATCTGGTCGAATCTGATGGACACTCACCCTCTTGCGCTGGGATCTGGATTCTCGACTCTTTCCCTCGACAAAGTCAACCGAACCCAAGTAAGAGTATCTGTAATATCTGGGCCTCGTAACTTGCGTGACGAACGGACTGTCGATTGTCATCGAGCCGCTAAGTCCATCGGGAGAAAGGGAAAGCCGAGCGAAAGAAGCGCATCCGTGTGGCACCATGGGAATGTCTCGGTGTAATTCAGGTGAGACTCGGAACATGGTCGGTCCTTCCTATTCATTCGACGGTTCATGCTAAGTAGCCGCTGGCTGTATATAAAACGCTCTAGTCTTCGCTGTCAATGACAACAAGACGTTATCTCGCTCGCAAGATAAAATACGTCGTCGCGTAAGTAACCCCTGGTCATCAGTTAACACTGATCAGACATCGCTTTACATTATTGTTGAACATTCATTCAACAAGGCAGCATTTACCTCGTATACCGAAAGGAGATCGAAAAAATCGTGAGAACTACACGTGCGATTGATCGTTATCAATTGTTCACAAGGCTTGGTTTCGCTCCGAGTGTTTATTTATTTTAGAATTGTTTTTTTAAATATTTCAAACTTAAATTTGAAATGTGTTGTACATTAATTAAAAAAATTTCCTAAAAATTATAGTGATTTTCCTTTAAAAGTTAGGATAAAGAATTTTAATCCTAAGATGATTGATGTAATACTGTAAATTGTTACGGGAAAATCATCATAATTTTTATGAGAAAATTGCTTCAGTTTATTGAAAGTGAAAACTCGTCAAATTCACAGACGAACGTGTAGTTTGTTGAAGGAATTAGAACATTTACTTACAGGTTACCATTTAATCTCTTTTGAAAATAATAACAACTGTTATTATTATTTGGGTGGGAGATCGAAAAGATAGTGAGAACTATACACATGCGATTAATCTTTATCAATTGTTGTTCACAAGACCTGCTTCTACTTCGTGTGCTTATTTAATTTAAAAATATCTTTTAAAACATTTGAAACTTAATTTTGCTATATGTTTTACATTGGGAAAAATTTCTCGTAAAAGTTTCAGTGATTTTCCTCTAAAACTTACGTTAAAAAATCTTTATCATGGGTCGGTTGACTTAATATTGTAAATTATTATATAATTTTTATGACAAAATTGCCTCAATTTCCTAAAATTCGAAATTCGCTAAAATTCCATAAGAACACGTATAGTTTATTGAAGAGATTAGTCCATTGACCTATGAATTAAAATTTAATCTTTTGTAAAGAATAACACGTTCTCGTTATTATTTGAGTATAGGAGATCAAGATTTTCAAGAATAAAGAAATGTCTGAATCTGTCAAAGCCCGCGTGATTCCTATAAAAAAATCCATTTTATGAAAGTCAAATTATTACAGTAAAAAAAAAAAAATCATTGAAGTTCATACACTCAGCAACATTAATTAATTATTAGTAAAAGTATATTGCATAAATCTTAAGATTTCTCATCACTGAATCATATTGATGAATGAACATTTTATCCCCCTGATGAGTTCACCCACTGTGTAGAATGCGCCTGGATCAGTACGAATCATTAAGCTCTTAAAGTTAGCACAATGGGGTCACGCGACCCCAGGAAGTTTAGCGACAAAGAGGATCTTTTTCGCGCGTCGTCCCGCAGTTTGATATCTAAATCCGAGGCGCAGTGAAAATCCGGAACAAGGACATATCCGGACTTTGGTGTAAATGATTTACGGCCTGCGTTCCCTTCCTTTTTCTCTGTGATTCACTTCACCCTCTTTTGCGGGAGTATTGAACAGTCACGTGCAGCTCGTTCCTTCTTTTTTATAGCGCATGTCTTTTGGTCATATTTTTCAGTTGAAATATTGACAAACATGCAATTTAAAAAATTATTGAAAGAAATAACGTGCTTAATAAAGTAAAAAAACATTAAACGATGTTACTTTAAAACCAACTGCCTTCAAAAGTTTATTTTTGTTAAGTTAATTTTCAGTTGAATTATTTGTAAAATAGCAATTTTAAAATTTATTGAACGAAATAACGTGTTTAATAAAGTAAAAAAAAATTAAATGTTGTGATTTGTCTTCGAAAGTTTCTCATTGTAAGATAATAAAATTAATTATTTAAAAATGCATTTGGTCTTTTGCATTGCATTGTAACTGGTAAGATTCTTTTTTAAAATTGAGTTGACTTTTTTACAATAAAGCTTCCACTGCACTTTTTGATTTTTTTTTTTTATATTTCTACTTATTTCAGATAAAAGTAGTTGGATAGAGAAAACGAGAATGACACCTATGATTAATGGAAAAAAGAAAATAATACTAAATACTCGGTGTGAATAAAATATAATTAAAAATGTTCTCGATCATTAGACCGAATGGAAATACAACTTGCCGAAAATTGGGGTTTACTAAATAGTTAAATTCACGTATATTTATTAATACACAAACTTGAGTTATTGTGTCAATTTTTTCTCACACTTTAAATTCTTTTTTAACGTCCCTTAAGCCATGTGAAAATGCCACCCTGGAGTGGATGGAACTCAGCATACGCGCAGCAGTGAAAAGAATAATTTTCGTGGACAGAAAATTAGTGTAGCAATGCAGGCACGAGACAAGGAGAATGAAAAATCCATAAGCATAAAGAAAATATTGGGAGAGGTGGATGGGGGATGGCAGGCATAACGCGGTGCATCTCCTCTTTGCGGTTGCGCATCGTGGACCGAAGCGGCGAGTTAGGCCTGAATGAGCGCACGCAACACTGGTCAAGAGGTCAAAAAGGAAACTCTCGATTCTTTCGAGTGCACGCGCTATTGTCCGGCTCACAGTGGAAAGCGAAGTGTGACCGGGCTGCTTAGCATATCGTGACGCACGGACAAATTTCATCCCTAAACACTTGCAAATAAAAGATAAAGGGCACCAAATTGGTCCAGTGAAAGCGGCATAAATCAAAATATGAGAAAATACAGAGGCATGCCCGTGGCATCCTGGCCTAAAGTGAAGGATTTATGGGGTTTCCCCACTTTGTAAAAAAAAAAAAAAAATGGGCGTGCCGTTGTCCACCCGCACGCAACTGCGCGTATACGTGCACACACAAACGCGTGTGTTTTTGAGGCATATTTTCCCGGACTGCAGCAGCAGCAGCCGCGGATCAACGCGGACGACGGGGCAGGTTGGACTTTTGTTTAAAAACATGATCTATCGCTTAAATACCTAAACTATACAATTTATGGCTTCACTGCGGGATCTTCGTTTGCCTCTCTTCCCTTTTCCGCGCGTGTGTGTATTTTTTTTTTTTTTTAAAGAGAAGGTGCACCTCGCGCTTCGTTTATGATCTCCCACGCTTTTCAATATCGCCATGTGTATCCTACTTGGTGGTATTAGGACAAACGAGTGTGACACCACGTAAGCTCTTTCGTTCTGAGACTTTTTGTAAATTTGTGCCGACGAAGGACCTTCTTTACTTGGCCCTCGAAGATGACGCGATCCATTGTATCGCACCCTGCTAACGATTCTTTTATCATTTCGACACACTTTCTTCCTTCTGCCTCTTGCACTTGTATATGTGCCTTTGGTCATGATATTCGTTTAAGAGTTAAAAGTTCAAAGGAACCCCCCACCTGCCTGTTTTTAAATTAAGAAAATTAATTTTCTGCGTTAATTAATTTCTTTAAGAGAAATATTACTTTTCTTTTGAGACAATAAAAATAATATGAGTAGAATACTATAACTTATAATTTCCTTTTTTGTGTGTTATCAATAAATGATAGTTAAAAAAAAAAAGTAATTTACTGTCTGCTCTATTTTTTAAATTAATTATCTAAAAAGGACCAAAATAGTTTGAAAATTTAAAAAAAAAGTAGTTTTTAACCTTTATACCAAAATTTACGTTAGATTCTTATTATTGAATTTTTTTATATCTTAATAAATAATAGTTTAAAAAAACTAATCTACTTACTCACTTTTTTTTAAATTTAATCTTCTAAAAAGGACAAAAAGCGTTGTTAAAATCAATAGCTTCTAACTTTTTAATTAGAATTTATATATTAGATTCTCAAAAATGACTATATACGTTTATTATCTTTTTAATTTTTAATAATATGAATATTAATGATGCAGAATATAGTAATGAAATAAATAATCTACTATTATGCTACAATTGGCCAACGTCATTGTTTTTAATAATAGAAACAGGTACGGTTATAATTATACTTGAAATAATGATTACCAATAGTTGTTATTACCGACTATTATAATTTTAACAAATTGAACTTAAAAAATTGAAACAACACTTCATTACATCTGTACTTTACAATATTTTTCATTCAAAAAAGTCTATAGTACACTCAATTATCTAATCAATTTAAAATGCAACCTAAAAAAAATAAATAAACAAAAAAAATAGCGATCGACTAACGAATCACTAAAGATTTTAACAAAGTTCAAACAATTTTTCCAAAACGTCGGCAAGGCAAACAAAAATTTCTCCAGCTTATCATTTCCCTCCACTCAATCTTAATCACGTTAAAGCTGTGGAAAATAGCAACGGCCAGATAAATAAGGGGATTCCGCGAAGAGTTGAACATAACTTATATGGCGCCTAGAAAAAAAAAAAAAAAAAAAAAAACAGAAACCCTCTGGGGTATTGTTTCTCAGCGCGCGTGCGATGAGCGTTTCTCCGAGTTGCGTGCAGCGCGCACTGCTTTAAGCTCTTTGAATGCCCGAGAGGGGCCCGGGGGATGGCGGCGGCCCACGGCACGGAACCTTTACAGAAAAGTTATGCAGCCGACATGGCTTCCGTGGTAGGTTGACAGAATCTTCGGCGCGATCTCCGTCTTGGCGTCGGGCCCGTCAAGCTTTCCTCCGGCACTCTTCCTTTTGTTTTACTGACGAGGCCCAGGGACCCGCTCGTGCACCTTCGATGGGCCTGATCGGCCGACCGGCCGTTTTCGTGCGTTTACGCGGCGTCTATCGACATCACGATCTTAAGTGCTCGGCGTTACCCCTCTCTCACCTCCGCTGCAAGGAAAGTCCGAGAAAAAGAAAAGGAAATGCGCGTGCTCGCCTTTTCTCTGACTTGTGCCTTGGATGCTTCGGCCGACCATGAGTATCCGGACCTTTTTTTTTCGTCGGTCTTTTTTTTTCTCTCTTCGAAGGTTCGGCCAATTTTCTGTACAGTCACTTAAGATCTCTGTTCGATCAATTAGTGGAACTGAATATGGCAAAACAATTTTAAGCTCTGTAATCTCTTTCTTATGATCGAGGGATAAGTCAACACTCCGTTATTGAGGGATCTCCCCATTGAACCAGTAGTTACTTGTAAATCATCTTAGTAAATACTTTTCTTGCGTTGCTTTTTTATGTTTTTTTAGTATTCATCTTTGTAAAAGGTAACAAACAGATATTTAAATAACCTG
Organism: Sycophila sp. Sp_5; assembly: GCA_018906775.1. Classification (NCBI taxonomy): domain Eukaryota; kingdom Metazoa; phylum Arthropoda; class Insecta; order Hymenoptera; family Eurytomidae; genus Sycophila; species Sycophila sp. Sp_5. The sequence continues at coordinate 807,060 of JACCID010000004.1, forward strand.
GTATTTAAATTTTTTTTTTAATTAATTTGTATACTTAATTTTTCATTGTTACTTTATAAATTAATGCATGCAATGGTAAATATTATAAAAAATGGTGTTACTTGCTTATCAATTAAAAACTATAAAGTAAATTAAGAATAAAATTATTCGAAAAATTATATAGATTAATAAAGGTTTCTTACACTGAAAAAAAATTGTTAATTTTAAGGAAATGATTTACTTCAATAGTACTTATTAAATATTTCATTAAAACTAAATGAATTTATTTGTTTCTAAATAAATTTAATAGTTTCAAAAAAATAATTTTTTGACTAGATAAAATATTTAATAAGTACTATTGAAATAAATATTTGCTTAAAATTAACAATTTTTTCCCCCAGTGCAACAGTAGAATGTTTCAGTTTGTTTACATAACGCAATATGTTTAATTTTACTAGTAAAATCCACTTTAATGATTAATCTATAAATAGGTACGTGCAAAAAAAATTGTTGAAGTTACAAAAATTAACAAATTTTTCTTTCAGTGTAAAGTAAATTAATAATAAAATTATTCGAAAAATATATAAATTAATAATGGTTTCTTAATAGCCTCAGAAACTTAAAAAAGAACAACTATTAGAAATGAGAAATATGCAATACCTAACACAACTGTTAAATATCTTAATCAAGAGAAATTGGCAATTAAAGATTCTACTTGCGTTACCTTTAAAGAGTAATTTAATTAATCAAAGGTAATAGATGGCATTGATTTTTTTCCCTTTTTCGTTTATCTCATAAGTACGAATTTACAGCATCGCTGCAGAGACGCACAGGCAGGCGTTTCTTACATAAAAGTGCCAACTTGGATGCAGTACATCGATAACGTCTGCGGCAACGTAATGTGAATAATAAGTGAATTATTTATGCGTTTGGCTCTATCTGTTCGCCTGAGACTCGATTCTGACGATTGATAGGCAACGTCCGATATCTCGAGTGTCGATTTGATGGACTTAAGTAACAGTGTCGATGGAGCTTTTTCTCGGTAACTTAGGTAAGTCCACAGAGTAGAGATAAAGAAGGGTAAAAAATCGACGTACGCTTAAACAATGTATTTATGTATCATAGGATCACGCGCGCTGAGAATGAGCTGAGCCCTGCTACCAGTCAACTTTCAATTAGACTCGTACTGCTGCTTACATGTATATATTTATAAAAGCTTGGACAACATTCATAGAATCAACGAAGAGACTGGATTTTCCAGCGCAGCCAACTTTGACAGCGTTTATCCGAAATTCGAAATTCATCTGAATCTCTTATCAAGATTAGTCAAAGTCAGATCGATTTTGGTATATACATTTGCAGTAGGACGAACGTACGATTACAAAATCATTCATCCAGTCACCCCAATCCGATCATTTAAAAATCATTAAAGTTAGCTGTTGATTTTTTAATATTCCGAATTATATCTTTAAGTGTGCAGGCTTTATCATTTTATAAACCTCTAAGAATATTTACGAACTTATAAAGTACTGAAAGAATTTAGAGTGTAGAAACATAATACATTGAATTCTTTTACATTGGTAAAATAATTTTTATATATTTATTTTTTTATATATAAAATCTGTACAATTAGTTTACAGGTGTATGCAATTGTACACGCATTCTATAGAATCATTTTTGGATTCAAACTGTATACATTGAGTGTACAGAATTTATACATTAAATTGTATCAAATATTTTCACATGGGATAATGAAAATTAAATCGTGTACAAAATTTTTATTTGTACACGATTAATTTTTTATTTTTACAGTTATTTTTACTTACAATTTTCATTAGCATACGATTAATTTTCAATGAAATTCAAAATTCTACGCTGAAAAAATAAATAATAGTAAGATAAAGTTTTGTAATGTGGTGACGGACTTGGCAAGCCAAGAAAAGTACTATAAATTTTGGAAATAATGCAATCATTGCAGTAAAAAATGGTCCAGTTGTCGCAATTTATACAATAATTGTATTTTTCAAACATTTTTAGTCATTTTCTTGAATTGCCATAAAACTATCCCCACATTATAAAATTTATTGAAAATTCCACCCTAGTTTTTTTTAATGTACTGCAGTACTTTTTCATACTGCACTATTATAGTAAAAAATACAGTACTACAGTAAAAAATCTGTAAATAATTTTAGTTCAGTAAGCAATCCGTTTTTTTTTAGTTTTTTTTTTTAGCGAATATTTTTATTTTAATACTTATTTTTTTGACTAACAGCTGGTTCGCATATAAAAAATCATAACAGGTCTCCGTATAAAAAGAAAAATAAATTTTTTATTTCGCCCCAAATTTTTTCTGCTCGGCCCAAGTGTATTTGAGTGAAACCTGGACAAAGCCTCTAGTAATATTCATTTGTCGTTCTCACTTTCCTTTCACGCAACAGCGAAAGTGTAACCCCCGGTGGCTTTCTTCCGCGCATGTTGCGAACGTCCTCTCCATTTTTCAGCAACAGCCGAGATGAATAGAAGAACTGGCTCCAGAGAGGTGAAGAGGGTCCTTAGACAAGGGGTACCCGATTCCACCCTCCGTAGCAGGTTGCTTCCAGGGTTGAGGTCATGTTTTTATTGTAACCGGGTGATCCTATCGTAGCTCAAGGCCAAGACGTTTGCCCGCAATCGCACCACACGATCTGCATTTTCCCCTCGTCTCCTATCTTTTTCTAGAGAACGCTTCGCTTACCTGCATCCGTGCGACACCGGCGAAAGCGCACCTCTCTTACTGTTATTTTTCGACCCGAAGTTAATCACTTCACTCCGCGTATACCACGAATCCGTCTTGTTAGAGATTTTACGTGCTCACGTTTTTCTGATCCTGCTCCCTCTCTTATCTTGCCTTCGAGTCTTTAGGTACAAGCGAGATACATGTGTTTCGTGGAAACGAGCCTTGCAATTTAAGATGAGGAGCCACGGGCTTGACAAAATTATTGTTTTAGATATTGACGCTTGACGTGCGACACCAAGTCGAGTTTACACCTTTTCGGAGAAATGAGGGGGGTGTTTTGAGAAACGACTGTATGGCGTGCATCTTATCAAGCTTGTATTCGTTTTTTTTTATTTTGTTTGCTGAGAACTACTTTGTAACACGGTCCAAAATTTTGTCGTCTTATCTCGGAAAAGCGATGGCAGGATGTTGGGCAGCACCTCGAGAGGCGACTTGATTTTTTATTGGATAAATTTATCGAATAAGAGGGTACGACATTTCAAACAATTTTCACGTGATCTTAATACTTGAAGATTATATTCGTCATCTTTGACGAAGAAAAACACATTTAACAAAAAAAGTATTTTATTTGCCTTTTTTTTTTAAGTAGTTGCGACGAGCAAAAACTTCCCAAACTGGATAAATTTTAGATATACGATTCTTATAACACCTGAAATGTATCTATCAATTTTTGGAAGAATTCACTCTATTGATCGAAAAATATGGAAGATTAAAATAGGATTTTTTTGAAATGTGCTTTTCTTCGTTAGAAGCAATCATTGAGCTATTAAAATGTCTAATTCTCCATAAAAAAATTAAGCGGTTAATAAACAATGTTGTATTTTACATATAATAAGTTCATATACAAACTGAAATATAAATAAATTTTAAAAAAGTATTATTAACTTATTACATTATTGACCGAGTTGAATTAATAATTAATAACTACTACTAATCAACACTGTTTATCATTTTTCAAAATGTACTGTAATATTTTAATCGTACATTTACATTAACATACAAGTAATTATTTGTAATAAATTTAAAATATTTATTAAATACGAACAATTAGATTGAATTTTTTAATAAACTTTTTTAATACGCATAGCACCACGTAAACTAATGGCTCGACGTTCGCGTTTCTGCTTTAAAAAAAAATCCTTTCCCGAAATACGTGAAAGTAGCATTTGATCCAAATCATTAAATCGTGCCAAGTCGAAAAATTATGAAGCGTAATTGGAGAAAGTTTTGAATGGGCTGGAAAAAGCTTGAGCTTGGGAGTCCACAGGCGAGCACAGGAAGAGGGGGAAGGGGGTCGTGAGAAAAGCGCGGAGAATCGCGACTTCGAAATTAAGTGCAACGGGATCGAGACGAACGATCGACTCGTCGTTTCCCTCGACGAGGCGCGCATTCCCCGACGACGCTCGGTTTTTCGCCTGCCGCGATCCAGGGACACGCTGAAAAGAAAGGGACGAGACTCGACTCGGCGAATTTTTACCCGGTAGTCGTGAACGTGGCGCAAAAGCGAGGGCCGGCTAAAAAGTATCGGAGCGCGCACGCGCGCAGACTCGATTGGCCAAATTGCCATCGCGGCGATCTTATCGCTGAGAGTCGGGGGACTTTCACGGAAAAGCCGCGGCGTGTCGTGCAACTGCCGACCGCGCGCAAAAGCCCGACGGCGAATGGCCGCGCGATCGCTTTGTAATGGCTCCCGTGGCCGAGCCAACGATACTCTTCCGCTTTGTGTGCACCGATGTATAAGCTACCCCGCACCACTTTTCCGTCGTGCAAACAATTTTTTTGCAACTGTAATAATCAAAAATTGCTGTTCGTTACTTTATTTAGAGCCTCTTCTTCTATACACTGATAGAAGAGATCCTCTGACCCAAAGTTAGTGTCTTTAATATATTAAAGACGAGCACATTTAAAATATAGTCTAAAGGCATAGATATGAGATGTGAAGAAACGGTGCATTAACTATTAAGTCATCCACGGGATTTTCGTCGTCAAAGATGATCGCGTATTAACTATTAAAAAATATTTCTTTAATGCTGATCCCGTGTAAAAGAATATGAGATCAAAAACTGGTTTATCAAAATTATGGCACATTTTAGTATAATTTAACCCTTTAATGCCAGACACTTTGTTCTTATATGTAATTTCTTTATTTTCTTAGTAGTGCTAGAAATAAAGAAAATACTAAAACAATTATTTTTGCTAATAAACTTTTACGTATACTACACAAATAGACAAATAATAATTGAATAATACTATTTATACTTCCAAGAAGACATTCTAAAAAAAAATTACAAAATGAAAATATATTAACATGGAAATTTAAATTTAAGTTATTGTATCATATAGTGATGCGCGCGGTATTAAAGGGTTAAGATGAAAAGTCTTTTAAAAATATTCGAAGATTTTGAGATCATTTTATGGTGTCATCATTTTAAATTTTATTATAGCAGAAATTACAAGAAAAATAAAAAATAATAATATATTTACTGTTATAAATTTGTTTGGTTGTTAAATGCGCTGTTAAAAATTGATCCGTATTTATAGTAAAATTTAAAATGTTGACATCTTAAAATTTCTACTATTTTTAAAAGACTTTTTATCTTAAATTATACTAAAAAGTGCCATAATTTTGATAAATCACTTTTCAATTTTTAATTGATCACATATTGTTTATAAAATTTCTGCAATGGATATGTACACTTATATAGAAAAGATCCTTTGACCCAAAGTCTTCGCGCCTTCGAAAAATAATTTTGTCATAGTATTTGAAATAAAGAAATATGCACTAGCATTCAATAAATATTTTTAATAGTTAATGCACGGTTTCTTCACACCTCATACCTATGCTTTTGGACTATATTAAACGCGCTCGGCTTTAATATTAAAGACACTGACTTTGGATCAGAGGATTCTTCTTTTCTATCAGTGGAAGTATAAAGATCGAAGAGGGAAGTACACAATCCTGCATAAGTATTTTGAATTATTGGACTTGCCCATAGGAATGAAAGGACCAGGGATCCATGGTGTAGGTGCGGAGGAGACCGGTACGGTCCATGGCGCTTAGGGAGACCCCTGGGAAGCAAGTCAATAGAAGAGAAATTTGAGAAAGCGATCGCCAAAACAAATCGGCAGGCGAATTCACAGTCAACTGCGTAACCTTTTGTCAGAAATACCAAAGGTCTTGAAAAATATTAAGGGTTCTTGAAGAAGGAAGAAGACAACGAATGACAAAGTGTAGAAAGTCAGGGTTGTATTTCATAAGGCTATAATTCTGCGGTAAGATCGGTTAACCAGACTTCTTCAAAACTGGGATCTAGTTACCAGAAAATGAAAAAAAACATTAATGTTCTGTTTAGCCGAGCTTAAATAGTCTTCAATAATCGTCAAGAGAAATTATGGATTTTTTAAATATTTTAGTTACAGATACTACTATCTGTAACTACATAGATATATTAAAAAATAATTATTATGTCAGTAATATATAACCATTTAACAAAATCTTAAAATTATATAACAGTATACAAAAATTATTGTGAAACAAATGAAAGTTTTTCATGAGTGTCAACGTAAGTGTATACCAGCCTTTAGGAAGTTAATAGATTACAATTTTTAAATATCAAGAATAAAATAGAAAAATCAATTAATTATCCTGCGAAATAAAACTATTAAGTAAAATAATAACGTTTTTTAAAAGTCGTCAAAGAACGATGGAGCTTCAGAAAACTGGATGGTAATGGAGCCTGACAAACCGATAAGGGGTGGTACCGATATTTCTCAGGTGCAATTTATCACTCTGCGGCTACAGCGTGAAGTAGCCTATACGAGATAGACATCCATGAAGCATACCATAGTGAGTTGTGTATATACACTAGAAAACCTATACGCACGCGTTTCACGCGTTAAAGTTGCGATAGCCGTGATCCTCTATTCCTGGTGGGCACGAGTGGGCAGGGTCGTGGTTCAGTGTCCGATGAGGCCCTCATTACCACGCCTCCATACTTCCTAGTCATTATCTGGTTCTTATTTCGTGGGCTCCGAATACCATCGCGACCGCATATTTCTTTCGATTTTTTTCCTTTCAGACGTAACATTAGTTTGACATGTTAAAATTTTAATACATCTGCTTAAAAAAAAAATGATATCCTTTCTTATTATTGCAACTTTTATTCACAATACCAGTAGCTGCAGCCAGAATAATATTGTGATAATTTATAATTCTTTTAATTCATGTGTCTTTTAAAATATCCATAAATCGTACACTTATAGCTGTGCAATAAACGAAATAATTAAGTAATAAAATAAAATTTATTATTACTGCAAAAAAGTCAGGCAGTTAAAGAGATCGGGAAGTCCGTTTAGAAAGCGCTTAACAAGTGTATTTATTTTTCTGATATGCCACAGTAAATAAATAATTAAAAAGAGGCAGGCCAACGAAAACAAATATATCGTTTCGCGCAGGGTGATAGATGATGATGCTTATTTGGCTTGTGGATGGAGAAAGAAATACAGAGTAAGAATGAGTAAGGGCAGAAGGGTGGAGGAATGAGTTGTGCCGGCGTCACCGCACGCCCAAAAGGAGCGAGATGGCGTGGTTATACGCTGACCCGTGGGGTTTCGGAGCCCCTAAACCGTTATGGGTTCGCCGCCTCCATCCAGGCTCAAGGGCGTGCGCGCTCGAAGATTTTCGAAGCAAGGAGGCGAGGCAATTAGAAGACTCAGCAGGGTGCCAAAATCTTTGCAGTCCTCCTTCTCTACCTATCACTTTTACTTCGTCTCCTGCCCATTTTTTCCCTTTGCCTCATCGGACGGACATTTCTCTGGCGATTATTATGCTTGCGGTAAAGACCGTGTCTTTTTTCAATGGCGCATCATGGGCGAGTTTAGCACCTTTTATTTCTATGTTTTTGTCAAATTAATATTCTTCGTGGCTAGATTTATCGTCGAAATTAAAGGATTCCATTAGTATCCGATGGCGTTTATGATGGATTTTTAAATGAACTTCATTATAAATGAAGCATTAGGGAAACATTTTTTTAAACAAAAGGTTTAATTAGATTTGCAAAACTATTGGTTCTTAGAAGTAAGGAATTCGTAAAATGTACAATGATAAAAGGATTAAAAAATCATGAAAAAGATTAGGACTGATGAGACAGGACCCGCCTCCAATTGGAATGCTTCAGTATAACCCAAAATTAAAATTCCTATATAATTCTATAGTGACAATACAGTTATACTCAATTTTATAAGTTATTCAACTGAAATAAAGTGGCTAATTGCCTGGTTTCATCACTCACAGTATTCTCAAACAAGGTAAACATAGTAATTAAATATTTATTTTTAAAATGTTACAGTTAAGACGATCCACATAAATTGTCACCACAGAATTAGTCTTATATTATTTACAGCACTCTAACCTTAAAATGGCAACTTTAATACCAAATTTCGGCTCTCGTGCTATAAAATATCATATGAGACTAGTGCGGATGTGATTATTTAAGTTGTGCGACTTTTCACCCTCGCTTCGCTCATAATATACTCATAACATTCTCATAATATGCTATTCTAACGATTACATTTCGCGATCTTCATTGTTTAGATGAATTTATTACTCAACCATAAAAACTATTTTGGAACTTTATCTAATAGTAAGTATAATAATTGCCAATCTGCGGGTATTAACACCCACTTTGCCAGCAATAAAATAAATTGGTTAATGGGATCAGGACAGACAGTCTAATTAGGGTAGTTTTAAGAAACTAGTAATTAATAAAGGGAGGAGCACCACCTGTTGGTATTTCTCGGGATCCAGATTATTTCTAAGTTCAGGTGGCAATTGCGGTAGATATACCTGCGGTCATAAAATAAGTACAATAGCTATATTATTAAATCCTGGTAACCTAAAAATTTTTATAGCTCTGTTTGACCGACAATTAATTGCTAATCATTTAAATCTCGTAATTACTAATTATGACTGTCGAATTGGGTATGAAAAGGCGTAATAAATTAAATTCTCAGTAAACACATAAAACCGGAAGGTTATTACTACTAGTTAGTGAAGTATTATTCTATAATAAAGCCACAAGTCAATGTAGGTATAGTAGGATATACATTTATCGACCAAATATAAATCATGTATAAATCTCATTTGGTAAGAGCAATCATGACTATAAAATAAGTTTCATGTAAGTTCATTAACTTTTTGATAATAAAGTCCTGTTAATTTTAAATAAAAGCTGTTAAAATTAATGTAGAAGTCATCTTTATTCACTAAAGATAAATCACACGCCTCATATGGCAACGGCAATAGCTGTTGGCGAAACTTTAAAAATTATATTTAAGATTAAATATTAATACTGAAAATTGTTAATTAAAAATTAATAAAGAGAAAATCATATAAATATATAACTAAATCGTTGATAATTTACCGCTAGTGAATATAATACGATACTACCTATACTTTCAAAAGTCAGTATAGCAGACTCCATCTTTATCTACTAAAGATATATCATCTTTAATCTCGTTTAAGGAAAGTAATATCTCCGAAAGATAACTTATTTTTAATTTTGTTTGATAAAAACAATATCTGCTTCACCGTGAAACAAGTGTGCAGGAATATGCTACATTTAGCTTATGTGGTATATAACTGATCATGTAAATAAATGGATAAAAATAAAATTGATTAATTTAATTTAAAGTTTTAAATATTATTTTTACGGTTAATTTATAACAAATCAAAAGTACTGTAAAGATCTTGCAAATTTACTTGATATGTCTATTAATAATAATGCTAGTAGCTACTGGTGCAAATAAACAAGCCTGATTTAAAAGCAAATGTTTTTATTGAAGTTTAAATAGATTTTACAGGTTTATCGTAGCATTTCAAATCAATTTTATAGTAATAATTTCTTATCATTAGTTTAATACTGTCAGAAACACTGCTAAAGAGTTAAGCAAGGGGATCGAACTTCCTGTTATGTTTCCATGCCAACTTCTAAGTCGATCTCAGAATGCGCCGAATAAGTTCAGTTTGCTTTCGTTGTTACATAATAACCTTACTATAAACAAACAATATAAAATAATGGTAGACAGAAGCAAGGATTCATTTATCATTGTTTATAAATAACTATAAATGTGACTCATGTTACAATACAATTTGCTTTTCCAGCGTTTGACGTGAACTAACATTCATTTAAGCACAATTACGGTAACAACTTAAATTAAATAAAATGGCTATGAAGACTCAGCAGTGCCAGATGTGCAATCGCGGTTTAACACCTTTTGGCAATGGCAATGACAAATTCTGCGGCTCGCAGACTTATACTGTTGTGCAAACTCCACGTTCCACCGTGCAACTGACCAGTTTACGACGAAAATGTTGTCCCATGTGAGTATTAGATCCATGTAATTGTTTACTGCGTGTGTACTCTGTGAATATTCATAAAAAAGTTAAACTATTTGAAGAGTTAAAACGTAGCCAATCTACAAACCTGGAGTTTTTAGAAAAAATGGCATTCACTCATAAATTTCCTTGTAATATTGCATATATTATATATAGCATTATATGATTTATGTTAAAAATACAATTTCAACTTATAGATTTACAAAATTTGCATTTATATATGTATTACATAGTATTTAAATTATTTATACTAATGAGAAAGAAATCTAAAAGTGTTAAAAAAATTTTTAAACTGTATTAGAAGAGATATCTCTATGACTAAATGCCTCTAAGAACAATTTCTTTGATGCAATTTTGTGCAATAAATTATTGTAAATGCTAATCGATTTTTATAGTAAAATATTTCGATATTATTGCATCATTTTTTTAAATTCTGCATGTTACGATTGTTTTAAATAATAACATATCTGCGTTGAAGACTGGCAAGTTGCATATTCTTTTTAATTAGTTTATTGCAGTTTAATTAATTATGAATATAATATTTCTGTTAATTGCAACGCCTCAGAATTTCATAAATTTAAAAACTTTTTATAAACTATTTTCATTGCGGGGGTATAATGTGATCCTTCTTTAGCATTGCTAGCCTCAGTTACGAACGAAATTGTTTGAATATCCATGCGTAATGAGACGGCGTAAATGCATATTTATGTGCGTAAACTGGTAAGTTTATGGCCGTTTTGCGCACAAAAAGGCACACACGCACCTGTAGTTTATCGATCAATTTATTTTGCATTATCTTTATGTATAATAAAACTTCGTATTAAGCGCATCTTTTGATCGAATAGTTTTGATGTTGAGATTTAACTTACTCTAATTTTGATGACCATTATACTTCGCTCAATGATGTCCAATTACAATTTTTCGTTTCATAGAAATCGAAGGTTAAGTATAAAAATAACTTTATCTAATCTTTTTATCAAAATCAAATCATTATAAATTAGTAACGTACTGATACTAAGAATTTCTTAAAAAATAAAAATTGTAGTAAATATCTGAATAAAATTTATGAAAATTTGTTAAATAAAAAGTGAATGAAAGATTAAATACTGAAGAAATGAAGGCTGTCAATAATAATAATTATTTCTGCAAGCTAAAGTGTTAAAAGAAACTTTACTGTAGGTCGCCTTAGAAATTCAGGAAGCCATTTTTTAATATATATACATTGCAATTAAGGAAACAATCAGTGCAAAGTTGTACGAAAATTATAGTTGCGCTAAGAAACATTAAAAATGTTGAATGGTCGGTGAAGCAAAGTACATTTCACGTTGACGGGAGGGAATGACCGCAGAGGGGCGATTTTATCATCTCACTTGTCGGAGCCGCAAAGGTACAGAAGAATGAAAGCTTCGTGCTCGCAGGTTAGTTGTAAAATCAAGAATAGTGTTAAGTCACGAAATAAGAAAACGATCAATATAAGGTTGGCTACCTCATTTCAGAGGATCAAACCGAATAGTAAGTGACCACGTAAATATGTATTATTAACGCACGAAATTGGAATAATGTTCCCGCAATGTCGTAACTGTGTCCCTTTCTAATGCTAATAAGTGCTTCTTACTCTTTCGTTAAAATATTTTTAGAAATAATTTTGCTAGATTAAAAAGAATAGTGGACTTTTTTTACAGTGTAGAACGAAGACTTTTACTCTATCCCGTTTCGCATTTTTGAACTTTCTATCATCAACATATTTGCATTACAATTTTATTAATTATTTTTATTCAATATTTATATTCTAATTAGTCTCACGAGAAAATTCACTTACTGACCAGCAGAATTACGATTCCTTTTTATTAGGCTCCAAGGTAAAGCTAATACAAAAATCAATGTTTCACGATGAATACTAAAATGTAAAACAGCTGTTATTTTATTTTTCGTAATCCAGAAAATACGAAAACACATATATATATGAATAATTGATCTTGCATTATACAAATCATGGAATAAGAATTTTGTTAACAATTATTTCGATAGATTTTTCTTGATAATAGCACCACGCTATAAATATATTTTTTGAAAAAATAAACTTGAATAAACATCAATAATTTTGTGAGCAATTTCTTCTGTCTAAAAGCTGAAAATTCAACAGAAAATTAAAATTTCATAAAGCACGCAATGCTTAAATTATTTCCGATTACCCTTTATGACTGGGTTCATGTTCATGTTCATGTAAAAAGATGTGTTCCGCAGATAACTTTTGTTAGCAAAACTTTTTTATATCCACAACAGTTTTTTTTCTTGTTAAAAATCACATTTGTGGTCACATTGTTTATACAAGTTTACGCAGAAAATATTGTAGCCTATAAATATCCATTTTTTATTTGCTTATAAAAAAAGCTACAAATTTTCATAATCATAATTTCTTAAAAAATGACATCCTGTGCGCAAGGGAGTTCTCGAAAACGAACAGTTTTCTTCGAGTTTCTCGAGTGCGCGAACTTTTTGATCGTCATTCCCCTTCTTCGCGATAGCACAGCTTGCATTCCTCCCAAGTAGACTCAAGCTTTAAACTGAACTATACCTTGGAGAACTCAAACGTGTGTTATAAGCGAGGCATGCGCAACTACCTCGTGGTCAGTGGTATTGAGTGGACGGCAGTAAAAATACATATATAGCCTGCTGCGTTCACATGGGGGGCTGCGTGCTGCCCTGCGAAGTCTATACTTCCTCGGTGGTGTCGCCGCGCCAGTGGAGCCAGAGAGTTTAGTCTTAGGGCTCAGTGCTCGCACGTCAGCTCGCGCACCACCCTGCGCAACGATATGCCTAACCATATTCTCGCCACATTCGATCCATGTAAGTACTTACTTTTTTCTATTTTTCTCACAGATTGCATTGGACTTTGCCTCTCGATTGCAGTAGAATTGGAGCAAAGCAGCTTTTTTTTTTTAACACTGGTTATTGGGTTTTGAACTTTGACTCCTTGTGATTTTTAATCATCCCTATTGAAAGGGTCTTATAAAACTCCATAAAATGGTGCAAAAACCGCATAAAACCTTATAAACAATTTATCAGATTTTATAAAATTTGTACATTTTTATAGTATTTTAAAAGATAGTTTCCACCGGGATGTGTTATTGATGTGAAGAAGAATTAGATGAATTATTAAATCGTAATGTGAATAAGTGTTAAAATTCTTTATCAAGATAAAAATGGCTAAATTGCATTATCTTGGAAGTATACAATAAATGTTAAGTTGCTAAAATGATCACAAGCTTTTTCAAGTTATACTTAATTTCTTGCCTTTTTATTTGCATATCTTTTAAAGAGAGAAATCGTAATTCACACATTTTCCTTGAAAAAAATGTATTGATTTTTGTAAAAAAAAGACAGAGCGTACACTACTAAATTGACCTTGCAGGTTAGGCTCCCTTTTAAAACAGTAAACAAGTATATAAATAGATTGTGATTAAACTGATAAAAATTTCACTCATCGCAGTAATTATTTAGTAACGAAACTGTCAATATAAATTAATGAATATTAACGTTAAACTAAATAGTGTTTAAGTAATTAATATTAACGAATAAAATAATTTTTTATATGTTTTCGATAAATAAGAAATAGTCGTTACCTCTTTATCGAACCCCATGGAAACTATCTTATAAAATACTATAAAAATGTAGAAATTTTATAAAATCCGATAAATTATTTATCAGGTTTTATGCGGTTTTTGCACCATTTATGGAGTTTTATAAGACCCTTTTAATAGGGAATGTTATAAAAAATAGAAACTATAGATTTGAAAAATAATGATCTATTATTAGCTACGACTTATTTACCTTTCTTTTTAGAAAAAAATTGATAGATTCGGATACCTCGATTTGTGCTAAATTGCTCTATTTTCTTTTTACAAAATGTTCAAAATTTTTTTTAGTTAGCTTATATATACATATATATTTAAAGAAATCACATGAATAAAAAAAGCAAATAACCGTAAATTAGGTGTATTTGAAATGAGCAATTTTATCAGAAAATCTCACGAAGTGTTTGTTCGCTTTAGGAGCTTCCTGAGAAACTGAATTTCTTTTGGTAAGGAGTTGAGGTACTCAACAGTCACGCAACATTAAAAATGCATGATCATCGATCGTCGGAATCCTCCGGATCAAGCAACATGGCTGTATTGAAATGCCTCGTGAACTCTGATATTGGAAAAAGTATGTAAAGGTAAAGGTGATATATTTAGTGCAACAGCGGAGTCATATTTAATGGACGATCATGGTTCACCGATGACGCGAGTTTGCGCCTCGAGCCGATCGGCTGAGAGGCTAACGAACGAAGCAGTTTTGTGCAGCCTTGACGTATTATTAAGGGATCTTGCTAAGCAAGGCCCAAACAGTAGCGAGAAAATAAATTTATCATCGTAATAATAATGCCTGCCGGAATTTCGTCCTTGACACCTGCTACGGAGACTTTCGAGTCTTTCAGTAGCAGTGTGGAAATGGGTACTAGGAAAGCCTTTACGATTCTTCAAAAAAGTCATCTGGAATCCTCGCTGCCCTTACTCCACGTTAATGGCGATGACGCGACCGCGGACGAAGAGGACGACGATGACGACGACTCGATTACTTCCAGGATAACAATGATCAAACAGAATTTGTGCAATAACGACTCGTCCGCATTTTCTCGCAAAGAACTGAGTAAATCTAACGATCATCTGGCTCCTGTCAACATGTCGAATCGTTTGCGCGGCCGCAATTACAGTCGGAGCCATGGGAATTTAAATAAAGCAGATAAAAACGCTTTAAACCACTCGCTCGGCTTTAAACCAAGTTCAATGCATCTTTCAACGGAAGACTTCAACGAAATGCTGACTGCTAAATTGAAAAGGATTCAAGAGCAAGGGGAGGAGGAACTGAGGCGGCAGGTTGCCAAGGCCAATTACGTTCATCATCCGAAGCCTTTCATTACTACTGTCAAAACCGGCGAGTTCCTCATGCCACCACCCGAAGTAGCAGTTCTTTTAGGCATTGCGCCCAACATGACGTCCGAGTCTGATGTGGACGATGTTGACACGCACTGCCGTTCGAGATTCCGTCGGCAGCTTGTGTCGCTGAATTGCAAGCCCAAAATAAGACACCAAATGCATAACACTAGATGCAATATGGCACTCAAGGCGACTGAGGACTTTACCCTAAAAAATTCGACGAATGCCTCTGGCATGACCACGGCGAGGAAGAGCTATAAAAAGGATTTTTTTCATTCGTAAGTTTAAACATTACGCAAGCGAATTCGTTTTTTTAATGCACGGGTCGACACCCTAGTGATCGATTTGAATTTTTGTTTCTTTTCTCTCTGTGTTTTTTGCATATCACTGAGGAGAGTTCCGTAGTGGCAAGCATGCTTGCTCAGATTCACATGAACGTAGAAAGCTATTGAATAAGATTTATTATTAATTATATTTCTAATCTGAAATTGCGATCTAAAAATATTATATCTTCGTCGACATTTTGTAGCTAGATAAGCAGGTGAAAGCATAGTCCCAATCGTTTATTTTTATTGTTAAACAAAAGTGCATAAAAATGGTACGTTTTATAAAATTTAGCTCATACTATTGGAAAGTGAAGAAAGAAATTTTCTAGTTGGGTGTTATTTTTTGTGCTATACAAATAGAAGTCTCGTAACACTTAACAATCAAATTCATTTGTGGACAAATTATGTAGTTGAAATTAATTGCTTCAAAATCATTATTTGATTAAGATATAATTTCAGTTTCATTAATGGAAGAAATATACAGCGTTCTCTTAATATCGACTCTATTAATACTCACGTGTACCCAAAAAAATTTAAAGAAAATTATTTTTCCCAAGATAAAGTTGTTTCTGATTTTTTACGATGACACGAATCGTAATAAAAAGTAGTTTTTGACGGTTTAAAAAGTAATTTGCCCTACTAAAACTATTTTTAATCTGCCTTGCGATGTATTAGCGAAACACTGAACTATTCGATATTTTCTATGATTTAATCGAATTTTAATAGCAGTCCACCTAATACTTATTGTTATTTTTTTTTCAATATCCTATATAACCGCGATTTAGCTTTTCGCCTTCACTTAGTTGATTTACCAGAGTGCTTTGGCTGCATGCAGCGTAGATGCATTAACGGCATTGGAATTAAATTATTAATAATTTTTTGCATTTGGTTTGATCTTCGATCTATTGATAATTTAATTCATAAACGCGAAAATCTTTTTTCTAGCACTTCATCATTGACGCCACGTGCGTTTCCCAAAAAGTTGGAACCCATCAAAGACGCGATCAATATGCTGCCGAATACCTGGTAACAACAAAAACATTTCCCATCAAAGGACTTCCAATGAAAATATCGCTAAACTTTCTTCTCTTAAGAAATCTTCAAAGAATATTTACTGCAAAATAGAAATAATTTTATATGAAATTATTCCACGAATGTTCAATTCTTTGCTAAATATTCTAATCTACAGTCTTTTACATAACTCTATTGGTTCATGGTTTAGTATTTTTTGTCTACAATAATTTTGAGACATTTTGATTCAATTTTAGGAGAAACATATAGCGAATTAATAGGAGCAGAAGTTTTTTAGGAAATTATTATTAAAATTATATTCTAAGTAGAGCGTAAAATTGAAATAAATTAATAAATAACATTCGTATAAGATGTCGCAACTTATTGCGTGCAAACTGCAATAAATGAAAATTGTAATTTTTTATTACGCGATAAATGAAAATAAAGCATATCCACGAATAATTTAACATTATGAATATTCAACTCAACACTTAAAAATACCATAATTTAGTATAGCATGTCACGCTTCACAATTGTAATTATTTTTATTGATTATGATAACACAATTGTAGGGATCAACCTCCACCATTTGGGAATCTCATGTTTGATCGCAGAATCGCTCGTGGAAGTACATTTGCTACCGCGCCAGTATTAGTAAGTATTTAGTTTAATTCAAAATCAATCACCGTCTGCTTTAATTAAATTTTTATTAAAAACAAAAATTTCCAGATACTGATCAGTGTACTAAGAAATAATAAAGGACGCAATATTTTAGTGTTTGCTGTTTGCTTTTTAACAAGAACAAAAAATCTCATTTTCTAGATTGACTGCGATCGATCTCACGCAGCGCGACAGGCAGAAGCGCGAAGGCGTCAAACGATAAGAAAGAGAGCTGAACTACAGGCAACAAGAGCTACATTAGTACGAATAGGTACACCACCGCCGGTACCGGGGAGAAAGCACGAGCCTGTACAAACGGAACTTTTCCTCGAGGAGGTAACGACAGGCACGTTTTAAATCTAAACTAGCTTATTCATGCCGTTATGCTTTGTATTTGCAATTTACAAATAGTAACCCACATTAAAACCTTTCGTAACTGCAAATTATTGATATTGCGCAAGGAAAATTAATTTTTTTACACACGCTGCATCACAACATTGATTACAACATTTTTATTTAACGCGCTAATTGTTGAAGCATCGGCTATAATTTTAACGAACAAATTTCAAGATGTTTTAAACCAGTCGATCAATGACAATCGCAACGGAATTATTTTTCAGTTAGAATGAAAAAAATTCTTGACATTCTAACGGAAAATTTACGGGTGCAATTAGTAAATCATTATCAGCGCGAATCTGAGCACCGGGTTTGAACCTCACCTCTTGCTGCTTGTAGCTAATGTACCCGATGCTTGCCTGGCCGGACGAGACTTGTAGGCTTGCCGTCGGTAATTTTAGTCGACTTAAACCAATGAACCTCAATTTCCACGTTTTGTTGACTATATTACTTATTAGTCACTGACCTGGCGAAAGGGCCAACCACTTCCAGTGCCACGTAGTAGTTACCTTTCCTCGTGCCCATCACGTGATGGAAATTTTGCAATGCTTATTTGCGATTATTCGAGAATAAAAAAGAAAAAATCTTGGATAATGCAATTTTAATTGAGAACAATCAAGTAGTAAAGACAAATCGTGCGTCCCTTGAAATGCATAAATTAATGATTTAGCAAACAGAATAAGTATAATTATATAGCTACAAAATCCACCTGCATTTCAGATGCTTTAGAGTAATTTGAATGGTTCTCGCAAATTGTATGAAATAAATATTGGAGAAATACGGGTTATATCTTTCTAATGAAGGCAGTATAAATTGCATAAAGCAAATAATAATTAGCTCATTTCGTTTAAGTGTATATTAGTAATACTTTTGCATGAATTATAATTTATTATTATACTAAGTAAATCTTTTATTTGCAGCTGTTTGAAAAACCAGATGAATCAGAAGTGGCAGTTCAAACTGATTACTTTTTAGAGAGACCTGCTACTCCACCTTTTTGTCCGCCAAAAAGGGGTGAAGATGCATGCACTCAGATCGAGCCTGGCGATGTAAGACTCAATTTATTCATTATTTTATTTTTAAGTAGTATAACATTCATAAGAAAATAGAATTCCGAGTAGCACGAAGAAGAAATTGTATTACTTTCTTATAAAATTTAATTTACAAACATAAAAATACGTACATTTCTAATAAATATTTCTTACGATGGAATGAATCTCATAGTATCAAAAAAGTTTCATTTTATTTGATTCGTAAGATAAAAAATTTGGTGATTCAAAAACAGTTTTATTAGTTGCAGTAAAATAAAACAACCAGCATTTTATGATCACGAATATTTTTCTTTTCAATGTTTACGAGCAGAATACTAATGTTTGCAAATGTAAATAATTAATTCAACACTTTATTGACTCTGTAATACTTAGTATCATTACGAAATGGTGTATTAAAAAATGTAATATAAGTTTTACAGTGATATTACGTACACTTGCCGTCAGATAATTTGGTAACTTTCGTTCCACTTGTGCGAGCATTGGGATTGGTTTTTTATAGCCACGGCTAGTGCAAGGCATTGGCTGATGATTACAGTGACTAATAAGCTATAGACAACGAAACCAGAGTTACCGAATAATTTGTCAGCCAGTTCAATAAATACCTAAGTTCAATAAATCGTTAAATTCATTGCACAGACGATTACAACAAAAAAAAATGCTTAACGAAGACATTCACGCTTTATATCACGACTCCAAAAGATCCAGACAAACTAACATAGAAAAAAAAACAATTTTTTGCAGTTATTCGATTACGATGTGGAAGTACAGCCTATACTCGAGGTTTTAGTTGGTAAAACTATCGAGCAAGCATTGATCGAAGTTCTCGAGGAAGAGGAAATTGCAACATTGCGAGAGCAGCAAAGAAAGTTCCTTGAACTGAGAGCAGCCGAGAAGGCTGAGCAACAAAGGCTCGAAGAGCAAGACAGACGTCTTCGAGAAGAGAAGGTGCTGATATTGAAAAAAATCATGAATAAAAAAAAAATTCTTCGATGCACTTACAGCTTTTTTTTTTGAACCGCGCTGAAATGTCTTTTTATTTATTACGTAGGATCGAAGAGTGAGACAGCACGAAGAGGCAATAAAAACGCAACAAGAAACTGAGGATCGCGTAGCCGCAGCCGTTCTTCTGACTGGCTATATAGCAGAGCTTCTTCCAGCAGTTCTAGAAAGTCTTAAGATTTCTGGCTTCCTACTTGATGAAATAAGAGCAGGTATAATTGTTATTAATAATCAATTTCGTTATATTTGTGATGCTAAATATTTTAAGATTGGTAATAAAATAAAATATTTTTTTTTAATTGGCATTAAAATTGTGCTCTCCTTATGAAGATTATAATAATAAAGATTTTACGTTATTGATAGTGTTATTTTGTAATTTTATTTTATTCTGCTCTTTTTTTTTATTATTATTAGAGAAATTGTAAATTACAGTTTATACCTATTGCAAAGGTGTACAAGTTAAAAGTTGTTTAAAATAAAATATAATTAAATAATAAAAAAAATACTGTTCTTTTTTTAGACGTGGAGGAAGACTTTATGCCATGGCTCATGAAAGAAGTGAAGAAAGAAATGGGCACTGTTGTTCAAAGTAGAGAAATATTAGAAGGTAAATTTAACAGATTTCTAAAAATCATAGTCGAATCGTGTTTATTACATCATTTGCTTCTTCTTTCATTAGAATATATTATGAATTATCATTACTGTCATTACAATTATTCGCTAAGCAATGCATGTATTTAAGAGAGATTTGCAATTTTAAATCTGCAACTTAAACGTGGCTCATCCTGTCTATTTTAAGTAAACGATACTCAAATTAGGCAAAAGCTTTTAATTTTCAGATGACCAAAGGTACCTGATCTTGTTTAAGACTTATGAGTCAAATAGTAATTTCTGTCTAATCCTACTTAAGCTTACAGACGAAATAAACAACAGTATTAACATTAGGTCAAAGATATTTTATGGCCAGATTTGTGAACGGGTGATTTATACCTCTAAAGACATAATTTTTACTTTGATACGATATAACAATAATTTCGACTGTATAAATTTTAAATAAAAAAATTACAGTAATTTAGTGACTACTAAGATTTTTTTTTAAATCGCATAGCTTCAATGACTATAACATTTAAAAAATAATTTTTTTTGTACAAAAATTTGTCGTGTTATTTATTTTACACTTACAATAAATTTCGTATTTATAAAATTGTATTTTTCAGAAATCGTAAAAGAAATAATCGAAAGCAGAGCAAAAGTATATAAAAAATTGGGCGAAGAATACGATTCAACGAGAAAAACCAAACCCGATGGAAGTGTAGATGAAATTTGCAGAGAAGAATCTGACGAAGAGGAAAATGAAAATCCTGAATCCGAAAATTAACTGGTATAAGTTTGTAACAGTACAATCAGCGTCTAATAATGCTAAAACCTTTAATTGGCTAAATAGATTGCAGTAACATTAAATTTGATACAATAATTTTAAAAATACTCATTTTATCATAACCAAAGCAGACCTTATACGATTTTTGTAAATACAAGTTAAAAACAAAGATAATCCATTTTTTTTATTTAACCTTAATGTTTAATTTGTTAAAAAAAATTATGAAACTAAAAAATTAATTATAAAATTAAAGAAATTCCAGAATAATGAATATCACGTTTAAATAAAAAAATAAATAGAGGTACTTTTAATCTTTCATTAATGCAGAATAAAGAATTATTTAGACGTAGTATTTGAATTTTTAGATTAGTTTATTTAACGCAATATTGTTAATAGTTTGAAATGCATATTTTTTTATATTCTACAATTTTGCTCGATATTTGTTACTTTTATATATTTTTTTTGGACAAGCGTTAAATGATGAAGTGAGGGTTTCTCGTACGTTTTACTGAATATACGTTTTTTGTGCAATCTGAAATTGTTGACTTATCTTTTGAGAACATAATTGAAGTAAAGCGTTAATCCTTAAATGTGCAATCGCTTTACCAAGCTCTTCTTGCTCACTCTGGTTAAATGAAAAACAAGTTAGCTTTCGATTTAGGAACACCTTGACCAGCAATGGGATCAACCCCCTTGTATCTGCATTCTCTACATTAAGCAGTGTACACAGCTGCAGAGCACATCCATCTTTCGGCGCACACCACCCTACTCTGATCGTCGATGGTTCTCTCTCCCCTCTACATGAAAAACAAAGCCTTTGGACGGTGCACTATCCATCTGATTTTTAATTGTTTACACGACTTTTTTTTCGCGCAAGAACAATATCACTAAAATTACTTATTTGTTCAGTCGCTTTAAAAAAAATTGCATTTAGAATTAGAATAATATAAAAAAAATGCATTTTGTAACGATTCAAATAATAAACAAACAATCATTCATTTTTCATCACTTCTAAATTCGAGAAATGTACGACGTTAAAAGATTATTTCCGCGGACTAAAAAACAATAGTATTGCAAAAACGTAAAAAGACACCACGACTTTGTGATTTCGAGAGCAGTTTAAAAAAAGTGCATTTAGAATTCGAACAATATAAAACATAATTCATTCCACCGATTCAAATAATAAACAAACAAACATTTATTTTTCATCACTTTTAAAACTGAAAGATGTGCGAAGTTAAAAGATTGTTTCCTTGGGCTAAAAGCAAAAGATTAGAAAAACGTGAAAAGACGCCTCGACTTCGTAAAGTCGAGAGCTGCCATCTTTTAAAAACAATTGCACTTGGAATTAGAACAATATAAAAAAATCATTCCACCGATTCAAATAATTAACGAAGAAACATTCATTTTTCATCACTTTTAAAACTCCAAGATGATCTTTTTAAATCTGTTATCACCTTTTTAAATTTTTAAATCTGAAAGAAGACAAAAAAATTCATTCCACTGATTCAAATAATAAACGAACAAACATTCATTTTCCATCACTTTTAAGTCTGAAAGATGTACGAAGTTAAAAGATTGTTTCCGCGGACTAAAAAACAGAAGTATTAGAAAATCGTGAAAAGACGCCTCGACTTCGTGGTGTCGGGAGCTACCATCGTATAACCATCGTTAAATTCTTATCTCAGCGAAGCAATCAGCAGCCGCTAATATCTTTATCGCGAACATCAGACCCAAAGGACAATTTTCTAATACTTACCCTCTCTTATGGTGCAGGGCGCGGTCCGCGAAACAATAAAAGTTTGCAGAATAATTAGGCGCGCCTGCGCGACAAGATACAACCGGAGGCAGTGAAATAAAAGGTTGTAAAAGCAGATCGTATACTGGAGGTAGTCAAAGTTTAAGATCTGGGTATAGGCATTTAGGTAAAAGTAAGAGAGAAGAGGTCGCGGGTGCTCACGTCTCCTGCGCATGGTTCCACCACCGTCTTAATGACATTTCGCTTTAAGCCTGTGACGGTGTCATCCACTTAGTGCCCTTGCCGGAGCGTGAGCCCGTCCTGCTGCACCCGTTGCACCTTAGAAACAGCGACACTTGGGCAAACTATTCTCGGAACATTTGGTAATTTCCTGGCGAAAAATTACGGTGGGTTTTCTAGTTTATAACCAGTGTCCACTTTCAAGAAATTTACCTACGTTGCCATTATCGAGCCCCCGAGCAACAAAGAAGGACTCGAGCGACTAGAAGCGAGGATGAATCCATAATCAATTTTATTTTTTACTTAAAACTGTACGACGTTTAACCTACAGGCGTCTAAAGGTCCCTAAAGGTCCCTAAAGGTAACCGGCCTTCTAAAAGTTAATCAAGACAAGTGAATGTACGTAATAGTAGTTCTGTGCCTTTATATTCTATTAGATATAAAATTATAAATTATTTTTTATGTGATGTGTAAGTTGTCGCAGGCAAAGTATACGAGTATTTATCTTTTTTTTAAAAAGGATGGTGCGATATTGTCCTGCGGTAGAAAGGTGCGAAAATTGAGGGTACGAGGTGACATAACATGGATTTTGCATTAAAAATGTTAAAAAAACGTTTTAAAAAATCTGATAAACCTGTCAGAGGGTGAAAGAGAGGCGAGTTATTAAAAATCTCAAATAGAATAAAGTCACGACTTTTGTGATGAAGAAAATTATAATTGAAAATAAATTTATTACAAAAACAATAAATTTCAACGGTGCCTTTTATTTATACCCTCTCATGCATAATGATTATTTTTACCTACAAAAAAAAATTAGAAGTAGTTACAATAAAACAACAAAGTTATACTTAAATAAAATACAATTATTGGACAAATTAAAAAGAAGAATACATTTTTATTTAAAATATTTCCTAAGATTTATAATGAAACGGTTGGAACAAACAATTAGCATTGCGCAATTGAAGACTACACTTGCAGATACAAACGTTTCTCTACGAAAGAAAATATTAGTAAGCCAAGAAGAAGCAGTCAATTATTTCTTTATTCTCGAAAACAAATTTTTTTCTTTTAAAAAATTAGACCTAAAACAGGCATCGGGGCGTGATCGATTAATTTAACTAATAATAGTTTAATTGAATTGAATGATAGTACTTGCGCTTAGAACGCCAGTAACTTCTATGACGTTACTTATGAACCTGCGTTAACTTGTCTCGAAGGGAAGCAGGTAAATTTTTGGTCAAAGGTGCTTGTCTAGCCAATATCATAAATGAAAGCCCAACTAATGAGGTATAGGCGATGTGCCCTCCTTTTTTGTAGACACTTTCACAAATCCTCTAAATCTCTTTCTAATCTAACGACGCGCCTTATTGCTGCTAGCCTTCTGGTTTAGTGCACCTTTACGCGCCCATTTCCTTACACTCCCACTCATTAGTTTGTCGTTGGGCAAGTGCAAATCCAGGAAGAAGAAGCACCTGTGGCGCAAATGAGTCCTTATACAGTGGACTGCCGAACAGGGTTCAAGGCCGTTGACACAAGTGTACTAAGCACGAACTATGACTTTATGAATCTACTTCAAATTTGTATTTAATTGTGACAACAATTATCGGTGGTTATGAGAATCAGCGTGTATAGCATATTTACGGTCTAATTGTAAAAGTGAAAATGAGCCTGCGGGTTCTTACATGTGGATGCAAAATTCTATAATGATCAGAATCATATTTCTCTAAGAAATATACACTGAGAAGCCAATTTGAACATTTGCAGTAGTTATTTACTTGAATAGTACTTGTTAAATATTTCTTTGAATCGACTGATTATTTCGTCGAAACTGCTAAGTTTATTTAGAGACAAATAAATTCATTTAGCTTCAAAGAAATATTTAACAAGTACTATTTATTTACTATTAAAGGAGAGTAATACAATTAGAATTAAATTATAGTATAGTACCGGCAGAGGAAAATCAATTTCCTGTGCGCTGGTCTGGAAATACAAAAAAAAAACACTTAAAAACTAAATTAAGATATTTCTTCTCTCTACTAAAGAGATGTTCATTAAAACTACTTAAATTTTTACATACTAAAACTTACAAACTAAAATTAAAACTATTGAAGTAAATATTTACTGAAAATTACAGATTTCTCTATTGAAAGGGTCTTATAAGACTCTATAAAGTGTTGCAAAGACCGCATAAAATTATTATTATTAAATAATAGGATTTTATAAAATTCATATATTTTTATACACCGAGAGAAATGTTTTGGAAAAAATACGTTTATTCTAGTAAAATTTACTATCCAACTTGAGAGCGGAGTCACAGACTGCGTTTAATGAAAAAATTACCATTCTGTATAATAAATTGTACTAGACTTCTAATAATATTTACTAGAATTTCTAGCACGTGTCACTAGAATTTTAGTAATATTTATTAGAATTTCTAGCACATATCACTAGAATTCTAGTACTATTTATTAGAATTTCAAGCACATATCACTAGAATTCTAGTAATATTTACTAGAATTTCTAGCACATATCACTAGAAATCTAGAAATCTTTATAATGCAGAATGATAATTTTTAGATTAAATGCGGTCTGTAGCTCCGCTCCGACACTGGATAATAATTTTTCACAAATTTTTCTCTCAGTGGCGTATTTTATAAGATTTTTTCCACAGAGTTGGTTTCTCAGTGTACCAAATAAAGTGCGCGTGTTAACAAAAAAATGCAAGCTCAAAAATTTTGTTAAAAAACAAAGTTTCAGAAGAAGAGAGAAAGCGAAAAACAAGCAGCACGGAATCAATGGCCTCGTCGGAAGATATCAATCATAATAGGATGAGGTTTAATGGAGAATTGAGGTCGACATCGCTTTAAAAAGCCAGCAGCCCTCGTTAAACACTACCCCAGTAGCAGGAAGCTTCGGAGCGCGAGAGAGAGCGGCTGATCTGTGGGGACGGCCGGCATATTGTGTATTGGATTAAATGAACCAAGGGGCGGGGTAGTGCACTCGCTTGTCACTGCCACGCGTCGATCTTTCACTTCGGAAAACTCGTGTGCCAAGTGAATCGTGTTTTTTAAGGGGGTTAGTACGAGAGAGGCGTAGAATGCCAGTCGCGCAAAGGGTAGCTCGGATATACATTATTCTGTCATGCAAGCCATTTCACCTGCCTCTCACTCTCTTTCTCTCTCCTTATCTCGACGCGGCTCCAGTGCATATATGGATGAAAGGTGGGGAATGCACAGGCTGACTATATATGATTACGCACTGCGTCCCAATGAAAATAAAAAAAAAATAAAGTGCTCTATCGAGAGGTGCGATCTTCTCTTTTTGTACTTGCACGTGCACTACTTCTTCTCCTTTATGACAATCAGCTACTTATGCGGCGACCGATTTAATACATTGCGCTTATTTTCTCAATGGCGGCAGAAATTGCGGTCGGGGGGAAATTTGTATGATCTGATAACGAGTACTTGAATCGCAGTAAAAAAATTAAATAAAAATATGTCAAAGTAATTTTAATAAAGGTGGACGTAAGTTTATTTTTTTGTCATATTATTTCTTCAGCATTTATCATAAAACCTTCTAATTTAAAAATAAAAAATGCGTTAACCCTTTAATTAGATTTACTATTAGATATGATAAATAACTTAAATTTACATTTCCATGTTAATATTTATTTATTTTTTTATTTATTTATTCAAACTTCAATGGACTAAAGTCCTTAACGTACAAATATGTACAATAGTTAATATGAAAAACTTAAACTAGGGTAAGATAATACAAAATAGTAAATTGAAAAACGCAACTTAAGTATGTGCATAACAACTAAACTAAATATATTTTCATTTTGTATTTTTTTTTAGAATGTCTTCTTGGAAGTATAATTAATATTATTCGATTATTTTTACCAGTTTATGTAGTTTATGTAAAAATTTATTAACATAAATAATTGTTTTAGTATTTTTTCTTTATTTCTAGCACTACTAAGAAAATAAAGAAATTACATTTGAGAACAAAGTGTCCCAAAAGTACTCGTTTAGAATTTAATTTTTGTAAATAAAAAGGACATTGAAAAAAATACTTGTTTAGTTTAATTTTTGTAAACAAGAAGTACACTGCCAAAATACTCATTTAGTTTTTTTTTTAAATACTCATTTAATTATGAAGAATCTATTAAATAAATAAAGATGCTGTTAAGAAGTGCAGTTCTGGTTAGACTGGAACAGAAGCTATAAAAATACGAGATACGCAGGTTGACTTCTAAATCTAGCAAACAGAACTTAATAGTTTAACGTAACCGCGCAAAAAGGCAAATGCAGCCAGTTGTTTGAAGGGTATCAGATGGTCACGTGTCGAGTTACCCGGCACTTGAGCTCAATGGAACGCGGGCAATATGTTCGCGGCACGTGACTCAGTAATTCAAATAGAAAAGATATACAACGGGAATGCCGCTAAAGTGTTTGCTGACGTACGAATAAAACCAAAACAATTATCTTCTCTTTCTGAATTTGCATAATTATGTTATATATATCGCCGCCTATCGACTGCGTTTCTTCAATACCGCAACTTTTCTTGAAACACTTGAATATCATCTTCGATTTCAATCATCTCGCGAGATGACACTTTGCACTCCATGCATTTTTCATTCACTTCTTTCTGAGCTTTTAAATAACGTTTCATGGAAATTTATAATAAGTAAATACATTAATTTTTGCACACATTTCTTCACCTTTCCTGAATGTAGAATAATCAAGTATCCTTCGAATTTTATTAAACTGTTATTGGTAATTTTATTTTTACATTTGTTTTTTTTTTTTTGTTTTAATATTTATTCTTTTATATTGTGAATGAAGAATAGATCAAATGTAATTTTGTATATCCGATTTGACCTAGTAATGAACATTTTAATTAAAATTTTTATTTATTAGGATATAAGTCGTGAAGTACATAAATGTATTGCTTATTAATTTAAGTTTCGATTTAGATTTATTTTATATCGAGCCAGACCAGTCCACAAAAAGTACTTTCCTCTGCTGGATTACTTTTGTACCGTAATATTTGTGTAATACTATACTTACGTAAGTTATTGTACATTTTTTACTCTACTTAAACAAATAAATGAAATACTTTACATTATACCGTATAAATTAGAGGCAATTTTCAATATAAATAAAAAACAATTAGAAGTCATTTTCTAAATAAATGAAAATTAATAAGAGTAAATTTCGTAAGTGAAGAAAAAATAAAATGCTACACGAAAATAAGGTTTTAAAAAATTATTTTCCATCAACAATGTTAATCTTTTTTTAAAGCAGATATGGATTACGATGAAATACAAAGGACTAGCAATGATGGGCGACGGCGGTGCCATCGAGGAGGTCAATTTATTAATATCCCGCACTGGCACCGCGAGTTCGCCGGTACGACGGCAGCTCGCGCGACCATTAGAATCGCACTTTTGACACTTGCAGAACCGCGACGAATCGCCTTTATAGCCCGCACACCCTCGGCGCGGGCGATGCCGATCGTAATTCAGGGGTCGCTCCGCCAGTGTAACCACCATACAACAATGGTCGCGTTACACGCGCGCACGTCAAAGAGAACACACGCGCTTTGCACAATGAAGTTTTCTTCACGCTTTTCTCCCCGGACACCCTCCTGTGTACCGCACCCTGCGTCTTTTGCAACGGCGGATACAAGCGTGACGACGTTGACGGTTCAAGATATAATGACTAGACTGAACTCGGGCCACCGAAAATTATGGTGGATTTTTGTTGTTCAGTTTGATGCCTATAGATGGTAGTCTGAATTTCCGGAAGTGCTAATGTCATTATTAATTTTTTCCGAAGTATGTAAGCTTTTCGATCGAATGGCGGGAGGAAAGGTTGTAATTTTAGCCTCGCTGTGTATACCAGACAATTGAAGGTAAAAAAGAATTCTAGACATTCTCATTTTACCTCCCTTGTCATGTAATGTACTATTTTCAGCCCAGTAGGCCGAAAGTATAAACTTTCCGATCGGGCGCCGGGAGGAAAGACTGTGATTTCAGCCTTGCTGTGTAGGCTGGAAAGTAGTATCCACTGTACATAAGGCATAAAAAAATGTCTTATCATTTCATAGTTTTTTAACCATTATTTTTTTATAGTGTATAAAACTGGAGATTATTACATCAATCACACTAAAAAAAATTGTTAATGTTAAGGAAATGATTTACTTCAATAGTACTCATTAAATATTTCTTTGAATCAAGTAATGATTTCGTTAAAACTAAATGAATTTATTTGTTTCTAAATAAATTTAGTAGTTTTAAATAAATAATTTTTTGACTCAATAAAATATTTAATATGTACTAGTGAAATAAATGTTTGCTTTAAATTAACAAATTTTTCTCAGTGCAACAGTAGAATGTTTCAGTTTGTTTATATAACGCGATATTTTTAATTTTACTAGTAAAATCCACTTTAATGATTAATAAATAATAATAAATAATAAATAGGTACGTGTAAAAAAAATTGTTGAAGTTACAAAAAAAATGGTCGAAGCTGAAGCTACGAATAAATTTCCATCCATAAAATTATGAATATTGCTGCTAATGTTAAAAACTTAATCAAGACTAAATTCACAAGGGAATGAATGGTAGTTAGATATAAACTTTATTTACGTTCGTTTATTTATTAAAAATTATTATTCTTTTTTATTTACATAATCACTTGTACGATTACATTATTAATACCCCTAGAAACTTACGATAATTTTACTCGACAGTGCCAAACGAGCACAACCAGTGCCGTAAGATGCAATCCGCATAGTTTACAAGAGAGAAAGAAAAAAAATGAAAAAGGGAGAGAGAAAGAGAGAAAGAAGGAATAGAGAGGGGAGGGGAATCCTTGCGGGCTGTAGGGTCAACCATTGCAGGATTCAAATGCGGGGGTCCTGCGATAATACGTAGATGATAATCGCGATATTAATATCGCATTGGTAAGCGCACACATGCGTGCAAGCGCCCATTGGTCACGCCGGAACACTTGCTGCGGATCTCTTCTCCCCCTCTTAATTTCTCTCCGCGCTTGCGGTTTTGCTCCTGGCCCACTGATGTAGACCCTGATTTTTCAGAGGAGTGAGTAGCGCATATAAAATAGGGGAGACGTCGAAGAAGAAATATATACGCGCGGGTCTCTCTCTCTCTCTCTATATATATATATATATATATATTGACGTTGTACGATTTTCAGGGCCAGACCATGTGGCCACGTTGCTATCGATAAATATCGCCGTTATAAACAATTACGAGATAAGATTCATTTATTTTCACCGTCCCTTAAAAGCTTTTCTATACATTTTCCAAAGTGCATCAAATAAATCTGTCGAATATATATATATTTTTTTAATACATATTGTGCGCAGTACAATGATTTAACTAAGAATTGTTTCTGATGCAGTTGGCAAACAAGGTGGCAACAATTTTTGCAAGTGGAATAAAAATTCCAAGTGTACAGTTTTGATTTATTTAAGAAGGGATTAAAACGATGCAGGGAAAAGGGGGAGAAAGGGCAGAAGATAGCAAGTGGATTGAGTGGCACTTGCTGAGGGGGTCCAAGGAAACTTGAGTGGTAAGCAAAGGGAGTCGGTCGCATGTGCGTGCAGTCAGGCAGATGCACGTGCGCACGTGTGAGCCAATACACACAAGCCGCTAGTACGCGACTAGTGCGAAGGACAAGTAGTCCAAGTGGCGAAACATTTTCGAGCTCTCCAGTTCAAATTTCGGGAGTTCGGAAAGGGTGAAATCGCCGGCTGCATATAAGAATAGCGCATATTTCGAACGTTTATGTTACTCTCTATTACAGTCTCGTTACTGAAGATGAATCACGCGTGAATCTGCTGAATAAATAAATCTGATGTATATATTTTTTTAATTAATTTTTTTTATAATGCAACATAAACAATTCCTGGAACAAATATTGTTCAAAATGCCTTATGCGTCTATATAATTAAACGAAGCTTGGATACTGAAGATGAATTACGCGTGAATCTGGTGAATAAATAAATCTAATAAATACATATTTTGTTAATTAAATTTTTTTATAATGCAATTGAAATAACTGCTGGAACAAATATTGTTCAAAATGCCTTATGCATTTATTTAATTACACGAATCTTATAATTATTACACTTGAAGTCAGCAATTGGGATTCAGAAAAATTGAAATAGTATTTAGATTTAGAAAATAAGACATTCCTGTGATGTCTGGAATGATGTTGACATCCGCAGGTACCCTCTTTCGATTCCCTCTTTATCTATACGATTAGTAATTCATAATTTGCCTTTTGTATTCCCTAATTATATTTACACATTTAAATTGCGTACACAATAAATGATTACTGTCGTAAATTGATTACTTGTATAAGCAGTAGAATTTGGATACAATTCTTTTATCGTCTTCCTTTTACTTCTGCGTTTTTGCAATACATTCTACAAAAATAAAATATTCACTGTATTTATATAAAATAATAATATTGCAGCTTCCAAGTTAAAAATAACTAGAATAATAAAAATAATAGTCATTCATCTGTACTTGTGACGAGAGGGGGCCTTAGGTAATTCTATTTCCCTTCCGATTACACACAAAATGCATTTGAGATATCAGAAGTATCAATCAGTAACAAAAAAAGTGTCACCTTGTGTTCGAAATCGCGCAATCGCATTATGCAACTTACACGCCGAATGTCACCGAAAATAAAGATTGAATAAATTAAGTATCGCATTAAACAGATGTATTGTTTAATTAAACTGCTTCTAAGAAACTATAAACCATGGGCGCCAGACTTTATCATAGCTAATCTAATCATAAATTGCACTACCCGCATAAATCATCATAAATGGAAAGTTTAGACTACTTTATAAAAAGTATTAAGCATCCTGCACAAAACAAAAAATGCCGTCCAGCCCCTTTTTTTTTAATTGCAAAATTACCGAATCATTGACAATATCGAGTACAGAATTGGCAAGGCAAAATGTTGTTAACAGCATTACTAACAGTGGCCGCTTCAGCGAGTGTCGACTACCGATTTTTATTGCCCACTTTGCTGGGGGTCAACCTTCAAGCCTCCTTTGGTTTCAAAATCAGTGGTCAAAAGAGTGCACCTCAGCACTAAGGTAGCCGCGCTGCGAATGCACCACGAGACCATTCTGGCGTCTGATGGCTCTTTAAATACAATTACTCCCCCAGCAGGGGGGTTCCAGACGGATTGTAGGCATCGATTACAATGGAGGGGATGGCAGTGGGCTGGGCAAAATTCAGTAATTCCTAGTTAAAGTAAGCTACTGAGCTATCCCCACCCTACGCGTCCATCCTGGGCGCGATGGGGACGTATAAATACGTTCCACCGCCGAAAATTCAGTCAGTTAACACTTGTACCCCGAAGCGAAACTTTAAGTACGGACGAAACTCGCGAGTGAATTTTAATCATACAAGTGCTTCTCAATTGCAGAACAGAGTTTGACGTTATTCTTCAAACAACGGAAACGAGTAACGAAATACTCCCGTCGATTGATCCATGCGCCTCGAAGAAAATAAGTACTAATGTTGGACGTTTTAAGCAGAAACAGCGAAATGTATCCGTTACTCACAAACAGCGCTCTGGTTATGAGTCTTGGAGCGCTCGGCAAGTCGATGCCGGCGATCCACAATAGCCGGATAGCCAGTACCGAACCCATCGTCGAGGCAGCCACGGTTTTGAGTCTCGATTCATCGACGGAGATCATTGACGTGTCTAGACTTTGCCAAAAACCAGCACCAAGAGCAATACAATATGTAAGCGGCGTCAACGTAAGTTAGCTTTAAGTACTTTGACAATAAAAGTCAAGGGTTTATCAAGCAATACTATAAAACGAGACAGTCTATTTCATTGATACAATGCAGTTGCATGTGTACAATCAAATTAGTTTGATTTAATTCCTTTTTCAATCAGTGAATATGAAGTATGCAACTGCAGTTTTCTAAATGCAATGCAAAGAAAATTTAGACTTGAATAATTTATAAGTGTCAAACAAATCAGGTGATTGGAGTTTTTTCAATAAGAGTTAAGTGATACACTTATAAGTGTTGAGTGTCGTAAAAAGTATACGTTAATCGCATTTTAAAAGAGAAATTGTTTTTGAGAAAACGTTAAACTTACGTATTTTATAAAAAAAGATATACTACAATTAAGAAGTCTCCTAATAAATATAGTATTGCAGGGTAAGAATAAATAAAACATTTCAAATGAATTAGTGTTAAATTAAATTTTTCTTTCTGTTATCAAGGTGAAAATTGCGGATGCTTCCGGACGATTATATTGCGTGGATCGACACGTGAGTGCTTCAACCTGGTTGAAAATAGTTTCAATAGCAAAAGATTGCCAAAGTTACAATATGTTACTGATGTCCACTGATAAGGGCGTCGTACTCAAAACCATGAGAAATATTACTCCAGGGGAACCTTTAGTTATGTGGTTTACTGAAAACGTCTTGGCTATGTTAAACATGCCATATTTAACAAACATCAATATTAAAGGTAAGCTATACCCAAACTATAGAATCATAAAATTAAAAAATATATTAACCTATTTATTTATCTTTACAAACTTTCGTGTCTGAAATTCTAAAATACGTAAATAGGCTATTGTAATTTTTTTAGCAATAATGTATGACACACACAATTGTACTAGTTTAATCTCCATTAGTCTCTAATTTTTCTATAGCAATAATGTGTGACATATACAAATCTAGTAGTTTAATCATTCTTAGATTCTAAATTTAGGAAGTAAACTTTAGTTGGCAATATTTTTTGTTCTAGGAGATAATCAATACATATGCCACTTGTGTAATAACCATTTTGAGCATCCAAATCCACTGAAAATTCACTTAGCATTAAAATGCAATCGTCTAGACAGCAACTATCTATGGGCTCAACTCGCCAAGGAATTCAACGCGATACCTCGTCCGTCATCTTCATTGAACTATTTCCAATCACCTTTTAACTTTGAACTGAAGATCGCTCCTAGAGCACCGCCTCGCAGTTCGCCAATCTTGATTAACACAAACGCGAAGAGAGTAAATCAACTGAACAATAGTCTATCGTTTAGCAGCAACTCATCAACGTCGTCAAATCAAACTTCGCCCACCTCATCGAACCAGGCATCGCCGACTTCACCAGGACCATTGTCTTACTGTTCATCCTCCTCGTCAACGACTCACGTGTCTCCAGTGAAAAAGATTTTAAATCTTCAGCATTCAGCCTTCAAGCCTTACATGACCAAATCCGAAGGTTTTTCATCCACTGTATTACCGGCTATTGAAAAGCCTCCAGCGACTCCTTATCACGTACCGTCACCGATATCTTCAGTTCCCATGACGCCGGAACCCATGACGCCAGATCCGATGTGCCGAGCTGCTCAAATGGAGACGATCGTTAGCAATCTTGGAAAGTCCAAACAAGGCCACCAGTGCCTTTACTGTGGAAAGATGTACTCAAGGAAATACGGACTAAAAATTCATATCAGGTATGCGAAGTGTATTTTTTAAAGAATAATTTATTATAAAGTGTAATCCAATAAAGGCAGTAATCATTAATGAAATTCTTTTGCATTTTAGAACGCACACTGGATATAAGCCGTTGAAATGTAAATATTGCTTGAGACCATTTGGTGATCCTAGCAACCTCAACAAACACGTTCGTCTTCATGCTGAAGGTGGAGAGAATCCTTACAGATGCGAACTTTGCGGAAAAGTTCTCGTGAGGAGGCGAGATCTTGAGAGGCACATCAGATCTCGGCACCAGGACAACGCAGATCAAATGTCCGACGTTTCATCAGATGGAATGGATGTTTGATTGTTTACTTGTTGTTGATATTAGAATAATATCAAAGTTTTTGTATATAAATAGATTTAAACGATTGAGGTTGAAAATCAATAGGTAAATTAATAATTTATTTTTCTTCGGATATACAGGCGATTGTTGCATTGAGTAAATGTTGAAAGTATTTTACTTGTATATTTTTTGTTTAAACTAGGGATTAGCAATGAATTATTTTTTTAATCAAAATATAAATATGAAACTGTAGATAAATGTAATTCTTAAAATTGCTTATTCTTAAGTAATGGTGATTAGAAAATTTATGATAAATATTTATAAATTCAGTACTTCGTAATTGCGCAAAGATAATATTCAACTGTAATATTATGAATAGTAAACAATTGTTTTTTAACCATTTTTGATTTCCCCTTCTATTCCTTTACTTTAATTTTTCGCATAATATTTTCAAAGAAAATTTATGTAAACTTCCTCTATTTTTTTAAATGTGTAACATATTTTATTGTAATACTAATAATGTTTACAATAACTGCAGAGAATGAGAATTTAAAAAGCTCCTTGCTTATTGCAGTTTTTAATAAAAATTGTTTTTAAAAGCGATTATATTCTTATTGAATACCTTTATATTCAATATCCTTCTCCACGAAATTTCCTCTTAAATTATTATAATTTTGGTATGTGTCACAACCGAACTTTTAAAGTTTATAGAAGTAAGTAAATAAGTAAATATATAAATAAGTATAAAATTTTGCTTCTAGATGGCGTAACCACGCCAAAGGATTACTGGCTTACTCGCCGATACGCTCCTTAGGATTTTGCACTGTACTTATAACAGACTTACGATATTTTAAAAATATATTATTAACAAAACGATATTAAGGATTATAAAAAAAATATAATGAAACAAGATTATTTAAATTCGACAAATTGATTAAATTATTGAATTTAAAGATATAAGTTAATTATTGTATACTAAAAATAATTATTTAAAAATTAGTTGTGTGCAAACACAAATAAAATTATAATTTTTCGACTTTGGTATTCATTTTTAATTAACTGAAAAGTTTATAATAATTAAAATTTTGAATAACATTTTAATAGAAGACATTAATTAACAATTAAAAAGTTTTAAATAAATAGCAAAATAAATTATAAAATATTTATTTTAATATTCATTATTTTCATAAAATATATGAAATATTTATATAAAATTTTGCCTTATTAGAATTTGAGTTTTTATAATATTTATTATTTCTATTTTTTAATTTGATCTTTACATAATAAAACCGGATTTATTGCTAAAAATTTAAAATACCTTTGTAACAAACTGTAACAAAAAAAAGCTTTCACCTGCAGTAGTAGAAAACCCTTGAGCACATTTATCTGCCCAACGCAACACTGTAAATCAGTGTTTTTACGACCAACATGTATCGTAAAATGAGACGAGTGTAAAAGTTAAAGTTTTTACATCACGTGTCAAGTATTTCATCCAAATTTTTACATGCAAATAATACCTTATGAAAATGAAAATGCAACGAAAAACGTATAAATTCCTAAAAATTTATAAATAACATTTAAAATATGGAGTGTAGAATAAAATATTATATGTTGAAATGATATTTTCGATCATATTATTTTTTTATTTTAACATTTTCAATAGAAATTAAAATATTAAAAAAACTGATTAAATATTTATCTAGTCCTGCAGATCGTATATATTATATTTTATAAAAAATACAATTTAAACTATATTACATAATTGTTATATACAATAATTAAAAATTCTTCTGTAGTCTATGCATCGTACTAATACATTATAAAAAGGCATAAGAAAATATTATTAATAAAATTGATAATATTTAACTACAAACAACCGTATTAATACAGTTTTTACGATTTTATTTTGTAACAAAATTCCCTGTTGCTATTAAAAAATAGAACAGATGAAAATCCTTTCGTTCTCGAAAAATATTTTTAACACTAAAGCCTTAATGTAAACAATTTATTAATAAATATTTGCACCCGCAATTTTTGTTAATTAATTTTTCCAACATTTTAAAATTTTTTTTTACTTATATTAAACCACAGATTTGTCCTGCAAGGGCGAACCGAAGACACATATCCTTCGGTAGTTTTTCTCCCTGACAGAAAACGCGCGCTCGCTTGTGAAAAGGGGCGGGTGACTGTAGGGCGGTTTCGAAGCCGAGAGAGGTATGCACGCGTATGTATTAACCAGCACAGGCGTACATATACAATGTAATACGCGCGAGTAATCACTATGATTGCGGTGGGTGTTGCAAATCCTTAACTTTAATAGCCTTGACCAAAAGTATGCGTACGAGCACCGTGCAAGGTACATAGGTGTTCGCGAACCAGGCGATGTGAAACTTTTATCGTCTTCTTCTCCCCCTTTCTCCCTTCCTTTACCTTCTCTCTTTTTTAATCTCTGCCGCTGTCTCTCCCCCTTTCCCCCCTCCCCCCGACCCTCACTCTTTCTCTCTTTAGTTTTTACTGTTTTCCTCTTTCATTCTTACAGTGCGCCTGGTGCTCGTATCCTCCGTGCTCTTTTATTCTCTTATATTGGAAGAAGTATCATAAACGCTTTAGGCTGGGCTCCGACTGTACCTGCGCGCAAGAGTCGTTGCTTGCTTATATATACCGAATTAAAACTTACTCGAGAGAGTCGGGAGATTGAAGAAAGAAGAAAATCAAAAGGTTCTGAATATACATTTGTAAGTGTATTCTTTTCACTGGGAGATACATAATTACGTTATTTGCGATCAATTTAATTTACAATCTTTAAATGACTACTGGTTTTCAATTCATTTAAAAACATTTCAATTAAGCACTTCGACTGATTTATTTTTATTGTTTTATATAAAACCTGTCTTTTGGAGCGCAGCACTAATAATTAGAGTGAATTGAAACTGTTTTTTTTGCTTTTATAATTTAACAAAATTCTTGTAAGAATAAAAAATTGCAGCATTATGAGCAGTGCATTCAGTGTGCGATTTCTAAAAATTTAATATACTGGAAAATTACGAAATTTTTTATTTTAAGGAATTTAAAGAGCATAGGTAATTACTAGATACTCAACAATGTTAATACCAAATAGTCCATGTCGAATACTTAAATAGAAGTGAGAGTAAACTATAATGCATACAAATGTTAATGAGATACTCTGCCCCACTTTATTGTCTCACTTTCAAGTCAGACACACTTAACTACCGGGACCAACATAAATTGAGAATATTATTCTTGTATGAACATGCATATTTAATAAGGATTTTAATGCCTTTATTGGTGCAATAAGTATTAACAATTAACAAGCAAAATAATTATAATATAAACGATATTAAAGTATTGTTAATGTATAAGAAATTATGATATAAACGATATTAAAGTATTGTTAATGTATAAGAAATTATGATATAAACGATATTAAAGTATTGTTAGTGCATAAGAAATTAATGTTATGTGAAAATATCCAAAAAACAGTCAAATTATAAATACCAAAAGTGCTAATTTTGAATAACAACTCGAACATAATTGAAAATTGTTCGGTAATTAAATTACTATGATGATCCACGCAAATCTACGTATAATAGAGCAAAAATTACTTTTAATAAAATATAATATTTACTGAATAAAATCTTATCGGCATTTGTTTCCCTATTTAAAAACCAAAATAAATTTTTTGAAACAAAAAAGTATACTACTGCCCTCCGTAGTGACATGAAGAATATCTGAATATTTCAATTTCAAATTATTTTACAAACATTTTCTCTTCGCTGGTTAGAAAACAATGTCTGGAAGTTGAAATAAGGTATTTAAAAAAAATCTCTTTTGCTTTAAAATATAAATATAGGCTTTGATTTCGTTTTTACGACTTCAATTTAATTTATTTCCTCCTCCATTGCGTTTAAAAAAATTGTAAAAAATTAAATCATACATTTTTTATTTATAAGACCAGTATTGATCAAGAGGATACTCACATCATAAAGTGTCTTTCAATAAAAATATTTAACTAACAAAGAAATCGTTTACAATCAAATAGTTTTCACTCATCGTCGCTTGTATGAAGCATTATCCTATAGAAAATAATTCCTATCTTCTTTTATCACGATTGATTTTTAGGTAACAGTCTTTTACTGCCACAAAGAGAGAAAAGTATGTCGCTATAACAGTTGTTAACGCTTAGATGCGTCATTCTCATTATAGCGGGGCCTAAAGACTACTTTGTGAATTTTAAATCGAAGACCATTTATAAATAGTTTGCAATTAAAATTATCATTGAATGCTACCGTACTTTATTCTCGTGCAAGTAACTTAAAAAATGCAAGTCTTTTTATCTTAAAACCCTAAATTACTAATACTAGTATCAATGTAGATTTTGTACTATTTTACTATCGTTACTAGATAAAATAATTAGATAAAATAATTTAGAAGCAAGAATATATCAGAAACAATGAAATGTTCTTGCGCTGTAATAGTATCCTTATAAAAAACAAATATAAGGGGTCGATTAATAGTCATTGCATAAGTTGAACCAAGTCATAAATTATTTATCTACATCAAAAATCAACGTAAACATACAAGTCTTGCGTAAGGCTAATTAAAGCTAAAACCATAGTTCACTATTTAAGTACGCTACGACGTAAATCTAGATTCCTATAAAAGAAATTCAGAAAAGAAGTGTGACTTCCTGCGTCCTCCACATCGGAGGAATAAAAAACAGAAGGCAACGCTATTCTGCGTGTCGCCTTGACAATTTGCCCTACAAACAGTAGAGAAACACAAAAAGTAGGAAATGAAGGATGATGATGCGCAAACCTTACGAAATGTAGAAAATGGGCCAAATCCGCGGAATTATCCGACTAATACTAAGACAAAAAAAACGTATACACAGAAGAAGGTAGTTGTACGTATACAGTCATCGCCTGGCTACGCTTGCGCTTAAAACAAGCGTAATCCTCTGTTGTAACTTTCAGTCTGAATGAGAGAAAAAAAGACCAGCAGGCGTAGAT
The DNA here is from genome assembly GCA_018906775.1 of Sycophila sp. Sp_5. Lineage (NCBI taxonomy): Eukaryota > Metazoa > Arthropoda > Insecta > Hymenoptera > Eurytomidae > Sycophila > Sycophila sp. Sp_5. Next base: position 846,859 of record JACCID010000004.1, read on the forward strand.
CATTAAGCGACTCTGACACGATGTAAGGTCGTAATAGTAGCGTCTTTAGCCGCACACTTTTCTAAATAACGTGACGCATTATTTTAGGAAAGCTCGGCCGTTACGGCCTTTACACTATTTATTTCTACGATCTCTTCTATGGCGGCGATCGCACACAAAAAAAAATGGAATAGCAGAAAGAAACAGTAAAAAAAGCCAAGGTCGTTGACAGTTGCGAGTTCCCCGTCACGTATATTGTGCGCTTCCTGCGCGCCGTTTACACAAGCAACCTATGAGTCGACTGACTTGATTCTCTTTTCCCCTCTCTCTCTTTCTTTCTTTCTTTCTCTTTCTCTCTTACTGTCTTTCTGCGCTGTACCGCCACACTTAACGGCACCGACGATAATACGTGATTAACGTTTCCAGTAAAACTATTAAAAGAGCACTTAAGACTGCCTCGCGGCCGTGCATTTTTGTGCTTTGCGATAGACAGAAACTATAACTTTGACTTTTCACGAAAAGAAAAGCTGCTTAATTTATACCTGCGAATGAGAATGCGTAAATTAAATATATGCAGAATTTTCTTTTTGTTGATATTTTACGAACTATTCTTAGGTGGACGCGTAACATTTTTTATGAATATATAAACACCGATGTCAGCGACAGGATTTATTATGAGTAAAGGTGTAATAAGCATAAATAATTGAAATAATACAGTAATGGAAATGCAATTTAATAGTCAGTCCTTTACCCCATCGTTTCGTGCTCCGATTTATCTTCAACGTCAACTAATTTAAAACACCTTCCAATTTTATGGAAATTTTTGCTAAGAAAACGAAATTTATGTCTTGAAGAAACGGAAGAAAAATAAAAATAATTTAAATTTCCATTTAAATTTTAATGCACTAACTGCAATTTGAAAAATTTATGATAAAATAAAAAAAATGAAAAACGTTACATTCCATTTGCTTACTGAAGAATGTAAAGCTCATCAGATTTAACTGCTTAAATTGGCTACGAGTCTAATAAAATAATTTTTTAGTTTTATTTTAATGCTCGAGTTTAATTTGATATTGCAATACCGTCGAATATGAAAAATTAATTTTGGATGTAACTTTCGTTTTTTAAAAATATAAATACAATTTATTACTTTAAATAATCGTAAAAACGTGACTTCAGTTTAAATAAGCAAAGATAATAATAAAATTTTGTTGTAATCATTGAACAACTAAACTAAATCACAACGAATCAATTGAAAAGATTGTATAAAAATGAATAAAATAGGCTCCTTCGATAAAGGAATTAATGTTTTATTTTTGTAGAGCCAGAACAATTTAAATAAAAATATTTGTTCACTTGATATTACGTGATGCACCTGAATAAAAGTCAATAACTGGTTTGACAATCACCGTGAGACATAAGACGATAAGATAAGCTTCATAAATTTAATAATAAATCATTATAATAAATAATAATTAGTAATTTTTCTTTTTACAACCGTACACTTTTCTTCTCAAGATAATTAATCATTTTCTTATCAACGACTTAAATGAAGAGTTGAACGTTTCGCGTTTTATAAATCAGATCAACTTCATCGTTTTTATATTTTTTGTGTAAAAACAATATTTTGGTTACGTTAAAAATGTATGGATTTTCATAATCGTTTACTCTGTCAATTTTAAACAAGCGATAAGGAATAAATATATTGATAAGGAATATCAAATATCAATTATTGTTTATTTTTTTAACTCAATTTATCTTCATCTTATTATTGTTATTATTGCAGTCTCCTTAAGGCAAGTAGTGAACGTAAGTAATGAATGTCAATTAAAAATGTACAACCGAATGAAATTTTTAACGGTAACAACATTTTTAAGACACTGTGTCTTCGTGATTCGCACCGTCTTAGAGTGATTCGTTCACTCTAAAAATTTAAGAGAGTACTTTATAAATTAAATTTTTTATTTTTGAGCAAAATGTTACATAAATTATATTTACATATAAAAGATGAAAGTCCTTTTGAAAGAGTGAAATTCCTTTTGAAAGAGTAAAATTCATTATGAAAGAGTGAAATTCATTTTGAAAGAGTAAAATACATTATGAAAGAGTGAAATTCATTTTGAACGAGTAAAATACATTCTGAAAGAGTGAAACTCATTTTGAACGAGTAAAATACATTCTGAGAGAGTGAAGTTCATTCTGAACGAGTGAAATACATTGTGAAGAAGTGAAATTCATTCTGAACTAGTGAAATACGTTCTGAAAGCGTGAAATTCATTCTGAACGAGTAAAATACATTCTGAAAGAGTGAAGTTCATTCTGAACCAGTGAAATACGTTCTGAAGAAGTGAAATTCATTCTGAACGAGTAAAATACATTCTGAAAGAGTGAAGTTCATTCTGAAGCAGTGAAATACGTTCTGAAAGACTGAAATTCATTTTGAATTAGTGAATACGTTCCAATACGTTCCGAAAGACTAAAATGAATTTGGAAAGACCAAATTCCGAAAGAGTACGAATCCTAATCTTCGAACGTCCCCGAATCGCGACGTCGAAAGTAACAAAATAAATAGTTTCTTCTGCGAGACAAAATAGAACGCCGCAAACAGTAGCCGAGCCATGCATCTCCAAGCTCGCGAAGAAGAAACGCAAGAATCTTCACGGCTGAAAAGCGAGCGCTAATAAAAAAAAAAAAAGAGAGAGGGAGGGGGGGGAGGGCAAAAGAAGCGAGGCGGGCGAGACAAGACATAATGAAAACACTGCAAGTTTCTTAGGTTGTGCAATTTTTTCTCATAATAATACGCGGAGCGTGTAAATCCGCTTCTCCAGGACGCACAATGGAATCTTATTGAATAAGAGGCTGCACACGCGCGCGCGCCACGGCGACGCAACACTGTGAGCAAAGAGCACTCTCGAGCGCGCTCGGGGTATATATCCCTATAACGTGCGTGAATTTCGACGCGAGGCGGTACACTATCATGCGGCCGGCTCGCGCTGCTCGTGGGACGTCCTCTCCTCTCTTTCCCTCGGCGTCCTGCGTGAAAATCCTCCTCCGTGGGCTCTACAGTCGGTGTACACGTATAGAGCTGTGCGGGCGCCCGTGAGCTCGGCGGCGATGGTATAGTAACGGCGGCGCGCAGGCAGCGGTGGTAGTGGCAGCGAGAGCGAGCGATTACTACTAGCCGACGTACCTTGGGTGGACCCTCGGGTCGCCGCTCGCGCCAGTCCTGCACGAGCAAGCGAGAGAGGAGCCCGGCTCGAGTGAGCCTCCGAGGCACCCACACCTCCCAGCGCACGTCTTACTATCGGGGCACGCTTTATGCGTGTGCGCGTACAACCCGAGAGCCCTGTGTAGGCGTACTTGGAAAAGTTTACTGAACCATGGGATATTTGTCGGTCCCTCAAGGTTTGTTCCCTCCTATCTTTTGCTTAAGGCTGCTTCAATGTCTCCGGCGAGTAAATGCTTCTCTAGAACTTCGCGCTACTCGCCTGTCTTAACATTTGCTTTTTCATTAACCAATGGTTCCTCCTAAATTTTACGTGGGATTGCCATTTTTTTTAAGACTACTGCCGCTTGCATGTGATGTACGTAATTTCGTGTTTTTTTAAAGTTTGTTAAGAGTGTGTGGGGAAATATTATTTTGGAGTAGTTATAGATGTAAATTTTTAGGAATGGCGAGATGTGAATTTGACAGTTTTGCACTTTTATTTCATTTTACAATTCGCTCGCTAGCTAAATTGAAGGCAGTAATAGCTGCAAATTTTTGTAAAAGTATGATGAGAAGCGAGGCGCTTTTTGCAGAGACGAAATTTCACTTGAAAAATAAAAGTGTGTTATAGGGTAATATATTTAGCCAAATACTTTCACTGCTTGTTCCAGGTTGAAATTAACTCGCAAAAAAAAATAACACTTTGTTCATTTAATTCTTGTACTTCCATTACCAAGTTTTGCAAATTAAAAATTCTTATAGCAAATACTGGAAACTGTTCGTACCTTATTTGTTTTTTTTCTCTTAAACTGGTCTCGTAAAAAGCAAAGACTAGTCACTGTATCCAATATATTCAGACACAGCCAATTTACGAAATTTGAATTTATATACGTCTATATTTACGTAATTCAGAAACACATACATTGTAATGCAAAATTTAAGTAATGATTCTATACTGTTTTTTTTTTTCAGGAAGTGAATTAATCGGAAATTTTACATAAAATATCGTTAAAATCCAAGAAGACAGACGTTAGAAACTTAGCTGGAGAAACTAACGTCGAAGGTGCAATAGACCCGAACAAAAAAAAGTAGAGATCGAAAATAAAAGTTTTCGTGCAAACAGACGAGGGGCCAATATTCAGCGTAGCAGAAATAGAAAGAAAAAATGCGCCGCCGAAGCAAATCGACAATAAAATCTAAAAAAATATAAAACCCAAAGAAGATCCCCCTCCAGGCCGAGAAGAAGGATCTCGATGCGCTTGACCGCGCGATCGGCAAGGGAGTAGCCAGCGAGTAAATCATAATCGGCGCAGAACATCAACGCCCGAAAGACAGAAAGGAAGAGAAAGAGAAGAAGCGAAAGGGGGACTAAGTGATCTATCGCTAAAGAGTGACCGATCGATCGCCCGGCCGATTCATCCTGTAAGTAGGCGAACGAGGGATCGACAAACCCATCGCATCCTCCAATTGACCATTCATCGTTCCGTCCATCCACGTCCGGACAAACAAACAAACAAACTAACAAAAAAAAAAAACGAGGCCGATAAAATTTACGTAAAACTGAGGAAAGTGTAACCGACTCGCGCGAGTGCAACGTTCGGTGAATCGCCGATTTGCTCCACTAGGCGCCGATTCGATTCTCCTGACGGAGGATAATGATATCGGCGAGGCCGGAGCGCGAGTCGAGAGGCGATCGATGCTCGAGAAACGCGACGGCGAGGCCGCATAATCGATCGATCGGCGACGAGCGCCCGCGATCGGAATGCTAATAGAGCAACTCGAGACGGCCAGTTGTTGCTTATCGTTGCGAAGGAGCAACGGCGTTAAGTTCAGCAACGAGATCGCGGCTCCACGTGCGTAATGACGGCCTTTGAGTAACGCCCTCGCTAAACGACAGGCGACCGGAGTAGGGCGCGCGCCAGAAAAAAAAGGGGAACACTCGTCGGAGAAGTGGTGATAAAGAAAAGAAGAAACAACAAAAGGGTCGTAAAAAACGGAAGTGTCGGAGTGCCTTAAAGGAGGGTGTGACTCGGCTTTACGATTCCGCGATATTGTAGTTGGAGCGCTGAAAGCCGGGCCGGTGTCTTGGTTCGTCCGCGGAGCGTGAAGTACGTAATGAACAGTTGTTCGCGCGAGAAAGCAGAGAGCGGGAAATCGGGAAAAGCAAAGAGAATCGGGTAGAATTTCACCTCTCATGGGAGCCCCCGCGAAGAATCCTCCGGTCGATTTGCCGATCTCATGAGGCGTAACAGCGGCTCCTGGCGGCAGCATCGTCATGGCGCACGGAATCAGCAGTTGTCGGGCCAGAAAGCGACAGTGCCGAGTGACATAATTGAAGAAAGTGCTATTGTATATATCGAGAGTATCCAGCGTACCGGTTAACTCGGGTAATGGCCATAGTGAATGCTCGATCGGCCGACCGCTGGACTTGAAAGGAAACTCGCTCCCTCGAAAGCTGAAATCCGCTGCATAATCCGTTTTTCTTTTCTCTCCACCTTCGCCCTTCCTCGGCGCGACGCTTTACTTTGCCATAAAACGGGGAAACTGATAGTCGCGCGTCAGGCGTTACGAACAATGTCATCGAACGGCGAATTCTCAACGATGTCAAGCGGGGAGGTACCGTCACTGCCGAAATCGTTGCCTTCGTCGCGCGAAGCCACGGCCGAGGGCAATTCCAACTCGGCTGGTAGCTACATGCCTCTCAGGGACTTCCTCGACAGATTCTCGTTGCCGAGGGTAGTGAGGATCGAGGGTAGCGCCGGGCGGCCAGTACTCCTCTACAAGCAGCAGCAGCGTTCACTTAGAGTCACTGCCACATTATTGATGCATCGCTACCGGCACGACGTAAAAGTAGGACCGGAAATTGTTATTCCCGAGGGATATCCGGGTAAGTTCATAAATAACTTACACTTACTTTAATATATTTCAGCGGAAAATTAGTGGGTAAGGTGATCCGCGAGTACTTGACTCCGGCGTACGCTCAATGAGGTGCTTTGGCATGCGCCCTTCCAAGTGTATAATAAATTTATAAATTTGAAAAAATTGCTGCAAGCGTCGGAAACGGTGTAATTTGCAAGCTTCGCCAATAAAAAGTGCAGCCTTCTTTTTACCGATAAAAAGACGAAACAAATACTTTTGGATAATTTTACTAAAATGGTTAGGCGGCTACATAAAATGCGTGAGGAAAAAGTTAGTCTGGTATATACATAACTACTGAAAACTAAGATAAACCTGCAAAGTGTTATCTTTTTTTCTTGCATTTAAAAACTGGCCGAACAGCTTCTCAATTTGCATTCTCTCGGATTCCTAGCAAATATTCAAATGCAGCTCATCCAGTTCATATGACTGGCAGTATTTTTTTTTTGTGTGTAAACTTTTACTTCCGACCTGTACAGAAGAGAAACTTAAATTACGATGATGGCAAGTTACAAGGTCTTGTTATTTATATTGACGCGAAAGTATTACGAAACAGCCTTGCCTGCAAGCGTCCGATGAAAGTACGTTTCAAAGAATCATCGAGTACGTTTTACAAAAGTGTAAAGTAACTTGGCGCAGGTAATATTTGTTATACTCCCTATTTTAAATATTCTTTTAACTATTCTACGTCCGTGATTTATTTCCGTTATTATGGGTGAAATTATTGAGCGTTAAGCCATTTATTCCAATCGCTCGATAATAAATTTTCATTTTCAGCATTTATTTTCCGGGTGTAATGGTTAATTTTACGTAACACATCGCCCAGGCTATTCTGATCAGTCTGTTTGCATTTTTAAATGCTTCATTAAAGGGGCATTTCAAAAATTTTGCCTAATCAAACATCTCGTGCTAAAGTCTCACAGAAATATTTGTTTTTACGACGTGGAAACTTTGAAAAAATAGCTTAATGGACTCGTTCAATTATTTTTTTTTTGGAACGCGATTTGATTGAGGAAATTTCTCACTATACACATGTCGGTCATCTCATAAATTAACTTTTTATGTCCCCGTTTAATTGCATTAAAAATGCAACAGCCAACGAAATCTTTGTCCACGTAATATAGCAGGTAATTAATGAAATAAGTTACTGAAAAGTTCTGCCTTTAAAATGTGCGCTCCATGTGCTAATAACGTGAAATACATTAATTATTGACATATTCACATTTGAAATAGAAAAAAAAACGTAAGATTCTAATAACCACTTCATATATCTTGAATATTTAAAAAATAATAGTCCCTTCGAATGATGTCAACACTAGAAATATCCCGCGGATGAAAATGCTCCATTTCTTCACAGTTAAGTCACGTGCATTTGTCAGCATATTTCAAGCTACGCAACTTAATAATTAACCCACTGCATTTAATGTCGAGGCTTTCCTTTTTTTTTATCAGTGTGTTCGCCGGGATAATGATCATTATCATCGCCAAGGCACTCGCACAGGGCAGTTGCAACACTAGTTTGTGCGATCATGCAAAAACGCGCTACAGTTATTGAACGGAGGCGAGATACGCAAAAGTATATCTCCCCGTTAAAGCGCCAACGCCGGGAATTCTCGGTCCCCGATACTCGCCGCGTTAACCCGCGCCAGATATCACGCAGCGATAGTTTTGAAGAAACAAAAAGAAAACAAGTCAGTTTTATTGCGCACGCGCTTTCCACGCCAGGCCGCAGTATTTTGTCAAATATTTCATTCACCGCGGACAAAGCTAATTGCGCAAGAGGAGGAGAAAGAGACGAGGGAAGCGTGCTCCCAGAGATGCAGCGAAAAAAAAAAAAAAAAAGAAAGGAAGGCACCGGATCTAATGTGCTCCTCTCCGCTGATAGTGTATTTCTCTCTTTCTCCTTGCCTCCCCGTCCGCGCGCGCAGCTTCCTTCTGTGCCGTGGCTCTTTTTCTCCCTTTTTTCCTTATCATCCCGTCTATATCTTCGTCCTCGTACCTTTTGCTCTTTACATTTCCTTCGTTTCTCTTACTCTCTCCTCTGCCTTCTCTCTTTGCTCTCAGATTTCAGTTTGCGGTTTTCCCGGCAACAGCACCTCTCCCTATTTCGCTGCGGCCTATCGGTATATAAGTACATAGGTATGCGTTCTTGAACGAAACGAGTGGCTCGCTAATGATGCGACAAAAAATCGCCGTTAACTTTTGGCTATCTTGTTTTATCTTTTTTTTCGAAGCTGCGTGATAACGAAAATATAAATTGCGAGCAAATTGGTTAAGGAGAAACTGATGTAAAAAGGTAGATGCAGCGTTCAAACGAAACAGAAGTATATACTATAAATTTTTAATACTTCATTCGGTGACTTTTCAACGAAACTTTTAATTTCTACTCATGAATAAGGCACTCCCTGCAGCGGTCGTGCCTTAAAATAGGTGTACAAACTTTATTATTTTTGTTTTTTAATTAATTATTTCTGTATAGTTTTGTATTTTACAAAAAAAAAAATGGTTGCAAGAGTCTTGTTAAATTTACTATTTTCTAGTAAGTTTCTTCATTCTTAATTGCTAATTCATTAATGACCATTACAGATAGCTACGGTAGAATTGATCGATTCTTCGTATTGAAGACTATGAATTATCTAGATACAGTTTTCCCCCGTCTTGTTTTAGAAAATAACCGCTTCTTCCGGTAGTCTGTGTATTTTGTTTTCTTTTTTGCAGCCTTTATATCCATCATCATTATCTTTTTCTTTTTCAAATGCTTTTTGCACTTGTTCAAGCAGTGATGAATGTTAATTACAAAAGGGCCTCAAATTGCAGTCTCTCGTAATTCAAAGATTTCTGCGAACCCTCCGAAGCATCGTATTCGTTCAAATTCTTAACTAAGTATCAGTTACTCTTTTTTTATCGATTTAAAAATCAATTATTCTCCGAATCAATGCTCACTTTAATTTACATTCGATCATTATGAAATTTATTGGCAATTACAATTCATAAAAAAAAAATTGTTTCTGAATAACTAGAAGGATACGCCGATTAAGAAACTCGACAGTTTCTTTAAATTCATGCAACGCGAAAAATGTTAAAAGCAGATCGTTGCACTTAAACCATTGCGTTAGCTAAAGCGAAATGGCTTTTTATTCAATGCGGCATGATTGTTTATCTCAATCGTTGTGGCGTTACTAAATCCAAAATCGAGCTATAATTTGAATATAAATGCTAACGATTGGAAACATGAGCCCGGAGAGTGTGGAACTCGCTGTCAGTCTTGCGAAGCTCTTTATCAACTAAGCTCATTAGAATATACACAACAGATAGGGTTTCATATTTTGTATTAATTTACATAGCTGATCAATGCAGCAGCGTAACTTCCTTTTGTTCTTAGCTTCCTCGAGATTTTATTGGCATGCAGAAATCGTTCCTTTGACGCATTCCAATTCTGCGTTATTTAAAATAAAATATAAATAAATAAAACAAGACACTTTAAAGAACATAAATTAGAAAATTCATATCAATTAGCAGAACGTCAATTAGCAAATTTCTTGCCATTATTACCTTCGATAACTTTGTATTCTGTATTATTTTTAAATAAAATAGATAAATAAAATTACACATCAATACTTCTTATCAATTAGCACGTCTCGAACATCATCAGTAGAAGCGCAAGAACTTTTTGCTTTCTGTCACAGTTCCAGTCATTATTACCTTTGACGCATTCTCATTCTGCGTTTTGTTAAATAAAATAAATAAGTAGAAGAATAAAATTGTATATATATTTTAAAGAATACCCATCAGTACCTCGTATCAATTAGCAGAACGTCAATTAGCGCGTCTCGAACATCATCGGTAGAAGCCTAAGAACTTTTTGCTTTCTGGCACAGTTCCTGGCATTATTACGACGATGAGTTTCTTTCTCCCATAAGCTCTTTGTAATTCCGCCTTAAGTGAAATCCAACAGATTTACAGTATGGTGCATCAGGCTGATTGCATTACTCTTCTTCTGCGCGCCGGCTCAGTACGAGTTTTCGAGGCTTTTGCTTATCATCCTCGGAACCCGCTACTCGTCCAAGGAGCATTACAGTTGTGTGTACACTCGCGAAGAAAATTAGTCCAGATGAGCTACTGATGCCACTGGAATCCCGAGGAGTCAGGTCGCCAGGTAACCTCGCGTAACATTGAAACTCGATAAATGCGGCGCCGGCACTTCCGGATTCCTGGTGATGTCCGCGATTGCGTGCGTTTCTCCAGCCTCCATTCCAGCCCTATGTATATACACATATATATAATATACACATAGGCACGTGTGTACGTCTGTGCTTCTGTACGTCTGTACGTCTGTACTTCTGTACGTCTGTACGTCTGTACTTATGTACGTCTGTACGTCTGTACGCTTGTACGTGTGTTACGTATGTACGTCTGTACATGTGAACGACTGTACGTGTGTACATGTGTACGTCTGTACGTCTGTACGTGTGTACGTATGTACGTGTGTACGTGTGTTACGCGTGTACGTCTACACGAATGTACGTGTGTACGTCTGTACGACTGTACGTCTGTACGTCTGTACGTCTGTACGTCTGTACGTCTGTACGTCTGTACGTCTGCACGTGTGTATGCCTATACGTGTATACGTCTGTACGTGTGTTAGTGTATTATATATATATTACATATGGACTTTTGTACTTGTGTTACACGCATACGTGTGTACGTGTGTACGTGTCTCCGTATGTACGTTGCTACGTGTGTACGTGTCTACGTGACTACATTTGTTACGCTTTTACGTGTTTTATGTATATATATATATATATATATATATAGACGTGTGTTTGGCGTGTACGTATCTTGTATATATACACACACATATATATATATATATGTACGTGTATTTATACATATGGGCGTGTGTACGTATACTTATATGGACGCATGTACGTGTATATATGTATGCGTGCTGACAAAGACGAGGGAAGGGGGGATGTGGGGGGAAAAATCAGGGGAGAGGGGTTGAGCTCGCGCACGCTAGAACATTGGCGAGGTGTCAAGTGTGTGTCGTGCGGCGTCCATTAGCGAGTGGACAAAGGCAAACGAGTGGTCTTGCATTCGCGGCGGCAGCTGGGTGCAGCAGGCGCGAGCTGCCAAGCGATAATGAACGCACTGTGCTCGCCGAGCCATATCCAAGCCGGCCGCCAGCGCAGCCTCCCGGACCTATTGGACCATTCAATTATGGCGATTTCCAGCCAGGCCTTTCCAATCGCAACGTCCCAGGGGTACTTTCAGTCTCCGCGGCTACCAATCCTGACATTGCGATTAGTTAAAAAGAAAAAAAAAAGGAGGAAAAAAATGTTTTTCATAAACAGCGTGCGTGTTAGATTGCGGGGAATATATACCGCTGGTTTACGGCTAATTTGATTTTAAGAATGGTTAGTGCTGCGCTTAGAAAGGTTCGGGATCGAATGGTTTCTCTTCCCGGTATGATTGCCGCGCTCAATTTAAAGTATAGATAATGAAAAGCCAAATATGCACTTTCACTCTCGAAACGTATAAACGTCCATCGATAATTTCATTTGGTCGATGGCTTATTTCCATATTTTGCCACTCCGGGGTATTCTTTATCGCCTGCCTGTTTGTATTCCGAGTTCGCACTTGCACGTACCCGTTTCCATTCTTGTGAATCGGTAGTTTGTTTATCAAGTGAATGAGAAACTACACGAGAGTCTTACTTATCTTCAGTTTGACTTTACAAAAGACTCCCCCACAAAAAAGTAATAATAGTCTGCACGGAAGCTCTGTAATCAAAGATCATCAGACGTTGCTTGAGTACACCATCAATTGCGAGGTATTAGTTAGAAAAGAATGGACTCGCGTATCTCACCCCCTCCTTCACTTCCGCTTCGCTCCTTTTCTTTTTTTTTTTTTTATCTGAAGTGTAAAATTTTTCCAAACTATCCACTCCTCCTGTTTATAGGGATATAATTATTTATCATTTAGGTTTAGATGTGGGAATTTTAGACTTTGTTGTGGATTTTACACGGTGATCGTTTTCCCATAGTAAGTTTTTTCAGCGTTTTGTTAAAGCGGCGCATGTCATCTTTTACCTGTACTTAGGGTAGTTTACAAAAAAATTAATTTTACGTGCTGTAACTGCACTGGAAGTAAAAGTTTTTACAATGAAGGCAAAGTACGCGAAGAGAGAATTTTGTGGTAAAAACGATACCGTGCGGTTATAGGTAATTCTAGGACCAATTAATTCATTTGGTTGAAACTATCACGAAACTTTGTAAACATTTAATAATTAAATTGGTATAATTTCTACAATTAAATCGTTTGCTTAAAACTATCAAACAACTTTGTAAAAATTAATAATAAAATCCGTATTTCTTACAATACTCGTGTATTATTGATTAACTAGAAGTTACCGCAAAAAAATGTTTTTATATTAATAAATATAGGCTTCACTGCAATTTCTACGCCTTGATTAATAAATATCGCTCCGTAGTTATATTACGTTAATACACGCAGCACATAAAGCTGCGTAAAATTAAAATAACAAATCAACTACTTCCTATATCTTATCAGCGACTCTACAAATTGCAAAAATATTCAATACTGTTTTCACGTAAAATAGAGCGATAAAAAAAAATACAACCTGCGGTTAAATTTAACCAATTACATCATACACTTGTACATTCATTGTTCTAAGACAATTAATCACGAATAGAAAATTTGCGTAAGATCAAGTTTTAACTGTGGCAAAAGCCATTTGATCGATGAAGTTCGATAATTGTCAAAAGAACGCCGTAACTCTCTCTTTTTATCGTCGCTTGTTCGAAAGCGTCCCGTGGCGTACCCAAGAATTAGCCATACAGTTCGTTAAACGCGCGGCCTGCAGACGAGCACGAGAGAAGTTGACCTAGTCGGCCGTTTCGATTTCTACGTTGCGTCGTATTCCGCGCGCGTGCACCGAGCGCCAGGCTCACCATAACTTATTAGGAGGCACGAGGGCGCCGGGGGGGAAGAATGGGGTCGGAACTCGGAAAAGGGTTGCGACAACGACTCAAAGTCTCGGCGACATTCACGAAGCGCATGAATTACCCTCGGCTCCTGGGAAGCCTCGCGAAGAACTTCTACTGGGAAATGTCATTTTCTCAGCGGGTCGTTCCCTTTGTCGACGGAAAAAAGGCTTAAATGATTGTCTTTTATTGACTCAACAACTTCCTTTTTTTCTTTCACAGCTATAGAAAGTGCGTACTTTCACTTTTTCCAGCGCCTCTTGTATTGATATTATTTAAGTTTGTGGGTTGGTTATGCGGCTTTTCGGTAATTGCGACTATAACGCCTAATATAATAATGGGCAACATTCTTTATTTCGTAATGTTCTCGCGGACTGGTTTAGTTTTACGTTTTTTTTTTAATGAAGTGCGTGTAAAACAATGAAATTTTGAAAACAAGTGGTCGCTGACTATAAATCTTCTGCACTTAACGTAAATGTTCCAAAAATTTCTACTTTAATTGTCAATATACACTGTCGGCTAAAAGTTTGGAAACACTACATATGTCGAAATTCAAACGAAATGTTTCCAAATTTTTGGCCGGCAGTGTAATTTTGAGCTTTAAATAGTAATTTGAAAAAAGAAATCACGCTTCTATTCTACTTTGCTTACATGTATTTGGGTTTTGTGAAGCTTTCTGTAAGTTCGTTTTAAACCTCTAATTTTATAAGCTAATTTATAATATTAGTTAACACGCGAGTCGCGAATTGAATGCTTTATAAATTGCATTTGAATCTTTACTTATAATTGGCTATTTCATTATTAAGATAATTTCTGCCTCATATGTATGCTTGTTACAAAGATTTTCAGTAAGATCACCGAGCAAGCAGTAATTTGTGAATTATTGTACGCCGAAGAACAATGCGCCAGAAATTAATAGAAATTAAAACCCAAAATATTTTAATTTACGTACGCATTGTTATTTGGAAGAAAAATTATACTCGCACAAAAATTGGGAAATAATAAATTGGCAAAAAATAAAATCTGATGTTAATTCTTGAGTAACTTGACTTAAACAATTAGCTTCTTATTTCATAATTTTCCTGCAATAAATCAAGTTTAATAAATTATAAATTGAAATCGTAAGTTATGAAAAAAATAAGTTGTTAGTATATGAGTAATGTTCACTGCAAAGAATAACAACTCGTTGTCAATGTTAAATGCGCATTAAAAAAACGGCGCAGTCAATCCTATAGAATTTAAAACTTTTATATATTACTCTATAGAGTTTTAAATTTAAATATTTCTTTTACACGTCGATCATACCCGGCGATGCGATTTTACAATTGAATGCTGAATTTTAAGTAGCAAATATCTACACAATACAACAATAACGCAGTATTAATTTATTACTTACTCCGATAAACGAATTAATTTGCAAGAAGTATAAAAATAACCAAAAGTTACTCAGTTTCGCCGAAACGTAGCGACTTATCTATCGAATAAATTAAAAAAAAAAAAAAGATTCCAATCGATCTTTCACTCTCCCATATTAAGGGAGCACCCGCGGTAAAAGCAACCTGTTACGGTACATTAATTCTTGCATAAATTTCAAGGCAACGCTTTAAAAATAGCCGGCGAGCGCGCGCGCGCGCCCATATATATTTCTATATATATAAATAAAATGTGAAAACAGCGCACTGACAAATTTTCAATCGCGAAAATGAATGAATAAGAGAAAAAGCATTTTCTGAATCATAAAAGAATCTCGGAGGCCTTTGTAGGAACGGCAATAAATTCCGAAATTGTTGAAAAGGAAAAAAATTGCGCAACTGTCCGTAAGGCGCGCACAGGCTCGGCTGGTCTATCCCACACGCGCGCATATGCACACGTACGTATACACGCACACGCGCACACACACACATAGACGCGCGTTATCCCCGGAGAGATTTGAACGCTCGCATAGGCCTGCAGCCGCGGCGATGACGGACTCGCCGGGGCTCGCCTCGCTCAAAACTGCACGCAGCTGCCGACTCGTAAATTAAAATCGGGCGCGCAGTGTCGCTCGCCGGAGGAGTGCCGACGCGCGCTCGCGCGACTCGCAGGTTATCGAGGGCGGTAACAGTAAATCGAGCACGAAAACATTACTCTCCAACGCCTACGAATTCCGAGAGAGGCGCGAGTCGAGGGAGCTGCTCTGCGTGTCCGAGTGGCGCACACGCGCGCATACTCCCATGCTCGTCCGAAAGCCCCTCGCCAAGATATATCGCTCTTTCGGTACACCACAAGTGCACCGATATACATGCTCTTGAGTTCGCGCTTGTCCAGGTGTTGCTCCTAGCATCAAGAGGCACCCGGTACCGTTTCATCTGTCCCATCTGGCAGATTCCCTAAGAGAAATAGTGCCGGCGCTGCTGGTAGTGGTATCAACGTCACTGATAGCTTTTTAAGTAGTAGTGGTAATGGTAACCGTAACGGTAGTGGTATTGCTCCTAATAGTAGTATTCATAGTAATTCTTGTAGTAATAGTATTCTTAATGATTATCGAAGTAGTAGTGGTCGTAGTAAAATTCTTGTATAGTCATTCTTCAAATAGTACATGAGTTGAATGTTAAATGAGAGAAATTTTATAGTAAAAATTACTGTATACCGTAGGAACAATGGGACATACTCGATCTATGACAATTTTTACTATAAAACATACCAAAAAATCCTATATACTTAGCAAAAATTGCTATTTATACAGTAGAAATTGCTGTGTACATAGGAATTTTTAGTATGTTTTATAGTAAAAATCGTCATAGGTCGTCATAGTAATTTTCACTATAACACTTTTCTCCGCGTAGTAGTCTTAGTAGTATTAGTAGTATTAGTATGGGTAGTGTTAGTTTCGAAGTAGTAGTGATCGTAGTAAAATTCTCAATAAGTTTACCAGAAGTATATAGAATGCTTTGAATTTTTTCAAAAATATATGTTATTTTTCTACTTATTAGAAACTTTTACTATATTTTAATATGATATGAAATGGAAACTAATAGTTAATGAATAAATTTACAATTTATCATGCAGTCTATTTATTGGAAGACGATAATCCACTTATTGGAAGAAGAAGAAATCGTTTACGTTTTAGCAAATTAATCATAAATGATGGTCCGCTTATCCTCGACATAAATAAGCTTGACTCTATAATAAGTAGATTTTCCAGTGCTATTTAAAGGATTCTTCTACCAGTTAGATTAAATTTTTCTGAATGTAGTAGAAGTATTCGTAGTAAATCTCGTAGTAGTAGTATATATTCGCAGTTTCTCTCACATTAATATTCTTCTGAATAATACTAATTATACTAAACGCTGATAGTAGTAGCATTCGTAGTAGTATTCGTAGTAGTATTCGCAGTATCTCTCATAGTACACGGAGAGAAATGTTACAATAAAAATTACTATGTTCCGTAGGAACAGTGGGATATACTCAACTTATGAAAATTTTTACTATAAAAAATACTAAAAATTCCTATGTACATAGCAATTTCTACTATATAAATAGCAATTTTTGTGGTGTACATAGGAATTTTTAGTATGTTTTATAGTAAAAATCGTCATAGGTCGAGTATGTCTCATTGTTCCTACGGAATATAGTAATTTTTACTATAACATTTCTCTCCCTATACTATTCTTCTGAATAATACTCATGGTATAGTAAACGCTGATAGTAGTAGCATTCGTAGTAGTATTCGTAGTTGTAGTAGTAGCAGTAGTAGTAGCAGTAGTAATAGTAGTAGCAGTAGTAGTAGTAGTAGCAGTAGTAGTAGTAGTAGTAGTAGTAGTAGTAATAGTAGTAGTACGATAGAGATGGTATTGGAAGTAGGTTGTCCTTGTCTCCGGCTGCAGGTATATAAGCTACCACGGCTGGCTTTCGCGCATGATCGCATATTTGCTCATTTACCGCGAGAACGAGCAGCGACGCGGAGCCGTCGCGTACGGATATTTAAACGCATTCATGTCGCTGCTTTTAATGCCCTTGCGTCACCTGAGGCAATCTGCGTAAACGAGTCGCATTCCCGGTCGCGCTGATGACAGCGACACCGGCTCCGATCCTCCTTGCTCCGCCGAAGAGTTTCGCCGCTCCGAGTGACTCAGAAAACACGGCGGAGGAGTCGATGCTCTTCGACTTGCCGCGCGAACCTTAAGAACGGAATGCCGGCCTTGATCCTTCTGCGTCTTTCTCTCTCTCTCGCTCTCTCTCTCTCTCTCTCTCTTGAAATTCCACGATCCGCCTGCTCTGTCCGCGGAGTAGTCCTCTTCGGATGCTATTCTTTTCCGAGAAGCAAAGAGCTGGGCTCCTCAATCTCCGGTCCAGCGATACTCTTATTTCAATCTTCCTCCTCTTCTTCTTCTTTTTTTTTTTCAATTTCACCGAATTTCGTCTATGCATCGCAGCCACGCACACGCGCACCCTTCTGCGACTGTCCGGCAGGTATATGTAACGAAAGTTTCCAGGCTAGCTTATTCAATTAACTTTTACGAGGAATAATCACTATAATGGGAATATTACAGGTTCTCGTATGTATCGAGAAAAGTTCTATATAAAACCTTTGATTTATCGACATCCCGCAGTAAATCACGGGGCTCAACGTACGAGTTTAAAATAGCCGTCGAGAGGAGCGATGGATTTGTGCGTGCGCAAATAAAGGAAGGGCCTTTTTTAATTAACTATTTTAACAATTCGGCTTTCCGCGAAAGCGAGCCGACAATGTTGACGATTAGCATATTGTGCGCGAGTCCTACGATGCGAACATTAATAATGTGCAGCGCAACTTATAAAATATCCGTCTCGTTAGTGCACGATTAAAGTCCCCTCTTTTATGTGCCTTGCACGCGGGATATAAATCACTCGCCGGTATCATCTTCGTCGTTATTGTTCGCAAAACGTTTGTAATTGGTTTACAAAACTTTATAATATTTTCCTTCTAACGACGTCGCGACATAAAATTTTTTTTTTTGCTTCAAAAATAATTTTAACTAAGGGATGGCATAAATGGAAAAACCTGTTCTCCAATCCCAAGTACATTTGCATGGCCATATAATGATAAGCGCAATTATATATGAGCGAGCGAAATCGTTCTTGATGAAATTCTTCTATATTAAATAAGTAACCTCGCCGAGATTAGGGAACAAAAATTGTTCAAGACTATTACTAGGATTTTTAAGCCGGCTAGGAGAAAAAAAAATGTTAGCATACCTTCTCCGCCTTGAAAATAAAGGGTTAAAATTTTATCCGACTGTTTAATTTAATTGCCCCCGCTTGCTGAATAATTCCACGCTGGAAAAATGAAATTTGCATTCGATGCAATGCGAAAATAAAAGATGACTTCTTAATATTTCATTTCTGGTGGCTTACATTTTATCAGAGCAAAAATTTAATAGGAAGAAGCTCATATGTAGGTACAATGTAGCAAACAGGATTATAAAATTCCTCAAAAATCACTCTGCAATATGGAAATTATACGAAGGAAATATAAAAACTTAATTAGTTAATATTCACTTAAGAAATTATAAATATCGAAGGCAATTTGATTAGTAAAGCAGCGCATATTTTCCCTTTCATTCCTTAATACAAAATATTTATTTATTTGTTTATTCGAAAATAGATTGACTGAAGTCCTTTTGCTTGCATAAGTATAAGGAAGCTAAAATAGCTTATTACAATAATTGGATAAAAAATAAAGGGAAAGTCGAGAAAATATAATATTGTAAAGAATAAAAACACTTGTGAATGTATCTACCACAGCACTACAGCAGTACTTATTTTGTTATTTTTTTTATACAAAGTACAACAATAAAAAAAACATTAATTTTGGTCGAAAGCCTCGGACGCAATGGAATCCTCAAGCAATTGGAACCTTCATCTCTCTTTTAATTTCGTAGCCAGGATAAAATTACCCGAGGGATGATTTGAGCAAGCATTCGATTCCAAGGAGCGATAGGTGGAAATGCATGATATCGCACAAATCACCAGGTTTCTTTCCCCTCTTTTGCGCGTATTCGCTTTTAACTAAGCATTGCGGTGCGCGCGCGGAGGAGCCCCGGGAAAGCACTAGAAAGAAAGAGATACGCGCTTGGATCCAGTTTATACGGTAAATTATTAGACACGTAAAACTGGTACCAGGGTCGATGTACCCGCACCGCGTCGCGGCCAGCTGCCACGGATTTTCTTCTTTTCTTCTTTTCGTCCCGCGGTATTATATAATCTCCCGCGGCCTCTGCACGCGCGCCTGCTCCGATATGCATGTACGGGAAGTCGCTGATCGATATGCGTTTTATACTGACACGTCATTATCGATCTCGCATCTTTTTTGCCCTCGACTCGCTTCGCCCTTTTTACCCGACCCGCACGCACACCCTGCGAAGGGCTTGGAAAAAAAAATCCGAAAACGCTTCGATGCGGTAGTACAAGTGCCGCCGGGAGAGAATCAAAGCTATTAATTTATTCTCGCGGTGCAGGGCCTATTTTACAAGTGAGGAATTAATCGCAGGCACATTTTCTTCGGCATTTCCATATGAATTCAGTATGGGAGTCGTGGATTTTAATGACCTTCGGTACCCCTAAACGCACTGCTCGGCATGGCGTTTTAAATTAATAAAAACGCTATTTAGCATTTATTTCAGAATAAAATTAAGAGCCAAGAATGCGCGTGAACTTTTTCTCCCGCGCGGCGATACTTTTTCGAGATAGTGCACGGAATGTCAGGATCATTCGCATTAAAAATTGTTTCAACGCGGCTATACGATGCCGTAAGAATTTTTATTGAATGCCTTTTTTTTAATGGCTCTTTGAGCCTCGTTCGTACGAAAATGTTAAGAAATAATTAAGAAAAAAAATTTTTTTCATTAAGATTACGAAATTATTCAATATGAAGTTTCGCGATGCATTGTCCGATACACTTGAATGTATTATCGAGATAAAAAGGTCCTTAAACACCTTTTCGGTATTTTATGTTTTCATAAAACATAATGAACAAAATTCCTTCGAGATCTTCCTCGATTGATCAAGCTTCTCCCATCGCGATATCCGTCACCGTTTAAAACTCTCCATTTTCCCGCGAGATACAATAACGAGATAAAGTAATGAAAGTAATGCACTCCTTGGAAGCATTATTTTTAATTTTACGAAATACGCAACGAATTATGAAAGAATCCGTAAATTGCATAATAATTCCGGAAACGTTGTTACCCTTATCTGTTAAGATTAAATCACACTGCCTTCGAGATTCTTGCGTGAAACAGCGCCAAATAATATTTCATTTACTTTAAAATTGGACAAAGAACTTCGGCCAATTTGACAGATTTTTTTTTGTTTATACACTTTTTTTCTGCCGTTGTTTATGTAATGCGTATAATGCAATTTTCTTGAAAAGTTTTATCGCGGTATAAGATACAAAATATAGATCTCGAAAGATCTTAGTGATCTATGTTTACATCTCCAAGTGAAATGTATGACGACATTACATCGTAAAATCCTATTACCCATATTTGATCTTTTTTTTTCATCTTTTGAAAACTCACAACAGACGAGAATCTCGCGAGAAATCTAAACGAATTTAAAAGCACACAATAAGATGTTTCATGCTTATTTACAATTTTAGTAACTTTCTTTTGCTCTTTCTCTTTACCTGCGCGCTGTACAACCTCCTCTTGATTACATGCTTAGGAAAAGGATTGTTAAATAATGCACTGCATCATGCATGTACGCTTGAATGCGAAAATGCGTAAAAATGCGCGGTGCATTTTTAAGGGGAATAAAAGGAAGGAAAAAAAAGTGGCCATCGCATTCCATTCCTTTAGCGGTGTTTATTAACATCTGCCTCGCAATTTTTTTTTCCGCCTAGGTTGGCAAACAATCGCGTGCTGGCGAAATTGGCAACCTTCGCAGCAATTATTAAGGTCGAGAGTTTTTGTCCCAAACGCGGCGTCGCGCACTATACGTTACCCCACATATTATACAGATCTACGAACTCGCGTTGAATTACCAGAAAAACGACTTGCCGCGTTCGATGTTTTGATAGCCGCTTTATCATTATCAATGCAAATTTAATTATCAATGCAAAGGCCCCCGTTGGCCGCGTTACCGAAGGTCTGGGAGATCATAAGTAATCTCGCGCGCGCACGTGGGACTTTACTATCGCGCCGCATTTTTCTGGTAGAGACAAGTGTGCATTTTCCACGCTTTAATGATTCCTTTACCCGCGCACTCGATTTTTCTCGCTTTATTGGCGGATTACAAAAAAAAAAAAACAGATTACCGCGATCGAACGGAGATAATTTAAAGGCACATAAATTCCTTCCGAATCGCTTCGATATATAAAAGTTATTTTATAATCGCCATCCATAAAAGCGCACTTATCTCGTTCTCTCCCTCTTTTTTTTTTTTAATTAAACATTATTTAATTAGACCCGAATAATCGAGCCCCACGCTGCCTTACGTCACAGCCGATGCAATAAGTTAGCGAACCACGGGACGACAGTGAAAGTAAATCCACTTTGTCCGGGGCGTGAATTTTTTCGCCGCTTCTGCGGGAAGCCTCGCTTTGTTATCCATCGCTGGTTCTGGGAACCTAGATCCCTTGTCTCCGGGGAGGAGTCGCCGCGAAGAAGGAGTGGATCAACATCCGGGGATCGCAAGAAGAATTTGTCAAGTTACGACGCCCAGCAAGAAGCCCCCACCCCCCTTTGAAAGTGGAATGGAGTAACTGTACCGGGCAGTTTATCAGAGGGGCAGCAAAAAGGGGTACGCGGCCGGGCAAAATATTGCCTCCGATAATTTTTTACGAGGGCGAGCGAGCGAAGACGCCCGGTTTATTCGCGTCGTATCGGCGGCGATCTCGGCGGGGATCGCGTGGGTTCGGCAAGCCCACGTCTCCCGCGTCAAAGCCCTAAGCGTCGCTATGCTGTCACGGCCGGTCAGTCGAGCGGCCCTCGAGAGCCGAGGAGCAGGAGCAACAGAAGCGGCGATGGTTAAAAAGAAAAGAAGGGAGGCTCTCGCTCGCCGCGCGCGCGCGCACGGCAAACGCAAGCGGCGATATAAAGTTTTGCGAGTTCAACGAACCCGTTGAAGCGCGAGTAGCTCTGGCCGCGGGTATATATGTAACGCGCGCCAGCGCGGTATCTGCTCGAAGGGGGATCCCTTAGGGACCTTACGAGAGAGGAGCGCGCGCGCGAGAGTCGAGTGCATTGTCCGCGCTGAGCGAACCTCCTCCGTGGCCGTCTAAGTGTGCGCCGAGGCGGCGCTGTGCGCTGGTCTTCGTTTCGCCACGTATGTGCGGCCAAGGGCTCGCCGTCGCGCCGAGCGTTTCTTTCCGCCCGAAGATAACTTTTCTCTCTCTCCTTCTGCGCGCCGAAGAAAGTTGCGAGCCGCGCGCGGGGATTATAATTTCCTCGGCGCGCGCGCGCGCCTTTTTTCCCCGCCTTCCTGGACTCTGAGGATTTTGCACGCACGTCAGGGCAAGGGCAACGATCAGCCGAACTCGGGGTCGAGGTCGCGGGGACGAGGAGAGTCGCGCGGGGATCCTCGCGTGCGGACGTGTGCGAGCGAATGCGACGTTTCGTATTGACTTCATCGCCTGCTTAGCAATTATACATCTTCCCTCTCGACGAGCAGGATGCAGGTACGAGATAAGCCGGTCGTTTTGTAATAGGCGTGTACATATCGTACGCGGACGCGGACGTTGTCCATGAATAATCCTGTTATTTCGACCTCTTCCCAAATGTGCGCTGGACCTGCTTGGATTTTATATATAAGTATCTAGTCATCGGAATCGATGCGTCATACACTGAGAGAAGAGAATGCGTCGCTGTACAAAACGATGTAGTACTCTTGGCCGTAAAATCTTAATAAAATCTCCGTAAAGAAGACTTTCATCTTGTTCTGTAAAGAAAAATCTTCAAGCGTAAAAAAATTTAAGTTAGGACAAAGTTTATCCAAAGTTCATGTTTGACGGCCGTTGATGTGAACATGGGCAATGAGACTTTATACCGAACTTGCTTCTTATATTTTATAAAAGTTTGTATAGATGCGTGATACACTCACAAAAATTTACTCTAACTGGTAGAAGAATCCACTAAATAGCACTGGAAAATCTGCTTATTATTGAGTCAAACTTATTTGTGCCGTGGATAAGCGGACCGTCGTTTATGATTAATTTACTAAAACGTGAACGATTTCTTCTTTAAATAAGTAAATTATCGGCTTCCAATAAATAGGATGCATGATAAATTCTAAATTGATTCATGAACTGTTAGTTTCCATTTAATATAAAAAGTAAAAAGAATTGAATAAACGAAAAAGTCTTTCATAAACAGAAAAATATATTAACAATTAACATATTTATGATGAAATTCAGAGGATTCTATATTTCTAGTAAACTTATTGAGAATTACACCTGAAGCAAACGTATACATCAATTTAATAAATTCATCTTAAATTTAAGTAGATAATGCTTAAGGAGATTTTTCTACTAAGATTAAGAAACCATTTTTGTGCGTGTATAAATTATTAAAGAAAATAATTCTTTACATTTATTTGTTTTTAACGTTCGTCATGTGAACATGTTTTAAATTTAAGAAAAATTTCACCTGAAGTTTGTATAAAGCATTGCAAAATTATTTATTATTTAGTCCCATTGCTCGTGTTCAAATCAACGACCGCCATAAACATGAAATTTAGATAAAATTTATCCTAACTTAAATTTTTTACGTGGATAGGTCGTCAGATAGCGAATCCTGAATGCAAAAGGAAAATCTTTGATTCAGGAGGAAACCTTGCCTCTTAGATTCCGGACGGATTGAAACGATTTTCTTTTGCGGCTAAGAGAAAATTCTCATTAACGCAAAATTATTTCCTCTTGCCGCAATATGTATAATTGTAGGAAGAGGACATTCTTTTTATTACTAAAAGACATCCTCTATAGGTATGAAAATTGAGATGAAATTCCGCTTGGAATAAGTGCATTTTGTTTGCTGTAAGAGGATTTTTTTTTCAGAGTATAAGCGACTGGAACTTGTATGACGCGTAGAAAAGTTTCCTCGCGATTGTCGATATCGGAAACTATTTGGTCTTGTAATATAAATTGATTTTATCCGCGATGTATAGTGTTGCTATATACTATTGTCTTTTGCATTAGTCAGCTGTTTCGCATTATTCCCCATATTGCTGTAGCGAAAATGCGATAAATCAGAGGCGAAAAAAAGTAATTCAATTAAGAAGTATTCAAAAACTATTTATCGAACGATTAAAAAATATATAAAAAAAGAACATGCGGTTAAATGAAGTTAAAGCTGAGTTTTATTAAAGCAGAACAAGATTAAGATTTCGTCTTTGTTGCTTGTGCCTTTACTTCGCATTTATCATGTCAGAAGTTTAATAACATCTTTACTGTGTATTCTTTCTTTTACAAACGAAAGATTATTAATCGCAATTAAATCCTTGAGTACAACATGCGCGTGCGCGCACATCGAATGATTAATGACTAATTGTGCCCCTCAAAGGCTAACAATTTTCATAAAACCATTACGCTGATTTAATAATTTATCAATAATTATAAAATTTTTCCAAACGGGACCGATCTGCGGGCCTCCAACCACTCATCGTTCTACTTTTTTCCCTCCTACAGCGCGTTACTTAAATAAGAAAAATCATAATTAAATTTTGACAAATTAACGTGTCTCGCTAGATGCTATCTTATTTGATAAATCGCTGTGCGCGTCAAAGACGTAAAAAATAAGTTTTCAATCGCACTTGTTACATCACGCGTTCTCAAATGAAGTAAAAAAAAATCGGGACATCGACAGAAAAAAAAAGAATATTTCCTCGGAGTCGCTCGCTTTCACTTGTAGATCGAAGGCGCATTTAAAAATGCCACCATCTCTCTTGGCTTAATGTATAAGCGGCAGGCGAACTGTCGAAAGGGAAAGAAAAAAAAATGAAGCGATTCGGCACCTTCGTTTCACTGCTCGTCACACTCCACGCCTGTCCCCCTATTTCTCCAAAGCCTTTCGTCTGGAATACCATAGCAGATTTAATCTCCGAACGATGCTATTGATATATACAGTCACCGCAAATCGCCTGCTCGAAAATGGCCCTCAGTTTACGGCGGACCCACGTTCGACCTTCTAAAAAGAAGATGGGCGAGCTCGAAAAATAAGAGAAAAAGGGGGGCGAGGGAGGGGAGACGAGCGAAGATAAAATTATATGACGCTATTGTATTATGTCGCTCACAAAGTATAGTGACCGGCAGTGCCGATCACGGAGTATGCCAGTCCGCCGATACGCTCCGTTGACAGAGATCGGAATCGAGGATGATCGGGCAGGATTATCAGAGAAAGTCTTCCACTGCCGATGCTGATTGCGAAACAGATTGACAGAATCTCCGTGATTTGTCAATCGATTTGAAGAAAAGGGAAACATTTTTCCTGAAAATCGCGGCTCTTCGTGGCCTCTGGAATTTCCGGATTGCAGAATTATCTGCCACTTGACGGCACTTCGTGAATTCGCGTAATTCGCGAAAAAAAAAATGAATTCTTTTGAAATGATTCAGCCTGTTGGCTTTTACGTACAGATCACGATTATCGAGGTTGTTAGAGGTAAAATACATTGGCGATTAAAAAATTATTTTGTAATGCAGTAGATTGTATATTGTACACTTAAAGGTACTTTTAAATTAATCTATCTATAAACTAGATTAAAATTGAAACTTAGGTTTTTATAATTTTTTTAATTATACACTCCCGTGTAAAAAATATGAGATCATTTAAAGATCGAAAAGTGATTTATCAAAATTATGGAACTTTTTAAAATAATTTAAGATGAAAAGTTTTTTTACAAATATTAGAAGCTTTTGAGATCATTTTAAGATGTCAACATTTTAAATTTTATTGTAACAGAAATTACAAGAAAAAAAAAACTAATAAAATATTTACTATCATAAATTTGTTAAATTGTTAAATGCATTCTTAAAAACTGATCTTTCTGTATAATAAAATTTAAAATGTTGATATCTTAAAATGATCTCAAAATGTTCTAATATTTGTAAAAGACTTTTCATCTTAAATTATACTAAATAGTACCATAATTTTAATAAATCACTTTTCGATCTTTAATTGATCTCATATTTTTTATCGCGGGCTTAAAAACATTTTTCAACTAATTTACCTGTAGTATATTTAAACTTGAACTTAAAGATTGTTATTTAAAAAAATTATTTCTATTTTAAACAAAATAATCAAATTTAATTCAGTGATATTCTTTATTAACACCTTGGCTTTTAATAAATTACTATATAAACAATCTTAATGAACAGAGAATATTTTAATATATTTTCCTGTTTTTGAATGCTAATATAGTTCGCATTGGATAAATTAAACTAGTTAAGACTTTATACAGACTATTAATTTTCTTTAATACTTATTACTATTCTTGTAAAAATTCCTGTAGAATAATTAATTATCGTTTTAGTTAATAAAAGTAGGAAGAAATGTGCATCAGCTTTAATTTATAATAATTGACTAAGATTACATAATCTATCAATCGTTGCAATAAAAAGGCACATAAAAATTTTACACGTTAATTACATTTATTTAACCGACAGTATTACGTTGATATTATAGATCACAAAGTAATCTACAGTCGCGTATTTTGTTAATAAGCTTCGTTTATTATATCGAACATTTTTTTGTTACGTGGTATAGTCTACATTCGAGCCTTGCGTGTCTGAAAGAAAGCAAATTTACCCCGTGAAGTTATCTTATCGTTACGTAGAATTATTATAATTTTATAAATTCACCACACCACTACAATCGCATATTATATCAGAGACTACGGATATATCGTGTTTAGCGCTGTCATTGACCATCTAAATTATGCACCCATTAAAAAAAAAAAAAATTGGCCACGAGAAGAAACATATCGGAACGCAACGTCAATCAAAGGCAATCCCGCGCGTGCATTTGATTTGCGTGTTTCTTCAAAATATTCCCATCTCTCGGCTCGACACAACAGACAAACAGAAGCACTGCACAAAAAGTAGCAGCATGGCTCCTCGGATTTCCACGCTGCTCGCAACGGTGCGACGAAAAGAAAGGCGCGCACAATCCGCGCCTTTAAAATTCATCGGAAGTGCGGAAAGATGCGCAATTACATCTCATCGGCTTAACGAGCAAGAAGCGTGTAATTAAACAGGAGAAAATAAGTCTGTTAATATGCCGATTACGTAAGCGCGATTACCTCGTCAGGGCTGAAAGCCGTAATATAAAGAAAGCGCGTGCCTTCCTTCCTTTTTTTTTTTTTAAACAAAAAGAAAAGAAAAGAAGGTGTAGCACGCGGGACTCTCTCGAGATCCTTATGCAGTCGGCGCGGTTGCACCACCGCCGGCGGAACGCATCGATAGTATTTCGTTCGCGTGCGAGCGCCGCTGTTGCGACGTCCTCGCGCCGAGGCTCTTGTCGTCCTCGGGATGCGAAACTCACTCTCTCTCCATTTTCCTAGATTTTCTCAGCGGATACACGCAGCCGCGGGTCCCGGTGAATCGCCGACGCGCGGATAGCGCAGTCCTCGTTAGTACCCCCCCCCCCCTATGCACCCGTTAATTGTATTATCCTGAAAGTTGGCGCTCCCTCAGTTGCGCAGGTAGTCGAGCGGCTCAAATTCAGAGGCTTTATAAGTGCGTGCCGCGGATTATGCGATTATACGCGAGCCGAACAAGCGCGCACGCGCGAGCGCCGCGTGGAAATGGAAAGTAAAGGAGGAAGGCGGTTAGCTGCCGCACTCTGCTCTTGCGTAATTCGAGAGCATGGTACTCGCCCGTGTGTCTTTGTGTGTGTGTGTGTAATGTGGCTTACCCACCGTGTGCTCCTTTCTTTTTCGTATGTGCCCACACGCTTCCGCGCACGCCTTTATTTCGGACTTTTTCTTACGCACTCGGGACTCGTTTGATGCTGTCGAGACTTTTTCCCCCCCTAAGTTTCTAATTACTGCATTATTATCGCTCTGTCGTCCTGGGGAAAAGTGGCTCGATCGTTTAATAAGCGCTGCGCGCGCTCCATTGTGCTGAAAATTTTCACTTAAATTGCTACCAGTGAGTTGCCGGCGTCATTGATAATAATTGTGGAAATCTTCAGTAATTGATTTGACGATTATTCCAATTAAATTGTTGAAATTGAAAATTAAATTAAATCACTCCTGCACTGAGAGAGAAATTTGTTAATTTTAAGCAAACATTTATTTCAATAGTACTTATTAAACATTTTATTGAGTCAAAAAATTATTTTTTTTAAAACTACTAAATTTATTTAGAAACAAATAAATTCATTTAGATTTAATGAAATCGTTACTCGATTCAAAGAAATATTTAATAAGTACCATTGAAATAAATCATTTTCCTTAAAATTAACAAATTTTTTTTCAGTGTAGTTTTTGAATGGACAAACCTATACTTTTTTAATGATTCGAGCACGCTAAATCAGCTGGAGTGAAGTAGAGTGAAAATTAACTCTACTAAAATCAAATTTTCACTTTAATTTCATAATGAAATTAACTTTCTTGACGGAGTGAAATAAAGTGATTTTTTGTTACTTTTAAGTAGAGCAAAAAGTACAATCAATTCATGTAGAGTCATATTCAACTCCAATAGAGTCAATTTTTAGTCTACGAATGTATCACTATAAACTCTATAGAGTTTATAAAAGTCTTATAAGAGTGAAATTTAACTCCAACCATTTTAGCGTGAGGCTATTTCAATTTTACGTCTTCATATATATAAGGATAAGGATGTATATATATATGTAAACCATTATTAATTTATTTAAATTGCAAAAGATTTTTCAAGCCTGCAAACTTATCTAACACTTTCTGACTGATTTCCTCCTTTTCAACACTCAAACGAGAATTTATAAAACGACCGGTACTGGGTGGCGTGTACTATATTTCCTCTAGATTGAAATTGTGAAAATAGTTAATAACATTCATAGAGGCACATTAAGAGATTCTGAAGATAGTCGTCAATTGCGGGAAGCAAAATTACGCACAAGTTACTCTGCGAGAGCCTCGTATATATATAGTTACACAATATAAATTGTTGAGAAATTCTAGGCGTGTCCATGCGCGCAATAATTTAGCGAAAAATTATGAGATTTTATAATGTTAAGAAAAATATTTTTCTTTTTCTTTCTTCTTTTTTTAAGCCACTTCAAAGGAAGTATCCAGACGCGCAATACCGAAAGCGCCAAAAGAATTCACAATTAAATTGTGAATAACGAACGACCCAGAAAATGATGATAAATTGAAATGTTTAATACTGACTACATCCATTTAGAAAAATGTTAGGAAATTATCTTGAAAAATATTGCCGAACAGTTTAATTTTATGAGCGCGGTCATCGCTGTTTAAGATATACATAGATTATCAAAAATCTGAACATAAATCGTGTATTTACCGTTAAAACTTTGTTGTGCTTAAATTTTATACATATTTTGTTTTTGTCTAATGATGTTGCGCTAAACAGGTTTAGAAAGGTTAAGACCATACGCGATGGTACGAATAAAAAAAAAATTTATGAACTTATACTCCGCTTACATGCGATACTACTTGCCATAACTTTCTTCTATGTTTTGAATTTAATAATTGTAAAATAATTTCAAGAGTATATTTTTACATCTCAATTAAAATTAAATAAAAAAACTTACACTCGCCTTACAGGTTCTACAGGAAGCTGAGCTAATTTTACGTAAATCGTGACATAAACTAAAATAATATACTAAAACTAGAGTAGATAAATTTACAAATGTTTTATATATATCATTCATTAAATCACATTCGTGCACATACCACCTTCAAAATAAAAAAATCACAATTTTCCTCCGCGTAGTTTTCATTATGCAAAACAAAAATATATTCAGCAGAGATTTTGTTTTTTAATAGTTTCCAATGAAAAAAAAAACAAGCGCTTAGCTGTTAAAACGCACGCGATAGTAAAACGTTCGAAGCATTTTTCTGTGACATTTTAAACTCCACACGCGTCCAAGTTAAATCGTACGAAGACGTCGTAAAGCGAAGATTTAATGAAATTAAAGAAGTAGTTTATTAGAAAATAAAATAATTTAAAACAAATAAAATAAAATAAAATAACGTTCCCGGACAGACTATTGAACCCGCGCCGATATTTTCAAAGAGTTGAACAACTTTTAGTTTCCATTCAGCATAAAATGTAGCAAGCCGCAAGGCGCTGTGCAAGGTCAGGAATAAAAAAATATCGCGTAGTAAAGGATCGTCGTAAAATGTCGAAGGAGCTTTTATTGGTGAACACAAATTACTTTCTGGGAGAATCGAATTTCTTGTAAATTAGCATCGGATTTCTCGTAAATTAGGTTTGACGCGCAAGCCATCAAGCTCTCCAAACAAGAAGAAGCCCCGCATTTTTACCGGGCGTACCTTTTGAAAGATGGTCGCTATCTAAAGCCCGCGCGCCGCCGAGGGAGTGTATACGCGCGCCTCGCCGCCGCGGCGGCCGATGAATTAGCGCGAGGCCCAAAGAAGCAGGCGACCTTCGATCGGCTGGCCTGCATAGCACCGCCGAGCGCGAGCGAGCGCAATGTCGCTTAATACCTCTTTGCCCCCCTCCCCGCGCGCGTCGCGCCGCGCGGTAATCTCTCTGGCTTTAGGCGAGCCCCGTAGTGAGAAAGTGAAATGCGCTTCTTTTGTACCGCTAAAGGCTGCAGCGGGCCCCGGCTAACGACCACCAACGAACGATCGCCCGAGCACCGCGGCAAATGACCGCGACAACGAACGCGTCCTTCAGACGTCCAATTATCCACGGAGCTATCTTCATCGGCTCCTCTCCTTTGCTTCTTTTCGCAGTGGCGAGCGAGACACTTGCTCTCCGCGAGCGAGATTTGAATCTTCCTTCCCCTCGGGCTTGCCATACTCCACTTTTTTTCCCTTTCTTTAACGATTATACGCTTCGCCTTCGGTACACGCAATGCACTTCGTGATTGACAGGGGGTACTTCTGCTCGTTGGAGGCCCTCCGATTGTTTTCCCGAGAAGCACCTAATTGGCGGCGGCTATTCATTTTCGATGCCTTATTCCGCGCACTTTCGGCTACAAGCGGACGAGTGACTGATTTGTGAATTGCGAGCGCTCGATGAGCGCTGGGAGGAACGGTATTCTTCAAAAGTCTAATAAATTTTTTAATTTATATATCTATAAGGAACGGCGACGCCGCGGACCCCTATAATTATGCTAATTTTTTTAATGGACAATGCCTTGCGCGCATTTTTATTAGCCTCGGTGGGTACGCTCGCGGCTTCTTTCGTAATTGCCGTTTCTAAAAATTTTGTCAATTAAAATGAAAAACTGCAATTGCCAGTGCGAGATTCCACGGGCGCGCGCGCGCGCCTGCGCGGGAATAGACTATGCAATATACGATCGTGCAATTACGCTAAAAAATATTGTTCATTAAAAAAGAAGTCTGCACTCCAGTGTACAAGTAAATATTTTCTATTTATATTAACTAATTTGAAATTGACGATTATTTTAATTGCGCTTGATAAGTCTCGCGCAAGTACAGTAAGTACGCGCCCATGCAGGTGGACTCCGGCTGCAATAAAACAAGTATTAAATTAGACGCATAAACACGTATAAAGTACGGCGCTGCGCGTGCAACTTGGAGATGTCAATTGAGGCGAGGGAATTATTATTTTCCCCCTTTCTTTCTTTTTTTTTTTTTTGTTTAATCCACCCCGCCCCGTTGAATTGTATCGATGGGGCCTACGAGATAAAAAAATTTACGACTTCCTTTTCTCTTTTACGTTGCAGGCTGGTTCTCTGTGATATCTGGAAACGGGACGACGAGCGGAGCGCGGGTCTATCGGAAAGTCGAGACGCTCGTGCGCGCCGGCGTGCCGGCCTTCCTGCTCGCCGCGCCGCTCAGGGCGTACATCCTCACACACTCGAAAATGGGTAAGTTTAACAACCACCCATACCCGACGCCGACGCGATCGCCTCGCGTAAAATACAACTTTCTAAGCGAGAACTGCGTGGATGCCGCTGCATGATTTATTCCGCGGGCAATAAGTATATCGCTGCGCCTCGACCGCTAAGGAACTCCCACAAAACTCGCCGCATTATTCATCCTTATTTTGCGCCGGGAGATCTATTATTGTACGGCGTTGACACTTGTATTTATTAGCGGAGAACAAAGATATCGCCATCGCATCCTTTTATTACGGCGCGCTTATTGCGCGTATGCGTTTTTTTTTTCTTTAAATTTTTTTGTTGTCTTTCCTCGCGAGCGTTATAATGTACACCCTTTGAATAAATTTATAAATCTCGAGTGTATCGCGAGATTTCTTAACGATTTATTTTCATTCAAATGAATCGGAGCTTTATTTTGATGAAGCTCTGCATCGCGCGTGATTTATCATGTATAAATTTTAATAAGCGATCGCGCGCTTATTTCGTGTGTGCGTTAATCGCGGGACATTTCTCATATCTCTAAACGACGTGTAATAACTAATCAATGATGCCTTTTCCGATAATGTTGTCCTCGTTATTTACTCCGAGCACATCTTTCAAAATATACATGGCGATCCGCGTATTATATAAAGCGAGCGATCATGAAGTAAAAAAAAAAAAAAAAAACGTGCGATATCCTTGATTTTCATTACATATATCCATAACGTTAGTAATTACTGGCAAAATATTCTAAAAACTTAATGAATTCTCGAGTACAATTTAAATGACGTTCTTTTTATATTTCGACTTGGATAGATAATGGGGTCATTTATTAACCGAGGGACTTAAATTACTTTCTGCTATGCGTTAGCCGGGAAAATATAGGTGTTGGTTGAGCAACTATTAAACAACCTATTGTGCGGAAGTTCCTTTCATTAAAAAGATTTTTTTTTTAATATTAAATCTCTGTTTTATCTTTCTCTGCCAGATCCGAGTAAAAACGTTTCCTTCTTTCATATTTTTAGCATCCTGCTAAGATGGATGGTAAAATATGATTTTAACGGGATTCTCAGTAGTAACAGACACTGAAGTTTTTCGTTTCGTGAATATCACTACCTCCGCATTGATAATCACGTTTTATCAGAAATTTTAATTAAAATAAAAAATCGCAGTCGTTGATAAGTGTATTTTAAGGAATATAAAAGTAACCTCTTTGGTCGTGAAATGTAAGTAACGATTATTGTACGTTTTTATTTAGTTAATTTTTTGAAAAATGTGGAAATACCGATGCGTTCATTTTATCGTTTCGTAAAGTAATTTAATTATACGTTTAATTTAAAAAAAAATCCGTGGATTGGTTATAAATTATGCAACTTAAAAGTAGCTAAACAAATCGCATCGTTTTCTAAAAAAAAAAGCAGAATAAAACCATCAGGAAAAAAGAGAATTATTCGCTATAAAAATGTTACCGAATCCTTGAAACTCGTGAAAAATATAACTCCTTTAATCGCGAAGCCTAAAAGAACATTTTTATTCATTAAATTTTTAGATACATATAAAGAAATCCTTAAATTGTTTATATAAAAGCTGCTAAACAAATCACATTGTGTTTTCTAAAAAAGAACGGAACAAAATACTCCAGAGAAATAAGAGAAATTATTTGCTATAAAAGAAAAATAGTACAACCGGATCCTTCAAACCCTAGAAAAATGTCACTCCTTCAACCGCCAAGCCTTAAAACGACACTTATATTTATTCAATTTTTTGAAAAACATGAAAATTGCAAATTTTTACAAAATATAGAAATAACTACACTTAAAGAAATCCTTGAATTGTTTATATAAAATACGTAACTGAAAAGCTGCCAAACAAATTACATGACGTTTCCAAAAAAAGAACGGAACAAAATAATCCAGAGAAAAGAGAAATGATTCGCTATAAAGGAAAAATCGCAACGGAATCCTTGAAAGCCAGGAAAAATGTCACTCTTCGAATCGCGCGGCCTAAAAGGACAGGCTCGCGCTCAGCGAAGAAAGGAGCGCGCGAGTGATACGGATAGCTATTGGAAGATTTATTAGTTTAAGAAATTTGGCATGCCTCCGTCGCACGCGAAACATCCAGTACACAGGAGCGCCTTTGCAATCGGTATTGCGTCAATTCCTCCCGTCACGAGTTAGTCTCGTTGTTGTACCGGCGCTCGCTCGCTCGCTCGCCCATAAAGCGCGCCTGGCACTTTTTGCACACTCTCGCCGCACGCACACAATGCATCCGCGCCAGTACGAGCAAGAGAGAGAAACGATCGCAGGCGCGCGCTCGATCGAAAAAGGCGAACCGCAATCGATTTCGCGATCGGTCGCGCGCACAGCCCTATTGAGAATGTCAGGTCGCGGCGATAAATACGCGGCGTACGTGGCGCATTGCGCGAGCGGACCGCGGCGCTCTTGACCCGAATGCACGTGCGAGCGGCCTCGGCGCGCGAAACTGCTGTAGCGTGAAATTGGTCAGTAATGCGAGAGCCCCGTATATAAACGCCGCCCAGCGGAGATTCGCACCTCCCTTTTTCTCCCCCGACGCTAATTTTCGCGTAGGCTAACTCGCCCCTCCCCCCGGCGCGTTTCTCGCTTTGCCCGCGATTCGATAGAATTATCGTGCGAACATTCGGCCGCAAGGCTCGCGCTCGTGCGGTTTCCGAAGCGGTAACTGATTTCCTTGCATCCTCCTTGTGGTTTTTGCGAATTTTTACACTCGGTCGGTTTAATGGGCGCGCGGGGCTCGCGAAATAAAAGGAGCTTTCGGGGAATTTGTTTGCACGGACGGGCCGAGTGAAAATAACAACGATAAGGAGGCGGAGGCAGCCTTTATAATAAGAGACATGCGTGTGTAATGAGATGCAGTGAAGACAAATTGAAGGGTCTGCTGAGCGACCGCAAAACGCCGACGCGGACATTGTGAATAATAACAAATTAATGAAACAATTATTAGACGTGTAATTAAAGTAAAAAAGGCGCTTTTTTATATAGAATGATTGCAACCCTGCCGAAAAATTAAGGAGCTTTTAGGCACGATATGCTAAATCTTGTGTTCAGTGGGCAGATTCTATATATACACTGAAAAAAAATTTGTTAAATTTTAGGAAATGATTTACTTGAATAGTACTTATTAAATATTTCTTTGAATCAAGTAATAATTTCATTAAAACTAAATGAATTTATTTGTTTCTAAATAAATTTAGTAGCTTCAAAAAAAATAATTGTTTGACTCAATAAAATATTTAATAAGTACTATTGAAGTAAAGCATTTCATTAAAATTAACAAATTTTTTTTCAGTGTATAACATGTATTTTGAGCATATTTGGAGGTTGTAGCGTGACGCTATATAGACATAAATATGCTCTAAATTCTACTAAACTTTTAATCTGTTTTAATTCTGTTGTTTAATTCATAACGTCAAGCCTTCAATTTAATTTATAACTATAATATGCCAAGCTATCACAATAGATTATGTTCGAAAAGCCTATA
This sequence comes from Sycophila sp. Sp_5, assembly GCA_018906775.1. NCBI lineage: Eukaryota > Metazoa > Arthropoda > Insecta > Hymenoptera > Eurytomidae > Sycophila > Sycophila sp. Sp_5. The sequence continues at coordinate 882,465 of JACCID010000004.1, forward strand.
GCTAAAAGTTAGTTACAACAACTTAAATGATGCTTAATTTTCCGGCAGGGAAACTTTACAAAAATTACTTAAATTAGTCTCTAAATAATGAATAAGTGACATGCACATCAAATAAAAGATTATAAGTCGCACGAATAATTATTATCAGTGTAATTAAAATAAAAGTTGCGTTATAATTTTTAAACAACAATTTCAAACTTTACAGAAATTATCTAAATTACTCTTTAAATATGTAATATTTAGAGTAAACGTGTAATAAATAATTAATAATTAAATAAGTGAATATACGATTTGATAAATCGTTCATATATTGAATAAGTGAACGACTCATCATATGTATACAATTATTATTGTATATTCACTCATTCGTGTTTAGACAGTAAGTCTCCTTTTTTATTAAATTTTAATTCACCGTAGTTATTATTTGTGACTTGAATAGATTCAACGTGCGATAGAAAAAATCCATAAAATTCGATTACAGCCGTGAAATTTATCTTTTTAATCTTCAAATAAAGTAGGCAGAAGATTCCAGCGTAACTGTTCTTTGGAATCTCACCGACATGAGAATCAGAAAGTAATAAATGTCTGTTAATATAAAATTTTATTGAAAATTAATCCCATCTTAAAAAGATGCATTTATAGTGCGACATATAGTGGGCTCGCTTTAGCGCGACGACCAGGTTCGATTCGAAGCAAAGGGAGACGCTGCCTTTAAAGCGTGTAAGCAAATGAGAAAATCGTTATACGGACATCGATAAACAGTTATACAGTACGTGGAGCCCGTACAGCTCATCATCCGGTTCAGCATTTATCCTATTAGTCCGACTCCCGAGCTGGAGTATTTTTATCCGCAGAGACAATGAATGCATTTGAAAAGAAGCAGAAAGCCGACCCACGTAATTATCATAGTCGCGCACACTGCCGGCGGTTCTTCCCTCGAAGATGAATGACCGCTGTTATTCTGCCTAAGGCGCGTTATCTCCTAGTACATCTTTTTTTAACATAAATTGAATGATTATGAAGAATAATATGTCATCGCCACGAAGAATTAAATATAACATGTTGTTAAAAGCGCATTTACGATTTTTATTTTTTCTTTAACCGACTTTGTTATTACAATGATTAATATAATTAACAGAATTATCTCTCGAGAAAAATTGCTGTGTACTTATTCAAACACAATTAAAGTATCCACTGTATTATTTCTTAATTTTAAGAATATTATTTTTATTTATTTTAAGTGTACAACAACAAAATAAATATAATAAAATTAATTTAAACATTTGTTAATAAAAATAGCTGGGATTACCTCAAGTAACTATATCGAGAACTATATAAAATATAACTATAATTATAACTGCAACAGGTAATATTAAAAAGTTCTTTAAAAATGAAAAAAAAAATGTTAATTATCGTCAAAAAAAAATTGTTTATTAAAAAATTGCTGGGATTACCTCATATGTAAATATATCCAGACCTATATAAAATATAATTATAAATAGTAACTATAATTATAGTAACTGCAACACATAATATTAAAAAGTTCTTTAAAAATGGAAAAAAAAATGTTAATTACCGTAAAAAAAATTGTTTATTAAACTGTTTATTAAATTGTTTATTAAAACAGCTGGGATTACCTTAAAAGTAACTATAGCGAGAACTATACAAAATATAGCTATAAATAGCGACTATAACTGTAACTGTAACAGATAATATTAAAAAGTTTTCTATAAACTAAAAAAAAAAGTTTATTTATCGTAAAAAAATTTGTTTGTTAAAAAATTACTTATATTAACTCATAAGTAACTGTAGCGAGAACTAAACAAAATATAACTATAAATAGTGGCTATAATTATTATATTATAATATATATTATATATACTATAACTATAACACGTAATATTAAAAAGCTCTTTAAAAATTAAAAAAAAATATGTTTATTAAAAAATAGCTGGGATGATCTCAAAAGTAACTATAATTATAACTATAACAGGCAACATTAAAAAAAGTTTTTTAAAAATAAAAAAAAATGTTAATTATTATAAAAAAAAAAGTTACCGAAGAATAGTGGGGATTCTGATGTAAGTCGATGTTTAAGGAATGACCTACTCCGAAACTAAAACAGTTTCATTCTCACAGGTAAATTTATGCAAAACCTTATGTAAGCCCCTTACGAACACGAAGAAGGTTACCGAAAGCACCTCGCTGCATTCTCACCGAACAAATGTGTTACCGAACTTACATAAGCCACTTTTCACAAACAAGGAAATAAAATTAAGTCTCCCCGAAGCATCCCTGCAAATTAATGCGGCCCATTGAATCCCGCGACAACGAATTACAAAAATTTATATAAACGACCGCTCGGCTTCGCTTGCAGAGAACGGCAATCTGCGGGCGCACTACACGAAGACGACGATCCGCGCCGGTGAGGTGCTCCGCCTGGTAGCGATCTTCCAGGACACGAGGCGCTGCAGCTCCGTGTCCTTTAACATCGCGGGCAGCTCGTCCGAGCGCGACCAGTACGCCCAGTGCCTCGACGCTCATGGTCGCGAGGTCTTTGCGCCGCTGTCGGCCCGAGGCGAATTTTACGCCGTCTGCCAGAACGACGGCTCGTCCGGCAGCATCGACACGGGCAGCGACGCCCTCCTCTACAAGGTATACACAACGACCGACCGCTAAAGCGTTTCTTTATTTTTTTTTTTTTTAATTCTTTTTTTTTTGCGGCGCTCGCGCGCATAATAAGTGCTCATTAGCATATTTTGCTATACGGAGAGAAGCGCGCGCTTAATCAATTTTAAATCGTGAGCGTTGTGAATGAACGTTTGCTCCTTTTATTTTTTTTTCATTATTTTAATCTTATCGGGTAATAATATCACCTGTCTGCGAGGTGGATTCCAGTTTATTTTGAATTTTACTTGAGATGAATTTAAACCTACTGGCGGTTATTCGCCGTTACTTGTTAGTGGCGGCCGAGGATTCGACCTGTGCAAATGTAGAATAAACCATTGGTTCCTCGAATGCTTGTGGAATTTTCCAATTAAATTTCTTTCTTAATATGTTTGACGTAAATCTTACTGAGGGAGTTGGATTGCAAAAGGCTTAATTAACGTAATACATATATTTGTAATTTATTTAGAATGTTTTAAATTTTAAAGTAAAAAAGAATCAATGGCTCGAGCATGTATTAAAATACCTATGTATTTTAGAAATAACGAATTAAAAAAGATGTGTAAAATACAATTGAAATATTTCATTGAATACAGTTTAAATTTTGCTTGTAAAATATATTTTTTTATGAATTATATTTAAGCTCGAAATAAGTAATTTAATACATAATTATTGTCGAATTATATTCTTGAACTTGTATAGATATAATATTTAAATTCTAAATAAACCGTATAATATATACAGATTAACGCCTGCTTGATACATTGATAACAATATGAACTTTATAAAAATGAGTTCAGAAGTCTACATTAAAATAACAAAATTACGTTCATCATTATATTGAACAATTTAAATAAATTCATTAAATATTTATAAACAATAAGTACAACCGGTACATTTTAAAGCAACAATTTCCAATCGCTTCAATTAAAAACAAAAAGTTATTTAACACTTTAAGACTTGATTTTTCTCCTGTATGAAAAAATTCTGAAAAAATCCATGTCTTCTATCATCATTTTTTAGTCAATTTTTTTTAAGCTTCTTTTATTTTCTTTAATGCTTATTTTTTCAACCTCTATGAAATCTAGAATAATTTCAAGTTCCCCCATTATTTACTTATTTATTACAGTAAAAAATTATTTACTTTATCTGATCTATACGAGTTTACTTTTAGCTATCACAAATATGTTTTGCAAAATTAAAAAATAAATAAATAAATTCTATACCATTTCAATGTACACCAGGTCTGAAAAAGTTAAAAAAAAAAGTAGAATTATCGCTAGTAACGATAAATATTTTGTAGAATGACAATAACGCCTTCTCGCAATTTTTAGCTATCACAAATATGTTTTGCAAAATACAAAAATAAATAAATAAATAAATTCTATATCGTTACAATGTACACCAGGTCTGAAAAAGTTAAAAAAAAAAGTAGAATTATCGCTAGTAACGATAAAACCTTCGTGCAATAACGCCTTCTCGCAATTTTTAGCTATCACAAATATGTTTTGCAAAAATCGACAATAAATAAATGAATAAATAAACAAATAAATTCTATAACATTTCAATGTGCACCAGTTCTCAAAAGATTTAAAAAAAAGTAGAATTATCGCTAGTAACGATAAAACTTTCGTGCAATAACGCCTTCTCGCAATTTTTAGCTATCACAAATATGTTTTGCAATATTTGACAATAAATAAATAAATTCTATAACATTTCAATGTATACGAGTTCTGAAAAGATTTAAAAAAAAAAGTAGAACTATCGCTAGTAACGATAAAACTTTCGTAGGATGACAATAACGCCTTCTCGCAATTATATAACTGTAGGTGCACCATCTAGCGAGGCGGCAGCTACCTCTGCGCGTAAGACTGATAGCGGGGCCGTTGCCGGTGCCGTTGCCCCGCGAGTACGGTGGCTTGATGCAGCTTGAATCGTCGACACGCGGCCCAATTGTATTGGGCTGTCTCGTGCCCGAGACGCCCGTGTACAATCCCGAGATGCTTGAACTACTTGTCACGGGGAATAGCGCACCCAGGGTCAGGCGGGCCCGCCTCGGCTATCCGTCCGAGGCGAGGCTCTTGGCCTCGCCCAAGATGCAAAGACTTCTAGCCGCCTGCAGGTATGCAACTTTTAACACAAATATTCCGTTCCTTCGGTTATCCATCCTAATGCGTTGTACCGTTCAATTGGTACATTACTGCTCTTTATGAAAGAAAAAATTGTGCTTTATTATTATTTTTTTTATCATTTTTGTAAAGTAGATTTTCGATATGGAGTTTGACTATGTACTCGCGTTACTATGATGCACTGACCTTTAAATTAAATTCTTATTAGTTGCGTTTTCTGTTTCTTTTTTTTCAACAATAATTTTTATAAAATAAACTCTTCTAATAGAGTTTGATTAGATATTCACATTACTATAATGCGCAGACCTTTAAATTAAATTCTTATTAGTTGTATTTTCTGTTTCTTTCTTTTTTTTTTCAACATTAATTTTTATAAAATAAACTCTTCTAATAGAGTTTGATTAGATATTCACATTACTATAATGCGCAGACCTTTAAATTAAATTCTTATTAGTTGCATTTTCTGTTTCTTTCTTTTTTTTTTTAACATTAATTTTTATAAAATAAACTCTTCCGATAGAGTTTGATTTGATACTTCATGTTACTATGATGCACTAACAGATTTAAAAGTAAAGTATTATTAATTACGATTTTTCTTTCTTTTCGTTTTAATATTAATTTTTATCAAGTAAAGTCTTGATGTAGAGTTTAATTTGACTCTCTCATTATTGTATTGACAAATTTTAAAATAAATTATCATTATAATTGTGTTTTTCCTTTGTTTTTTGTTAAATATGTCATTTTTTATAAAATAGAGTCTTGATAGAGTTCGATTCGATACTCACATTACTATGATGCACTAATAGATTTTAAATTAGCGGAATATATTTAGATAGACCTAAAATGATAGCAGCTGCATTTTAATGCATCATTATTAATGCAAAAAGAAATAAATCGTGTGCCACTTTGTCAAAAGAATTCACCTGTCTGTCTTTCCTGTATTAGCAAGTAGCGTACTGGACTTACATTCTGCGACTCAGTATTTTAAACACGTGCCGAACATAATTTAAATTCCCTTCGAACACTTTTAGCATTTTTTTCGTACGACTACCGTGTGCATAACAGAAAGAAATTCCCTCTCGAGCTGTCATTGAATTTCTATTCGACGAGAAGTATTGAACATACAAATTCGTGCATTTCGAAAGTAAAAGAAATGGATCTTTTCACTTTTATGCAAAGCAAAAGCACCAGTCACGGAATTCTGAATGCAACATCTTTTCTTGGCCTCTTAATCTATAAAAACATTAAAAATAATGCTATTATTAATGAAAAAATATATATATTGAATTCATAGGACAATAGTTGCGCAAAATTGTCATTTAAATTTTGTTTTTTTTTTCACTTTTACCAGGGTAAAATTCTTTACCTAATAATTTAATGACTATTGAGTCTGTTGGTCAGCTAAAAACCTCTTTACGTTTGTTTCCTTGTAGTTGTTAGTGTAGTTTGTAGTAAATAGTTTAAGTTTATTTTGGAATGTTTAGTTACATCGAAGTTTGTACTTAAGAGGGTCCGAAAGCCAATTCAAAATTCAAATTTCGCGCCATAATATAATTGACGACAAAGCAATTAATTTTTTGTAAGAAAGAGCTCAAATGAAATATTAAAAACCCTTGCCTTTCAGGTAGATAACGATCTTTTATTTATTTTATCTATTATTTTCTAAAGTTCCAAGTTCGTATAACAATACCTTGATGAAAGAAGTTTGAATAACGTAAAAAAGTCGTCATCGTTTTGATAAAGGAACTTGGAAGTTTAGAAAATAATAGATCGTTATCTAACGGAGGGCACGCATCTCTTGTTATTTCGACATTTCATTTATACTCTTTGTTATAAACAAATTAATAGTTTTCTCGTCTGCTACACTGCCGGTCATAAGTTTGGAAACATTTCGTTCGGATTTCGAAATATATAGTGTTTCCAAACTTTTGGCCGGCAGTGTACACTGAGAGAAAAAACTTAATAAAAATTGATATTGTGATTAGGAAAGGAGCGACAGTCTTGACAAGCGAGAAATTTTAGAACGAAAAATAGTAATTTGTAATACACAAAGTAGCAATTTTTATTATTAAAATAGTAGTTTTTACAATTTCCGTAGAAAAAATTACTATTTTTCATACGAAAAATATTCTGTTAAGACTACCACTCCTTTCTTAACTACAATAGCAATTTTTATTAAGTTTCTTTCTCTCAGTGTATATTATAGCGCGAAATTTGAATTGTGAATTGACTCTGAGCCCCCTTAAGCGCTCTTCGGTCCGTCGAATGGCTGTTAAATAAACAAATTCATAAACATCGATAAAAAATGTTGCAGTCGAGCAGTGGGAGACCGCGCAACAGAGCCACGGGTAGCCCCGCAGAAGCTGCGCACGGAGGACGAGAGCCTGAAGGAGATGCACCTGAAGAAGATAAAACCCAAGCCGGAGACGAAGCCTATCCTGCAGAGCTTGCGCGAGAGCCTGGAGCAGCTGAAGAAACCCGCAACCCTCGGCAGCACGAGCAACAACGACAGCAGCCTCGGCGGCGCCCGCGAGCCCAAGATGACCGACAGGAGCCGGAGCACCAACACCAGCGGCGCCGGCGGCTTCCTCGAGCGCATCAGCAAGCTGCGCCAGGCCAGTCGCAGCCGCAACCCCGCGAAAAAGTCGGCCTCCTTCACCTTCGCCGTCAGGCCGGAGATCGGCATGAAAGCCGCGCAGAAGTACTCGAGCCTCGAGCAGTCGGAGTCCGGCGGCCAGGGCCAGGCGGGCGGCGGCGGCGGCGGCTCCAAGCAGCCCGTGCAGCGCTCGGTGTCCACTAGCGTGCTCGAGGTGACGGGCGACTCCGGGCGCACCGTCGAGCTCCAGCCGGACTACTCGCGCGTCCGGGACAGCCTCGTCCCCGCGACGCCCCCGCCGCCCCCGGTGCCGACGCCCCCCGCCAAGCCCGACGAAATCTACGCGGAGATCTGCGAGAGCCACGTGCCCGCGCCGCGGGCGCCCAGCCCCGCCAGGTGCACCGGGAGTCACCACGTCATGGCCAGGATAAAGATACTCGTGAAGGACGAGAGTCCGCGCGAGATGCTGGACGTGCGGAGGACCGACAGGAAGTACGTGAACTCGATATTCGTGACGAGCAGCCACAGCCATCAGCTCGACTCGATCGTCGCTCCCGAGGAGGATATTATTTATAACACGGTCTTCTGACCTTATTAAAGGTCCTCGTATTTAAGCGCTGCTTCCTCCTCGCTTCTATCCTCTTTCTTTTCTCTTCTGAAGGGGACAATTGCAATTCTTCGCGGAGACAGACGAGTACGAAATAGTCAAAATAATTGAGAGTCAGTTGATCTTCTTTGCATTGATTATTGGCAAACGAATTTTGCGGTCCGCGAAGCTGAAAACTTCTTATGAATCTTCGAGAAGCGCAGCCTTGTTTTATGTACTTCGCAGCTATCTATTAACCCACTTATAAGATGTTAATCACAGAAGCAAAATTTCGATCGATTTTCGATGTAAATATGATTGTCAGTAAAAAAGAATTTGCGAGTATGTTTGCTAGTGTTATGGTCGTAATTACCTACGTGATATTAGCAAATTAAAATTGTAATAAGTTCAGTGCCTGTATTCTAGGATATAAACGATTTTTTTTACAAAATTCTTGAATGTAATCCTGTAACAGCGAGTTTCTTGTACAAACTCTGCAAGTGTAAAAAATACAATGTAAAAATTGCATTATCTTAGAATTTTTATAGTACAACCTACTGAAAAACGTCATGGTGCTTTGTAAATACTCTGTTGTTTTACATCGTACTAACAGTTACATATACTCAGTTGCTAAGTTTATAAACGAATCTTATAAAAGATTCTATAAATAAAGAAATCAAACTTAATTTGTTATACTGATTCATTTCAATTTTATTTTAACGATTTCTTTTTATTTCTCTTCAAACCTTTTCTGTGCGAAATATTTTTTTTCTTTGGAATAGATGACAAAACTTTTTTCTTTAATTTTGGATATTCATCTATGGCTTTCTTCATCACATCTATTGCTTTTTGACTATTTTGATCCAGCGTTAGTTCAAGAGAATTGTCTAAGTATTTTCCAGAAAAGTTTTTCGGGAATAACGGTTTATCTAGAAGCTTAGTTAATTGACTTCTTTTTGCTTTGAGTGATCTTCTCATATCAGCCATTTCCTTGACTTCTATATTATCGCCACTAAAAAAATATTTAATTAATACAATATAATAAATACTTTAATTCACGAAACTTACAACTCATCCTCGTCTAAAACAAGATCCATTTCTTTAGCTGCTTTGTGATACCATCCTTTTTGAGAATTTTCTCTTCTACAGGTCAACTCAAGTTTATCTATTTCTCGAGCAAGATGTACCCTTTCCTTTACAGCAACAAGTAATCGATCAACAACAGGAAATGTTGGCAAGTCTTCAGCTGAGTAATAAAAATAATTTTAGTAAGGCATATATTTTATGTGTTATAATTTAATTTTACTTATACCTACTTCGATTTAAAGTTTTGCATAATCGGCTATAGTATTGTTTTTCGGATGGTTCCATTATTAAAACTGTTATGCCTTCCTTTTGTGCTCTAGCAGTCCTACCACTTCTATGAACATAACTCTATAAAAAGCACAAAAATATTAAAACAATTCATTTAAATACAGTTGCAATATATTAATATTTACAAAAGCTTACTTCCGATGTTCTGGGAACTTGATAATGAATGACGTGTTCTATTGAAGGTATATCTAAACCTCTTGCAGCTACATCAGTAGCTATCAAAAGTCCACTGTCATCCGCTTGAAACCTTAAAAATTAGTGAATTATTAAAACATTTTCTATAAAAATAATTTTTCTTTTTCGGTGAATGTGGTCTCACCTTTCTAAATTTTTTAACCTTTGTCTCTGTGGCATACTAGCATGCAAAGGTAATGGTTTACAATTTAAAATTCCAAATAAAGTTGCTAGCCTTTTAACACATCCTATACTATTGCAAAAAACTAAAGTTCGTCCAGGATGTCTTTTTAAGAAATAGTAAAGATAATAATCTTTGTGATCTATGGTACAAGCTATTCTGCATTCAGTTAGATTACCCGTAGTACCTATCTCCAATAAAAAAAAAAAGAAATATTTCATAAGTATTATTTTTTAATGATCTTTTATAATATAAATGAAATAGTCATTTTTACCTGTTCCCTTAGTAACATCTATAATTTTAGGATTTTTAACTCTTAACATTTCGATAACTTTCTGTAACTTTTGGCCAGGTGTCTGTTTAAATATTTTTGATTTTGAATATCTAATTTTTTTTCTTTGCAAATATTCAGGAATATCGTGCACCATGGTCAGAGTTGCTGAAAATACAAAAGTTTGACGTCGTTTCACTTTAGATTCCTTGGCATTGATTCTTTCTATAATATTATGAAGTTCTGCAAAATGCCCTTTTTCTAGCATTCTGTCTGTTTCGTCGATGACAAGATACCTATTACAGAGAATAATTTTTTTTATTTATACAGTTCAAAGAAAATTATACAATTAATATAATCTAATACTCATACCTTATCGAATCAACTTGACTTAAGTGAGAATTTCCCTCGTCTATTAACTCCCACAATCGGCCTGGGGTTGCTATTACAATATCTGGTCCTTTACTAAGAATCCTTTCTTGTTTGACTGCTGCCATTCCACCAACAATCACTGCAATCTAATAATAAAATCTTAAATACTCCACAATTAATAAATCACATTTTCATTTTTAAAAAAACTTACTTTTATATCGGTATATTTTGATGCAGATGTTAAGTGATCTTTTATTTGAATTGCCAGCTCTCGAGTGGGAGTTAATATAAGAGCATACAAAGGACTTTTAGACTTGACATCAGCGTCGGAATCTAACTTGATATTATTAACAACACGAACTAACCCAATTCCATTTTTATCGACTTGACCTACATCCTCTTGCATAGACTCATCATAATCCGAACTGTTGCTTTCATCGTCACTATCATCAATGTCCATTTCATCTTTGTTCAGTTCTTTAAACTTCCCGCTAGTACTTGCTATTGTCTTTCCCTGTTTCTTCTTCAGCTCCAAAATGCCATTCAACAAAGGAATTCCAAAGGCTAAAGTCTTACCGCTACCAGTTTCTGCTGCACCTAAAATATCTCTTCGTCCTAAAATTGCAGGAGGCAGGGCCAAAGCTTGAATTGCTGTCGGTGTATGAAAATTTTGCTCCAGCAATGCTTTCGATATAACAGCAGGTACACCCAAAGCACTCCACCCATTTTCTAGTCCTGAATAATTATTCTCTGAGTCCATTGATACCATTGTATATTGACGATTGACTGTTTATTTATCTTAATTAAAAAGAATAGTATAATCTCTATTTATCATTCTAACCTATACTAAACGTGTCATCCAAGTGCCGACCATGTGGAATTGTGTACAACTGCCAAGGCGACGTGCGTCGGCAAGGAGAGAAGTAAAATTTTCTACCTTACCAACATTCAATGAAACGATGAGAGAATATATGAATTGCGATCATCAATGAAGTTGTAAATCAGCTGACCATCTGCCGCTTACGTTAGCAGCAAATAGTAACATGAATATATATAGTAATTTTCAGCACAATGTGTATAAAATTTAAATATTGAATTTCCCTATTGAAAGGATCTTATAAAACTTCATAAAGTGGTGTAAAAACTGCATAAAAAATGATAAATAATTTATCGGATTTTATAAAATTTGCATAATTTTTATAGTATTTTATAAGATGATTTCCATGAGGTTGTTTATTTTTATTTAGTCATTACAAAACTCTTTTATTAAAGTATGAATAAAAAAATTATACAATTATTAAATAAATGTGAACAAAATTTCGATACACATTTAATTATTACATTCAATTATACAATTAAAAAAAATTATGATTCCAGTTTTTTTCTTTTTCTTTTGTTTAAAACTAATAAATAGCTTGAAGTATTACGTCTAGAAAGTACTCAGTGAACAAAAAATTCAAAAATCATTATGTAAATTAAAAAATAAATTATTTAAAAGAAGGGCGCAAATTGTTTAAGCGCATTTAACGAAAATCGATAACATGTAACGTCGAAAAAGCGTTTTATTTTCGGAAGTTCTTTTGCACAGTCGCAATTCACGCGCCTCAACTTTTTCATTAAAAACGAAATTCCTTGTAGGTCAAGTTATGTTGATTGTAAAATTATACGTTTTAATTTTATTTCAAAATTACGCCGAGTCGATTGTAATAAAATCAGTACCAGAAAAAAATGTTGTTTTAAGCAACAACAAAATTAACAATTTGATCGAAAGTTACTTTGGAAATTGCGTATCCATCACTCTGCTGTACACAGAAGATTTGTTTCCACAATTTTTAAAGTACGCCGAGATTCTGAATTCTTTATCACGTCACAGAAGTTTGCAGATTCTTACGAAAAACGTCAATAGGAACCGACAACTTCGAATTATTACGCATTCTTGCATCGCAGTGTTCTCGGACACTCAACTGACGTTGCGACACCTCAGTGCCTGGCTAAACGTTATAAACGTACTTTGGTACTACAAAACACGGATTTTGATCGTCGTGGGCGACCATTACGATTCCGACCATTTTTTGGGAAATTTTTCCTACGCCACGTACAAAGAAGACTTGGTGAACGCCTTATTGATGAGTCCGCGCAGCGAAATGGGACTGCGCGTGTGCTCCTCGTCCAGGGAAGCCCAAGTGATCAACGTAACTTCTTCTAAAGGTTTGGAAAATTTGCGCAAGCCTTGTGGGGTGGATTTGCACGGCGAAAGTGTACCGGCGAGCTTGATAATCAATCCACCGTTGGCTGAGATTAAAAATCCTAAAGCAAATTATTCCGTCATTTATGACAATGAAACTTATGATATTGATTCGGTCAAAGGGGCAAAGGTGAAAATTATGGAATTGATAAGTGATTGGTTTAATTTTACCGTGGACGTGATCGAATCGAAACGAGCAGCGGACGTTTCGTCACCTCGTGATTATTCTGGTAGAATTAAGATTTTTATTAATTTAGAAGCTATTGGTTTCATAACCAACGAGAATATAGTAAACGATTATCCGATCCTGTATCAACAGACTTTGTCTCTGAGTATTGGTAGATCAAAGTTCCGTAAAAAAATTGTCAAGTACTTCAACATTTTTTCCCGAACAGTGTACGGGACGAGCGTGACTTTTGGAATTCTCTCTTTAATCGTGTGGTTTTTAATATTGAAATTTCTAAAGAAACTGCCCGATGGCATCTACGATCAATTTATTACCACTACTGAAATACTGCTCTTTTTTTTGACAAATCGATCTTTTCGGTGAGAGTTTTTGTCATACGTACTTAAATAAAATTAAATTAATTCTTTTTTCACCCTAAATTATCATCCATCCATTTTATTGAACTATATGCATTCATGTAAAATCATATTTTATTGTCTAGACTTATTTTACTTTCTGGAAACACTCTATTCTTCCAAGACACATTCCATTCTTCCAAGAAACATTCTATTCATTCAAGATACATTTTAACTTCTGCAGACACATTCTATTCTTTGAAGATACATTTTAAGTTCTGCAGACACATTCTATTCTTTGAAGAAATGTTTTAGCTTCCAGAGACACATTCTATTCTTCCAAGATACATTTTAGGTTCTGCAGACACATTCTATTCTTTGAAGAAATGTTTTAGCTTCCAGAGACACATTCTATTCTTCGAAGACACATTTTAGCTTTTGTAAACATAATTTTTCTCTCATTACTTGTGTCCTTTTACTTATACCGAATTTATATACATTTCTCAAAGTAACATACCTATTTCTAGGAAAGCATCTACAGTACCTGAAAAGATCTTGCTTTGGTCTATTGCGATAGCTAGTTTTGTCTTTTTAAGCGTTCTAGAGTGTAATTTAATAAACATGTTCAACGAAATAAACATATACGACGAATTTGACGACATGAAAACTTTTTTAGACTCTAATATGTGTATCATATTGTCCCATAGAAGTCTGATGGACTACTTCAATTTTTTAAAATGCTACGACGACGAGATCTTCTGCGATTTCATAAAAAAAATCAAGAGTTCTGATACTATTGTCCCTTTACATCACAAATTCGTCAACAATTTTGAAGATGTCATTTCCAAATCCGGATGCGCCGTGCTTAGCCATACGGCATACGCGCGGAAAGAGTACGCACTTAATTTAATCAAGAGCAACGGGGATCCCAAGTTCGTGCTTTTGCCCCATTACGTTCCGAATATGAAAGATATTCACGTGGGATTTCCAATGTGGAGGAAATTGAGATTTTTTCCCGAAATCGAGAGGTTCTACAGCAGATTGAGGGAGAATTATTTAGTCCTCTACTGGTATTACAAATCTCAGCTGGACGTCGAGGACAAGCGGATATTCGAAGAAGAGAATTCCAAGAAGATCCACGTATTTCAGATTAAAGAGATGATTCTTATCTTTATCATATGGGGCATTGGTGTCGCCTTAAGCTGCAGTGCATTTTTCATTGAAGTTTATGCGAGACTTTTTATTATCCACTGTAAAATTGCGTTTCAACTGTCGAAGACGTGTGCGCTGTGGTTGAAACAAAAAATTAAACTTCTCGCGCGCTTATATATTTATTTATCGAAGAAAAAATCAAGGGGCTAAAAAATCCTTAAGTACAAAAATGTTGAAGTACAATATAAACTAAATTTAAATACATAGGCTATTTAAATCGTCAACTGATAATATACATTTTAGCAAAAAAAAAAAAATTTCGTCGTGCTATTGGGAAATAAAATTGCACAAGCACACGTCGACACCCTTTTAAGCTAAAAGCTTATATGGTTTTAACAATATTGATTGTATATCCCATCACTTTTATTTTGCACAGAAAATGTGAGAATCATAAATAAAATCTATATCGCACATGTCAATCTGCATTGTTATTGCGTACGATGATTACTAATGGTCTTTTCACGCATCCTTGACCTTCTATAGTTATAAAATCAGAACAGGTCAACGTAACCGATTGCGAAATTAACTCGTACTTCGCTGGATAATTCTGACGTAACGATATTTCTGCCTCGTATGATTCAGCGGAAAAGGCTTATTTCCCATCGAGACATTTATTTTCAGCTTTCTATCGGAACATTTCTTTTGACTATGAATCAAGATAAATTAGAATTTATTTTATAACGTTAACGGAGTAATGTAAAATTTTTTTCCCCGAAAATTTCTTTTAAATACGTTAAACATTAATGAAACGTTAATGTAATTTTCATTACATTTTATTTATTTTGTTGAATAATTTTTATTTTGTTAATTCATTTTAGACACCAATTTTGTCCAATTCGTTGAACAAAAAAGTCATGAATGACTCTGATCTTTGATGATTTTTATGTAATGCAATAAAGTTTATTTCATTTTTATTCTATAATAAAAAGTTTACGAGGTGCTTTCACAATCTGAATGCATATGAAACAGAATAACACTGTTGCTTCATGTAAGTATACGAATCAAAATTTATTAATATTTTCAAAAATGTATATACATTGTAATTTTACTTCTACAATTACACCATCTTAATGTTCTAACTGAATTCAATATATTGATTCTAACTACTATAGTCCATACTCAACAAACAAACAAAAAAAATCAATAAAAATCCATTAAATCAATAAAATTAATAAAATCAATAAGCTCAATAAAGTCAGCAAAATGACGAAAAAAGGGCACATTAATTAAGAGGACCAATTTAAGTTAAATTGAAAAAAATACACTTTCCAGTATAATAACGAAAATTGTATTGATTACTATTTATTATTCAAACTTTTTACACTTCATATAATTTAAGCTGTTTATAAACTATTAAGACCCATACAGTGCTCTTTATCTCTACTATTATTCCATCAAAAATATTAAAAAATTTTAATTATTTGTTCACTTGCCATAACTTTTTGTCCAGTACGATGACTTATATATGTGTCACCAGACGAGGCTTAAATTACTCTTCACAAATCAGATGTAACGGATCATTTTTCTAAAAAAAAAATAAGAAAAAAAATTATTGTAGACATTTACGTGCAAAATATTAGACAATCACTAATATTTTCCACGTAAATGTCTACAATAATTTTGCAAAATATTAGTAATTGACTAATATTTTACACGTATATGTCTACAATAATTTTTTTCTTAATTTTTTCAGAAAACTGTGAGTAATTGTATTAGTAAAAATATTAGTAATTGTCGAATATTTTGCACGAAAGCATCGATTCTGCAGGTCCAACAGCTGAGTATCATAACTGGAAAGCTCGGGCTATTAGCACACAATAAGTCGCTCTGTAGCGTCGCGTGCAAACCTCTCTCGCAACTAATAGGCGTCGCGGAGCGGTGACAGCGGCTGTTGCAAAAATGCCGCCTGAAATCGGAGCGCTCGCCTGTCATCCGGTTTTTTCGCGCGAAATTCGGCGAGCCGGGCGCGCGATCAATCTACGCCGGTCGGCCACTGGCGCAACACACCGCCTCTCCTTTCTTTGCCCCCGTGAGGCGGGCACACCTCGAGCGCTTTCCTGCGGCTCCGAGGCGAGGGTCCCTACATGTTGCGCAAACGGCGATGCCCAGCCGCGTGAGATCGATGTGCGTACATTACGCGGCGGCAAAAGCCACGCGGACACGGCAAGTGCGCTGCAGGTTCATTGAAGGTCATTGCCGCGACGGCCGAGAGATCGGGATGAAAGGCGCGCCGTGAGACTCGCGGAGTGCCGATCTTTCGAGGATACTTGCCTTTTTGGCCGATTTTTGGATAGGATTTTTTTTATGGATTTTATGCCGCTTTCTTTAGTTGCGTCGCTTTCGTGTTATTCGATTCAAAGGGTTTATGTTTAAATCTTGAATTGGTGTACCTATATTTATTTATTTATTTATGTATTTAAAGTAAATATGTAGATAAATAAAGTACTCTTAGAGAAAAAAAACTTAATAAAAATTACTATTATGATTGGGAAAGGAGTGACAGTCTTGACAAGAAGAAATTTTAGTATGGAAAATAACTATTATTAGTACTCAAAATAGTAATTTTTAAAATTTCGGATATTAAAAATTACTATTTTGCAAATATAAAATTCTCACTTGATAAGACTGTCACTCATTTCCTAACCACAATAGCAATTTCTATAAAGTTTTTTCTTTCAGTGTACGTACAATGAATTTAATTCTAATTATAGATTATAATATAGTAAATACAATGAATTACATCTAATTAAAGAGTAGCATAGTCAAGATTACAAAATAGGCATAATTTGATGAGCCAACTCAATTCCCTGATATATATAGTGTGGAATTTGAAAATAATTAAGTTTTCAGTAATTTTTATTCCATTGAATTAAATTAATAATGTAAATATAAAATAAAATCAGTACGCGCTAAATCCTTCAAACCTTAATTTAATTTATGTATGTTTAAGTAACGCTAATATATTAATTATCTTCGAGTCTTAATTCATTTTAGCATTGCGTGATTCTTGTATTCAATTTCGAGTGCTTTTTTGGTCCTGAAAAAGCAAAACCTTATATTCAGAGCGCAAAATCCACATCGACTTGGCATCGTTATAACACACACTTTCTTCTCTTCGCACGACCATCAAGGAGCCTAAAGCAGATCAAACAATTTCTTAATCAATTTCAACGCGTCAAATCGAAAGTTCGTCCTTCAGCAGAAGCTTTTCGCCGATTCTATAACAAAAAAATCAGTGTTTCACTAAACTCGGCGCGCACACGGCGATCCTATTATAAAACCATTTTTTTTCTTACAGCCGGTTTTCATAGGCGAAAGAAATTAGATCGCGATCCGAGAGATTTAAAATTCTTCTCTGAATGATGGCTTTATGCGACTCGAACATTTTCGGCTTCGCTGCAGGATTGCACAACCCCTTGGGAGTTTGACGACCTGGATGGATCCGATCGCATCTGATGGGCGAAATTCGCAGTTTCTTTCTACTATGTGCGCCTTTTTTTCGCCGAGAGATAGCGTATATAGTTCATTATTTCTTATTTTGTAATGATATATCCTTTTATGCAAATTTAACAAAGATTCTTAAATGGATTTAAAATTATAATTTATATGATTCGATATACTCCCGATGCAAGAATGTAAGAATTGAGTTGAATAAAGGCTTGCTAACTTTCGCGAAAGGAAATACACTATATAATTTTGGCAAATAATTATTTACAGATTACAATTTTTTTTTTAACCGACGAGCAATGAGTGATGATAGTACGTACAATCCGAGCCTCCTTGACGAGGAGTGCACTTTCGTAAATGTATATAAAAGATAAGAATAACGTCGAGCTGGACAATTGGATTCTTCGACGGACTCGTTACGTAAGGTCACGCAAAAAAGGCCATTAACTTGTGAGCGATCAATTTCACGCTCCTAAAGGATGCATGAATGAGAGCAAACGAGAATATAATTCATTATAAATATTTGAAACGTACGCGTTTTCTCTCGCCCATTTTTCAACAAGCGCTCTTAAATTCATATTTAAAGGTTAATGAATTTTATATTCTTTTCTCGCTCTTAATTAAAAATTGCAAAATCCCTTCGGCGTTCAATTTTCATTCGCACTCTTTTAACATAAGAAAAAACATTAATTTTAAAAGCGCACGGACCATTTAACAGAAAAAAACACATACACACACACGAAGACAATAATTACGCTCGCACGGGGAACCTTTGAGAGAATTGAAGTGCACAATGAAGCATGTTTTTCTTCTCGAAATATTTTTCACTGTAAGACCGCCGCGTGCATTCCTATCGGACAAAGCGATCAGCCGGGGCAAGGCTCGCCTCGGCTGAGTCCTCGAAGATGAAAAAGAGGATGAAAAAAAATGGATCGGCCCTCAGGGGGGGTTGGCGCGCGAATTTTTCCATAGCGGCCACCTTGAGAAAAAGGGGGTCAAAGTTGCGAAAGCAAAGTGCGCGCGGGACATGCCTATGGGTGCGCGCAGGGCCCGGACCATATCCTTGACGCGCGGCTACCCGCGGGCTCTCGGATATCGCCGCGCGCAGCGGGATAATTGTTTTGGAAAGGGAGGAGTCCTTCGGGCGCGTCCAGGGATATACACACAACGCGCCTCGCGAAATTTCTGCGGCGGGATCATTGGCGGCGGTTCGCGCGTGTGTAGGTGCTCGTTCTGCTGAAATCGCGGCTGAGATCTGAGGAGTTGTTTCGCAAGAGATATACGCACTCCTTTCGACACGGCAGGAAGTTTCTTTCCAGGGTGAGGTCCAAGGGAATTTTCAGCAAATCTGGCAGCTGCTCTTGACATTAATTGAATTTTTTTCTCTTTTTTATTGTATACATAATTGTGTTTTTTGGTCATGAGCAGGTGGTGCGAGGGCAGTTGTAAACAATTTAATTATCGTTAGACAATTAATTCAAAATGTTTTCTGATTCTGTTTGCCGATTGTTCTAGTGTATGTTAAATGTGTATTCTAAAGTGTTATTCGTCTTCTCTCGTATGTCTTGCGTATTCTAAAGGTATTTCGTGTAAAAATTTTTTAAATATTTTATTTGTTTGATTAAGTATATGTGTATAAACTATGTATAATATGTATTCAGTAAATCAGATGTCAGGGTTTGGTAGATGAGTATTTTTTTTTTTTTTAATATACATCACGAGAACGCGTCAAGGTACTTTAATTGTGATTTTTCGTCATGAACAGATGGTGCGAGGGCAGTTGTAAATAATTTAATGATCGCTAGACAATTAAATTAAAATATTTTCTGATTCGTTTGGTTACTTTTATAGTATACATGTTACATTATGTATTCTAAAAGTATTTCTTCATCATTTTTTAAATATTTAATTTTTTGATTAAGTATGTGTGTAAATTGTAAATGTACGCAGTAAATCAGATGTCAGGGTATGGTAGATGCGCATTTTCTTTCTTTTTTATTGTATATATCCCGAGTACACGTCAAGGTACTTTAATTATGATTATTGATCAGGAGGCACGAGGGTAGTTGTAAATAATTTAATGATCACTATAGGGAATTAAATTCAAATGTTTTCTGATTCATCATAATTTTTCAATTCAAATTCAAAAGTAATTCATCATAATTTTTTAAATATTTAATTTGTTTGATGAATTATATATACACAATAAATCAGACGTCAGGGTCCGATTTAACACACGTAAAATAATAAGTAAATTAACAAGTAATTATAATATGAAAATAAACCGTTTCAATGATTCTTATGTAATATATGTGGACCTGTGAGCAAACAACTACACGTTGATTGAAAAATTAAAAAAATTGATACTCCAGTGAACAGCATGCTTATTAAAATAATGACCCACCACTAAGCGTACATTTACAGAAGAAACTTATAAATCAATGCCAAAATCTGCATCAATAAGTTATACAACGCCGTTATACATCACCTCCCATATGTAAATATTTAAACTGCAGTAACATAATAATTACTTAACACATAAAGTCGATTATAAAATAATGTCATCATATCGCGTTTAATGTCACCAGTCGACGGCGCCTTCTTCGGTCTGTTCGTCCAGGTCGACGAATCCATTCTTATTATCATTTTTCCCGATACATTAGGTAAGATAATTTACAATGGCACTCGAGGCGGCGAAGGCGTGCCGCCGGTAGTCGGCGGCGCGGACAAATGTCCCGTCGTCGTCGGCGCTCGAGTCTCGCCCTGAGGCTACGCCGAATTCGCGCGATTTATCCTTCGGGCCAATTTAATGTGGACCAAGGCTGGAGTCAGCCGACGACGATGTCGACCATTGTTCTCCGGTGGGGCGGTACTCGATGGGGGGGAAAGTGCTCCCGGTGCTCCAGCCCGCAGCATCCCCACTTTCGCTCTCGGCTCGATGTATAAAAGATAAACGGACCCAGCTTGAAGACACACTCTCGAGGCACTCGATCTCCTTCGCATCCTAGTCGACTTCAGACAACGCCAAAACCCAACTCAACCAACCATGTTCGCCAAGGTAATTTTTCGGACTTAGTTGTAGATCATTTTTGCTGAAACATTAAATTTGGGAGGAATTAAGTGAAAGGGAGGAATTAATTGTCGAAAAATCTTCAATTTATGTATATTACAGAAAAAATTGTTAATATACAATTTGCTTAAAGGCTTGCATAGTAGAACTACTGATTATTACTCAAGAAAGAGTTACTTGAAAATTTAAATAAAAATTTAAGTAATGATTGTGTACTTTACTTGAATATTTAAGTAAAAATTACTTGATACTTAATCAAGTAAATATATTGCTTAAAAAATTCAGTATGAGTACATTTGATATGACTACATGTATTTATCGTTTTAAGTAGAATTTATTTACTTACTCTCTAAATTTGAAAATGTGAAATTCACTTAGAAAATGTGAATAGTGATTTTTTTATGTGAAAAATCGTTCACATATTTAGCTAGTGAACGACTTTTCGAATGTCACTATATTCACATTTCTCAAGTGAATTTCACATTTTTAGATTTACATGTTATACTGTAATAAATTATACTAATTATTTTTCTCCGTGTACTACTAAGATGTGAGATTTATGGATGTAGCTTCTATTTTCCTATTAAAAAATTTGCAGATCGCAGTCCTCGCTTGCGTCCTCGCCGTCGCCAACGCAGGTCTCATCCCTGCAGCCCCGGTGGCCTACGCCGCCCCGGCAGTGGCCAGCTACGCTGCCCCGGCGTACTCCACCTACGCCGCCCCCGCCCTGACCGCCACCTCCGAGAACGTGTACCGCAGCGCCTGGAAACCTCCACTCCATCTCCACCCAGACGAAGAGCATCAGCACCCCCTTCTCCAGCAGCAACAAGCACTTCACCAGTGTCACTAACCCTGGAGTCTACGCTCAGGCCAGCTACGCCCCTGTAGCCACCTACACCGCCTCCGCCCCCGTAGCCCACGCAACTTACGCTGCGCCCCGTAGCCCATGCCACGTATGCTGCTGCCCCAGTTGCCCATGCCACGTACTGCTGCTGCCCCAGTTGCCCATGGTGCCCCCGCTGTTGCCACCGGAAGCAGCCTCCTCGGAGTCGCCTACTCCCCAGCTGTCGCTGTCTCGCACATGAGCTACAGCAGCCCCATTGGCATCAACTACGGATGGTAAATGCAGCGATAGGTTGATGACGTCTATTGAAGAAGCTAATTTGACCGTTGATTGAACACTGAATATCGACGATTCTGTAAATTAAAGTTGTATATTTATTTATGTTGTAAGCAATAAAAAAGAGTTATGTGATTTTCATCCTATACAAATGCATCTGTTTTATCTTTATTTTGTCTAACCCACTCATCCACTGCGATTAAAACATGGATAAAATATTTTATTATGCTCTCTAAATCTAAAAATGTGAATAGTGACATTGAATAAGTGAAAAGCCGTTCACATGCTAAATATGTCAACGATTTTTCACATAAAATATGTCATTATTCACATTTTCAGATTTAGAGAGTGAGAATTCGACGTTTCATTTGATACTAAGAGTGCGCTGAATTTTTAATAAATTAAATTGATTTGAATTTAAGTATGAATTTATAATTGTTCGAAAATTTGTTCTCATATGAAATATTATTAGGCATAATTTTCTGGAATTGATTATATATCTTTTATCGAGTGATTGTTATTGTTTTTATAATTTATTTAATAAATAAATGATGTCAATTTTAAGTAGGTTTATATCTCCGATGTAGCTATTAGCACATAAGATAAGATTAAGAAAACTTAGCCAATTTTCAATAATTTTTTTGTATGTTTATAATAATGTGTTTATAATAACATGAATATTGATTTTATTTATATACCTTTTAATATACTTATACACTTTTTAAATTATTATATGAATTATTTTACTTCAGCTCTTTGGTATCTCGAAATGACCATGTAATTTTATTCGTTCACTTTGTTTAAACAATAAACATATTTTTACATTATCAAAGTTATAAATTTATATTTTATTAGTTCCTTCTCCCTTACAAATTATTGCTAAGAATAAAATGATTTCAAAGATCCATTTAATTTTTAATATTTTACGAAACATCATTACGTTGAAAAAAAAATCGCAAAGAATGCTTCCTGTGGGATAAAAAACGTTTTCTTTTTTAGATATAACGTTTTGACAAGAAAATGTTAATAAAAAATGGAAAGACTATCCTTTCATTTTCTAATCTTTATATTTTACTCTGAATGAATACTTTCTTTGAAAAATAATAAATAAATTAACTGTTATAGTTTCAGACGATAAAACACCCCTGTACCATGAAAAATCCAGTGATATCTCTATCCCCAAAAAAGGAAACACTTACGTCATCGTAATTTCTGTATCTTTTTTAAAACACTGTTACTTAAAAATCATTTAAAAAATTACTTACATTAATCATTAAAAAATTACTTAAAAATCATTACCTATTAAGATAATTATAAAATTTGTCAACAATGATACCTCCAGCTCTATCACAAATAATTAAACATTAAACATTAAACGTTAAAACGTACACTTCATCTACAGAAATTTAACGAATAAATATAGATGCCATATGGTTTCTCGCGAATGCCTTTGCAAAACAATATTACGTTTGGTTCTAACGAGAAAACTCATGTAACGCCAGACAAGGCCAAGGGTGGACTGGTCGGCCGATTTGATCTGCGATCTGCGAAGCCGCCGTTTCTGTACAAGTAGAAGTAGGGAAAGTATTCGCGATAGCCTAAGGCAAGTCTCTGTCCCCACCCTAATCATCGTCATCGTCCGAAAACTTTGCTTTGCATGCATTAGCGAAGTATATAAGCCACAGCGATTCGACAGACCATCACAGTTGAAACCACTTCGAACCTTGCAACTTCGTTTAGTAGCTAATCTCAGCTCAAACAATCAATATGTTTGCCCAAGTAAGTAAATAATGCACTTCGATCATTAAATGAGGTTCCCTTTGCATTAGATACTTTCATTTAATTCATTATCACTGATTAGCGTTTACATTTTTTATCAGTTTTTTTTAACTACATTTTATACTGCATAAATTAACTCAAAGTTCTTCTGATCGTCGAAGATAAAGAAAGCAAATTAATAAAAAAAAATAATAATGAAGAAAGCAAAATAAATTGAATATATTGAGAAACATCAAACTCTTATCAACGTGTATAAAATTTTAAAAAATCTTACAAAAAGTTTATGGAATGACATTTCAATTTACTTTTTCTACACGCTGTGCGCAAAGATATAACTTTGCGCACGCTTGTTCAAATTCGCATCTTACACACGTTGTGAAGAAAAAACCGGTTCGATACTTTTCTCACTCGCTTCGTTTGTGCGCAAACCTCACACGAGATTTGAAATTACTTTCCCGCACATGTATCGAAATGTACTATTATGCAACGAGGGCGTAAAGTACTGACTTGTAAAGCGTAAAAATGCGCATCTGTGCTTAACGCACTGCTTTACGCACGGAGTTGCATAAAAGTAGTATACATACCTAGTCCTGTATAATAAAACCTGAGATCACATATTCGTCTATCTCGGCTTTGCCTCGGTCGACAATAAATTACGTGTGATCTGCGACATTTCTTATTATACAGGGCAGGGTACGTCATATATACTACTTATGCGTACTAAAATTTTTCATACTACAGTTCTCCATAATCTAACTTAAATCTAATAAAATTATTCATTGAATTGCAGATCGCAGTCGTCGCTTGCGTCCTCGCCGTCGCCAACGCGGGTCTCATCCCTGCAGCCCCGGTGGCCTACGCCGCCCCGGCAGTGGCCAGCTACGCTGCCCCGGCCTACTCCACCTACGCCGCCCCCGCCTGACCGCCACCTCCGAGAACGTGTACCGCAGCGCCGGAAACCTCCACTCCATCTCCACCCAGACGAAGAGCATCAGCACCCCCTTCTCCAGCAGCAACAAACACTTCACCAGCGTCACTAACCCCGGAGTCTACGCTCAGGCCAGCTACGCCCCTGTAGCCACCTACACCGCCACCGCCCCCGTAGCCCACGCCACGTACGCTGCCGCCCCGTAGCCCACGCTACGTACGCCGCCACCCCCGTAGCCCACGCGACTTACGCTGCTGCTGCTCCAGTTGCTCATGCCACGTATGCCGCTGCCCCCGCCGTTGCCACAGGAAGCAGCCTCCTCGGAGTTGCCTACTCCCCAGCTGTCGCCGTCTCGCACATGAGCTACAGCAGCCCCGTTGGCATCAACTACGGCTGGTAAATTCAGCGATGGTTTGATGATCACCATTGGAGAATTTTGCCGGATGCATTTGTTGAATTTTTGTACATTTTTTCTTCAAGCTTATATGTTTATTTATGCAGAATAAAAATAGTTATGCGATAGTTTCAAAAATATACCTACTATGTATTATTGAATTATACACATCCTTTCCCAATTAATTTCTGGCGATGATTATGTTTTTGGAGAGAAAAAATGAAATTCAGTTGTTGTAACAAAATAGAATTATGTTTAATGTTGAATAACGTCGACGTTTCCTTATTTAAATCGTCAGCTGACCGTAATGTGGATGAGACTGAAAATTAGAAAGCTAATAAAATACAGTGAAAAAAGTAGGTTGGCGAATTCAATGGCGTTAGAATTTTTACGATGGCATATTCTGTAAGAACTTACGTATTGAATGTTAGTACGATTTTATTGGATTTGAATACGAAAGAAATGCTTTTATTTACATAATGCAATACTTTTCTTCATTGTAATCTGAAATAATAGAATAAAGAAAATAATTTTCTCGTGTATAATAAAATGTCAGGCTTTTTTCAACTACAACGATGTTGGTTTTAATAATAATATGATGCTTACAAGATATTCAACCTAACGGTTATGTAATAAATTTCAGAATAGAGGAAAAATGGTATTAATAAAGGGTACCAGGTTAATGATAAATATTAAAGGTAAATGGTAAATAGTAAAAATGATGAATGTCATGATATGATGAATCTCTAAAAGTGATTATTTTAAATGTAAGATTTTTAGTTAAATTTTTTCGCTGCTAATAGCTGTTAAATGAAAACTGCTTAATTTTTTAATCGTTTTCTTTTAAAAATTTATTAAAAAGCACATTCAAAAATTTCTTTTTTTTGCAACTCTAACCATGACAACAGCGTAATCCCCTTTTCTTGAATTATGCGAAAAGCGAAAACGTCTAACCTTTTTAACAGCTAATAAGTAATTCCTTTTTTTATTATGTAAAAATCACAAAAGTCTAATCAAAACGATTTTTTTACACCTCTCAAATGAAAGCTTGTCAAATCTATTAACCCACTTACAGTGGATTATAGTTTTAGTGATTCTCATTTGTAGTCTATGCATACAGTATTTTATGTTATATTATTATATGTATTTATTAGTCATTTTTAATACTGTTATAATACTTAAAAAAATTCTGTGATATTGTCGACGAACTGTAATAATTATTGTGATTATCTTGCATTATATATTGTAAAAATCGATTTTGCCCAGCAGACAAATAAAAGGCTTATCTATATATCCACAGATTAAAAATTTAAATGAAGCAACCTTTTTATGAAAGATTCCTTATGATCTTAACGTTTCGTCGGAGCTAAAGCGCAGCTCCTTTTTTTGTGTATTACGTGAATACCCATGCAGTTCGGACAATTTAATTTCGTACATTCGCTGTCGTACACTTCAGAATTGAAAAAATATTTAAACATCGTAAATAAAATATTTGATTCTTATATCATTGTCCAAGTTGTCCTTCTAAAATTGAATTAAAATCTGAATATGTGAAATTCACTTTGAAAATATGAATAGTAACATTTTTTATGTGAAAAATCACTCACGTATTTAGCATATGAACGGCTTTTCACTTATTAAATGTCACTATTCTCATTTTCACATTTTCAGATTTACATGGTACTAAAATTAGTAGAAGGTCCTCCACTAATATCTAAATTGTGAAGCTCTTTTCATTAATTTTCAGTGAAAATTCACTAATTATAGTAATTTTTCACTAATACAAATTTAGATAGTGCAAAAATCCATGAACCCTACATACATTCTTTTTCCCAAAGATTTATAAAGCGCCGGAATTTCGCGCTTATATAGATCAAAGGTACATTGAAATTGGTTCGCAATTAATTTAGCGACTGTCGGGTGAGGGAAAGATGTCGCAACCTCGAATCTATATTCAAGGCTGAAGGGGTGCAAATGCGAAACTGGAGTAGCAAGGGCATTGTCGTGAATCGGGCGGGGAAAGTAACGCCTTCCGCCTCGGGCGTACTTCCCCACTTCGTACGCCAGTATTCACCGAACAGACCCGCAAACCTGCCAGGGTATAAAAGGCCACGTACCTCTTGGACAAAGCATCAGACTCACGAGTCACTCGAACTTTAACGCACCTACCTAATCGCACGGTTCAACCGCAACCAAACTCACTGCAGCCATGTTCGCCAAAGTAAGTGATCGACGATTGTAAAACACGAATACTTATTTTACTAGCATTAATATATATTGTCTGAACTAAGTGTATAGTGTTTCTTTTTCGGGAAAGTTCTTAGAAAAGTTTAAACGAATATTTTTTTTTTAAATATAATCTTTTCAAAAAGTTCCTATTTTTATCCTGGTGTGGGAAGGAATAAAGAGTTCCTCCCAAAATGAATAAGTAAAGATACACTAATTCTACGCGATAAGTCATAGGTACACTTCGTAGAATTAGTTTACGTATATTCACCTATTCGATGTGGATTTCATTTGTTCATTTTTATAGAGATGTCAAATATGCTAGAAATATGTTATACAATTTGACCACTGAACAGAAGATTTAACATATTATGCCTAAAAGATCCTTAACTTTCTGTCAGGGTAACAAATATAGTATATATCGCTCGGGAGATAAAAAAGAAGGCCTTAGGTCAGCATGATTGTCACCCTGATCAAATATGTAATTTGTCACCCTAGCCCAAGGAGAGGGTGACAATCGTACGATCTGGGACCATTATTTTAGTACTTCGCTAGGTGTAGAATAGACTATTATGATTTTGAACTTTTCATTTTAAATTATTGCTAACATTAGAATTTCATTCTACAGATCGCAGTCCTCGCTTGCGTTCTCGCCGTCGCCAACGCGGGTCTCATCCCTGCAGCCCCGGTGGCCTACGCTGCCCCGGCAGTGGCCAGCTACGCTGCCCCGGCGTACTCCACCTACGCCGCCCCCGCCCTGACCGCCACCTCCGAGAACGTGTACCGCAGCGCTGGAAACCTCCACTCCATCTCCACCCAGACGAAGAGCATCAGCACCCCCTTCTCCAGCAGCAACAAGCACTTCACCAGCGTCACTAACCCTGGAGTCTACGCTCAGGCCAGCTACGCCCCTGTAGCCACCTACACCGCCACCGCCCCGTAGCCCACGCCACTTACGCTGCCGCCCCGTAGCCCATGCCACGTATGCTGCTGCCCCAGTTGCCCATGCCACGTACGCTGCTGCCCCAGTTGCCCATGGTGCCCCCGCTGTTGCCACCGGAAGCAGCCTCCTCGGAGTCGCCTACTCCCCAGCTGTCGCCGTCTCGCACATGAGCTACAGCAGCCCCATTGGCATCAACTACGGCTGGTAAATTCAGCGATAGTTCGATGAGAATGGAAGTTGACGAACCTGGCTCAACCTTTGGTTAAACATCAAATCTGTACATTAAATTTTTATTTCGCCATTTTATTTATTTATTAATAAAAATAGTTACCTACATTTTTCAACATAAGCTATGGGATTCTTATTTTTTATGCAAAATTCTACCTACCTTTTCTTTTTTTCTTTGACAACAACTTTTTAAAATTATTCGTGTGAGTTATTTGTATTGAAAAGAACTCTTGTCTTTTTATACGAAAAAAATGGTTCGGTTGTTTTTTTTTTTTTTTTAGAATAATGGATGGATATTTGGAAGACACGAGCAATTTTTTTTAAATAAAATAACTTTACCTTGTCGTTCTATACACTAAACCTCGTCTTCTAAACACTTTCAAGCTTGACGTGAATAAAAATTATTTGACTTGTTACACTAAAATTTTCTAATATAAATCTGAAATTCATAATTAATACTAAATTTCAATAGTTAAATCAAATAAAAAACTGATACATTGTAATTTATTTTCATTCTACGAAGTATTAAATTTTATATTATATTCTATGATATAATGTATAAAATACTTCACACTGAAAATGAGTTTTACGAATATTTTTGTACAGGAACAATTGAAATACTATTGTCTCTTGCCAGGTTAAATAAATTTTATTGTATCACGAACAAACCTTGAATACATCGATGAAAATCTAATTAAATCTAATTAGCAATTCCCCAAACTATTTTACCATTGGAAATTAGTAGCTCGATTAAGTTAGTCAAACTCAACGTCTAGTTAAAAATTCCAACATTTGACATAAATCTCAGATTGAAATTGCACTCGCTATTTCGTTATTATTAATGTTATTTTTCATTCTGAACGAGATCAAAGACATTTCTTACCCACTCAACACCAGCAAATTTTCCGTTAGCCTCGTTTCTCAAAAAAAATTGTTCTTCGAGACACCGAAGAAATAAAAAACGCAATAACAAGTATGTTTATAAAAGGTCGTTTTATTTATTCAATGGCATATGAAAATAAATCTGTACACCTTACACGCTAGATCATCAATTCAACAACATTTCCATTAAATCACATGGCGCAACAACTGATCAACAACCAAACTACCAGGCATAGTTGATGCCAACGGGGCTGCTGTAAGCCGCATGAGAGACAGAAACGGCTGGGGAGTAGGCGACTCCCAGAAGACTAGAGGGATGAGCAGAGCGAGCACCGTAGCCGTGGCCAGCGGCGTAGCCGAGACCAGCGGAGTAACCAAGACCAGCGGAGTAACCAAGACCAGCGGAGGAGTAGCTAGTCTGATGGGCTACAGGAGCAGCAGCGTATGTAGCATGGGCTACAGGAGCAGCAGCGTATGTAGCATGGGCTACAGGAGTAGCAGTGTATGTAGCATGGGCTACAGGAGTAGCAGCTGTATGTAGCATGGGCTACAGGAGTAGCAGTGTATGTAGCATGGGCTACAGGAGCAGAGGCAGCGTAGGTAGGTAGCCAGAGGAGCGGCGGCGGCGTATGTAGCGTGGGCTACTGGGTAGCTGGTAGCCAGGGGAGCGGCGGCGGCGTATGTAGCGTGGGCTACTGGGTAGCTGGTAGCTGCGGCGGCGTAGGTTCTGGCGAGTGGAGCAGCGGCGGTGTAGGTTCTGGCGAGGGGAGTGGCCGTGTAGGTGGTGTGGCTGGGGACTGCAGCGGCGTAGGTGGCTACCGGAGCGGCTGCAGCGTAGGTCGTGGCTGGGGCTGCTGCGTATGATGCGTAAGCTGCTGGTTCACCTGCGATCAGTCCGGCGCTGGCGACAGCGAGGGTGCAGGCGAGAATTGCGATCTGAAAGAGTGCAAGAAAATTTTAGTATTTTTATTTTTTTTTTGCTTTATAATATTTTCAATTTTAAGGAGGTTCTACGTTTGTAGCACTAGTTATAATAGTGACTACAGACTGATACGCGAACATCGTCCTGTAGATACGAAAAAAAACATGAAGCTATAAATGCTCGAAGTGTATCGCTGACTACCCTGGGCGTAAAGGAATAATCTATAAGCTTCTATTATTTATATTTTTTTTCCTTTCTGAAATAATAAAGTCTTCCAAAAAATTTAATGTAGCTTTATCTGTAATTTCTTAACAAATTCTCAGTATTAGTTTCATTAATTTCGTGATGTAGGAGTCACACTCCTTAAGATACAATGCTGAAAGCATGAAAACAAAACTTTTTTCTCCTTTCTTAGCTAATGAAGCCTTCCAAAAAATTCAACTGCAGCTTCATCCAGTTTGTGATTTTTTATTAAATTTTAAACTTTAGATCAATTGTCGACAGAAGCTCCTTAAACAATAATAGTTATAGTATAAAAAATAAAATAATAAACATTACTATTTTGGCTAAGAAAGGAGTGACAATAATAAAAATTACTATTTTATTAGTAAAAATTGCTACTTTGAGTACCAGTAATTGTTATTTTTCATACTAAAATTTCTCGCTTATCAAGACTGTCACTCCTTACCTAACTAGAATAGCAATTTTTATTAAGTTTTTTTTCTCGGTGCAGTAATAGTTTGTTATACTATTACGTACAAAAAAATATTACAAGGTTTTATGAGCAAATGGGAACGTACCTGGGCGAACATTTTGTGAGGTCTACGGTTGCGATGTGCTTGGAGTAGAGACGGGAGTCGGTTTATGCCATCCGAACGGGATCCGAAAGCTTATATACCGACCAGGCGAGTCCGAGAGCGAAAGTGGGATCTCAAGTGGGTATATACAACGATCTGGTTGATGACGAGGATACACCACTAATTGCGGCATTTGAGATGGCAGTGTCCGATGGACACACGTGAATTTAAGAAACTGGATTTTGCTTACGTAATAATAAGGTGCTAATGGCGTTAAATAACTTGCTCTTGAAATAATGAAACTTTACGTTTACTTTACGTTTACTTGATGTCACACCTGTAATCCAGTTTTGGTACGAGCACAGTATTTAAGGTAGTGAGGTCAGGCAGGCGCGTGGTTTATTGAACTTAATTTGAGAGTAGTATTTTGATTTATTGAAAAGTTTATGTTCTTGAATATAACATAGATATACAATAGAATAGATTAAATAGCAAACGATAAAATTAAATTTTTTAGGCGTTGAATTAAACGCTATAATTTTTAAAATAAATTGTACAGTTACTTTTGTATATTTCTATTTTATTTGATGTATTATTCAGTATTCAAGATTTGTCCTTTAACCGGATACGCTATTTAAATTTGAATTAAAAATACAGACTATATAGAAATATGTGCTACCATTTATGAAATACACCTGTATTTTTATCATAAGTTTTTTGAATATTGTGTAAGCTACAATAATTCCTTGAGTTCCTATTTGAATTGAAGTCAACTTTGAAACTTAATTTAATTCTGTAAAATCGTCGAATGCAGCAACCTAATGACACAGAAAATAACACATTTTACAAGAATTCGACAATGATTAATTTTTTACTTTTATAATCAATTTTATTAAAAATTTTACAGTAATTAATCACGGTATCATTAATTAGTACTGTATCAATTAATTAATCAAATGTCATTAAATGCTAATTAAGCTATTAATAGTAAAAAATCTAGAAAAATAAAATTAATTAAAGCTTAAAAACTATATAAAATTATTTTAAAATATTTTAAATGAATTGTAGACTCTCATAACTCAGGGTCATTCAGCAGTCAGGGTCAGGGAGCTTCGTTGGAAAAATGCAGTACGTTCAGGTGCACCTGTACTTACCGTCCACCTTTTGTTCCGCCCTTTCTCGGCATGCTGCAAGTAAAAGTGGAACTATATTCACGGTCTCCTTTTTGTTAGTCCATCCAGTACACAAATTCACCGAGGCGGTACCTTGATATTAAGTGAATTATTCAAGGACGACCGCGGGTAGCTTGGAGAAAGCAAATGCGGACAATTGCATCATTATAAATTTTTTTTTGTGCAAATGTGCAGTAATACTTAGTGACACGCCTTGCGAAATAAGATCAGCCTTCGATTTAAGTTCAAAGTCAGGGTAAAATCGATACGTCAATTATGGAAAATATTTTTAATATCTTCAGTGTGTGGGATGGATACTGACGGTTTTTAATATGTAAAAAAATTGTTACCGATTTTGTTGACACCATTGGTTTGGAAATACTTTCTAATAGCAATATTGTAGCACAGGTGGCGGCTAGATGTAAGATTGGACATTCTGATCAGCGATAATTTTTTTTCTTGTTGAAATACGAACAGTTACAACCGTTTTTTGGCGGGTGTGCATTTTTTACCCACGAAAAATTTGCATCGAGTGTCTAAAACATATGAATTAATATTTATGTAGACCACCGTTATTATCTAGTTCTCACGAAAAGAATTCTTAGCAAGTTTCGTTGAGTTCTTTTTTCACGATCATTCATCACTTTCATTCTTACGAGGACATTATCTTACCAGTATCAAAATAATATGAAATATTTGCAGAGATGTTATCTGATAATTTTAAAAATTGTAGATTAAGTCATGACTTGGGAGACTGTTTATACTAACCCGTAAACAATCAATAATAAATTTTTAAATTTTAAATTCATTTGCGTGAATCATAAATGCGCAAAGGAACGAATCTTGAAATCTTTATAAATTGCGGTATAAAAATAAAAATATTTTTTGTAGAAGATTTTCAAATTAAAAAACTGCTTTCTATTAATTACAGTATAATCATTCCATTCCATTAATTATAGTATACATCTTACTCCCAGAACTAAAATATCCAAACAACTTGGAATTGTTTTTTTTAATAATATTAATAATTAAAAATGTATGATATCGATAGATACACATTAAAAATTAGTCGATCATTATCAAAATAAGTGGACATTGCCCTGTGGTGAATCACGCGGGTGAACTATGTGTGTTCTAGCGAAAGTCCGGACTCCTCATTGTGTGATCTCAAGGCTCTAGTAACCCCACACTACCCAACCAAGTAACCGCTGGGCGGGGGTCAGAGTATAAAAGCATCCGTGGCTCAGTTGGAGAGCACAATTTCTTTCATTCCCTCAGATCCGAAAGATCATATCAATCAAACCAATCAACATGTTCGCCAAGGTAGGTGCTGCGTTTTGTAATAAGTTCAAGAAAATTTTTATAGCCACTTCGTTTCATAGCCATTAGCCATCTGGAATTTGTAATCTAAGTACTCAGACGTAGATCAGACACATTCGAAACACAACACTCTCTAATTACGGTCTAATTTCAGTATTGCCGTATCATTCTACTGGGCTAATAAAATTCGCACATTTAGAACATTTTAAGATCATTCTAGCAGTAATTTAATAAATAGTGTCATATTTTATGTGAAAAATCGTTCACATATTTAGCTAGTGAACGACTTTCACTCATCGAATGTCACTATATTCACATTTCTCAAGTGAATTTCACATTTTAGATTTACATGTTATACTGTAGTAAATTTTACTAAACATTTTTCTCCGCGTACTACTAAGATATAAGATTTATGGATGTAGTTTCTATTTTCCTATTAAAAATGTTGCAGTTCGCAGTCGTCGCTTGCGTCCTCGCCGTCGCCAACGCAGGTCTCATCCCTGCAGCCCCGGTGGCCTACGCCGCCCCGGCAGTGGCCAGCTACGCTGCCCCGGCGTACTCCACCTACGCCGCCCCCGCCCTGACCGCCACCTCCGAGAACGTGTACCGCAGCGCCGGAAACCTCCACTCCATCTCCTACTCAGACGAAGAGCATCAGCACCCCCTTCTCCAGCAGCAACAAGCACTTCACCAGCGTCACTAACCCTGGAGTCTACGCTCAGGCCAGCTACGCCCCTGTAGCCACCTACACCGCCACCGCCCCCGTCGCCCACGCAACTTACGCCGCCGCCCCCGTAGCCCACGCTACTTACGCTGCCGCCCCCGTAGCCCACGCTACTTACGCTGCCGGACTTGGCGCGTACGCCGCTGCTCCCGTAGCTCATGCTACTTACGCTGCTGCTGCTCCTGTGGCTCGCTCCGTCCATGGTGCTGGTCTTCTGGGTGTTGCCTACTCCCCGGCTGTCGCCGTCTCGCACATGAGCTACAGCAGCCCCGTTGGCATCAACTACGGCTGGTAATCAACTTAACGAACGATGAGACTGACGATCATGTGTATATATCCTGTACATTTCTTAATAAACGTATAGTAAAATATTTGTGAATCTTTAAATGACTGTGTGCTCTTTTTATTTAAGGAATATCCTTAAAATATACCTGAATATATTCCATATGAGCTTTTGTACAATTATTTTTTATTTTTAAGAGTTATATTTTTTCATTTGTAAAACTGTTACGTTTTTTTATATTATAAAAAGTTAACATTATGTGAAAACTAACTTGATCACAATGGAAAAACGTAAATATTACATATTTGGCAAGATAGATTTATATAGGAACTAGAATTCTGCTTAGACATATGATAATTTCTGAATTCACATTAGTTTAAATTTAAATATAATTGTAAACGTTTACTGATAATAATTAGCCACACGGAGAGAAATGTTATAATAAAGTTACTATGTTCCGAAAGAACAGTGGGACATACTCAGATTATGAAAATTTTTACTATAAAAAATACTAAAAATTCCTACGTACATAGCAAAAATTGCTATTTATATAGTAGAAATTGCTATGTACATAGAAATTTTTAGTATTTTTTATAGTAAAAATTTTCATAAGTTGAGTATAGTCTCACTGTTCCTTCGGAACATAGTAATTTTTACTATAACATTTCTCTCCGTGCAATAGAGTATTATTTGACATTTTTTGCGACTTTTATTATTTTGTTTAATATACTTGCTGATTCCTATATTTTTTTTACTCGTAAAATGTTTCAGTAGATACTGTCAGAAAGCAAGTGGAGATTCAACTGACTTGTGTCACTAGAATAGCGGATATTTGCGAGTGCGCAAAACTACGCGTTTAGTTATAAATTCCTGCGTAAACGACGTGTATTACCCTCAATTATGTAACGTGGAATCGAGGGTGTACAGATAAATACACGTAGGTCATTTTAGACTTAAAAATACAACATATGCGACGTACCCTCCAAGAAAAATTATTCCCCGTTTTAAAATATACCTCGCATATTACAAAGTATAAGTACATCGATGGTTCATTAAAAAATTATAATCGCGCACCGAAGAGAGGGGGCACTGTCCATGGCAGTTGCAGGTGGACAACCGACAAGTATCAATCAAAGTAGTCTCTTATACGATTAGATGGAATTTTGTTAAAAATATTATGTTGAATTTTAATAAACTTTAAATTGTTGCTCGATTTGAACAATAAAATGTTCCAATTTCAAGAGAGTATCGAATATCAAATTTTGCCCATACCGTTCACGGTTTTGACACTGTGCGGGACTTGGTGCCCGGCAAATGCGTCAGCCAAAGGAAAACGTCTCTATAGATTATTTACGTTCACGATATTGTTGTTAGGAATCATCTTGAACATCGAGATCATCATTAATTTAATTTTAACAAGGGGCACTGACAAATTCAATTTGGATAACGTCTTCGCGTCAATCGTTTTTGTCATTGGAATTTACAAAAAAATCAATATTGTTTACCAGCGGCAAAAAATGATTGATTTCATCTGCAACTACGTGAATAGCGAGTGGTACAAATCAACTAATAGCACCGAGGACTCGATTCACTTAGAAAATCACATTGAAACTAGGTTTGTTTATTGCCATAATTATTTGTAAAGAAAATATGAAGTAAATTATAAACATACATAAAAAGTTTAAATTATTTTCAACTACAAATGACAATTAATAGGAGTCTAGGCATTTTCACCGAATGGATCTTTTGCCGAATAAATTTAAAGTTAACTATACATATTACTTGATTTATCTGATTGTAATGAAATATTTGGAGTAAAAATAGTTCTTGTATCAATTGTTCGATTGGGAAGTATTATTTTAAATATAGAAAATGTGTAAAAAATAGTAAATTATGGCATGATTTTCAATGCATATTATTCAAGTAAAATAAAAGAATTTTGGTAATTGTTGTGACACTGTACAGTACGATATTCCTAAATGCCTTTTTTTGTTTAATATATACAGGTAACTTCTAAATTATTCGGCGAAAGATTTATTGGACGAAAATGCCTAGACTCCTAGTGGCTTTAACAGCCGCAAATAAATTTATAATTAATTTTATCCTAGATGGGTATCCTTCTCGTACTCCGTTTTTATAGTGATGGCAATTCTTCTCAGATCAATAATGCCTATACTGGAATCCGGAACTTTTATAATTTTGCCATTGGAAGCCTGGTATCCTTACAATGTGGACAATTTTTTTGCATTCTGGCTGTCGTACTGCCATCAGCTGATAAGCGGTATCACTCTATCCTGCATGCACCTTTGCAGCGATACCCTACTCGTGGGCTTATTACTGCAAATGAATTTCCAGATCAATATTTTAAAGCATAGATTGAAACAAATCGGAAATGCTGCATTTATCGAGGAAAACAAAGATAAAGAAATTCGTTTAAAATGCGTCAAAGCGACAATTGGAGAGCTCGTCCGTCAGCACGAAAAGATTTTTCGGTAAAAATTAGCATTGCACAATGGCAACAAATTTATTGGTTGTTAAATTAATGCAGACTTTTGTGTCAAGGTTCGGCAATAATTTGCAGGAACTCTTCAAACCGATACTCATAGGACAAATAATAATAGTCGTTCCGAATCTCATCATAAACATTTACTTCCTGTCTGTTAGTGCCGACAAATTGAATTTGCAATATCTGATGACACTTTTTTTTGCCGTCGTGTCTGTGATGCAAATTTACATGCTCTGCTGGTACGGCAACGAAATTGTTTTAGGAGTGAGAATTATACATTTTAATTGAGGATAATTTTTATTTTTCAATTGTTATTTGTTTACGATGATTTTTAGTGCTTGGAAATTGGCGACGCTGCGTATCAGTGCAATTGGATATCGTTCGATGTATCCACAAAGAAAACTTTGCTGACAATTGTAGCTCGTTCGTCCAAAGCATTCACTGTGACAGCTTGTGCTGCCATGCCGTTAAACATAGATGTATTTATAAATGTAAGCCTTAAGAAATGAATTAAAATGATTTTTTTTTATCTACTATTTGTTGTTTAAATTTCAGATAATGAAGACGTCGTACTCTGCATTTAATATTCTCCAACAAACTGTTGCACAATAAACTTGATAAAGTATATTCGTAAATTTTATCATCTGAAATTACATAGTAATTAATTAACTATGAAATTATATCAAACGGAACATTTTTTATGTTCTTCTTTATTCTATAAGACAAATTGGAATTGCAAACACTTTTTTATTAAATATATTATGTTGAATGTAAGTTCTTTGGTAATAAACGTTTATTTTAAAAATTGTAAATAAAAGGCGAGGAGCTGTGTTAAGAAATTCTTAGTTATTATCGATAAAATGATCGTAATTATCAGTGTTTATTAACATTAGTATTTTTTTTTAAATAATTGATACCAGAAACCACTTGCCAATAAAAGAAATTTAGGGCTGCAGTTACTTTCAGGTAACTTATCGACTGCAGGAACGTTACTTGAAAGCAAGTAATTTTCTTTTATCTGCACCTTTTCTTTCATTTTCAAGATGGAAATATTTTACAGCTCCAATAGACTCATTTATTAATTCACAGATTAATTGTCTATCTAAATTTACTGTAGATTTCGTTATACTTGAATAGGGCACACCTTCTAACTGTTGCTATGGAGGCGATGTGATGATCTAATTTTGCACGAGCAAAAATATTCTGCTCAGTTTAACATTTAAATTTTAATTCTTAAAAATATTAGTTCCCAAGTGAAAGAAACTTTCGTAATCCAATTAATTTAATTTGAAAAATCTTAAATGTCGTAAAATTTATGCTGGCTTTTGATCATAATTTTGGATGATAACATCTGTTAGTCTTACAAGACACAAATTCTAGATTATTTAGAATTACATGCATTCAAAAAAAAAAAAAACAATTTTTGAACATTAATTAAACAGCAGAAAAATTATCGAATGAAAAATCAATTCAACTAATATATTGTAGAAAAAATTAAGTATTTTATGTTCGTTAAATTGTCTGAAAATCGTTTTTTATACAAAATTTTTGACAATATCCGTGGACACAATAGTCTAAGAAATTTCTTTTTCTCGCGTAACGCTGTTAAGCAAACGATTAATTATAATCAGACGACAATTAACGAAAACTGGACCAAGAAAAAGTTATTGGACCTTTTTTTTTATGAATCGCACGGGTGAATTATGTCTTGGCGAAAGTATATGCTCCTCAGGAGCAGACTCAAGGTTCGGACAACCCCACCTGGATCATTTGTCGATGGGCGGAGCAACGAGTATAAAAGAGTCCGACACTCCGGATCAGAGCATAATTTCAGCAATCCTCTAAGATTCGAGTAATCGCATCTACTCAACCAATCCATTCAACATGTTCGCCAAGGTACGTATATTCTCGCAGGGAAACTTATGACATATATAAACTATAAAATTGATTGTTTCCTTTGGATCGTTTTCATTCTGACTTTCTTTCGGCTTGGATAAAGATCTTGAATTTATAATTGGATTATCCGAACTAGAACGCTAATAAATTTTGACTTTTACCTTCAGTTGCATAATCTGTAGCTTCGTGGTAGAATATTGTACAATTTTGCACAGCCATAAATAGAAAATGCTGCTCGTTAATCAGCTGGAGTAAAATAGAGTGAAAATTGTGTAACTCTATTGAAGTCAAATTTTCACTCTAATTTTATTTATAGTATAAAAGATATAATATATGGAATATAACTAATCTACCCCGTAGTGAATGTTACTCTACTTTTTAGAGTGAAATTAAATCACTTTATTCATATAGAGTCAAATTTGAGTCTATTAAATATGGGTAAAATTTTACTCCAAGCATTTTAGCGTGAAGAAACGAGCTGGTAAAATTATTTAAACAATGTGTCTTAGCATTTCGGTTGATATTCAATGTGCAAAAGCTTTTTACTGATATTTTAACTCATTTTTATTCAATAATATTTGT
Source organism: Sycophila sp. Sp_5 (assembly GCA_018906775.1). Lineage (NCBI taxonomy): Eukaryota > Metazoa > Arthropoda > Insecta > Hymenoptera > Eurytomidae > Sycophila > Sycophila sp. Sp_5. Next base: position 922,013 of record JACCID010000004.1, read on the forward strand.
ATTTATAGATGGCAGTCCTCGTTTCCATTATTTAATCTATTTTTCCTTCAAATTTATTCAATTTCCCAAAAATCTTCAACATATAAATACGTCCCTAGAGAAAAATTGATAATAACATTTACTTAAAGGCTTGCAGTAAAAAATACTGATGTTTACCTACGTTAATTTGCTTAAATACTTAAGTAAAAATTACTTGACGCTTTATAGTCTGCATCTGTTTTTCTTAATCAAGTAAAGTTTGCTTAAAAAATTCAGTATAATTTACTTGCTGTGTGAGTAAATTTTATATGACTATATTTATTTATTTTATTAAGCAAAGTTTCTTATTCATTTACTATTTCAATAAATTTTACTAATCATTTTTCGCCGTATACTACTAAGATGTGAGATTTATGGATGTAGCTTCTATTTTCTTATTAAAAATTTTGCAGATCGCAATCGTCGCTTGCGTCCTCGCCGTCGCCAACGCAGGTCTCATCCCTGCAGCCCCGGTGGCCTACGCCGCCCCGGCAGTGGCCAGCTACGCTGCCCCGGCCTACTCCACCTACGCCGCCCCCGCCTTGACCGCCACCTCCGAGAACGTGTACCGCAGCGCCGGAAACCTCCACTCCATCTCCACCCAGACGAAGAGCATCAGCACCCCCTTCTCCAGCAGCAACAAGCACTTCACCAGTGTCACTAACCCTGGAGTCTATGCTCAGGCCAGCTACGCCCCTGTAGCCACCTACACCGCCACCGCCCCCGTAGCCCACGCCACGTACGCTGCCGCCCCCGTAGCCCATGCCACGTATGCTGCTGCCCCAGTTGCCCATGCCACGTATGCTGCTGCCCCAGTTGCCCATGGTGCCCCCGCTGTTGCCACCGGAAGCAGCCTCCTCGGAGTCGCCTACTCCCCAGCTGTCGCTGTCTCGCACATGAGCTACAGCAGCCCCATTGGCATCAACTACGGATGGTAATTAGCTGACAGGAAGTGCTGATCGAGACTCCTGATCCTGTACATATTACTTCTGTATAGACGTTTAGTTACTTAAATAAATAGCAATATATTTATAAACTAAATTTTGAGTTGTCTGTTGAAGCCTTTCCCTTTCTAAATAATCTTCATAAATTTTTCTTGAGAATAATTTTTTGAATATACAACGACGTATGTAAATAAACAAAATATTGAAGGAGAGTAACAAATGATTTCATTCAATCACACATACTTGTTTGTGTATATTACAACGCTGCAGAGATAGTCAGACTGTATATTTTTAGATGTTAGTTGAAACTATAATTTCTCATGAAATCGATCCCATTTATTTATTTACTCACAAATAATAAGGGACGTAAGGCTTCGCTTCATAAAATTCTGGAGTTGCTTATATTTTTAAATTGCCACCAATTTGTAGCTAATATTGCAAAGAGAACTTTAAAGTAGCGATAATTTAGAGGGTATATAGAAGAAATTACTGCCATAGCATAAAATGATTTTCTCTAAATACGTTAGAAAATAAAACTCTATCTCCCACTGGAAGAGTAATTTTAAAAAGTTTTACATTGCAATTACTCGAAGCATTTTTACGCGGGGATGGGTAAATGCTTCTCGATAAAAAGATACGCTCGTAGTTGATTATTTATTCAGTGCATTGTAGTCTATTAAAATCTCAGTCTCCGTTATCGGAGAAATCGATATAACAATTTTAACGATTTGTAATTAATTACAGTAAATTTCTTTTTAATTTTTTAAGTCTAGCACTTTTTTTATTGCAATTTATCAACTTGCTGATATAAGTGTTAATTCTATCTCGTGTTTTTCAATTAAACGAATGAAGACTTCTCTTATTTACGTGTTTTTTTTTTAACGAACAGCCAATGTGAATATTAAGTGGGCATTGGCAACACCGAAATAACAGATTAAACAAATAAATTCCTTTTTAATCGAATGTTTATTAAAAACAATCATCTGTACCCAATATAAATCAACTCAGTAGTCAATCTTCCCCACACTGCATTCAAGATAAAATAGTATATCACTAGGATTTTAATGCAATAACTACTACACTATAAAAAAAACAAATACTTGGAATTTAAGCAAATTTCCAAGAATCGCTTCGTGCTAATTCTATGATGGATAAAAAAATGCAGTCAATCTTCACAACACTGCATTCAAGATAAAATAGTAAATCACTCGGATTTAAATGCAATAATTACTACACTATAAAATAAACAAATACTTGGAATTTAAGCAAATTTCCAAGAATCGCTCCGTGCTAATTCTATGATGGATAAAAAAAATGCAGTCAATCTTCACAACACTGCATTCAAAATAAAATAGTAAATCACTCGGATTTTAATGCAATAATAATTACTACACTATAAAAAAAAAACAAATACTTGGAATTTAAGGAAATTTCCAAGAATCGCTTCGTGCTACTTCTATGGATGGAGAATAAGAAATTATAGAAATCTGAGAATCATTAGCCATCGTCGGTAAAGTATATCACGAAGGACAGGTAAGAGATCCCAGGTAGGTTATCGACCGTCGCAGCGAGGCTTGGCCGATGCCGTTATATGCCGTGTTACGGCGAAGCAGCCCGTGGTCGGTGCGGCTTTCCGCCAGATCGGTGAGAGGTCACTTGGATCCAAGTTCAGCTTTGCTCTTCACGTGTTACCACGCAAGATTGATTTATTTTTTGCCAACTCGTTTTTTATCAGCAAAGCCAACCGCTCCAATGCCTGAAAGATAATCGCCAATCAGTGGGATGCTCAAATTGGGTCACTTTTTGTTCTTCTTTGTTTCATTGAAAGTGGACGCTGATTTTTCGCGAGATTCTTACCAAATTCATGTCCTTGTAGGATGCTTTAGCGAAACTGGCCCTGAGAGCATTACAAGGCTCGGAAGGATCAGCCATGAAGGCGGCGCCTGGCACAACGAGGACTCCGTAGGTGACACCTCGTTTCATCACCATTTTCCAGGTGTCCTGTACACCGGGCACTTTGATCCACAAGAAGAAGCCACCACTGGGCACCGTGAATTCGGCCAATCCTGAAATTAAGGTTTAATAATTATAGAATCGAAGTTTTGAATTTTGAAATTTAAGAATTGTGTAACCGAGTTTTGAATTTGGAATTTGACAAGTTTATTAATCCTGAAATTAAGGTTTAATAGTTATAGAATCGAAGTTTTGAATTTTGAAATTTAAGAATTGTGTAACCGAGTTTTGAATTTGGAATTTAAGAATTGTGTAACCGAGTTTTGAATTTGGAATTTAATAAGTTTCTTAATGTGTTTAAAAATAAATACGACAATTACGTTATCTTTGCATATTTATGAAATGTATTTTGGAGAGAAGAAAAGAGTAACGAAATCACAACTCGCAGGGAAAGTGAATCAAAAGCAAAGATAAAGGAAGGAGATAAAGATGTGATAGAGGATGTAAAAAAGTATGCGCACCTCGTAAATGCTCCTCGGCCACTTTCACGATGAGATCGCGTCGTTCTTTGTAGAAAGTTCTTATCCTTCGGAAATGATCCATCATTTTTTCGAATCCCCAGATTTTCAGTAGCTTGTAAAGTATCACCTGTAACAAAAGAAAATAGCGTGCCGCTGTAGAGTCATGACTTATTTTCTAGTATGCAGATATCAAATAGATAAATCCTCGTAATTCAAAAATTGAACGAAAATTTAAACAATCGAGTGTAATTCATAAAATTATTTTCAATTTAAACAATCGAGTGTAATTCGTAAAATTGTTTTCAATTTAAACAATCGAGTGTAATTCGTAAAATTATTTTCAAATAAACGAAGAAAAATTGCTTTCTGAACTTATTTCAGTAGCGTAAAAAGATACCGAAGTTACTATCGCGCAATTTAATAATATCTTCACTTGTAGTTTCCGTTATCTTCCCCATATTATTGCGTTAAATATACTTTAAAAGCGATAAATAAGATTTTTTATTGTCAGTCGGAGTGGCGCGTGCGCCACACGCTCCATCACTCGACTTGTAATAACAATCCGTCGTTATCGTTAATTAATGAGTGACTTCGCGCACTTCGAGGGCTGATAATGCATGTTGACACGCGCCGTGAATTATGCATCGACGATACCGATTAATTTTTTTTTTTTTGCCCTTTTTTTCCTCGGCGACTTGAAACATGTGAGAAGTCATACGAAGTATTTCATACTTCGATGATAAAAAAAGAGATGACATAATATCACCAAAGTAGGTTACAATCATTCGATACAAATTCCGCGGAATCTCACGCGATAAATTATTAATTTTACATTGCGGTTAAAAGACGATGGGATGTGTTCACGTGATGGCTTGTTTTTTTTTGTATCTATTTATACATTGAAAAGGGAAAGTTTGAATTGATTAAGGAAATTAAGTCTATTAGAATAATTTAAGTCATTGTAGATATAATTGCGTGTTTAGTAAATCGTACAATCAGGAGATAGACTGGGCCGAAGGATAAAAAGAAATTAAAATACAATGAAAAGAGAATCTGAAATTCTGTTATTAACAGAAATTAAACGGCCAAAGAAATAAGCCGCAAGGTTGAATCACTTCTCACGTGATAAACAAGCACTTAATCTATCAATATTATCCATTAGCCGGTCATCGCCTTTGGCTTGCATATATTGAATTATCCACGAGATTTTTTTTGTTTCTTAACACAAAAGTTTCGCTCATTTTACCTGAAGTACCTCAAGAACGGTCTATTCAAAATTATTTAACGAATGATTCAATGTCAACAAATATATTATTTTCGGATTTTAATTTATTTTCTTAGTTTCTTAGAAGCAATTGCATCCTGCTTCGGTATGAATCTCGATCGAACATATTTAAAGGAACAAGGTCGAAGTATATATCGATTAAATTTAATACTTTCCTGTAATGGATTTAAAAAAAAATTAGTTTGTTAAAAGTACCTGCGACAAAGTCGGCGCATGAAGGTGACTGCTTTGCATGTGCAACTCAATGCCAGCGGCTATGGGGGCAGCTGCCGTGATGACGCCAATTCTCAAACCGCTGCTCAGCACTTTGGAGAACGAGTCCACTCTTATGACGCGACCCTCAGTGTCAATTGATAAGAATGACCGTGGAGCTTCCTGTTTTACAAAAAAAAAGAATCGCATTTTTTTAAAATCCTGTAAAAGTCTCTCACTGTTGAATGCATGAAAGTTGAAAGATCAGAAAAATATAAAATTCAATTTATTAAAAGATCTCGAAATGTTTTAACCTTTTCAGGCCAAATGTACAAAGCTATTTGTTGTTGCTGTTTTTTCTAATTTCGTAAAACAAATTTGTGATAGCTAAAAATTAACACGTGAATAATATTTCATCTTGTAGAGGTGCTTCAAATTATTTCAGACTCAATCGAGGTTTGGAAAATTAGCGTCACATATAAAAAAGACGTTTCCATAATTGAAACAAATGGACTAAAAAATTTATATAGAATTTTTTTTCAGAACTTTTTCACGCAGGACATAAAATCAGTTGTAAAAGGATTAAACCTATTCTTTTGCTTGTTAAAATATTTTATATTCTAAGTGAATAATTTTTCATCATGTAATGAGGCTTAAAATTATTTCAGACTCAATAGAGGTTGAGAAAATTAGCGTTCTAGAAGAAAAAGAAGTTTCCAAAATTAAAAAGCATTCACGTTAGAATTTTTTTCAGAACTTTTTCATGCAGGACATAAAATCAGTTCTGAAAGTGTTAAATCTATTCTTTCGTTTGTCAAAAAAATATCTTATCCTCTGTTTACGGCAACATCGACTAAACTAATTAAAAGCGCTGATCGGATTAAGTGAATAATTTTTCATCTTTTAATGGGGCTTAAAATTATTCCAGACTCAATAGAGGTTGAGAAAATTAGCGTTCCAGAAGAAAAAGAAGTTTCCAAAATTAAAAAGCATTCACGTTAGAATTTTTTTCAGAACTTTTAAGAAAGTGTTAAATCTATTCTTTCGGTTGTCAAAAAATATCTTATCCTCTGATTACGGCAACATCAACTAAACTAATTAAAAGCGTAGAAGTCCTAACACCCGTAAATAGCAAGTGAAATTGAATTGACTTAGTCAAGGGAAGCGGAGGGTTTAGCGTGTACATGTACGTGTATACTTACGTCGGTGAAGTACACAAAGTGATAGGGATCGTCGTCGAGGATGAGGAAATTGTACTCGCAGGCTATCCTGTAGATCTCCTTCCTCCTCTCCAGAGGCATGACTGTGCCGGTGGGATTCGCGCCGGTGGCGTTAATGTACATGATCTTCGGCATCTTCTGGCCGGAAGCCTCGCGCTCCTGCAGCTTCTGGCGCAGGCAAATCGCACTTACGCCGTGATCGTCTTGGTCGATCGGTATGAGTTCCGCATCGTGGGGACCAATCTACGAATGAACGTTTTACTCAATAATTGCACTCAATTACCAAAACTCTATAAGATTTCTTCTATTCTGAGTAGCTTCTAGCGACTATTACTTCTTTGTGGAGCAATCCGTGCAGGCTGGTTTATTAAAGGGGTGTTTTAATTTCGATTTTACTTACCACCACGCTAACTCCGGGGTAGAAAGGATTTTGCACTAGAATCGGATCGTCAGGCCCGATAATTGCTTCCAGAGCCTTGCTCAGACCATCCTGTCCACCAGCAACAATGACCACCTCCCGACTCTCCCATAGGGGAGGCGCGTGAGCTTTTCGTTGGAATTCTCTGATAGCCTGATGAAAAAAATTCATGATTATCACAATCAAAACAATTTCTTTAAAAAGGACTACAGCGAAAGAGCAAAAAATGTGCATGGAGGGATGTTAGTTTTAATTTCATTTAACAAAAAGAAAATTAACTTTTTCGTCTACTATGTATTACAATAGGCATTTATCATTACTACCAAAGATTACAAAAATCTATTTATAGCATTTTATATTGATAAAACATTATTGCCTTGTGTACTGTACCCCCATATTTGTTAGACTGCATTTGTGTAACCCGAACTTAAAATCGTATCGAGAATAAACGAAGAAAAAAAATTCAGAAATGCTAATGTCCTTGGGCTGTTTCAAAATAAACCGATTTCGCTTGCGTAACTTTTGTTGATGCGTCCAATAAAGTGGGATAGAAGAAAACTCACCTGCAGCAGGGGAGGAAAACCTTGACTGGGGATGTACTGGAGAGCCGCAGCCAACTCGTCGCCTTCCAGGACAAAGTCAGAACCATCGAGAAGTTTCACGGAGATCTCGGTAAACGGGAAGGTCTCCTCGTTGGGCATTCCCTCCCCCAGAGAGATCACACTGTCCGGTGCAGAATAGGCGATCTTTGCTGCAATAGAAAATCCATTTTTAAATAAATTTTTTAAAAATAAAATGCTTCGACGCTTTTAAACCGCAAGGGTGAGTAGTTAAACATTTTTATTTACTGCAAAAAATTTAATTAATTATTCCAAAAAGAAAAAGATCGGTAAATTAAAGAAAAAAGGAATAGCGTAATATTTAGAATAGTTAGAAAACTATGCATATCGAATTTGAGTTACTTTTTTTTTCAATATGCGATATAATTTATGGAAAAAAAACCTGATGAAACTAGAAACGATTCTTACTCAGCTCTCTTGTGGCAGCCGATCTTCTCTTTTTCGAGACCTCCGTCTTGAAGTCGGAAAAGTCAATCTTGAACTTGTTTTTATTCATTTTCTGCATGGCGGCATTCATTCTTCAATTTGAAGGCACGTCGAAAAATTTCAGCGAAATCTGCTCCCAATGAGTAAAATCAAATCCTCGCACCGTGCTCCTCGGTTCACTGTTGATTCTGTCGCGTTGGCTGTGACCTGGACTTCTCAATGTGGACCGAAGAGTAGAAGGTGGACGTCGGAAAGTGGCTTCGGAAAAATTTGGAAAAACTCAAAGAGGGGATGAGCAGAGCAGAGAGACTGGAAGAGATGCTAGGCGTAACGTGATCGTGTCGGTACTGACTCTGCGCCGGTTCCGCGCTGGCTTTTATATTTACCGATACCGATGGATTGCATCAGATGGCAGCCCAAACTAAACAAGACGCGCGCACGACTTCTTAGGATTTATTTGCCTTTTTATTTTTCTTACATAATGGCGGCGGCGCGCGTCTAACGTCAGCAGCTCAAATCTTTTAATTTATTAATTTAGGGTGGATTTTGTGCACGTGCAGCGCGTTAATGAGTCGACAAATTTTTTATGAGGTTGATACGTACTGCATGGTATCGAGAATAAGTTTTATTGAGATAAAACTTAACGCGAATATGTGTGTTTCGTTGCTTTAATTAATAGATATTAATTTTAATTGTATTTTTTTTTTAAATCTGCAGATAATAGTCAGACTTCATTTGATTAAATTCTGACAGCAATTGATTTTTTTCCGTAAATTTATATTCTGATGTGAGTGACCAATTCTTATAAACAAATGAGGCGAATAAACATTTTTCTGCGCGAGACAATAATATTACGTACGTAAAAATTGTTAACTTTTAGGGCAGTTTACTTTCCAATGTTTTTTAGATAGCATCGCAAGGTAATAAAAATTTGAATTTCTTGAGCACAGTGTGTGTTTACATTAACTTCATTAGTATATAAAAAGTAATTATTACGAACGATATAAATAGTAAAATTTTAAATATAAACGCGCGTTATCCATATCCTTCGCAGTTTTATTATCTAAATCATTTAAAAGGTGATTATCGAGTAAATTTCTAAAGATAACAACTAAAAATTTAAAAATAAATCAATGGTGTTATTCTGGGATACATCCCTGTAACTGCAATCACATGTTATCAGCATTGCGTAGTTTCAAATTAGAACTTTCAATATATTACCTTTGGCAAACTTGTTTAAAGTTCAGGTATAATTGCATTCAACTTATTTCCATTTTCATCGTCAAGCAAATGTAAGCTGACGTTAATTAATACTTATTTTTCAAATTATCCGATACTTTTATTGTAAGTAGTATCTTAAATGAATAAATAAACGTCTCATTGTTCTTGAGACTTAAAACAAATGTAACAGTCACGTGTATAATACGAGCGATCGGTATAAAAAAAAGACTAAAAGAACCGATAATCCCGACGTTAAAAACAAACAAGAAAATTAGTAGTGATAAATTGTGAGTAGCCTATTTCGTCATCCAAACCTTTTTATTTTCTTTTTCCAGAAAAACACTTTTTTCTGGGAAAGACACTGCACTTCAGTGAAGTGAAAGCGCCTCGAGCTAGAGTGGGGAGAGTAGCGTCCTCCGCTCGAAACGTAAATAAGCGCAGATGATGCGCATCGGATGCACTTTTTCCCACTGCTATTCCTAGAAAAAGAAAACTCGTAGTACTACAGCGGTAGGCGCCGGGCACCTTTGGGTCGCTTCCCGGATTGATGATGTAACGACGCGACACGATTTCAACGCTAGACGCCGAAGCCAAGCGTCGGCTGACGAAAATCCGACGCTGGCCATCATGAGACCAAAGCATTCGTAAAAATAAAAAGCCACGAGCGTAGTATACTCGCTACATTGGTGTGTGTGTGCACTCGGCACGCGTCGCAGATAGTCTCATCATGAATGGACGGCAGATGTTATCGGCAGACTGACATCGTTTATAACACAGTTTCATAATAAACTGATGCAATTTAGCAGTGGATTTTAAACTAGAACTTGCGCGTTGCCGGCAAGTGCAAATTGCAACAGTGAACTTGAACAATTGGACAGTGAGACATTAGCGTGGAAAAGTCAATTTATTGCATCGAGAAACCTAGTAAATGCAATGAAAAAAATTGGTACGGAGTTTGTCAATTTCTTGGTGCAAAATTATTTTAATTATTCGTCTTAAAATTTCGTAGAATTAACCACATTTTTTAGTTAATTTAAATGAAACTTTGACGGAATAAATTCGATTTTTAGTTAAGTCAACTCAATAAATACTTTGTATAGACAATCGATCAAAATTTGTAATTGACCCTACTTTTTTTGGTGCGGTAATTGATAATACAATGTTTATCAAATTAGCGCGAAATTAAAATTTGTTAAAACAAAATTCGAAAGGATATTTTTGTAATTATAAAATCGGTTTTCTTTATAATTTTATTTTTCTTGCATTCCAAAGATTTTTAATCAAATTTACATGAGTTATCTCTAGTTCCATATCGAATTTAAATAATTTAAAATATATTGGTTTGAATGAGCTGCTAATTATGGTAAATAGTGATTCAGAACATTAAATAAATAATGCTAATCAATCTTATTTCTATAAAGCACATGAGAGGAATTAATTAATAATTAACAGTTGTAGAATGTCCTTAATTAGCAATCATTTATTTAGAGTTATATTATCAGTTCAATTCAGTGCAAATTTCTGTGTTATTAGTTTCCCTTCGTATATTTATATATTTACGTATTTGGTATTTATTATAACTTATAAACTTTATTGTCTCTTTACAATAGTAATTTGTTTTAATTATAGATTTAAAAATATACTATTTAACAGGTATTATTATCTACTTTAAGATAAACGCTTATTGCAGGAAGTCTTTTGAAGATGATGATTTTGGAACTAATTTTTGTTAAATTTATGTCAATTTAACTTACGAATACTTTGAGAGGCGAAATTGATATACTCTGATCAAATCCTTTGCACGAGATCAGCTAATGCCAGAGTTTCGACAACGTTACCGGAAGTTTATGAGATTTCAGAAAATTTCATTCAAGGGGAATTATTTAATGATCCCGGATGTCTTATACGGAATATTTTGTGCTTTTTCATCAGCTTATCTAAGATAAGAAAAAAGTCTTTAGTTATTTATCAATTTGTACTTTATTCTAGAATTTTTTTATCTTAACATGTAGATGTACTTTATGTTTTTTGTATATGTAGTTTACAATGTTTTTTGATAATAATTAAAAATTAAATATATTATTAAATATATTAACACTAGATGAAGAATAAAGACAGAATAAATCAAGAAGTACAATAGTTTTTTCAGATTTGAAAGATTTAAATTTTAAATCAGCTGATTATTTATGCAACACAAATTAAAAATTTCATATTAAATGATATTTCACCACCGATTTTGCACATCACTGATAATATAAATAAATAATTCTCTTAATGAACCATATTCACTCTTATTGGCGGATTTTGAATGTCGCCGCATCATATGCACTAATATGTCATTGTAACCGTGGCTATTCTTAACCCATTAGTGCCGACGCAAACATTTTTGGGCACTCGATACTTTGATAAACATGTTTTGATCTCGTTTTTTTTTTAATCCGCCCATAAATATCGAGGGCCCAAAAATGTCTGCGTCGGCACTAATGGGTTAAAACAATAATCACCAAATGAAAAATCTCCATATCATTCGAATAAGAAATCTATAAATTGGCAATGTTCCCACAAAAAGAAAACAGATTTGTTATGAACATAATCAATTTAATTCAACACATCGTATGTTTTTTTCATTGGCTCATAATTTGAAGGAATACTTATATTATTTTGATATCTCGTGATGACGTCAGTGATAGATAGAAGGAGGGAGAGAAAAAGGCGTGTTTAGCTTCTCGAGATGCAATAACAGTCACGATTGGGGTTATCGGAAGTGTGATTGTAAGTTGAATTTAATTTGTCCTTATCGGAGTGATTAACCGAACATCAAACGCGTCATTTTAACATCTGATTAAACGAATGTGTATTGTACGTGTAAAGGCTTTCGTAATGGGGAAAGCCTATTAATAATGTAATACTTATATTATTCAGAAATTGTCCTAGATTTAAAAAAAAAAAAACAGTAAATTCGTTGATGGATGTTCACGCCTTTTTCTTCTTTACGCCAAATTTGTCACATTTATCTTTCAATTTCTATTGACGTAATAATGAATTTGTTTTTTATAGATGGGTCCCCAGAGTATTTAATTAAGAGAATTGGCACGAATTTGTTATAGACAGTATTAAACAATTCCATCTGTGATTATGAATGCACTGATAGTTTTTAAAAACTTTCCAAAAAATAATCTACGATTGAATGCAATCATCTGCGATCAATGAAAAAATATTTCCATGGTTTTTATTCCTAGTGTATGTATTACTTTTTACAAATATTTATACGTGCACTGCGTACGTTATTTTCGTGAACTTAGATAATTTGAGAAATCATTGTCTTTTGACCTTCGATATTGCTTCTATCCAGTACAAGTCATAATAACGTACGTGCGCCACTTTATTACGCTTGTTTTCATTCTTCCCAACCTCGCAAACAGTAAATCGACCTCCGGATAGTGCGTCAAATTCAGCCGGCCATCAGCGATCAAAAGCAACGGCACATATACTGATAAGATGATTCACGTGAGTAAAGGTTCAAACGATTGGAAACGTGGCCCGGCGATTCCGAAGCGGAAACGTTTGCTACTAGATTAATAGACTACTTTTCTCCTCTGGTGATAAACGGTCGCCGAACTTCGTGAGACGAGCAGAGGTTCGCACTCTTGCATTTGCCGATGGAACTTTTTCTGTTCTAGCATTTCTTTTGACCGATGCAATGTGTTTTGATGATTAAAAATGCACGGCAGCTTCTTCAACCAATTTTCTGTTTAATTATTTCTAATCGCTTTGACTGATGCAATGTGTTTTGATGATTAAAAATGCACCGCAGATTCTTCAACCAATTTTCTGTGTAATTATTTCTAATAATTTTGACTCATGCAATGTGTTTTGATGATTAAAAATGCTCGGCAGCTTCTTCAACCAATTTTCTGTTTAATTATTTCTTTTTAAACGGTACAGATTCTATTCTCGTGTAAGATGAATTCTTTTTTTTTTTAATTTATTTCATTATCTATTAAAAGTAAGAATTGTTCTGCAATTATCAGAATAAACGGAACTCTTCTCTAAAGTTGAATTAGTGGAAATTCCACTAATCTTTTTAGTGATCAGATTTTCCACTAATCAATTAGTAAAACCCACAATCAATTAGTACAATTTTACTAATTGAAATAGTGAAAAAGTGGTCTACTATTTAATTAGTAAAAAAACACTGTAAATTAGTGGGAAATAAACTATTTGTTAAATAAAATAACTATTTCGGTCTCTTCACTAATTAAAATAGTGAATTCCCCAATTACAAAAAATTTTAATTTCATTAATTTATTAGTAGGTTGCACTATTTTTAATAGTGCATACGTTTACTATTTCAATTAGTACAATTTATTCACTATTTCAAATAGTAGATTTTCACTAATCCATAGTGAATCAATTTTCACTTTTCAAATTAGTGCATAGTCACTATGAATTATTGTTTTTTCACTAATTCAACTTTAGAGAGTAATGACAAAACGTTAGATCGATCATAAACAGAGTATGAAAAAAGTACTATTTTCCATTCTATTCCTCATACATAAATTCAATAAATGTACAATAGAGACCAATAAAACCTTTTTTTCAAGTCCTCAGTTCGATTTTGAAAAAACCTGAAGCTTGAGCTCTCGGGTGAGCAGGTCGCACAAAGCATAAGTTCGCCGCAGCTCTCGCCAACTTTGACGCGGAGTCATTGAAAATTATGGAAAACAAAGGCGAGCGCGGCGCGCGAAAAAGTCCACTCAAGTAATTAACCAGCCGAGCGCGTGATTAAAAGGAACTTACGGCCGGCGTGGAAAAGGTCGGGAGGCCGGGGAACGGGACGACGAGGAGATCGCCGGGGCAAATTGGAAACAAGAAGCGGCGGTAGTTCCGCGGCGCGGGCGGGGCTCGAAGACGGCGACGAGTGGCCGGGCAAAAAACTGGCTCCGGGAGACGGAGAAACGTAACTTAACGAACGGGGAAGTTCATTACGAGCGAAACGACGTTAGCCGTGGCAGAATTAGCTGCCTCCCGATTTTCAGGACTCGCGCAGCGCGCCTACATCCCAGACCCGAGCTCCGCTCGCCGCGCCTTTCCCCGGCGTATATATACGCCTTCCAATTCCTTGCTGGACCTTTTTTTCCGGCCTGAGCGTGTTGGAGAGGAGTTCGCACTTTCCTAGCTACTTTTTTTTTGTTTGGTCGTCTTTTATCTTATTACCTCATTTTTCAATCATAGATTTTGCTGGGCTATTTGCGAGTGGGATACTGTCGTGCTGGAGTTCGAGGAACATTGAGAAATTGCTGTAATCTAATGCTCGGAATTGGTTTTTTCTTGGATGATGAGAAAGTATATATTTTCTGTAACAATAAGTATATTTCTACTGTGTACCTACGATAATAAGTATTTTTGATTCGATTTTACGTTTCTAAATCTGAAAATGTGAAATTCACTTGGAAAATGTGAATAGTGACACATTTTATGTGACAAATTGTTCACATATTTAAATTATTACACGGAGAGAGAAAAATTAATAAAAATTACTATTGTGATTAGGAAATGAGTGACAGTCTTGATGAGGGAGAAATTTTAGTATGAAAAATAGCACTTTTTAATATTAAAATAGTAATTTTATAATTTTCGTACTAAAAATTACTATTTTTCATACAAAAAATTCTCGCCTTTTAAGACTGTCACTCCTTTCTTAACCACAGTAGCAATTTTTATTAACTTTTTTCTCTCAGTGTATTTAGACGTATTAAAATAATCAAGTGAATAATCAAGTGAATTTCACATTTTCATATTTACAAGGTAGGAAGAGAAAGGTCTATAGTAAAAATTACTGTGCTATTTTGCAACAAAGTGACAGACTCGACATATAAAAAATTTTAGTAAAAGGTATAGTAAAATATGTTAAAAAATTTACTATAAGTTTAGCACAATTTACAACACTTAAGTATTATACTCTAGTAAAATTTGTTATTTTGTTGAGTCGAGTTTGTCCCTGCGTTACAAAATAGTAAATTAATTTCTACTAGAGTTTTCTCTCTGTGTTCGTAAATTGTAAAAGATTATGAGAAAAGGATATTAAGGATACATACAATTAGGTCCTAGTACATATGAATATTTTTTTTAATTTTATTGAAATTACTTTGTATCACAAAATATGAATATAATACACCGAGAGACAAATTTAGTAATTTCAAGTAAATATTTACTTCATAATTACTTGTTAAATATTAATTTAGTTAAATCAATTAATTTAGTTTTAAAGAAATACTTAGCTGATTCAAAGAAATATTTATAACAAGTACTAGCTGTAGAAGTACTTGATTTTCTGAAAATTACTATTTAAGTAATGCAGGGGTCTAATCTATATTAATAAAAATTACATTAAAAACTTCGTTTCAATAATTTTTCAACTTTTTAAAGCAAGGACCCCAACTGACTTAAACCGCTAAAAAAAAGTGCACTGCCTGAAAAATGTTTCATTAACGATAATATAATAACGAAAATACACAACGAATTAATAAAAAAAATGTAAACGATACAAGATTTCGCTCCACGCACGCTTTCTCGATTAGCTCGATCTACTCAACAAGTCATTAGAGAGCAAAGCCTTATAATCGTCGACGAATCAACGATTTTAGCCTCTCGCAGTTCATCAACGTCGCACAGCCGGCTCTAATGCTCCACTTATTCTCCGTGAACCCTTCAGCGCCCTCCTTGACTTTTTGCCCCGACGCTCGGAAAAGTGAAAAAAAAAAAAAAAAACAACGGAGCGGAAAGGGGGAAAGGCCCCGGCATCGTCGGAGCGCGCGCGCCGATAGGAAATAGATCTTCGGCAAATTGGAAAAACTCAGGCCATCTCCTCTCGGGAGATTGTCTTCCCGCGTCCTGGGCGACGCCTTACGAGACGAGCGAGAGAGAGAGAGGGAGAGATTGCCCTCGCCAGTTCCTCGCTAATAGAAATCCACTCAGCGACTATGAATTGCCTATCCGATTATTCTAAAATCTCATTATTAGGCATGCCGAGCCGCGTCGTAAGAATTGCGCTCGGGAGAAGCAAGACGCGCGCGCGCGCGCTAATCGGGAAGTGAATGATGCATTAATCGCCGGCGATTGGCGGCGCGGTTTTGCCTTAAGCAGGATTCCATCGTCTTTTACTCTGCCGCCTTATTTTCAGCCTACTGCGATAAAGGTTTGTAATATTATAGATAAACTGGCTCCGCTCGTCAACACCCCCCCTCCTCATTTTTTATTTTTCCCCTATTCGTTTACCTAGGCACCACGAAAATTAATTTACATCTTTACTTTAGCGATACAATTAAATCTGTTTACTTTTTCAGTCGATGACCAGTAGTTCAATATCTATATATATGTATAT
Organism: Sycophila sp. Sp_5; assembly: GCA_018906775.1. NCBI lineage: Eukaryota > Metazoa > Arthropoda > Insecta > Hymenoptera > Eurytomidae > Sycophila > Sycophila sp. Sp_5. The sequence continues at coordinate 938,215 of JACCID010000004.1, forward strand.
GTTTGTGTATGTGTATAATGAAATTAAATATATGTATCTATAATTATATATACACTGCCGGCCAAAAGTTTGGAAACACTACATATTTCGTAATCCGAACGAAATGTTTCCAAACTTTTGGTCGGTAGTGTATATGTACACCATATTTTAAGCGATGATGATACACTGACAGAAATATTTTGGAAAAATTACTATCCAGTCTGGGAGCGAAGCCACAGACCTGCATTTATTGAAAAAAAATCCATTCTGTATTATAAATTTTACTCGAATTCTACACTCGCAAAAATTTAATCTAACTGGTAGAAGAATCCGTTAAATAGCACTGGAAAAACTACTTATTACTCTCAACTCAAGCGTATTTATGCTGTGTATAAGTGAAGTATTATTTACGACTAATTTGCTAAAACGGAAACGAATTCTTCTTCGAATGAGTAGACTCTCGTCTTCAAATGAATAGACTGTGTGATAAATTCTGAATTGATTCATTAACCATTCGTTTCCATTTGATATCATATAAAGTAGAAAGAATTGAATAAATGAAAAAGTCTCTAATAAGCAGAAAAATATTAACAATTAACATACATTTATGATAAAAATCAGCGGCTTCTGTTCTTCTAGTAAGCTGCTTTTTTTTAAATTTATTCTTCAATTTAATAAATTCAAATTGAAATTAGATAGATAATGTTTAAGTGGATTTGTATACTAAGACTAAAAATCCATTTTTGTGAGTGTAGTAATATTACCTATGTATCTATAATTCTAGTAATATTTACTATAATCTTATAATCTATATTCAAATATACTTTTAGTATCTAGTATATATAATTCTAGTAATATTTACTATAGAATTATAGATATTATATGTATATGTATAGAATTCTAGTAATATTTATTAGAATTATATATATATATATATTCAGAGAGAGAGAGAGAGAGAATGATTAAGCGCGTGGGTTGCAGCGAGCTGCAGCAGCGGAGGCTGCGGCAATCGGGAAGTGCCTTGATTCAAGGAGATTCGACGGAAACGACTTCTATAAATGCTTCGCTGACCTTCAGTAACGGTGGATGAGACCCTCTTTCTTTCTGCAGTCGCGCAAGATTGGATTCGAGGCGGTGATTTGATTTCACGTAGAAATGCATTTTTAAATTCTCGAGGGAGTTTATATCATGTAAAGGTATCGTTCGATCGTCCTGTGAGTGACACATTTCAGATGAATTACGAAAGACTTCACCTTTGCTATACATTTTTATGATTTTTTTTTCTTTCTTTACTTCTTATCATTTTGTAAAAAAGGGACGTTTACATTTGATTCGATTTAATTATTAATTTAAAAACATTTACTTATTTTATATTTACACATTATTAGAAGAATTGGTACACGTAGTAATAAAAAAATCACCTGTACGTAATGTTCGGTACACTGCCAGTTAAATTGGATGTGTAACTGAAAGATTTGCCCTCAGATTAAATCTGAGATAAAACTACACGTGACTATTACAGTTTATTAAAAAATAATAATAATAAAATTAAATAAAATCACATATTATACCTAAATATTTACATTATACCTAAAATATTTACATCAACATAAAATTCATGAAGCTATAATTGCTTGTTTTGCAATAGCAGCGTTATTGCCCGGATCATTACAATCATTGGTCAGCACATTAAGAGCTTATCGAGCCTAATTAAAATCTTATCGAGTCAGTTTAAGCGAACAAATAGTGTGATTTTAGCGAATTATTTCGTCAGTTTGAATTGCTTCACTTCTTTTTGCCAGGCTGTCGATAAGTTGCGTAAAGAAACATGCGAGAGTCTTGTGCAAAACGATTATCGCTCAGCTTATCCCTTGTAAACGTAATAACACTTTTTACAGTCACCTGAAAAAAAAAATTCATTAGAGCGAATTAAACGTTGCTGATGAAACATTGCTGTTTATCATAATAAGATTCAATAAGTGCTTAAGTTTTACGCAATCTTATAGACACGTTTCGTTTTTTCTCAGGCGCAAATGGCAATGAACGGGTGATTTCAATTGTTTTTCGCCTTTTTCAGAATTAGATTAAGCGAACATTTGCTCGTGCTTAATAGCTACAAAGTGTATTCCATAATGAGCGTGAACTTCGTCATTAGATAAAATCTATATTTAAATTTTTTTGGAGATTCTAGAAAATTCAATTCATTAGACCTTCTCCTACATGTACAATTTTTCTAGATTGAATAAATAAACATGTAGTGAATACAAAACATTATAATCTAGTAGCAAATTTAATACTGCATCGAACAAAAAATCGACAATAAAATAAAGAAAATTAACCGTCGAACTTTTTTCGGACCCCCCACTGAAAACCACCAGGTTATTTAATACAAAAAAAATTCTCGGAACTTTCGACATCCGCTCGAGTCTATCAAATTGTTACAATAAAAACAAAAAATCAACAATAAAATAAACAACGTAAGCCGTCGAGATTTTTTCGCACCACCACCGAAAACTGCCAGGCATTTAATAAAATAGTTGCTATTAACAAACAAAGTTCGCCTCAGAATCGTCGACATCCGGTCGAGTTCATCAAATCGTTACAATAAAAACAAAAAATCGACAATAAAATAAACAACGTAAGCCGTCGAGATTTTTTCGCACCACCACCGAAAACCGCCAGGCATTTAATAAAATAGTTGCTGACAACAAACAAAATTCGCCTCGGAATCGTCGACATACGCTCGAGTCTATCAAATCGTTACGACAAAAACAAAAAATCGGCAATAAAATAAACTAAATAATCCGTTGAGATTTTTTCGCACCAACCACCGAAAACCGCCAGGCATTTAATAAGATAGCTCCTGATAACAAAAAGTTCGCCTCGGAACCGTCGACATCCGGTCGAGCCCATCAAATCGTTACAAAAAAAAAAAAACAACCCTTCCTACTCGCCTGGAAGTTGGGCACCACGCTCGATTCATCCTGCGGTCCATTAACCTGTTTCCCTGTTTCCCTCCGTGGATGAGAGAAGAAGACACGGACGCGCTCCTGGCATTCAACAGCCGCGGCATCTCGACCCGCGACAATGGAGAGGATCACGGCCGCGAGATTAGCAGCTCGCCGGGGACAAAGATCGCCGAGGGGTCGTAAAAAAAAAGAACGAGAGGAGAAAGAGGCGAGAGAAAGAGCGAGCGCGCGGAAAGGCGTGAACGCGCGTCTAATGCCTCTCCTCTCAGGTGCGAGGATGGCTCGCCTAATTGGGTGGGTCGCATGCTGCGCGCACTTTATCCCGGGGTGTCAAAATACTGTTTTTCTTTTCTTCTTCTTCCTCTTCTTCTCGCTCGGCTCTCCTTTTTATTTTTCTCTTTTTATTCTTCTCTCGTATGTGCGCGCGGCTTTGCGCGTGCGGGGATGGCGGAGGGCTGTCGGGCGGCCAATCGCGCGAGGTTTAATGGCTGTGAGAGCGCGGGATGCGAGGAGATTAAATTTGATTCGTTAGAGCTCGTTTGCGGTTTTACAGCGCTACGGGGATGCCGCCCGAGAGCTCGATTATTCTTAATGTGTTTAAGGATGCTTTGATGGCTTTGTGGGGCGAGAGCCCGGTGGAAAAAGTTTGTTGCGGATAATACAAAGCTTTTTCTATTTTTTTTTTAGGGAATTTTTTTGAGAGATCGTAAGAAGTAGGAAGTTTATTTCATTTTACTGTTTTGTTAGAGAGGAGATGATATTTTATGCACGCTCTTTTTTTTTTGTTTTTTAATTTCAACTAAGTGCAATTACTTTTTCCAAAAATGAGTACCAACTCCGAATAATTTGACTGTTAAAAATATTTTATATTTTGGCCTCGATTAAATAGATATTTACGTACCGCAGAAATAAATCTCCCTTGAGATTACAAAGTATTCTTACAGGTATTCTTCAATCTATTTTTTTTAGGAATTTTTTTGAGAGATCGTAAGAATTAGCAGAAAGTTTATTTCATTTTACTATTTTATCAGAGAGGAGATGATCTTTTATGCACGCTCTTTTTTTTTTTGTTTTTTAATTTCAACTAAGTGCAATTACTTACTCCAGAATAATTTGAGTGTTAAAATATTTTATATTTTGGCCTCGATTAAAACGTTGAAATGTTTACTTATTATTCAATGAATTATTTACTTTTTTTATAGTGATTATGTGTGAATAAGTTCGATAATCAAAATGGATCAAATGATTATTTACGTATTACCTAATCATATTTAATTTGCGTCCATAACAATCAGACTTATTTCTGTTTAAGGTATAAGATAAAAAAATGCTGCGCAAAAGCGTGACGCTATTTCCATTAGTCAACGCTTTTGCGCGATATATATTTCAGAAGACAGAATTGGGCAATCCCGCGCAATAAGGATGTTTATGTAGTCAATATAATCGAGAAGAAAAATGCGCATATATCAAATATCACTCATTCGTAATTTTTCCCAAATGTCATACACAAAAATATTCATAAATATGTTGAGCCAAAATAAGCAGTACATTCTCTCTAAATCATAAAATTTGAAATTTCACATATTAAATGTGAATAATGACATTTTGAAAATGTGAAAACACGTCTACTAACTAAATGTGAATATAATTCATATGCAATGTATAAAATTAAATTCAACTAATTGAATGTGTGAACTTAAATTTAACTAATTGAGTGAATATTCACGTATTTATATAAAGTTAACTTATGTTCACATACCAAATATGTGAAAATTTCACATTTTCAAATTTAAAGCGTCCGATTTCCTCCTTCGCGAGAAGAACATAAAAATCCAAGAATAAGCCAAGCATTTGAGCGGAAAACGTTTGCTAAATAAGGGACACCGCAGTGCGTTAAACGCGACGTGACTACGCGTGACCCTAAGCGTCGGACAATGGGAGCTCAGATCCGACATAAAAACCGGACGCAGTTTATACGAGCGGCTCCTCTCGTTTTCCTCCTGGACGCGCGCGAAACCAGCCCCCGACGTACAGTAGCCGCGCGTGCGACCAAGCATTTCATTCCGCGTTCGCACCCGACGTCACACGACTCCGATGGAATCTTTGTGCGAGATGCTCGGTATATCCGTCCTCCTGTGAACGAGCGGCCAAAATATTTTTCCAGCTTTTATGTGAAACTTATAGCTGAAAACACGACTTCGGGCGCGTCGAGGGCCTTTTCTGGGCCTCGATTTTCACCAACAATGGCAATGTTGAAAGACGACGCTTATTAGCCAGAGCGTAACACGACGAGCCTGTCACAGTAAACTTGAGCATTTGAATACTTAACGCAGCGGGTATCTTCTTCTTCTTTTTTTTCCTTTTCTTGTGTATGGCAGCTATATAAGTTAGATTTCGAAGAAAATTTTAATGATTTTTTTTTGTTAAGGGTAATATGTGGTATTAGATTTTATAAGAGTATACACGCAGAGAAATGTTGTAGTAAAAATTACTTAAGTTCCGTAGGAACAGTGGGATATACTCAACATATGAAAATTTTTACTATATAAAATACTAAACATTCCTATGTACATAGCAAAAATTGCTATTTATATAATAGAAATTGTTATGTATATACGAATTTTTAGTTTGTTTTATAGTAAAAATCGTTATAGGTCGAGTATGTCCCATTGTTCCTACGGAATATAGTAATTTTTACTATAACATTTCTCTCCGTTTAGTAAATATACATATTTAGGTAGTTCACAATTTCAGTAATTTTATTTAAATTTATTCGAACCAAAAGAATTCGACAGGTAGTAAAATGTTTGTGCACTTAAGTATACACTGTCTCATATAAAAAAAATTGCGGAATGAAAATTAATTAAACTTCAAACAAATAAACACAAGTAGCAGATAAAAAAAGATTCCTCGAACTTTTCAACATTTCCACTTAAAAAAAGATTAATCAAAATTTAAACAAATAAATACAAACAGCACATAAAAAAAGATTCCTCGAACTTTTCAACATTTCCACTCGAGGGTGAGAATTAATTAAACAGTCGGAATATTTTTCAACAAAATGATCGTTCGTCAAGCACAAAAACAACCTGAAAAGGCAAAACGAGTGTACGGAAATGAGTCAACGAGCCTCGCTACCTCCTAAGAAAATGCATTTAGCGGCACCTTTTCCAGCCTTCAGGGTGGTTAACACAATTACGCCGAAGGCTCGATAATTGCTGATAATTCGGGGAAACCTCGTTAAGACGCTCATCAAGACCGGGGAGCGAAATGCTTTCATTTAATTATTTCTCGATTTCGATAACGCGACGTCGGCTTTTTTCGCCCAACACCTCCGCAGATGGATCTTGCCGGTTGAACGCGAAATACACATTTGAAGCAGATAACTGGCCGCGCGTAATGGTTTAATTAGTTTGTCTTAAGGAGAAATTAACGAAACAAGAGAGAAAAAAAGAAATAAACGAATTATCGCGGATTGACTGTATTATCCTGTTGTTTACTGGAAATAAATTGCTATTATTATCTTAACGACTTTTAATTTTTAGTTTATCAATTGTTGCTATCACTTGCTTATTATTTAATGTAAACAAATGAGTAGAAAAACTTAGTAGTTATAGATTTCTTCAGTCATTTCAGAAGTAAAAGTAATAACTGTTTTTAATTTTTAATTTATTTATATATAAGTAGACTGTGTAAATCTGAAAATGTGAATAGTGACATTTAATATGTAAAAAACATTTAATACTAAGTGTGTGGATGATCTTTCACACTAAAATTTGTTACTATTCACATTTTCCAAGTGAATTTCATATTTTCAGATTTAGAAAGTATAATTTCATCAATATTCTGTTAAATAATTATTTTATTCCATCAGAAACTAACATCCCATGTGAAAATATTTGATACATTTTATATATAAATTATGTACAGTCAATATATACATTTTGTATCCAAAAATGATTCTATACACAAAATGTCGAGTTGTATATAATTACTTAATCATACTGCTAAATAATTTTATATACAAAATCTGCACAATTGTTTACAGCTGTATACACTTGTATCCACATTGTATAGAACCATTTTTTCATAGAAACTGCATGCAGTGACTGTATAAAATTTGTATATATGATGATAAATTTATAAACAAACAATTTGCAATATGCAGTATACAGTAATCACTGTCATCGCAACAGAAATAAAAAATAAATAGGTTCGCACGACGGAATTAACATTTTATCCACAGCCGATCTTGGGTCAAGAGATCGTCGCGGAAGCTCTTGAGAAAAATTTCACGTGATTCGGAGCGAGCGGTTAATTGTCCCGCTAATGAAGCTCCCATAATCCAGCCGCGACGTCACGTGCTATCGACTCAATAATAAACGCTCGTAATGTAAGGGGCGCGTCGCACCGAGCGGAAAAAAGCCGATTAAGCCCGATGTCACGTGGTTCATATCTCTCTCCCCTCGCTCACTCTCTTTTCTCTATTCCCCCGGGAGATTTTCACGCCTCTGCTTATGCGTGTTTGCCGTCATCTATTCTACTTACTCGTTTACCCTTATCACCTCCGTTTCACACTGTTAAGTCTAGCGTGCTCTTTCCTTTTTTTCATGGACACTTGATATTTTTTTTTCTTTGTACCGAAGCAAGAGGCTGCGCCGTGCATCATGTTCCATAACATCAATATAATTCTTTTGTCGATTTGGACGTTATAAATTAAATTTATTGATAAATAAGTATAAGAAAAAAAGTACTGACACGATGTTGTCAATTATTACCTAATATGTGTGGATAATTAAAGTGATTAAAAAAAATGACGAAACGAAGTGAATACATTGTATATATTTGTAGTCAACGTCGAGTAAAAATGCATCTCTGATAAGATTTTTTTTATTCTATCTTAGACTTTAATCAGTTCGGATAGTGTGATATAAAAAAGAGCCCTTCAGAAGGTGCTCATGCTTATCGCGATCACTAAGTACACTTAAAAAAGATAAATATTTGAAAATTAGATATCTTATTTATCATTTATCAAGCGCAAGATTCTCGACGTAGAATAAGTCGTCACCATTCCACTTACAACCAAGTGAAATAAAATAATTTTGCAAATTCAATTTCACGGGGAATCTCAGTACTGGAGAAAATGTCATCCACGCCCTTTTGACGAAAAGTCCAACACGAGCATTCGATAACTGTAAAAGCGAAGTCCACTTAAACGTGGGAAATTTATTATTTCGTCGACCCGCGAAAAAAAAGTGCTGTATAAAAAAAGATCACGATCACTAAGTACACTTAAAAAAGATAAATATTGCATTTATCGTTTATAAAGCGCAAGATTGTCGACGTAGAATAAGTCGTCACGATTCCACTTATATCCAGGGAAATAAAATAATTTTGCAAATTCAGTTTTACGAAGAATCTCAGTAGTACTAGAGAAAAGATCATCCACGCCCTTTTGCCGAAAAGTCTAAGGAGCATTCGATAACTATAAAAACGAAATCCACTTAAACGCGGGAAATTTCTCATTTCAACGAGCGAGCCGCGCAAAAATAAGGAAAACGCGAGCATTCGGTGGGTGGGTCCAAAGGCTCGTCGCGGCGTTGTTTTCGCGCGCGGACGAGCCTCCGGTCTTATTCTAAGAGTCTAATTAGATCGCGCGCCGCTCCCCCGGCGCAAGAAGTCCGAGAGCGCCTGAACGGGGCTGCAGCGCGGCGGCGGCAGGGGGAAAGGGGGGAGAGCGCAGAGGCGAGCGAACAAGAGATAAGGTCCAATTACGGCTAATTGCGTAAAGACGTCACTCGGCTAAGAGGATTTCTGGCTGTTTCCGCGCGCCCGGGCGTCCGCTCGCGCATGCCATTGTGCGGCCGCCGGACCAATCCCGCGCGCGAGCGGCCCCTCCGGGGAGCCGCCACGGCGCCCCGTTAAAATTCAACCCTCCCCCGAAGGCGACGCCGTTCGCTCCCTCGCTACGGCTTCCACTTCTTTCCGCGAGCGGGAGCGACAGGACCGCGTCGCTGCCTCCCCTTGTCCTGTAGGATTTGGACCGACTTTTTTTTTATAATTCTTATATAAAAATTCAAGTATATTCTAAAATTTTCTGAAAATTTACTAATACATTAAATTTGAACTACAATCACCACAAATGCATAAAGGATTGACATTTTACAACGCAACTGAGACGCAGTATTTATTTATAAAAGTGAAAGTGTAGTTTAACGATTTCAATTTCGAAAGAGAATTTGTAGGATCACGTTAACGTTCTTATCGTTGCATTTTTATTGGCGGCCAGAAATAAAAGTGATCTGTAGAATAAAATATTGACGGGACTGCGCGTGTACACTTTTGCTCGCGAAAATTTAATGTTCGCGAAATAACAAACTAAAAGTCAAACGATATTTCCCGTTCCCACAAAAAAACAAATTAATTTTTCTATTGCGTCTGTGATCACTCGCTTTTTATGAAAAGTACAAAATTTGAATTAGTCATTTAAATTATTAAAAGTAGACGTTCAGTCAAACTTTTCGCAGAAGCGTACGTATGTGAGCGCATTGCGCATATCTTTTCATTAAGTCGCTTTATTGCTGATAAGACGATCATATGATCATATCTATAGATGATACTCATTACAAACTACGATTTAATACTTATTACGAACGGCGTAGAAAAGAATACGTGTTTGATGACGATTGATGCGGAGAATAATTTTTCCGAACTGCGATTCACATATCCTACGTTTTACATCAATAAGTTTCGTATACAATATCAACTCGAACTTTCAAATATATTTTAGAAAAAAAAATTGCGTCAATTACACAATTTTATTTTGACAGATGAATCGATTCGTCCTTACGCTACAACGCGAATTTGATTACCGCCGATGAAAGAACGTCATTATCCGTTAAAAAAAAATCCAATTCCCTGCTGCTGCTGCAAAAAAGCTTAATTTCGCATTACGAATTGAAGGTGAAATAAGACAGTGAGGGGCGTCTTCGAGAAACTCGATAAGACCGTAGAAGAGCGCGAAGATTGTCCACGGAGGCGAGACACGCGTGGCTCGCCAAGTGTCGGCCGATTGAATTAGTTTGCCCGGTGAAAATTGAAAAATCCCTTAAAGCGACTCTCGGTGCTCCAGGCAGCTTTTTCGTCCCCGACGCTGTCGGTGCAGGCGACGTGGGAGGGAGAGAGACAGAGAAAGAGAAAATAAAACAACCCGCGGGGCGAAAGAAGTTTGCGCGCGGCGCGCCGCGAAAACTCGTTTAGCAAGATGAAAGAGCGACTAACGACTTATTTTCGATAAGGAAAAGTTGAGGCTTTTTTTCGGTCCCCACGCGTCTCGTCATTTTCCGCGTCTCCTTCTTCTTTTTTTTTTCGTCGTAGGAACCGATCTTGAGAAATTACGGCTGCTAAAGTGGTTTTTATCAATTTTCCCGGCATTAAGTTTGTAATTGGTTAATGTTGAGTTTTTCTAATCGTACACTGATAAAAAAAAGAGAGAAACACCTAAACGAAATTTTCCTAAAGGAGATTTCCTTTTTCATTAAGAAGTTTTCCCTTTTTTCAAGGAGAAAACTACTAATTTATGAAAGAGGAGAATTTCCTATATGTTTTTAGGAGAATCTCCTTTTTTAAGGAGACTTTCTTCTTTTTTCAGTGTACTTTTCATTCATATTAAAAAAAAATAATAATCGTACAGATTTCGTTAAGATTGATTAAGTAAACATTAGAATTTTAATATAGCTTATTTTTTATTATAATAGTTGAAGTAGTGATTTTCTTACATTTCATTTTTAGATGGTAAAAAAATCTATTAATAGTTCCATCGCTTGAAGATATAACCTATCAGTAAAAAATAAATTATTATTCTTCCATAGACAAGGGTAAAAACAACCCTCCTACCCCTGAATTCGACTAAAATAATTTTTATCAGTTTTTCCTAGCGTTAAATTTGTAATTGATTAATGTTGAGTTTTTATGATTATATTTTTCATTCGTATTAAAAAAAAAGAAGAAAAAATCTTGCAGATTTCATTAAGTTTACTAATTAATTGTACATTAGAATTTTAATAGTTAATTATAGTAGTTCGAGTAGTGATTTTCTACATTTTATTTTTTAAAGGTAAAAAAATCTATTAATATTTCTATCGCTTGAAGATACAGTCTATCAGTAAAAAGTAAATTATTATTCTTCCATCAACAAGGGTAAAAACAGCACCCCCTCCTCAATCGACAGTTCTTAATTCACCCTTTAAACGCTCCATCATTCCCTTAAAGCGATTCACCCTACACCCGCAAACGTTTCGCCGACCCAAGTGAGTCGGGACAAAAGAACTTAATATCCCCGCTGGAGAGCGACTGCCAAATCTCATCCTCGATGTCTCGTCATCCGTGCACTGACCTCTCCCCGGCGCTGCTCTTTCGGAATCCACACGAAATGCCCCCAAACTAACATCGATGAAAAAAAAAAAAAAAGAACGGCAACGAAGCCCCGCGCTCCCTCGAATGAAAAAAAAAAGGAAAAAAAGAATCTCATCGAGCCACGCAGCAGGTCGGGCGTAAAATCAATGAAAAGTCAATTGGTTCGCTGCATCCCTTCCGTCCCCGCCCCCTCCCCCTCTTTATCTTGTTCAACAATATTTATTCGCTCGTCTTCTTGCCGCGTCTAATGGGCGAGCGATTGTTCGCCGTCTGCGGGGTCGGGGTTATTGGATTTGCCGTGGGTTACTCCGAAAAAGAGAGAGAGAGGGTCTGGAAAGAGTCCGGACGAGCGGTCATTTGGCTTGACTTCATAAGTCATTAGAATCAAACCCCGGCGGGCGGCGAGAGTCGAGGGGGCACCCACACCGCCGTCGTAACCAAATTACATCAATCCCATTTCGCACAGTTTTGCTGAGCGCCGATTGAGTTCGCGTCTACCACCCCCCCCCTCCATACGATACGACGTGCACAACTGTCGGCAGTTGGGAGCATCGCTTGACGCTTTCTTGCCTGGAGTCGTTTTGCGGCAGGTTGCGATGGGTGTGCGAGTGGGCGGACGGTCACTTTTAGGGGATGATGATTTTCTTGTTCTATTTATTTTTTTTTTTTATTATGTGGAAGAAAATTGATCGTTTAGGCGAACAATGGGTTTTATGCTTATGTCTATTATATTTGTGACGGCTTATGGCACGCTGATGCTTATGTGACAAAAGAATTTTGTTTAAATAGCTTGTGATATTTCACATTTTAACAAAAGTTGTATAAGAATTAAAGTTATTTTATTACTGATTGATATTAAAATGTCTGCCAAATGGGACAGAAGGCGATAAGAAAAAAAATCTCTAATCGCGAACAGCTGAAGGTTCTTATCAATGTAGAGTCATAACAACATTCAAAAGTAATTTAGTAATTAAAATGTATACGATGGAATATGAACAAAGTTAATTATTGTTAAATTAAGATAGCAAAAAAAGTTTCCACGGTTTTTAGAATTCAAAAGAAACACAACATTCAAATAGGTTCAAGTGTCATTCTTTGTTAAATATTGGATCAGCCAGAATAATTGATCAATAAATCAACATCGATTCAGATAATTTCCCGATGACGTAAAAGAGGGTTAACAGACTCTAGAATCTTCTCTCTGTATAAGATCGAAGCGTGGGATTATCTAACACCCCCTCCCCTTGCCACTTCCCTGGCCCCTGTCAAGTTTCGTCGCCCAGCTGAACAAGTTTGAACGTCCGCGACCACTACGTGGACAACGTTAAAAGTCCGTCCACAAACAAGTTAGTAGCTCCGAAGGTATAAATCGTGGTGACTGCGCATTGGAAATTTAAGATCATTTCTGTAGTGTATCTTCACAAAGTAGGAGTCGATGCAGAGGCTTAACTCTTTTTCAACCGTGAGAATGACTTTTTCCTCGAGACGTTCGAGAAGCCAGTTATCGTTCACCTTTTTCATTTAGTGGAAAATACGTAAAAGGATGAGCAAGCTGAAGCTTTCTGATTTTTCTTAATTCAAAAGTAATTTGGTTATTTGACTGTATATAATTTTATTTAAAACAAAAAAACGTGTTTAATGAATTTAGAATTAAATTTAGAGAATTATATATAGTCATGACGATATATACACTACTACTACTACGTTCATTTATTCTTTATTAGTGAAAGAGAGAATTGACATTGTTTCTGTTTTTATCAATTAAAAATGAAATTTTACTAGCACTATATAATAGCAATCACGGAGATAAGGAACTACGTTCATTCATAACATTGATAAAAGAAAAAGCTTACAGGGTTTCTTCTTTTATTAATTTAAAATAATTCAATGATATAATACACAATTCATATTTCATTAATGAAAAAATTACACACGATGGAATTAAATGTAACTCCGAAATTTTATTTCTTATTCCCGCATACTATGTAATAATTGAATTTAATAGAACCAAGGGTGAGTATTATACCTAAAAAAAACGCAGCAAGTTTCTCTTCCAAAACTTTTCTACTTTTATTTTTAAATTAAAAAAAAAATTCTACAATTTCTCTAAGTCCTCAAGTACCCTGTAAAAAACTTTGCAAGAATTTTAATGCAAATACTGAAAAAAAATTCATCGACGTACATGAATTATGATTAATTTACATTTTTACATTCATTTTAATAACAATTAAATTTAATGTAAATTTAACGTAAAGTTCATAGTACGCCGATGAAATTTGCTTCTAGTATTTGCATTAAATGTTATGTTTTTTTAACAGTGTACTATCTAAAATTGAATTCGTGAAAAACTACTATAATTCGTGAATTTTCACTGAAAATTAATGGAAAGAGCTTCACGATTTAGATATTAGTTGAGCATCATCTACTAATTGTAGCAAAGTTTCACTAATTCAATTTTAGAAGGTTTAGTTTCCAAATTCCTCAAAATTAACGGTAGAAAAAGAGTTTGACGTTCTTCCTAACTACTCGCTCCTTACACGTAATTCTAAACAAAGCTCAAAATATTTCGCAATAAGCTCAGAGCAAAATATTTCGCGATAAGCTCAGCGCGAAATCTCGGTCACTCCAGCGTCTTTCCAAATAAAAGCCGTCGCGCCACCGGCAAAAGGAGGTAACTAAACGTGACAAAAAAAAACCACAAGAAAAAAAAAAGAAGAAATATCAGTAAACCGCGAAAGGAGAAATCTTTCGCGCCTTGGATCGGAAATAGAAGCGGGGAAAGGTATTTTCGCCGAGTGCCGAAGAAAACCTGCGGCGGAAAGCCTTGGCTGCTGGAAGGGAGGGGGGTGAGAGGTCCTTCCCGCGCGCGAGGAAAACGTCGAAGAACGCGGCCGGGCTCGGGCACTTTGATCGGTAACTTAGTTTATACGAACGACGCCGGGCAGAACGTTAGGAAACACCGATAACGCCGTTGACGGAAATATCGACTTTTGAGAGAGCCCGCCGTCGCTGCCGACGACGGCTCGCTACGGCCCCGGCCTCCTCGTCCCCGAGCTCCTTATCAAGTGGGGAGTTCAGCCTCCCGCGGCGTGCACTTAACAGGTTTACAGATTAGATGAATAAAAAGGTATTACCGAGCTGAGGTTTGCTTTTCGTCCTTTATCATTTTATTTTTTGCTTCAGTTTTTTGAGCTTGCGGCGAAAAAAAATATTTGTTTAGTTTAAAAAACAAATTGTTTAAACAAAGTATTATACAGCTAAATGTATGTTTAAAAATGGTTCGCGTTAGTCATAGTTTTTGTTCATCTACCAGTGTTAAAATGTTTTTGCCTTTAAAATATACTTTATATAAATGATAAATAGACGTAATGTACGATTTAATTTAGAGGATATTCTCAAGTAGAATAAAATTGAAATATTATGTTGCATTCAACATATATAAATAAGTAAAAGTTGTCACAATAAATTATATTTTAATATTTAACGCGTTTACTTTTTAGTGATTACAAGCGACAGAATTAATTATGACAATTATTTTTTTTTTTTGTGATTATAAGGGAATGAATTATTATCACAATATTGCCTGTCAACAATTGGCACGAACTTCGTAAAAAAAAACGTGAATTGCGCTACGCATTCAGTCCATTAAATTGCCTATTCCAGAAAATAAAAGTTTCTGCCTGAAGAAAAAAAGATTTTTCGAATCCCCGCAATAAAAATAAAAATCTTATACACCGGTAACTGGTAAAAAAAAAGAAGGTAGCATAATGGAGCGTGGGGAAAAAGTGCTTGGCTGTAATGTTGAAGGGAGTCGCGCGGAGCAGCGTAGAAAAACAATGCCACGCTGAAAATGAAAACGAAAAGGTAGAAAAATGGAGTACAAACTAGAAACGCTGGGCGTACAAGGGAAATCGTTGATTGAAAGAAAGCCGCAAATAGAGTAAAGTAGAGAAGGTGGATTTCGTCGGAAGGGGGAGAAAGAGAGCGATGAAAGCGATGAAAAATGGAGGGAGGTGGGGGGTGGTTCGCGTACACAGCCAGCGGGGCTGAGAACGACCGAAAGATGTGGTGTATTCCGGAGAGGAGTGCCGCGGCTCGGGAGCGAGAGGAAGAGCTACAGAGAAAAAGAGAGAGAGAGCGAAGCCGGCGGTGGGTGGGCGAAGAATGAAAAAGGGATAAGCGAATAGCGGAGGGCGCGTAAGAGGGATGGAAAATGGGGAGCGGGTAGGGGGAGGCAAAGCCGCTCTGGTGGCGGTTGAAAGAACCAATTTTACCCTAATAGAAAAATCCTCGGCGCCGAACCCAATTTATAAGCCCGCAAACATGGCTGCGCCGGGCTCCCACGCGAATTCGTAAAAAGCCCGTGAGCGTGCAGCCGATCCGGAGGTTCCCACGTATATGCGCGCGCGTATGCACGCCGCAAGTGGGCCCGTGTGGGTGGTTAGTTTGAACGCGACGTTTTGCCTTTTGCGGCTTTCTTCTTTTTATTCGCCGCCTCCGCTTCCCTCCGCTCGGTACATTTTTCCATTTGAGTTTGCATACACGCCCGAGCGCGAGGCTCTGTGCAAACGAAAGCAAAAGAGGAAGGGGGCGCCGCGCTTCCATTTTTCGCGGGCTTTACCCGGGACCAGAGCGGGATTTCTCCGCTCGTCCGGCGGTGCGAGAGAATCGCGAGTTTATTTTCCGCGATGCAACGCGCTCGACGGATATTTTCAGCCCGGCGATATTCAGCTGCCGGATTTTTACAGACGAGTCCTAAGTGACTGCGCAATGGTTTATACAGTTCTTTTATTCAATTTGAAAATTTGCTTTGTAAGCTTGATTGTTCCTCGTTTGTTTTTTATTAAGGGATGAAATTTTTTCTTCTGTTTATAGAGCAAAAATGTTACGCTGTTACATTTTAATTTATATGAGTGTTTTTTTCCCTACACGGAGAGAAATATTGTAGTAAAAATTATTATATTCCGTAGGAACAATGGGATATACTTGAGTTATGACGATTTTTACCATAAAAAATAATGTACATAGCAATTCTACTATATATATAGCAATTTTTGCTATGGACATAGAAATTTTTAATATTTTTTATAGTAAAAATTTTCATAAGTTGAGTATATCCCACTGTTCCTATACGGAACGTAGTGTAATTTTTACTATAACATTGTGTAACTTTAGATTCTCGAATTTTTATAGCAAATACTCTCTAAATAAGAATATGTGAATGTACGATATGAATTGCATTTATTCACTTTTAAAGGGTATAGTTATACATAGTTTATATTTTACACTATTAACAAAAAAAAAGATGATAGTTTTCAGACTTTTTCCTGTATTTTAATTAATCCACTTTTAAGTTAAAAAAGTTTTAATCTAAAATTTAAACTTACACCATATAAATCTTAATTCAATTAATTACGGATAATCACGCGAATTTCTCCAATTATATATTTAGGAAATGAAATCAATTTCCGCCTAGTATTAACGGCAATGTTTACGGAACTCGTAATTACCGCCTCATATATATATATATATACATGTCATATTCCTGCACGTAGCGCTCGCTACATTTGCGGGTAGTTACGTAAACGCAATTTTCCGCAGATTCCTCGTCGAAAGGTTAGAAATTTAAATTGAAACGATCGACCCCCCGAAGCACGACTCGCTGCTGCTCCGCCGCCGATCGAACAATCACAAAGAGCAAAAATCAAAAGCTCCAAACTCAGCCAACAATATAACTTTCTCCTCCCCGTTTCTTATCGCCCAGCGCAATCAAGTCGCGCAACTCGCCGGAATCTTGCGTACAGCGCCGATGCAAAGACGCCGGCGGGGGTTTTCCGTGAGACGTCGCAATTAAACCGAGCCCGCAGCTCGTCTCGGGACCACCGCTGCGGCCGTCCCCACCCCCTCCGCTTTTGTCCCCTTATCAAAATTCGTAATCAGACGAGCGCCGCGCGGTAATTAGAAACTCCATTACTCCGTGGACCGGGGGCAAAACGTCGGCAGTCGCTCAGGAAGGGAAGGGTGGGGGGGGGGGGAGTAAAAGCGCAATGGGCGCGCGGAGTCCGCTGCGCGACACATGGCCCGGCGAAGGGTTGCCCGCGGGCCGCGTCACAAAGGTATCCAGCAGAGATAAATAAGAGGCGCGCGAGCGAAGTGGACCCGGGGCCACCGGCGCGCGGACATATGCACGCAGCGTGGAGTCCGCGGGCGCGCGCGAGCGCATCTGCAGCCGAGGCCCCGGAGGTTGACGATGCCGCGGGACGCCGGGGAGATGCAGATCCGATTAGGAGATAAAGCCTGGCCGCGCCGCGGCTAATCGATTTTCGATCCGTCGGATGTGCGCGTGTGTGCCTGGCCACGTTTAAGGGCGACCGGAAGCAGGGGCTGCTCTCGAGCTTTCCTTTTTTTTTTCTTTTTTTTGTAAGAGAGTTTCAGCGGGTTCGACTCCTCGATCCGTTTGACGTATTGTAACTTGAATCTATAATATGAGAATATAGGGGTGGTTTACCGTGTAATTGTGAAATATTTATTCTATTGTGTACAGATTTTTTATTTTTTAAAAATATTTTTGGGTATTTTGAAATTCAAAACTTATATCGTAAAGCACGGAATAAATTTATTACAATTTTTTTTTGTAGTTTGTTCAATAATTGTAAAAGTAAGAGAACTGTATACAATGAACCATAACATAAGGTTAGCAATTAACTATAGTTTTATAATGTATTAATAAAGTTAAAAGCTCTAAAGCTCACAGAATAATTTTTCTACAATTTTTCTAGTTTCTAAAATAATTGTAAAAGTAATGGAACTATATATACATTGAACAATAACATAAGGATAGCAATTAACTACAGTTTTCATGGTACACAACAGTGATTCAAGAGACAAGAAATCCAGCACTAATACCCTTGAAAGCTCTAAAGCTCTTAGAATAAATTTTCTACAATTTTTCTAGTTTCTAAAATAATTGTAAAAGTAATGGAACTATACAGATATACAATGAAAGATAAGATAAGAACAGAAATTAACTGTATCTACATAATGTACAACATAATGAAAAATCCGATACTAATACACTCGAAAGCTCTAAAGCTTCCAGAATCAATTTTCTATACAATTCTTGTAGTTTCAATAAATAATTGTAAAAAGTAATGGAACTACTTATACATTGAACGAGAACATAAGGACAGCAATTAACTACAGTCTTCATAGTATACAACATTGATTCAAGAGACGACAAATCCAACACTAACACACTTAAAAGCTCTAAAGCTCCCAAACGTGATTCAGCAAAAGATAAAAGTGAAGTAATAATGAAAAAGAATTGCTTTGAAAACTAATTTTCCCACCGAAAGTGCGAACAGAACAAAGTGTCCCGAGTGTAAAAAAAAAAATATTCATCTCGAATCACTTAAAATTTCCTCCACCAAGCGGCACGATTCTCCGCCGTTATCGGCCAAATTAACTCTTACGTCGTTACATCCTCGCTCAGTCAGGGGCGTAAAAAACCCGAGAGAAAGAGAAAAGCCTCGAAGGCATTTTGCGGGGAGGGGGCGACGAAAATTAGATCCGATCGCATTTCAAGGGGGCGCATCTTGCCCGCGACTCGCGCTCTTTTCGCGACGAGAACCAATGCCAAATCGAAGGATAGAGGCATACAAAAACAACCAGCATGCCGCGGGAGCATCACGTCCGCGACGCCCGGGGAAGGCTCGCCACTTACGGTCCCCTCCTTTTCTCTCCGGCAGTTTATTTATCAGCGCCCAGGGCATCGGTAAATACAGGCTTAGCGAAATTGGCCTCGGGCCGGCCCGGGCGACAGTTTAGCGCACCGCCTAAACGCCATTGGAGGACGCAACCCCGTTCGTCGTCTCTGTCCCTTTTCTTTTTCGGTCTTTTTCGCCTGGTTGACGTGTATGTGTCGGGAGTACAGCGCGCGTGGCGCCGGGGGAGCAAAATTTAATTTCGTGCTTTTTGTGAGCTCGGGCGCGACGAATTCCGGACTCTGATAAGCTCGCGCTCTGATTCAAGGAGAAATAGATATACAAAACTATTTTGTTGTTGTTCTTGATCTTTTACTTTTATTTATTTATTTAACCGGTTGAAATGCATTATACAATTGCAATATAATTGGATACATAAATCAAGTTACAAAAGTAACCCAACGGAGGAAACATTCTCCTGTACGTTGGCGTGACTCGATTTAAACTAAAATTAGTTAAAACTAAATCTTAAAACCAAAAGTTGTCTCTAATGGATACTTTGCAAGTGCACATGTAGTCTTAATGCTTATAGTAACATCGTTATTAGGTTAAGACGAATTTCTAAATTTCTAAACTTAACAAAATTTGGGGATCTTCATCTCCAGTAATATACTATACGAAGTCTTATACTATGTGAAAAAATTTAGAACTATATTTATTTTTTATTTTTTATTTATTAAATCAGAGTAAATTTACAAAAATATTACATTATTGCAAAGTGTTCCAACGGAAGGAAAATTCCCTGTTTTGCTGGTCTGATATACTTACAGACTGTTACTTAAAACTAAATAAAAAGAAACATAATATCAATTAATAAATATTATTAATTAATTTTATTTGAATAACATTTTCAAATGAGTATGTTTATTTTTATTGTTAGAAATCAATAATATAATTGAGTTTTCACTGATTACGTGATTTTTATGTACAACTATACTAGTAACAGTTTTACGTAAGTGTACACTGCATTATTAAAGAAATCTTATATATCAGTTATCAAAATAATGATTATTATACATTGATTACGAAATTAATTTTACATCGATTGATAAGGAAATAAAAAAAAAGGTTTGTGAATGTACGAAATAAATAACCCTCCGTGAATTCCGCGTCCTCTTATACGAACTGCACGAAAATTATATTGAGTTTGCCAATGAAGGGTACTCCGGTGGTATGTTTTCTTTTTTTTTCTTTTTTTTTTTTTTGTCGGAGGGGATGGAAGTTTTATAAACTCGCGCGCACGTGAAATGCACGGGCGAAATTGCTTTCGTTAGGCGATCGGTTATATATTTCGCTCGCTTTAAAGCTCGAAACGTTTTAGCCTCGATTAAGTTCTTTTAATAATCCATCGCGAGAAATTTAGGACGCGCCGGGCTTTACATTCTGTTTAATGCGTTTTATGCCGACGTTCCGCCCGGGGAAGCAATTTTTCATTTTATTACCTCGCCGACTGGCTGCGCCCATACGTCGGGGCCGTCGCCGAGCGACCGAGTTTAGCGATGAAAATTCAGCTCTTTAAAAACGCTGCACTTTTTTTGTCGGCCGAATGGAATTTCATAAAGCGATCGCACATAAAAGTTTGACGCGGGAAACTGAAGTTTGCACTTTGTTTTTATCGAATTTAATTCACTTAAATTTTAATGAGCGGCAAATGAAATAGTTTGCCTTAAAACGGAATGAAACTTCACTTTTTGCCACTGTAAATTAATGCAATAGAACAGAGGTACTGCAGGTGCGGATCTGACTGCAAAGTAATAAAAGAATAATTCGAAGATAATTGACATTTTGAATCTGATGTATAATTTAATAATATGACTTTATTAATTTTTAACCTACTTCCATATGTGGTAATGAATAGAATTAAAAAATAAAATAATCGTTTGTTTTAACGTACGATTACAGATAATAAACATCAGTTATTTTAATGCCTCACTAAAAATAACACGTGGGTGATATCACAGTCCAGCTACGTTGTATTTTACTCTCTACATATAAATAAGTGAAATTTTAGTTTTCACTAGTGAAAAAGTTTTTTTTCCTTTTATAGTAAACCATATTGTCCTACTATCACTTATTCAATAAGTTCATAAATACTTATTTAATAACTATTTACTTTGTAAAGTCTAAAACTTTCTAAATAATCTTCTTCTTCATTATGCAAAGTCCTCTAAATGATCGCATTCAAGAATTTAAAATAAAAAGTTAATCTCGCCCTACGTAAATATGCATAAGTGAAAATCACTTCAAATAAGTGAAAAACAATTCACTTTAAAAAAACTGCGTATCCACTTATTCCACGTGAATTACTCTTATTCAAATTTAGAGGGGCTGATAAAACAAAGTTATAATCCTGTTTAATTTTTAGCAAATCTGTCACAGTGTACCTGCGCAAACAGTCGCTAAAAAGCTACAAGTATATGATTAGTATTAAACAGAACGTCAGTGTGAGCAAATTTTTAGCAAATCCACACCACAAAACCTGCGCAAACAGTCGCTAAAAAGCTACAAGTATGATTAGTATTAAGCAGAACGTCAGTGTAAGCGAATTTTTAGCAAATCTACCACAGTGTGCTGCGCAAATAGTCTCTAAAAAACTACAAGTATGATTACGTATTAAACAGGAACGTCAGTGTAAGCAAATTTTTATCAAATCCACTACAGTGTACATGCGCAAACAGCTCTAAAAAGCTACAAGTATGATTACTATTAAACAGAACATCAGTATAAGCAAGTTTTTAGCAAATCCGACACAGTGTACCAGTCCCAAACAGTCTCTAAAATGATTACTATTAAGCGTAACGTCAGTGTAAGCAAATTTTTAGCAAATCCACCACAGTGTACCTGCGCAAAACAGCCTCTAAAAAGCTACAAGTATGATTAGTATTAAGCGGAACGTCAGTGTAAGGTCGCAGCAATTGAGCTGAGCTCGTCCGAGCGCAGAAGTCAAAGGAGTACCTCGAGGCGCCCCGCGATGCAGCAGCTCGCAGCAGGTGTATATACATATACAGTCGGACAACAATTACCCGGCATCTCTGGCAGTCGGTAGTTTATTGCTGTGCGTTGCAGAGGAGCGGTGCATTTCAAAGTGGATCTGCGGCGGATTAGCATGGGCGCTTGGCAGCGATAATAATCCTCTGTGGTTCTGGAAACTCCCGACGCGCTGCCGAGAGTTGATGCATTCAGTTATGTACACACACACATACACACAGACTCGAGTGCGTATACACAAGCAGGACTACAAGCGCGCCACGGCAGACGGTTAAATAGAATACACGCTGGGCGTACGAGGTTGCTGGGATAATTAATATTGTGAAAAATTACATTTCGCAGGGGTTTACGTTGATAATTCTAGCGAGGATAATTTTTTTTTTAGGGTAATGACGTTCTTGTCGAGGGTGCAATGAATTTTATTTATCAGAGTGACGGTTTTCAAGTTTCGCGTGCTGCGCTTTTTATAGAGGGCAGATTTAAAATGTTTTAAATATTTGCTTTTACATGTAAATTTACCTCTGCGATTGTAAAGAAAATCATCGTGATTGCTAATTACTTTTTTTTAGATTTAGAAAACTATTCAGTTCTACATTGTAGCTTTTCATTTTTTTTTAAATCTCCTGTATAGTAGGGTGCTATATATCATCCTGAAACTTCTATATCTATATAAAATAAAAAATACAAGTACTTTATGAAAATCCTAATTAACTAAAGAAAAAATCCTGATATTACGCTGCAATACAATATAGAGAAGCTGTGATATATTCTCAATAATTATACACGCCCCTCTTCTACACTTACACTGAAAAACGGCTCCAATAGAGTTAATCTTCAGTCTATTTCATTCTAGCTTATTTAGAGTGTAAAGTAGATTCTACTGAAAATTCGGAAAGTTAAATTAATAGTGTGTAAAAGTATACTGTACACTGTTAAAAGTCTACTGTTCAAAAAACATTAAATTTAATTTAATTGACATTAACATGAATGTAAAAGTGTAAATTAATGATAATTGATGCAATGATTGCCTATGTACAGGGAACCTTGTTTACCTTCTTTCAAATCTACTCATTGTAAATTTATCTGGTTTAAATAATAATAAATTACTAAATTAATTATATATATAAAAAAAACAAAGAAGAGTTCGCTGTATAGCATCGCAGCAGCACTGCAGGTGATGCAAATCCCCCAGGTCGAAAGTCGAGCCGAATAGCAGCCTCGAGCTCGGCTAAATTGACGTCGCCGTATAGTGTTCGCGTCGCTCGTTACCCACCGACGGTTGACTTGATGAAATCATGCCGCGGGAATTAAGAGGCCGGGAAGCGCGCGCGAGCGTCGAACGCGACTTCGGCTTGATCATCTCCCTCTTCGGTCGCGCTCTGCTCTCGCGGCGAGTTCGCCCGGCCCTCCTCGCCGGAGCCGGGCGTCCGATCCCGGGGAGCATGCGCGCGCGCCCGGGGAATCTCGACGGCAATTGGCGGGAGCGAGACGACGGCAGGAGTCGGCTGCGGTGTATACACAGTTAATTAACTCGCGAGCAGCGCCAAGAAGGACCCGCCAGCGGGGGAGAGGGGCCCAGGCGGTTTCCGACAATGAGCCGGGAGGGTGGATGGAGCGCGGGGGAGGAGGACGATTCTCTTCCGCGCGCCTGCCGAGGCAATTTGCGAAGCGGAGTCTGCGCCTGCTAACCCATTCCCCGCGCGGATATCACAGTGGCTCTCCGTGCGATGAGCCTTGGCGACGCTTCTTTATTTGGAACTTTTTTTTTGTTAATCAATTTTGTTGTAATACTTCGTGATTTTTCTTTTTTTATCAAATTATGTGCAATAGTCTTTCTTATTCACTTAAATTTTTACAAAGGGTAAATTTGGGGAGGTTCATGTATGTAAGGAAAAAAATAAAATAAAAAGTATACGTAAATAGGGAATAGATCAATTTTATTAGACTGTTTTAAATTGTATATAAATACCATGTAAATCTAAAAAAAAAATGAAATTCACTTGGAAATTATGAATAGTGACGAATTTTATGCGAAAAATTATTTAATATGTGGCATATATAGGCAAAAAAATAAAAAATGAGTACATAACATTTATTTTCACAATTTTTGAGGCTAAGATGCGGCTGCAAAGTATGGTGATTAATGTGCTGGCTTCTTCTCCATATGACATTAATTAAAAAATAGCAGTTGTCCTGCTTTGCACTACAACAATTTAAACTTGAGATCACTTCTATTATAAATATATGAAATTTTATGAATTGATCAAAAACTGTACTGTGGAGCGACAGTGAAATATTTAGAAAATTATAAATCAAACCCGTTCGTTTCAATAAACGTTTGAAAACGAAATAAATATTAATTATTTATCATTGTATTAATTAATGGAATCTATATTTACTTTACATTAAAAGTCCTTCACTTTATATTCAATAGATAATAAAGCACTTTATTCTTATTTAGAAACTTATAAGTTTTGATTTTTTAACAAATTCATTCAGACTTCATTTTTGGAGTCATATCTCCAAAAGTATGATTTGCGGAATTCGCTTCATCGTCGAAAATCTCGCAGCCAGTAAAAATCAGCAGCCCAAAGATTGCGTCACGTATAAGACCAGTCGCAATCTTTTTTATCTGCTCGTATCTCTTATCCGCCATCGGAGCGATCGCCAAGAGTAGGTATATATATATTCACCCAAAAGCAGGCTCGTACGAGCCAATCCGCAGGTTCGGGGCATTTGTCGATGATCGCTCGCCTAATCCGCGCAATCGCGATGCACAGTCGGGGGAATCCCCGGCGATTCTCGGCGGCGGATAAAAAAAGCCGGAGCCGCCCGGCGGCAATTAGCCCCGGTGAGCTTTAGATCTGAGGCGCGCATCGCCAGATAATTATCGACGTCAAGTGGGATCCGGTTAAGTGCGTTACCTCGCGGCCCGCTAAAAGCTTTTTCCGCCCGGGCGTTGGGGGAGGCGCGCGGTTACGTGCGCAGAGGCTTTGCGGATGGAGCGCGAAAAGTCCGGACTTCACCGGGCCGACTTTAGATTAGCTTCGACGGGGGAGTCGGGGATTTGGCGGGGAGAGACGCGCCGAAAGGTAAGAGGAGGTAGCCTGCGTTACGCGTCGAGGCTTTTTTTTTATCTTCTGGAGATTACGAAATTTCGTGATTTTTAACTTTTTCCGGGGCTGAGCGATTTTTTGACTCGGTTGAGTGCTCTCTGCTTGGCGATTTGAATCCGGAAGTTGAAAGAGCGATTCCGAAAATTCGATTGGCCTGAAAGTTTGCAGACGTCGAAATAATCTAAAATACGAGATCTTGCGATTCTCAGATGAGAGAAAATTTTGTGGAATGATGTTACGTGAAAAATGAAGGGTGCTTCATGCCGGAAAATTTAGGAGTTATTACCCCCAGAATATTTGTTTATTCATTTATTTAAACCAGATAAATTTACAATGAATAAATCCTAAAGAAGGTAAACAAGGTTACCTGTACATAGGCTGGTATAATACTTACAATTATCTAAAACTAAAACTAATTGACAAAAGTAAAGTATTTTACAATTGTATAACATGTACTATATCTTCTGTTTAAACTACTTTTATATTTTTCCCTAGTTTGTTTTTAATACTATCTCTAAATAATTTAAAACATTTAAGTGCATTGGCAAACTATTGAACATTTTGATGGCTACAATGTAACTGATTTTGTTACTAATTGCTGTTTTCATATTTTTTTTTTATTTTTTTCATACATATATTCAATTTTATTTTAATTTAACATAGTATTCTGAGCAAGTGCTCCTAAATTTTCCAACAGGGTTACAATAGTACTTTCACCAATTAAAGATTAAAAAATACAAAAAAATAAATAAATTTCTTTTCTACGAATGTGTTATTGTTCTTTGAGAATTATTAAAGATAATTAAATAAATAAGGCTAAATAACCCAACATTTCCCAATGAAAAAAAAATTAACATTTGCATATTAGAGTATAGTATAAGATTAGAGCACTTGGTACCTGGACGAGTGTACAGCCGGACTACGGCCAGCGACGGAGAAAGATCCGCAGCACAAAAACGGAGCGATAATCGCCGGCGTAAAATCAGATACCTCGAGAGGCGCTTCCGCGACAATACGCCTAATGTATCGGGAAAAAGCGGCTGCCCACGGCGCACAATGGGCCTCCGCGGCCAAAGGAACAGCGGGCGTCACGCGGCGATTCTATTCGCGAGCATTCAAGGCGTTTTGCGAACGCGGCGCTTGCGATTGAAAGACGAGCCGGCCACTCGACGCTCGTCTGTGTGTACGCGTATATCCCTAAATAGCCTCGCGTTTCCGTCTTACGCCGACGGCTCGTTTAACGCGGGTACTTTATCTTCTCCTTTTTCGCACGCGCGCCCGTAAACAGGGCCTTTCATGCGCGCTCGTTCACTTGCAGGCCGCTCATGAGCTTAATAATGAGTCTTTTCCGCGGAAATTTTCTGGCACAATATGTTTTGTCGAAATCTCTCGGTTTTGTGGCTTTACTTTGGAGCGAGCAAAATGGATAAACATCAGTTACTTGTAGTTGGAGGAATGCAGTTTCGTTTTGTCGTTTGCAAGAGAATTTTAATGATAAATTAGTGGTCATTTTTTGATGTGAAAAATTGTTTGATATGCGAATGATTTTTCACATAAAATATGTCACTATTCACATTTTCAGATTTAGAGAGTAAGTACGAAATGCATTATTTCATTTATACAAAAAGAAAAAGTCAATTTACATCAAATACAAATATAATAGATACAAATGCATATATATAACATTATTTCATAATTAATAACCCATCAGAGGAAGTAAACTTCCTGTTTGCTGGTTTGGCTCTTTACAAAAGTAAGATCTTAAAACTTGTAATAACACCGCCCATCTTCTTTAAACACCTATAGCGAGAAGCTCTATTACATTTTTCACGTTCGCATTGTACAAAAATGGTTAATATCGGGAAAATTTTTATACCCTTAAAATTCCTCTTAGAAAAGCTTACATATACATACATAAACAAAAAAAAAAAACATATTTTCCCTTGTCTAACAAGCGATAAAATCTCAATTCACATTCAATTCACAAAAGTGTAAAAGTCTCGCCTACGAAATATAAAGTCCGTGCTCCCAAACATCAATCGATTCCGAGTATATATATAAACCTTGAACCGCGTGAGGAGGCACCCTGTAGCGACACGGTAACAAGGCCATGCATATTATGCACATAGACTTAAGACGCGCCTTTTTTGTCGTCGGAAAATCTCTCATCGGCGTCGAAAATTTTCCTCCGCCGGCGGCACCATTATGCCCTCCTTTTCTCGCGGCTGCGGCGGCGGCTACTTTTATATCGTCAATACCGGGAGCCAGGGGCGGGAAAATTGGAGCGGATTTGCGCGCGCGGGAGAAGGTGCAGGGCCCCGTTGGCTCCCCGGCCAAATTAGACTTATCTGATCCCGTCGATCGGATTCCGCGCGCGCGCAGCTGCGAGACTGCAGGCGCTCGCTCGCACCCAGTGCCTCGGAATCCGACCGCATAGCGCACTCCTCCGCAGACTTGGCGGGGCGCTTGGGGGAGGGGACTGCACTCGACGATGTCCGGACGCGACGGGAGTGCAAATAGGAACATTGTGCAATGGCGACGAGTTGATTATCATGCTGAAGATTAGCTTGCCTGCGTAAAAAAGTTTAAGTTAAGATAAAATTTACCCAAAGTTCATGTTTGGCGGTCGTTCATATGAACATGGGCAATGAGACTAAATAATAAATAATTTTGCAATACTTTATACAAACTTCAGATGAAGTTTTTCTTAAATTTAAAAGACGTTCACATGACCAACGTTAAGGACAAATAAATGTTAAGAATTATTTTCTATAACTTCAGCGGTAATTTGTCCGTTTGTATCACACATCTACAATCTTCTATGAAATATATAAGAAGCAAGTTCGGTAAAGTCTCATTGCCCATGTTCATATTAACGACCGCCAAACATAAACTTTGGGTAAACTTTATCCTAACTTAAATTTTTTTACGCGGGTCAGTACTTCTTTGGAAAGCAGCGGCGATGTTATTACGAGTTTTTTTACCTTGCGATATTATTCAGCCGAAAATTCTCGCAAATACTTACATCCTGTGTAGAAAAAGGCAGGGATTTGTCAGATATCAGGGAAACAGTAGCGAATAGTTGCTGGATCCAGGATTTCTTCCGCTTCTTATATATGTGCCTTATAGGTAAGTAAGGAATCTTAGTCCGAATCCTGGACGATTTTTTTATCCAATTTCTACACGGGATACATTTATATACAAGAATTTTACGACAATTAATTATAACAATCTCCAACTGTGGAAAGCCAATCACAGCCGAAAATTCTCTCGTAAATACTTACATACACGAGCTGAGAGCGCGAATTCCCTCAGAAGGTGGAAACCCCAGCGAGCGGGCAAACAAATCTGGAGCAAATCCCCTGATGAAATTTCGCGTACAATCCTCATCTCACCAGCCACAATCGCCGGCCCCCCGCGCCGTCCATTAGCTCGCCGGCGGCGCGCATAAAGCGCCGATCCACATAAGCGAATCACCGAATCCTCAAAGAGCCCGGCAGCGTCCCAAATCCGTCCGCCACTGGAATTACCCCGAAGAGCGCGGCTGCACCTCGCATTTTCCTCTCAATCGGGCGGCACGCGCGGCCGCCCGGTAGCTGTGAGAGCGGCGCGGCCGCAGCTGTGCTGTTTATGCGCCACGAAGAAAAGGAAAACATCGGGCCACTCGACGACGTGAAAGGCCAGCGGCGCGTCTTCGCGCCGATCCGCCCATTGTGCCAAGGATTTTCCTCCTTGACGAGCTCGAGAAGGGAAAGAGGAGAAAAAAAAATATATAATGCCGCATTGTCGGCGTCGCCGCGTGTGGTTCCGCGCGCCGACGCCTCTTAATCCGACGAGGCTCTCTGGAGTGCCGCACGCGAAAGGTAAGAGCCCTGAGGGCGAGAGAATTTTATTGAATCGCCGCGAGAAACTTGCCGCCGTGCTTATTGGATCTGCCGCTGCTTTCGTTCAGTCGGTTTTCATATTATTTTTTTTTAATCGCGGTGTGTTTGGGCCTATACAGATTTGAAAATGAAGTGTATTTAAAAAAAGAGCGATAGTGATATGATTCACTGATATTCAGTCATATTCACTACAGTGAAAGAAAAAACTTTATAAAAAATGCTACTGGTGGTTAGTATAGCAATGACAGTCTTATCAAGTAAAAATTTTTTATAAGAAAAATACTAATTTTTATAGTATCTGAAATTTTAAAAATTACTATTTTAATACTATTTTAATAAAACTGTCGCTCCATTCCTAATCACAATAGTAAATTTTATTAAGTTTTTTCTCTCTTTAAATTTCATGCAGTCACTCTCACCATTTTTAGTAAGTATTTAGTATTTCCATTAGTGAGGAGATGGTTTAAAGTAAATATTCATTCAATGGATTAGTGAAACATCACTATTTATAATTAGTGAAAACTATAATCACGGTTTAAATTAATGAAAATTTCACTTAATGGAATGTAGAAAATATTCATATTATATGTATATTGCTGAATGAATGTTCAGTCGCGCCATTCAATTTGTCATCGTCCATGTGATAAATTAGGTCAACTTAGTATAATATTAAAACAATTAAATAATTTTGTTTATAATCGCAGTTATTGATATCTTTGTAGGTTTTATTTACTATACAGTTGGAGGTGAGAAATAAAACTCAGAAACGTTTAGAGCCGTGCTTAAAAAAGAAATTTATTATATATATAAATTACAGAAAAACATTCATCGCCAAACCATTCAAACGAAATAACTTAAAGCTTTTATGAATATTTCAGAATCAAACCGCAAAAAAAAATTGTGTTTCCCGAATGATTAAAAAAGTCCGTCAGCTTTTTCGGCAAATGTAATTGCAGGGGAAAACGGGGGCCGGACTGTACGAATCTGCGTGTATATTTGTGTGAGCGCGCGCGGCCACTCGTATATATATATATACACATATATATACGTATGCAAAACGAAATTACTCTCCGGGCTGATGACGGGCCGCTGCCCGATGCACGACCGCTGAGTTTTATGCGCATTTTAATGGGATCCGCGCCCGCCGTGATTTGCCTTGCGAGATTAATCGAGGGGACAATTTTGGTCGTGATTATTACGGTTTAGGTTTTTGATATTCGATGCGAGCCTCGCCCCGTCTGTCAAATCCTATATACGCCTGACGGCTTTCACGGGCGCGCCCTTAATGAGCACGAAAACGTGTAATTTCGTACTCGCGATTCGGATAATGACTCGCATTATAACGCTGCTTTCGCGGGAGTTATATACGCTTTTCATTGGTGCGTAAGATTATACGTGCAAAAAGTTTCATCTTTAGAGAGCATACTATACGGTTTTTTTTTTTTTTTGGCGAGTTAATGAATTCTTTTTCATATGCAGTCGATTCATTCGTTACACGAAACATTATTAAAAAAGACACCGAAATACGATCGCATGTATGATAATTTTATTTTTCATATATTTATAAGTATTCAGGCATTTTCCAGTTCAGGAAAAAGTTTTGCTTGACTATTTATTCATTGATCTATATACCACTAATATATATATATATGTTCAAAATTTATATTAAGAATTGTTTTGTTATATAACGTTAAAAAAAATTCCTTCTACAATTTCCTTCTATATATATATATTGATTTTAGTTACTCTGTTAGGTAAATTCAAGAGGATTTCTTTATTTTTCAAAAAATTATACATGTATAACAATTTAAAATTCAATTTTTTACGTCTTTGGCACCCTGAAGTCAATTATAAACAACAAAACTTCACCCGTAACCGCTCAAATAAACAGATTCAAATCTTTTTCGCAATAATAATCATTCACCTCCAAATCCCCGGACCAATCAATAAAACACCCCCTTTAAAAAATTCAATTACCCGGGGACCTCGCAATTTTCCAGCGAAAAAAAAATCGTCGATTGCCCGGCAAAAAAAAAAAGAAGAAAAACAACTCGCGCTCCGAATGAGCCCGAAAAAAGAGAGAAGGAGCGAGCGGCAAAAATAAAGCTCCAGCACCGTCGCAGCGCGAAATCACCGCGCGAAAATCACCCGGGCGCAAAAATCCCGCACCTAAAAAAAAAAAGGCATCATCGCGCGAGCACACCCCGCTTATAAACAAAATTAAAAAAAAAAAAAGGCGCGCGAGAAAGAGACACAAATCGATCGGGTGAAAAAATTGCATCGGCCCGAAGAGCTCGTTACTGCGGGCTTTACATATATCGCAGGCTCTCGATTGTCGAGCGCTGGAAATCCGATAAATCGGACTCGCGCGCGCGCGCGTCCACTATAACGGGCATAATTTTCGCGGAGCGCCGATAAACAAACCCGGCGAGGTCGGCGAATAAAAAAAAATAAAAAAAAGACTACATAGAGAAAGAGAGAAAGAGTCGTGGGTGGAGTCCGGCGCGCCCGAGGGGGGATGAAAATTCATCCGCGGCGTATAATTTGCCGGGGACGAGTCCCCGGCTTTCGCCGCTGCCGGATCGATTTTGGCCGAGTGCGTACGCGCGCGCGACCTCTCCGGCTCGTTACAAGCGGATATCTTTTGTGGTGGGACTGTGGGCGTACACTTTCCCCCCCGCGGGCCGTCGCTCGCGCTATACGAATGCCTGCGACGCGGATTGCGCGTGCACACATCACCGAGAGAGCGAGAGGGGGGGGGGGAGGGGGGGAGGCTGGACTTTTGATTTTTGCGCGGGCGAGGCGAGGGCGAAAATGGAAAAACGGGAATTCGATTTCGCGACTCGGCCGGAGGCGGCGGATCCACGCTATTGCCGGGGATGCGAGAGCGAGATGGACGCTGCTAATCGCTCGATTTAGGTTCTGGAACTTTCCCCCCCCCCCCTGTTTTTTTTCCTCTCGGTTGCGACGATTTATTTTGCGGTCGGGGTGCACTTCAAGTTAGAGTGAATATACATATATATTTTTTTTTATGAATAAATGGGGAAATATTAGTTTTGTGATGTGGATTAAGCATTGTTGGGGGTTGATGGGTTTGCTACGAGGATTCCGTGTTGCTGTAAAAAGTTGATAGAGATTTTATTGGAATTTTTCTGTATAGTAACGTTGCATGTCATGATTTTGTACCTGAGTGGTGATCAATTACTGTATTCTTATGAATACTTTTGTGCTTAGAAAATTTTAAAACTTTAGCATCTACGCACTGAGAGAAAAAACTTAATAAAAATTGCTATTGCGGTTAAGAAAGGAGTGATAGTCTTAACAGACGAGAATTTTTTGTATTTTTAAGACTGTCACTCATTTCCTAATCACGATAGCAATTTTTATTAAATTTTTTCTCTCGGTGCATTAATATGAATTCCCTTCAATACAAAACAGTTGAGGATAGTATAATTAAATCTCCAAATTTTGTATATATTTAATAAAGCTTACACTGTCTAGACTATACTGAATGAAAATTAATGAAAAGCTTTGACATTCTTTTATCTGCAGAAATATTTGAATTGTGCGTTGCTTCAAATTCTTCCTCGTTGCATTACGACATGAATAAAGTGGTAAGGGATACAATGGAGAATTATGGAAGATAACTAGTAATAATGACGTTAGCCACGAAATAAAAGTCCATTTCATTCATTAAACTCTCAAACTTGCGGAGTACTTGTTTATTAAAAAAAATGAGCATTTAAAAATCAAAAGGGGTTTATTTTGCGCCTCAAAAGTCCAGATAGGAACTGCGTTTATATAGCGCACAGAATAAGTAATTTTCCGTTCAATTTATTTCTTTCTGAGCCTTTTTTTCACGAGCTATTACAAAATGTTTCAACATGTTTCCACATCGAATTACTTAATTTTCGCAATTGTCATACGAACGGACGATGAAAAATGCATTCGTATATCGTAAACGCAATTTCGTTATGTGTACGTCAAAGCGACAGTAAATACGATGTATTTTGAAATAATATAATTAATTCTAGTGTATAAATTTATCGTACTAGAATAACTATATGAAAAATTTGATTAACCACATTAATTATCTGAATAAACTAAATATCTATTCAATTCTTTATTAAACATTAAATTCGTCTCAAACAAACTTTTTCTTTTACTTTACCTATTAATACTGTAAAATAATTTATCTATTGACTATAAAATTCCTAATTAAGTGCAAAACATTCACAATTAATTGACGTGACAAAAAGTAATCCGCATGAAAACGGCACACTTCCTAACGCAACAAAGCCCAAATCCATAGAAATAAGTATACGCCAAAAAAAAAAAAAAAGAAATTGTTCAAATTTCAAATGTTAATCCTGAAAGCAGCGGTGACGAAACCACGTATTTAGCACCGCCTTCATCTTTCCGGCGATCAACCGAAAATTCGGCAAAACGAGACGTTTATACGCGACAAGCCTACAATTTGCAGCTCGAATAACCGCATCCCGGCGAGCCTCCTAATAAACCACTTATTAGGAGGGAATATTCGGAACTGCGCGGCGGCCGAAGTGGCGATAACGATCGCCGGCCCAATGAAAGGGAGAAAAGCGGGTGTGCGTGAACAGGGTGGGAAGCGCGGGAAAAACAACGAGGAAAAAGGAGCCGTCGATGCAACACTGGGGAGGCAGGGAAGCGAGGAGAGTAAAAGGCGGCGCAGGCGCACCGCAGCATCCGGGGCAATTGCCAGAAACGAGGTGAAGATCCGACGAGCCGCAGAGTCGCGTGCAGGATTTTTTTTTGCAATATATTTGTTAAAAATATATTTTTTTTGTAATTTTATCATTTGTTTTGTATTATTTTAATTAATCGCTATATAATTATTTAATTATTTTTAATTTGAACACTGAGAGAAAAAATTTAATAATAATTGCTTTTGTATAGTTAAGAAGGGAGTGACAGTCTTAACAAACGAGAATTTTTCGTAGGAAAAATAGTAATCTTTAGTACGGAAATTGTAAAAATTCCTATTTTATCTATTACAAATTTTTCGTCATTCCTTTCCTAATCACAATATCAATTTTTATTAAGTTTTTTTCTCTCAGTGAACTATTTATCTTGCAACAAATATAAGTAATTAACGTTTTAATATATAATTCTGATATCTGCAATAAGTAATTTTGAACGATGTAAAATCAATATTGTGAGGGAAATGAATTTTTTGAGTCGCTTTATACTGTTTCAATAATTATTTTTATTAAATAGAAAATATAAATTTATCCTTTGAAAAAACTCGTCAGTCTTTTTTTTTAATTTTACAAACGTAAATAAACGTGGAGCTGTATGCTGAATAGGAAATAGTTTTCGACTCGCGGAGTAATTATTAAAACGTAAATTCTCCTGTAAACATAAAAGTTTATTTATATAAAAGTAAATTAAACCCTGAAATCTCGCGAAATCGAATAAAAATTTAATAAACCTTTGAAAAAGTATTTGCTTGTCCACATCATTCTTCAATAAGCGACCGTATCGAACGCGCAGCAAAGCTATTTTATTAATTTTTCACGTGAACAGAGCGCACCCAGCTTCATGCACAAAAAAAAATCATTAATTATCTTCCCCCTAAACGGAAAAAAGGAAAAAAACATATTTTCGTTCGCTAACGAACAATTAAAAGGACAATATTAAAAAATCGCCCCGCCTTTTACAATCATCCCCTCGTTCCAGCGTCAAAGTTTCGCGCAATTATTAAAATTAATCCCCAATAATTCATTAAACCCGGGCTTTTACCCAATGATTGCCGATGAATTATTCATTACGCCGTAGCACCCATATTTTAACGCCCGGCGATCGCGCAATCACACATTGGCCAAATCGGCTCTCTCATACGTCCACACTCCCACCCCCTCCGAGTCCCAAGCCCTCGCAACGTCCATCCGGGGCTTTGATAATTTTTCGATCACAAAAAAAATAAATAAAAACGAACGAACGAAGAAAAAAAATCGAGAATCCACCCCCATCCGGGTGGAGAATCGCGATGCAGCTCGGCGATAACGAGCCGATCGATCGGCGCTCTCGATCGCGCGGCGCGCGCATCCGGTGCGCCGGCGGGAGAGCGAAAATAACGAGGAAACGCCCCGACGCCTGGCGCAAAAAAAAGGCGAGGGATGCGCCGAGCGAAGTGGATGGCGGGTGCACGTGGATCCGGGCAATTCGAATGAGAAATAAGATTATACGTCTCTTAAGTGGCGGTTCGCCCTGGCCGCCAGGCATTTGTCAGGGCGACAAAGGAGGTCGCGCGGCGGTCCTTGTGATGGGGGGGGGGGAGGGGAAGAGGGGAAAAAAGCGCGAGGCGCTTCCCGTCCGCGGAAAATTGCGTCCGGCGCGAGCGGACCCTCTTTTCTTGCTCCCTTGGCAAGCCGCCGACTATATATAATATATAATATGTATATATACACCCTGTGTACGCGCGCCCACAGGGATGCACTCACACGGGCGCCTGGTGTACCTTTTTTTTTTACTTCTTGGCCGACGTCTTTTATCCTCTCTCGGTCTCGTTTGCCGCGAGATCAGCGCGCGCTCGCCACTGAGGCTCTTTTTATTGGCCGAAATTGTTTCATTGCTCCGCTTTTCTTTTGCCACGGGGGCTTTTCCTGTTCTTTTTTTCGGACTTGGGTGTTGCTTTTAAGAAGATTAGTTTGTAGCGAACGATGCCTAATTATATGCTTATTGCTTTAATTTACGACGTTAATTGTTGTTTTTTTTTTATATATCTTACAATTTGAAATGAAATTTAAAACGACATATTGATACTTGTGTCTGATTCTTGTTGTATTAATTATATATAAAAATTAAAGCGTAAATTATATATACAAAAATCTTGTAAATTATGTATATTATAAGAAGAAATAAATTCTGAAAATTCATTTATATTATTTTTGATCTGTATACCTGAATGAGACTACATATACAGAAAAATATCACTCAGTTATTTTTTTTAATTAAAAAAATATGTATTCAATATAGTATTCCTTTATGCATGATGGATGTCTATTTCATTAATAAGTATATATTAATTGATTTAATTGATATAATTTTTCAATAAAATGTTTTGTATTTATTCAGGGTATTAAAAAATTTAATTGAAGCAATGCGTCTGGCTATTATTTGATATTTTAATTTCTACACGGTGAAAGCGAAAGTAACCTAATATGATGAAGATAAGATCGGGAGTTCAGCATGTATTTATAACATAAAAAGAGCCGACCCATTTGACCGATTTGCTTGCACCTTTGTTCATCTGGAAGTGGGTTGGCTTTGTGTTGTCAGACGCAACCGCTTAGAAGCAGAGCGAGTAACTTACAAGTTATACCGGGTAATTGTGCTCATATATACACTTGCATAAAATTTATAACGCAATAAAGTTAATTTGTTTGACGAGTGCACTTATACTCACAAAAATATATTCTATGATAGTCTTAGTAGACCAATCCACTTAAACATTATCTACTTAATTCTGAGATGAATTTATTAAATTGAAGAATATACGTCTGATTCTGTACAATTCTCAGTAAGTTTACTAGAAGTATAATCCTCTGAATTTTATAATGAATATATGTTAATTGTTAACATTTTTCTGCTTATTAGAGACTTTTTCATTTAAATTCTTTTTACTTTTTATTCATATTAAATGGAAAATGAATTAATTTAGAATTCACCATGCAGTTTATCTATTGGAAGACGATGATCTACTTATTTGAAGAAGAAATCGTTTACGTTTTAGCAAAATAATCGTAAATGATTATCTCCACTTATCTATGGCAGAAATATATACGCTTGAATCTATAATAAGTAGATTTTCCAGTGCTATTTAATGAATTCTTCTACCATTTAAAGTAAATTTTTGTATGTGTATATATTCTCATTTATATTTACTTATAAATATTTGACATGTTATTAAAAAGTCGATATAAATTATAATTTTATTATTTCTTACTGCATTAAAATTTGAGTATAGAATTCGTAAATATTTTTTTTCATCTAACAGCAGCAAACGGTGCAATCGCAGTAATAAGGAATTGCAATCAATACAACAAACTCAAAGGATCAAAGGATCAAACGTTAGTTCGCCTGCAACACAATCAAACACCAAGTCTTCGGGAGCGTTTAAACATTGTCTCTGTCTCCCTCTTTAGTCGCCTCTTACTTCAAGGCTAAAATTCTTAAAGTATACACTATACGTTGTCTATTCAATTGCAGCATTAATGCCACTGCATAGATTTCTCCAAAGCTAAAAATAAAATTATTTTTTAATCGAATATATTATACACCTTCCAGGAAACATTTTTTTCTGTCGTTACGCCTTAAATTATTTTTTTTTACAATTTTTATCGTCATTTTCATTGTAAATAAAACAAAAAATTATGTAACATATAACTAAATTCGATTACTTCTTCATATACTCTTCAAAAATCTCTTCTGTGTATAAATAAGTTATTAATTAGCTTTTTGCAAATACAATATTACCTACCTCAAAAACTTAATTATTTTATCTCAAACAAGTAAAAGCAGCCGAGCAACCCTTAGAAACCTGAACCATCCCCCCAATGCGTCCTCGCACAATTCAATCATCAGTAACCATCTCATTCAATTCGAAGATCTAAGCCTCCCCACCTAAATACACATTCACCGGACTCTCGAGGATCCCGCAGTCTCTCGCCTAACTATTTAATAAATCCGACTAAAAATTTCCTTTTACCCCCGCGCACCCCCGGCGCGACGGCTGCACATACTGGGTGCCCTCCCCCCAGCTGCCGCTGCGAGCCGCGCTTGAGCACCACTGCCATCCGCCATGTTTCCAGGAGACCGACGCCCATTGGACGCCGATCTCAGCGGCCCGCTCGCCCATTGGCTCGGACACGCCCACCGAGCGCCCGCCGATGCCCCTCCCCCACATCCCCCGTGGGCCGCGGCGCGCGGGAGAGGCCGGGGCGCCGCGGACGCGAACGCTTTAATCGTTTCGTAAACTACGGATTTTCGGGGCTCCCGACGCGCTCCCGCCGCTTTTTGTTCTCGCTAATGCGCGAAATTGGATAATGCGACAGCGCGATTTCTGGCCTCGCTATTCTACGACGGGCACCTCGCGCTCCTCCGGAGAAGCCACCCTTATAAACAATTCTAGCTACCAATTTTTTTTTTCCTTTCTTTTTAAAGACAAAAAGTTTTTTAATAACAATATATTGTATATTAAACTTGTATTGAAAGAAATCATCGTGTCTTTTTTATACAGAAATTCTTTAACGAGTAACTCTTATATACTCTCATCCCCTATAATCTAATCTTCAAAAAAAAAAAAAAAAAATTCAACTACTCTCCATTACAAAGCACTCGCGGCTACCGTCGCGCATTAAACAGTACTCCACCGCGGCACTTAGCATACCAAAAAATCAATCGGCTCCCGATCAATCGACAAATCCCCAGAGGCGATCAAACATCGTCTGCCGAGGCGCCTTATTATCCGATCATCTCCCCTCTCTCCCTCCCGTATAAAAAAAAAAAAAAAAAAAAGAGCGAAAGAAACGTAAAGATCCCGCGGTGCCCGTCCCGCCCCGGCTCCCCCCACCAGCCGGCATGGAGGCGCGCGCGCGCGAGCGAAGCGGTAGCCGTCGGCGGGCGCCCGCCCTTCGCTCGCTCGGATCGCGCGCTCCATTGCCGTGCGTACCTTCCGCGGGGGTGGACTGCCGTCGGCTCTCTTCGCGCCGTGTGCCATGGACCGCCTCGACTGGCCCGCCTTGTAGTGCACACGCCGGTGCGACGCGCAGTGCGAGGACCGAGACAGCCGTCAGTGATTTTATACGTACGTCGTACACCCAGCGTTGCTTGTTCGTTCGATTTCTGCGGTTTTCGGTGGAGAAGTATACAGAAGATACGAAGAGCCAGAGGGGAGCCGAGTTTTTGGAGCGTCGGAACGGAGGACGATTTGAGGGGGGTGGTGCAGGGGCGAGGAGTTGCCGGTTGATGGGCCGGAGGTGAGGGAGGGACGCCGGAGTAGATGGTAATGTCCGTGGCGCCGGCGACGCTCGCGATGGATTCACAGCAGCTGATTGTCGGCGAGCCGAGGAAATGCGACAAGGTCAGCCCCAAGCCGGCCAGCAGCACTCCCAGGCACAGCATCGACGCCATCCTCGGACTCGCTGGGCGCAAGAGGAAACATCAGGAGATCGAGGAAGCGCCGAGGGACAACCAGGATAATGCCGGTTAGCTTTACTCTTTCATACTATTTTCTCTATTTCCAATTATTTTGTACCTGTTCGCATTGTATATATATAGATAAACCATGTGGTTGGTCAGAGGATTTTTTATTACATTGATAGGAGATGTTTTTTTTACAATTTTTTTAATCTACGCGACGACGATCTACAGATACACTATGTGCGGTTGGTCAGAGGAATTTTAATTACGTTGATTGGAAACATTTTTTTTTATAATGTTTTTAATCTACGCGATGATCTATACAGCATGTTGTTGATCAGAGGATTCTTTATTACGTTAATTGGGAAAAAATTGTTTTTGCAAAATTTTTAATCTTCGCGACGATCTGTACAATGATAGAAAAGATCCTTTGACCCAAAGTCAGTGTGTTTAATATAAAGCCGCACGCACTTAATTAAAATTTGACATATTGGGTCAAAGGAGTTTTTTATCAGTGGAGATAAACCATGTGGTTGATCAGAGTATCAGAAATTTTTTTTACAAATTTTTTTAATCTTCGCAATGAGCTTTAAAGCTCTGCAATAAAGATTTGATAACAAAGTTTATTCTACAAATAAATTCTTTACTACAAACAACAAATTTATAGTAAGGCGTGTACATAATTCATTCCGCTCACATTTTAAATTCTGTCAACCTGTGCTTTAAATATCTGCTCGATCACGCAATTTCCCTTTCGCAAATTCAACGAACCACGGCATAACACTAATCTACAAAAAAATGTGTCCAGTGTATAGTGTCATTACGCAGGAAATACTCTGCGTAGTTGCAAAAATTTCCAAATAAATCCGTACGACTGCCGTCGAAGTCGATGTATATAGGTAGAACCCGAGGGTCCGACGGCTCGCGGCCGATACACTAGCGGCTGCTCACCTTGATCCGCCAGGAGCGATCGGAGCCGACGGGGATTATAGCGGCGCGAAGCAGGACGACCGGATTTCTCGGCGGAGCGACGAAAAAAATAAAGAAAAACAAGGAGCGTAGCTAATTGCGGCCTATCTGTCGAATTAATATTCCGCGCGAGTCTCGCGACGCTTTGTAAATTAACGAGAACAGCCGGATGCAAATAAAAAATAAAAAATAAAGAATTACCGTTCGACGTCGCTTATAAAGGAGTTTTTCGATCTGAGTGGATTATTAATGACGCGTGCAAGTTTCAGCGTTAACGCATATAAACCATTTTTTTTTCTTATCTGGTAAATCGTACTAGTTTTTAATTGACTGGATAAGTGTAGGATATTAATATTGATAAAAATTGTTTAGCTTAATTACCAAGTTTTATTATTACACACGTAGGCTAAAGTAATATAGTCGCTCGAAATTAATAAACTATTTTATCACCAGGAATGAAAGAAAATTATATAATACTAAATTATACGTCGCCTTCCTTCTAAAATTGAATTAGGGCACTGAGAGAAAAATCTTAATAAAAATTACTATTGTGATTAGGAAAGAAGTGACAATCTTGTCAAGCGAGAAATTTTAATATGGAAAATAATAATTATTAGTACTCAAAATGGCAAATTTTAGTATTAAAATAGTAATTTTTAAAATTTCAGATACTAAAAATTACTATTTTTTATATAAGAAATTCTTACTTGATAAGACTGTCGCTGCTTTCTTAACCACAGTAACAATTTTTATAAAATTTTTTCTCTCGGTGTAAAACTTTACTAAAATTAGTGGCAGATGCTCCACTAATACCTATAAATCGTGAAGCTCTTTCCACTAATTTTTAATGAAAATGAATTAATTATAGTAGCTTTTCACTAATTCAACTTTAGATAGTTCATTTAAAAGATATACATAATAAAACTTGCAAGATCCAATAAAAATCGGAAAAGTGCTGAGAAAAACCTCGATCGCGGTCCTTCGAAGGGGGGAGGGGGAAGTTCGACGGCGAGCCATCGTCACCCCGAGGAAAGGCATATAAAAGTCGCAGTGGAGCTTCTGTCGGGCAGTGCCTCGAGCTCGGGTGTAGCATGGCGTGTAATTGGAAAATCGTTGGTATCGCCGGCGGATCTCACGTGTCGTCGGCGAGTAATTTGTATCGGGCGCGATAGCGGCGCTCGCGGCCTCATCGCACCGAGGCGGATGCAATGAACGTCGGATCAATTAAGATCGGCCGCGGGATACTGCCCCGATAATTGCGAGCTTTCGATTTTACGGCGTCGCGCGAAATATCTTCCGCCGTCGCTCCAAATTTATTTAATCCGTTTATGTATACGAAGGCTTATTCCGGATATCCCTTTGAAATAAAAAAAAAATTATTTGCTATTTTTATATAAACTTGTATAAAAACGACATTGTTTACCGCGTGTTTTGTTCGTTAGGGAATAGATTGTAAGACGATTATTACGAATCTAACAAATTGGTAGGGGTTAATTCTCTAGTTTCATAATTCTAATGCCTATGATTAATTGATGTCACTTTTACGTAAGGCAATTAGAAAGAAGAGTTCTACGATTATGCATAAGGAGGTACATATAAAAAAGAAAGAGATTGTCGACGGTTATAAGAGGCATTGCAATAGAGAAATGGACAGCGCCGGTAATTAGTATGTAAAGTAACGATCTAAAACTCAACTTTATATTAATCACATAATCAATACAACGTAGGAAAAAGCCCCGAGTGAAATATTAATTTCTTAATCAACAGATTCCATCGAGATTAAGTTTATTTTCTCAATTAAATTTAATACCCGCGCGCGCGCGCGCGCTCGGTGAAGCCCGTGGCAGGCGGCCCCTAAGTAAGTCGTATAATCGTACACGACACGTACCGATAATAAAAAATTAAAAAAAAAGGCGCAGAGAGGTATTATATATAAGATCGGGGAATGCCGTCGTAAAAGGAGCCGTGGACGCAGCATCCGATATACCTCCTAACGGGCGCATAAATAAGAGCAGCAAGTAATCCCCGATAAGGCGACTCGCGAAGCCGCTTACAAAATCGGACCAATCTTGTCCCGCTAATCGAATTATCATCAATTACGATAACGCCGGGCGCGCACTTTCGTGAAAAAAAAGAACCGAAAAGGGCAGGCGCGCGACCGTATAATAAGAATCGCCTCTAATAAGCGGACGCCGAAGAAGAATTAAGAGGGGGAGAGCTGCAGAGTGGAAAAGGATGGAATAAAGAAAAAAAAAAGGACGAAGTATAGAGGGGCTTTAAGTCAGTCGCGGTTGGAGAGCCGAATTGACGTGTCTACTAATGGATCGGGCTGTCCCTCTCGGCGCGCATCTTGCCCGCGTCATCCTCGCGGGATAGAGAGAGGGACCCGACGGTGCTTCTTATCCGCGTTAAATCCCTACCTCCTTCGGGGCTCTCCGCCGCTTTTTTTTTTTTTTTTTTGACTGCCCCCTTTGCTTTCTTTATGCTCGGCGCGAGAGCGAGCGTCCCCTCGAATCAGTCGCAATTACGCAGGCGAGAGGAGATCCGCGAGAGAACAAGGCTTTTACTCGGACGAGTGATAGATGCGGATCCCCCGCTCCAACACACTTCCTTTTTTTATTCACTCGGGAGGAACCGCTTGAAATTTGATCGCCGCGAATGTGGATGGAGCCACTTCTGCTGAGCTGCGATTGTTTGGCGCGTCAATGGAAAGTGTGTATATACTTTCAAAAATTTGGGTAACGATCAATGTTTTAGGATTTTTTTTCTACGTGAGTAAAGAAATCGATAATGTTTTGATTTAAATTTTATTGCGGAAAAGGTTCGTATTGTTGCATTGTAAGCACACGTGGAAAATGTATTTTAGAATCAGTGTGTTGTCGTATATTTACTTAAATTTTATTAAGGGAACTGAAAGGATTATTTAATCAAAAAGCTAAATTGATTTTAAATGCGCAGTTAAGAAGGAAACGAATTCATTTATTATAAAATTGAATGTGGGGTAGAAGTTTTCAGGAAGGGTTAATTAATTGTTTGTCGAAAGTTAAAGCGCACTACTCGGCAATTTATTCCGGAATTCAATGTACATTCTTAGATAAGCATAATTTCTACATGAATAATAATTATTTCGAAGTAAAGCCTTTGAAATTGCGTTATCGGAAAAACAGATTTTGTCGCCATTAATCACGTACTTAAAAGTAACCCAATAAGTCACGTTATATACTTTCTTAAATCCCCTTATCAGTCACGACAAGTCCGGCCTCACGAAAGGAGCCCTACGAAATTATTCACTCCAATTCTTTTCCTCCTTTTTTTTTTCGAAGAACTGAAAAACTGATGAAACAGCACAGCCGTAAACACGCCTATCACGAGCTTTAATTAACGTACACAAACATTTTTCAGAACTCGAAAAATCACATCCCTGTACCACCACCGTATTACACGCATAGCTACAACCTACGTACTACACCTTAATCGATCTGAAAATAAATTGCAAGTTTCAAGTGGTGCCGGGAATAACTCGAAAACCGTCTTTTAAAAATTAGGCGAAAGCGCGCCTTATCGCCGGGGTCGATCCGCGAATTATTCAATTTTCTCGCGCGCCGAAAAAGTTGGCCGATAAGAGAGAGGGGCTGAAGTGCCGAAACGCCGGCGGGCAGGGGGCTTATTAAGAGCGCCGCCGACGCCCGACGAAAGGGGCCCCCCTTTTTGTTATGGGGCAATTTTCATCGCGTGACGCGGCGCGCTGCGCCGAGCGCGCGCGCGACCAATTGCCCGGTAATTCCGCGCCCATTTATCCTCCCGGATACCCGACGCCCGAGCTTTTTTTTTTTTTACGCGACCGGCATTGCCGCTCGAGCGCACACTGATTTTCTAACCCGCGCGATTTTATAGCGCACGGGTTTGTCCGATTTTTACACCTTCGCTGCTGTCGCGTGGATTTTATAGACCGCGAGTATATAAAGTGCGAGAATATTGAGTGTGATGTTGAAATTGTAAGTGACTTTCTTTTGAAAAGTTTAAATTATCTGATAGAGGTGTGTTAAAGATACTAAAAGGACTGAATGTTACGTAATCAATTTGATTGCAATTATATATAGTTGAATAATTCGGTATTATACATTTTAACATTCTTATAATAAATATGAAGAGTAAAAATCTATTTATTCAAATGAAATTAAAGTTTAATTATTCTAGATGAATGTAGAAATAGTATATGACATACAATTAATATTTTAATAAAAAATTATGTGTAATCTTTGATAAATGTATTTTAAATAATAATTATTATAGAAGATTTTCTCATATTTTTTTTTGTAAAATCTAATAAATGGCCGAGTTTATTGAGGCATTATATAAACAGAGTGTATGCCATTATCTTTCCATTTTTAGATTAATATTTAGCCATTCAATTTGCATTGCTATCAAAGAGATTTGATTGAGTTACGGAATGATTTTCAAGAGCTTTGCGCCTCTTTAGGTCTTTG
Organism: Sycophila sp. Sp_5; assembly: GCA_018906775.1. NCBI lineage: Eukaryota > Metazoa > Arthropoda > Insecta > Hymenoptera > Eurytomidae > Sycophila > Sycophila sp. Sp_5. Next base: position 982,967 of record JACCID010000004.1, read on the forward strand.
TAATTGTATCTGTATAGTCCCTTAATGAAAGCGTTATTGAATTCATGGCGCATCTGTTCAGTTATGATTGAAAGTTATGAAGTCAGCGTGATTTACTCTCCGCTGGAGAAAATGTCTTTTTCAAACTTTCATCAATGCAATATAAAAAGTTTTATTGTAAAAGTTGAACGGGCGGAAGTAATGCACATTTCATTACAATTTTTATTCACTTACCGCTTTAAAACAATCAACTTTCCATCGAAATATATTTATCGAAATTTCCATTTAAAAACTCGCTCAAAATAAAACGTCGAGCTCATTATTATTCCGCCTGTAAACTCCTCTACGTGCGATCACGAAATATTTAAATAACGGAACATATATCCTTATACGATTCTACATTCTACATTTCGCATTGATTTCACAAGTTATTTAAATAATCAAACACTCTACAAGTCCAAAAAAAAATTAATCAATTAATCGAAAGTTAAACCTACGAGTGTATAAAAACACTCCCAATCGCCTTTTTATACGCACTCCCACATAACGTCTCGCGTCAAGCGCGACTCAATTACCTCCTGTTCGCCATAAAATTACAACTCCCACGTACAAACAGAACTTATCCCGCACCCCTCTTGAACTCCCTTCCCCTTATCCACCGATAAAAACAAAAAAAAATTCATCACCCGTAAAACGCGTACGGCTCGACGTCAAGCATCGCGTCGTGGAATAAGGGAGGGGGTGGCAATCCCGGCGGCAGTGCACACATACGCTCGTCGGCGGGCCTTATCGATCGGCGCTATATCCTGGCGCGTGCCGGCGGCGATAGGAGCGCGCGCGCCCGGGCGCCCCGGTACACCCGAGCACGATCAATCCGACACCTACGCGCAATTAGCAGTCGCGCGGGGCCGATCCGCCTGACGAGAGTCGCGCTCGATTTCAGAAGCGAAGAATCGCCGGGATTCGATTAGCCCCGGGGAGGCGGCGGCCTATGCTCTTCAGCCTGCGCCGAGGAATCAGCGGGTCGCGATGACGCGGCGCCGAATTTCCGGTCCCGATGGTGACGCGCGGATGGGTCGTTTTAAGAGGTCCCGGATCACTTGGTCTTTTTTACACGAAAATGGTTTTGGTAAAGATTGTCTAGACTTTTTGGTAACGCAGGGACAGACTCGACATCAAATAAAAACATTTACTAGAAAATATATACTCTCTAAATCTGGAAATGTGAATAGTGACATTTAATGAGCGAAAAGCCGTTCACATGCTAAATATGTGAATGATTTTTCACATAAAAATTAAAACGTCCATAGCAAAACCTACATCTCCTCGTAAACGTCGAATAAAATGTATAATACACCAATCAGCCGGTGATCAACAAAGACCGACTCCCAGCCGCAAAACGACGGCAGCCGGGCCCCCGGAAAGTAATATCGAAGCCGCGCGCGTTTATTGCAATTTTCACGACACTTCAAATGAGCGGCCGAGCGGCGGACGCGCACACATGGGGAGACGCGCGAAAGAAAGCGGGCGCGTGTGCGTCGACCGCACGGCGCCGAGGGTGCGTCGGGCCGAGGCTCGTGCACCGGAAAACACGCGAGCGACAAAGGCAAAGGGTTCCGAGGAGGGAGGAATATTGACGGGGAGAGCGGCGACGCAGATTTCTCCCGTGGGTTTCGGGACCAAATTAGTCGGCTCATTTGTTTTGCGGCGGCAATTATTATTGCCCTGGACACGAGGCAAGTGTCACTGGGAGGCTCCGAGCGCCGGGGTGCAATCATTTTCGGGAATGAATTTTTCAGTTCGTTTGACGCTATGAGATGGGGGTGGTTTTATTGAGATTCATGGCATACGTATATACACGGAGAGAAATTTTATAGTAAAAATCACTATGTTCCGTAGGAACAGTGCGATATACTCAAATTATGAAAATTTTTACTATAAAATATACAAAAAGTTTCTATGTACATAGTAATTTCTGCTATATGAATAGCAATTTTTGCTATGTACATAGGAATTTTTAGTATATTTTATAGTAAAAATCGGCATAGGTCGAGTATGTCCCATTGTTCCTGCGGAATATAATAATTTTTACTATAACATTTCTCTCTGTGTATACACGTGTATATATAGAGTGTTCACTGAAAAAAAAATTATATAGGGTAAAGTTTGCTCTAAATTTATCTATAATAAATTTTGTACGATGGGGACAGAGTTGGCAAGCCAAGAAAATTACTGCAAATTTTGGAGTAATGTCAAATTTTGTAGTATGATTCGCTAGAATTTTAGAAAAAGTTATTATCTAAGTTTCCTGGCTTGCCAAGTCTGTCACAAAATTTAATGTAAACCTTACCCTATTAATTTTTTTAATTGCAGAGTTTACGTTCATCTGCATATGCATATTTTTAGCGACTGGATTCGAGCGATTGCCTTAAGCTTTGCTGTAAAGTTTTCGAGGCGTAATATAATATATTTTTTTTGTTAAAACTGAAAAAAGGATTGCAACGAGATAATATTCTATTAAAATTTTTTTTATCGCAGAATTTACGTGCATCTGCATCTGCATTCGAGCGATTGCATTAAGCTTTTTTTTTTAGTTTAAACTGAAAGAAAGCATAATTGCAACGAAATAATATTCTATAAAAAAAATCATCCCATCTTCTACCTCGAATTAGCTGACTAATTAAAAAAAACGATTGGTACAGAATGTTACATAAAATCACCATCGCACAATTATTAAACGATAAATTTACCTATTAATCATTGATCACCTCATCCTACTTTTCCTAATGTCTATCCTCGTCAAATGGATAATAGACTTACATAAAAACATCCATTTATAATCGTAATCACGCAAACCATTCACGAGGCCTCGAACAGAATCGAAACACACTGCGAACAATGAATTCATCGTGCACAAGTGTCGAGAGTTGTAGGCGCATGCGCCCGGCCGTTTCGTTATTCGCGCACACGGCGCAACAGCAGCGGAAACGGAAGAAGCCGTAGGTGACGCGAACCATAGAAAGAGGGGCATAGAGAGAAATGGAAGGAGACAGAGAGAGAATAGGAAGTAGAGACAGAGAGAAAGCATAGGGGGTGGAGGAACGAAGGTAGCATTAATCGAAGCGACGCGCCTGTGCAATTTGCGGACGCGAATTAGCGAAAGCGCGCCGAGGACGATTAGTCAGATTAATATCGGCGCGTCCACCTGTGTCTACGATCTAATCCCCCGAGCTTGGCCTTGCGCTCGTATTTCTCTCGGTTTATTTTTTTATCGTTACAGTACGTTGAATTGAATTCTTTTTTTTTAACGCAACTGATAAAAAATGATTGATGGGCTATGCTTTGAAAGAAATTTTAATTTGATAAAATTAATTTGATGAGTGAAGCCCGCATTGGGTCATTAATTTTTAATCTCTTGTACGCGGGATGAGGGAATAGAGAGTCAAAGACCGCCGGAGATCCTTGTCGAATTGATTTTCGTGAAATAGTTCAAAGTTAGTTTCGTGACAATCTGTAATTAAGCTTTTTTTCTTTTAAGAAAAATAAATAAATATAATGTCTGATTATAAAGTCGAATTAGAGCTGAATTATGCATGTGAGTAATGAAATCACAGATATACGATTTTGGGTGATTTATTAGGCCGTTATCCAATCGGAAGTCATGTTCGTAATTAATTTTATGAGGGAGGAATATATATTGCTCTCTCTTCCAAGTTGTAATCTCAAATTAGTTGTTGATTTAGATATTTTAGTTAAATGGGTCATTTTACTCAGGGCAGTAATTAAGTTGAATTATAAACAGATTATGCGTTCTACGCTCAAATTATGTAAATTTATTTAGACTTCGAGGAGACCGCGTATCGAGTCTTTCAATCGTAAAACGTGTTAAATATAAATTTAATCAAATTTCATACGAAACGCAGCTTTTAGAACATTACAGTCTTAATATGGCCATTAATTAACATTTATAAACAAAAAAGGTATTTCAATTTTATTAAAATTATTAATTAATAAAACACTACTCCTTCGTATAATTAAAATAGTTCTGACACTTTTGCTTAAAAACAAACACCTCTTAAAATTATTCTTACATTCTAATCAGTCTTGAATATATTGTTTCTACGCAACTTAACTTTTTCCACCAGCGACGTCCTATTTTCTAAATTCCCTTCCCCGCGCAATCACCATCATAAAAAAAAGGAAGTAAAACGCCGGGCGAGCCCGTCATTGCACGTCGCCCGCTCGATCCGTCAAAATCCACCTTGACGTCTTTCTCTCGAGTTCACGCGTCCCTTTAACCCGCGCTTAAAAAAATGCAGGACTGTAAAAAAGGAAAGCAACGCACGGGACGCGAGGGCAAAGTTAGCCGATGCCGGGCAGAGATACGGCAATAAAGGTGCGCGCACGCCAGCGAACAATTAAATTATTAACCGGCGACGATAACGAGGCCCGGCCGCCGGCCGATTACTATTATAATGAACCTCGCGCTTGCGCCTGCGGGTGGGAGGAGGAAAAAAATGCTCACGAGGGGGAGGGGACGCATATAACGCGAGGCAAATTATGCGGCGATCGAAGCGCGGCGTGCGAGGCGCGGCTAACGAGAGATGCCGGCCTAATGAGTTTTGCGAAGGAACCGACTAAAGCGCCCGTTAAATTGAATTGATAAGGCCGCCCGGACAGGGGCGTGCGCGACTTGCGCTTTTTCCAACCCCTCGAGGTGCGCGCACAATGCAAATTAGCCTGGCCGACGGAGGTGTGTGTTGTTATATGTGTGTATTATATATATGGGTATACATAAGAGCGATCGAATTTGCTGCGCGCGGGGCTGTTAATGGATCGTTAATTCATTAGCGGGGGGTACTGTGTGTTTGCCCAGGTGATTTTGCGCTGTTTCTTCTAAACGGGATGTGGCGAGTTTTATGCCGCGGCGAGATCGAGGATAAGGGATGATCGAGCGCGCCGCATGTCCCAGTGTTATATTATCCTAGTTTCAGATTTTATTTTAAGCGTCGAGGAGAGAAATGGAGTGGTGGATTGATATGTTATACTCTGAGATCACGGATGATGGTGTGACTTAACATTTACTTTCTTTTTAAATTTGAAAATGTATGAAATTCATCTGGAAAATGCGAATAGTGATCAATTTTATGTGAACGACTTTTGGCGCATCAAATGTCACTATTCACATTTTCTAAGTGAATTTCACATTTTCTGATTTACACGGTTCCTTTCACTTACTGACAAAGTAAACTGACGCTTTCCTAATTGAAAAATATCATTAGATTTATTAGGTATTAATTTAATGGATTTCACGTGAATAATGTCAAATTCAATTTTGATTGGTATGACACACTGATTTTTATTTTTTATGAGTAACGTCTCCGTCATTACATGCACTGAAAGAAAAATTTGATAATTTTAAGTAAATAATTTCTGACGAATGAAAGCTCATATCAATTGAAACACTGTTCTAAATTTTTAAAAGTATATTTTTCACGAATTCAAAACTGTTTGATCAGTGCGCAAAAAAATACAATTAAGTAGTGCATAACCCAAATACGGACACCCACATTTTTAAAGGCACTTTATTAAATTGTCCGAGTCTTAATGTACGCACCGCAAAAAAAATGCAAAATTTTTTTATTCGTACAAAGAATTTTTTGCGAGGAGCAAAGCAGAAGCGAGAAGAAGGTGGCACTCGGGTGCAGCGACCCCGGGGCTCGCGCGAAACTTTATATCCGCGCGCGCTTGCAGCCGATGACAGCTTAAGAGCCTTCGCGCGAGCTCTTAAGAGGATAAATTTTTTTTATGCGTCCGTACGCGCCACTTTGACAATTTAATAATTTCGTCGAGCGGCACGCGGGAATAATCGCAGGGAACACGATATGACGCTCGCACCATGCGGAAACCCGCTCCGCGCGCGTTCCGCGAAAATTAACGCAACCCCGCCGACGAGCGCATGTTTATTAATAAGCCCCGAGCTCCTTCGTAATGTCGTCTAATTTCGAGGAAACTTGCGGCGCTGCGCCGTCGGGGGTGAGACTCTTTTTTTTTTTTTTCATTTTTGCTGGCCATGCGACAGCCGAGCGCTGCTTGCGCTTTTGAATAATGTTTTTATAATTTAACGAGAGTTGGAAGGAGCGCCGCGTGAAAATTGATTTCGAGCTCACGGAGATTTTAATCTTGAGCAGCTTTTTTGCTCTTCGAGTGCGGATAATTTAATGCTTTCGATTTTTAGCAATAGTTTGGAAAATTTTTAAAAGTACTTTCGAGGAAAATGTTATTTATGCATTCTTGATTTTTTAGAATTCATTAGCATTATCGTTACATAATCGCTAGACTGTTTAGTGCTTAATGACGAAGTTTCATCAGAAGATTAATAGACTTTATCATTTTGATATTAGAATCTTAATTACGTGCATACAATCAAGCGTCGATATTTAGGGAATGTATATATTGCGGATCAATTATTCATGAGAGGATATCAGCAGCTGCAGATTTAACTTTTTTTTTTAAATTAAATAAATAAACATTCATAAAAATATGTTCACATTACGAAAAAGAATATATATATCTTTGAAATTAAATCCAATTTTCGGTATCATCCTTAAAAAAATTTAATTCCTAAACAGTAACAAGTAAATTATAAATGACAGTTCATCGAGTAACTCTTTTCATTCATGAAATCAATTAGTTCAAGAAAAAACTTTTAACACTTACGAAAACACACTTAATCCACTTTTTAACTTTAAAACTGATTACCTCATCAAAAGAACTGAAAACTTTCAGCGTTTATGAACCGCAGCAACATACACGCAAGTCTAATAAAAGAATATTAGGCGAACAAGACATTGAAAGAAGGAAAAAAAAAGGCTCAAGAGGACAAACAAGGAGCGCGGCTTTCTCGCCGGGGGAAGACGAATTCCGTAATCCTCTTTGCCCGGCGCGCTAAATCCTTTGTGCGACGAAACCGTCTTCCCCTCATCCAGCTCCCCTTAGACTCCTCTTCCGATTCGCAGACAAGAATCCGGCAAATGGCGAATATAGAAATCCCGACTGCGCGCGAGGCTTCCGCGGGCGTATTTCATCGGAAGCCTTGAATTATTCATAATTCCGATCGACGTTTGCCCAGTCGACGCGCTGATCCCAACAACGGATTAGGCGACGGCCGAGTTATCTCGAAATTAAACTGATACGAGCCTGCGAAGAAGAAAAATCGCGATTTATGCGCAAGAAAAAAATAATCAAAGATCGAATTAAAGCTTTCTAGAGTCGCGTTTTTGACGAAGCGACGCGGCGTCGATAATCATCAGCGCCGTCGGTCAATCGGTAATGGCAGTTTTAAAGCGAGAAAATTAATCTAATATGAGTCCCAGCGTCGTCGGTGCCGCGGAGGCAGGGAGGCGGGGGTAAAAAATTACTTTGCAGCCAATTTTCGTAGCCGTCCGTTAAGCGCTCGCTTAGCGGCGCAAGCGCGGAAATTTTAGTTCATCGACGAACGCGAACCGACGATTAATAAGCTGTCAGCCTCGCTTCATCCGTTAATCTCGAGCTCTAGGTCGGTGCCGTTTTTACTATTTCCGTCCTTCTTTTGTCCCCTTCTTCGCTTTTTTTTGACGCCCTTACTTTTAATGTTGTTAATCCGCTCGCTTGTTCCGATCAATTACATTTATTGCGTTACATTTGGAGTCAATTATCTTTTGCGTTTTAACGAGAGGTGTAGGAGGTGGTTATTTCACGATGATGTGCGAAATATAATACTGGGTTTCTTTTTTATCTTGAAATTTTAATCGGATTATTTAAATTTCGGATACAAAAATTTCAAATATACAAGCAGAAGATTATATATGCGTGAATATAATTAGACTACTTTTTTATGATTAATTGCTGAAGTTAAATTAAGTGTATTTACTTTTTTTTTAAATTACTTGAATATTTAGAAAAATATATACACGTTTTCTGTTATCCTTGCCGTTTAGGAAAATATATATACGTTTTCTGTTATTCTTGCAGTTTAGGAAAATATATATACGTTTTCTGTTATTCTTGCAGTTTAGGAAAATATATATACGTTTTCTGTTATTCCTGCAATTATACAACGTGCCTTAATTAATCAAGATAAAATCATCCTTATTGAAAAAAAATTAAGAATTTTATCGACACTCTGTCGTTCAACGTTTAATTTAAGTGTCGATTTCTTTTTACAGCTTATCAAGATAACGATTTTTTTTTCGTTATTACATAAATAACTGTAAACTTCGATCTACAAAAAAAAAGTGGCTTAAATATTAATCGCCTTCAAACGTTCTACCTTCTAACAGTATTACGTACATCCTTGCGATAACTTTGACGATTACCTACGCCGAGGAAGCCAATCCCCAACAAAAGGCACAGCGGCGACCAACGGAGTCCCTTAAACTCAAATTCATTAGCATAATTCTCCTAATAAGTCAACCCTTAAAACTATAACTGATCGGGCCGCATCTTCTCCTTACCTCTTCTCAAGCGTCGAGAGCGAAAAGGAGACTCGCGCCTTTTTTCCTCTCACCTCAACCCGCGGCGGCGGCGGCGGCGGCGGCTTAATCGAATGAGCGGGGCCCGGCGATATAATCTGTCCGGAGGATCTCGCGAGTTCCTCGGGGCCGCCGCTGCTGCTATCTTAATTCATCGGCTCGCCTCGCTTTCTCGCTCTTTTACCCGCTACCCTCGTCGACTGACAGCTGCTCCTGCGTAATCCCGCGTAATTTCTTACATGCGCTCGCGACTAATGGCTTGCCTCTCTCTCTCTTTTGTGAGCGAGTCAAAAGAGCCTTTTGTTGCTTCCGATTCTCTTTTTTTGTTGTCGAGCTCTTTCGCTGCTTGATTCTTCGATGGGTGATTATTGTATGATGGTATAATTAATCGATTTCGAGATATGTAAATATATATAGAGCTGGTTATATGGTTATGCACGCTGAATTAGCTGGAGTGAAGTAGAGTGAAAATTAATTCTATTGGAGACTAATTCTTACTTTGTAGTTAAATTACAGTGAAATTTTTTATGTCTTTTAACACTTAGACTACTGGGATTTTGGAAATGAAATCGTCCTTTAAAAGTGTCCGAATTGATGTCGCGCATCACGTATCAACTATATACAAAGTTCACTCTGTAAATCTGAAAACGTGAATAGTGACATTTAATAAGTGAAAAGTCGTTAACATGCTAAATATGTGAACGATTTTAATGTCACTATCATTTTCTATGTGAATTTCACATTTTTAGATTTAGAGAGCATATCATAGGTCTAGCAGCTATTTCAGCTTTACGGATGAATACGGTAAAGAAAACATGTTACATTATACAATTCTTTAATGTTCGTAAAACTCGATGAATTCCTTAAAAAAATATATACGTTTTAAAATTATATACGGGGTTTTTTGGAGTAACTGATTACGAATCTGAGGTCAGATTTGAAAAACTGATGTCATAATCCCCCCCTCTTAATTTTAATTGAAAAATATTTATTTGTCTCCAGAACCGAAATATCGGCTTCCTGGCAGTCTAAAAGTTAAGTAGAGCGAAAGGTAGGGACTTAAACTTTAATATGCTATTCTATACCTTAGAGTGATTTTTACTCTACTTTAGAACGAATTTAAATGACAATATTCATGTTGAGTAAATTTTGATTACATTAGAATCCAATAAAGTCAAATTTAACTCTACGTGTGTTTCACTATAAACGATAAGAGTGGAATTTAATTCCAACTGTTTTAGCGTTTAGATTGTGTGGTTTCTGTTATATTTTAGCGATTGGATTTTGTTCATTGAAAATTGTACGAAGTTGCCTCGTTTATAGTGGTAATTTAAGAATATTACCTTTTTTTAAAGTGGTCTGGGATATTTTTAAAGAAAATAGGAAAGAACTGTATTGTATTTTAATAATACATAGCTTTTCGCAAAAGTGTAATGTGCTCGTAAAAATTCCTTAAAAAAAAGTAAACGACGTTGTTTTACGAGCTAATCGCAGTTTCTTTTTCAAAGTTTATCGCAGTAATTTTGGCCGCGTTATTACTCCTAAAACGCACTAACTCTCCAATCAGTATCGAGTATCTAAAAATCTTTACAGCCCGCAATCTGCAGAGCATAATCAACTCATCGAGCACTTAATCGACTGCACTGCTCGAGCGTCAATTCTCCCAAATTCGTAGTTTAAAAAAGCCTGACTGCCGTATGCGTGACTCACTGACGTCCAAATCGACCGCCCGCGCTTTACGAAAAGCCGAGGGCCGAAAAAGGCACGCCGAGCATAACGCGCGCGCGCATCCGTCAGACCCGTGGATGGAGAAAAAGGAAAAATCATAAGTCGGTCGGATCGTTGCGCTCACTCGCCCACTCACTCCGGGGAGATTTCGTTATCGGCGGATCGAGCGGCCCCCATTAAGACGCTCGTCCCGGCGTTAAAACGCCCGGCACTCGGCGTTACGCGCTTTTCCCCCGCCCCCCTCTCCGCGGAGTCCATTATCCTATCTCCGCGTGTCAATCTCCTAAGTAGCTACAAAGGAGGACTCCTTTACGGCCGGGCGATACACACCTATGGCGATCATAATCGCGCGCTGCTCCTCTCTGCTCTCCCGTTTTTTTTTTTCTTTTTTTCGTCCTATCCGACGCGGCCGGAAAACGACTGGCGAGTAATTGGTCGAGTGGGCGAGAGGAAATTGTACTCGCGTGCGCGCGCATTAATCGAGGCTTTACCTTTTTCTTTTTTTCTACCCCCCCTTCTTTTGATTGGCTAATTGGTTCGTTTTTTCTTTTTTGAGAGGAGGGGAGAAGGACGAGGACGAAGCGCTTGTCAATTCTTGTAAACACATTAAAATTCCAGGGAGGAGGTTTTGATGTGCAATGCCGAGTGGAAGCTGCCGGACTGACACTCGAGACTACCGGCTTGATTCTTAACGGGATTAAAATGTTATTTATGAAACTCTCGGTTTCGACGGCTCGGACGGTTTGTCCTCTTTTTACGCTCGATTGATTTGCATAATTTGCCGGGGGAATATTTAACGGTTGTTGAAACAATATACACGTAGGCAGATTAAATGTACGTTTAAATAAATTAGTCGAGAGGGTATTAAGCCGATTTAAATATCTCGTATTCATGCACCCACGGCTTTTCACTTTATTCAATTTATTAATTGCAATTTAATTACAATCTACACACGCTGAGTATAAAATTTATATATTCAATATACCTATTTTTATTATACCTTCTAAAATATAGAATTAATGAAACTTGTAGAAATTTCTCTACTAATATTTAAATCGTGAAGCTCTTTCCACTAATTTTCCGTGAAAATTCACTAATTATAAGTAGTTTTTCACTACTAAAACTTTAGATAGTTCAAATCGATCTGAATAATGCAACCACAGGAAATATTTATCCAAATATCATATAATTTTTTCAATAATACTCGTTTTTTATAGCAAGTAACCTTGCAGGAAAATGTATAAGAGTTAGTGTCCAGAATACGTTGAATTATATTTTAATTTAACACATTAAGAGCAATATAACTACTAAATTTTCCTTCAGAAAATGTGAAGATTTTAATTAAAAAAAAAAAAAATCGTACACGAGCGAGTTACATCCCCTTCGCTATAACTGATAAACCCGCGCGAAATACCAAGCGTCCAGTCTGCCACGCAGTCATCAAGGGCCTAACAGTTCCACGCGTAACGGGCAGTCAGCGTAGCGCGCGTAATTCAATTGTACACCCTTCATCCACGCGCTGATTAAAAAAAAAAACGCTCGCGTGAATCGCCCAATGGGAAAAAGAGCGAGAGGGACGGCGAGTCCGCTGGAAAGAGAGAAAGAGTCAACGAGCCGCAAAAGTGCGCAACTCACTCGTTTTTTGCCAAGTGAGAATTTCGTCGCGGGACAATCCCGCGCCGAGGACTAATTGGGCGAGGTGCGCGCGGGTGGTACCTGCAGGCACCGGTCCGGGCCATTACTCACGGCGATAATAGCCTCGCGTGGCGTTCTCTGGTCACCCCCGCGCTGTCGGGCCCCCTCCGACGGGGGAAAAAAACTCGAGAATCAATTACGCACGCGGAAGTTGAAGGGAAGGGGGGGGGGGGTTCACGCGCGTATCCGCCGGGATATAAGAGTCTCGCGTGCGCTGGCTGCGCGATTTTCGAGCGTGAATGGTATACTTCAGTGCGGCTTTTGTGTCCAGAGTTTAGCGTTTCCTTCTTCTTTTTTTTTTTTTGACGGACGAAATTAAAAGTTTTCTTAGTTTGTACGGTGTAAATCCTATTTTAATTAAAATTGTTTCGAGAATTAAAAAAAAAAAAAGAGAGAGAAAAAAGGAAACGACGAGTAATTTAATTAAGGGAGTATTAATTTTGAGCGATGTTATTTTTAAAGTGCGATTTTTTTTATCGACTCTTTGTTTTTATTGCATTGTCGATAAACGCAGGGGTCCATTGTTACGCGTGATTAAGGCAAATGAACGTTGATTGACTGCAAATTTAATTTGCGCAATTACGAGAGGGTGAGAAGAAGAAAGAATATTGATCCGCGTTTTTTTACGTAAGAGTATCGGGAAATTGCATTCGTGGAATTATGTTGGTTTACTGAAAATTAATTGCCGCTTTTAATAGAAGAGTAAATTTATAAGCATTTTTTAAAGGTTTAATTCATCAATTATTATTAATTTATTTTTACAAAAGAAATTACTCATTTGTAGTTTTTTTTATTAATTAATAGGTATATAAAATTTTGCTAAACAAATATACAGAAATTAAATAACAGACTTCTATTTATTTTAAATACCGTAAATCGTGCGTTTAGAGCTTCGTGCATTTCTGCATAATCAAGTATATCATTTAATTGCATCAAACTTCTCATTTTCATTGTACAATAATTAAAAATGACGGAGAAAATAAATGAACGATAATTCTACGTAAATAAAGGAACTTTCAACATATTTCTAAGCCTCACGATTAAAATCTACATTTTTTCTCCTTTACCGTTCATTCGCACGCAAAAATCAATCTGCACAAAATTTGTAAAAACTCCATTCTATACAAAGAAACCATAAAATCCCCTTGCGCTTTCACAGCATAAAACGTGCGACTACAACCATAATTGAATAAAATGGAGTGAACGGGTTCCCTCCAGGGTCGCGTCGAGGCCAGAAGCGCCGGGTAGCGTGGGAAGGGGGGAGAGGAGGGGAGAGGGGCATTATTGATTGTTGTTGATAATTAGCCAGCACAGACGCGTCAATCAGCGGGGCTAAGGCGGGGGTTATTAGGCTGTTGGTTAGCCCTGCAGCGAACGAACTTGGCGCTTAGTTCGGGCTCGCTCGCGCCATCGAGCCGGCCCCATTACCTCTCCACAATTCGATCTAATGCACCGTGAGCCGCGATGCGAGAAGGTTAATTGCGTGGCTAATGAGACTCCGAGCACATAGCCACCGGGCCGCTCGAAGACAACGCCTACCCTTCCCCCCCTCCTCCACACTCCCGATGAAATTTATTAGTCAACTCGATGCCTTCGGGTCGCGAGTCTTAATAATAATGCAGCAATTTACATGCCCCTCAGACTTCGGTTAATGCTATATGTAACCTGCGTCGCCTTTTTTAATAGTCGATTTATCAACGCATTGTTATTTGGATGAAATTTATACACTGAGAGAAATTTTTTGGAAAAGTTACTATAATTCTGATAAAAATTATCATCGCTTTATCATTTGGTTGAAATTGACCTGAAAGAAGGGTTTTATGAACGCGCGACTATTTTGAGCAGTCTGCGAGGGAATAAATACCTTACATTGTTATACTAATACATTTGTAAAGGCGGTACAAGTTTCGAGGAAACTTTGCCGAACTTTAACTCTCTCATTAAACTAATTTCCACTGAGTCAGATCGCACACACGTGTCTACCGCAAATTGCACATATTTCCACAAATTTTCGTTATTCCATTCTACCCGAATACGTTTCCATTATACGTTTCCAATTTTTTATATGTATTAAAATTTTATAAATAAACTTAATTGCTTTTCTGAAGGCAAGATATATAAAAATATATTCCCTGCTGGAAAATTTTAGATACTATTACCAGAATACGTTAAACTTTATTTTTATTTAACATATACTGGCTAATAACTCCTAAATTTTCCGGCATAAATCAATTTTTACACTTTTAAATCTTATTTTTTTGTTATAGATTACCTCGTATGAATAACTATATAACTTTTCATAATTAATACATTATTTTTAAATCGACAAAGGAGACAAAATAAAAATCTCTTCTACATAAAACAATCTAATAGAGCTTGGTCTCCATGATAATTTTGTTGTCAAATAGTTCATAAAATAGAAAAATTTCTATCTCAATAAAAATTGATGAGAACAGTTAACCAGAGTACAATCGTAAATTTTCAGGCGAGAGCAGTTGTAACTCGACGGGCGGCGGAAGCGATGACGAGCTGAGCTTGGAGCCCATCGACCCGCCAAACAAGAAGAAGCACCGCCGCAACAGGACGACCTTCACCACTTACCAGCTGCACGAGCTCGAGCGGGCCTTCGAGAAGTCCCACTATCCGGACGTCTACTCGCGCGAGGAGCTCGCGATGAAGGTCAACCTGCCGGAAGTTCGCGTTCAGGTCAGTCGATAATGCTCGCCTGACACGCGAAAATTTTTCATTTTTCTTCGTGCTCTAGCAAGACATTTTACCAATTTTATCGACGTGCTTACGAAAAATGATTTTCACGTTAACACGACGCTTTATCGCTTCTTTAGTCGGATGGTCGCTCGCTTGCGTTCCGAATAATTGCGTGACTCAATCTTTCATAAATTGTCCAGCTTATTATTATATTTAGAAATGTAGAGTATTCAAACGCTTCGATAAGAATTTTTTAGAAAAAATTATAATTAAAATTAATTAAAATTACAGAAAAACATTTTAAACTGCTACATATAGTGGCGGGAAATTTGAATTTTTAATTATCTTTAGGACTCTTTTAAGCATAAACCCTACGAATTATGTAACTATATACTCTTAAAAAGAAACTAGCATGTAGGCAACGTAATACAATCTCGAATGAAAAAAAAAACAAAACATCAAAAAGCTCCCCCGCGAAACATAAAATTAGACTTTCGCAAGGCTCGCGCTCGAGCTAATGGCGTCGTTTCCGTGCAAACAATCGACGTCGGCGATCGGCGAGCGCCCGGGACGCGGCGTATTAAACTAAATTAAATTAATTATGTGCGTGACAGCGATAAAACGCGGCGTTGCCGGGCGCCGCCGTCGCACGCCATGTACGCCAGGGGAGAGTACACGGCAATGAGAGAGAGAAAGCATCGATTAGGCCGGCGGCGCGCTTGCAGCCCGTGCGTGCGTGCCGACCGATCACGCCCGCAGTTCAAACGTCAAATTAACTTATTCGCCGCTCCACTCTCTGTGCACCCCCGCGACTCACCCCCACCCCCTCCCGGAGCCGCGCGAGTTCGAATCAAAGTTGCGCCGTTTGTATTCGACCCGTCGAAGTCGACGCTTTGTCTCCCGTCGCTTGACGTTTACACACGCTGAGATTCGAGATTACGGTAGTTTACGAATTTCGAGCCGATGGCTATCTCTTACTTTTTTCAAGGGGAATTTACTGTCTAGGCGTTGGTTTTGTATTCGAGGGTTGTTTTCTTTTTCTTTTTTTAGATTTTTTTTTTAAACAGCTGAGGTTTGTATAGTTTCTTTATGCTTTACATGAGTGTATTTATATTTCGCCTGGTTATATACTCTCTAAAATTAAATTTTCCACTGAATAACTGATAATTAGTTAACGTTGCTTTATCAGTGATTATAATTCAATTGAAAAATGCAATTGACGAATCACTACCTTCGCAGTGTACAAACTTTTTTTTACCTGCAAAACGTTTCACTGATTTTATTAGTGAATTTTCAATTCTTTAAATTTAAAATAGTAAAGTATCAGTGACTTTGGCAGTGAGTACTCTATTCACCGAATACTCAATTAATCATAACTATTTTATCAATGATTACATTTTTACTAAAAAATTGTTGTCTATATATAGTGAACGATTACTAATTTTTTTGCAATAAATACTCACTGTCTTTTTGCAGTGAAATTCTGCTGCTTTTTACAATAAATTGTTTACTACTTAATACTGATTCACATTTCTACTTATTATAATGCGTATTCACTATATATCAGTTTTAACACTTTTAGCTTTATTATAGACACACTTTTAACTTTTGAAGATAGTGTATACACACAATTTTTCAGTTATATAATCTCTCTGCTTTATAGATTTAGAGAATATATACCTACTTTATAGAAGACACTCTGTTTTTTTATTTATAAAATAATGACGAATAGCTTTGAATAATATATAAATATCCTCTTATTTGTAGAGCACACGCGAAATTATAATCTAAAATTCACGCAGCAGTCCTTAAGTTACAAATTGGACTCGAAATTTACGTGTCCGATAAAAAGTTGCATAATGTAATTGAGATAAAGTTCAACACCTCCGGAATCTACTTTTCCATTAAGTTGAAGCTCGCGCGCAATTTTTTATTCAGCGTCCGCTGCTTAGTTTTTGCGACGCGCTCGTCACTTATTCAAGCTGCCAGCTGCGCGAAAGTCTCTTTGAGGGGCTCGTAAACAAGCAGAGGACCACGTGTGAAAATCGCAATTAAAATGTTTAATTGCCGCGGCGGTTGCGCGCGTCGGAATTTTTTCCAATTTTTGGGACCGCCGGCAGCAACCCGCGATCCTTGGGAGCTGAGCTTTTTTATTTTGCGCGAGGAAGAGAGACGAAGCAAGCGCCGCTGCGAATCTAATCCCTTAAGCTTATTAGAGTGCAGAAAAAAAAACGAGGGAGGAGAGGAATTCTGGTTGAGCAAAGTCGGCGCAAATCCGCGGGAGCGCGAGCTCACTTGTTAGCTCTCCCGGGAAAGGAGGGGCTTTGTCATTTTTTTTAATTGATCAGATTATTGAGACACGAGCGCTAATCAATCTCGTTTCGTCGTAATGAATCGTTGCCTTGTGTTTATTAGGGGATCGCCAGAAGTTCGTGGTGGTGAATTGGATTTTCATGATTTTTTTTATCATTATTTTTTATAACAGATAGACTTTTCGTAGAATATTACTTTGTAACTCTGAAAATGTGAAAGTCACTTTGAAAATGTGAATAGTGACAAGTTTTATGTGAACGATCGTTCACAGATTTAGCATGTGAAATGTCACTATTTACATTTTTTTGTGAATATGTTTTTTGTGAATGAACTATTTTCACTCTTTTCCAAGTGAATTTCACATTTTCAGATTTCCACGGTGATTATATAAATTTTCTTCGCAAAAAGTTTCTATCTTTGTCGATTAATATAATTCAGTGTGTCAAAATAATTTTGATAAAAAAGAAAATTTTGTTGTACAAATGTCTTAATCTGTGCCGTTTACTTTCTAAAACTAATTTCCTGACGTGACCTTACATTTGAACGCAATTCGACGTGTATCGAAATTTAAAAGTCGGTATGACTACTGGAAATGTAAAAATAAATTTCATTTACATTCAATATACCGATTATATATGCGATCACGCGATCGCGTCAAAACGAATAGAATAAAAAACAGATTGACTTCGCTTTTAAACGCGTCACACTTATTTAATGACAGAATAATTCTTACTACTGAATCTTTAATAATAACAATTAAGCTCCCACTATACAATTTAGCAATCATTCGCGAATCTAAGAGTAAAAATAACATCCCACGTGAAAAAAAAATTATAAAATATTTACACAATTCTAATAAAACTTGTTTTATAAAAAAATGGAGATATAAAGCTTTATAAATTCTTTATTTATTTATTTTTTTTTTGCTGTAAATTTTATAAAAATTTATACTAAAATGTATGTAAAATGTATTTTAACAAAATACTAACGGGTTTTATTATTTAAAAATTTAGCAAAAAAATATTGAATAAAGAATTTATAAAACTTTATAGTTCGTTTTCTTATAAAACAAGTTTGATAAGAATTGTATAAATATTTTACAATTTTTTTTCACACGGGATGCACCGTACAGTTAAAACAAACTCGTACATGCCCATTAAAGGAGGCCGTACCTCTGCTCGAGTCGTTGCCGTCGAATTTCTCAAACAACTCCAATTAGTGCTCATCACTCGGAATTAGCGGCGCGGCGTATCGAACATTTCGAAATCCAATTACGAGCGGCGAGTCGCTTCTTGGGCTGCGTCAATCCGAGCGTGGGTGCCGCCCGGCCGATTTATTGGCACGCGCATCCGAATCCCCTGGAGAGTCTTGCGCCCACTGCGTCGCGCATCCAATTTTCCTGGCGACGACCGCCAAGCATCGAACTGCGCTCGGTTACACGCGCCACATCCGCGTGGCTACTTTCGCCGGGGGTGTTTGGTGACGTCGTCCGCTCGAATTATTCCCTGGTTTCGTGTATCGGCTTAAATCCCTTTTTAGGGAGGTCCCCTGCGATCGCGTGTATTAACTTATGATGGAGAATCGAGAAATTAATAGATTGGAGTAAAGTTAAATTCGGGTAGTTTCAAAGGATATAAATAATATTATGTTATTACGTGATAAAATCATTTGTATTTGTGATGTAAGTAATTTTAAATACGTACACTGTAAAAAAACTTTGCATGAATTGCAACTTTGTAAATACTGGAAGTAAATTTTATCGTCGTACGTGAACTTTACATTTTTACATTAATTTTAATGTAAATTCAGTAAAGTTCATGTATGTTAATAAAATTTGCATCCAGTATTTGCATTAAATTTAATGCATTTTTTTAAGTGTAAAGTTTAAAGTTATTAAATTTTTGAGATACACTTGACAGTGTGCCTCATGTTATGACATTTAAGAATTTTTTAATCTTTGGAGGAATATTTAAGATGCGAGATCGCATTTTTATTTATTATAAATCTTAAATTCTAGTCTTCTAAAAATTAATATTACTTCCTTACATACTTTCCTATGTATCCTTACACATGTAGAAAGTATCCTTAAGGTCTGATATTTATTAGTTTTCTTACAGATAAGGCTGTCGATAAAACTTCTACAGTTAATAATTATGGAAATTTTTCTACACTGAGAAAAAAATATTGTAAAAATTGTCATCTGGGATGGAATTGCACTCACAAACTGGACTTTTAGATAAAAATTAACATACCTTACAGTAAAATTTGCTGTATGTATAGGATTATTCGCACTACTGTCCAGTAAAATGTACTACATTTATGAAAAATACAAAATTTACTGTAGATAGTATGTTAATTTTTAACGAAGAGTTCAGTCTGAGGCCGCGTTCCCATACGGATAGTCATTTTTGTAATATTTTTTCTCAGTGTACATACGACCGCATCTACAAAATTTTTAAAATCGTTTTAGTTTTTCCTCGCAGAATTTGCTGGTCAAACGTTCTCTTCGTTCTCCTCAATCCTGCTGTTCCCGCATCCCTCGCACCAGGCATTTATTCAACGACGTACGCCTGTAACACCTGGTCACATTTTTTTTGTACACAAACGCGTGCCAAGATTAACGCGCATACACTTACTCGAAAGTGCAGCGCCTCTTGCGGTCCCCCAGCGGCATAAATAAGTCGTAAAAACTCGTTTACTTACACACAATGCATTCGCGATTCGTTCGAACGCATTGGTATGCCGCCGGCCTATTAAGCGCGCGGCAAAAGCCCCGAGCCTCTGGACGTATGGAGAGCAAAAGGGAACGAGGGGCTCTCGGTGTCACGCGAGGCCCGAGCGAAAGCGGCGCGATTATAATGCGAGGCAGCGGCGACGGAGCGGCTCACGGAAACGCGCGCGAGCTAATTCGACGCGGCTGTTTGCCCCCGCGCCGGCCCAATCGATATCGCGCGCGAGAACACGCGCCGATTGTTTCCTACTCCCTTTTACCCCTCCGATTCGATCGGCAGGCGACGTTTGATACTGCTGTTTTGCATTTTGTGTACAGGGACGCGAGCGTCGCGTTCTGACGGCTTTATTTGGCGGACGCGTCGACGGAACGGTGACTTATAAAGTTATCTGCAGCAAAAGTACATGCCAGTTTTTTGTTTAAATTTTATTCAAATTTTTCGTTTTCAATTTTTTTTCTAATTTTATTTGAGGTACAATTATTACCGTACTCTTCAAAATTGTAGAAATGAAGGTAACTGTCTTCGAAATTAAGAATCGCGATACTACAACCTTTTTTACATTGATTAATTTCGCTATGAACGCACCGAAAAAAACAATAATTTCTACTTTGACACATAGGATAATAGATTTAACTGAAATTTGAAGGTAATTTAACTTTCCGAATTTTCAGTATAGAATCTAAACATATATACTGAAATCTATTTTGATCTGTTTTAAGAAATGTTAATTTTACTGATTTTGCAAAGCATTTTTACTTCTTTCTAGACTAACAGATGATATATTGCGAAACCATATCAACTATATCAACTATATATATATTGCTAATTTTTATTGTAAATTACATTATTTATATATAATCATCAATACACTAAGAAAATAAACTTAATAATACTATTATGTCTCGCTTGTCAAGATTGTTATTCATTTCCAAATCACAATAGCAATTTTTATTAAATTTTTTTCTCTCGGTGATTACAAATGTGCAACACAAGTGACTCAATAAATCAGTCTTAGGCGTTAGTTATTTTTGAATAAAAAATACATTTGATTCATACGACAGTCAAACTATAATACTGAAGTTATATAAATCACAATTCAATAAGTGATATCACAAAGGTTTACATTAAAAAAACTAAGTAATAACAAAACAAAACGAAGTAAAATAAACTCTTCGAGGTGGATATCTGCAATAAAAAAATAATAAAGAAAAAACTAGCGCTAAAATTCATTTTCTGGTGTCAACTAAAAATGCACATAAATAACTAAGCTCTCTAAACTGGCAAAGCGCCGAGGCATTTTATTTCACACTGCACCGGCACAAACTTGAACAAAATGATCCTCGTCAAACGTCCGCCAATTAAAGTGTCATCGCCGTAAACCGAATTCGCTCTCGTGCACATCCGCCGTCATCAATCCCACACTTTTTCATCAAAAATAAAACAAAAGCAGCGGCGAAAGAAAAAACGCAGCAGGGAAGCGAGTCGCAGGAAAAATCATTCGCGCAGGCCAAATTGAAGAATTGAAATCAAACGCGATAGAGGAAAGAGGAGAGGCACTCGGTCGGCGGTCCGCGAGGCCGATAGTTATTTTCGCAAACCGAGAAAATTGACGTTTAAAACTGACCGACAAAACGAGGCGCCGCCCCCACCCCCGACGGCGGCTGCAGATGTGCATATATATAGATACATACCCCCGGCCACCGGTAGAAAAATAAAACGAGAACAAAACGCGTCTCGGTGTATACATAAAACGGAAGCCGCGCGGGAGGAGGGAGGAGGAGTAAAAACGTTTTTGCCCGTAGGGGCCGGCTTAATTTGAACGACGATTAAAAGTTTCCATCTGCAAAACCGCGGAGGCCATTTCCACCTTGACCACCAGCCTGTAATCGACACGTACACGCCCGCCGAGCGGATAAAAGGGCGCGCGGATTGATTTTTCGCGGCGGCGCCGAGCCAGCCGTTAATTCGCCCGGGAGCGACGCGAATGCTCGCCAATCCTGTAATTCAAATCACGGGGCAAAAGGGGGGTCGGGGGTCGGTCAAATATCGCTGAGGATATTGCGAGCTTTTTTTTCCGTCCGCGGGCTAAACTACTTTCGAACGTCCGGCCAGGGAGGGGGGGGCTTTTAAAAAAGTTTAAAATTGTGTCTCTCTCGTTTTTTTCTCTCTCTTTGCCAAGCGTTACGAGCTTTCGTTGATTTAATTCCGAGCGTATATGAATTGATTGATTACGAGTCGACGGTGATAATGGCACTGACGACCAATTCTACGAGGCGCCGTTTCTTTTTTATTTTCTGTTTTTGTTTCTATCTACATATCGACAGCTATCCGCGTCGTTGCTGGGGAAAGGCAGTAAAAAAATTTGATTAGCATTAGTCGATATCAACGTTCTTTTTTCTTTTACATCCTATGTATATGCATATGTATATATATCTTTTTTAAGAGATTCGCTTATTATTAATATTGAATATTGGTCACTTTAAGAAATATTCTTGTAAAAATTCTTTTTTTACCGGAATACCTTTTATCAGAGTTTTTTTTCTTTTACGTTTTATATATATATATTTTTTTAGCGAGATTCACTTATTATTAATATTGAATATTTGTCGCAGTTTAAGAAATATTCCTAGAAAAATTCTTTTTTTGTTCTTTTAAAAAAACTTGATGCTTTTATAGTGAGATTTATCGTAAATTTTATGAGAAAATTTGTTTTATTATACAATCCACCCTGGAACACTGACTCTCCGGGGTACGAAAATAGGCTTACATATATATATATAAGTATATACCCACCGGTGAATTGGAATTACAAGAGTCCGATTATTTATTGCGCCGTTCCATGCTACCCGTGGAATTAGGCCTTTAAATTCAATAATCCATTTTTATAGCGACGTAGTTTCACTCGCTAATGCCAAATGCCGTCCTCGAGAATGATCGTCGGTATACATCACATGCTAATCACGAATAAAGAGCCGCGAGCCTATATACTCATACCCAGTCTGGGAAATAAATAAAAACGTCAGCGGTGTCAAATCATAATTCACCTGGAAGTCACGCGTGCAGCCTGATTTATTCGCATCTCTCCATCGACTTGCCCCCGGAAATCGATTGGTCGAGTATGTGCCTGACGATACACACACCCCCGGCGAGGGCGGGCTATAAAAAAAAAAAAAAAACAACCTCCGCGCGGTCCTCCTCCAGGGCGATGAAAATAATCGGGCAGCACGACACCACGACCGAATTGTTTCGTGTCTGATATTATTTACCGCGGCGTTGCCAGGGACGACGCGGCGGAGGTCCTGTCAGAGCCCCCAGGGACCCGAGCGGAAAATATATTTTCTGATACACTTCCTCGATACGCCTAATTGCTCCGATCGCGCGTCGAAATCGCCCGGGCGATTCCTTTTATTTTTATGTAATTGATATACGAAATTTCCATGCCGCGCGGGGATATCACGTGATCACCGGCGATTACTTCGATCGCCACTGTGTGCCTTCCCTTTTATCGCCGTGAACGAATTATTATATAAGGGAATGGTGTATTAATATAAAATTTAAGAGCGTGTTTGAACGACGAGTGAAAATTGCTGTAATTATACGCGATATTTTCATGAGTATCGTTCGTTTAAATCTGGTGTTTGCTTTAAACGCAATTAACGTTCTGGTACACTTTATTGCTTTATGTTCAATGTTTCGTGTTTTTCTTTTGACCTATACAAAAGAATATTAAAATCTTTAGATTCTCATTTTACTTTACGATTAAATGTAATCTCTATTCTTCGTGAATTATTAACAAAAAAAATGGAGAAAAACGGTGTGATTAATAAATTTATCTGAGTGAAATGTTACTTTCTTGAAATAAAATATCATTATGCGGTTGGTAAATCACAGAAATCGATTTAGCGAAAGTCCAAAGAGTAATGAATATTACAATATCAATGAGCAGAAAATAAAAATAAAGTTACGTAAAAATATAAAATGATCTTTTTCTTTCAGAAAATACTTAATTGTCAACGGAAAAAACAATTAAACACACATAATACTATAACATAATCAGTAAATTACATCATCAATATCCTCATTGCGCGTACATAAAATAATAACAACATTCATCGCCTTAATGCGTAACCATCATTTATTACACCAGAACAATGAAAAAAAAAAGAAAGAAAGCTCCCTCATTTCCAAATAAAATGCTTCATAAAATCATAATTGCCCGGCGCATACATAACGTCACGGCACGTAATCTCCGGGAATATCGTTTCCCTCCCCCGCAACGAACCGATCACCGAAATACGAGCTTCAACCCTGCCCGGTGACACGCGAAAAAAAAAAATCCGATCGATATAAAAAAAAAAAGTCGAGCGAACGCGACGAGAAAAGACACGACGAGGCATATAAGCTGCCCGTTAAACGATAGAAAAAGAAAGAGTGCGCCGCGAGTGTTTTCGCCCGCAAAGCGGCGAAGTGTGTCGCGCACCTACGCGAGGGTCGGATTAGGTAATCCCCTTAGTTCCGGTCTTTCGGCAGCCCTCGGTGCTCGGCCGAGCGCGAACTCCGCGCCTCGCGCCTATGGCGACTGCGATAATATCGCCCTGAAGATATATACACGTATACATTGCTATTTATACGCGGGACACGTGAAAGGTCGGACATTTCACGGTCTATAAATCAAATTAATGTTTCATCTGCGGGGACGTTGACTCTCCCGGCGAGTTGGCCCTTCGGACGTCATCGGGAGTATGGTGTGCATTATGATGATTCAATTAAAGCCTCGTGCGATTTATGATGCAGCATTTCTCTTTTTCTTTCTGACCTGGAGGTGCGAAGCTTTTTCCTTTTTTTTTTGTCCTCGCGGCGAAAATTTTCCGGTGGGTTGGCCGCTCGACCATCCGTGCAGCATTATTTTATTTCTTTCGTAAGGGATTAGTACGGTGACGTGTCATTTTTTTTCGCATTGAGATGAAGGACGCGTGAATTTATTTTCGTGTTCTCCGCGTTATTAATGCTTTTACGTAATGCGTTGATTATATATGAAGGATTAGTGATAATAAAGTATAGGGAGTTTAGTGTTTAATAAATTTTAATCAGTTGGTTTTATTATAGTTAGCATAGTTAAGACAATTACAGTTTGTACTTATCTAAGTTACAATATAAAGTCTGGATGCAAGGCATAATATTATCTGCTTAATTTAATACTGCCCAGGTGTACCCAGAGTACATCCCTTCCGGTAGCGACTTTACGGTGTTAATTTCATATAAAATAGTCACCTTAATACTTGCATATTTATTATATATAGCCTCGACGTTGTGATATAACTACTTTGAGTCTCAAAACCTCAGTAAAAAAAATATTAATGTAATAAAGAAACTAAAAATAAAATAAAATAAAATAAGTGTGTTTACTATTATCACTTAACGTAATCGTTAAATATACCTATAACAAAAAAACTGGATAATAAAGGATAACGCGAAATCAAGCGTGAAATTCAAATATATAATAACTTTGAGCCTCAAAACCTCAGTAAAAAAAAATTATGAATGGTAAAGAAAGTAAAAATAAAATAAAATAAATGTATTTTATGTCGTTAATAATCAAGAAATTGCATAGCAAAACTATTTCTCCGTAAAATAAAACAAACGCCTATTTAAAAAGCAATGAAAATAGCGTCAAGCTCCGTAAAGGATATCGCGATATCAGGCGTGAAATTCAAACATGGCGATAAACGACTCGTCGTATAGCGGCGCGCGCGAGAAGGTACCGTGGAAGAAAAGGACCGCGGGAAAACGAGAGAGACCAAGAGGGTAGTAAGAAGATGGCGGAAGAAAGCTCCCCCATCATCGACTGCTCGTTTTTCACGAGCGCTCGGCGCCACTCCAGGCGTAAAATAAGATAATGGCGCCGGCGGAGGCAACGGCCGTGGGAGATGGAGCACCTGTGCCTCGGCTTCTCTCGGGTGCAAAAAAAAAGTACGGGGAAAAAGTAAGACGGGCGGAATATGCCCACACGGTCATCCTCCCTCTTCGGGGCGAGGGATGCGAGTCCAGCGATCGCGCGACCTTCGGCAAGGGAAAAGGGAGTTTCTTCACGTCGACGAGCGGAGGACACAAGTCTGAGGCTTTGACGTCGTTTTTTTCATTTTTTTATTTTTTTATTTTTACTTGAGGAGTTGCCAAGTTGGAAGAGACTGTCATTGTAATTGAGAGAAGCTTGAAGAAATGATGTTCGCTGGAGTTTTTGCGTTTAATGGTGCGAGTGGTTTAAGTGTCTGGAATTATATTTCATTAAATTATTTACAGTCTTATTCTTTTTTGTATAAATTTGTTGTGTGGTAATACAGTTTCTCTGCTAAAGTCGTATTTTCACCGTAAGCAAAGTATATTGCAATTAAGTTACTTTTAGAAAAGAAATTATTACAAATTTTACTATACGGTAAAATAAAACTACAGTCAAATTTCAGATTTAATTTATGAATAAGTGAACTCAATTAGATATAATTAATGAATCAGTTCATTCACATTCTTTCTTATAATTCAAGATTTAAATAATACAATAATTAATCACCGTCTTAGAGATGACGAACTTAAAGAAATCATTTCCGTATATTGGATGCAAAACTCGCTTGCCAATTTTTATTGCAAACAAAAAAAAAACTAAAATCCTCCACGAGAGCAGTGCGAAAAGTTTAATCCGTTAACCCTAATCCCATAAAACAGTCTAAACATTCTAACTATTGATTGATATCAGGCGAAAATGTGTGTACAAGCAGGAGACTCCGCAAGAGGATATATAAGACCGTCCGGGCGGGTGCCTTGCGAGGCAGCATCTCCTAACGACTTGTTATTATAATTACTGTTGGGCTAACTGAATATCGCGGCTCGACTTTTGGCCCGCCTCCCACCCCCGGCATCAGAGGCGGCGAAAATCCCTCGCCCACCCACCCCCGCGGCCGCCACGCTAAACTCGACGGAATATAGTGTTAATAGGCGTGGAACGGCGGAGTCGGGAGGGGGCGGCGGGGGGACAACATCCCGCTTCTATTAATTGCACTTCACCCTAAATGCAAATTGTTCGAAATTGAGCGAGGGCTCCTCCCGAATATTTGGAAACTCCATTACGCGACGCGAAGCGCAGGCGCGCCCGGCGCCCTTATCTATGCGTTACCCTCGTCGTCTCCGCGCGGGAGGACGGGGGAGGTCCTTTATCCCTTCGTTTCGGAGCCGCGACGGCGCCTTTTCCACCCGAAGGTAATTTCATAAGGGCGGGGAGTAGCTGCGCGAGCGGAGCTCTCTCTCCTCGATGATTGATGAAATCATAGCGGGAAATTTAATGAGACCATTCAGTTTTACTCAGAAGACGGGAATTTTAGAGCCGCGAGCGCCGCGCGGTGTATCCGATGTAGGCGAGTGAGACTCTGCAGGATGATCCGATTTCTTTTTCTCGAGCATTGCGCAGGATTACTCCGTTTGCTCTTCATAAAACTTCTATTACGAAGATCCGTTTTTGATTGAATTTTGTGGAAGATTTTTTTTTTAATTGAATGATCAACTTTATTTAATTTGTTTTGGAAAAAGTATAAAGTGTACACCGTGATTTTTCGATGGTCGGTAAAGAAGCTTATACCATTTCATAATCCCGTTTTTTTTCTTGGCTACAAGTACCAGAAGTACTAATTTAGTGTAGCGAGAATTTGATCTGTCAATCGATCGAAAAGCATGACTCGATTCCATTTTTTCTTTTAAGATTCTTTGACGTAATTAATCATTGCAATACACCGACGTGAAAAACACTCAATTATCTTTTAAGCCGTTGCATAATAACATTAGAGTTTCAATTAAATCTCGCGTTTTACAACCACATTGGATTAAGACTGCCTACAAACACACATAAACGCAGTTTCAACGGAACTTAATCCATTCAAGGTTGCGCCGATCCGTTTTTCACACTTAAAACTATCGAATTACCCTTAAGAACCTCCGCAATAAATGCGATCCTTAATTCAAGTATCGCGACAAGCATCCTACTTGCGCAACAACCACACTCAGAGAAATGTCTCGGAAAAATTACTATCCAATCTGGGAGCGGAGCCACAGACTGCATTTAATGAAAAAATTACCATCCTGTATAAGAAATTTTAATGTAACTTGATATTAATATATACCAGAAACTCTAATAATAATAAAAATTCTAATAATAAGTAAAAATACTATTGTCGGAAATATTTCTATCAATTTTCGTAAATATTTCTACAATAATCGTAAATATTTCTACTATTATCGTAAATATGTCTACAATTCTAATAAATATTTCTACAATTCTAGTAAATATTTCTATACAATTCTAATAAATATTTCTACAATTCTAGTAAATATTTCTATACAATTCTAGTAAATGTTTCTACAATTCTAGTCCAATAAATGATGCCGAACGATAATTTTTTCACTAAATGCTAGTCTGTGCTTCCGTTTCCAAAGTGAATAGTAATTTTTCCAAAACATATCCTAGTGCACACTTAATTTACCGATCGCGCGGTACCTCATTAAAAATCGATCACAATAACATTCGGCCGCAGACATAAACGCGTTCAATTAGCTTCCACTCGAGCGGCCACATACCCATCCACCCTTCAATCTCGCACGTGCGGCGTGAACGTCCCTCTCAATTAGACTCCATCGAGCGCCGCCCCCGCAAAGAATAACAACGCCACCCGGAGGCACGATGAAAAGATCGAGCCGACAGGTCCCCCAGAATTTCCCGAATTACAAAATAGCCATCTCGATGCCGAAAAATAGCGCAACGAATGCGGCCCGCGACAAAGCGTAACGGAGGCTAATTCACGCTCAAAGGGCCTAATGGCATTGAAGTGTATCCGCGCGGGCGCACAAAGCCGCGACCTTCGGCCGTCGATTAGAAAGCGATTTTCTCCCCGGGACCGGAGAAAAAGAAGGGCGGGGGTGTGCTCGCCGAAGGTTTACACCGGCCATTACACAAATACAGTGCGCCGCGAAGAGGAAGGGGAAAAATTGGCTTGTCCGTCTGTTCTGAGGTCTGCGGCTCAATTAAGTACTCCGTTTAGGCGCTCGAGTAAAAAGGGTTCACCCCGCGCTTCGAGCATCAATCATGTCGGCAACCCTTTTCTCGAGGGCGGTTTTCGCTCTCTCCCTCGGCTCCTCCACTCATTCAGCCCAAGTGTTGTGCTCAAACACAAAAACACTTCATTTGGCAGATTAGCTGTTAAACACCGGGGGCGGCGGGGGGAGATAGAGCGACGGCTCGCTTCGACGCGACTTTTTGCGCAGAGTACAGAGCGCCGCTACTCTTCTCTCTTTTCTTTTTTTTTTCTTTTTTTTTTAACCTACAAAAGCGGAGCATGTGTGTCGGGGAAACAATGGGAACGGTAATCCGCGAATTTTTTCGCTAGGCCGGGAGGAACAAAAGCCAATGGCTGCGTCTTTATCCCTCCGCTCGCTTCTTTTTTTGTAGTTCGTCTAGTTCGGAATTGCCTAATAAAGTGCGGTCGGGGCGTTTTTTTTTCAGATTTTTTTTCTAGCGCGTTGATAATGACTCGCGAGGTAATTGTTCGGGCGTCGGTAGTGCTGCACATAATGAGAGGGTTAAGTTAGTAAGTTTCTACGATTCGCTTTCAAAGGGGGAAAAAGTAGTTGTTCTAGCGGTAGACGGACGTTTCTATGAATTAAACTGTTTCAGTGGATTCACCGTCTACTGACGACAATTAGCCAATTTTGCTCGGCGAGTTGGGGAGCAAATTAGTTGATTATTAACTCTCAAAAGGAATGCATACTGTTTCTTGTTAAATAATTATCTTGCGTCCTAATTTTTATAATATTTTTATTGTATTTCCATTATATTTAATTTAATCTAATTTTTATAATATTTTTAAAGTATTTCCACTGCAGAAAATATTTTATTAAATTTTTTCGTTCTTTAATTAGAAACTTGTTTCTTCCTTATTATTATATATAATAAAATATTCCGGTACGTTCGGTGTTTATAATATTTTTCCTAATGTGTTAAATAATTATAACGTCAACTTTGCGTCTAATTATAATTACATTAAGAAACAAAAGAAAAAAGCGTTATCAATATTAGTAATTGTTTAAATTAAAAACATTCCTAAAAATACACTGAGAAAAACAACAGGTTCACAATATTCATAATATTTGCTAGACAAGGAAAAAATAGAAATGATTGCAAAATCAATAAAAATAACATTTCTTAAAGCGCATCCTACTCTACAGAAAAGAAAATTTGGCATTTCTGTAAAGCAGATTGTACTCAAAATTCGAAACATTAAATTAACTTCTAATTTCACAGTGAAATATGTAGAAAGCATAGAAGTTAATCCTTTTTTTCTTCTGCGTTATACTCTACAAGAAATTCACGAATATTAAAAAAATTGTTACTCAATTACCAAGACGACCTAAGAGTTTTTTTTTATATCAGATCGCGTGCAGTAGGAAACAAAAATTTGATTCCCCCAATAAGCTTTTATTGTATGATTAAATTACGCGTGTCTTGTAAGTGTATCAAATGATCTCCAAGATAAGCGCATCTGCAAAGAAGACAGATGATTCACTGAGCATTCAGCAGACTCGAGGAGGCCTCCCTTCAATGAAAAGGAAAAAGAAGGCGAGCGCGGGAAAAGAGCAAGACCCACCTTTGCACCGAAGAAGAGATCTCGCGAGAAAGAAAGAGAGAGAAAGCATCCCCGCGCGCCCTCGAGCACCGACCCAACGACTCGAATGAAAGCGGTGAAATGTGGAACTTTGAAACGGATATATTTTCAAGCAGTGACATTCATTCCTCGTCAGGGCCCTCGTAGGTACACACAAACCGTATATACACGCAGGACTAGGCTGGCGCGTCCTTTGTAAGGGATCCCGGAGCCGTGCAACTGCGACCACGTGACCCGGCTATGATCGCCGCCGCGAAACTCGATACCGTAGCCGGGGAAAGCCGGCCGTTGGCTCGTTTAATCGAGGCTGCAGCCCCGGAGAAGGAAGGGAAAAAAAAGGAGCGAAGAAAGGAGAGGGCGCGGAGCACCCCCTCCCCCTCTGACTCGCCCCCGGGGTCGCAAGGGCGCCGACGGAACCCAATACGCCTGTAACTGGGCCCGCCACAATGGGCCCCGGTAATTCGATTACAAGGACCGCCGGCTAATTGTTAATTGCCGGCCTCGCTTTGCACGCGAGGGACTTTTTATCGTGCGGCTCGTGCGCGGACGCGCCGACAAAGCGCCGCGGGCCCCGCGAATATTAAAACGAGGCGGATCGGAGCCATGGGCCTTTATTAATTGTCGTGGATGAAGGCTATATGACGAGTGCGATGTGCGTTATTAAGCCTCCGTTCGCCGCGGCTCTTTAATAAACGACCCCGAGGCCGGGGGTTTGTCTATGCCGCGTCGGGAGGTTTTGCCTTAGACACGCCGGGAGTCTCGTGGGAATTACGCGGGGTGCTGTTCGAGTGTCTTCGTGCTGCGGAATGTTCCTCGGCTGATGAGTTTCGCATAGTTATTCAATATCGTGTGGATACTTGGTTGTCCTTTCTTTATCCCCGTCGGAAAATTAAGGAGCTTTCAGGCATAGTATGTTCAATTTTCTGTTCACTGGGCAGATTGTGTAATATATTTTGTGCATATTTGGAGGCTGTGACGTGACGCTATGTGGCCATAAATATGCTCCAAATTCTATTAAACTTTTAATCTGAAGTTATATAACTACTGCCGGGCCACCTTAGATTGAGACCGTGTGCCCACCGATTTTTGTTTTTTATCCCGCCTTCGCAAACATCTGCGCACGCATCTATAGATCTATAGATCTTCTGTTGTTTAATTTCACGTCAAGCCCTCAACATAATTTAACTATAATATGCCAATCTATCAGAATAGATTACTTAATTTTCCATCTCTAATAGATTACTTAATTATTTAATTTCAAGTTAATTTATGATAATTGATTAATTGAGAATAGATCTGATTTTACGAACAAGAATTGACTGAAATTTAATAATAGACATTAAAAGGATGCAAGATTTTCTTAAAACTTCCCGTGTAAAAAAATATGAGATCAATTAGAGATCGAAAAGTGATTAATTATTAAAATTATATGGTACTTTTTAGTATAATTTAAGATGAAAAATCTTTTATAAATATTGGAAGATTTTGGGATCATTTTAAGATGTTAACATTTTAAATTTTATTATAAATGATGATCAGTTTTTCGATCTTGAATTGATCTCATATTTTCTTGCGCGAGTTTTTTTCGCGATTTTTATGAAATTTAATGATACGATAAATAATGCTGGCTTCCTTTGTTTAGTCGTTAAGTATTATAAATCCCTTCTTTCATAATACAGTTAAAAAAACTTTTTCATTTTTGTTAAACATATAGAAAAATTTTCCTATATACTTCTTGCAGTGCTTAGGACATTTATACAATAAAATCTCCCTCAGAACTAAACAGCAGTAAAAAGAAAATTCTCAAAAAATTTTCATCTATACATAATTTGCCTTCAATCTCTCTGCTCCCGCGTCTCCGTCTCCAGGCCCTTCGCCCAAGCCTCCCTTCAGCGCGTCTTGAATCGGAGCTCGCATCAGCCTCCTTCCCTCAAGGAGGCGTATTACAATCGTCCGCCGGATTAGTAACACTAAACTCGAACGCGCCGCGCATTTCCACTCCTCGAGATTCCGCCAGTCGATATACGCTCAGCGCAGTCTTCCCTTTTTTTCTCCCTCCCTTCGCTCTTTTTTCCTGGGGATGCGCCGAGCACGAAAGCAGCGAAGCGCGAGGAGACGAGCCACTTGGTCGCGGGAGGCGCGAAGGATCTCGAGATACTCCCACGAGGATATTTTCCGCGTGCGTGGTGCGGAGGTGCGCTTTTGCCGCCCGGCGGCGGCGGCAACTTTTGAGAGGGGCGATGGACCGGTCGATCTTCCGCGAACTCGCGGCTTTTTGCCGGAACCTCCCTCGCTGCGGGTTTCGCATTGTCTCGGATCGGTCTGATGCGATTATGAGATTCAGAGTCTTAAGAGCGTCCGATCCTAATGATGCGAACGTTTTTTTTTTTTTTTGATACTTTTAAAATAGCTTTTAAGAGAATGTTAATTATTTTTGTGAAAATAAATTTTTAAGTTTATATTTACTCTCTAAAATTGAGGAAATAGGATTCACATCGAATAAATGAATGTAAAGTAATTCTACGTAATAAGTTGATCACTTTTTCGATATGCGAACGACTTATCGCATTATAAAGCGTGAATATACACTTTATTTGTGATTTAAGTGTATTTAATTTGTTTGTAATTTAATTGTATTAAATCAAGTGTAATTATATTTACGAATATACACCCTATAACATGAATATATGTGAAATTCACATCGAATAAGTGAATATTCTAAAAATGAACAAAATGAATGAAATTCTATTCGATGTTAATTTTACTTGTTCATTTTTAGAGGGCACTTTATTCGTGTAAATTTCTTTATTTAATGTGCATTTCTGAATTTTACTTTTTCATAATAAAGGAATAAAAACAGAGCAACCCCTGCGGGAAAAATTAGCAGTTAATGCCCAGAATATAGTCTTCAACATATCCTAAATATTCTAGCAGAGACGGCACATAAACATCTTGTTCCGAACCGTAAAATATTATAAAAAAAATTAGTTGTGCACTTGAGAATTACACTCAGAAAAAAATAAAGAGCACTAAAAAATTTGAGGAAAACAGTCAATATACATAAACTCTACTATCGTAAGCTACTAGGCCACAACTACTCATAGTTGGGGGTCCGCTCCGAATTCATCGGCGCAATTCAGAAAAATAAATATCCCAATGCAAAAAGAAGAAGCAAATGGATCTACTAATGGGAATAGGTAGGATCCCATTTAGTTTGCGGAATCAGATAATATACAGACAGACAGAGAGAGCTACAAGAGACAAGGCCAGCGGGTCCAACGCAAACCGCCAATTACCAACTAAAATACAAACAGAGGCGGAAAGGCAAAAGCGAGCCAATAATCAGCCTCGCGATTGAGGATGGCAATAGAGGCGCCGTGTCCCGCGCACGCCTCCGCCGACGTCCAGACAGAAGCGATCTTAATTGTGTCCCCCCCGCGGAAGGCGAAGAACCGGGGAAGGCGCCCTACGGGGGGGGGGGAGGGTCGGAGGGAGATCGGCAAATAAACACCAGCAGAGACTCGTCCGGCGAGTATTGCGCTGTCCCGGGGATAAGGCGAGAGTCCCGCTTAACGAGTGGCCCCGTCAGGAGCAGAGGCACCGCCCCATTACACACAGCCCCCAGCTCCCTCTCTCTTTGCGACGTCGCTGCAGGAAAGCCGACTATTAATTTGGTTCCCAGGCGGCGACACATCACAGGAAGATGTAGAAACGCGCCAGACACGTGAGATCCGCCCGCGATGTGGGTGCGTCCCAGTGTGTGTGTATATGTGTATATGTGTGCGATATAATGTGTATATGTGTGTGCGTGTGCGATATAATGTGTGTATGCGTGCGATGGGGACGTCGGAGAAGACGCGCTGGTGACGAAGGGGCTGCCGCGGGACAAAGAGAGCAATGAAATTGCTGTGATGGAGTAATGAGCTAATGTGATGCTTGATATGTTTGCTTTTCGGCTGATGTAGCCTGTTATTTGGCAATGCGCGCGCCCCTGGGGACGGTGAATTTTATGATGTTTGTTGGGTTGTTTACAGGCTTTGATATGCCATTTGCCTTCGACTATTTCTTATTTAATGAAGGTACAAGAATTCGCAGGGGAGGCTGGGCGCTTCTGCGACTGCGGAAATCAAATGCCTAGGTGAAATGAAATTTGCGCATCTCCGAAATGAGTTCTACATAGGAAATCAATTGATATAAAACTAACTTGAAAGTCAGTAACTTATTTTTTTATTATTATATTGTTATTACTATTATTACTATTATTATTGCTATCGTTAAAGTTTAGTCTTCGTGTTATTCATATAAGTCTCTTGATCATAGTTCTAATATATGTAAAATTTTTTAATTTTGATTTATCTATCTCTGATTCAATTATCTAAATTATACCGTTGCGGATAAATTGTACATAAAAATGAAACTCCACCGTTATAAAAATAATTTTTCGTATCAATTCACTACGATAAATCATGCAAATTGGAATTTGTATCACGGAGAGAAAAGATCTAATATAAATTTGTAACGCAGGGTCAGACTTGACAATAAAAAAATTTTCTTCATAAAGTTTAACTAAACTAATATAACAATAAGATAATATAAAGTAGATAAAGGAAGAGAAAAGCTGCAGTAAAAAATGCTATACTATTTCGTAGCACAGAGACAAACTCGACAAACAATAAATTTTACTAGACTTACAGTAAATTTTCCTGAACTTACAGTAAACTTTTCTATGTATTTCTAGTAAACTTTTTAATTTTTCGAGTACGCTACCGCATTACTAAATAGCCAAACAATTATTTTTATACTACAAAACTTTTTTCTCCGTGTATCATTTTTCAGTAAATTTCGGAAGCACCCACTAATAATCCAATGGAAAGTAGTTCCAGCGATTCTACACCGCGTAACCATCACTTTACGACAACCTCGTATTAGTCTACGAAATCTCAACGGGTAAAGCTGAAAAACCGAACGCGGACCATATTGCCCCGACCAAATGACTTTATTAAAGCGCATTAACGGAACAAAGACCCCGGGGACGGACTCGCAGAGCAAAAAAAAAATTGTCCCGTGTCCGACACGAGAAAAGGACTCTCTCCCCGGCGAAGGGTATAATTGAAAACGAGAGAAAAACATATCGCCGTCGGACATGCAGCCGGACGCAGAAGGAGAGGAGACGGGCGAGAGCGACGGGGGCGAAAAGCCTCGAGGGCAGCGGATTAACCTCCGCGCTCCGCAGCCACCCTGCGAAGTTAATAATCATCAAAAGTCACGGTGTTTGTCGAGGGCGGACCTGGCCGCCCCCTCCCCCGCCACGCGGCCTTTGTCAGCGCCTACGCGAGCGCGCGCCTGCTCCCGACGCTAATATGACTCCGCCGGGCTTTATTACGAGTTATTAGAGACGCGAGCGGCTCGGGATTTCGCGCTACGGGGGATGACGCTGTCGCGCTCGCTGCGGCCGTCGAGCTGTTCGATTTTTATTTATTTTTTTTTCGTCGGTGATGTTTTTTAGGAACTCGCGTAAAAAAATTTAAGTTAGAATAAAGTTTATTCGAAGTTCATGTTTGGCGGTCGTTCATATGAACATGGGCAATGAGACTTTACCGAACTTGCATGTTGTATATTTTATAGAAGTTTGTGGAAGCGATAAATTACCGCTGAAATTATAGAAAATAATTCTTTACATTTATTTGTTTTTAACGTTCGTCATGTGAACGTCTTTTAAATTGAAAAAAGCTTCATCTGAAGTTTGTAATAAAGTATGGCAAAATTATTTATTATTTAGTCTCATTGTCCATGTTCATATCAATTTTGGGTAAACTTTATCCTAAATTAATTTTTTTTACGCGAGAGGTGATCATTTAATACTTGCTATGTTACTTTATTAGCGATTTTTTTGTAATTTAATAGGGTTTGTTTTTACGTTTGTATTGTAAATATAGTAGATTATAGATACAATAGGGTATTTTTTATGAAATTTACCGTTCAAATCTGAAAATGTGAAATTAACTTGGAAAATGTGAATAGTGAATTTAATATGCGAAAAGCCGTAATGTGTAAATGATTTTTCACATAAAATTTCTCCTTATTCACATTTTCCAAGTGAATTTCATATTTTCAGATTTAGAGAGCAATTGATGCACACACAATATTTGCTCGATAAAGTGCCCATGAATTTGCATCTCCTTTGTTTAATCAAGTAAGTAAATATTGCTTAAAAATTTCGGTCTGTAATTTACTTACTGCGTTAGTACAAAATTTTGATCGACTACATTTTTAAGCAAAATTTATTTACTATTATTTCAGTAAATTTTAACACTTATTAATCGTATGGAATATGTGATTAAGGAAATTAACTGCTTCAAGCTGTACAACAAAATTTGTATTTTGCATTTTACGTAGCTATCTAAAAACTGAATGCCCAAGAGTATTAATTATTATAAAATATTAAATAATTAATTTTTACACAAAAAAATTATATAATCAGTTTAATCAATAAAATGTTACCCTTTATATTAAATTATTCAATATAAAACGGACAACAACAATAATAAATTAATCCTTATACAATGACAACGCGAACAAAGCCCATTTCCGCTTATTAAAACATCATAATTTCCACAAAGAGTAGCTCATAAAATTTCATTACCAGTAAGCGACCCATTGATAGCACAAAAAAGCGTATACATATATTTCCCCCGACAACGTCAAAATCGTCAAGATTTCTAAGAGAGTAAACAAATAAAAAAAAAGGGTATCGCGAGCCGCCAGTGCGACAATAACCAAGGTATACCTGCATCTCGCGCGCTGCATCGCTGCACAAAGACGTGCATTCACGGGCTCCCCCCGCGAGTCAAAGAGGCGCGGCTGTCAAAATACGCGGGGGCCATAAGGCTAATTTTGCCTCGCCTCGCCAGTGCACATAAAAGAAAACGTCCGAGCGCAGTGTACATATATACATGCAGATATACACAGGGCGGAGGGAAAAAAGGGCCTGGCGAGTGTGCATCTCGCCGCGACTTTTTCCCCTTTGTGCGCGAGCGCGAAGGCGCGCAGTAATGCGTGAAAGGACGCGCGTGTCGGGCGCATTGTCGCGCCGGCGAAAGTCGCCCCGAGGCACGGAGATGTTGTCCCCGGCGCTCGAGTGTTTAAGGCCGATTACCAGCGGGGGCGGCCTTTATTGCGCCCGCCAGCGGTGCTCATTCGCGGCGTGGGAGCGACGACGGGGCTTTGGCGCTTGCGCTTGCGCCTGTAACGGGACGGTCGTGAGAAAATTCGCGATTTTTCTCTCGGCTTTTCCGGGCGTGATGATGTGTTTGCCGAGCCCGGATTTATTGTGGATAAACAAACGCCGTGATCGATTGGCCGGCAAACAGTCATTTGCTTTGTCAGGGCCAAAGGATTTTATTGGCATGGGAAATTTGTTTCGCCGGGCAGCGCTTATACACTCCAATTTGTCGGAAGTTTAAATTTTCTGCGATATATTCAAATTATATTACACTCTGTCAGTGGGTTTACAGACGCGGAGGTTTTAATTTGTTTTCCATAAATATTATATAAAATTAATTGATTTTTCGAGAAATATATGTATTTGTTTGTTAAAAAGAAAATCCTTCTTTTATCATAATACGGAAATCTTGGGAGCTCAATGAAATCTGATTTGTTATTAAAATTATATGTACGCGTCGTGCGACCTTTAATTCTTTTTTTAACGACACTTTAATTAAAATTCAAAAGTAATCCAATATTTTATTTATTTATTTATTACCAGAGTATAGAATACGCAAATATAATAATACAAATGCATGTACATATAACGTTATTAAATAAATAACTCAGCAGAGGAAAAAAAGCTTCCTGATTACTATATATAAAACTAAAATCTTAGAACTAATTATACTTAATAACTATAAAAATTGAAACTATTTATTTTGACTCTATCGCTGCTGCAATATTTATAATACTTAATAACTGTAACAGTATATGTCGACTAATTTAGGCACTGTAAAAATCTTTATTAAAATAAATACATTAGAAATTTTATTATTAAATAAAATCGTGTACCGTTTCTGTAGAAAGAGCCGATACACCTTTGGATTTCTCAAAAGAGAAGGTTGAGAGCGACTGGCGAGGGGCGTCGAGGATGGGGAGCGAATTTAGCCGACGGTTTGTCGCACGGCCGCGGTAGAGGGGCGCCGATCCGCGACGGGATAAAAAACGCGAATAATGGAGTGCGTACGACCCTCTGGAAGCGTTCGGGATTCGGGACGAGCGAGCGGCGAAAAACGCCCCTCGCTCCTCTCGATGCATATATGCATGGCGATTACGAGTACGCATGCGAGAACCGAGCATCCTGGAGGCTTTTTACAGGGGCTTTAGTACGCGTGAACTCGACGCCCCCGGACTTATATTGCAGGCGAAGTGCGTCCGGGTGTCGATGAAGTGTCTTGACTTTTTGGGCTAGACATGCAAAGACCCGATGTACTCTATATATTATTTTTTCACGCATGTATTTTAAACGAATTTTAAAAGTGAACGGTGAAACTTTTTATTTACTTGTTTATTAATTTAATATTTTAAAAAAATTATGAAGTCTTTATTATATTTTAACGTGTACCAACATTTAGGACGTTGATAATTGTAATACTTTAAATTTTTTGGGAATTATATTAAATATGTTTTTGTAGTAGTATAGTAGGAGACGAATTTTTGGTAATTGTTAGTAAAATTTAATTAAATGCTTGCAAAAAAAAAAATTATATTTTTGTTTAAGTAAAATTTGCTTGAATATTTAAGTAAAAATTATACTTGTCGGTTTAATTTACATCTGCTTTTCTTAATCAAGTAAGTAAATATGACTTAAAAAAATTTACTTACGGCGTGAGTAAATTTTGTATGACTACGTTATTACTTAACTTTTCAAGCAAAGTTTATTTACTACTTCAGTATAAAATTTGTTTTCTCCGTTTACTTATTAAATATTT
Source organism: Sycophila sp. Sp_5 (assembly GCA_018906775.1). NCBI lineage: Eukaryota > Metazoa > Arthropoda > Insecta > Hymenoptera > Eurytomidae > Sycophila > Sycophila sp. Sp_5. The sequence goes on from JACCID010000004.1 coordinate 1,022,308, forward strand.
TTTCGAAACTATAAATAAAGTTATTTTTTTCTAAATAAATTTAGCAGTTTCAATAAAATAATAAGTACAAGCAACACAAGTACCAATATTTAATGTAAATTATTAAATTGGACTCTCGATGTTCCGATACTATATTCATTACTAAAATCATTCTTCTCCTTTTACAATTGTTAAATATTTCTTTGAAACTCTAAATAAATCTATTTGTTTCTACATAAATTTAGGAGTTACAACAAAATAATTAGAGTAAGCGATAGAAGTACAAATATTTACTGAAAATTACCAAATTGGCCTTTCAGCGTTCCGTTAACGAAACATCGCCAAACAATCTAACGCAAAAGAAAGCCTTCCACGTATTCACCGTCATCGAGTAACAAAAGCCCGCAGCCATTAAATCCCAAGTATAAGCCGGCTGATTCCTCGCGAGTGTACTCCCCGTTGAAAAGGAAGTATTGTCGCGCTCATACGACCGGCTTTAAAGCGCGCGCACCTCACAAAGGCGCGTCGCGCGGTACCGACACGCCGACGGCGATGAAACCGCGGGGGGATGATACCCCGCTCGGATGAGAGCAAAGGATTGATAGCCGTCGGGCCGGCCGAGCGTGTGATTCGCGGCGACGCGTTCGGCCGATCCCGCCTGCCCGCCCGAACCATAAAGTCGCAGTCTGACTCGCGCGCACGCATAATGGCTGTATCGGCGCGGAACAATGGAGCGCAATCTCGAGCGACGCGAGATTAGCCGGGCCCTGTTGTACCTTTCGACGGCGCGCAGGGATGGAGGACGATGGTACTCGAAAAAGTGAGCACACGCGCGTGTCGTGATCCTGTAGACTCTGTATCAGAGTTCACGGAGTCTGAATCAGAGCGAAAAGAAACCTTACACGGAGAGAAATGTTATAGTAAAAATTACTATGTTCCGTAGGAACAGTGGGATATACTCGACCTGTGACAATTTTTACTATAAAACGTACTTAGCAAAAATTGCAATTTATATAGCAGAAATTGCTATGTACATAGGAATTTTTAGTATGTTTTTTTAGTAAAATTTTTAGTATGTTTTATATAGTAAAAATAGTAAAAATTGTCATAGGTCGAGTATATCCCACTGTTCCTACGGAACATAGTAATTTTTGCTATAACATTTCTCCCCGTGCAGTTAATTGCAAGTGCGTAAATGATGGCTTTATTTTGTATAACAAACTTTTAGTTGAGAAGATGCGGCACTACTCCTATTGAATAATTTACAAAGTATTTTCTGGGTCTATTTAATGGTGTAAATTTAATCCTATTTATAAAGTTCAATTAGTGAAAAAATGCTATTATTATAATTTACTATAATATAATTATAGCCACTATTTATTATAATGAGTGAAATTATATTAAAATTAGTGGGAAGAACTTCACTATGTAATAACTATTGGAGCAATTTTCACTATAAATGATAGTAGTTTTTCACTAATTATAAACTTTATCATTTTTAATGGTCAATATAAAAAAAAATCTTTTACATGCTGTTTTAATACACTGATAAAAAATTAACATCGCTGTTCTGCAGCAAAAATCTGCTCGTCACCTATTATACCATCAGCAGTAACAATTAGTTCGAGCCGTACCCCTGTTACCGCGATACGAGCTGAGATTAGTAGTAGGGGGGATTCCCCCGAATGCACCTTTCGACGTAATCGCGACATCGAAATTGCCTAAGCAACTTTGGACGCCAGTAGCCGGGCGAACGTTGACATAAGGCACTCAAGCTCCTGCAACAATGGCCGACGGATATCGCGACGGCGAATCGCCCAGCAGTTCGCTCCTCCGCTTTTTTTCGCCGTCGTTCGCGCGCACTCGAGGACCGCGCCGATCATCGTTCCGGGACACTGATCGCATTATTCTTCCCTTCGAGCCCTTGGCATTGTTCTCGCCCGATTTTCGCGCTATCGCGATCTAAAGCGCCTCTACGGGACTTATTAGTCGTCGGTGCGCCTTTTTTCATGGATACGTTGCGGAGGTGATTATATGCACCTTCATTCGACGTGTCGAATATTCGCCCAGTCTCTGAGTGAACAGGACCTGGATCTCGTTACCTGACAGTGCAAATGATATGATTATCAGCGTCGTAAATTAATTAAGAAATTATTACTGCTAGGATATCAACTTCCGATGAAAATGTCGATTATCTTGGCTCTGCCGCATGTTCAAGCTTGAAAATATTCATTAATGATTGTGAATTGAAACTGTAAAAATATTATGTGCGTTATGTATAAAGACAATAAATTTAATTGCGATTTAGTTCTAAATAAAAAAAAATCGATCTGAGTATAGTGTCAAAAAAAGTCCGCCAATTAGTTATTTTTAAAACGACCAGTTAATAAAATATAGAAGAACAATAATTCCATCGACGAAAGGAGACTTGCTATATTAAATAAAACGCATAAAAAAGAATTAATATTATAATTAAAAATGATGCCTTCGCTATATGTATCAATAAACATTTTAACGAGTTACAAATTTAAAACGGTATACCTGGCGATAAAGCTCGCAATAAAATAAGCAAAAGAGAAGCAAATTAATCCGCCCTGCACTACTTAAGCCGTCGCAACTCCAATTAGCGAACAATCTCGCGAATGAATCCAATTTCCGGTAGAAAAAGGATTTGCGAAATTGCGAGGAGGCGAATGAAGAAAAAAAAAAGGCAAGAAGGGTCTGGTAGGCGAATCCGAGTCTAGAAAACTTATTCAATCTCGCTGAGAAAAAGACGAAGCCAATAAAGACGAGATAATAAAGTACAAGTGCTCGAAGTGAGTAAGCATCGCTCTCTCCCTCTCCGCGCAATTTGCGCGTGCAGGGGAGGCAAGCGAGGTGAGGGGAGGGGGAGGGGGAGGCGGAGAAAGTGAGGGTGGGAGGCAAGCCCGGCAATTGAAATGCAAGTGAATCGGGCCGAGCTCCCATTTCGCCCCGACTCTTTAACCCTCCTTACCTTTCCCTCTCTTTCTTCGGTCCCTCGCCAAACGAGTTTATCCGAGGATATCGTCGGCGCGAGGCGACAACGAGCCGCGCGATAGTACCGTAATAAATTTACGCCCTAAGGAGGTTAAGCCGCGTTAGCTCTGTTCTTTATATTTCCTCGGCAGGACGGCAAGAGAGCGAGCCCCTTTATTTTACCGGCTCGTTATTTTCCTTTTATGGCTCTTTTTTTCTCTCTCTCTCTTTCTGTCCTCCAGGCAGGGAGGGATGTTGTTCGACGTGGGGTTGGAGACGACGATAAATCGGGAGATAGCGCTATTATCTTGGAAATTTTATTTTGTACGAAATCAATGACTTTGAAATACTTTCAATGCAGCCAGGTATAATTCAAAACCATTTACGTTTAAAAAAATACAGATCCTTATTTAAGCGAATTACGTACAAAATTAATTCGTTTGTCGATACCTGACAGCAACATTTTACTAACATATAAAGTACTAGTCGTTACTTGACAGCAAAATTTTACTGATAAATAAAGTAGCAGTCATTACTTGATAGCAAAAATTTTACTAATAAATTTAGTAGCAGTCATTACTTGATAGCAAAAATTTTACTAATAAATAAAGTAGCAGTCATTACTTGATAGCAAAATTTAACTAAAAATTAAAAAGAAGTCATTATTACTTGACAGTAAAATTTTACTAACAAATTAAGTAGTAGTCGTTACTTGACAGCAAAATTTTACTAATAAATAATACTTGATAGTAGCAGTCATTACTTGATATCAAAATTTAACTAAAAAAATTAAGAAGTAGTCATTATTACTTGACAGCAAAATTTTACTTTAATAGTTATCATTGATAGTAATCGACAATCGCAACCAATGAAATTTTAAAGCGAAAGCGCTAGAACGCGAGAAGAGAAGATAAAATAAAATATTTCTGTACAAAAACTTTGTAAATTAAAATTTCATTTCCAAGGGAAAATTTTTCCCGGCACTGTGTTAAAATTTTCGCAGCATCCCGGTGACGTACAAGAGTATATACATATACCTACACGCGACGGCAATGCCCGTCCGTCGCGTCGCGATTTTTCGCAGCGGCGCCATAAAGAAAAGGCTGCGCGAGTCGGAAATTGGAAGGGGCGCCGGCGTCTCTAACGCAAAACGAGGGAAATTCGCTTATTTTCCCATCGCCCGGGCGCTTCGGCATCTTGGCCCCGTGGATCTCGCGCGAGTCTTATCTCATTGTCGGGGCGAGTAGGCGAAGCGCGAAAGAAAATTGCTTCTCGTCATGAGCGGAATATCGTCCTGATGAGCCGACAAAGTCGTTGCCGGGCTCCGTTTCCCCATCCCCGTGGGCCCTCGGCCGCGTCCGCATCCGACTTTACGAATATCGCGTCGAGAGTCCTTAACAATTTGCCGGATAATTCCGCTGGATATTGGATTCGAATGGTGGACGGAATGCACGATGAGGGGAGGCTGCAGGAAATGCGGATTGAGAGCGAGAGAAATGCCACGCGAAGGATTTATATTGTTGTAGGTTTAGTCTCGAAATTGTGTTTATTTATCCACTTAGGGAACAATTTAATAATTTCAAGGAAACATTTACTTCGTTCAGTACACTTGTCAAATATTTCTTTGAATCAAGTATAATTAGTTTTTCGAAATTATACTCTCAATTTATTTAGAAATATAATTAATTTAGAAATAAATAATTTAGAAATGAATAGTTTATTTAGATATAAATAAATTGATGATTAGTTATAAAGAAATATTTATCAAGTACTATTGAAATAATTATTTACTAATAATTACCAATTTTTTTTAGTGTTAAGTGTAGACGTCATATTACTTTGATATTACATAATTTTCGTATCGATAAATGTATACATGAAGCGAATAGTTATAAATAATTCGGATAATAATTATACTGAGTAAAACAGTTTTGCTTCGTTTAATGCGCGAAGAGAAATTTCGATAACGTTTTAGTTAAAAAAATATGATTACACTTTTTATACAAATGTCAACACAAAGCCAGCAGTTTATTACTCATGAAATTATGCACGCGAATGACATTTTACTGCGTTAAAATAAATTCTTATAAACTAATTATGAAAACGGCTAATGTAGCATAAAAACATTTTTCATTTTTCCTTATTGATACACGGAGAGAAATATTATGGTAAAAATTGCTATATTGCGTAGGAACAATGGGACATACTCGACCTATGACAATTTTTACTATAAAACATACTAAAAATTTTCATAAGTTGAGTATATCCCACTATTCCTTACGGAACATAATAATTTTTACTATAATCATTTCTCTCCGTGTACATAAACTAATTTTTCGAGTATCAAATTATCGAACTTTTTCAATTCACCAGCAGTAAAACTTGACCCTCACAGTAGATAAAATAATATTTTAAAAAAATCAATTAACGATTTGCGTCGAAAAAAATCAATCGATATATACAACACGAAAAACCGCATCTCGATCAATCTCAGAAAATATATTCCGCACGCTCCTGCACCAAACTTCCAACAAACAAGCCCGCGAGCCAGTGCTCGTGGTAGGGGGTAGAGGGGGGACAGAAGTAGCGTCTGGGCGGAGCGGCACGGTCCAGCCCCGAAGCTCTGGCTGCGGCAAGAAAAGGGCCGGGAGGGCCGAAGAAAGGAAGAGAGAGCCGAGGGGAGCGCTCCGAGGTCCACACCCTTTTGCGCGCCGAGAGGGTGCGACGCTCGAGGGCGAAATCGAAAGTACGTGCCGGGACTTATACACACACATACACACACTTATTCTGCGCTCATCGCACAGTATAGAGAGCAGCGCTCGAGGAAAAAGAGGGAGACCGGCCATGTTTATTCCTTCTGGCGAGCGATGGCTGCTGCGGCCGCTCGCGCCCTTTTAATCCGCCGGCGCGCTCATGAATTATTCACGCGGGAGGAGGTCCGAAGGGCTCTTCCACGATCGGCCATTAAGGCGCTGATTTTTCCTTTGTTCCGAGTTCACACGTTCGGTCGGCGCGCGAAGCACATATACACGTAGCCGCGGGGCCGACGGGCTCCGATGCTTATCTGGCTGGGAGGAGACTCCGTCGGGATGAATAAACATGAGGAATTTAAGCGATGCGTTTTACCGTTTTGTTGCGGAGGCATTCATTAGCTCGGGAAACGCGGCAAATTGAGAGAGGCGAGTGAGAGATAAAGGGTTGAATGGGAATTCAAGGCTGAATATTCAAATTTTCGAGGAATGGCCTTTTGAACCTGCTAATGATGTAAATTTGACGCCTGGTATTATTTAGATAATGATCCAAAGTGTTTAATTAAATTTTTTTTGCTAGTTAGGTATCGCGAATAGTGTAGACATTACGAATTTCCTTGTAGATTAATTAAGATATAATATGGTGAAATTAATATTTTCAAAGATTATAACAAATTTGTTTATTTTTTATATAATAGATACATTTATATCTTAAGTATTCATATTAGTATTCTTACAGTGAAAAAAAATTTAAGGAACGATTTACTTCAATAGTACTTATTAAATATTTCTTTAAATCAAGTACTGATTTCATTAAAATTAAATGAATTTAATTGTTTCTAAAGTAGTTCAAAAATATATATATTTTTTAACTCAATAAAATATTTAATAAAGTATTATTGAAATAAATGTTTGCTTAAAATTAACAAAATTTTCTTTCAGTGTATTAATATAACACTTAACTCAGTAACAATTAATTTTTTAACGAGAATAAAATAAAAATAGCTTTATATTATTATCGAATTAATCGTGCAGTTAGAAAATAATCAGACAAAAGAATATTATAAAATAACACGTGTAACCAACAACAAATCCATCCATACCTTTTTAAACACCGATTCAATCATCAATTTAGAATTAGATGCATTGTAAATCTCTATACACCTCAACAAAATAAAAGAAGAACCAAAGATAAGCCATTCCGATAAAGTCACATTTATTCAATAGTCCTGAACTCGTGTAAAAAAAAGAGAGACAACCCGTTCCCCGAATCATTATCCAAAAAAATAATACCCCTCTCTGTCATTTTAATTACCCTCCATTACGACCTCGGCGTCGCGAGTGATTTCGAAACGGCCACTCGAAACCCGCAATTACGCAACTAGAAGAGTCATCCGGAAGCCGGTACCAGCACCCATATATGCGTATAATCGTACAAACGATCGACCGAGAGAACCGAGAGAGACAAAAGATAAAAAAAAAGTTGAGAGAGTGGGTGAGGTTCGAAAACGGTAGCCCCGCGACTACCGAAAGATGAAGATAATGCCCGGACGCATTAGCGGCGGCGCGTCTGCTCCTCGTTTTACGTCGCGCCGGGGGCCGATGAGTAATAGAAAATTTTTACTGACCCGCAATTAGGCCGCCGATCGGAATCGCGGTAGCGGCGGTGATTACAACGCGGCCGGCTGATCTTGCGACTTTTGCGGCTGGCGCGTTTATACGCGTGGTAATTGCCCCTAATCATCGTGTTTTACGATTGCCGAAGAATCGCCTACGCGCTGCCGAGGGAAATTATCGATTTTAACGATAATTGATGTGTTAGGATACTGGATCAGGAGAGTAGGAATTTTTTAAAGTGTAAAAAAATTGTGGCTCGATTACAGTTATTAAGCGGACACTTTTGTTCTGATTTTATAATTGATTTCGAGCTTAGAGGTACTTAGGCGCGTTTTTAACATTTTATAGTCTTTTTTTTTTTGAGTGTAAGATGTACGAGTGTTTAGATTAAAAAGCGCTTATACGTCGTGCAAGTGTGACTACATTGGATTACTCAAGGAAACTTTTTTTTTATCGTTACAGGTATGGTTTCAAAATCGCAGAGCCAAGTGGCGCAGACAGGAGAAAATGGAAGCTGCGAGGCTTGGACTTAGTGAATATCACCATGCCAACATGAGGTAATTATTTTACCTTTTGCAAGAAACCCTTTATTAATTGATTGATTTTTTTAATATAAATATTGAAGAGAAGATTAAAAACTGTATTAAATTTTATTTAAAAAAAAATTATAATGTTATTCTTCCATTACCGTGTTTATTCAATTATTCAAATCAGGATTTATTTATTTCTTTAAGAATAATTAAACGAATTGAAGAGTCCTAAACTACACGCTAAATCAGCTGGAGTGAAGTAGATTGAAAATTAACTCTAATAAATTTTATCAATTTATCCAAACTATTTTTTTGCCCCTGTTCATATGAACGACCGCCAAACATGAACTTTGGGTAAACTTTATCCTAACTTAAATTTTGTTACGTGGGTTTCTTTTTAAAAAATACAAATACAATTCGAATATATTAATGCATAAAAAAGTGTGCAAAATTAAATTGAACGAATAATTTGTGTGTTCACAGGAGCATTGCCGGGCCGCCGATAGGCTTGCCGGGAGACTCATGGCTGAGCCCGTCGGGTCTGCTGAATGCCCTGCCGGGTTTCTTGGCGGGGCCGCACGTGGGCTACGCGAGCTACTTGACGCCCCCCGCCGGGAACGCGATCTCCGGTAAGACGCGCCTCCTCTGAGCGTGACAGCGACCCCCCTCCCCCTCCCACCCCCTTACCCCCTACACCCACCCTTATACAACGTCGGGCTCCGTCGACGGGAATCTACTCAATCCCCGGAACATTTCCTCGCTCCCATTACGTTCCTAATACTTTATCTCGAACATTTTTCAACTTTGATCCCTCGACGTAGTTTCTGTCGTAAACTGCTTATTCAATTTTCCTTTTATTTTTGTGTATATATACTATAAACTGCTTTGAACTTGCTGCGATAATTTTTGGCGAATTTAAATGCTCAACACGACCCGGCGGATATGGCTTTGTTTTATTTATCGTTTTGTTTGTTTTGCAAAGCGTTTGTTTGTGCCAATTGAGTTATTTTGCTTTGAAAGTTTGGAAATTGATTTGTGTGTTGAATCTAATGAAGCGTGTAATTTGTTGAAATGTTTAGCAGCGCCATTCGATCGAGAAAAACAACTGACCGATGTACTCAGACGATTGCACAGTGCAAAATAATCGATATTCGTCCGACACAAAAGGTTCTCTTACACTTTTTTTCTTACTATTATGATTGATTCAGTAGCGCGAAATTGAGCCGCCAATTCATCAAGTGTGCGTGTGTCTCGGTACATTAGTCTGCACACGAGTTATGGTTACGCCTTTCTTCGTCAAACTATAAATCACACGATGAAAGCATTCTTTTTTGGCTTATTTATACAAAGCATTTATACAAGGAGTAAAAAATTTGAAGTAACTTTTAAATTATGAATATTGGAGTATTGAAAATAAAATAGATTGCTAAATTTACTCCGCTGCTTAATAAAGATGACCGTAAGATTTATTGCAAATATTCAAAGTTACTGATTACTACCAGAAATGTACTTCATTATTTTTTTTTTAAATATTTTAAGAACAAATTTCTGTAAAAAAATAAGTGGAATAATAAATTTGATTGCTATTCATTACTGCGATACACGAATCAGTAGCTTTGACAATTAATTTACCAAGAAAAACGAATAAAAAAACCGTAACTGTCAAATAAAAAATTATCCGAATAAGTAGAAAAAAATGAATAAGCTTCACTTGAGTTAATGGGTCACAAAAATGTACTCAATTTTTCAATGCTACATTTCCTCTCGAAATTTGAATCTAACCATCTTAAATAAACAAATTTCCGTTCAATCAATTCTCTCTTTCTATAAAACTGAATACTTTTTCAACTAAAAGTTCTTACAAATCTTTCCGTTCAATTAAATCATTCTTTCTAACATTGAAATTTTTATTGAACTTAGAAATCTTACAAATTTTTTCATTCAATCGACTCTTTCTTTCTAAAAATGAAAACTATTTTCAACTTAGAAATTTTACAAATATTTCCGTTCAATTAAATCATTCTTTCTAACAATGAAATTTTGTATGCAACTTAGAAGTCTTACAAATCCTTCCGAGCAATCGACTCTTTCTTTCTAAAAATAAAAACTGTTTTCAATTTAGAAATCTTACAAATCTTTCTATAAAATTGAATATTTTTTCAACTTAAAGTTCTTACAAATTTTTCCATTCAATCAAATCATTCTTTTTAATCATGAAATTTTGTATGCAACGTAGGAATCTTACAAATCTTTCGGTGTAATCAGCTCATTCTTTCTAAAAATGAAAAAAAAATCTTTCTAAGCGTAACAAATTTAACTCAACTGAACCATCACTCCAATCTTACTTCCCCTAAACAAAAAAAAAAAAAAAAAAACGATCCAAACTAAATCCACCCTTTCGATCTGCTCCCCAGGTACTCTGGCGATAGCGAGCCCTGGACACGGGGTGCAGCCGCCATCGAGTCCGCCGGTGGGCCACGATCCCCGCACTACGAGCATCCAGGCGCTGCGCATGCGCGCCAAGGAGCACGTCGAGAGCCTGAACAAGGACCTGCAGCACGCGGCGGTGCGCACCAGCCCCAACAGCACGCCGCGCGACGACGCCTACGTGCCCGTCTCGTGAACGCGAAGCCCCGCGGACGAGGCGGAACGCCGATGAGTCGGCCCTCCCCCCCTCCCCCCGGTCGCCGAGTCGGCGCACTCGCCGGGAGGCTGCGGCGGCTCACTTCGCCCGGGGACTGTGCTTCCTGCGCGCTCCCTCCTCCGGAGGATTCCGCGCGCCCGCTTCCGGTTTTTCGCTGCGCTCTTTTCTCGTTTCTCTCTCGGGGCTGTAGCTTCATAATCGGCAACTCGATTACGCGCTTCCTGCGCTCCGACGCTAGAAATCCCGAGGATACTTTTCGGTGGCGCTGTTCTGCGGGTACGATGGAAAAGTAAAGTGCAATACGTACTCTGGAAACGAAGCGGAATAGTGGAGGCAGACGCGCCGGGAGATTCGCGTCAAAGTGCACGATTCAACAGCACCGAAAATTTCTATGTAAGGAAATTGCAGATTTTTAAATCCGAACGATATACTTATGTAAAATTGCGGTCTCTTGTCGAAGTATCGCTGACCGCAGGGTTCGTCGAATGATTTTGACGATCGACTTTTAACCACGTCCTATAGAAGGAAAAAAAACTCTTTTCTCTGCTGGACGCGACGATACCCGAGTGTCAGAGACAATCACCACGTAAGAAGCGATGTAAATAAAAAAAAAGGAGCGAGTGTACGAGTTTGGCGATCACGTCGCATCGTGATTTAAAGACAAAAAAGATGAAATTCTTAAGCGATGTACACACCGAGGTGAACAAACAAAAAAAATCCATAAGCATGTATACCGTCTAGAGTTGTATATCCCGTAAAAAAAAAAGATATATGTAGCGATAAAAAGAGCGAGATCTCGAGAATTAAGAAAAAAGTATGCGCTCCTAGCGCGTATATGCAAGAGATTCCAAGGCGATGACAAAACAGCGCAGCGCGAATGTAACTAAGAGAAAAAAAGGAAAACTAAAAAAATCTGACCGCACACGACGACTGTGTACATATAAGTCAGAAATGTAATTTGTTAGGATAATTCCAAGTAGCGTAGTGTATAGTGTGAACTAAGCGCGTGAACATAATGAAAGGACACCGGAGGAACGGTGGACGGTGACGAGCGGAGAGGAATAATGTTCTACAGTATTAATATGTTATAAGATGACAAGACGCCCGTGTATGATGTATGTATAACCCCGTGGGCGCCGATGCGCCGCGATTCGACTGATAGAACGAACTGACGATCGAGGCGGGGAATTCCGCTGCGGGGACCCTCGATCTCGCCTCTCCAAAGGGGCGATTCGGCCTCTTGAGCGTTGGACGCTTTTTGGAGGCGACGAGCGGGTCCCTGAGCAGGTGCCCTGTTAAATTTTTTTTTTGTTTTTGACGAAAGAGTGAACAAAGAAAAAAAATGCAGTATCAAGACAAGTAGGTAACGACATACCCGCACACCGTGCTCAAACGTATAACAGGAGAATGCAAAATAAATATAAGAGAAAATGTTAGCGACACACTAGGCATTCATTTGTATATAGCAGCTCGTGATGAAATAAATTTGATGTACATATTTAATTTGTTTAAGTTGGCACATTTGTCAAGATCCTTCGTATACCAAATCCAAATCCTCCTCACCACGATTGTAACTTGATAATTGAAATTAACGTGAATCAACTATACAGTAAACATCTACATTTCATTTTTATTTTATACTCTAATAGTAATCTTTTCTGTTCACATTGAGATTGTTTTACAAAAATAATATGAAAAGGAAAAACTTTAAAAGAATATTCTATCAATAAATTACGTACCATTTATTTATTGTTTTTTTTTTTTTTTAATTTTCTTTACTCTTATTGAATTCATTTCAGAGCTTCATTTAAAAACAGAATCTGTGTATACCGCCCTTAATTTATTCGGTTACAACGCAACGCATTTCAAACGATTTTTTCGTCGAAACTTTTCTACGACCAATCATTGGAAAATAAAAGGGAGCAACGAGAGATAAAAGTAAAAAAAATTAAATAAACGACAATAATTAAAAGTGTTAATAAAACTCTAATTTACGTGGAATATAAACAAGGGCTAGGCTAAATTCGCGTTAAACTGGTTAACATCGGCGCACTCCAATGGACCGGCCTTCTCGAAGTTTCCAACCGGATTTCAAATTCTTTCGCGGATAGTGGAGCCGCGCGTGTTTGTCGACGCATTAGCATTTCAAAGAAGAGCTTCAATTAAGCTTTAATTAATTTCGTGAAGCACCGAGAGACTCCGGGGCGGCGCGGCAGCGGGTCGACTAAAAGAGGGGGCTGTTCGAAGGGGAAGGGGGAGGGTAGGTGAGCTTCGCGGCGTCGATTATTCGGTTTTCTTTCGACTTAATTAAAAGGCCAGGGGTACGGCCAAAATAAGCGAAGAATATTAGTTCTTTTGTCGGTTCGCGAGAAAAAAAAAGGAGAGGAGAAAAAAGGGACTCTATCCTTCTCTCGGGCGAATCTCAAGAATTAACTTCCGCTTTTTAAATGTCGCCTGAGCGCCGGAAAGAGGAATATTCCCCCCTCACCCCACCCCAGTTTTAAAAGTTTCTCTTGCGGAACTTGATTGGCCGGTTGGAAAAGAGCTAATGACTTTTGTGCCGTTTTAAGCTCGACAAGATTATTGCGATTAATTTTGCAGAGGAGTCTGGGAATTTAACTTCGCTCTCCACCCCCCCTGAGTTTTTTTCTTCCTCTTCTTTTTCAGCGGAAGTTTAAAGCGAAATGCGAATTGAATTAATTAAAATGCCGCTCTCGGCAAATAAATAAATAATTACGCGCGTTATGAAGGGAATTAAACGCGGAAAATCTCCTCGGTGCTTTAATAAAATTTAACTGTATTCGTTTTATTTACTTTGTTACAGTTAAAATTGAAAACTTCGCGTCCGCATTACTTCGTGTGTGCACGCGCCGCGAATATAAAAGGCGCGCAAAATTAAATTTCGCGAAATTTCCGCCTGGAAACGGTCTATTTATTCATTAGATGTTAAAAGCAAACCTACCCCTTTCGAAAATTCATTAACACATCGAACTTTATACCTCGAATTTCGAAAAGCTTCCTCCGTGACCACCGATCGATCGAACTTACACCCCCGCAAAAAAAATCGTGTAGAAAGAAAACAAAACGCGATGCAATTACGATCAGCGCCGGATCTCTCGTTTGTTTTTTTTCCTCCGAATAAAAAAAAAGAGAAGAAACGAGCGGAGCTCCGGATCGAATTAAGCAAGCAATTTCGCGCCCTTCTCGAGGCAAACCGGCGCAAAAAGGCCGGTCGATTAGAGGCATACGTCTGCGGCGGATGGCCATCGACTCGCTCCCTCTCTTTCTCTCGCGTCCGGAGGAGAGAAAGCTCACTCCCGGCGGGGGGTCCGCGATTACGTATTCCAATCGTCGCGCGCGGACGCTTCCAAGTGGGCGCGCGCCTCGAGCCAGCCAAGTGCGAAAGAGAGAAAGGCAGAGGGGGCAGGGGAGCGACGCCGGGAGATAGAGGAACTCGGCCAATAAAATGGTAATTCGGTGTTTGGCCAAGTTAACCATGCGAGCGGGCCCTGGGAAATTCGAGTCCGTGCGTAGGTCTCCCTAACTCCAAAGACCAATATGAGGTGCGCGCGCGACTCCCGACAGTGATACGGTTTGTTATTCGAGAGCGCGAGGGACGATTATGCGTCCGAGCTGCGGAGCCCGCCGAGGGTGCGAGACAGCCCCGGAACCCATCGCCTCGATTGCGCGCGGGAGTTCGACGGATGGCACTTGCCCGCCCGCTCGAGCGCCTCCCGGAGCTTTTCTTCACGCTCGCTGGAGGCTATTCTAATCGAATGACTTTTGCCAACGTTTCTATAAATAGACGATGCGTGCCGCTTTCAGCTTCAAACTTTCGCTTCTGGTCGTTGTTTAAAATACTCTCTACATCTGAAAATGAGAAATTTTCGCATATTTGGTACGTGAGAATAGTTTAACTTGTAAATATGTGAAAATTCACTTTACTATTTTTAGTGTGTGAATATTATTAACATATCGAATTAGTGGATTTTGCTTTTTACATATTCAATTACAGCGAAATTTGATTTCACACATTCAATTAGTCAAATTTGTCATAAATAAATATTCACATATTGAATTTGTTGAGTTTTATTTCACACGTTACATATGTTAATATTCACATTTAATTAATGGACGTGTTTACACCTTTTCTAAATGTCACTATTCACGTTTTCAGATTTAGAGAGTAGCTCGAGAAATGTGGATGAAAAGTTTATGCGTTTATGTAAGATATTTTAACGTAGATATTGGGAAGTCTTGCATTATTCTTGAAAAACCAATATTAGTTCTTAGGTACAATGAAAGAAAATAAAATTAATTATTTTTTTTGGGCAATAATAATATCTGCTAGACTAAACACAATAAAAACTGTTTTGCAAAATCGGTAAAACTAACATTTCTTAATGTAGTTAAGTTCTTACTCTACTGAAAAATTTATTTATTCTATAAAACAGATTAAAGTAGATTTAACTCTGCAGAAAAGTAGATTTGGCATTTTTGTAAAACAGATTCTACTAAAAAATCAGAAAGTTAAATTAACTTCCAATTTCACAATTAAATCTATACTGTATACAGTTTAAAAATAAGAAGTTACTTAATTTTTTTCGATGTACGTATTGTAAACATTCATTACACGCACTATTCTTTTTTTTTAATTAAATTTAATGTTCATATACGAAATTTATCAGTATTGAAACTTCAAATTAAGTATAATACATATAAAAAATAATTCTTGAAACAATTGTTCTTAAAATTCCATAATGAATTTTAGAGTGATGCGAGAATTACTGCAGTATACATATAGTACAATATTTAGTGAATTAAACCCAGCAAACAAAATTCTTCACTCAAATGCGCATTACAATTCATCAGAAAATTAAACAAAAAAATATCTATTCTCTTTCAAGTATCGCAGTCTCCCCGCGTAAAAATAATTCAATCTAAAATAAGACGATAAAAATTAAGATTCATTTTTATTATGTACAGATACGTTTATTCCGAATTACGTATTACGGATTTAAAATTTCTTAAGATTTAAAAAGATTTTCTATTAACAAGCACCTAAAAATCAATTTAAAATTGTTTTACTACAATATTAATATTAGTTTAACGCGTGTAAATTAAAAAAAATAATTTTTATAAAATCTTATGTATAGAAAATGAAAAAAATTGAATATTTTAAACTAATATTAAAATTGTATCAAAATAACGACCACGGAAAGATCTTAAATTAATATTTAGATATATTTACTAAAAGAGAATCTTTTTGAATCTTAAAAAATCTTAAATTCGAACATAATAGAGATGAATCTTTTTATCGTCTTATTTTAGTCTGAATTATTTTTACGCGGGTCCCTACACGACTAAAAAAAAAGAACAAACCTCTCGTTTTACAAACAGCACATCAAGATAAAACGAGAGCCTTAAAGAAACAACATGCCCGGTTAATTTCGCCATCCTCGAGGCGATCGCGTCCGCCCACGCGTCGCTCCTCCAGCGGCTGGTCTGGGTGCGCGTGCGTGACTCGCGACGCGGAAAATTTACTCGTCGCAGTCGGCGGAGCGTCGATTAAAGCGACAAACCCGAGGACCCCCCGCGCGCGATCGTTTATTAGCCAAGGGTCGATTAAACGCGCGCGGAGATTGAAAGGAGCGGGCAACGCGTCTCTCCCGATCTGTCCTTTGCCCTCGAGCGAGCAGGCGCGCAGTCGACGAGGAAATCGCGGATTTATTAAATTTGTTTAGGGACCAGAGGCTCCACGGGGGCGGGGGTCGCCTGGCGATGGTTGACTCTGATGCCGCTCCTGGGGATGGACGATTCTTTCCGAGCTCACGATAAAAGAGAGGACGAGTGTGCCCGGAGCATCGATTTTTTTTAATTATCGTGCTTTATTCTACGTACTCATTCTTGTAATGATTTTCGAATAACCGTGGTAATAATTACCCTTGATTTATAAAGGGTGAATTCGTAGTTGTAGCTATGCGTTATTTGTCTTAAGTTTATAATATTTAGTGTCGCGAAAAAAATCTTATTTCGTTTTAATATATAATTTATCAAAATAATTTATCGTTAGTGTAATTACGATTTCTTTTTTCCGTTTGAGGGTAGAGGGTAGAATTCTATCTCTAATTTCATTTAATAAAAAGAAATCAGCTTTGCAACTTTCATCACCATCAAAATTTACCTGAAGCTAAAAATTAAAGAAGCACAAAGGCAAGCATTTAAATGAAATGAGATTAGTTTCGTTTTAAACTGGAAAAAAGGGAGATTACGAAAAAAAGGCAATTAGTTAAAATCGAAAAGCGGGAGAGTGAAAGGGAGGGAAAAAAATGTGGATAGACAATAAAAGTGATAAGGACTGCGGAGGTTAAATGAGAAAGAGCATAGGACAAAGAGAGTCGTCCAATATTGCCCGATGCTTACCTTACCTAACCTTATTGGCCTGTCGGAGCAAAGAGAACGAAGAAAGCTCTCCTCGCTCCTTGGCCAAACGAGATCAATGAAAGTACGCGCCCGTCGGTACCCGAGGGACTCGCCCAGGCGTGCACCTCGTCGATAAATAACGTCACTCTATTTTACTATCAAAAACAGGACGTTACCTCTCTTATTGCATCGCTCCGTCCTTAGCCTACTTTTATTGCATCTCCTCCGAACGTCGTTGCACTTTCTTTCGATTTTTCACTCAGTTTCAAACGTCTTGATCTTATAAAATCGTTTTATTTAATCAGAATCGCTGTATTAGATCATAATAGAACGGATCTATTCGCATCGACATTTTATTATATTCAGCATTAAAGCCAAATGTACGTTAATTAGATAATTTAATCACTAATGACAAATTACAGGATTTTATATTTTATTGATTTTATTTTTTATTTTTTTCAAGTAATAAAACTTTTTGACAATACTTATTGTACTACACCCTAAATTTTGTGCATATTTTTTTGTCGATATAAAGTTTCACGTTATATCTATCAATAAAAAAAAATAATTATTACGATCACGTCTGTTCTTGCTTGAAAATTTACGAGTTATTGCCCAACATTTGCTAAATTCCAAGTTAATTTAATATATATTGTAAAATTTCCTGTTAATTTAACATATTTTGTTAAATTTTATGTTAATTTAGCATATTTTTAACACGTTTTATTACTTAATAAATTTCATTTTCAAAGAAAAAAAATAAATGAATGAAAGTGTACTCTCACAATAGCAAAATAAAAGTGTTCGCCAACCCTCAAATTCCTGATTGTTAGACCCGCGAAGAAAAGAAGCGGAGCTCGCGCGTTTAGAGCTCGCGGGAGGCATTACATTAATTAAAAGAGAAACGAGTTTTTGCCCCAGCGAGCTTTAACGAGAAATACTTACTCGCGGGCTCCACGATTTTAGCGGCGCTTCGCGGCCTGCTGCCTCACCGAGTCGTCTAATGAGAGCGCCCGGGCAAATATTATTTCCGCTTATGTACTCGCCAACTAAGTATGACTTTGGCTTAATTAATAATGAGCGGGCGAAGCGCCGCGCGGCTGACGTGTATTATATATGTATGACGACCCGCGGCTACGGCGGCCGCCTGTTTCGCGAAATCGCGACACCTTCATAGTAGAACCGACGTATAGGGGATGCTCCCCTGCTGCATGTCTTATATACTCTTCGAGATTATCTAATTTTTTTTTATCCTTTTTTATTTTGTACGAAGAGGCAGTTGCTTAATTCCTGTCGATTTAAGCGGATTCTGCTCGAATTTTATAATACCGAGTTTTATAAGTTTTATAATTTTATAATCGAGATGATTATAACATTATTATTTTCAGACTTTATACGAGTTCTACTTCAAAGGATAAAAAAATTAAGATCATCAAGATCACAGAAATATAATAATAAAAATAATAGTTGTTAATTTTCAATTCGTAATATTCATTATACTCGTCGAAATTATCTATTTTTTTTTATCCATTTTCATTTGTACAAATAGACGCAGTGGCTTAATATTCATGTCGACTTCCTGCTTTTTCTCGAATTTCATACCATCGAGGTGATGATTAAATTATTATTTGCAGACTTTATCAAAGACCCAGATTAAATGATTTAAAAATTCAAGATCACAAAAATATATTCATAAAAATAAATTATAATTGCTTCTAAATTCGAAATATTCATTATACTGTTCGAGATTATTTAATTTTTCCGAATCTTTTTCATTTATACTAATAGACAGGTTTTTAATTCGCGTTTAATTCTTGCATTTTTATAATTCTTATTTCCTCGAATTTTATACCATCGAGATGAGGATTAAATTATTATTGTCAGAGGTCAACTTTAAATGACCAATAAATTCAAGAAATATAATAATAAAAATAGTACGTACTTTTAAATTCGCAATATTCATTAGTGACTATTAAGAAAGCTCGCGCAGACAGTAGACTTTTCAATAAACCAATATGTACGCACATCCGAGAGAATTTTTCGCGGCCGGACGAAATTACGGTGGAAGGGTTTCGCGAGGGGAGAAATTCGCCCAGGTTAAAGCGAAGAGGAAGAGAGAGAGAGAGAGAAAGCGCGAGGGGAGGGGCGAAAAGGGGATGAATCGGAGGCAGCAAGCGTAGGAGGATAAAGAGCCCCGGAGAAGCTGGAGGCGGAGGCTGCAGGAGGGAAGGACCGCCAAATTAAAATCGTAACCAAGCAGTCGCCGCAAACGAGACAAAGAGAGGCGAAAATGTTCCGAAATGAGTGCCGAGCAAATACGCGTCGGGATTGTTTTTGCTGCTGATTGCTCGGCCCAGCTGCGCTCTCGCTCCCTCCCACGCGCTCAACCATCGCTGCATTTTTTTTTCCCCTTTTTTTTTCTCGTCGTCGAAGGCGAACGAGAGAAGCCAGCTCCATCCTCCCACGCGCATTTGCACTTCAAAGCTCATCTAGTTCCTATGAAAATTGAATATTCCATAGTGAGCGGCGAATCGTCGGTAGTGTGTAGGGGAGGCAGCGAGATTATACCTGGTCCCCTTAATTGAAATTTTAATTCCGATAATTGAACGGGTATTAATTGGAATATCGACTACTGTCGATTGGGAATAACGACGTCAGGGATGTATGAGCGAGCCCGAGTGCCTTGATAAATTCTTGAATATTAGTAGTACGGCATGACGAATTTGTATATGAAAAAAGGCCGATCAGGACCTGCAAAGTCAACAGTTCTTATTGAAATGTATCTGCTGCTATATTTATTGTTTTTATTGTTTAATTTAAATTTGATAAACTCTGTCATACGTTGAATATATAATATTGATCGTACCCTGCCGGAAAATTTAGGAACTATTGCCCAGAATATGTTAAATTAAAATTGAACCTATTTTTCAAACCGGGTATTTTTTAATCAAGCAGCATACTTTATACATAAAGTAGTATGCGTGCGATTATTCATTGAGAAAAATAAATTTAACAAATTCTGCATAACAAGAAATAATAGTAAAAATGACAAAAAAAAAAAAGATAAAAGATTCACCCCTCACTCCACCCCCAAACAAGGCACTACTACTACTTTTTAGTATAATTTAAGATGAAAAGACTTATAATTATAAATAATTATAAATAAAGAACAGTTTTTAACAAGGCATTCAACAAACAAACAAATTAATAATATTAAATATTTTATTATTTTTTATTTTTCTTGTATAATTTCTGCTATAATAAAATTTCAAATATAACATATTCAAATGATCTCAAAATCTTTTAACATTTGTAAAAAACTTTTCATCTTAATTATACTAAAAAGTGCCATCATTTTAATAAATATAATAAATCACTTTTTCGATCTTTAATTGATTTCATATTTTTTCGAGGCAAGTGTACTATTTTAACTTAAATATGTAAGTGACTATTCACTTATTCCACGTGTAAGAATATTGATACAGCCAATTTTCACTTATTCTACTGTAGAAATTAAAGCGTTCAATCGCTGCTCGACTTAAGACGGCGATTAAGACGAAAAACGTGCGATTCATAATTCGCGTTTCAAGAGAACCAGAAGGTTGGATAAAAGACACAAAAGAGGTGGATAAAGAGGACACAATTGGGCGTGCGCTTGGCCGCGACCGGCACTACGTCCAATATTTCACTTCCTGCGCCCATCGGTCCGCGCACTATTTGATTTCACGCGGCACGCATCGCCGATAAGGGATGGGAGCGGCATTCTGCGAACGTTAATTATCGCTGACCACCCGGCCCCGGTACCCCCCTTCCTCCCCCCAAACCACCCCCTCCATTACATTCCAATCGAGCCCTTAATCAACGCGCGATTGGTGCGCTAATTGATTGCTACTGCCGTAATTATAACAGTGCACTGCGCCAGCGATATCGCGACGGCAACGCCTATCACCTGCGTGCGCTGTACCGGCCAAACATAGCCAGGCACGCCGAATGTTACACGGGAAATCAGGGAGATGGAATTCGGCCGCGTGCCTGGGTCGCCTCCTGTTTTCGTGCTTCGCGCGCAAATCGATGGGTTGCGTAACGTGGAGAAATTCGTACGTGTGCTGCACTACGAGATTTTTTTTTCGTAAAATTCAAACTTCGCCTGCATTGCACTGTAAATTTTTTACGAGAATTTTTCAAAAGTAAATTATTACGAGAATTTTACAGAAGTGAATTATGACGAAAACTTTTGCAGAAGTAAATTATTATCGTATAAAAATTTTGCGTCGCGATCGATCGGTTTGTTTAAATTTTGTATACTGCAAAAGTATGTAATTATTTTATAGGAAAAAAAAAACAATAAAAAAAATAATTTTCTATATAGAAAATGAAATTTTGATTTTTTAAATACGGAATTAAAATTTTTTGTCAGAAGACTATGCATAAAAAATTTAACGTTTCATTTAACGCTAAGGGTAGTCGCAAATGGTGCGGCTGGTGCTGACGCTCTGCGGTAAGCTGTGCAGTGAGTCTAGGGGTTGAAGAACCGTGCAGTCGGTAAAATTTACGATTTTGTTACCGTACCAAGTAAACGTGAAGCGACTACCTTTTCAACCGGACTGCATTTTCAAAATTCAAATCAATAAATTGATTCGCATGTATTGTTATAAAAACTCAAAATTTCAAAAAGTGCCACCTTACGTTTAAACATTTTATAAAATAAAAAATATATTTTGTACATTTATTTTTTTTTATCTCACTTGAAATAAATCGTCGAAATTTTCTATACAAAAAAGATTGCTTAATATAATTCACTTCCATTTACTCATATTTTTTAGTATGTGAGTAAAAAAAGATGAAATTTCTGCTCATTCATATCAATAAAATGATGAATCCCCAAAAGAAAACACGATTACGAGTTACATCAAACCGGCGGGTAAATTAAGCGTAAAAAACGCAGCGTCCCGCGAGGGAGTAAAATTGAATGTCGCACAATCTGTAAATCAAAGTATAATTCAAATTTATCCAACAAATTTACATACGTCGACGCGGGGAAGTCCGCTCACCCCATTAGAACGCAGACGCTTATACGCACACGGATACAGACAAACGGACGCAGCCACACACGCGAGTTATGTATATCCAACGCTCGAACTTTTTAATGGCGGATATTACACGGTTTGGCTCGGGCAAAGAGCGCGAGACATAATCAAATCGGGTCCACTCTATTGTCCGTAGCGCCGCCATAGGGAGGTGATGCATATTCAAAATTTGCCCGCGAGCCATGGTCCCGAAACGTCTCGTCCTTCTTTCCTCGTGCAACCCTCCTCGCCGGGGCGCGAGCTGCGCACGGTCCTCTATTTTATTTGGCACTTTGACGCGCTCAACGCACTTTGCATCAGAATGTTACTTCGTTGGGACGCGAAATTTTCGTTCTGGAAGGAATTTTTTTTTAAATTCCCGGATAATTTCATTCGCCGGCGTTATTGCGCAAGATTGGAATAGAGATTAGCCGGTGTATTTTTGCGTTGCCGCTCTCTTTCGCGTTCTATTTTAGGTAATCATTTTTCTGCCTGCATATAATGCTGCGTCAAATATTTTCCATCGTTTACATTGATGCCTGCAAAAAAATAGGAATGAATATTTACAGAGGAAATTTGCGTTCTTGTAATCTATCTTAAAATCGTAATTAGGTAATTATTTTTCTACCTGTACATAATGCTGCCCTGTGTAAAAATAATTCAGACTAAAATAGAACGATAAAAAGATTCATCTTTATTATGAACGAATTTAAGATTTTTTAAGATTCAAAAAGATTCTCTTTTGGTAACTATCTAAATATTAATTTAAGATCTTTGCGAGATCGTTATTTTAATACAATTTTTTCATACAATTCTCCTTCATATCTTGTTATGCGACTATAAATTTAAGTATAAACTATGATACCTTCGATCGTTAATAATAATTTAACGCGAAAAAAAGAAAATAATAGCATGACTTAAAAAAAATTGAACAAGTTGTAATTTTTATTATCGTTCACATCCCCTAACTAAATCATGAAATCTCATAAAGGCGAACTCATCCCCTTGAGCAGTCGGCCAAAGAAAAGTTAACACCAAAACACTCTATTAAACCCCCACAGCCCTACATCCTAATGACGACCCATAACGGCGCGTTCCCTCGTCGCTGAAGACAGCAATCAGATCATCCCGAACAAAAGCCCCGGCGTGTCCCTTTGAACCGCCTCCGCTGCGCTCGCGTCGAGATACTCGCCCGGACTCCCGGCGCTCGTTTTTAGCGAGCGGCACTTCGCAACCCTCCTCCCCCTGCCCCGTCGCCGCGTGTCCGAGGTTATGAATTTTAATAGCTTTATACGCGGGCGACTGGGGCCCGGGGGGTAGGGGGCCGGCGAAAATGGCGTAGACGAGTTTTTCGCCCGACAAATTGCCGATGGATTCGATTAGCGGCGGAAAAATTTCTCGCGGCTGCGGAGCCGATCTCACTCCCTCTCTCTTTCGCGCGCGAACGAGCGGTGCTTTTTTTCTGTTCGGCGATGTTTGTTAACTCTTTTTTCATTTTCCTCTTTTTTTTTTGTTCTGTTAGTTGATGTTTTAGGCGCGAACGGCGACGCGGGGGCTTTCAAAGGGAGCGAGCGAAAAATGAAAGGTAAATAACGATTGCGACAACGACGTTAAGGAGAGTGTGCGGTGGCAAAGGGACTTTTTGACGGGCGGGCGGGAAGGATGCTTTTTCGATTTAGCCGCGCGTCATGTGCATTGACGGGCTTGGATATGGGAAATCTGATCTAATAGAGGCGCTCTAAACTGTGAAAAAGAAAAAAACAACAGAACGCATCGATTGCTGCAATCACTTTTTTAATGCTTTGAGTAACTCTTAAAGCGATTTAACGTGCAGTAAAATGTGCACTGTTAATAACGTCAGCTGTGATATGTAAAATACTTTTAATTCACAAATTAATTTCATTAAGTTAAATTTAAAGCGAATTAGTTCAGTTATACGCGCAACAATAATGTAATATTCTAACTGTACACAAATTTAAGTACGTTGAAATTTAGTACAATAAATTTAATCTTGCATTTAATAAAATTAAAAAAAAAACATTTATTAATAAATAATTAATTGAAATATTTAAGTGAATTTGAATGGTCAGTAGGAAAAGGTAAATATAAATGATTAAGAAATCAATGATAAACAAATCGATTAAATTTCATTCCAAAAGAAAACGGTATTTTGTTAAAATAAAGTACCAAAAAAAAGGTTACATCAATAAAATGTCATATTATTTGAATAAATTAAAAACGGATTCTTCTAAAAGTCAAGAATAATATTCTGACCCATATATAATGCATAAAACTTTATTTTCGCTAGTATTTTTAATCCTATACGATCAAGTGATTCATCCGAGGCACGACTCGATTCATTACAAGCGCAAAAAAACGTATCGCGAAATCGAAGTCTCAGCCGTTAACGGCCGTTCGTTAAAGTCGCGGCGGACGATTTTAATCGAGTGTTCGGCCGTCCGTGCGCTCTGAGTCCAGCCGGCGGATAATGCGGCCGCCTCATCAAGCGACATCGTCGCGCCGACGAAACTCATCCAAGCTGCCGTCGCCCTTCTCTCACCCCCTATATATAACGGCCGCGCGCTCTCGTTTGACCGAACGCGCGGGCGCTTATTTTACATGCAAATTTCGTCCGGTATACGCGTGAGAGAGCGAGGCATTTTTTTTTTATATATATAGTCGCTCGCGCGAACCTTTCATATCGGCGCGCAAATTGCATTTTTCATTTGAACTTTTTTGATGTTTATGAAATTATTATAACGGTCACTTGTTTTGACGGGTAATCCAGTTTCGCGTTGCTCGCTTTTTTTTATGAAAAACTTTGCAGCTGCGTCTGAAGAGCGCAGGGGCGCGTTTAGCGTATAATGCGCGAATCGCGGCCTTTATTCGAATTAACGACGCAGTCGATGCAATTTTCTATTCGATATTTTCCGTTAGATATAGATTTTTTTTTAATTCATTAGAGCGAAAACTAATATTAAGTTTTTAGAAAAAAATTTAAATGAAGTATTTTAGTATACAAAATCGTGTTTATGTACGTTCAGGAACATTTAGTTTATTAAAACATATGATATTATTTATTTGTAAAATCTGCGCTCGAGCATACTCAAACTAAATATATGAATACAGAAAGCATCAGATTAGAATTAAGCGAAAAAGCTTATCGAATCACGGAAAGTTCCGAGCTAACACGATTCCCTATAGCGGGCTAACGAAATAATGGATCTCGGTGAAATTTCGCCTCCTCGCTCCCGTTGCATGCCTAGTTAAGAAGTAAGCTCTTAATCACCGGCTGCGATTGTCTGCGGCGCAGCTAGCCGAGCGCCGAAAACATTCGGCCGGGCGAAATTTCGTTAGCGCGTTTATGAAAACTCATTAATTCCCGCATTGAATTCCCGCGGGTCGCGTACTCTGGCGCGCCCCGTTAATCCGGGATCGCTTAATCCACCGCGACTTTTTGCCGAAAAATACAAAAATTTGTCCGTAAAGGGTATAAACGGGCGCGAAATCAGCGTTACACACCTTGACACCGAGGGCAAAATCAATCGGCGTACATCAAACAGATTGAGTGACGAATTACTCGGTTGTACGTCGTTAATATAAGCAAATGATAATCAGAGATGAATTAATCGTGGAAATGTATGTTTTCTACGGAAGCTTATGTGTATGTACTGATTCAAATTTTTACGTGTTGTACAATTCATTTTTTCCTGTCTGTGTACTTTTTTGTACACGCTTTGTAAAGTTAGAGACATTGAAGCTTATTGATTTTTTTTTTATGAAAATAATTTTTTGTATTTTTTTGTTTATCGAATGCGTTTATTTTCGTACGCTAATTTTCCGTAAAGAAAATACTGGAAAATGGAAAAATCTTTTGTCCTCTTTTTTTAAATAAATTGTCAACTTCAACATGATTTTACTTGAAAAAAATTATTTCAAAATACCCTTCTTTACTCCAGTAAAATTTACTATCTTTCCTGCTGGAAAATTTAAGAAATTCAGTTAAAGTAAAATTGATCATATATTTTAGGCAATAACTTCTAAATTTTGCGATAGGGTTTATGACATTTATGAATTTTACTTTAAAGTAGAGTATATAATAATAATTTTTATCAACGTGCAAATAGTAGTTCCTACAATACTTTTTTCAGTGTACAATTAAACCATAATACAACAAATTAAAAAAAATTAAGTTAGTAAATCGAATCGATTGATAAATTAGAATGAAAATCAGTAACAAAATCTCGCCGGTGTCTTTCACGAATTTTGATACCATAGCAAATAATATTTCCTACAAAACTTCTTTCAGTGTACAATTTAACCATAACCCAAATAATTAATATAAATTATGTTAATAAATTGAATTGATTGACAAATTAGCGTGAAAACCAGCCAATAACAAGGTGTCTTTCATGCACTCTTCTACCATGCCAATGGTAATTCCTTTTTTCTATATTAATTCAATTTTCTACATCATTCTATTCACTCAATACTTTTTCCAGTGCACAATTAAACCATAACACAAATAATTAAAAAAAAATTAAGTTAATAAATCGAATGGATTGACAAATTAGCGTGAAAACCAGGCAGTAACGAGATATCGCCGGCGTCTTTGACGAATCCTCCGAAACGGGATTACTTTTGGAGGCGTCGAGAGGTGGCACAATAAACATATCTCCCGAACGCCCTCATCCGCGCGCCATTAGCGTCGCGGTCCGTTGTGGTGTTTACGGGAAAACGTCGAGGGTGGCGTAGGCGGTCCCTTTGCCTCTATTTCGGTCGAGGTACAACGGCGTAATGAACTCCGCGGGCCTCCCTTTTCTTTTTCCCCTTCCCCTCGAGTGCCCGCGCGGCTCGCCTCTCGTTTAACACCTCGGACGGTGTTAGTTCTGACGCCTATAGAGGCGAAGATCGGAAAAGCATCGGCGCACTTTTCCCGCGACCCAGAAGAGCCCGGAGAAAAAGAGAGCGAGAGAGAGAATGCGCCGCGCGCCGCTGCGTTTCGCAAATTCGGTTCATTTGCCGCATTGTCCGCGGCTTAGCGCCGGGAGAGCCTCTTCAGAGACGCAAGGAACGTCCCGGGGAAGGGAGAAATCAGCGCGGCAAAGACGCTTGAAGTTTACCGGCACAAGTGTCGCGGCGAATGCGCCTCCCGGCGCGCCGAACCATTCAGGCTAATGTGCGTGAAGATACTCGATTTTCCTGCTTTCGAGGCTTTTCCTCGCCCCTCCCCTGCTGCATCTTTCCATCTCCATTGCTGGTGCCTTCTATCCGCGCGCGCCTATACCCTTTTGTCCGTCTCTTTCTCGCGGCGGATAGGCTCCTTTTTCGAGCGAATTTTTCTTGGGAAGGAGAGTACTTTTTTGTATGTTTTTTTCTAATTCCTGCTGCGATGTCTCTTTTAGCTGTAGGTGCCGCCGCCTTTTTTCGGAGAGAAGATCGTCCTGGAGATTTGGAATCAATGAACGAATTCCGATATTAGCGATTGTGTGGATTACGCTGGCTTTAATGAGGTTTCTCTTGTAGCTTTCTAATAGTGAGAATGTAACAATAAATTTCAATGGATGAAATCTCTTCTAGAAGTATATTTTACACGTGTATTATAAAAACACTCGATAAAAAATGTAAAAAAAGAAAATGTTAAGAAATAGCAGAAAAAATGTTTTAAATAGTAGATTATGCACCTAGTCTCAAATCGATCAAAAATCGTCAAAAAGCCTCAAATCGCATTCAAATTGTCTCCCGTGATGAAACTGTCAAAAACATGCGATTTGAAGGATTCTTTACTTACTCTCATGATTCGCAGGGCGTAAATTGCGTATCCTGTTTTTCGCTTGTAGGGGTTACATTGCGCCTTTTACGCACTGCGTATAAAAAAATAAATTTAGTCCACTACAACAAATTAAATTAAGTCATAATAATAGTGAACTAATTAATTTTTTTGACACGAACATTACGATATATTCTGATCCACCTCCTTACTATAAATACACTATGTTAAATAGAAATTAAAAATAAAAGAAATAATAATTAAGTACACAGAGAAAAATGACTAAATTCAGTGAAAAAATTACCATTCTGTATTATAAATTTTACTAGAATTCTAGTAATATGTATCTACAATTTTAGTAAATATTACTAGAATTCTAGTAAAGTTTATAATGCAACTTTTTCACTAAATGCACACGAATATTGCAATATATTCTGTTCTATCTCCATACTATAGGTATACTTCGTTAAATAGAAATTAAAAATAAAAAAAATAATAATTTAGTACACCGAGAGAAATGTTTTGGAAAAATTATTGCATTTAGTGAAAAAATTACCATTCTGTATTATAACTTCTATTAGAATTTTAGTAAATATTACTAGAATTCTATAGTAAAATTTATAAACAGAATAGTAATTTTTTCACTAAATGCGGTCTGTTTCTCCATTCCCAGACTGAATAGTAATTTTTATTAGAATAACAGTAACTTTTCCAAAAAAAAAAATTTCTCTCAGTGTAGATTAACCCTGAAAATAGGTGAAAAGCAGATTGTACAAATGTACCTCGAGTAGAGTCGATCATACCACTCAAAACAACACCACAAACGCAGCAATAAGATAAAACTGTCAATCTGCCGCCGTCGATCCGACAAAACTATCCGACTGTCAACGAAGCGCCGGGGGAAGCAGGCATCGCCCGCGGAGTTAATATACGTCGTCGTCCGGACGAACGATAATTAAATCAAATTCACCGACCAAACAGGCCGGCAGCAAATGCGCGCGCGCCAGCCAACCAGCCACTTGGAACGGCACGGAGCGAACGAACGCGCGGGGACACATATTAAGCACGACTCAATAGAGTCGGCCGCCGTTACATTATTCGAGCGTCGGATCTCAACGGCAAACACGCCCGTCAACTTTTCCCATGGCCCGTGGTCCTGGGCGCGCGGGACGTACAGGGGGCCAGTTCTCACAGCGGCCGATCGACGCATCCACGTGTCGGTTCGGAATCGCTCGCAAGCTCCCAGTGGGCAAACAAATCGATGCTCATTTGGAGCATTTAGCCGGGGGTGTATTCTCCTTATTGTCGATCGCGCGGGTGTTATGGGATAGGCTAACTAGCCTTAGTTACCAGCTTGACGTTTTCTAGATTTTCTAATTCATCGTCGATTTGTTTTGTGTGGCTGTTTATTCGATCATGCCTCGTTGGTTCGGGTTGTGAGAAAGAAATTTTATTTGCTTAGTAGGATGGATTGCATTTATGTTTTAGATTTTATGCACTTTGTACAGAGTAGGTTTTTAAATGAAACTGAAATATTACGTTGTAAATTATAAATCTTCATTTTTTTATTTTTTATACCGATACTCAGTAAACATAATGACTATGTAAACATTTTTGGACAAATAATTTTGGACGTTTTCTGGATTTTCTAATTCATTGTCGATTTGTTTTGTGCGGCTATTTATTCGATCATGCTTCGTTTGTTCGTGTTGTCAGAAAGAAATTTTATCTGCTTAGTATAGATTGTGTATTTATGGTTTAGATTTTATGCACTATCTACTGAGTAGTTTTTTAAATGAAAGTGAAATATTATCTTGTAAATTGTAAATCTTTATTTTTTATACATACACTTAGTAAACGTAATTACTATGTAAACATTTTCGGACAAATCATTTTTGACATTTTTTCAGATTTTCTTCTTGGTCTAATTGTTGTGTGCGGTTGTTTATTCCATCATGCCTCGTTTGAAGAATATGCTATGAGAAATGTTTTGATTTGTTTGGTACAGATTTTAATTACGTTTTAAATTTTATATATTATATAAAGTAGATTTTTAAATGAAACTATAAATTATAAATCTTGATTTTTTTTTACATTTTCGCACAATAATTATGGAATTATAAAATACCATAAAATACATAGTGTATAATTCCTGCAAGAATAAGGGTCTTTTAAATAAAAAAAAATTTAAA
Source organism: Sycophila sp. Sp_5 (assembly GCA_018906775.1). Lineage (NCBI taxonomy): Eukaryota > Metazoa > Arthropoda > Insecta > Hymenoptera > Eurytomidae > Sycophila > Sycophila sp. Sp_5. The sequence continues at coordinate 1,052,276 of JACCID010000004.1, forward strand.
CATTACCCTAAATAGAGTTTCAAATTAAGGAATTATCCTCGAATGCATTCCCAATAATACATTTAGAATGAAAACTGCCTCGATGCACTCCGCGCTGTGACGTAACGTTTTTATCGAGCAATGAGATCAAAGGTAAGCAAACTAGGTCTGCAGATGTGAGCTTAGGGTTACGCAACAAAATTCAGCCACCGCGTATTGGAATTCCAAAGTTCCGCGGAACACAAAGGAACAAAGTGCCTTTCATCAAATTGATTTCGCGAGTCCCAAATAAAGGCCATCAATCTCCGAAAAAAAGAAAGAAATAAATTAAATTTACTCAGGCCGCAAAATTGCCCCTCCCTCGTTATATTTACTATAATTAAGCCAATAAATCAGATGCATTGGATTAATTAAGTTGTCGTTTAGACTCGAATAAACACTGTGACACATAATGTGGATTAATCGCGATTCGCTAATATCGGACTTAATATTCTTAGCCACCGAACAAATATACGCAATGCATGATTTAATTAATATTTACCTGCTTGAAATGTAAGATTAATCCCCTACTCCACTTTCACCAATAATATTGGATCGGGCAGTATGTTTATTAATTATATTTTAGGGAAATGAATTGGAAGATTAATGATATTCTCGTTTAGCGATCATATAATATTCCAATTTATTCCGACACACTTTATTAAAATTGCAAGTGCATTAATTTAGACCTAATTATAATAATTAATAATTAATTAATTACTTACTGGACTTGTTGCAACATTAATCAATTATATTTAAACAAACATTACTATATTGGTTTGACAATTCAACGTTACATTATTCGAGTTTTGTAAAACATAAATTAATAAGTAAATAAATTACTAAAGCTTTAAAGGGTATACTTTATAAAACGACTGTAATTTCGTTAAATAATATAGTATTATACAACAATACAAAATAATAATACTGCAACTGTAAGTTAAATTTATATAAGTGTAGTAAATTAGTAACTAAAAAACTTTTGTCCACTCTTTGTAATATAATTCATAAAAAACATCAACTCCTTTAAATTAATTGTATACACAGAAAACAAAAAAAATTTCAAATTATCGCGAAAACATTACATTATATTATTCGAGAGTTTATAAACATAAATTAATAAGCAAGTAAATTACTCTGTAAGTTAGATAACTAAAACTTTATATGATATATTTTATAAAACGACTGCAATCTAATTAAATAATATAATATTATACAACAATAAAAAATCATACTACAACTGTAAATTAAATCTATATAAGTAGTAAATTAGTAGCTATAAAACTTTTGTTCACTCTTTATAATATAATTCATAAAAAGACATCAACTCCTATAAATAAATTATATACACAGAAAACAACAAAAATTCCAAATTATCGCGTAAAGAAAACAACAACTTTTAATTAATTTATTCATTTACGACTCGCACCGCCGACACCAGTGTAAACACCCACCAGGACCATGAGTTTTCATTCGGCTAAAAATCACCGGTCGCGTTTACCTTGCGGCACTTTGTCACACAAAGTATAACGTACACACACACACCCGCCGTGGAAACCTCATTGTCCCCGTGGCGGACGGTCCTCTCGGAACGCGGTTAATTCGTCGGCGCGATAAACCAGCCGCGCCGACGTCTTAGTTAGCCCGCGCACTCCCCCGGGAAATGGGAAACTCGCCGATTTAAACGAGGGCTCGCGCATGCGATATTAGGGGCATTAAGTCGCCATAAAGAGCGCATTAAACCCTGTAGAACCGCCAGCGGGGGGGAGGGTGGGGGGTGCGCCGCGCCATTGCCCTCGAGGGGTAGTTTAGCGCGTAATTGTCCCGTCCGTGCGTATCAAAGGTTTCGATTTCTGCTCGGCTAAGTATACACACGACGCGGACGTTTGGTATGTGTGCGCGTACGTGTGACCAGAGTGTCGCGGCCGCTCCGGACTCTTTTTACCTGGCGGTGAGCCGGAGAGGCTCCCCTGCGGGAGGCGCAGTCGGATGAACTAAATGGACCGAGGCACCTTTTTTTTTCGCGAGGGAAAAGCTTATCAAAGAGCGACTGTCAATTAGAGCTGCCCCTAAACAGGTCGCCAGCTGCGCGCGTGTTTTCGCTTCTTCTTCCTTCTTCTTCTTTTTTTTTCTGTCTTTCTCTCTCGCTTTTTTTTCTCGACGTCGCGCTGCTTTCAGCACCGGAGAAGGGGGAGATTAGCGCTGCGCGCCTTTTTTAGCGGGGGCACTTAACGTGCAAATTTTCATGCGTCCCCGAGATTACCCGTAATGATGCGACGGGGGAGTGGAGTGGGAGAGCTCGTTTGCGCTCGACGAGGTGTGCCAGCTTTTTGTTTTGATGTTTTAATGTTTGGTCGTGTGTTGGCTTCGATATTTTAAAGCTCTCGGCTTGCTCTTGAATATTTGATTACTTTCTATTATCGTTGCCTGCGTGTATACGGCTGGGATTTAGTTAAGAAGGATTAATTGTATATAGTGATGCTCGATCAATTATTGTAGCATCGTTAACCAGCAATAACATATATACATGTGTGGGTGTGTGTTTTGAAATTATTTTGATACTGTATTAATTTAAAATGTTTTCCTAATTAAGCGAGTATATAGAGAAGAGCGACGAATAATGAGATACGAGGCGGGTAAATTGAATTATTTATTTAGAAGAAAAAGCGACCCCATAAATAATATTTGAGTTTAGTGAATATTTTCCTACGCGACATTTTATTTTAATCTCTTATGTAAGTATAAAAACAAAATTATTTTTTTTTTAACTCAACATCATCTAGACTGTTTTTATGCAAATGCACAAAGTTTTTTGTACGAACCGTGAGGCGTTAATTACATAATAAATAAAGATAAAAGTAGTAGTATCTTTATATTTTGCTCTAAAAAATGAAGCATTATTTTAAAACTTTAAAGCTTATAAATAGTTTAAATCTCCATGAATATAAAAATACACGAGGCTACGCAATATTTACTAAGATTTTCTTTGTATATAAATTTTTTTAATTATTATAAACAATAAATTAATCTCAAAAATTAAATCACAATTATCCTTTTTATAAAGAAATTAGTAACTTAACTATTTGTTCTTCTAAAACCGAATCAGTGATACTTTACTGAAATTAGTGGAAGATGCTCCTAATGACTAAATCGAGAAGCTCTTCCCACCAATTTTTCACTAATTCAACTTTAGTAATTAATTTTTTTTATATTTTTTTTATGATTAGTAGTAATAAATCTCAATCATAAAAGATTGTTATATGTTCAATTTTCAGCCTACTTTTCATTTTCTATATATAACTTCTAAAATTGAATTAGTGAAACTTACCTAAAATTAGTGGAACATGCTCCACTAATAACTAAATCGTGAAGTTTTTTCTATTCACTTTCCACTAGCTTTCAATGAAAATTCACTAATTATAGTAGTTTTTCACTAATTCAACTTTAGATAGTAAATACAGACACAATTTAAAAAAAAAATTAGTTTAGTTTACAGATAATAGTTTAAGATTATCTTAAAGTATGTTATCAATTCAAATTTGTACTTAAGGACTTTCAATCCGCCGAATTATTCATAATAAATAAATAAATAAATAACACAAATATCACATTTCAAATATAACTTTAATTTCTATAAACCTCTCGGAGATTTGAATTCTTAATAAAAAAAAAACTTTAGTTTCTTTTCATCTTAAAGCCGCAAGGCGAAGAGTCAACAAAAAATATCATAATAAATTTCCACCGCATTACACGCGCGATTCACGCGACTCGCGCGTCAAATGCCGAGGGCTCGGTCAAAAAAGGGCAGGGCGCAAAATCCGCGGGCAAAACAGCGCTCGCCTCAGCAGACGCAGACAACCGAGAAAAGCCCCCGTCATAAGTCCACTTCTATATAAGCGGAGCAAAATGAATTCTAACCTCGGTAGCAAATTCGCAGATCACCGCGGCGAGCGGGAGCTTTGGCGCGCGCCTCGCCACCCCCGCGCGTTTACACCCCGAGCTCCGAAATGAAACTCGGCCGAATTCATCTTTTTCCGGCTCGCTGGGCGCGGGATTAGCCTCCGCGCGGCGGCAATATATTCGCCGCGTAAACACGCGCGGCGGCGCCTCGCGAAAGGCGTCGAATCCGTCTCCCCGCGGGGCTCCACGTGTATAACGTATATCGAGCTTACAGCGGCTCCAAATGCATCCCCAGGGTTTTAAAAAAAAAAACACGTACACGCGCACACACGTCCGACACTTAGGAAGGCACTTATCCGCGCGCAGGAGAAAAAAAAGAGTCACTCGAGAAACTAAAAGCGGCCAGCGCGCGTTTATAAGTATCGAGGAGGCCAATAATCCGCGCGAGCGACATAAGGCGGTAAAAGCGCCGGCGGATTCGAATTTGAATTCGCCTCCTATATATATATACATGTACGTACGCTCGAGCCTCGATGGTTATAACTCGGCGATGTTTGACGAATGCTGAACAATTATATTGAGGGGGTAAGTACGGAGTCTCCCCCCTCCCTTCCGCGCTCCACGTCTTCATCGCTTCCGAGAAAGAGAGAGAGAGAGAGAGAGAGAGGAGGTCGCAGCGACGTTTGCGCGCGGCGTACCGAAACGTATAAGAGGGAGGAACAGACGGAATAGCCAAGTTGCTATTGAACCGATTTTGAGCAAATATCACTTGAAGCTCGGCTCCTCTCTCGCCCCGGAAGGGGTGGTGGCTGCGCCGGCGCTGCCGCCCGGGGTGGGGGCGGGGGTCGGAGAGAAAGAGAAGGCTCTCACACAAGCCCTTCGGCAAATTTCATAACCGAACTTGTCGTATTTGCCGAGATTATTTCAATATATTCGACTCAACCAGGCAAATCTGTTTGCGAGATGGTGTATGCGTGAATGGAACTTGGGCGCGCCGACGAGGCGGGGGTGGAAGGGGGGTGGGTACGGGTAAGGAGGGAGTGCCGGCAACTCGAACCGCGACAAGCTCCGTCGGGGAAGAACAGAGTAACGCGTCGCTCGTCAAAGTGCTATGCCCTGATGGAGATATCGACGACCAGCGGCTCAATCCTTGCAAGACCGAGAATTGGAAAACGCGGAAGCTTTTGGTGGTTTGCGACGATTCGAGACGGGATTCGTAGGTTTGGCTTGGATACCCGCGCAAAGTGTCGATTTTATCCTCAATAGTTTTGCAGTGTATCTTTTTAAAACTCATTTGAAGAGTATTTTAGCAAGTTTGAGCTTTTCGCTCTAATACAATTCAATTTGTTGTATGTGAAAATTTTGTTTTAATGCTAATTTTAATGTGGAAGAATAAAATACGAGTAAATATTTAAAATAACTTGACTGCATTAAAATATATATTTTTTAATTCCACTTTTAAACTTTCAGGATTAACGTTTAATATTAAAAAGAGATTTTTCTTCTGCTGTCGTTGAATGCTAAATCTATCAATCAATTTAATACAAAAATAATAATCATAAAAACGAATCAGTTTGTATATTAGAAATCGCGTCTATCTTTTTTTCATACATAAACTTTAATAAAATCTCTTAATTAACTTCTCTTACTTACAACGCTACATGAATTCAGAACGGGCTAAAAATTGGACAATTTAATGCACCCTCAGATGCCCGGAAATAATGACACAACTTATAAATCACTGGTTCTTCATAATTTCCGTAATTCAAACATTGAAATCTATAGACCAACAAGCCAGGGCTTATCGCAATAAATCCCGGGACAAAAATGCCATTATACCCACGCTTCAGCAACCTCGAAATCAATTTACCTAAAATTCCGATATTAAAGCATCGGATTGAAGCCTCGCCAAGTACAAAACCCCGCGGCTCGCTCGGGCCGCGGAATGAATTGCGCAAACGTCGCCGAGCTAAAAACTAAATTCTCATTATCCCACCGAACTCGATTATCCCTCCCCCACCCCCGCACCACCGTCATCTCCACTCCGCGTTATCCCACCACTCCCTCACCCCTCGCTAAATCACCGGGCCGAATTAGAAAAGGCTTTGACTGCCGTGTTCCCGTCAATTAGCCGGTCTAAGTAACAAATGCGCGTTATAGCCGCTCAAACGTACGCGGAACCGGAGCAACGGTTCGGGGAGGGCACTCGTCTTGGGCAGGATGTATATTAAAAGTCGCCGACGGGGCCTAATTAAATGAGCGGCGGGAAATTAGCGAAGCGCCGTCGGCACGTGCCGTGCGGCCACGTGGCCGACGGCTCCTAATGCGTCGCCATTATTGGCCCGATGGGGCGAGCGCACGAGCAGCGCATCCCGAATCAATTGAATAACAATGCGCCTCGTTAATATCGCCGTCGTGCGCCTCCGCCCGAATGGCCCATGCTTCTGTCTCCTTCTTCGCTGCTGCTTTAAGTGAGACTGGTGGACGCGTGTCTATGGGGTACCACATAGATGTGCACGTATATTGATACATACGGATATATACGTATAGATATACATATATACGTATTGCTATAGGTACATATGTACCTACATATATACATAGATTCATATAGATTATAGGTACACGGAGAGAAATGTTATAGTAAAAATTACTATGTTCCGTAGGAACAGTGGGATATACTCAACTTATGAAAATTTTTATTATAAAAAATACTAAAAATTCCTATGTGCATAGCAATTTCTACTATATAAATAGCAACTTTTGCTATGTATATAGTAAAAATTGTCATAGGTCGAGTATGTCCCATTTTTCCTAAGGAATATAGTAATTTTTACTATAACATTTCATTCCGTATATACAAGTACATACATCTATACACATATAGATATAAATATATAGACATAAGAGTAAATGTACTTATAAAATAAATTAATGCACCTAATAGAATATGCACTCTTATTCTTATCTACATGTATATATTTTTTTTATATCTAAATTATAAACAATTGTATAAGATTATACAGAATATTTTTGTATAAAAAATGTATTCAAAATCTATACTTAATTATATATAATATATTTATATAAATTTTATACAGTTTTTTCACTTGGGTACATACATACATGTAGATATATAGGTATATAGGTTGGACGAGGCCGATGTCTCGGGAGAGTGTAAATTCACTCGGAAAAGTCGATGCGACGCGACACGACGGATAATTACACGTTAGGTCGATCGAGTTGCTTTATCGAGACTTGCTCGATTAATTCGAGGCGATCGGTATATGACGTGCGCTCGGTAATTCTGGTAATTGACTTGATCAGGTTGAAAAAAGTTTAAATTTTTTTTAAGTGAATCTACCTGATTATCCTGCACTAAATAAATCAATTTGATACCTTGGTACGATAATTAAAATTTCAATACTAAAAAAAAAGTAATTCACAGTGTTATTATGGAATAGTAGTGTCTGTTAGACTAAGAAATAGTAAATGCTTTGCAAAATCTTTTACTAAAAATTTAGAAAATTACATTAATTTTCAATTTTACACTTAAATCTACTATGTAAAATGTAGGAGTTACTTATTTTTTTTTCTAGTGAATATAAGTCATGTCGGAATTAAGTAATAATTTATCGTTATTTTTGAACAGATATAAAATACGTAATTACAAAAATTGAAAAAAAAAATATTGAAAAATAGGATTGATTTACTTTTAATTTATCCATTTTACTTTTTAATTATATTAAATTTTTTTGTTATCTGTGTACATTCATTCTGCGGAAATAACTGCTGATAAAAATATTATGATTTTAACGTTTACGTAAATTCTGGATAATCAGAAATTCATAAATCTTTTATCTTTTATTAGGAAAGATAATTTCACGGTGCAACTGTCAACATCTGATCAAACAGTGCGATTGCACAGCGAACAGGCAGTTTACACAAAGATAAACTTTTATATTGATCCTCGATTTTTCCTATTTATAAAGGATTTCGTTAAATAACGTAAAATAACGGGCAGATAGTACTTAACTAGTCCTTTATTTTTAAGATTAAACTTAAAATCCACTGTGTATTTACGATATTTTATATACTTTTCATCATTAATATCGACTAATTTAATATCTGAAATAATTTCAATACTTTTTCTGATGTATATAGTAATTAATTTTTTCTGTGAAATCTTCAATATACACCGAGAGAAAAAATTTAATAGTAATTACTATTGTGATTAGGAAAGGAGTGACAGTCTTGAAAAGCGAAAAATTGTCGTATGAAAAATAACAATTATTAGTACTCAAAATAGCAGTTTTTATAGTATTAAAATAGTAATTTTTTACATTTCAAGTATTAAAAATCCCTATTTTTCATATAAAAAATTCTGACTTAATAAGACTATCACTCCTTTCTTACCACAATAGTAATTACTATTAAATTTTTTCTCTCAGCGTACAGCGATTAAATAAAGTTTTTTTAATACTAGACACGTGTAAAATGTCAATAAACATTTCCCAATTTACAAGGTACATTTTGTAATAATCTCATCTGATTATAATAAAAAAATTAACATAAACACTATTTCATTACGATAAAAAAACAGTGAACCAGTAGAAAGCACTGGCCGAAAAACCAATCTCGGCGAAAACGCATATAAGAGTTAATCATCGCAGCGGCATAAATAGCGAGTAGCTCTCGGCGCGCGAAATCAAGCCAATAGGGAAAAAGCACGACGAAATCGCGCAGTGCAGCATTAAACCATGGCGCGCAGCTAAAAGAAAAAAAAAGGGGTGGGGGGCCCTCGTCGAGGCGCGCTGAAGGATCGCAATCAGCGCGGCCGGATCCGCGCGGTTGGCTGCATGTGCCGGGACCGCGAGCAATTAAAGACTCGACTCGACTTAATCCGCGCGTAATAACGTGTCAGACGCGGCTGATGAGGCCAGCGACGACTCCGCGGTGCCCGCGCCCATATATAGACCTGCGCGCCGCGCGTCGAGAGCTCATAAAAAAAGGGGTGGCTTTTCGGGGGGTGCGAGAGAGAGAGAGAAGGATTCGCGGGAAGAAAAGTACAAGGAGGAGATGAGCGGCGGAGGCCTCATTGTCTGGGCGTCTATTTGGCGGGCGCGGGCGGTGGGAGAGATATCAAGTGGAGTTGATAAATGTAAAGGGGCGAGAATTAATCGGAAGGATCGGCCCCCGGCGAAGTGGCCGACCGAGGAAGATTAGAAACAATGAGCGGGTATTGAATTATGCCCCTGCGTGATGATGCATTGTTTGCCGGAGCGGCGGCTTCGCGTTTTCCAGTTTTGAGGCCGGCGAAAGCGCCGCGCGTATATTGATACTTAAGTGAAAATTTCCTCCCCGCGGCGAGTCGCGCAATTAAGTATTGTTGCGCCAAAATGAATGGATAGTTAGTAATCGTAATTTCGTAAATCGACGATTTGCCTGAATTTTGCGCCCTTTGTGCGGCGAACGTGTAACGAGTTCAATTATACATCGCCGCTAATTTTTTGCACTTTACAAAATTATAAACTACTCTTTTTTTTTGTTGTGTTTTGTTTAAATAGTTATATTAACAAGTTTAATACTTGTTTTTAAAATTATAACCGGTGAATAATTAAAAAGACGTAAGTAGTTTATTAATTATTAAAAAAGAAGTAGGATGATTTATTATAGGTGACAATTCACAACATAATTTAGTACTAATAAATAAATGAATAAAAATACTATTGCTCAGCTAATCACGGCATACTATTATAAATTTTTCTTAATTTTTTGTAATTATACTCAAATTTTTCTTAAATTTTTGTAGTTATACTTAATTTTTTTTAAATTGTTGTAATTATACTTACATTCTTCTTAATTTTTTGTAATTATATTAAAATTTTTCTTAAATTTTTGTAATATACTTAAATTTTTCTTAAATTGTTGTAATTATACTTCAATTTTTCCTGATTTATTCCACTATATTTATCGGAGCGGTAGTTTAAAAAACAAAGGGAAGCCCACGGAGGAAATGAAAAATCCAATGAGAAAAAAAGTGCTAAGTAGCAAGTGCAATAGTCGCATAAGCGTCTGATAGATTTAAGCGATCGCAAGTAGATTGTAACCGGGGCGGATATGGAAGGAGGGTGCAGCTCGAGTTAGAAAAGACAAAAAAGGCAAACCTCCCTCACGGCCGCGCGTTCGCTCGCTCGGGAGAAAAGGGAGCGCGGGACGGTCATCCCCGACGGGGAGGGGTGGAAAATGCAAAAAGGGCAAGAAAGAGAGAAAGAGAGGCTGCAATTTGCAGGAGAATGAAAAGTTAAGCCCGGAGACCGCGCGCGCGCGGCTGCGGGAGGGGGTGGCGGCGCGGCCAGACAATGGCCTCCAGGCCGCCTTTAAAATCTCTCCGGCAAACAGGCGAGCGCGCCGACGAGCCCCGGCTCAAAACCGTAATTGAGATATCGAGATCTGATTAAGATGAAATCAATAACACGAATGCGCCGCGCGGGGCCAGGGAGGATGACGCGGATCGCGCGCATTTTATCTCGGCCCAGTTGCCGGGGGATAACATTGTGCATGTGTGCGGGGGTGGGAGAGAAAGGGGTGGGGGTGGGGGGAGCTTTTGCGCGAGCTTACGTTGCCGATCGTCTCCTTTCTTTTGCGGGAGCGCGCTCCAGATATTGGTTTCCGTCGGTAATATCATTTTTTAAATTCGATTCTTATTACGAGAGGAGCCCTGCGCCCGCCGCGATATTTCCTCGATAGCTACGTAGCTCTACTTTTTTTTTTGCTTCATTGTCCTTCGTTTTAATAAATGCATGAAGATTTGCAGATTCGTGTGGTAATATTTGTCTATGGTAGTCTCGTTAAATTATTTATTCGAGAAATAATAGTACAATTTCATTATTATTCAAATATATGCGAAAATATTTATAGTTTAGTATTATTTTATTAATATCAATTTTTTTATATCAAATATTATATGAAAGTATGAAAAAAACGCGAATATCCATTATTTCCTGCTTTTGTGTATTATTCTATATATTTTACGACACGAAATAAAATTTGTGTCACAAGCTATTCGTTCAATACATACACATTATCGAAATAATACATCGTAATGACGTAGTAAAGAATAATTTATTAATAAACAAACTAATAATCGGTTAATTCTAAAAATAAACGTTCATGAGTAAATTATAGTGTTCATCAACTGAAGGAAACCCTCATAAATATCTACGAATTAATTTCCCTTACTAAATTTACTAAATTAATCTGTTTATCCTAAACCATGAGCTACACAAAACGCGTAATGAAATTTTATTTGCTACATTGGATATCACCGTAATAAAATTTCTTTCTCATTAAACTTCAACTTTAATATTTATACCACCTACTCTCTATGTGAAATTCACTTGGAAAATGTGAATAGTGACAGATTTTATGTGAAAACTCGTTCACACATTTAGCATGCGAACGGCGTTTCCCATATTAAATGTCACTATTCACATATTCCAAGTGAATTTCGCATTTTCAGATTTACACGGTATAATACTCTCATTCCGCAACTTCTTTATCTACAAATCCATTCACTGTAATCTAAAACAAAAAAAAAAGAAAGAAAGAGCGAGCGAAAATAAACGAAAGAACGCAATAAAAGAAAGCAAGAAGAAAGTATTTACTTTTCCCTCGGAAGCCAGTCGAACAAGCAAACGGAAAATGCGAACCCTTCCGTGCAAAAGGCCGCTCGGCTGCTTACGCACAATACAGGCTCCATCTGGGCCACTTAGTGAAATAAAAATTTCATATACCGCCGGATGATTCCCTAAAAACCATTACGCGGATTAAGACGCACCGAGTCCCCATTCACTCCTCGCGCACAAAGAGCCGCAGGCCACTCGAAAAATCTAATATCTCCGCCTCAACCCGAGCGCGTCGACTCCGCGCGCAGCGCAGCGGGGCGCCGGGCCGGAACGGCTCCTTTAAAAAGGAAAATATTGTGGCCACTCGATTTTCCCCCGGAAGCGCGCGAGCGCGCGACAAAGTGTCGGGAGCCGTTCACGGCTGGAAGACACTGCGTGCGCCTCGGTCAAGAGGGCCCGAAGGTAAAACGAGGGGGATGAAAGCGAGACTGAGGACCCGACAAAGGAGCGGCGCGCTCCTGTGGGCAAAACACGCGGCCACAATGCGCGGCGATCCGCGGGGCCGTACAGGCGCATCTGTCGGCGCCGCGGGAGGCCGCGAGCACTCGAGTACTTACTCATTCAGCGAGTCGCACCGCCCCGAATTCTGCAGCGCCTCGGTGTTTGGCGACGATCTTTTTAAATCTGTAGGAGATGTGGATGTTGTGCTATTATCGGCTGGGTGTGGGTTTTCCGTTCTTTATTATTATTTTTTTTTAAGTCGTTCAGCTGCTGGGTCCTTGTTACGGGGACTGTTGCGGTCTGGTGGGGACTCCTTAATGACAGGTGGGTCGGTGGCGATCGATTTCTGGGTACTTTGCTTTGAGTGGTCGGGCGTGCACGTTACGTTTTTAACTGTACACCTTAAATCTGCGGGGCTTGTATATAAGTGACGGGATGTAATGCTGTAAATTTGACTATTGGAAATTGACGCTGTAGATTCTAATGGGAAAAATATGATATTGAGGATTCTATTATTATCATTGGAAAACTATTAAAATTTATTTAACGATAGTATTCATTGTAAACTTTAAATCTGCGAGAATTGTATAGGAGACGGGATGTAATGCTGTAAATTGACACTGCAGATTCTAATGGCAAAAATATGCTGTTGAAGATTCTATTTATAATCGTGGGGATACAAAACTCTAATTTTGTAAATTAAAAAAAAATACAGCTGCTATATGATTGTTAAAAAAATGTAAATAACACTTTTAAAAATTATTAATTTATTAACAATTATATCATCATTAAATACATTTGAATAACACTACTAAAATTTATTTAATCACGACATAGGAGCGGTATTTTTTTTTTAATTTACAAAATTGGAGATTCTATTTAAAAAATAGTTTTTTAGATAATTTTTGTACTTAAACATCTGTTTATGATATTAAAAAATTAGATTGTTTTTCACTTCTGCTTTTATTTTAATTCATTGATTGGTTTCTCATTCTAGAAATTTAATGAAATATAAAATTAACGACTCTGCATAAATATTTATAATTTTTTCCCTTTTTTCTACTTAAAATTTTCTTCATCGCATTCTTAAAATGTATACACGGCGAGAAAGGTTTAGTAAAACTTACTATACTATGTACTAATGGAGGGACAGACTCGATTAATAAAAAAATTTACTATAAAAAGTATCGTAAAATTTGCTAGACTTACAGTAAATTTTGCTACAAGTCTAGCACATTTTACCATACTTTCTCGTAAAATTTTTCATTTGTCGAGTGTGTCCCTACACTACTAAATAGTATAGTAACTTTTACTAGACTTTTCTCTCCGTGTAATTATAAGAAGATCGGTACTAGGTTACAGCTACAATAAGCATTACTTATTCCCACATATACCCGCAGAAAATAAGACCACAACCCATTATCACAAGCAACAATGAAACCACCTTCAAACCCACTTCCGTCCTGCATCCCATCAACGTACGAACCCCGTTTTATCCTGCAGGTTATAAATACAATCCACACGCAAGTGTGTGTTTTCACCACCAACATCATCATTGACCTAATCGTGAAACCTTCTCGTATTCTTCGTTCTCCATTCCCCGAATTGGCCTCCTCTTACAAATCCGTTTTGCCTGCTTCACACCGCTTCGGCGCGGATAGGCTCGTTAGCCGAGTTAGGTGATACCATTAGCGGCGAGCAGCCGACCAATCGCGACCGTCTGTTCGAAGCCTCGCCCCGGCGCCGCATCCCTCTTCTCGCCACTCTGTGTACACGTTTTTCCGCGTCCCTCCCCTCTCGATTATAAGCTCCCGTTTCCCCCTGCCCCCTCCCCCCTCTTTGCAGAGGCTTTTTTTTCACGCGGATTTCAGCCCCTCTCGTGTTTCGCCGGCTCCTCGCGATGCGCGTTACTCGCCCCTGCGTGCGCTTTTTTATTTTTTCAGAGAGATATATATGCGTTTTATTTTGTTTTTAAGTCTTTTTTTTTTCACGTATAGTCTTTGGACGCCACGCGCGTCTCTATGGCCCCGAAGCGGTCGATATTATTGTGCCGAAAAACGTAATCGCCGCGCCAAGTTTTAGAGCTCCGTTTTCGCCGTGCGTTCGCCGGCGAATTGGTTGTTTTTCTGCGATAACTCGTTATAAAAAAAAAGGGAATAAAATTAAAATGACGGATTTCCGTCTGGCTTCCTGTTGTTAAGCCTTTCGACGTACGCTGGAATCGAAAATTCCTGGGCATTCGAAGTTTCTTGATACATAGTGTATCAAATTTTTAAATTCCTTCGGTCGTTGAACGTACAAAACCGTTTCTTGATGCGTAAAGAGGCATTCAAAAACTTTTTCCTCTTTCGTTTTAAATCACTGTAAAATTAATGAACGGATTCGTTGATAAAATTTTACTGCAATATTTTTTAAATTTATAATTTCTCGTAATTGTACAATTTTTCCGAGAATCGCTAATCGGATTTGCCCCGCATCATCCCCCACTTCATTTTTCTTCCTCCTTTTGTCGTACTTACACAAATTCGCGCAATAATCGTTCGCCTTGTTCTACACTGAAAAAAAAATTGTTAATTTTAATGAAATGATTTACTTCAATAGTACTTATTAAATATTTTATTGCGTCAAAAAACTATTTTTCGAAGCTATTAAATTTATTTAAAAACAAATAAATCCATTTAGTTTCAACGAAATTATTACTTGATTCAAAAAAATATTTAATAAGTACTATTGAAGTAAATCATTTTCTTAAAATTAACAATTTTTTTTTCAGTGTACGTTAAATGTATATATGCATTTTAAACTAAAATATAAGGTATTCCGTCTAGTGGTAGTGCCTATAAAATATTGAGATGAACAAAATTATTTTAAAAAGAAAAATATATATGAATTTAACACAGCACAAATTAAATTCGCGCAATAATCGTTCGTCTTGCTTCGCCTTAAATTGAAATATATACTTATATACATACATTTTAAACTAAAATATATGGCACTCCGTGTAGCGGTGGTGCCTATAAAAAAATCGAAACCACCAAAATCATTTCAAAATGAAAAAAAATATAAATTTAACACAACAACTCCAAATCCATCGTCAGAAACAGCACCACCGATTAAAAAACTACAACGCGAGTAACCAGGCGTGTTCTCCGATTCACCAAAGCGTCGATATAATAAAGGCGTCATGAATAATTCAGTGTCGGCCTCGCCAAAAAATTTCTCCCCGCCCCTCCCGTCACTCCTCGGACGCAGAGGCCGCAGAGGTGTCCGCGCCGCACAGCCGGCCGAGGGTGCCGTTTAAGGGGATTTTCGGCGGGTAGCGCGGATAATTAGCGCCGGCGGAGTGACAAAAGGGTGGGCAGCAGCGCAGCGATTATTCGCGCTCCGCGAGCCCGAAGAATGAAAAAAAAGGCGGCGGGCCTCCGAGACGGACGAGTGCACGCGGGGGGATTAGATCGGAGGAGCGAGGCGAGAAAAAGGATTTTTGGGAGGCGACGAGTACACTTGACGAGGCGACTTGGCTGCTGCGGAGCGAGAGTCCGAGGACGACGCTGCAGGTTCTGCCTCCGCTTGCCTCGAATCAACGCCGAGTTGACTCACAAAGGCGGCGTGAAATCGATGCCTGCACTGCGAATCTGGAACGGGTCTAGGATCTTCTTTAATTGTTATCTTAGCTTTTTTTTTTTTAGAAACTGTTGATTTTTTGTATAGTTTTTGCTGTCATTTTTTATTTAAAAGAATTGCAATTATATAATGCAAATTTAAAATGTAAATTATAAAAATTTATTGTAGAATAAGAAAGAAGTAAAACTATAAAACAATTTATTGTAGAATCGAAGCTAGTAGGTACTATTAAAAAACTACTAGTAGTATTAGTAACAGACTATTAAAAAAAGTGGAGTAATAATTAAAAAAGTAGAATAATAATCATCTGCAAAAGAATGAACATATACAAATCAGTATCGGTGTATCTATAAGCTCAGCACTTTGTATCCATTATCAAATTAGGATTAACTAATCTTCCTTTATACAGAATAAATAAAAAAAAATTGCGCATTATTGTAATGCACATTGCAATCTCTCTTATTACGAGCACCGCAAAGCTTTTTAAGCTCGGTAAGGCATATATTGCGTCTCAACCTGAAACGAACGGCTTTTAAGACTTTTACCCTTTCAATGAAGTATCCATCGTGACGGCGACACGTCAAGTTGCTTCATTCGCTTTCATACCGTCCCTTTGTTTCCCACCTGCCATCGAATTCTGGAAAAAACTGTGCTCAGACGACGCGCGAAAGGGAAATGTGCCGACGACATTTAAAGCGAAAAAAATTTCTAGTGTTCTTCGACTCGAAAAGCGACGCCGACACGATCTAACCGCGAGGACCTAAACCCGTTAGTGATTTTTCGTTTCTTCCTACTTTCATCTTTACAAGTTGCTTCTTCTTCAATTTCAACGACGCCTAAAAATTTATGTAATAAGAGTAAATTCTAGAGAAAAAAAAAATCCCTAATAAATTTTAAATCTTTACTTTTATCCACGCTAAAACTTTAAATCCTATGGTTCACTTCCTTATTACAAAGCTTAAAACAAAATAGAAGGGAAAAAAACAAGTCAATAATTAGCTTTTCAAATCTTCTTTTATCGATTTTTTTATTTTACGAGTTTATTTTTTACAATCTTATTGAAGTTTTCAGTGAGTAGACTTTGCATTTCTTAACTGTGTTTAAAATTAAAAATAATTTAAGCGAGACTCACAAAGAATGATGAACTATTTTTTGAATGACTGGTCACTGCATACTTTAAGAGTTTCATCGGACATTCCATAATCTAAATTATCGATCTACCCTACATTGAAATAGATGAAAATCGATCTTCATTCGCAAATTGATTATTGATAAATAACTTTTTTTTATTTTTTTTTCTCTTTTCTTTCTTTAGTTATTAAGTACTTAGTTTATACAATAGAGCCAGGCCAGCGCGCAGGAAGTTCTTTCCTCTGCTGGCTTACTTCTGTAACTGTTTATGTAATCAATGATTGTAATTGTTATTGCATTCAACTGGTTAATAAATGACTAAAAATAAAAAAAAATGTCCTTGTTCTTTTTTTTTAACAACAAGCATTGTATTATCATGGAGCGCCGAGACTTATCAGGACTGCGCGGCAAATTTAATAAGGCTCCTATCACACTATAAACATCGGGCGTAATTAAATTCATCTGCGATCAGCCGCGGTGTTGATCCACATGCGCCTGGTTGTACATGTGGCCGCCGCTGCTGCCTGATAATGCGATGAGTGCTCCAAGCTGCTTCAATTTGTTACGTCATAGATACACGGGCATCTTGTTACAGCGGGATTTAATGAAAAAGCACCGAGCTTTAGCTAAGAGGATTTGACCACTCCAAGTTCCGCCCAACGAAAATGCAATATAATTTGACTAACGAAATAAAAAATAACGCGCATTCGCGTACTCATTTCTTTTACGCGGTAATGTTAGAAATATTTTACGTTTTATTACGGTACAAAATATTCCTATATAAATTTGTGAGCCATGAAGTGGAGTCAATTTAATTTTTAAAAGTAAAAGTTTATTTATTTATATTTATTTATTTGGAGTAGTATACACGAACAGAAAAGTCTATAGTAAAAATTACTATACTATTTTGTAACGCAGTATGTAATGTTCTAGACTTAAGTAGGTGCAGTAAATTTTACTATACCTTTTAGTAAATTTTTTATTTGTCGAGTGCGTCCCTGCTTTACAAAATAGTATAGTAATTTTTACTAGACTTTCCTCATCATGTATAATTAATACATTTGTACTATTTAAATGGCTTCAGGTATCGGTAGTTTTTACTTTTCTTATTTTTAAGAATACTAGTAAAGTTCCTTTCTTATTTATTCCGGGTTCATTTTTGAGATTAGAAATTTTGAATTTCAGCGCCATTCCAAAATATACGACGAATCAATCAATTTCACATTTTCGAGGCTTCACAACAACCGGTCGTCACTTTTTTAAAAGAAGGTCAAATGAAAAGTAACATTTTTTTATTAAAAAATTGATCCTTCATGACTGTAACGCACTAAGTACGTACTCTAATGAATATATCAATACCATAAACAAGCATAATTAATATTGCAAAAAATTAAGAGGGCCGTCAAAATTAAAGGACACCTCAGAATAGCGCATTTGCAAGGTAAACCTTCGCATTAACGAGCGACCCCAATTAAAACACTCCGTGCAGTTCCGTTGTACCGCCTACACAATGAGCTCGGAGAGCCGGTAAATTGTAATCCTCGCGAAACACTTTATTTTGAAAACAGCGATTAACCGTCGCAGGGGTGATAACGAGGCCGACGCTGGGTGCACTGGCGCGAGCCTCGCACCCATCATGGGCGAGGTCTCGCTTCTCCCACGGTACCCTCTCTCTTTCTCCGCTTAGCGATGGGCGCATGCCTTGGTGCACCTTTTATTGGCGGAAAAATCGGGCCGCGCTTATTGTTCGCGCGAGCGCGAGTAGATCGAGCGGAATGGGCGATTTTTATTTCGAGAAACCGGAAGCTAACGGTTTATGGAGCCTACACGGGCTCCTTTCATGCCTTTTGGCGATCGGCCGGGCAGCTTCTTTTGGGCAGTGACTGGCTAATGCCAAGGATTAGATTCTCCTTCGTTGATTCCGACGGATGTATGAGCCATCGAGTTTTCAGAAATACACACATTTTTGAAGTCATACATTTTTTTTTTGTTACTTTAAGAGATATTTTATGTACCTGTTTACATTGCATCTACGAATCAGAAATGTGCATAGTGATATATTTAAAGGAGTATATACAATTTTTTTTGTTATCTAATGTTCCGTATACATTTTGTATACTTGCTTTAGAAATAGAAGTTTAAAGTTAGTAACCACGTTGAATTTATTTTTACTCTGGTTAATATATTATAAATAAAAAAAAAGTTATATATAAATCGATGGTTTAGAATTGACGTAAGAATTCTTTTAAAATGAGAACTTTGAAACTCTGCGTTTAATCCAAGGTTACACCACGCGGAACGGCTGCTCGAAAAAAGGAACTTTATATATATGATTTCAATAAAGCGAGCACTATACAAAAGCAGAATTCTTCCGCTAAATTTCTCCCGAATTTATATCGCGACGAAATTCGGAATCAAACAAAATAAGCCAGTGCCGCACTTCCCATCGAGGCAAACAATTAAAACCGTCGGACGACACGTCGCGCCTGCGTTTATATATAAAATACTTACGCGGCTTTGAGCCCGCGATCTAGTCCCGTCTCTGAGAAATCCCGCAAAGAAAGGCACATACAGGTATATATATATATTATAAAGGTATACAGGTACATACAAGCGGGTCCGATCCGCCGATGCGAGATCGTGCGAGGAAAGATTAAGCGAAGGGGAGGCATTGGTTTCATGGGCTCCGGGGGTATTGTCGATGATCGAGGGGCAAAAGGTGGGAGAGGCAATTTCCAGCGCGAGGGGGTTGCTACAGGCGCGCCCGCGCATTAGCGGCTTCAGCGCCCGGCTGAATGCCCAGTTGCCTCCTAATGGTCTTAATCAAGTGTGTACGCCGGGCGCATTGAATTAGCAGCGAGGATCATAATAACACTAATTTTTAAGCATAACCGTACACTCAGATTAACAACGTGTGAATCGTCCTGTTCTCAAAGAGCGACCTATAAGAGTTTATGGACTATGTGCGTGTGTATATATATATACATGGCAGAGAGTCGAGAGCACCTTGCGAGGAGGTGCGAGAAGGTGGAGCGTATGGAAGGCGATTTTTTTTTTATTCTTTGAGAACAAAGAAACTTTTTGTAAAAACATTTTTATTGGGCGGAACTACGTCAACAGTCGACTTAGCGTGTATTTACTATATGGAAGTCCCTAGTATTTTTCATATAGCAAAAAATTTTTTTTTTTTTAATTGATTTCATTATATTTGCAATTATATTTTAATTGTATTTTTAGTACTTCTCGTCATCCAAGAATTGCAATGACAAAAAATCTCAATTATAACTGTGTATACAAAATATTATACTTTTCTGCTAAAATTAATTAAACGATCGCAGCACATATTTATGAAAAAAATTGATAATAAACATACATACGATATAAATTAAAAAAAATGATGTATGACTTTTATCTACAATTCAGTGACTCGCAATCACTATAACACTTTTAGCAAGTAATTATATTTAAATAATAATAAAAATGAATATAGTAATAAAAATGGAAAAATATATAATGATTTTGATAAATGCGTAAATTTGCAGAGAGAACGTCCAACGAATTTTGCTCGGCATCGCGCTCATTCATTACCGCTCCATTTATTTCTTTACCGCGCGATAAACTTCATAATTTGACACATTCAAAGGGTAAAGCTCCGCGTCCTTTCTGACGGCTGACCAAAGCAACGCTAAATCGCCGGCCGACCAAGCCGACCGTTCGATCATTATATTTTCCTCTCGAAATATTGTGGTTAACCGAATTATTGATAAACGGTAAGTGAACACCGCTTACACGACCGCACGAATTTAACCGGACAATTTCCCCGAAGCCCCTTTATGAATTTTCGATTGAACTCAATTACGCGCCAAACCTCATTTGCAAATAAACAAACGGGAGCGGCGAACGTCGAACCCGCCAAAAACGCATAATACACGCGACAAAAAAGAAAGGAGCGCATTACCGTTCGCCTGCATTTAGTCGCCACTGTAGAGGATAACAACCAAATCGGCGCCAAAAAAAAAAAAAGACGCGACTGTTTTCGAGGCGAAAGTGGCGAAGCTCGAAGTGAACGAGGGTGGCGGAGGATCGGCTTAATTGTCACTATTACCGCGATCGCGCGCTATGATTATGCGCGTTTAGCGCGCGCGGAGCTTCCATTACGGGAAATTCGCGTGTGAGAAAGGCGCGCGAGGGATGCAGGAAAAGAAGGGGCTAAACGGAGAGAAAAAAGGTGATTAGCAGGCAAGGAGTAAAAAGAGAAAAGGAATTGCTCCGGTGAGAGCGAGAGAGAAACGGAGCGCGCCCGATTCAGTCATGCGGATGCACTAATTGGTGTCATTCAGAGTGTGATTATGGCGCTGATTCCCAAGGCGAAGGAAATCTTTTCAGCCGGCATTTGCCACTTGCTGCGCGCGCCTCTAGCTCGCCCTGAAATAAGGGCAAATACTGAGAGCCAGCGCTAATGTATGTGTGTGTGTGCATACGCTCCTATATATGTATACAAATACAACCATCTATGTATGTATATGTGTGTATATATATTAGTGTATGAATGTATGTGTTTATCAATGTGAATGTGCACATGTGCATGAGTAGAATATAGAGAACAGAAAGGGATAGCCGAGACCGCAAAGCACTCGCATGATAATTTCGCGCCAGAGTTACTTTTATTCGGTTATCACGGCGTACTGCACTCTTATTGGTGAGTATTCGACTGCTTCATCAGGCTGGGGTAATTTCATTCTGTACACTCGGCGACTGAGAAAATATTTCTTTTTTATTAGTTCACTCTCTAAATTTCACGCAGTGAAATTTTCACTAATTAAAATTTAAACAGTGATTATCGTATTCACTGATTAAATAGTAAAATTTTACTGATTTAAATGGCGAATTTTTTTTCACTGAATGAAAAATTAAAGATTCATTTCTTTAAATGGTGATTGTCGTTTTTACTAATTAAACAGTGATATTTTACTTATTATGCCTTTGATGAATATTCACTTGAAAATAGTGATCTAATCCTCATTAACAGAAATAGTGGATATTCTCTTGTTGAGCGTATATATAAAATAGAATTTAGAGAATTTATTTTTCTTATTTATTTTAATAATTGTATTCATAATAAAAATTGTTTCTTCTTTACACAATTGCTGTAACAACTAAAATATGTTCAAGTAAGAAATTTAAAGTCATTAATAACGACAATGAAAATGAAAATTTTCAAATTCAAATAAAAGTTAAAGGGTCTCAATCAACGCCGCACAATTATACAAAGCGCATCGTGAAATATTCCTCATTTCTTAAACAGCTCAACAAACGCGACTCCAATAATCCAGCCGAGCCGACAAATAAGCCTTAAAAATTAATATCAAGCAATCGAGTCTCTCGAATCTCAATCCAGCTCGAATATAGTTTCCATCAATTATACCATTCTCAGGCATCGGGAAATTACTTTCAATCAGACCAATATAAATCGGAGGCGGTGAAAAAGAAAAAAGAAAGAGCGATACGCCGGGGCGCCCGAGCGAACATAAAGGAGAACAAAAGACGAGGAGAGAGAAAGATGAAAAGAGAGAAACGGAGAAGAAAAAAGAACGAAGTGCTTGGTCGCATTCGCGCAGCTCTGAAAAAAGAGAGAACCAACGGGGAGGGGGTCGCACGAAGTAAAGGAGGCACGAGTCGCGAGGCGAGATACCGAGAGAAAGGGACGGAGAGAGAGAAGTGCAAGTATGAAGTGAGCATATTACTATTGAGAATAAGTACCTGGCTTCGAGATTGAGGGGGAGGGCGGGGGTGGCGGCGGTAACGGGCGCAAATGGGGTGGCACAATGGGCACTAATGGATCTCGAGCCGCCGCGAGAGGCGCTGCTTTTAATCTAATTGTCCTTCGTAGCCGGCGCGAGCGACGATCCAGCTCCACGGCGCGGCTCTCTCTCAACCTTCCTTCCGGAACTCGAGGCACTACCGCAAGCCCCGTCTTTCCATAATCCCCCGACTATTTGTCGCGCCGCATAAAACCTTCCGACGCTTGCTAATAAACCACTTTGTTTATTTAAAAAAAAAAATTTTTGTTAAGGATGCGAAACGTTTTGTTTATTTACGCTCTAAATGTTAAAATGTACGCTGAAAGAAAAACTTAACAAAAATTCAATATTTTGATTAGGAAAGGAGTGACAGTCTTGACGAGCAAGAAATGTTATTATCGAAAATAACAATTATTAGTACTCAAAATAGCAATTTTTAAAATTTCAGGTAATAAAAATTACTATTTTTCATATAAAAAATTCTTAATTGATAAGACTGTCACTTCTTTCCTAAACACAATCGCAGTTTTTGTAAAGTTTTTTTTCTTAGTGTGAAATTCACAAGGAGAATGTAAAATTAACACGGAAAATGTGAAATTCACATGAAAAATGTGTATAGTGACATTTATGTGAATACTATAAATGTGAATAATGACATACCTATGTAAATAAATAAAAAACGGCTTTTCACTTATTAAATGTTACTATTCACATTTTCAGATTTAGAGAGTAAACAGGAAAGTTTTTTTTTGTTACGTACACTCTAAACCGTAAAAAGTAAAATCCGAACAAATTTTCAGCAAAACGGCAATGTTTTACTGTACAATGTTTAGTTTATAAAGAGTAAAACACACGTTTTGACCATAATATACTTTTTTTACCTTTTACCATAATATAATTTACTCTATACAGTAAATTTTGACATCGATTTAATAAATTTTACTGGACAGTAGTGAAAATAATCAAATTCTACTGTAAAGTATAGTAAATTTTATCTAAGAGTCCAGTACGTGTTCACGTTCCTATCCCAGACAGCAATTTTTACAATACTTTTTTTCCATACATTAAACTTGTATATAAGTGTAATTTATTAATCACCCGATCGATCGTTATTAACTACAGACGAAACTGTAAAATATTTTTAATAACTTTTTTTATTTTAAATTTGCTGAGTTGCATACAACGACATTAAATTCATGCACTATAACAAACGTACCGAACTTAAAAAAAAGGTATACTTAAAAAACATATACTTAAAAAAAATGTATACTAAAAGCTGACCAGGTGATAAGAAATGTTATAATCTGCTGGATGAAGCGGCGGAAGTATAGGCGATAAAAATACATTTTATTATATCGATAAGTTAATTCGAAACACGTGGCAATAAATCCAAATTCATTATCGTCCGAGCCCATTTGCCTCGCTAATGCGCGGTGTACCCTAAAAAGCCCCGGAGGGACGCTTGTACAAGACACGCGCGAGGCTATAGCCGCGCAGGTGACAGCAAAATAACAGATGCGACGACCAGCAATAATTGTGCGCCAATGACATATAATGACGCCTTTTCTTTTGTCCCCCTTTTTTTTTTCATCGTGGCCAGCGTGCCTCGCTCACGACCGAGCGCGGATGAATTTCTAATAAACTGCCGGCACCTTGTAATTGCCGATGTGCGTGTCGCCGCGGCGCCACCGGAAGCCGCGAGCTCCGCGTATTAACCGGCATAGGCTCCCACGACTTGAGCGGATATTCGCGCAATCATCGCAGCCCCTGTGCTCGTCGCTTAAACGATCAAACCTATTAATATTAGCTCGAGGAACAATAATAGAATTGACGTGATTCCTTTCATCCTTCCTGGCCGCCAGGGCAATTTAATGTACATCATCGATTATTTTTTTATGTTTTACAAGCGATGGGTGTGCATATTATTATGCGTTTAATGATTTTAGTTGATTTAATTCTTTTTTTTTAACACTTGAGGGTATAAAAATTTCTACGATTGGGTAGAGTGTTTTGTAAAATTCCCTCGTGTAAAACTTCGTAAATATTCATTCCAATATACTTTATGTACTTTTATTTTCAATTATAAAAAAAAGATGGGTGATATGTGTACGTGTATAAGTTCGATAATTTTAGTTGATTTAATTCTTCTTTTTAACACTTGCGGGATTTTTATTAAACAAAAATGTCTACGATTGGGTAGAGTGTAACGTATTAAGATTTTTGTCAAATCCCCTCGTGTAAAACTTCGTAAATGTTCATTCCAATATACTTTACGTACTTTTATTTTCAATTATAAAAAAAAGATGGGTGATATGTGTACGTGTATAAGTTCGATGCTTTTAGTTGATTTAATTCTTCTTTTTTTTAACACTTGTGGAATTTTCATTAAACAAAAATTTCTACTGAGGTCTGACTGAGTATAGAGTTAAACATATTAAAATTTCTGCATAAAATGAAGTTAATTACTCGTGCAAATATTAATTTCTTTTACTTTTAGTCATATAAAAAGAACGCACAAGTTAAATGTGTTCCGAAAAAAGGAGCTTGTAATTTAAAAAACTGCTTAAAAAATCTCGATATAATTACATTTTCTTCAAATTTTACCGTTATTAATTTATTTGCCAGGAAAAAAAGTTCAGGCAAGGGTAGAAACTAAAATCGAGGAAAAAATACAAATCTAAAGCCTCGATAGAATTAATCTTGGCAACAGAACAACAGAACACTGATGAACCATAAACAAAGCCAAAAATAAAGAATAGCACACGCGACCCGCTTATTATTCGAGTCTGTCGGTGCTCGTAAGTTCACCTCGTGGGAACGACCGGTCCCTTTTACAGAAAGCCAGAAATCAGGAAGCGACAGACCGGAATTCTTCCCTGATTTATTAACCCTTCCCCCGCGACCAACCGACGATTCTCAGCCTGTAAAAACAAGACCCGCCGAGAAAAACATAGTCCTCCTCCTTATAATGTTTTCAACGTCAATAAAAGCTCCGACGTGCGTCATTGTAAAATCAATCGGAGGCGCGTTCGTGCGGCAAAATAATTAAGGGCTAATCGCCTGTGACCAGAGATAGCACTAAGGGCTGCATACAATTGGCACGAGAGTGAAAAATTCGACCCTATTAACCGTTTAAAACGACGATGCTGAAAAAAGACATTAATTTTTTTTTTAAATCAGAATCGCATGTAGCAATAACAATTCTCACAACAATTCAACAATGACTAGCAATTAATGCGAAATGTTTTTTACGTTAAAAAAAAAAGGAGGAAAATAATTATAATAGCTGATGGAGTATCAGCAAAGTGAAATTAAACAAGTGAATTTCCTTTTGTTTTGTTTAATTGTCAGAGATAAGGCATCGAAATTTACGACTCGGCGTTTCTTTAAAAATTGGTGTAATGATAATTACCTCGGGGTGTCACCAGGACACGTCACTAATTATCGGCAACCTTCATAGGACTCGTCCTCCGCGAACGGAGCAATTATTATTGTCCGCGATCGATGCTTACATATTCGGTAATAAACGGCGCGAGCAGGGAATGAACGGGTGATTGATCGTCGGGAGTAAAGAAATCGTCGGGGTGGTTGATAAAGCAAAACACACGCTTTTTGATTAATAATATTTTTCAGTGTATTTTTTCCATTTAACGCAGCAGAAGGAATTACCTACATATTTACACACACATACATGACACGATAATATCGTACAACGTTATTATCTTACAAAATCGGAATTTATTATTTTTTTTATTTATTTTTATTTTTCGCGTCGAGCGCTTCGTCGTTTGTGCCTATAATAATCATCGCTAATAATGACCGACGACTCGGTATCGCTACTTAAGTGCTAAGAAAGACTTTTTACAAGATTTATATATAGATACAACGTTTTCGTTCATTTTTGTTGCTTTTCTCTTTTCATTTCAACTAAGCGTGGGGATTTTCGTCGTGAATCCCCCTTTTAACAATTACGCAACACAATTTTACGAGTGAGATTGCAAAAATCGATTTTTATGTAAATAAAAGCGTTTGTTTTTTAGAGCAATTCTTTAACGTTGGATTTAACTCGATAATCCAAGTCGATGAAGAAATTATTGTGTAAACGATTTTGTTCTGTGAAAGATGTTTTAAAAAAATATATCCAAAGCAAGTAAATTTCATTAAAATAACAAAATATATGCTGTGCAAACAACAAAATGATCCTAATAAAAATAACAACACATTTATAACAAATTTTCTATTTTAATTATAAAAAAAAATATGAACATTAAATTTCCTTTTTTCATTGACTTGCTTCACAAAATATATATTAAACTTATAAAAAAAAATCGAATCTAAAAAAATCGCTTCAATCATAATCTCGAACGCGCTCTCAAATAAATAAAATGTGGTCGCATATATATTAATATTTATATATATATATATATCAATAATTTAATATAGTCTCTGGATTTTTAAGAGAAAGTATTATCGTACGATAATAGAAAGGTTTGTTTTATTCTCATTTTAAAATGTTTCTGGATTACCTAAATGTCCATTAAATTTGACTTGTTCACTGCCATTAAAAAAAATCCTCTAGTTGCTTATTTGTCCTTACATATTACTGCGATGAAGATTCATAGAGAAAAAATGTTTTTTTATATTTTTCGTCTTTCAAATCAATCGTTTCGTATCGCGTCTACCGATGGCAATAAGCTAATCCTCTTTATCCCGGTAATCGTAATATTCGAAAAAAGATTTAGCTCCACTATCAGCGAACGAATCTCCTTCTAAAATTTTAAATGCATATTACTTCTTGGTAAGACTTCTATGTATTTTAAAGAATACCGATAATATAACTTGAATATATTGAAATTGTGATTCGATTAAAAATTTATGTACAGAAATATATTGTCTATTCCTCTTCACACTAATAAATAATCCTGGTGTTCGTAGTACCTAAATTTAACCCTTCGACATTGCAACTCATACCAATCTACTTCGTACAGCAACAAAAATTCTATTATTGTCGCTCATATTCCCCAACAAAAAAAAACTACCAAACATACAAAAAAAAAAAAAAAAAAGAGCATCCCCTTCGCAGGTGCATCCTACAATGTCAGAGGGTTAAACCGAACATAAAACAGAACGTAATCTATATCGTACGTTATTGTCCGCCCGTCACTCGGCAAGGAGTCCCGTCCATAATACTCGAGTCACGCCATCACTCACAAAAAAAAATAAATAAAAAAAACAGTCGAGGCTCCCGGCGAATGCCCATCGTCCACTCGCACCTTTTTTCCTTTTCTCAATCTTTAATTCTCTCCCTTGCGCATGACCTCCTCGGCCTTGACCCTGAGGAGCTCGGCGCTGTGCCGCCTCATCTCCTCCTCGTCGGAGTTGGAGTCATCCTCGGATCGGTGCCTCTTCTTGCTGCTGAGGTTCTGGGGCAGACTCTGGGGGGGCACGGCCAGACTGACCGGCGGGGGTGGCGGCGCCTGCTGCTGCTGGCGGTCGAGGGCGGCGGCGACGGCGGCCGCGTGGGGGTTCAAGGGTGACTGGCCGCCCAGGCCGACCATCGGCAGGCCCAGGCCCGCCAGATTCTGCGGCAGGGGCAGTCCGATGTACTGCGAGAGGATGGCGTGGAGGGGCGGCGGCAACTTCGGCGCGCTCGCCGGCCACGGCGGAGGGAACACCGGAGGCATGAACCAGGGGAAACCCGCCGGGGCGCCGTGGCCACCGCCGCCGTCCGCACCGCCGCTTTGCAGCAAGTGTGCGTGTAGCGATAACTCCTTCACACCTGGAAACACGAAAAAACAAATTTTTTTTGGACGTTAGACAAGGTTGCGATTTTTTTTTCACGAGGGTTGCTGTGCTTTCGTGGTTTATTAAGGTGTTGTTATTTTTGATTCTTGTGGAGTAATTTTTTGTATGTAGAATTTATACTGAATTATATAATGAATTATATAATGAAAGAAATAGAATTTATCATGAATTTTTAAGCATACACTCGCTAGGCTGCTTACACGGAGAGAAATGTTCTAGTGAAAATGACTATACTGTTTTGTAAAGCAAGGACAGACTCGACAAATGACAAATTTTATTAGAAAATAGAGTAAAATTCTTGATTTGTCGCGGCTTTTCTTACGTTACAAAATTGTATTAGTAATTTTTGCAAGAACTTTTTCTCTCCGTGTAAAAAAAATTATGTAAATTATAAAAAGTGATTATATCGTCGGTCTGGAGCAAAAAGGTGTCATCTCGGAGTTCGATTGGAATTCGGAGATGAGCCCTTTTTGCTCCCGACCTACAATATGATATTTAATAAAAAGTATAATTAATTATTTTATTTAGTTTATCGCGTCTTTTTGACATACACATATTACCTTTGATTGTAAATTAGGCTGTATTTAATTCGCTTAGAACATGCAAAGTCAAATATTTTTCTGATGAACATTATACAACGTTGTAAAAGTATTTTTTAAATAAAGCGACAGTATAAATTATTGCGGTGACAGGAAAAAGAAAGAAAAGAAAAAAATTTGATCGGACGTACTTAACAATTAAGTTTGATCATGCGATCTCTGGTACTAATCGATAAAAAAGAATCTTTCTAGGGTATGCACGGAATAAATTTGTCATCAATAAAAAATGCTCGGCTCGCCGCACGTGAGACAAGTTTTTTCGCTCGCTTAATTACGTTACGGACAGTGTATTAGGCGCAGTACAATGCGATGTGCGCCCGACGATAAGACCGAACATGTGCGCATTAATTGCAGTACCGCATGACAAATGAATAATTTTAGATTTTACCGGAAGCCTTTTCATAGCCGCGCTATCAATTTTGCCCTTTGTCGCGCGAGCCCCGGCCGTATGTGACCGTAAAGGCGAGCAATAGCCTCGATACAATAGCGCCGATTTTACGTAATTACTTTTACGCAAATAATACATACTCAACAATGATTGTCCACGCCTTTCGTGCGAGACCCTGTATTTGGCCTGATTAACGGTGGGGGTTGTATGTTTTTATACATATACATATAAACTGTCGCGCGAGGCGTGTGCATTGATTTTGGCAATTACTAAACTTCAGGTTTGAAACTATGTAATGAATGTTTCTAATTTCAATTATAATATTTTGTTCAATAACGCGGAAATATAGGCATACAATGAAGTTACAAAGTTTATGCGCAAAATTTAAGTCAATTTAATCGTTTAATTAAAATAGCGTATTATAGTCAAATAATTTATATACTTTCCATTTTAAGACGAATCAGTGAAAATTTACTAAAATTAGTGATAATTGCTGTACTAATCAATACATAACAGATGTCTTTCCACTAATTTTAGTGATAATTTACTAATTTATTTAATTTAACACAGTAATTATTTTATTGGTTCAACTTCAGGTAGTTCTTGAAACAACCATGAAAACGTTTATAGTTAATTTGCCAAAATAATTACGATAATTGTATGTTTAGAGAAAAACGTGAAATAATCGAACAATTCTACCTCACATGTATTATCTCATTTACCCGAGCAATCCTTTCGTAAATTTCGTAATTCGTAAGCCATAAAAAAAAAGAAAGAAGAAAAAATACGCCACCAGATCTAATATTCGACGATTGAGGGGCTCATAAATTACAATGTAACGTCCGCAACAAAGTATCCGCACGAAAAATAAAACTTTCTCCCGTCCACCCTACAACTCCGTAACAAAAAAAGGACAAAAAGTAGCCGAAAACAAGACAAAAATTAGCTGTTTAACGTTCGACCTAATGAAACATGCACGACCGCGAGCCTTTTACCGACCGACCACTGCCTCATCCGCAATACAAAAAAAGACGCGGATTAGCTGGGGGTAGGCCGCTTGTCACGGCGCCAGTGAAATTAGGCGTAATTGCGGCGGATCTTATCGACCCTCCGCTCCGGATAAGAATCGCCGCGCGTCTTCCCTCGGCAAGTGTGTTGTTCCCTTTTCTCTCTCTCTCTCTCTCTCTTATTATACTCGCGCGTGTATCGCGATCAGCCGGCCCTAATAATTCCTCGAGCCCGATGATGAATTTTTCAATTGAGGAATCGAGCGCGTTATTGTTGTCCTCTGTGTACTTTTTTTTTTATATACTTATTTTATATACTTATTTACTTTTAGCGGCGAGTTTATCGGCGATCTGGCGGACGAAAAATCGAATTAAGGAAATTAGCCGCGGACGAATCATTATGGAATTTCCCATGTGGGTGCCGATATCGCGGGCCTCGATCGGAGTGTAATTTGTCCGGGCTTATTTATTGTGATTACGGTGAATACATTGTAATTCGTGCGCGGAGGCGTGGTTCGGTCTATTTTGCGCGGCGGGCGAAATTTTGATTACACATACGCCCGGCATTCGTTATTTTCCATTGAGCGCTGATTTATGGGTCTCGAACGTTTCGAATTTTCATTACAATGAGATCCGCGAAATTCGACCTTTGCAATGATAAAAAAAGGTTTAGATCCATCTAAATTTATCCTTAATACAAAATCTATATAATTTAGTTTTCATTAAATTGTCGAAGTATACTTGTCTAGATGTTTTAGAAAATGTTGTTATCTACAAAAGTTGTTTAATTACTTAATTATTTTTTTTAATGACAAATGGACTTCAAAATTTTGTGAATTTAATCAGAGTACAAAATTGTATTAATTCAGTGTGCAGATAAGTAGCCAAGTGTAAATCAATAAAATAATTTTGTAAGGAGGATTTAAAAAAGGAGGATTTTTTTCTTTCAGCGATATCACAATAAAAATGTTTCAGAAAATTTGAATCGATGACTGAAGATGCAACGAATTGCCTGAGGTACAATATTACCTGCGCGCGTGAAATTGTCTGGGTTATAGGTATACATATGTGCGTGCACATACATCAAGCGGAGGAATACATTTAATCGCTCGTGTGTACGTAAAATTTAGGTCCTAAATCAATATTGAAAGGCGAATAGAGATAATCTCTTTTCCGATTGAGCGTCTTTTTTTAACAGTAATGTTTTGTAAAGAATAATACCTTTTATCGCGATACACCGTCACCTGCGTGCGCATTAAATCCTCATGTATTAATTTTGTTTATCAAACGTTACGAAGCCTACGCTTTGATTAATGACAAATAATTTCACTTCCAAATTTATCGTCGGTATCATATTGATACACACGAGTGCTGCGGGCGAGTAAATAAACAAAATTGTGCTAATACTTATTTGTTGTTCTAATTTTTCCGAGTTAAATGTACGAACGTGAAAAGGCAGCAAGCACGAGGGTGCACAATGAGTAATTAGCGCAGCCGAGTGTCTATATATCGATCTTACAAAAAACTTAGCGAATAAAAGCGAGGGGGGCTAAAAATGTGTGTCGAGTCGGATTAAAAAAGATCTTAACTACTTACCGTTTGGCTCGACGTGCATAAAGCTTGTATCCCTGCCTAAAGCCTTCTCCCTCTTGCGCCACTTTGCTCGGCGATTTTGAAACCACACCTAGAAACCAAACAAAAGCTCGTAATTATTTCGCGAAATGTTTTAATAAATTAATGCAAAAATATACAATGATTGATTGCGAAGTCAAAAAATTCTGGTTGATGGCCTTTTTTTTGTTGTCAAACAAAATTAAAAAAAAAATTGTTTACAAGAAAAAAAGATTATTGCGACTTTAGCGATTGCTGATTGCAGTTTTACAGCGGAATACGCATTTTTTCATCGATCTAGTCGGTTTAATATTTTTACTTCGGAGTACACAGTAGACGAAGCTGCTTATCTCAATAGTTTTCAAGCACATCTACAGCGTCGGTGCTCGAGATAAATTAATTATTATTTATTTATTTTTTTTTTGCTTTCCTTCCCATAGAATATGTGACAAAGCAAGTTTATATTCATTACCATTAAGTTGAGATTCAAGATAGCACAAATGCATGTTGAATAATAAACACAAGTCACATAAAAAAATATATATATTCTCGTAATATTTACTTCTGTACTTAGTGTCGTACTCTTAAATATTTCCCTCAAAAATCAATCGAGAAAATTCAATGTCACCTCCGAAAATTACAATGCGAAATCAATACACGAAATTGAGCAACTCAAGTCGAGGCAGAGGCTCGAGCCGCGCGCATCGCGCACAGCGGTTGAAGGGGTAGGAAAGGGCAATCGGATTGAATGCAGCTCGGCAGTGCGGCGCGCGAATTAAAGCAGTCAGCGTCTGGAAAGGGCCGGTGGTACGCGCGACGCGGCCAAATTCAATTGCTTAATTGCTGTTAATTATTTAAGCGCTTCTGAATGGCCCAGCCACGCGCTCTCCGTCTCTTTCGCTCGCTCGGCGACGATTAAGTCGTCGCCGGCGTCCGTTCGACGGTGCATGCAGCCAACTCTCTGGGCAATCATCGCTTCGTCGATTTTCCAAATCGACATTTTATATTAACGCGGATGACACTATATTTATATTTAGTTTATTTATTTTACTTTTTTTTTTATCAGGAGTAGAATGCATTGCTTTAAGAGCTTCTAGAGTAGTAATCCTGCTGAGGAAAACGAATTCCTGTGTGCAGGTTTGGAGTTCATGTAGATAATTTTATTACTGTTATAACGTAAAAACTAATGGATGTATATAACAAAAAAAAATGTCATTTTATGTAGAGCTAGAGAATTAAAGTGAACGAGTAAATTAATTAGCCTTCCCATTGATCATCCGATTAAATCGTCTTTTATATAGATGTATATACCTAATGCGTATACACTTCAAGTAATTACGATATGTATACTCTCGATTGCATGCAAATAGTATATTAGATAAGCAGATTTCATCTTCCGAGAAATTGAATCTAAAAATCTAATCTGACTGTTAGTGCTTCCTTCTATGAATTTTAGAATCCATAATTTACGCTGCTTACCTGCTCTCTAAAGTTAAATTAGTGAAAAAACACTAATTCATAGTGACTATGCACTAATTTGATAAGTGAAAATTGCTCCATTAGTAGAAATCTACTATTTGAAATAGTGAATAAAATGTACTAATTGAAATAGTAAATATATGCAATATTAAATATAGTGAAAATTACTAAAAAAATAGTGAAATTAATTTTTTTTATTGGGGAATTCACTATTTCAATTAGTGAAAATCACAAAATATTTTTTTTACTTTATGTTCATTTCCCACTAATTCAAAATTGTTTTTTGCTAATTAAATAGTAGAACACTTTTTTACTATTTCAATTAGTAAAATTATACTACATGATAGAGGGTTTTACTAATTAGTTAGTGGAAAATTTGATCACTAAAAAGATTAATGGAATTTCCACTAATTCAATTTTAGAGAGTATACACCGAACAAAAAAAAAGAAGGTTCTACTTTTTACACAGTAGATTTAAATGTAATAATTATCATTAAAAGTTAATTTAACTTTCCGATTTCTCAGTAGAATCTGCTTTACAAAAATGCCAAATCGGCTTTTCTGTAAAGCAAAATTTACTTAAATCTGCCTTATAGAACTGCCAAATCTACTTCTCTTTAGAGTGAGATCAATTTTAAGAAATGTTGATTTTATTTGTTTTGCAAATCAGTTTCTACTTTTCCTAATCTAGTAGACATTAATATTGCGAAACAGTAAGAAATACTTTTTTTTTTATTTCTGCGTAGCCTATGGTGGAATACGAGGAAGAAGCAATGCATACCTCATGGAGGATTCGTCATAAGCACCCCCGACTCCTAAGAGCCATCGGGTGAGGCCGGATGATGCTCTCCCGGCTCTCGAGCTCACCCAGCTGGGCCCAACAAAAGCTCACCCCTGCCTTCTCTCTCCCCCCCCCTCTCTCTCTCTCTGCATCCCTCTTTCTGTCTCTCTCCCTCGCTCGGCTGCTCCCGCACACTCGACGCTGATTAAGCTAATTGTTAACAATTATCCTGATTTCCTCCGAATGCCCGTCCCTTGTTCCCTCCCTTCCACGGGCCTCTCGCAACGTTTAACGCGCTTGCGATCCGCATCGAACCCACGCGCGCAATCCTATTGTCCGCGAGAAATCTCCGCGATAGCTGCCTTTCATCGGTCCACTCCCATCCCCGCGCAGTTAAAGCCGCCGCCTCCGTTCGCTTCCTTTCCCTTATTGGCACGTGATTCGCGTAGGTCGAAAGTTTTCCGAGGGCGCGAGGACGCGCGTGGCTTCTGTGTTGGGGGTGGGGGGTGGGGTGATCGAGGGGAGGTACAGGGAGCGGTTTGCTCAGAGGCTTCGCAGATCGAGAATAACGAGCCGCGTGTAAAGAGTTTACTTGGACTGACGTATTTAACTTTGATCGAGTAATCTTCTTATTTCCGATCACATTATAAAACGACGGTGCCGGCTCAGCTTTTTTTTTCTAAAGAGCGAATCAGTTAAAGTACCTGTGGTAAGCATTTCATTTAAAATTGAGTATAACGTAATCGTTTGTTATGACAGATGTAATATAAAAAAAAATTTTTTTAAATTCTTAATTTGCTAATTTAGTCGTTTCTATTCTACGTTTGATAATGTAATATTATATATAATGACGATTTTAATTCGATCTTGTTAATGAAAAATTACTAAATTTCAACTATAATTATTCAAACATATACAAGAAAAAGTAGCCTAGCGTAATTATTAAAATGTTCAACAAAAAAAAGGCTTAATTCATTAGTTAATAGTGTACTAAATAAAAAGTCCAGACTAATTAATTAAATGTACAAAAAAATCTTAATTCATTACTTTTAAACTTTTTTTGTATGCATAAGATATAAAAAGTCTGGAGTAATTATTTAAAGGGAAAAATGAAACGGGGTACTTAATATATAAAATCGTATCGCTTCGTACCAGCCGTCACTTCAGCATCCCAGCACCCCCAGGTATCTTTTCTGGTCCCGAGCTCCCAGCGGCGGCGGCGGCGGCAGTGTCGATCGATTTAACGCCCGATTAATTGACCCACTCGATTCGTGCTCGTCCCTTTGGGGCCGTCGCTTTATGCGCGGGCTATTAGACGTCGAGGGGTAGGGGGACGAGCGGCCAGCCGGGCAAAGAACCCCGTAAGTCCTTTTTTTTGCCCATTGACCGAACGAGTCCTCGCTGTACAATGTACCCCCCCCCCCTGCTTGCAAATCTCCGTCTCACTCGCTCCCACGAGCATAAACGCGTGAATACGCGTTTGGGTATAAAGTGTGTGCGGCTCGCATGTAAGTCGATTGCTTTTGTGCTCTTTGAAGTGAACGAGGCGAGTTCGCCTCCCCGCGACGATTATCAAATTGTGAATGTTTCTCCTCGAGTGTACACACACGCGTGGGGCTCTCGAGGGGCTCGGGCTTTTCGGCAGATGTGGCCAGGAGACGATGTCAATTTGCGAGATTGGATTTTCAAATCTTTCGCGGATTTCGCCGCGGTGGAGGGTGCGCAATTTTCCAGGGATTCCCGTTTCGTGGCGCTGATTTTATACGGCTTGTAACGAGGGACTTTGGCGAATTTAAAATGAGCACTTTGGCCACGTTTCGTCGTGCGCGTCGTTAGAAGTCATTATCTTCTTTTAATTGAATGAATTTTATGGTAAAATGAATACTTCAGTTTTTTTTTGATTATTCACTTGTACGAAAAAAAACTGTTCATATTCGGTGAGGTCCTTTATAGAATCTTTATATACAGATTCATTGATTTTTACGAGTGCGATAAAATCAAGATTTTTAAATTATCACTGATTATAAGACGTATATGAAAAAAACCGTTGTTAATATTTTTTTGATTATTTTATTTTATACTAATTTATAATATACAAAAAATTAATGAACTGCACTTTTGCTACATTCTATATACTGAGAAAAATATGTTAAGAAAAATTGTGTGATAAAGCGACCTACTAGTTCTTAGGAACAATTTTTACACTAAAACTTTTGTACTTTATACTAGTTATAAATAATTAACAAACAAAAAAAAATTAAAAATCATATAAATTTTACATACGTACACTGAGACAAAAAACTTAATAAAAATGGCTATAGTAGTTAAGAAAGGAATGACAATCTTAACAAGCGAGAATTTTCCGTATGAAAAATAGTAATTTTTAGATCGGAAATTGTAAAAATTACTATTATAATAATAAAAATTGCTATTTTGTGTATTACAAATTATCATTTTTCATACTAAAATATCTCGCTTATCAAGTCACTCCTTCCTAATCACAATATTAATTTCTATTAAGTTTTTTCTCTCAGTGTACAAATCAACTAGGCCGCTTCGTTAATAGAAAAAGAAATTCTAAACCTACTTTCCTCGGACTAAAAAAAGCTCGAACGATAAGAGTGACCAAAGCTAATGAACGAGTGCAAATGACATCCCGCGAAATCATCGTTTCCCCGCAATACACTCGACGCGTCGGCCTCGAGGATACACACATCAGAGAGTAGATGCGCCACCGGAAAGCCGTCCATTTGCGCCGGTCGCGAGCGATCGATCGCTCGCTCGCTCGGGCGCGCTAATGTCGCAAAAATGGGGTAATTTAGCGTCTGAAATTGGTAGGCAGGATTTCCTAGATTGAAATAAAGTGGCCGTGCCCGGGCGCGCCGGATCGTTTAGCGGTTTTGTCGAGCGACGGCCAATTGCCGGCATTGTCGCGGACGCGCTCGCCGGGCCGCCGCCACAATGGCACCCAATCGGAATGCTCTCCCCGTCTCTTTTACTCCCGCTCACCCTCCTCCGGCCGTCCACCCCCCATTCGTCCCTTTATACCCCGCGCGCGGCTCGCTTTAAAATTCGCTCTGGCTCGCACTTTTTTTACCGCCGGCCGCGACCCTCCGCAGCTTTATTTCGGCCACTCGCGCCGGCCGTCCTTCCGCGGAGGGGCAGTCGCCCGGCTAATCGAGTCAGCAATTTTCCAGCGATATAGAAAAGTATAGAAAAGGCTATTTGGCCATTGTCGGGCCCATTTCCCGCACGGCAAATGGCCTCTCTATTATGCGCGCGTAAACGACCCATCATCCCGCCCACGCGCTCGCTCCTCCGTCGATACCGTCCGGGCGCGTCGAAATTCCAGCGAGATTCTGTGTTTTCTCGATTTCGTTCTCCTTCTCTCTCATTTTTTTGCATCGCTCGTCCGATGCTTCTCCCGCGTCGGCAGCTCTCGCTTTATTTTATTTACCCGTAGTTTTTATTCGACAGAGTGGTATTTTTTTTTTCTCTTTCGCTATACGTCGACGAGGCGCGATATTCGCCATCGAGCGCGTGTCCACGCGGAGGCGCGCGTATTTGTACACACGGACGGTGGACGTTGATTAAAAAAAAAAGAGGATATTTTATTTCATTTTTTTTCCGTCGACGAGCGGGCGACGAGGGCAGGGGGTGGCGATTCATCGAAAATTTTTCCGCGCCCGTTTATAACGACGCGAGTGAAAGGATTAAATTGCAAACAACATCGGCGCCGGCGAACTTTTTACACAGAAATGTTATAAATCGCAAATGAAACGCGAGCGAATTTTATTTCGTCGCTGGGCGCGGCTGTGTGTTTCTTTTTTATTGGCGAGGGGGATGGGACGCTCGATTTTTTTTGCCGTGTATATACGCCCGCCGTTTTATTTGGTCGACGCTTTTTTTTTTTTAATGATAACGCGCGGCTTAGCGCGCTTTTATGCGGATGCCGAAACGGAATTATCGCTAATTGCAGAATCGCGGAAAATTAATATAAAGCGCTTTAATTGCGCGCGATGTTTCGGCGCGGAGAGGTTCGGAGTGGACGCCGAGTAAGGTTAACAATTTTTTTTTTTTAATTTCGACCGAACCGGAGTAGCGTTCGCCAGGTCCGAAAGAATCTTTCTTTTAGCGTCGGCGAATTTTAGTACGGAAAAAATTAAAACGATTTTTAATTTCATGAGCTCGTGCATTCGGCGTTTTATTTGAAATTCGCTGGAACCGGGATATTTTCTCTCCCTTTTTTTCCTAAATTTCATTTTTCGTACTCTCATAAATTCTTTGATTGCAATTTCAAATTTTCATTTAAAAAAATCTGCCCAATAGTTTCTCGGCTGGAAAATTAACAGAGATAAATATTTAAACTATCCCACGACTGCCGCAGGCGCGCCCTTCAATTTCTAGCTCTTCCAATTTCACCGCTGTCTAATCACCCCGGTAAAAGCTTAATTCGCTCGAAACAAAAAAAGGAGAGACAGAGAGGGTCCAGAGGAGGGGTTGTACACCGTGGAAAATGAGAAACAATAATTCCCCTGATTAAACGCGCTCTTCCGCCGGCGCACAATTCAGCGCGCGTCCGTAATTGAGACCTCCTCGACGAGGATCCGGCCGCGGGTGTGTATATAACAGCCGACGACTTTTTTTTTTGCGCCGAGCAATTTCACCTCCTCCTACTCCGTGAATTAAAAGCGCGCGCCGAGGGGTAGGTAAGTAAGTAAGTGCGCCGCCGCGTTTTTCCGCGATAATAACAAAGTGT
Source organism: Sycophila sp. Sp_5 (assembly GCA_018906775.1). NCBI lineage: Eukaryota > Metazoa > Arthropoda > Insecta > Hymenoptera > Eurytomidae > Sycophila > Sycophila sp. Sp_5. The sequence continues at coordinate 1,091,308 of JACCID010000004.1, forward strand.
TTGACGGGCGGAGAGGGGGGGGGGGCTGGGGGCAGCTCGCAATGATTAATCCGCTCAAGCGCGCCTGCAGCGAAATTACCGCCGAGGGAAAAAACGGATTGGCGAACAATGGGCCGTAATTAGTCGAGTGGCCGGCGACGTCGCCGCGGAGACGCGAGGAAAAAGGCACTCGGCCTGCGCCGGCCGAAAGGAAAAGCTCGGCGACTCGTGAGGTCGGGATCTTCGCTCGTTGGATCGTCGGCGAAAACTTTGCGTCGCTTTTTTTACTTTGTTAAATTTACTACCGTCTGGTGAATGTACAGGAGTCTGCGCTCTAATGGTACTTTGAGTGTTTTTTTTATCTCTTGATATTTTTGTGTATTTTATACATAATTGAAATTATTGTAAAATTTATTAAGATTTTATAATTTATAAAGTTAAAGTATAAACTGTGAACAATTAAAATCAAGTGGCTTTAATTAAACAACTATCAAGTATCATAAATCTCGTACGTAATAAAAAAAATAGTAGTAGTATCGGTCTAAACGGAGCTTGCAAGTGAGGCTTCCTAATTTTTCAATAGAGTATAATAAGTAGCTTTATAATAAATTTAAAAAAAAAATAAATGTAACCATCAACCAGTGTGCTCAAACAAAAAAGAGAATAAAAAAAAATTCATTAAAGTATACCTAATAAAATCTTATAATTTACCTGTACTCTGGCTTCTGAAAGCTCAAGTCTGATTGCAAGCTCCTCCCTGGTGAAAACATCGGGATACTGAGTCTTCTCGAATGCGCTTTCGAGCTGATGCAATTGAAAGGTTGTGAAGGTCGTCCTGGAGCGGCGTACTTTGCGCGGCCTATCGGACTCGCCCAGATCCAGTGGGTCGTTTAAACTGTCGCCTATCTGATGGTCGCCTAGAACGATTTCCGTATCCCCGCCTTCGACAAGTGTGTCGGTCGGTGTCGTCTGATCCACTGTTAACCAAACTGTTTTTTATTTCCAGTGCTCGATTTTGCACCATCAAGATATTACGATAACATTATGTGACATTTTCAAGAAGTTTGAACGATTTTTTTCGAAAATTATATAAATCGCGAACGAAAGGTGCTTCATTATTGTTGAAAAATGCGAAGCGTTAGTTCCGAAATTTTCAATTTAAACGCAGTAACGAAGTCCTTATCAAAAAGTCAAGAGAATTAAGTAAAAGTTAATGGAGCATTGTTAATTTTTTTTCTATTAAAAAAATAAAGCAGAGCAGAAAATATTGTTTCGCCAGGTGGACCGCGTGCAGCTGGCGCCAAAGACAAAAGTCGACGAGAAAATGCAAACGAATCGGCGGCGAAAAAAAAATTGTACAACACAGCTCGGTCGCTCCTCGAATTTTTCGCGTTATTATTATTTTTTTTAAGCCCGCGCGTACTCGATGCTCGGAGTCGGCCCGTCGATGACGTCTGATCGACGGATTTGCCAATTTTTAAGCCTGGCGTGCGCATTTTTTTGCCGCAGGCCCCACCTTCTCTGCGCTGCTTAGCGGCGATTAGCGCGAGCGCGCCAACTGCCGGGTATACGCTCGACTGCGACCGATAGGTCATGAAATTTTTTTCCGGAATTTGAGCGAAGCAATCGGGATGGACTGCATCGATGGTAGAACAGCACCGAAGTGCGCTGATTAATTGACTCTTCCATTTGCGCTTGCACCAGTGCCTATTTAATTAAAAATTTTCCGTTAATTCAGAAAATATCTTTTCTGTTTTTCCGGCACCAAAAAAGGAAATCCGTAAGATTCGAACTGTTGACAAATATCGGCTCAAAGAAAAAAGGCCGTCGGACTGATAACTTTTTCGTCTTCGCGTATATAAATCGCCTCAGCCTCGATAGCAATAGATGCATATATTCATATCCGTCGCAAAATCAGCCGGCGATTTGTTTTAAAGAATCGAGCGAAAAATATGTTTTTCCAATCGCACTTTATTTGCATCTTCTAAAACAAGCGAAAAACTCCCCCAATATCCTCCGGTGATGCTGCCACACCGGCGAAAAAGCAAAGCCAAATCAATATATCTCTAAACTCTCCGATTCCGACGGCACTGCTATTGCGCTTTTTCCGCCGGATTCTCTTCGAATATTCTTTATCAACTTTATCATGCGCGCGCGCGCCTGCCGAAAAAAATTCGTCGGACGAGCGGAAGAAGCGGCTCTCGAATGTAAAAAAAAATCAATCGAAACTGACAAACAAAGTATCGGCGAATGGCTCTAATGCGAAGCGAGCGGACCGATCGCTCGAGAATTCTTTTTTTTTTATATTTTTAAATCGCTTCGGATGGAAGAAGGGAAAAAGAGAGAGAAATGGGGGGAAGGTAGGGACTACGGCGTGGATGTGTCGGCAAATCTTTTTCTTTGGGTATGAGGAGGAGGTGGAGGAGGAGAGATGGTCCGAGAAAAATCCACTTCACCGAGTGCAGCTCGCCTCGAGAGCGACAAGTTTATCGAGGAAAGGCAATGAGTAAGGAGGTTTTACGATTGCCCTCCGTGTCGCATTAAATACTTTTGTACTTATGCGCTTACGCGGCGATTAAAGATATTTTCCTTGATCGACGCCGAATGAGATTTATTAAAAGGAAAATTGAAGTTTTTCTCTTGTCTTTTTAATTGTGGTCAAAACGACAGGCACACAAATCTTGGATTTTCAAGATGTAATCGTGCAATGCCTTTAATAAAAGAATTAATCTATCAAAAATTCGCGAGTAGATTTGTTTGTTTATGTATCAGAAATTTCGTTGGTCAGTACGTAATTTTATTTTTGTAATAAACACCGATTATTTTTTATAAAAAAAATGAATTTGATTTTTTCATAAAAATATACTTTTTGTATGAATAATAATCTTCATTTGTACATAAAATTAACTGCTCATTACTTGTATACTGTCTGTATACTTGAATACTGTCACAGAGTAAAACAATATGACGATCTCTCAAATTCTATCAAAATTTCATTCGGAAAATCAGAAAAAAATTCTTTCGAGAATCATACGTACAAGATTTAATTAAATTAAAAAAGAAAGATAATCATAATTTACAGAAATTATACATAATTAGCGTATTTTCTGAATCAAATGCGTCACTAAGGGAGAAAACGTTAAACATCTCATAATAAGATACTTCTCTCGCTAGGCGCATAATCCCTGGCTCTCTAATATCGGAAAATGGAAAATATTCCTTTGGAACACACGCGCTGAAAGGCAGGTAAAACAGAGACGGCAAGCTGGAAAAGGCAATGCTGAGCGAGTGGGAGATTGAAGGCAGTATCGAGAAAAAAAGCAGGCACGATAATTAGGACGGAGGATTTGCTTCTTTGCGACGAATTGTAATAACCGAGAACGCCTCTCTATCTGTCCATTTGGCTTTCAAAGGGTCTCCTTCGATTCCTTGCTTCAATCGACGAGTGTGAGGGTTCGACTCGATCGCTAACAAGCACTAAACGTCGTCGTTCAATTTTTTCACTTAATTGCATTTGTTCACGGTCCGATTATCAGATAAATTTTTCAAATCGACACCCTCCGTCTACAACGAAAATGTCGCTGAGAAAATTACAATGGAAGCTTCAAAAAATTGCGAGCGGATTTTTTAAAAGCAGTTTGAAAAAAGGATATAAATAAAAATTTATATATCGTAACTTATAATATTTTCTTTTGGAATCGATTTTGAGAAAACTGCTACAAAGTATCATTGTAATTTTCTCAAAGACTATTGGTGTTGGCACTTTTTCATCAATTTTTTTTAGACAAAATTCGTTGGTGGTTTAATATGTAAAAAACAAATTCATCAGACTAGTAATATGCGGTAAAATTACAATGGTAAATATACCTTACAAAAATTACTGAACCGAATATGTCTCTTCGTGTTTCAATTCTTCTTTTAATCTCGGAATTTTAAGTTTCTATACTACCTCGTAAAAAATTAATCTTTTACATTCGATAATTATATAAAAAAACAGTTTATTTGCTTTGTGATTGCGAATGACGATATAACGAGGAAATACGGTTATTAAACGGACCAAAAAATCGACTCGAATGAAAGGCATATCTAAAAGCCCAACGTAACTTTTCGCTAATTACCTTCGCTGTAATTGATACATCCCATCTGGTTCAACTAACAAATCCGCTTAAAACTTACAAGAGATGCACATCGGCATGCGTGAAAACGTATCTCCGTTGCAATGTCGTTACGAGCCTGTGAAAGCCCGATTTTCCAGTCGCAAAACATCAAGGTCGCTCGCGAACCGACAAAATCAAAAGGTCGGGATTAAATTTTGCAGGATTACGCAAACGCATTGCTCAAAAAAGCCTCTTTATATAAATTTCCCTGAAATATTTTCATTGAATTTTCTTTCAATTTAAAACGACGCGTGCAAGCTGCTTCGCGCAAAAAAAAAGCCAATCAACTTTCCCGCTCGCTCAAAAAAAAAAAATAAAATAAAATAAAATAGACTATTCCCCCGCCGATAATAGCAAAAAAATGCCTACATGGAGAGGAATGTTATGGTAAAAATTACTGTATTCCGCAGGAACAATCGGACATACTTGACCTATGACGATTTTTACTATAAAACATACTAAAAGTTGTACATAACTAAAATTGCTATTTATATAGTAGAAACTGCTATGTACACAGGAATTTTTCATATTTTTTATAGTAAAAATTTTCATAAGTTGAGTACATCCTACACTGAGAGAAAAATTTATTAATTTTAAGCAATCATTTATTGTAACAGTACTTATTAAATATTTTATTGAGTCAAAAAATTATTTCTTGTAACTATTCTAAATTTATTTAGAAACAAATAAATTCCTTTAGTTCTAATGAAATCATTACTTGATTCAAAGATATATTTAATAAGTACTATTCAAATAAATCGTTTTCTTAAAATTAACAAATTTATTTTCAGTGCACTGTTCCTACGGAGCATAGTAATTTTTACTATGAAATTTCTCTCCGTTTACGAAAATTCGGAGCTCGGCACACATAATCGGCGAAAATAAACGATGAGCGCGGCAGGAATAGTTCGGAAAATTAATTAGCCCCGTTTGAAAAAGCCCTCTGTTTAATCAGCTTGGAAAATACGCCGCCGGCCCCGCTCGCGCGCGCGCGTTGAAAAAGTTTGCGCGAAAGTTTTCAAAAAGCCCGCCACAATTGGAAAGTTCATTTCGCGCTCGCTATAATAAACGGGGCCGAAGTAGACTGGCCGCGTCGACGGCTGCCCGGAGAGGATAGGCGGGGGGTGGCGGTGCTTCATAATACGGCCGAAATTGCGGGCACGCGCGCTCGTTTAAACTAATTACACAGTCGAATACTTAGAGTCCGAGCGTAGCCCCGCGCGATTCGGCATAATGGCGCTAATGCCGCTTTGAAATAAGCTTCGAAATATACTTTCGGACGCGCGCGAGCTCACTTTATTCGTGATGTGTTTTACCCCACCGCCTGCCCCTGCAATCCGTTTCTAGTAATGCACGCGTAATTGCGCGCCGACGCTGGTGATGATGCTCGTTTGTAAAACGTATATAGAACGTAGCCTGCGCCAGTATTTTGACTGGTAATAATTTTTGGCGTCCGACGGTTTGGGAAGTGGCCCATTATAAGGATGAAAAAATAGTTAAAAAATCGGTTTACGGATGGCGAATAACTGGACAGTTAGAAGGTCATTTTTACATTAAAAAAAAAAGAAAAGAAGTTATGTGAAAGTGCGATTTAAAAAAAAAATGTAGACGATGAATCGTATTAGTTCAGCTAATTTCAGTACCTTTTAGTTTAAATCTATTCATAACCGACGGATAAGATACAACGCACCGCGAACTTTTTTTTGAATGACGGATTATAAAAAATTAGACTCTTTTTAATTTTATAATAAAAAAAATTCTCTACTAATACTGTTATACTAAAAAATAACAAAAAAAAACTGATAACCATACAAATTTTGCTTACGATTTATTTAAATTTGGAAGTTTGAACAATTTTTCGATAATGAAAATTGAGCCGTGAATCTTAATAGGTTCTATAATCGTGTTCACTTCTCCATTCATGTAACTTAACGGATTATCATTAATCAAATTAAATTGATTTGTAATATTCTCATGCACCATTGAATACACTCGAATGGATGTTACCCTCTGCTCTTACAATTACAAAGTTATTATTATGGACAGATATACAGATGAATGCACATTTAGTCATCGGCAAATTGCCAATTTGAGAATTTACTTTCAATTAAATGGGTTAACATACTGCAATTATAAAATACGTACTAAAAATATTCTGACGATTTACGTAAAAATCCTAAATAAGACGATAGAAATATTCATCTTTATTATGTCTGGATTTAAGATTTCTTAAGATTCAAAAAGATTCTCTATTGACAATCACCTAAAAATCAATTTAAGATCTTTTCGAGATCGTTGTTTTAATACAATATTAATATTAGTTTAATACATATAAATTTAAAAAAAAATTAAATATAAGAATCTTATTAAAATTAAAACGATTTTTATAAGATCGCGTATGTATAGAAAATTAAAAAAAATGAATATATTAAAATTGTATTAAAATAAAGATCTCGAAAAGATCTTAAATTAATATTTCGATATTTACTAAAAAGAGAATCTTCCTTGAATCTTAAAAAATTTTAAATTCGGACATAATAGAGATGAATCTTTTTATCGTCTTATTTTAGTCTGAATTATTTTTACGCGAGTAATCAGATCGACTCCGCTCCTCTCGTGTCACCAAGACGACCCTTTCCAAGAGAAAAATCGAATACTTCCTCCCCGGGAAACTCGCTGCCTCATCATCGACGACGCCCGACGGGCAGCGTCTATTTATCGCGGCGATTAAATACCTATGACGCGTGTATTACATGTGTACCGTTCGCATACGCGGCGTAGGGCAACGTAAGAGCGGAAAAAGGCATCAGGGCGCCGTGCAGCGAGCGCACCGGCTAATCCATCCTGAATAGAGAGATTTTAATGTTTTTATGCCGCTGCACAATGGCCTGCCCACTCGATGCCAATCTCCCGCTCTCGCCGGGCTCCCCGGCCTTTTTTATTGAATCCGCAAGCCCCGCGCGCGGAACGCGAACGAAGGAACTCCCACTCGTGTGCGCACAACCCGCCGCGGATGAGTGTGTGCGTGTGTGCGTGAGCGCGTCACCAGTAGGCCATCGCGAAATTAAAAGTTTATCTGATTCGCATGATGGTTTCTTCAAATTATGTATTGATTTATTTTTTTAACTTTTTTTTTAACGCGAGTTCAGCACGTCCCTTATTCGGAGTTAAATAAGGGACGTGGTGATTGCGGTGGTAATTTGTGTCACTTTTAACGACAGGCGACAATTTTTTGTGTTGTAAACTTTTAGTAAGGTCAGTTTTAATATTTGTGTAAGTGAATGAAGACATTTAGCATAGTTCTGTATCGAACACTATGATAAAAGAAGATTAGATGCTTACACATACAACGAGTAAAAGTATTTACGTACACGAAAAAAAAAAATTGATTACAGCATATATTTATGTAATCTACATTTCCAGTAAAAATTAAAATACCATATCAAGTAAATAATTAGAGCACAATATACACTTTTCTTCGTTCTATGTTTTAATTATCAAAATTGTTTTAATTAAAAGCTTTCGCTGGTGCTAAATAAAATGAAAAAAGGCAGGAATCTTTCCACACAATTAATTTATAAAAAAATGAATAATGCGAAATTAAAAAATTCAGCCTTTTACCAAATCACTTTGTAACCCTCCAAAAGAACGTTCTATTCTGCTCAACCAATCGACAGGAAAGGATGAAAGCAAATGAACCGATCGTACATCTCCCTCGAAAAAATCAAAACAACAATTGCGTTCATACCCTCGGGAGCATGGGAAACGCAAGTGTAGGGTGGAGGCGGCTGAAGAACGAGCGGGCGGCTCTCGCTTACACCTGTTGGAGGGCTCGTCGACACGCGCTCGCCATCATTTCAACGCCGCACTTGATTTTGCGCGATGACGCCTGTCAACTTGTACTTTCTCTCTCCCTTTATTTCTAGTAGAGCATTGCTGAATTTTTACCGCGAGACTCGTTTTTTTTTTCCTTTAATATTATTTTTTAATGGAACTTCTTAACTGAGTAGAAATGAATAAGTAGAAGTGGACTAAATATGAATAAGTGGAATTCACTTATTCCAAATAATTTTCACTTATTTATATCAACCGCGTAGCAAATTATTGTCTTGCATAAGAAATTAAATCGAAGTTAAAAAAAAAGAAATAAACAAGATAAATCATGGTTCCCAGTGGAGCTTGTAAAAAGTTTTGAAACGAGACACGAAGTAATAAGATTTAGACTATAATCTTCAATTTATGCTAAGGAGATTTATAAGGAGTCGCATTTGATGCGCGACGATCTAATTTGAATTTCAGCCTAACGAGATTTAATTAGATAATGAAAACTGTCCGTACATTAAGCATTGGCAGGTGTCTGAAAGGATCAACATTAAGAGGCTCCGGAATTCCTAACTCTCGCGGCCGAAGTTTTTCCGTGCTCCGCTTACGTCGGATTAAGATTATCGCCGAGCGAGCCGATCTCAGTATTTCCCTCTGGACCCGGCGAGTCTCGGCCGATGTTTCATCGCTTCGTTCGCCCTTATCGAGACGATTTATCTCTACTCAAGTGTCTCCGAGCACAGAAAATACATCCGATTGTTTTTATTTATTTTTAATTTAATTTCTTACTTTTTTTTTGCTTTCAGTAGTTGCAACTCGATTTACTTATTTTCATACGCAAGATTCAAGTTACATAAAACATTTTTTTTAAATAGGAAACTTAAACGAAAATTACACGCAGTGAAGCGTAAAACGCATCAAACATCGACGAAATGACCGCGAATCTGATGCAGTAGACCGAGCGGATGGGCCGCCGCCGATTTTCACGAGTGCCCGTCTGACGCGGCGTTGACTCGTACTACTGATTCTGCCAGTGGATCGCGACCCAATTAATTTCTCCGCCGACCAAGTGTTACATCGCGATGAAATCGGTCGGATATCAACGACCGCAGGTATCCTCGTCCATATACACACATACACGAGCTCCCCCCTCCCCTTCCCACGTGTTTGCGCGAGTGTGTGTGAGCGAATCACCGAGATTAGACAAGATTAAACGTGAGCTACATGCTATTATCGATTACCGACGACTGCGTTGTTCTTCCTTTTTTTTTTTTCCTTCCCACAAAAATTATTTCCTGATTTAAAATCAGACGATGAACAGACACTTATTATATTATTTTAGATGAATCTCAGATTCGTCTAGATTTAACAAAGTTTTTATTTAATTAAATTTTTATTTTAGTGTAATAATTACAAAGAGATTTTAATAAATTACAAATTTTAGTAATCTTGAAAACGTTTACTCCTGAATTGTATGTACATTATAAATTTTGTAATCTTGAATATGTTTACTTCAGAATTGTATGTACATTATTTATATGTATATATGTATATTTGTATCATATAATCTTGAAAACGAAATGAAATAGTAATCTTGAAAACGTTTACTCCTGAATTGTATGTACATTATAAATTTTGTAATCTTGAATATGTTTACTTCAGAATTGTATGTACATTATTTATATGTATATATGTATATTTGTATCATAAATCTTATATTAATTCAAATTATATTTTGTATTGAAGGAATACTAAGTCCGTTGAGTTTACTTAAATAAATAAATAATTACAATTGGATACTTAGTTTAAACAGACAGCAGTTATTGCTGATTCCTATAGTTTTATAAACACAAAATTATTCTTTCTACTCGTAAATTTTTAATTAACGTTTCACCGTGATTCCATTACACTTAACGATCATTACACATCGATTAATTAAACTCGGACGTTCTCTAAAAATCGTTCAATCCCTTTACAATGAAATTATCCATAAAAAGAAAAACGGAACTCACCGTCACTCCTAGCATGGCCCAGAATCTGGTCGATACTGTAAACGTTTTTCTTCTGATTGTAAGTCGGCGCCATGGTCGCGACGAAGCTCCCAGCTTCCTTAAAGATCGGTACCAGCTTGCCCGCGTTTAATCGCCAAAAACTATCGGAACCGGTCCAAACGATCCTGTCCAACTGCGTCAACACCGCATTGTCACCAAAACAAGAATTTGAAGAAAACAACAGTCCTCGCACTCGATCCCGGCCGCGACGAGCACTCGAAGGTCCACCCGAATTCGTGACTCTCAATTATCAGAAGGGAGCACCGGCCAGACGGAGAACGAGCGACGGCACGACGCGGACTAAGCTCCTCTACCCTCGGCGCGCTGCCCTTAAAAGTTGCGCCCGGCGCGCCGTCGCACCCCCCACCTTCGGGGTGCAGTGGGGCGCGCGCGCGACGCCGCCATGTCGACCAAGCGACCAATCGGCGTGCGAGCGCTCTTCCCCTTCCCCCGCGCCGCGCGCACCTTGAATGGAGGCCTGGGCGGGGAGTCGTACTCGCGCCCCCGACCACCCTCCCTCTTATATTGCGGGGGTGTGTGTGCGTGCGTGAGGTTTTGCACGTGTGGGTGTGAGTGTCTCGCGTGCGTCTCGTTTTCCGCGCAGCCTCGCTTTAACCCCCGCGCGTCCGCGAGATATAGCGAGTGAGGTTTCGTCGATTAGCCAGTGTCGCCGGCGAGCCGTGTATAGGTGCGCTCCTCGTCCTCCCCCTTTATCTTCTTCCTCTCGGTCCTTGTTCTTTTTTTTTTCTTTTTGTTTTTTTTTTTATCCCGAGCTCTTGTATCTTTTACACGCGCTCGATCGGCCGCCTCCTGCTTACGTTGGATTTTGCGCGCGAGTCTTATTGAACCGACTTCGCTTTTTTTTCCCCTCTCGTTTTTCTTCGGGGGCTTTAATTGTACTTACTCTCAGCTTTATCTCGTTAATTCTTATCGATGGCACGGGGGTTGATAATTTCATTTGTTTATCTTTTTAAGAATTTGATGGATCTTATTAAATTTTTTATGAGGAAAGAGTTTGCAAGTTAATGAAGGATGGATATTGAAGAAGGAAAAAATGTGGGAAAATCTAAGAAATTTTTATTATTAGAATTTATTTTATCAAAAAATTGTACATATATATATAAATTTTAAGAGTACTTCTACTTATAATAATTACTTAATAAAATTTCCTCTCTAATATAATTACTTAATTTTTAACAATGTCCCTGTAAATTTCATTTTTGTACGTCTTCATACATAATTATATGTGTGCGTAATTTTTAAGAGCCTCAGAAAAAAGGACGTAATAAGGAACATGACAATTAGCAAAAATCATGCAAATGCTGCAAATAAATTTACTGGAAAACTTTAATGTTGTAAAATTGTCCTTTACCAGAGACGAAATTGTCTTCTTATAGGTTCATTATTACCGATGCGAATCTCAAAGTACAATTGAAATTGAGGTAATGGACTGGAATAAAGGACCAATCGTTTCTAATGCACAAAATAGTCTCAACAAGCACTGTCAATTTGAACTAATGAAGCGGACACTAAAGGACTTACAGCACCACTTATAAAGTACAAAGTAATGCTTATCGGATTATGTCATGCTTGTACGCTAATAATGATAATAAATGTAATTTAAACATTGAGAAATTTTGTTTTATATTAAACTTCCTTCCTTTTTAATTATTTTAATAACATATAATAATTGCTAGATTTTTTAAAGACATTTTGAGCATTAATAATAAAACAAAAATAGAATCAACGTAGAAAATAATGTAGATTAGTGCCTTCCGGAGTAATCTGTGCATTGATTTAAAGTGCAGAACAAATAAAGTTTTGCAGTGTTGTATTTGTACAATAATGCAACAATTTAATAATTTAACAAATAAATCTGCACTCTATAGTGGATGGATTCATTTTTGTATTATAATTTTTTTGTAAAATTTAATCCAGATTAAATAATAAGGCTAAGCTTCATTTATTTTGTGGTAGTTTTTTACATAATCGTTCTTGTAATTGATTGTAATTACGATGCTGCATAGAATTAATGTTTTATAAGTATATACTAAATTTTTTATAAGTAATTGGTTCTGATTCATGCAATCATGCATGATATTGTTTAAAAAAATTATCTACTTAAATTAATATTCTACTATTTTAATATTTTAGCATAGTGGTTTTTAAGTCTTTAAGATAATTACAGGTATAGACTCCCTTTGTAAGCGTAATTACATAAAAATATTTCTACAATTATAAAATTTTATTTTAAATAGTCGTACAAAATTCATCCTAGATGTCTTGCACAAATTACTTTTTTCCCGTGTTATTAAGATTAAAAAATCATGGCACAAGAGTATAAGATAATTATGTACGCAACTTATGTACAAAATTATTTTACGCTTTACACTCGTTTAAGATTTGTATTTATAATTCAAATAAACCGTCCGTTTTTTTATTCTCTCGTGATTTTTCTTTGTATTCTTAATGTATCTCACAAGATCTTTTTTAAATTATTTTATTCTCAATACAAAAATAATTAAATGTTGCATTAAAAATTTTAAATAAAAGGGCTTTACCATAAATTCTTTACTACTGTATATGCTTCAACTACTCGCAGTACTACACGGAGAGAAATGTTATAGTAAAAGTTACTATGCTCCGTAGGAACAGTGGGATATACTCAACTTGTGAAAATTTTTACTACTATTAAAAATACTAAAAATTTCTATGTTCATAGCAATTTCTACTGTATAGATAGCAATTTGTGCTTTGTACGCAGGAATCTTTAGTATGTTTTATAGTAAAAATCGTCATAGGTCGAGTATCTCCCATTGTTCCTACGGAATATAGTAATTTTTATGAATAAAAAAAAGTTAGCAAAAATACAAATTTCAACGGAATCAATTGGCCGTAAATCGTAAGACACCAAACCATAAAAAAAAATTAAAATTCACTCCTCCTTATTGTAACTAACCAACCAAATACCCTAAAGCAGCGAACACAGATCCTCCTTTTTGAGCGCGCATACCTCGGGCAGTTATTGTGCAAGCAGGTGTCGGCCGAGCGCAAGAGATCGCAATCGGCCTAATATAGCGCAAAATTTTCGCCAGGTACCGCCAGGCGATAATGAGAGACCGAGAAACTGGTCCCGCTCCTCCTTTTAAAAAGGAATCGCCCCGCGGGACGCCGAGATAATTGTGAAAAACGAGGTCGGGTCACGTCGGCCGCGCGTCCGGCACCGCGGGCCGAAATTTGCTTATGATTATCCCCGGGCTTATTCTAAGACAACACCTCCCGGGCGCGCACGCATAATCCATCCTCGATGGGGCCGAGCCGTGGAGCCCCGCGTGGCGCTGCTTACACAATTCCCGTTTCTCTCTCACGGTTTTAGGCGCGCCTTCAGCCGGTGCTTTTTCTTCCGCGGCGCTTTTTAATGTTTGCCCGTTCGTTAAGTTTGTTTTCCTTCCTGGCGCTTTGCCGGTCCCCGAGGATTTATGAGGGACTGTTTCGCCCGGCGAATCTTGCGATCTTTATTATTTTCTGATGTTCTTGTATATAGGAGAGAATGTAATCTGGCCTATATGTAAGAATAATAGAAACTGTGAGTGAGAGTGTTCGATAAAAAATTACATAATTATTTTAATTAAATATGTTGAATATTATTTATTTTAGTTGGTCAAATACAATTTTTACTGCAACGTAGGTAATTTACAAAAAAAAACATTGGTAATTTTCATTAAATATTTACTTCAATAGTACTTTTTAAATATTTCTTTTAAGTTAAAGTTAAAGTTAAAATTTAGTAGTTTTGAAAAAAAAAATTACCTGATTCAAAGAAATATTTAACAAATACTATTAATATTATTGAATTCAAATATTCAAATACTATTAATATTATATGTTTCTCAGTGCATCAATAAATATGATTGATTTACTTATAATATATAGTGCCATATCGATTTTTCTTACAAAATAAGATTAACAGATTTTGTATGTTACTATTTTATTTTATTAAAAAAGGATGAGTTTACCTACATACCTATAAATTACAAATAAAAGTAAGACTAAAATTTGTTTCATTACTAAAATCTTGTTTAAACACTTTTACATTCTAAAGACCATTTAGAATATAAATTAGAATTTTTATAATAATTTTGTATCAGTCACATTATATGACTAATAAACTATAAAAAAATCATTAAAAATAGTTACAACAATTAGTCGAATTAACAAACCAATTTAAAAAATCAGCGTTTAATAAAGAGCTCGTAAAAATGAGTCAGTAAATAAGGCCACCATTCCCAAACAAAATGATCACATATAAAAGCAGTCGTAAATCTGCAGTCATAACACAATTTTCCCAATGCATTATGGAGAAACAAAGCGTCATAATCACCGAACAAAATCATCCGCCCTCTAGACGACTATCGGCACCCACCCACCGCTTAGCGAAGAATTCCCCACAATTAGAAAACTTCCTCGTTAAAGGTAACGAAGAATCGGCAGTAAACGCTGCGGCCCAATGCGTTGACACTGTGGCAGGGTTGCGCTGGAAGGGTCGCACAAAAGAAAGCCGATGATGACGCCGGTAATGAGCTTAATTCGGTCCTGGTCCGCGGCCAACCTGGTGGGCTCGGGCTCACGCGATCCTAATGCGATTCTCGTTGTATAACAGCTCGTTAACGAGCTCCACCGGGGGGTGGGGGGTGCGGAAGTGGCGAGACGGTGTCGCGCGCTGCGCTCGGGGAATCCCCGAGCTTCGTCTGCCATCCGCAAGCACAGAACGTGGAGGCCTCGTACGGCGCCTATCTACATCTACTGGCGATGCACTTGCCTCTAAGCTGAGCCTGGGGACTTCCCGTCCATTACGGTCGGCCGAACGCCGGTAGCAGATCTGCTGCAGTGGACTATTTGGCGAGGCTTGATTTCTGGGGTGTCTGTTGGAAGAGGCAAGGAGAGATGCAAAGATTACATTGGGATACTTTTCAAAACGACTTATAGAAGTGAAAAATAAACTGTGAAAAAGTTGTTACACTTTTTTTTATACTTTATAAATACTAGTAAAATCCAGTCCCAAAAATCCGTGCTCAATGTTCTTCTCTTTACGCTGTTTTTTTTTTTCTAACCAGTTCTGCTAAATAATACATTCTGATTTTTTAGTTAAAATAATATGTTGAAAAAACATTAAAAAAGAAAACTAATAAACTTTATAGCTTTTTTCTTGTTCTAAAAATATTATGGTAATATTTAAATCTTTAAATTGAAATGTAAATATCGAATTATATTTAAAAAAATTTACAGCGATATCATTGCATATCATTGTACATTATTAAACTTTAAATGATATTATTGAAATTTGCAACAAAACTTCAAATTATTAACATTTTTTTACTTATGTATCGCTATTCACGAAAAATCCTTACTTATTACACCACTCTCAACGAAGTTACGGCGGAAAAAGTGGTTGATATTTCAAAAACCTCCATTATCGCTAATCTTCTTACCAACGAAACCACATAGATCGTACTACACCGAAAAGCAACAAGAAAAATGAAAGAAATGCATCTCCATTCTGAAAACCCCTTCGCCTATTTCAAGAATACCAACGAAAAAAAAAAGTTGAAAAACCCATTCGTCAAAGCCTCCGTCGACTGCATAATTCCGCGCGTCCCTTTACGACGATACAGGAGACTCGCGAGCGTATCAAAAGACACGCGGAGGTGGAGTCGCTCGCGCGCCAACAATGATTCTTAATTGGGTGTCGGAGGCCTCTCGCCGTCGCGCGCGCCTCTTTGATGTGCCACGCGTCATTAAACGCGCTGCAAAGCCCGGCGTATAAAGGGGCCCACTCGGCATAAAGAAAGCCCAGCCGAGCGGGAGAGATCCCATATTACCAGAGAGGGCGAAAAACGCGAGCGGATAATTGTCGTATCGGACGCTTTGGGGGAGGGGGGGTTGCGAGGATAGGCAAAAGAGGAGCGGATCCGCGGATACGTGCGAATCTCGTCGCGCGCGGGAAGAAAGCTCGACTGGGGGGCACAATGGAGCCAGCGAACCGATTGGAAGATCAAACGCCAGCGAGGCAGGGGCGCATAAGCGTTTCCGCGCGAGGATCGCTCTCGCCCTTGTCTCTTTCTCTTTCTCAGCCTGCTTCGGTGTCTCTCGCTCTTTCCCCCGTCTTTCTCCATTTCTGCGCGCTTCTCGCTCGCTCGGGGATCGGCGCGGACGCTTCGGAGGTGTCGGACGGGGAGCGCCGAGCCCTGGAATAATTTGATCGGGATCGCGAGCTCCCCGGGAAATTACCCTGTCGCGGGGAGCCCTTTATTCGGGCTCCGGCTCTTACGCGCACCGGCAGTCCTATTCCGGAAGAGAGCAGTCGTTTTCGCGTTAGCCGTTCGCTTAGTACGCCCTGATGGAAAATTAAGCATCATCGATGTTGTTGTACACGAAGAAAAAATTTTATGTAAAAATTACTATATTTTTTATCAAAACAGAGACAAACTCGTATTTCTATAAAATTTGGATTATTAAACTGTAATATAGTGCACCCTATATTGTAACTTGTCTTTTATAGATTTTTTTCTTTCTTTCATTCTTTTTATTGTAGATGTATTACTGCATTATACGAGCACATTATTGTAGAATTTTATAGCCAAGTGTGAAGCGGAATGCGCCTTAAAAACTTACGAAAAATACTTAATGAATTCACTCCGTAAAATAGACGGAGAATTTTTAAAAGAATTAAGGAGCTCCTTATACAAAATGTTTAACTGTATTGAATTCATACCAAAATTTCTGTAAAAATTATGTATAGTATTCCGAACAATTTTGTCTTCTTCAATTCATAAGATAAGCTTTCTCACACTATGAAAAAATCGGTTTCACAAAGTTTATTACCTTATATAATTGACAAAATTCTCTGCACAATAAATTAACACTCATTTAAAAATGTGCTCCTTCCCACTCTTAAATTAGTGTTTACAAAAGACACTTTTATTAAGCCTCCTGAAATTTTGCTAATTGAGGGTGGAAGTATATCGAGAGATTGGATTACCTACTTAAATTTATCTTGAATCTATTATAATCTACTTTTCTTAACTGCCGATCCGTGACTGTAGCCTCGGCAAGTTGCTTAGAGGAACGGCATACTTAGAAGCTCGGCGAAATCTACGCTAATTTCGAGAAAATGTGCGTTATTGCACAAGAAGAATCGGAAAAATAAACAACTCATAGCTATTCTCTTAAATTAGTTGTATTCGGAAAAATCTTTCCACGACGTTTATTTTCTGAAAGAGAATCGACATAATAATTTGATTTACCAGATTTTGCACGTACTAGTTTTATACAAGTTTAAAAAAAATTAAGAAAATTTTTTATACATTAAACGTTGAATAATTTGCAATAAAAATACATGGTTCCTATGGTTTTTAAGTCTATAGTTAAGATTTTACTAAAATATTATTTTAGTTCGTTTAACTATTAAATAAGCAATTTTATAAATAAAATTAATAAACGAGTATCCACCCACGTGAAAAAACTTTGTAAAATATTTATACAATTCTTATAAAACAAGTTTTTACAATTTTTTTTTTCCCGCAAAAAGATATTTAATAAAGAATTTATAAAACTTTATATGTCTATTTTTTATAAAACAAGTTTTATAAGAATTGTAAAAATATTGTACAAACTTTTTTCACGTGGGCGTACAACTTTTCGATTAAATTGACGAAAAGTTGATTTATCCAAGTTGCACAACATATCAAAATTATACATTCATCAATAAATAACAAGTCAAGGATGATTTATCACGAAAAGAAGCCTGAAAACTATCAATCACTCCAGATTCAAGCGGAGGATCGATCGGTTTCACGAAGGGGTATAAAAGAAGGACTCGAAAAAAAAGAGTCGAAACCGTTATCCCCGCAGAATTTCCTCCGTGCATTCGTCGCGGCAATCGCCACAAACGGCCTCCGCCGCAGAGAAGTTCATATATAAGCGTCTTGCGCGCGCGCACAGACGATCTCACCGTGAAAAGAGAGTCGGGGCACTTTGAGTCGCGCCGATCGGGCTCGAATGAGAGATAATAACCGCAGAAAAAAAGGCGAGCGAGAAGAGGGACGAAATAACAAAATAGACACGGTGCCCGAAAGAGGGAAGTGGGTGGCGGGTGGGCGGGCAGCGGCCGCGCGGTATTAGGACGTCGTTATTGGCCCCCGAGGCTAGAGGCGCCATTGTTGTGACTGCGCTCCGCTCTCTTTCTCTCTCTTTTTTTTTGCAACTTTTTTTTTTAGCATGGATGCTGTGGGAGCGCGCGCGCATGTCGCCGCGATTTCGCGCGAGCCGCCATTGGATAGCGTCTACCCTTTTTTTTTACTTTTAACAAAAAAAAAAAAAAAAACCCGGGTGCTTATATTCGGAACGACGAGGAGAGGAGCGACGTAGCGCGATTCGCTCCTTTGATGCTTATCCCAGCTGTTTTTATACGCGGACCAATCTCAATTTGTTTCTCTACCAAAATATTGTATTAGTGTGCGTTTCCTGCTACTACTTTTTTATACGATTTAGTTAAATAATTATCATTAATTTTCTTTTTTTGTAAGAAATTTTTCGTTTAGTTCAAATTTATTATTCCTGGAGTAATAAAATTATATTAATTGTTTATTAATTTCTTTTAAATCGATCTTGGCGTGAAGACACAACTGAAATTATTCCACTTAAAATTTCCTTGTGATAATCGTCATATTTTTTTGATAATTCTAAATTAGAGAAGTATTAAAAAATCAATTTTTTACATATACCTGCTCACTAAATCTGAAAATGTGAAATTTTCACATATTTGGTGTGTGAAAATAATTTATCTTATATAAATATGTGAAAAAGCACTTTACTATTTCTAATATGTGAATACATATTAACATATTGAATTAGTGAATATTATTTTTTACGTATTGAATTAGGGAAACGTGATTTCACACATTCAATTAATCAAATTTGGTTCACATATTGATTTTATCGAATTTTATTTCACACATTACATGTGTGAATATTCATATTTAATTATAGTAGACGTGTTTTCACCTTTTCAGAACGTCTCTATTCACATTTAATATATGAAATTTCATATCTTCAGATTTAGAGAGTGTAGATATAACATTAAAATTACTCGATTTTTATATGTCGAAAGTGCAAATTACCCTACCTACTTTCTACTTAAAAAAAAAATAGGAAACAATTATTCTAATTATCCATATCAACCTATACTACGCACGAAGACGCAATCGAATGTTTACTGTAGCCTTTAATCTCTATCCAAATGTAACACCTACCCATCACACAAAATCAACCCCACAGCGCCCGAAAAACCGCAGCCCCTCCGAATAAAAAAAGAAAACAGAATCTACCCCTTACCGATCGGAAAGCAAGTTCCTCTTTTGCCTGGGATAAATTAAATCCGACGCTCTACAATATTCATCAGTTCTCCCGAAATCGCGTAGACCCCATCCACTAGTGGCTACATAAACTCCGCTCGAACGAGAGATAACGCGCGATAAAGACTTGAAATAAAGAGAGGGAGAAGCGTGGGGGCGGGAGGGGGTCGAGGTGGAAAAGGGAGCCAGGCGAGGCGAATTGCGCGGCTACGCCTCTGCTAAATAAACCGGCCCGAGGCGGCGCGGCGCGCCGCTGCCGGGATTTTATTAACTTCTCTACAAGGCTCGACTGCACCTCCGCCCCTCGCTCCGTCCGCCGCGGCTGTTTGTGCCTCTCGGTCGCGCTCGCGGCGACGCAGACACCCCCGGCGGTTGGCGGAGGCGCGGCGCGGCCACCGGCAAACAACCAAATAAAGAGATAGTAATTATTGTGTTTGTGCCCGCGGTTTATTTCTTCGGAGTCCGGGTTATACGCTGCGAGCTGCCGCGTCGACGCTTATATTCCTTCGACGAAACTTTGATTCCGCTTGATTTTTTTTTATTTGGCTTCTTCGACCTTCTTTCCTTTTTATCCACAGATTTTAATCGGCTTGTTTTTTTTTACGGGGGAGGGAATAATTTATTGTGCATTATTATTTTTATAACTTTTGGAGGGGTTTGTTTAAAAAAAAAAAAAAAAAAAACGCGTGGATAAGAATGAATCGTATGATCCAGTGACGAAAAAATAAAAATGATAAAAGCGTTAAAAGATACATTTCTTCGGAGCCCGGTATATATACGTATATATACGCTATATTCCTCCGACGAAACTTTGATTTTTTTTATTTAGCTTCTTTGACCTTTTTTCTTTTTATTCACAGATTTTAATCGGCTTGTTTTTTTTTAGGGGGAGGAAATAATTATTGTGAATTATTATTTTTATAAATTTTTGGAGGAGTTCGGTTAAAAAAAAAACTCGCGGAATGAGACCTAATCGGATGCTCCGGTAAAAATGACTTGCACGTTGAGAGATGGAAATATAAAAATGATAAGAGCGTTAAAAAAAGGATGATTTATATTGTGAGTAAACGGACGGAATTGGTTTGAAATTTTAAATTCAGCCGGAGCGTAAGTTTTATTCGTGCGGATTAATTTCAAGTGGAGTAGATCAATAAACGGTCCGCCCGGGATTCATTATTTCATGCACTTTTATCGCTTAACTTATTTAAATTATTCTACAAGTTTATGCATTTATCGTGTCTTGACAATTTCAATTTATACACGGAACAATAAATTAAATCTTTAATTCAATCGTTTATTTATTACTGTAGAGATTTGCAAGAAAAATAAATTCTACTCGATTTTACTCGAACGCCGCGTAATCAATTGCGTCCAATAAGCGAGAGGAACAACACTATTTGGCGAGATGCAGGAAGGCGTCGTCTACGTTTACGTCATCCAAATTCGAAGCGCCTTTTCAGCCCAGGGGTGTTTTTCCACCCCCACACCGAGGGTAAGTTTCGCACGGAGCTGTGGAGCCTCGAGCGACGGATTGCACGACGAAGGTCGTTTAGAGACTTTTATTGGAGATTTTCGCTTCCAATTGTTCCGCTTCTTAACTTATTTCTTTTCTCCCCTTGCCTCCTTATCTAATGAAAAAGATTAGATTCGATCGTTCTATATTAATAACGTTACGATTGTTTATTCGAGTGGCCAAGTCGACGTAATTAAAAATATTGATCTAGTAGACGTGACTCGATGGTGAACAGACCTCTAATACACAAATAAATTAAAAATTAATAGTATAAACCGCAAAAGAAAAAAAATAAACTTACTAATGTACTACAAGGTATTAGGAATTATTTCTTTTTGTTATGCTCGTATTTACTGATTCGTGAAATTATCAAGCAACTCTTAATTATTTATTTATAAATTAATAATTACCTGTACAGCACTTTTTTTTTAAGCATCCGACAGTGAACTCTTCATCTTTGGCATTCTTCTTTAACAAAAATTTATTTACTGATATATTTATAAAAAACAAATCATTTATACGAAAATTAAGAAAAAATCCAGTGCGCACGGTCCTCCCAAAAAAATTAAAAAAACTTTCTCCCATCGATAAAAAATTCCCCAAGATTCTCAACGACCATCTCTTTCGGCACTGCACAATCTCACTAAAAAAAATAAAAATATAAAAAAAAAACAGGGAATAACAACGAAAAGCTCAAAGCACAGCCATCACCAATCGCGCGAGCCAACGAAGAGTAGCGCTAACTTCTAGAATAAGAGGAAGGAAGCGCGGGTCGCGCATAAGGATGCGACGTGGAAGAATTGCCATGCTCAACGTCGGGATCCGTGCCACTCGACTTTGATCCCCCGCATTGCGCGCAGCGATTCACCGGCTAAATGGCGGCGCGCGTCCCTGCAACCCCCGTCGGCGCCGTGACGAAGGGGGGCGTCGATTCAGTGGCCGCCGCCGGGGGAATCCCAAATGATCGCGAAATAACCGCTCACTTATATCAATTCAGGGGGGGGGGGCTCTGCTTTATGGGGGCGCATTCACGCGTGCCGCGACGACGAAGACGGCAACAACCATCGTATCTTTGTGTGTACGTCTACCGCCATGTATGTACGTGAATCTGTGTACCATATATGTGTACGCGCGTGTGTGGGTACGCTTGAAAAGGCGTTCGTGCGCGCGCGATTGTCCCTGCAGACTTTGGAGCTTTTTTCGCGCGTGTGTAGCTTCGCCTTTTAGCACCTCGTAATCCACGAGGCGCGATGTGCTTTTTTGAGTTTAGCTTTTGATCGCGATTTTAGAGTGGAAGTGAGCTTTATTGCGATATTTAGTTCATTGCTATTCGAGTTTTTTCTTGTTGACGTTAACGTTCAATTCCAAGAATTTTTCCTATAAAATTGTAGTAAAGCTCCCTCCTAAAAAAATTAGGAAAAAAGATAAAGATGTAATCGACGAACGCTTTGCAAGCTCTCGACAACTTTGAACTTGAGTCAAAGCAATTTTCACCTTTGTATTTTTTTTGCAAGAAAAGCTATGTGAAAAAGTACGTTGGCTTTGTCGTAAAAAGTATGGTCAAGTTCCCTATAAAATTTACTTGGAAAAACATAATAGAGGGCGATTGGCAAGCTCTCAACCACTTTGACGAGAAAATCACTAATTTGTACCTACGTAATGGAGCTTTAGCGAAGTTTTGTTATTTTTACAAGAAAAGCGCTCGAAATTACATGGAAAATTAGGATAAAGCTCGGATTTTACATAAATGACAAAGCTTTTCTTCAAAAAATTAATTAGGAGCTATTGTACTGAAAAATAAAAAGATAAAATCTGTGTTTCATGAATATTAACACAAATAAATTAAAAAAAAAGCTCATATTTAAAAATTAGTTGTAAATCGTCACATAAATGTTACTAAGCGAAAAAATACTTTCTATATTTTTTTCTATATATAAAAATTATAATATAAATTAAGACGTTAGCTAAACTACAGGATACATTTAGCATACAAATTTAGATATGCGTTACAATCAGCTAATCAACAGGATTTAATTTCGCAAAAAAAATACAAACATATAAATCACAGTAAATGTACATTCATCAACTTGCATTGTTACTCGCTTCTGAAAGGAACAATAAAATAGGCCGCAATCAGAAGGCACTAACGATCTCGATAAAATACATTAATAAATCCTCCCCATCACAAAGGAGACGAGCGATATCCACCAAAAGCTCTCAGCCCTTGTAGTCATCCTCGCCCCTTAAAGGATCTCCGTTTTAAATAGCCGCGCAATTATACCGCGATCGTCGTACGACAATTTACATGCCGTGGAAAAAAAATCAGTAATAGAAAATCGATGAGTCCCGTTCGACCGCTTGAATGGCCCTCGTCGCGTCGCGTCTCCTTAAAAA
The DNA here is from genome assembly GCA_018906775.1 of Sycophila sp. Sp_5. Taxonomy (NCBI): domain Eukaryota; kingdom Metazoa; phylum Arthropoda; class Insecta; order Hymenoptera; family Eurytomidae; genus Sycophila; species Sycophila sp. Sp_5. The sequence continues at coordinate 1,114,637 of JACCID010000004.1, forward strand.
CGCGAGTGGAGAGGGGCGCGGGGGAGGAACACCCGATTGTAGAAGGCGAAACGCGAATAATAGAAAACTCGTCGCGGAGGAAAGAAAAAAGGAGGAACGAGGGAGGGGCGAAGAAAATGGGGCGCGAGAAAGGAAGGGGCGCTCGGGAGGTGAAAATGCACGGAGGGGTGGGGATGAGGGGGGGCAGAGGGTATAATTGAGCGATTGGGGATGCGAGCGGGGCGGAGGAGGGTAGAGAGGGAGAAAGAAGAGAATTAAGCTGCAGAACTCGGCGATAAAGTATAATTATTTTTCGATAGAGTGGAAATTATTCGACGAACGAGCGACGAGCTTTATTGGCGATATTCATACTTTTATTAAATGACTGAGGAGGAGGCGGCGATTCGGTATCCTTCCTCGCATTCCTCTTCTCCACTTCCGCCGAGCGTATTGCCCACTCGCTCCAGGGCTTTATCATGCAAATTTTTTTATGCCCGCCTGCCCGTGCGGGCGCGCCTGCCTCGACCCGGTGTAATGTAAATTTTAAATGTGTTGCCGCGATTACCCTTTTTGAATCGCTGCTATTTTCGTTTGAAATTTTTTAACAAAAAAAAAAAAAACAAAATAAATAAAAATAAAAAAGTAGAGAAAAATCGTTCTCGTTTTATTAATTTTAAAAAATTTTCACTCGGGAATATTATATTCACAGGTTCTCGGTGAAATCTGAATTATTTTAATTAAAAAAATATCTGCGACGGACGTAACAATCATACGGAGCTTCTCTACTTTTTGTACGTGCTTTTCTTGTGTATATTATAAATAAAATATGCTGCAATTTATTAATAAATTCATCTTCATGTCTTTTAATTAAAATGTACATTGCTTCATCAAATCTAACAGAAAAGCACATTTCAAATCTATAATATCACAAAGAAAGACAACGTGCTTGCGTTCTGAGCTTTTTTTTTTTGAACTTTTGCACTTTCGAAATGTGCGTTTTCTACTTATCTAACACTTCAAAAATGTATTTTCCTGTGCCTTTCTTGCACTTTTAAGATCTGATTTTCTTATACTTTCTTTCGCAATTTGAAAACACGTTTTTCTTAACGGAAAACTTGCATAATTATATGAGCTTTTCTATTTTCGTTTACTTTTTTATCAGCATCGCTACACTCGAGTGACAATTCCACGGCACTCGTTGTACCACAAATATCTAAAATCCAAAAACACCTACAGATATTTTCAAAAAAAAAAATAATTATAAATCAAAGAAAACGAATAAAAAATTGCCTATTTTCGAATAAAAAAGAAAATTATAAACCGTACATTTTTTATTCTTCTTCACGGAGAGAAAAGTTTAGTAAAAATTACTATACTATTTAGTAATGGCTGGACAGACTCGACTAGTAAAACAATTTACTAAAAAGTATCGTAAAATTTTTTATTTGTCGAGTCTGTCCCTGCACTACTAAATAGTATAGTAATTTTTACTCAACTTTTCTCTCCCTGTATTTTCGAATAAAAAAGAAAATTACACAAAGCGCACATTTTTTACTCTCGGCTGCGAGTCACCCAGTGTACCACAAAGATCTACAATCCAAAAACACCCCCAGATGTTGTGAAAAAAAAATTAAAAATCAAACAAAAGCAAATAAAAAATTTCCAACTTCGAATAAAAAAGAAAATTACACAAACCGTACATTTTTTACTTTCGGCTGCGAGGCCGCCAGTATACACCGTATACAGACCTCCTTGCAGACGGCTGGTGAAATTAGCCAACTTCAAAGCCCCCGCGGGGGCCGCGCTCGCGCAGCTCGCCCTCGCTTTAATCGCATTGTGATAGCGGGACAGAGGGAGCGAGGGGGCGGCGCTCACCGGCGCCTCCTGCAGACGACACGTCGACAATGATACCCACCTCCAGCGGCCTCCGACATTCAGCCCGCCGAGGCAAGGTAACGCTGTTAACTTTTACAATAAAATCGAAAGAGACGAGGAAACGCCGCGACGAGTCGACGGACGAGAAACGAATCGAGCCAAAGAGAGGAGCAGCGGAAGAGGGGGGGGGGGCGGATCTCGCGCCGCGAGCTTCATTGTATAGCTACACGCGGGGATGATAATGGGTTGACATCTGCACTCACCTCCCCCCTCCCCTCTGCTCCTTCGCTCCGATCCGTCGGCGGTAACTTTCCGCATCTCCCACGCGCCGACTCCGCGCCCGGGCCTTCTTTACCCCGGGCACGCTGGAAACGCAATTAATATTCGTAATTCCGACGGGAGGTTCCGGGGGAGGGAATTTCGCGACGGAACGGGAGGGCGCCCGGCTAATTCTGCACCTGCAAATCGAATGCGACTGCAGCGCGCAAAGCGCGCAAGCTCCGGGCGCGATACTTGCATACCATGTAAGTTAATATTGTGAGCTCCGAGCCAACTTCCTCTCAGCCATTCTTGGGTAATATTATTTCGCCCTTGAGTTTCTGCGAATTTCACGTTTTATATCCTGGCTTTATGCGATTACTGTGCTAAACGCCTCTTTTCATTTTCACTATGTGATAAAAATGACGCTGATATTTTGAGGGCTCCACCTTACAAAATTATTTTATTTATTGAACTAGAATTATTTAGTTGAATTGACAAAACTTTTAGTTAAAGAATTGATATTTCATCAATTTAACTAAAACTTTTGTTGATATAATTAAATCTTTATTACTAAAAAGAACTGTAAATAATTTTCTGAAAGAAATTTCGAGTTGAATTTATAGAAACATTTACTGTTTTTTTGTAATGTGGTAATTATTTTTTACTACACAATCTTGTCGTAAATATTTGAACGTGGAAATACGATACACTGAGACGAAAAAATCTTTGTGCTTTTTATCTAAATGATGGATAGTTTGCTACGAGAGAAAATTTCTAAAAAAGCTCCGGTATATTTTACAAATAAAAGGCTGCGAGCTTTTCCTATAAAAATGTCTATATTGTGCAATACAAATAAAAACTTAAGTAACTATTTACGCGTAAATTTTTAAAGTTCATAGTAAATATGTATTTACTTATTAAACGAGAAAAATTTACGAAGAATAAATCCTAAAGGAGATAAACTACGTTATCCGTACATATGACGAGAAATTTCTCTTAAAAGGCCAGCTCAATAATTTAGTAAGATAATAAGAGTATTAAAATCATTAATGCAGTTTAATAACATTAACGGAATTGTTTATCAATTGTTTAACAATTTAATTTTAACGTTGAAAAAAGAAAATCGAGTTCGCGATTGTTATTAATCTTGCGCGAGTAAACCGAACGCAGCGAGTGGAAACTCGATAATTTGTACGATTGAATTTGCCAGAGTCGAGGATGATAATTACAAGGGAACATAAATTGAATTTCATTGAATTTCGCGTAGGTACATAAAGTTGCCGGTCGCGGTGTCTACACTCCCTCGGCGCATTAAAGCTTAATAGGCTGGGAATTTATTAGCGGAGCTTGAGGTAAACCCTTCATTCTTTACCCTTTGGAGGAAACTGTCAAGAGCAGATCGCCACCCCGCGGTGTATCCTAATTACCGCCGCGGAGTAGTCGCCCGCCCATGGTGTATACTATCGATGCCATCCGCTCGCTGCGTCTCGTGTATACCCGCGCTACAACGAACTTATATTGGCTCGGCCAATGTTTGCCAAGCTCGACGAGACCAGATCAAACGCACGTAATCTGCAAAGCCGCTGCTTAATTAACCGCCGGCTTTAAGAAATACCCTCGAACACCTTCAGCGGCTAAAAATAATTGAGTCGCTAATTTTTCCGAAGCCGCTGGTGCTGTATACTTTGAGGATGATGTAAAAATTGCAAAAGGCTCTCTGCAAATTACATAATAAAAAGGTCCAAGCTCTCTGTAAGAGTGCAAGCTCTTGCCAATTTTTGCAGGAAAATCATTGATATTTTTACGAACAAAAGTTCTATCAAAATAAACTTGATTGTCATGTACAAGTAGCGGGAAAGCTCCATGCACAATAATGGGAGAAAAGAATTGCAAGTTCTCGACAATTTTTTGAGAAAATCATTGTAATTTTTACCTGAGATTTTTGCGAGGAAAAGCTCAGTCGAAGTATAGTTAAATGTAAAAGTTACAGGAAAGCTCCTTGTATAATTACGGAAAAAGAAGTTAGCAAGCTTGTGACAATTTTTGCACAAATAAATGTAATATTTATACTTGCATATTAGAGCTTAAGAGAAGCTTTATTATTTATACAGTAAAAACTATTTCAAAATTATATGACCCATACAAAATTACGGTAAAGCTCCGTGTAAAGTTTACGTGAAAAAAAAAACATAATCGAGGGACGGTTCGCAAGCTCTCAACAATTTTGACGAGAAGATGACTAAATTTTGCCTACGTAATGGAGCCTTAGTGAAGCTTTGTCACTTGTACCAGAAAAACTCTGTCAAAGATAGGTGGTTTTTGAGGTAATAATTATGTAAATCTAATAAAGCTCGGATTCCGACAAAAATTACAAAGTTTTTCTTATGAAAATTAGCAAAGACCTTCGATTATTTGAAAGCAGAAAATTTTCTCAGTACACTATTCTCTTAATCTGTACTTTTGATAAAACCTGTAACGAATGGCAAATGCTTTATAGCACATTCCATAGATCTTTCGAGAAGCGTTTAAAACTCGCGTCGTCTAGATTTTTTAAAACCGTATATAAACAGTAAAAAATGGCTATATCAGTTAAACAATATCACTGTGAATTATTTACAATCTCATATCACAAGGAAATATTCAAAAATTTTTTATCTAAAAGCTCTAAATATAAAACGAAAAACTTTAAACAGTCGTTTTTGATATTATTATTAAAAAATTATACTCTCCAAAATTGAAAAAAAAAAGTTGATATAACAGCATTAATCCCAATAAATAATAGTACATTCGCGTACACAGAATTAATAAAAGAAGAAAAACACGCAAAAGCATTCGGGAAATCCATAGAATTCCGTCGCCGCATTGAAAGAACGAAATGGAAGCGACACTGCGGCACAACAAGCGCGCGCGCGCTTCAATATTCGAAAGTGCGAGGCGCGCCGGCGCAGCGCGAGTGGTTTACACAAAAGGAAAATAAATCTCTCACTCTATATCTCTCCCGGCCGCCGGAGGTGTCTGGGAGCCCCGGACGATTCTCGCCATTTATCCCCTTCCAGTCGCGCGATGGAAACTCGTTTACACCTATACATCGGCGCCCAGTCCGAAAGCACTATAAATAGAAAATGGATTAAGCGCATCGCTGGCGCATACACAGGGCGCGCGCGAAAGCGCAGCTTTCGGCTCTCCACCCCCTCTCCCTCACCCTCCGTGCTCCATCCGCGGAGTCGCAGATATTATCAGTAATAGCGCAATTATGATAATGGCGGGTAATTCCGCACAAAATTCAGGCGCGAGCGAGAAGTCGCGGAGTGTGAGGGGGAGGGGGAGGGGGCGAAAGGGTGCCCGACAAAATGCGCGGAAGCGAGAGGGAGATGGGGACCGGCCGAACTGAGACTGCTAATGAAGGAAACAGATTCAAACGGCCTCCAATAATTATGCCGCCAGCTGCCATCCACATTTACGGTCTTGACAATGCTCCAAATTGTTCGCACTTCCTTCGACGGTCTTCGCCGCGACGACACTTTAAACCTGCGCTTCGGCTCTCTGTATATCGGAGGCTGCGTTATCGTCGGACTTAGTAGACTTAGAGTAGTTGTAAATTTTTTCTTCTCGAGGTGTCGATATATTTTTTTTTCTTGAATTTGTTTGTATTATTTGCAAATCCTCGTTCGAATTTAACTTTAATTTCGTTTGTTAATCTATTCTTTCGCTTTATTTTGTTTTTTTTCCGAAGTTTTGCATGTTATAACTTTTCAATATTTATTAAAAAAAAGGCAATTATTTGATATAATAAAATCGAGCTTGCAGCAGTAAGAATCGAACGTAAAATTAAAACTCTGGAATCTGTCGCTAGCTATCTAAGCAAGATGGCAGCCAATTGATGAATCATCTCCGTTTTTAATGCATAGACATTCTAATTTGATACAAACATTAAATCAAATTTTTTTCGTACAAAAAAAAAGTACAAAAAAATACACTTTATTGACAAATAGATAACTTAAATATATTTGTATTCAAATTTTTTTAATTTCCTGTCTGAACAATTCTCCAATTAAAGAATTACAAAAACCATTATTAATTAGCTAATTTTTATAAGAATTTTTCAAATAACTTAAAAAAAGAACACATGTAAAAAAAATTCATTCCCGCAATGGAACTCACTCGCAAATTAGCTCTTTATTATAAACGGGCCGACGGGGTAAAATTCATCTGAAATTTAACGTTTCAGCAAACACTCCATACAAAATAACCGAATGAAAAATTTCATAATCCAACCCCGCCTCCTCGACGCGAACAATGAAAGAATCGAATTTCGCCCCCTCGGCGCCCGGCTCCAAAGTGGCCAATAAAAAACTGACCTCGCGCGATTTTCGAACTCGCGTTCTCCTCGCCCCATCCAATAATGTCGAGATAATTACTTTCCAATTACGCTTTTTCATTTGCGGCCGACCCCCTCTCGAAAAAAAAAGAAAGAAAATCCCGCCGGAAGTCGGCTCGACCCGGCGACGCCGACAAGTGCCATACCCGAAAGAGAGAAAGCACAGCCGGAACCCGCGCCACTGACGCGCACAGGCCCGTGGTAGGGGTTGAAATATCTCGAATCCCGCGGCAGGGGGCGGCGAATGCGCGCGCATCCCGCGGCGGGCGACCCGTCCGTCTCGAAAAGCTTGCTCTTTTACGCAATTCCGCGCGCTTATTAAAGTTTGCTCGCGAATGAAACGAAGCCCATATAACCTACCTAATTTAGCGAGTAGCGTTTTCGAGTGCCAGCGCGCCCACTCGAGGCCGCGAGCCGAGGCAGCACGGCCGCCTCTATTGGCGGCGGTTATTGCCTAACTGCGTGTGCCTTCCACCTAATATGCGCCCTCCTCCCCCCTCGGCGGTTCCCAGCGGCGGTGGCCCGATGAAACCGGCAAATACACTCCCGCGAATCTTTAATCCGCGCCTACCCCCTTTACCGCGCGCTTTTATTTCGCGGCTGCCATCCGAGAGCTGAATGTGCGCTCCTCGTTATCTGTACCACCCCCCGCGCGGCCTCCACCCCCGGCCCTTCTTTTTTTTTATTTTTTTTTTTTTATTTTCGACGGATGCACACACACACACATATAGAGGAGCGTTAGGGCCGTCCTTTTATGTTTTCGACGTGCACCCCGCGTGGTCGTGTCCTCCTTCTTTCGCCGCCCTGTTCGGTGGTCTCTTTCTCTCTCCGTCGCGCTCTGTTTGCTCGCGCGGGACCGGCTGTGTGCACAGGTCGGACCACTCGCCGCGGATATTCGCCGCTGTACTTAACAATACGCGCAGTTCGGCATGATTGAGGAATTGTATATTCCTTGCCCCGCGACCCTATTTTTTTTCTTTCGTCGTCGCTTGGATTTTAAGTTTCGATTACTTTCTGTTACTTGTTGTTTTTTTTTTTTTAGGTTCTTAAATTCATTACTGGGACACCTGCATTAAACGGTTTAATTTATTTTTGGCGAGGGTATTAGAGTAATTAACGTTTTTTTTTTAATTTTATAAGATTCAATTATGGGTTACTTAAGAAAAATCACTCGATTCTTTAAATGACTATCTTAAAAGGATTTTGTGAAGTAAAGAATTAAAAGTGATTAAAAAGTTTTTCAAGATTATTACTTACACTTTTTTTAAACGTCATTATAAAAGAATATTTCTCAATAATTCTTTCTTATACCGAATAAAATATATTAAATTTTTATTCTTTTAATTTAAATATTTCGTAGCACTCTTCTTATATAAATTGATTTCATTAGAATTTGTTACAATAAAGTAACAAATTCTAATGAAAACATACAAACATACTCAACTTATGAAAATTTTTTACAGTAAAAATGTTTACAAGTTGAGTATGTCTCACTGTTCCTACGGAACATACTAATTGTTACTATAACATTTCTCTCGGTGCAAAAATTGATTCGTCTAAAATATAGATTTTCTAATATTAGTACCACAATAAATTCACACACACCCTTACAGTCTCCAGCCTCTCAGTCTCTCAAAAATCAAGTCTAAAATTTAAGTAGCACAAAGTACATACTAAAGAACTGCGATGTCAAAAGGTCGACGTGTAGGTCCTCGCGTAAAGGAGAGGCGATGGCGGCGGAATTAGTTGGACCGGCGCAATTTACGTGTACACGTCGAAGAGCGAGAGAGAGAGAGAGGCCAGGCTCATTCTGGCCGCATTTGAAACTCTGTTAACTCCCCGAATATTAGCTCGTCGAGCGAGATTAACTCCATTGTGCGCCGTTGAAAATGATGACATCACTATTAAACTCCCGTCGGCTTACGGAAATTGATTAAACTATCAAATTAGCTGTGCCAATATCAGCGCGCCGCTCGTCGAGGGCCGCGGCGGAGGGGGGCTACATAGGCAATCTTGAAATTTGACATCGCGCCCTCAATGGCGGCCCCGATTGCGCGTTACCCTCCCGTTAAATAAGGGATCGCGAGTCCGCGCGCCGCGAATACGTGATTCGTTCGCGAAATCCGGCCGCGGGGTGGAAGGGAGAGCGACTCTAATAACGTCGACGCGCCCGTCTATTCGGAGGGCCTTCCATTCAATGCGACCCGTATATATTCGATACGAGTGCATACGTGGACTATCCGAGGCTTTGAATTATACGAGTTTCGGTACTTTTCGCTTTAGTTTGCAATTTTATTTTTAAGTGCGATTTAATGGCGTCGAGTCTAGTTTTTTTAGCCTTTCTGACAACAGAATTGACAATTCTTTTTCAAGATCAAAGGAGCACTTCAATGTTTGCAGCTTATGGATTAGAAGGATTAAGATGATCGGAAATTTTGCGTTGTATTTTCAAAGTGTGATTTTTTTTCCGCGGCAGAACTTTCGAACGGCCTCGTTTTTTGCGAGTCTTCTGGAATGAGCTTATTTCTTTGCACCGCTAAATAATGATACAATCTTCAATTTTATTTCAGTTTCATAAAAATTCCGCTTGTTTTTTAATTAATCGTCGAGCGACATAATTAATGAGCATTAAATGCAACATGTGCAATAAATTTAACTTTATTCTGCTGAAATTAAAAAAAAAAACAAATCGAATTGATAATTGTATATAGAATTAAAAACTTAATATAAAAAAAAGCGAAAATTTACAACAGAAAGTTTAAAAATAATTATCAAAGAAGCACTTGTAAAATAAAAACGATATGTGAGCAAAAAAGCAGAACAGAAAACTTAGATATATCGGCAAACAGAAAAACATCGCTCCAGCATGGTGCATTCAGCCTATATACCCTCAAAAAAAAAGGAAGTGTGCGCCTCGCGAATTTCTCTATTTTTAAATAGCATTTTTCGATCGTCCGTCTCGGCGATTCTCAATAATACTCGATATTTGCAAAGTAACGCGTCCGGGTTGGAAGTCCGATGTATACATATATATACAATATATGTGCACTCGCGTATAATGCTCAGGCGACTCGGGCACCCGCTCGAGCGCCGGCGGAAAGATCCGATATCGGAAGCGGGATTTTTTCAGTCGGTCGATAATTCCGGCGGCTCCCCGCACAAAGGCCGAATAATGCACGCCGACCCGCAGTCTGATTTAATTCCGCGAGACGCGAATTCATTAATTCATTTTATAGGGAACCCTTTTGGCGCGCAGCTTCCGCCGCGTGAGTATAGTTCCTTCTTTGACGGGCCATTATTTGAGGGGGATTCGATCGTTCGGCTTTTATTTTCAATTTTTTTTTCAGATTTGCTTTTTTGAAATGCACGACAATAATCGGCGCCGCTGCGTTCTTTTTTTGCTTTCTCACAGTGTTCGATTTCTCTGCGAAATTCGACGATTTGGTAAACTGTGAGAGAAATGCACTGCACGATGGAGCTTCTATTTAATCTGACTACAGTTCTGTCCAGACAGATTTATTGTACAATTTGGCAGGGTGAAAAACAAATGATTTTTGCATTTCTTTATACAGTAAGCACGACAGTAATCATTAAAATTTAAATTTAGAAATATGACACAATGTTCTAATTTAAATTTGTTATATACTTTCTCGAGTATTTATATTTGTTCGTGGATCTATAACAATAAAACATTTTAATTTAATTAGCGAAATTAAAAAAAGACTTTTAATTAAATTAAACGCAAAATCAATTTTAATTAGCTGCAAAAATTTATCTCATTGTTTTTTCGACGCTTCGAGAAGTCCATTTAAAATACTGTTCGCGGAGTTGCAATGAAAAAAGTGCAAATTGATGAAATACTCCGAAGAAAAGGGCATTTGAGAAGTGCGCCTTTCTTCGCGGTAAAAATTCTTAATGAGCTTTTCTTGGTGGTAGATTTGAATCCGCAATTATACAGTAACATTCGTTTCTTCTCTTTCTTGTGGAAAAACTAAATGTATTAAAAATGCATCAATTAATATCGAATTTTAGCTTCCTTTTCAATAGAAGGGAGTTTGTATTTTAAATAAATAATAAATAAAAATCTGTTTCAACATTATTAAGTTTCCTATTTATTACTGATGCGTACATATTTTATTGTAAATATTGTACCCTACTATGATAAAAAAGAAAAACCTTTTTCATTAATGTGATTTAAAAAATTCTACCTTATCGATTAAAATATTTGACTTACCCGCGCATGGCGCATGCTGCACTGCGCGTGCGCGCTGCATACGTCACTCCACCGCTAATATATTTCATAAGTGAACATAACCAAATCGAGACAATTTAGTAAACATAAACAGTGTAAGTTGAATATTCAACATTTTTTATTTAACTAACTATTCACTGATAAATTAATTTAATCTATAGCTAGAAAAATGAGTCTCGTAGCTTATGGTAGTAGTGACGAAAGTGAAAATGAGGAAGAAATTAACGAAGCTCCGCATGTAAATACTGTAAAACAAATGCAAAATCCGAGTTATCTCTCAAGAAAACAGAGTGTCTTCAAAATGTGAATGGTGTGTCGGCGAATGATGTAGATAGTGAAAAACCACTTTTTGATGCAATACCAAAACCAACAATTTCAGCCGAAGAAAACGAAATTGGCACAAATGAAACAGATAAAACTCCTCTACCAAAAAAACTTGATTATGGAGGAATTGAAAAACCTCCTAAGAGAAAAGGTCCTCTGAAAATATTTGCTCCTGCTCTATCCAGTGTGAGTAAAAATATTTATACTTTTTACATTTTTTTTTATTACGTAAGCATATGAAATTTATATTAAATTTAAATTCTTCTTTGCATTAGTTTGACGATGATGAAGATGAAGATAAACGAGAATCAAATCGACCAAAAATTAAACCATCACAGGTAATTTGATTGTAAATAATTACTAAAGAATTTAAATTTTACTGATGCACCATAAGAAATTTTAATTATTGAATTTTAGAAAACATCTGGTCTTGTGGGTATGTTACCAAAACCAAATAATTCAAAATTAGCAGCAACAACAAAGCCAATGATCCCTCACGTGTTAACAAAAAAACCAGTTGAAACTGCAAACAGTACTCAGCTTGCCAAAAGTATATCAAAACCTTTGCTGGCTGCAAAAACAAAAACAGTAACTCCAACAATTAAATCACTATCGAATTATAATTCTGATTCAGAAGATGAAGATGTCAAAGGGTCAACATCATCAGGAATAGATTTTTTCTCGTTATCTACTCCTTTAAAGATTCCTGATGAACAACTGCAACCCTTAACTAGTACTGAACTGTATGCTCTTGCTGGTATGTCCTCTGCAAGTAAAACAGAACCTAATTTAAATAAGGAAATTGCAGAAAGTAATGAGTCGGATAAATTGTTAGTTAGTAATGTAATCAATCTTCCAAAAGAAGAAATTTTACTGAAAAACAAAGCAGAGGTAGGCCCAAAATTACCTGTTCCTGAACAAGAATACCATATTGATTCCAAAGGAAATGTTGCTTTTGATGATAAAGCTATTGAATATTTATGTGGGAAAAGAGGTGTTAAACGGAAAAATGAATTAAATAATGTAGATATTATCGAGATTAGTGGTGAAGATATCAAACCAGATGAAAGAGAATGGTTAGTCAAAGCACTAACTGAAGAAACGCCTACAAGACCAGTCTCTGCTGGATCAGGTCCAGGTGGGCAATCGAAAAAGAAGCACCAAATTACCTACTTGGCACATCAAGCTAAGGCTATGGAAATAGAATTGAAAATCAATGGGCACAAAATAAAGCAAGTCGACAACAAACGCGATCGAAGTACGGTTTTTAATATTGCAGCGTTGAAATTCGTAACGTTTGTAACTAAAAGTTAAAATGATAAATCGTCTTATTTATTGTTTCTATAATGAAAATTCATGATACATTTTTTAGTTAGAAACATTTTTTCTAGATAAAAAAAGACGATTTTTCATTTTCAAATATTTTTCAATAACTTCAAAGATATGGAGTTTGTAAAAACAGATATTGTAAAAAGTACGACATTGAATAACTTTTAAATCATTTTTCTCGACATAAGTAATTATAATTATTATTAGAAATTTATTATAAATATAATTTTATACATTACATTAAAATTTTATCACAATAGTTATTTAATTCCATTTACTATCATTTATTAATTTTAATGTACATACATATAAAAAATAATACTGCAAAATAGAGAACTATATTAATAACATTAAAAAATATTTAAAAATAAATTCATTCATTCATCTTTTCATGTATTAAATTTTCAATTTCTTCCAATTCTTTTCTTTTATCATTCATCATATTCTTTGCTTGTAATAAATTAGGTGGAAGATCACCATATTCTTCTAAAGCACTATTCAATTGATCTAGTGAATTTAAATTGTCCGATAATTGTGATGATTTTTGTAATATTTTATCCAAAGCAATTTCTTCTATGTTAATAGACTGCAATTCATCCTCTAATTTTTTAACTGTTTCTTTATAATCATTGATTTTGGATGATAAAATAACTCTATTTTCATTCATTTCCTCTTCATTTGACTGTAATAAATTTTCTACATCATCAATGTCCTTTTTTGTACGATTTACTTTTTCTTGCACTGCACTGTACATAGCAAAAGCAGCATTATATTTCGTTTTCAGTTGCCTTTCTTGTCTTTCTCTAACCAAGTTGTGAAAGTTCTTTTCTTCCAAGCACAACTCTAATGTATCTTCATTGACGGCAGGTAAACATTCCGATTTCAAAATAGCAGAAACTGTCTGTATACCCTCTCTAATATCAGGTGATAATGATTTTAAATCTAATCCTAGAGTACTAAGCAATTGTAATGTTTCGTTAGCCAATGCTGTATTTTCAGCATTTGTCGTAGAAAGTGCTTCTATTATAACTTTAGTCATAAGATTTGATTTTGATAAAACTTCTGCATCATCTTGACTCGGATTGTTATCAAGACCAATTGAAGAAATGCTAAGATTGCTAAGAGACTGCAAAAAAAGACGAAATTTAATAATATGTAGAAAACCAACAATTTACATGTTAATAAATATTATTCGTTAAATAATCTCAAATGTAATTTTAAGGTTAGATTTTAAACTTGTAAATGGTAATGAAATTTTTAAATTAATTCATAAAATATTTTGTCACTTTCGAAAAATAATTACGCATTAAGTATGTTTAAAATATAAAAGTGAATCAATATTTTCATGAATTGTACCTCAATGATCACGGTTTACATCTTATAAAAGTAAAATAATTTTTTATAATATTTTACATACCCCTTTGATGGAATCCATTATTTAAAGAGAAGATTGAATAACATAAATAAATATTAAAAAACACAGTATGCTTGTATCTTCTCCCTCAAAAAACGATCCGTTATGTGCAATAAAGAAGTACGTTGAGTTGAATTGAGCTGCTCTAGCCTAAAATAAAATTTTCAAATATTGCACAGTGGCGCCGGTGCATGCTATACGGCAATAATCATTCATCATCAGCTGGACGACGCACGTGGACCAGTAGTAGCGTCAGCATCAATCAAAACTTGTACCTATTAGCCGGCAAGACAAATATTTGTGATCGAGTTGTTAGTCTTCTCACACTAAAAACTTATATGAGTTCTTTTACTCGATTATAAAGTCATTCGTAATGAGTTTTTCAATTAACGACTCCAATATCATTTTTTGCTCCGGTAACAATGTCTTGCTATATAACCTAGAATCCCAAAAGGAAAATGTCATCACACTGCCAAAACTCGAAGGGGAGAAAGAAATTCGTGCTCACAACAGAGAAGACATAGAATCCTTTCATACATTGACAAGTGTAGCGTTTTCCAACGATGGCCGGTACTTCTTTGTTTGTACAAATCGAAAACAATTGTGCCTGTACAAAACAGAAAATTTGGAGCTTGTGTCTAATCGGACAATGTGCAGAGCTGCTAGTAAAGTGAAATTTCTTCCGAATAATGACATTGTGGTGGCTGACAAGACTGGTGATGCCTATTTGTTTTCTACTGCTGCACCGAATGAAAAGGAGCAATTGTTACTTGGTCATTTGTCGATGTTGTTGGATATTTTGGTGACTGATGATCAAAAATATGTTTTATCTGCAGACAGGGATGAAAAAATTAGAGTCTCTATGTTTCCCAATAGTTATAATATTGTGTCTTATTGTTTAGGTCATAAGAATTTTGTTACCAACATAAATATTGTTCCCCATGATAAATCAATTTTGGTATCGAGTGGTGGAGATGGAACTTTAATTTTTTGGGACTTTCAAAATGGAAAAGAATTGTTGACTGTTTACTTTCATGAAAAATTATCACAAGATGATTTACTTAAAGTGAATCAAACACTGAAAGAAAATGATTTGGATGAACAAGTATCAGTTTCTCCTGTAAAAGATTTAAGTATGTCTCAGATCAATGAAACTTCATCAGTTATTTCTGTCACTTTCTATTGTAGTAATGTAATTTTAAATTATATTGTGTCTAGACATCAGAATGACTTAGATGTTAAATATTTAGATTTAATTAAATTAGAAGAAGAACCCTTAGAATGTCAGTATCACAAAAATCAATTGTGGATATTAACAGACTCTAAAGTTCTAGTTTATTCATTTAATGGAAAAAGTTTTATCATTGATGAAAATGTAAATTATGAAACAAATAAATTCACAGAAATGTGGAAAAAAATATACAGCACATCAATCAAAACATTATTGCCAGTATTGTACAAAAGAAAATTTGATAATCTTCAAGAATATCAAGAAAGAAAGAAGTCAAGATTAACAAAATGACAAAGTTCTATTTGTGAAGACGTTATTTTTATTTCTTAATACAAATATTTAATAATATAAATCATGTTATCCACGAGATTTTTTTATTATAATAAAAAGACAAGATAGCATTACTTTTATACTGGTTTGTAATCCAATTTCGACTCCAGTTTCTTATTATCCGATACTTTCCTAACAGCCTTCATAAAATCTTCCTGAATAACATATTCACGCTCTAATCGAATAGCAAAAAGTCCTGCTTCTGTACACACATTCCTCAAATCTGCACCATTGAATCCATCAGACAATTTCACCACAGCTTCATAATCTAATCAAAACATATAAATAATCAAAATTTTATGAATATTCCATAAAATTTTATTAAAATCTAAATGTAGATTAGAAATAAGACAAATGAAATGAAAAGATTTACCTATTTCACCATGTTTAGCAATTGGATTAGCGTGAATCTTCAAGATTTCCAATCTAGCTTGTTCATTTGGTAATGGAATTTCAATTTTTCTGTCCAATCTACCAGGTCTCAATAAAGCAGGATCTAACGTGTCGGGTCTGTTGGTAGCCATAATCATTTTTACTTGACCTAATGAATCAAAACCATCCATTTGGTTCAACAATTCCATTAAAGTTCTTTGAATTTCTCGATCTGCACTAGTTCCTTCAGAAAACCTTCGACCACCTATTAGGTAAAACATTTTTATAATTTAGTTTAAAACAAATAATAAAACTTTTTACATAAAATATAAAAAATTAAATATTTACCAATAGCATCAATTTCATCCATAAATATTATACAAGGTTGATGGTCTCTGGCATAGTTGAACATTTCTCTTATTAATCTAGCTGATTCTCCAATATATTTGTCAACAATTGCACTGGAAACAACTTTTAAAAAGTTGGCATCCAATTGACTGGCCACAGCCCTAGCAAGTAATGTTTTTCCAGTTCCTGGTGGCCCGTATAAAAGACAACCCTTTGGTGGTGTGATTCCTACCCTCTGGAAGAGCTCAGGATTTAACAATGGCAGTTCAATGACTTCTCTCAATTCACGAATTTGTTCACTTAAGCCTCCAATTTCTGAGTAGGTAACATCTCCAGGATCCTCATGAGACATATTGTAGACTAATGGATCCACCTAAAATAAATTGAATAAATATATAGTCTAAACTTATAAGCACATATATTAAGTTATAATTTTAACATTAAAAAAAGAATCAATAATATTTCAAATACATACTTCTCGTGGTAAATAGCGCATTATGGTAAGGGTAGTCATATCAAGAGCTACTCTTGTACCGGATTTCAGCTTATTTTTATCTAATTGGCGCCTGCACCCCACAACATATCGAGGTCCATTTGTAGCTTTGACAATGACTAGAAGATTATAACTTTTTAATTAAAAAGAGATTCTACTACAAATTATATATTTATTTAAGCAGGCAAGAATTAAACTAAGTTACTCACATTTCTCTTCTGATAATTGTTTTAAAACTTCTCCAACAATCTGAAAATAGTAAAGATCGATAAAACTGCTTATTAGTTCATTAAAAACTAATATAAGTATTTAAAAAATATATACCTGGCCAACACTCTGCAGTGCTTTCAAATCATTTTCTGACTTATCGTATTGCTTTGTCAAATCTTTTAAATGGTCTCGCACTGAAACGAAAAGATAAAAATTAAAATTTCATACTTCCAGAGTAATGTGCATTTATTCAAAGTAAATTTTAAAAAAGAATATTACGATCAAACAATGATTTTCACCTGAAAAACAGTAAATAAATTACATTGTATAGGAAGCAAACTAGGTTATGATTCAAGGAAGTGTTTATCACCGAAGCCAAGAACAAATAACCAAGAAATTTAGAAATTTAAAAAAACTTACTCTCTTTCAAGCGAGACTCGACTTCTTTGTGCTCCAGGAGCTTTTTCCTGTAGTCCTGGAGCGCTTTTTCTCTCGATGAATCCACGGCGGTTGCCATTTTCGCTTATTTTGCTGTATAATCGTCGAGCGCCGCCGAACATTCACTCGGAAGATCCGAACTCCAAACTTCAAAAGTAATATAAACTTAATACAAGCAAAACCATTAGATTGCCAACTCAAACGATCCTCGTAACTCTTCTACCTACAGCTGGTAATCCTCTTTCCAAGATAAATTTAAAGTTCTTTTTTTTTTTTTTGTATTTTGCAGAGAAAAGACTTGAGATTTGATATACAAAAGATTCAATCTAATTACGAAATTTTTAAACAATATTTTTTTTGTTTTAATACGTAAAGTAAAGATAATACCAATTAGTTTATTATAATTCTTCATAATTTATCATATCGCGTTATTTATAATACAAATTTTTCCTTCAACGTCACTTTTTTTTTGTAATATTGTATAGTCGGATAAACACTCGATAATAATTCATTTTTATTGTAGCTATAATTACGTAACGTTCAAAGTATACAACTCAAATAAGAGACTTCCTTACGACCAACATTAACGTGGCACAAAAATAATTAAAGTATATTGTAAAGAAAAACATTATCGATTTGGTTGTGAAGGCCACAGTTTCACGATTTAAAAAAAAAATAAAATGTATATATTTAATGAACAAATTGAGGGACGCCAGTTATTTTACCGGGGCACCGGCGGCGTTGGAGGCTATCATACATAGATAATGACTGTATGGGTATAGGTGAGTCTGGCCCCGACACTTACGTCTGTGTGTACATGTATACGCTTGTGTGCACCGAATGCACCTACAAAGTGCACTGGTGCCAGTAGACTGCCAGCCTCTACTCGCTGCAGTTGTGTTGGTGCATGTTGGCGACTTCGCAGTAGCTTGGACTTTGCTTGGCACTTTCGCGAGTTGTTCTGTGTGTGTAAGGATTTCACCGAGTGCATAATTGTATGTGGATATATAATTTGTTCGAAATACGTCGACGCGCTATCAGCGACTTTACGTACCTTGCTGAATTTTCGAAAGAATAAAAAGTGAATATTAGCTGATCGAAACACCAAAGTGGATGATTCAGCGTCTCTTACAAAACTTTTATTGCACTACGATAAAATTCGCGGCGTAATGAAATTCGAAATTTTCGGAGACGCTGCGATTTAGACGAGTGTTCCTCGCTTTCTAAAAGTCGATGTGAAAGGATATAAAAAAGTGACATTAGGTGAAGAGCAGTAAAACACAAAAATTCGAAGCTTTTTTTCTTTTTTCTCAAACGTAAATTTGCGACAGTTGTACACATAGTTTTGTTACTCTAAAAATTTTTCCTTTCTTCAATCCCGATTTTTTCACATATTATGCGATGCTACCTATCAAAGAAGCGAATAATCAAAAGGTATCGAAGGTATCCTTATGTTTTTTTCCAAGGATTTAGTTTTTTTTTTGTTTTATACCTCACTGAAGGTGTACCCTTAATTTCTAATCTAATCTATATATAACCGAATTAAGTTGGGTCGTCATGCATGTTATATAAATTAATTGAGATATCATTAATTAAACATTTTTTTAAAATTCCATTCGAGTAAATCAATCATCATCATTTTCATAATAATAAATAGTGAGCTAATGAGTGCAAATTAGATTTTCTACGAAAAAGAAATAAATTTTTTTTTTAATTTAGACATTATCTTGCTGCTTTCATAAACAAATTTCTTTAGACAAATGAGTTGGTGATTCATATAAGTTTGTTTGTATAATTTTATAATATTGCGTAAAGTAATGTTGCTGATAACCTTAGCTTTCATATTATGAGTGAAAATAGTCTTTCGCAGCTTAGTACTTCTATGAATGTCCAGCAAGTACTGTCATTTTTGTATTTTTCATAAAAAAAATCAAACCAAGTCAATTATTCATCAAGAAAAACTATGAAGTTTACAAGGTATGATAGTAAAAAAATTTGATTATCATATTTTACTGTTTAGTGTTGATTATGATATTTTATAGATAGAGTATTTTGTGATTTATCTTGTATTACTAGAGTTGATATGTTGAAAGGCAGTCGTCAACAATTTCGTCAATAATTTTTTAAAAATTGATTCTATAAAAATTTTATCTCATTAAAAAATAATATTTTCATTAAAAATTTATTCATTTTTGATCTTTCAAAGAATAATAATCTGCAATTTATATTTCCACATTTTAATCAACTACAGATATATTTTTACTGTAATATTATCACTTCTTCATTATTCATTTTGAATATTCATCTTTCATGCTCATTAAGATACATTCACCTTTAAGTCTTGAAAATATATCTTACAAATAATTCATGTTTATATGAATTTTCATTTCTCCAGTAGATACTTGGTTTTTAATTGGATTGCTCTGTATACTTTGGTATTAAAAACTTAACAAGAAATGCTGTTATTAAGAAATAAAAGGGTATTATTTAAATAATTGGCTACAAAAAATCATGTAACAGGACATCAGCCTTAAAAAGCTATTGAATAATAAACATTAACTAACAATTATGAGAGCAAGCTACCTGTTCTTAGCAACAATGCTTCCTATCACCATCGCTGATTTATGGTACAATGGAGCGTAAGTTAATAGATTAAAGTGCTTTTGTGATTCTTACTTCTTTGGTACATGAGGCGTCGACTTTGTCCTATGTAAACTATCATCAATTTGGACTACTCAATGGACATAATCTAATTTTAGAAGATGTCTTTGAAATCAAAGTCGACGGCTGTCTTTTTACTTGACTTGCACATTGAATCTCTTCTCATGTTCTCTAGATGCTCTCGTCAATCATTATTGACATCAATGTTGCTTATGTGTTAAGTGATCAATAAATGTTTTCAAATAATTACATATACTTTAATTTTGTGCTTGGCACTGATTGTTGTGTCTAGTGATAGTAAAAGATACTGGATGTTACACAGAAAACATACAGTTAATTTATTATGTAAGATTATTCTCATATTGACTTATTTCTTCAAACTTGATTCTTTAGATGTGGTGTGTCATGGAGTATATTGCAGTAAATAATAATTTTCATTCAAGTAGGCCAAAAGAAAAAGGAATAATTAGAAAATTTTTATTTTAGTTATTAAATATGTGTGTAATATAAAAATAGAATATATAGATAGTATAGCCTGATTTTAGAATATATAATACCTTGGAAAAATTTACTTTAAAATATTTTTTTAATAAGTAAAAACTATTGAAAAAAAATTGTTTTAATTTTTTTTGAAAAAACATGAATTTTTATAAAAAGGAATTGCATTGTGTGAAAAATTTCTTTAATTTTTTCAACATTTAAATTTCCTTGTGAGCATGAATTTTATTTATTTTACTTATACATATTTATCTTATTCTTTTATATTGAAGTTTAATTGTTGCTGATGTTTTTGTGTTTATTCTCAACTTACTGTCAATGTTACTACAATAAAAATTGAATATCACTTACTTATAAAAGATCATTGTTACAGATTTTTGCTATGGACAATGAAAGTGTCCATTTGCATATACATTTTTATCTTTGGTCTACTTCCACTTATATTCCGATACTCATGTGAAGTACAAAAGAAGATACTATTTTTAAACTTTGGTGAGTCATTTACAGTTTTTTACATTCATTTACTTTACTCATAAATCAGTGAATAATTAATTTTAAATCTATTTTAAACAGTACAATGGCCAGTAGGCATTGACATCACTAAGCCTGAAAGAGTTGGATTAAAGGGAGCAAGAAACTTTTATTTAACAACTGATGAAAATGTGAAACTAGGAGCATGGTAAATAAAAATTTATGTCAATTAAAAACAATATAAGCATTAAATTTGTTATTTATTAAAATGTTTATATTACAGGCAAATATTGCCCCAATCACTTTTGAATCAAACCATTCCTGAAACCTGTGAAGCTTACGAAAAAATACTAAGAAATGCCAATAGACCAATATTCTTGTATATGCATGGAAACAGTGGGAACAGGGCTAGTAGTCATAGAGTTGAACTCTATCAATTATTTCAAAGACTTGACTTTCACGTGATATGCTTTGATTATCGAAGTAAGATTTTAATATTTTAAAATTATCAATTTTGTACAATTTGTAAACAAATGTTTTTTTTCTAATTTCAGGCTATGGTGATAGTGATAATGTGAATCTTTCAGAAATGGGAGTTGTTAATGATAGTAAATTTGTACTTGAATGGTTGATAAAAACTGTAAATAATTCAGCTCCAGTTTTTGTTTGGGGCCATTCTCTTGGTACTGGGTAAGTGGTGCAAAAAAAAAATTTCTGTAATTCACCTTTAATTGAAAGTATAACAATTAAAATTATACCATTTGAATTTTAGAGTGTCTTCTCATGTGCTTGCAATACTTGCAAGTAATGGAACACATCCAGCAGGACTGTTTTTGGAGTCACCCTTTAATAATCTTGCTGATGAAATATCGGAGCATCCATTTGCTCAAGTGTGTATATAACTTTTCTGCAATTCATTGTAATTAATAAATATCCAGCTTTCAAAATTAATTTATTTAATATGTAACTATTTTGCAGATATTCAAACATTTACCCTGGTTTCATTGGGTAATTGTAGAACCTTTGTATGGCAATGAATTGAGATTTCAGTCTGACAAGCACATTGCTAAAATTCAATGTCCAATTATGATCTTGCATGCTGAAGATGATAACATTATTCCATTTTCGTTAGGAGAAAAGGTACTTTGGTCATTTTTGTTTATTTTTTATTATATCATCTTGTAATTTATTTTTGAAGATTAATTTAAAAAACGAACTAAACTATTTTCTTTACTTTACAGCTGTTTATTGCTGGAAAAGCATCGCATACAGATAACATGCAAAGAATACAAATGACTAGAATAAGTTCTTCGTATGGTCTTGGGCATAAATACATTTGTCGTTACAAAGATTTACCTAGAATAATCGAGTAAGTTTTGTGTTTTCCAAGCGGAAATTTATTGTGTTACTAGATTAGCAAAGAATATTAAAAATAGTTTAAACTAAACTTTTTTTATTTTAACAGAAATTTCGTTACCCAATCGACGGCAGGAGCAACGATATAAGGAATTTATCAAAATTTCAGAATATTTTCAACCCTTATCGATGCTCACTGTGTATTCCTCATTGGTCGGAAAATATGATAATCAAAAATGAATATCATAATGGCTGTATTGACTCGAAAATGTGATGTATTGGTGTGTTTTATGATAATCTGTTCTCCTAGTATTTGATGTGTTATCATACCAAGGTCTGACAACCGCACATTAACTGGAACTTCAGTTGCAAAATTTAATCATGATGTAGTTAGAAAAAACAATCAAGTATGTGTGCACTGACTTAAAGGCTATAAAAAGTATTAATCTCAGACATCTTTGATGGATACTTACTGCTCTCGAAATAAAATTTCGAGCATATTGTACTACTAAGAATCATATTCCCAAGCCTGATATCAAATTTTTCATAAACAATAGCAGTTTATAATCATTTTAATTTATGCAATGTACATTATCATCTGTGTATACACTATTTTTGTCAATGGAAATATTAAAATATTTGTAAAATAATTATAATATATAATATTTAATTTTTTAAATGTATAATAAAAAAAATGAAGCCAAACTAAAATTTTTACATTATTTTAGCAACAAAGTTACAACCTTTACTGAAACAGTGTTTTAGAAATTTACTGAATTCAAATTGATAAAAACTTTTAGTGTTTTCAATATCTTATTTGTATGAGAATGGCTATAATTTTTATAATTTCTTCCAATTACTTGATTGTTTAATTACTATACTTACCATCGTTACAGCGAATATTTCACTTCCACGAAGTAAATATCTATAAGAACAAATGTTCTACATGTTCACAATTCTTAAAAGAATATAAAATTCTTATTTATTATAAATTTTATTTATATTATGAAATATTCTACGGAATAATTATATGCAAATATCGGATTTGAGGCTTTCACGTTTTCGCGCAATTTTATTCAAAAATATAGTGTAGATGTCGCGTTGGTCGAATCTTTGTCCAGTACGGCCGGAAGTTTGCAGCGCATCGTCTAGGCGAAATATCGCGTTCGTGACCGGCTGGGCTCCTTTTCCATCTCTTGCACGATGGGTGAGTAGCAATCCTTCGCACATGTTGCTTTAAATCCTTAAACATCCGCGAAATTACGGCTCGTTGTGATAAATAATGGCGTTAATAAGATTCTCCGGGAGTCACTTTGTAAGATCCAATTTGTATATTTTGAATTTTTCGAAAAACTTGTGAAAAAAGTGTTGGGTTATTCGTGCCTCTACCTAGTGTTGTGATGCGCGATGCATACCTAAGGGAGTACTATACGAATTAGATTGATTGAATATTTGAATAGTTAATCGTTTAAATTGATTAATAAACAAATAAAGAAACGCCTCGCTTGTCGTGGAAATTATTTAGCCGTATTTTACTGTTTTTTTTACGAAGGAACAAGTGTTTTTTGGTTAAAAATGGAGTCGGTTCTAATGGCTGTCGAAGAAGTGTCTTTAACGTTTGACTTTATTTTTTAGGTATCTCTCGTGACCACTGGCATAAAAGGCGAGCGACGGGTGGCAAGAGGAAGCCACTCCGAAAGAAGAGGAAGTTCGAGTTAGGACGTCCTGCAGCAAACACTAAGCTTGGACCTCAGCGTATTCACACTGTAAGTCTCCTTTGAAATCGAATACCTTATTGTTAAAAAGTAAAGTAATTAAGAAATTTTATTGTACTAGAAATTGTTTGATTTTGTTTTTGAAAAACATTGTTTTATCTTTCATGATGACTCCTTACCTACTCTGAGTGCCATGCTGACAAATTCCCACAGCGTACTGAGATAATAAATAATAGAAGTGATTTTTATATGTTGTTTCGGTCAGAGAATAAGAATTTGTTATTCTACTTTAAAAAGGTACGCACGAGAGGAGGCAACAAAAAATACAGAGCTCTGCGACTTGACACTGGCAACTTTGCTTGGGGATCAGAAGGCAGAGCACGCAGGACACGTATCATCGATGTCGTTTACAATGCATCAAACAACGAGTTGGTGAGAACCAAAACTTTGGTTAAGAACGCCATTGTCACAATTGATGCTACCCCTTTTAGGCAGTGGTATGAAGCCCACTATGCTCTTCCTTTGGGACGCAAACGTGGAGCCAAATTGGTTAGTATCTTCATATTTTACTTTTATGAATAAAATTTATAATCTATTCATTGATTTTGTTTTTATAAATATAAATATACTCATTATGTGCTTTATTTTACATTGTTAATTTAACAATGTAATTGGAATTATTTATAAATTTATATTGATTTCTTTGAATAATTTTTTTAAATAATTAAAACATTTATACTTGATGATGATTTAATGTTCACCTGAGTGCTATGCTGACAAATTCCCACAGCGTACTGAAAATTTAGTTACTTATTTTAAATTGGATTATAATTATAATTAACAGCTTATTAAATTTATTATTTATTTTTCAGACTGAAGCTGAGGAGGAAGTTCTCAACAAGAAGAGATCGAAAAAAGCCCAGGCCAAATACAAGGCTAGGCAGCGATTTGCTAAGGTAGAACAAGGTTTGGAAGACCAGTTTGCCACTGGACGTGTTCTTGGTAAATACTTTTATCTTTTTATGTCTATTATTATTTCAACTCTTATTAAAAGACCAATATGAAAATTCTAAAATTATTTTAATTAGTTTAAATCTTACAAGATATTTTAAAATTGAAATAATTAAATTTTTAAACATTTTTAAACACTTTATTAAAAGAAATTGAAAAATAAATAATATTTTGCATTTTTTTTCTAGCTTGCATCGCTAGCAGGCCTGGACAGTGTGGAAGGTCTGATGGTTATATCCTTGAAGGCAAGGAACTCGAGTTCTACTTGAGGAAGATTAAGAGCAAGAAGGCGAAGTAAATTTGTAACAGGAAAATGAATAAAACACGTACATAAAAAAAATTTATTTTATTCTTTTTTACAAATACAATCAGTTTGCAAATTTTATTTATAACAAAAAATTACGAGTAAAAAAACAGTATACATTTTTTAATACAAAATTTAGTACTATAATTATTAACTATTCTGTACATTGAAAAGAACTTTCTACAACAATGATGTGATGAATAACAGAAATTCTTATGGCATCAAGTCATCTTTTTTTACATGGATTCAGTTGTCAATATTTGAAATTTGTTGCAGGTGTTACCATTCTGAAAAATAGTAAATTTCATAACAAAACTTTGATAATACTTTACCAATAATGATAAGTTGCAAGGAACATTATGGACGTTTAAATATTTGAAAGTGTGAAAAAAATATGATTTCTTGTATATACCTTTCAGTCCAAAATATTTCTTGCAATGACGATCACTGCAAGCATTAGTTCATGACATTATGATGATACATATATTGCTTGACTGAAGGGTCCAGAGCTTGTAAAGTGTAAGTCAATTTTCTAGATTCTTAACTTAAATCATTTAATAATATTTATTAAAACCATTTTTAACAATTCAGGAATGCAAAATATTCAAATAAAAGAATTTTATTTTATAAAAAATTTTTTTTTTCATAAATGCATTTCTTACTTGATAAACATCTTAGATGTAAAATTTAAAAAATTATGTATCTCACATGGCAGATTCAGTGTACATATTTTTAAGGTACGAATATAGTTAAATTTAAGAAATTTAGTTTTAAACGTTTAGCATTGAATTTTCGTAAATCTACAATTATTAAAGAATTACAATTATTGCCACTTTATTAAAACTATGTTAAACCTATATTTAAAAATATACTTTCGCGTGCATTGTTTTGTACAACGTTACAAATACTAAGAAAAGTTACTTAATGTAGCTATTTATAATTTACAAAAATCTCATCGTTTTGAATTCAAAGCGTTTACAAAAGCTGCATGCTTTTAACGAACGTGACGAGTGTGCTACATCGATTCATGATCCATTTACAATGAAATACTTTTTGCAAAGTGAAAAAATAACATACATTAAAGTACGTCTTTGAAATATGTAAGATGCTTATATAAACAATAAAAATAATAGGAAAAGAGAAATTTTTATAAGGATTTTGAAAACGAATACAAGAAGAGCTTAGAGCTTAGTAAAAAAAGTTTAGATACATCAATACTTTTGCTTTTCGTTGTAGATTTTCAAGAACCTAAATGAGTTACATGAATACAAAGAGATAAACTAAACAGACAGTGAAAAAAGTCATAAGCTTGAAACGAAAAATTTCTGAGTTTTTTTAGTCCTCTTATAGAATCATCAAGAAAACAGAAAAAAAGAGAAAAATAAATCTGTACAAAAGGCATAAAAATAAACTGTGAGAAGTAAATTACAACATTCGCATATCGAAACATCCCGCTTCAGCGGCGACTTACACGCACAAATTATATCTCTAGGCCCTCCTCATAGCGGACGATTGTTGAGGTCTATTTATCACAAGCTTGGGCATCACCTGCTGGCCCTTTGCGCCGGTGCCGGTGACGGCCTGCACGGGCGTCGTCCTGGGCGACTGCTGCTGCTGCGTTTTCTGTGCACATGTCGATATGTGCGCGGACCAGTGTGTCTGCTGGCAGGGATAATCGCAATACGCCGTGTTCCAACAGCAGTAGAACATGGCCTCGCGGCCGCATACTACACACCATTGCTTCCGCTTCGTTTCCTCCACGATTCGTACCTTCTCCTGCTCCGCTTCGTGGTGCGCCTCTTGCAGCGCCCGACTACGCTCCACCTCCATGCTGGCTTTTAGCTCTCGCAGCACCAGTTCTAAAATAGAAAAATTCATCGTTAAATATAAAAAAGGTACGCATTCCTCTTCAAAGCATTAAAGAATGTCTTTTAATTAAATGCCACAAATACTTTTTTTTTATTTTGTTGAATATATTTATAAATAACTTGTTGCGTAAGTAGATAGTTGTTTTATAACTCATTTAAAAATAAATGTGTTTCAGATTCTGCACGTCACGTTTAAAATAAAGTTTACAAACTGCATAATCATTACAAACAATCTCCGCTGCAAATAATCAAAACCAAGAAGTTTCACATTTCACAACAGCAGTTCTTTGAAAATGAGATGAACCTCACCGTTATTATGCTTAAGTTCATTAATCTCTTGCTGATGTTCCCACTTCATCCTCTCCATTCTAAGCTTGAGGTAATGTATCGTGGCTTCGTGGTGGTTGACGAGACTCCCCGAGCCGACACCGTTGCTCTCGGCTGCGTCTTTTATCGTCTCGGCGATCAGCTGTGCCAATCGATTCGCCAGCTCCTTTGAATTCTCGTGAATCTTGGCGGTGGCCGGACCAGCTTCGGGTGGCGGCAATTCGTACGCTCGCACGTCATTATTTTGAGGTGGAATGTAGACCATCGCGTCGCTTGCAGTCGGACTCGGCCTAGCCTGCGGACGTGACGAGCTGCTGCTGGATGGCATCACCTGTGAAAAGCTCGTCGGTTTGTTCGGAAATGACTTGCGTGCTTTGCCCACCTTTCTCACAATCGTCAACTGTTAAACAAAGAAAGAAGATTAACTTCTGGTTGAATTCTGCTTAAGAAAAGTGTTTGATTTTTTTTACCTTTGGTTGCAGGTCATCCCTGGGCTCTTGCTTTATGACTGGGACCGTGGTATTCGGTCTAGGCTCCTTATCACCAAAATGCCTGGCGCTTTCCGACACATTCGAGTTCATCGCCATGTGCATAGCTTTCGCTTGATCCTTTTTAGCCGACATCGGTATCGCGGTCATCGGTCGACTGATCACCGGATCGTCCTTGCTCTCAGCACGCTGTTCAAATGCGGTTTAACGAGTTCTTTGCTTGGCACTCGAGTCAGCGCCTTCGCGAGTTTACTCTCCGGCCGAGGAGATTTCGCGATCTGCTTCGAGTGGACGCTCACCAAAGACGGCTTCTTTGAGTTTTGATGAACCATTATAGCCTTTGATTTTTGAAGCACCGGCGTCCTCGCGCTTTCCGTGTTATTCGGCAAACTGTTAGGTGTATCGCGTCGTACCTGTGTCGGCGGTGGCGGCGGCGTCGCATGTGCCACCGTTGTTTTACCGTTAGCGCTGAGCTTTCTCGCTTCCTCGTTGTTGAGATCCTTCGTTAATTTGAGCTTTTTTACACTATCGTTTTTTATTTTCTTTATTGTTAAGACCTTCTTAGGATTGTTACGATTTACTTCTAAAATCGTAGTCACTTCGGGCGAACTGTCGCTTTTCTTCTGGTCACTTTTTTCGGCAGTATTGTTCCTATTAATGTTATTGTTATTTGTCACCGGGGTCGTGGGTGGACTTTTATTGACGTTTCTACTCTCTTCGATGATGATGATTTCCTCGATATCGGAATTCGACTTATTTACAACCGGCTGCGGTGAATTTACAGGTATCTTTTTTCGCACCAATTTAGACTTATCACTTGGTGTTTCTAGAACACCGTTTGTACTTGCTGCTACCGTGCTTTTCGTATTTGGAGTTGACTTCTCTACTTTCGCAGAGACCACTTTATTATTCACGGGGGGCTGTACCTCCGCCTTGGAGGTATCCACTCTCGTATTTGTAATTGGATCATATCTAGGTAAAAGTACCTTTATCTGCATAGGATCTTGCGGATCGTACGGCATTTTAAAAGGTGCATACCTAAAAAAAAAGAAACATTGATTAAATCTGTTTTACTTTTAAACAAATTTTTACTTTCAGAACGACAAATTACAAAGTAACATTACCTGAATTCGCCGAAAACACGTTCGAGCTTTCTCGAGTGATCGTCGACCTCTTTGACGCACAGCTCCATTTCTATTTTCTTTTTCTTGGGCAGTACGACGGGCGGCTCCAGAGAGTACAGGTACATGTCCTTGGGCGAGACCCAGGCTCGGTCGTGCTCTCCAAAGAATCGCACATCCACCAGGCCGTGCGCGTTTAGCCTCGGCATCGCCTTCGCCGGCCAATAGGGAAACCCTTTGAGCTTGGCCCAGACGATGGGGTGCGGCCTGCGGCAGGGCTCGATGAACCAGGAGGGCAAAGGCCGCGGCAAATTGCGCCCGTGCGCGAAACAATCCGGGCAGGCCTCGATTTCCGATACCTCCTGACGAGCCACCTTCATCATCTGCTTCGCCGTGTTCGTCAACTTTGACGTATCTGTGGAAATACCACGTTTATAGTATATGGTTTTACGTTTCGATAAAGAGAACAATATTTTTTTACGTTTTCGATCAGAAAAACAATGCTCGGTATTAAGTACCTCACTCGAATGAATTTGAAATGACGAAAAATTTGAAATTGTGTTCATCGAGAATGAAATTCTACTGCTTGCAATAATCAGGTGATCAAACATTGTTCCTTGTTCAAAAATAGTAAGTACAAAATTGTTTTAATAAAAAAAATAAATAAGACTAGAGACTAGTGACTTACGTAATCAAGTTAATTGTAATAATTTCTTAGTAAAAAAAGTTAAAGTCCTTGAAAAAATAAAGCTTGCATCTAGTAGGTCAATAGAATGTAACTTACTTCTTAATTGCCTGATCAAACATTTTTTTTCACATTTATGTAACAAGCAACACGAAACTTAATTGACTTACATGTGTTGAATACTATACAATTGTGCTGGATCCATCTTGCATCAGCCATAAATGCATCAGTACTACCATAAAGTTTGGCACGAACGTTGGATTCAAGCAAGCTCAAATCCATTGGCTTAACAACATAATCCAGGTAATTAGGAACTTCTTCTAAATCCACTGCTTTCCAGAACGGTTCAGACTAGAAATTAGAAAACCAAGTAAGTATAATAATAAACTTCAAGTGGAAGATTACAATAAGATTCCTCAAAATTTAACACAGATTATACTTAATACTGTATAATTTAAAAGAGTAAGCGCACTAATTAAATAATGATATAAATTGCAAAATTTATCTATACAGGACTTGATAAAAAGTCTTCCTCAACTAACAATTTAGCAATTTTAACCTACTTTTTCAATCAGCGCATTTTTAACATACTTTTTATACTACATTTTTAAGCAAACGCAGCGCGCGACTGCTTATAGATACAAAAAATAGATTCTAGAAAATCATCGTTGAAACATGAAAATAAATGGAACACGTCATCTACGCGCCAGCTGTCGTACCCCGTGTTGATCCCTCATCCTCTCGACGACGTGCTTGAGCATCATGCATAGCTGATCGACGGTGAGGCCGGCCATGGCCGGCGAACGGCTCTCGGCGTTCTCGGCCTGAAGTATGCCTGCACATTCGCCGCATATCCAGTTGGAGACGGAGAGCGGGGGCGCGCCCCCCATGCAACGCCGATGCCATGAACGAGGGCACGCGCTGCATTGCGCCTCCACCGACTCCTTGTGGCAGCGCCAGCAGTACCTGTCGCTCTTCGTGTCCAACTTCTTGCGTTTATCGCTCGACGGGCTGCCATTTTGTTCCAACGCCGAGGCGCTCTCCGCCGCCGTGCTGCTCGAACAGAAACATTGATTTTCGTTACCCGAATGCTTTTCCTATATATTTTACAATTTTCCATTGCTATGAGCATGTTTTTTATGTTTAATGCAAAAAAAAATGAAGCAATTTGCTATTTGCAGATGGAAAATGCAGATGAAAGTTAGATTGTTGACAATTTATGCAGACTTATAAAAAATAAATATTATCTCTTGTTATTTGAAAGTATAAGTATGTTTAACAATGTCTCGTGAAACTATATTTTTAGATTTATGTGTTTTTTGATATCTGGATGGATGTATTTTATGTAGACATATGTTTAAAGCTTAATAAAATTGGAATGATTTTCATTTTCTAATAGCATTATGTAATTATTTATGATATGTAAACTTTGCTTGTTACATAAACAATCTAACAAATATAAACTGGTTGCAATGTATGTTTTTGGCTATAATAAATAAATGTAAGTAAAGTAATAAATAAATATGTTAAATTCTTATTACTCACATTGTGCTTTTCCGTTTTCTTTTATTGTCTTTAATATCTTTAGAAGGTGGTGATTCTACTGCTGTATTCGATGTTTCCATGTCAGTGGTTTCTGCCTCTTTTTCTGCATTAGAAACCTTAGATGATTCGTCATTTTCCTTGTTATTTTCAGTCTCTTTCGTTCTGTTCTCAGACTCTGATGTTTTTACTTCATTTTTTGAAGTATTGATTTTTCCATCTGAACCTTGCAAATCTCCAGACTTAGCTTCATCCTCAGTATTAAATACCTTTTTACCTATACCATCTTCCTTTTTTGTAATATTGCTTTCTTCGGTCTCCATCTTTTCAGAATTAGCTTTATCTGCTTGGTTTTCTTTCTCATTCTTATCATCACTTCTTGAATCAGATACTTCCACTTGCTTGGAAGTTTCTGTAACCATGTCCTCACTATTCTTGTTAGAATCCATGGCTTAATATTTACTGATCCAGTATCTGTAACAAACATAAGAAATAACGCTATAAACACTGTTTACATATTATTGATATTCTGTTGCCATTTGGTACAATACCAAAATGTATCTATAGTATGTACATTAACCTGATGCTAACACTCTTAGATAAATAAGAACACAGAGACTCCAGACACTTCATTTAAAATACAATCTGTCTCGTTTTAATACAATAGAAAAACAATACAATACTAAGAAAAGCTTATTTATTTTTATTGCTGTTAGTAGTGAGGATGCCAGAGTAGCTTTTGTGCAATTCTGCAATGAACCTATAGTTTGACTACTTCAACATAGAGGGCAATACTTTCCCTAGCTTGTCCTATATAACTGTATATTATATTACTTAGGCAGCAATTTACTAATATAATCCTCAGTATTAATAATTTAATACCTTAAGCAAACAATTTCTTTTACCTACGATGTTAAAATTATTAAAACCTTCAAATGATAACACTGATAAGCTTAGGGCCGTACCAGTTACATATGATTATACTCAACACAACACAGGCCAATTGATCATCAAGTTCTAATTATTATATTTACAGATTTCACAAACTACATTGCTGTGATCAAAAAGCACAAATATTATCTCTTGTTTACAGTGAATTCTTGATCCTATATTTGAGAAGCCATCTTATCTAAATTCAACTTATTTCTTCTGTCTGAAAATTGATAGTACAAATTATTAGAACATGAGGATTTACAAAGATATTTGTAGCATATTCAAATGAGAATTTTTTAAGAAAATAACATTTTAAAGAAACTAATTTTTTCCTGGAAAAAAAAATTAAAATTAATAGAATAATATTTATCTGCCTACCAACAAAAGAATTTGACCACTTTCTCACTTTAAAATCCATTGCATAATCTTTTCCTTTCTTCAAGACAAAATTAGTTATGAAAGTAAATGACCTCAAACTTTTGATATTTTATCACATTTAATTATTATGAAGTTAGTTGCAAACCACAAATTTTATAACTTTTAAGTGCTTCATGTTTTTGCTCATCCAATATAGTACAATATCATGATGATATGATAAAAAATTGTGAACACTCGATTATTGCAACAATTAAACTTTACAATTGAGTATTTATCCAATCCTAATATCTATTCGTAGCAAATACAATATGTCACATTTATAAATAATTACTCTTTAACAGTTTTTACTAAAACTAATCGCATTTACAGTTCATTAACCAGCCGGAAAACTGAAGTGAAGCCCTTACTCCTTCAAACTCCTGATATTACAAGTAAATTAACTTAAAACCCAAAAACTATCAGAGGATTTTTAAAAGTCTTCCAGAACAAGCGTTTAAAACAGTTTAAAACGTTTATAACTCCCTCGCTAAGAGTAGAGACACCCTGACGAGGGTCAGCAAGTGTAGTTTTACCTTTAGCTACGCTCAAGGCTGCAGCAGCATCATCAGGTAGAACCTGGTTACGGTGGCCTCGCGCTGTACAATCGCCATATCCAGGACGGTCGTCCTTCAAACTCTGATTCCGCTATCAGAACGCTCGCTGCTCTTCAGTCGCACGCTCGTGAGCCGAGACTCAGTCTCGCTTTTCACTCGTGGGGTCTCCTACTGTTGCTCCGGTGTGCGACGTGCTGCTGCCGCCGCTTCCCCTGCAGTCCCCTCGGGTACGGTCCGCCTCTCGTTCCGTCTCTCTCGGACTCTATCTCTCTCCCGAAGTTGCCCGGCCAGTTGTTGTCGTTTGCGATTGGTGCCTCCATCTCACGAAGTCGCCGCTGAAGCTGAACCCAGCCAGCCAGACGATCACGTGGGAGGCCGAGGAGTTCCGTTCGTCGCTGCCGTTCGCCGATGCCCGAGGAGTCCTTCACCTTTTTTTTCTGCAAAAAAAAGAGGTTCGAGTTGGTTACTGAGGATTTAATGCGCCTGGCGAGTTGTTTATCTCTCGCTCAGGACCTGCAGCTCCGCGTCGCATTTCCGCACAGCGACGGAATAAAAGTGACGATCGATTTCATTTTGCCGTTGAATTAGTAAGCCTACATCGGAGTCTGTGTACCTACATCTGAATTCGTTGCTGAGGAGCCTAAAAAAACGGCGTTTGTTCTCGGATTTTTTTAGGTTAACGTTGTTTTGATCGTGTTGCAAGTGTTGCAACGAAACTTCAAAGTTCGTAGCATGGATGGGGACAAAGGTGTAGGTATGAAAAGAGAAAGGTCCAGGGAGTCAGGAGGGGATCAAGATGAAGATAAACAAAGGGACATGGAAAGCAGAGATAAAAGTCATAAAAAGAACATGAAAAAGCAGAAAGATCATTTGGTCTCGCCAATTTCCAAATCCAAACACAAAAGGCTCAAGAGGTAAATAAAAGGAGTTTTTTATTTCTGTCATAATTCAAGATTAACGCAGCTTTTAAAATAATTAATCTATTTTTCTAGGTCTTCCTCAAACGATTCTACTAGCTCGAATGACTTGGTGAAATTGCAACATAAGGTACATAAACTAAGAAAACAAGTTGAAACAATGAAAAAATATAATGAAAAAAAAAGCAATAAAAGCAAGGGAAACCCCGGAAGAAAAGCAAATAAGAAGATTGAAAAAGAAAGAAGCGAAGGAACAGAAAATAAGAGAAAGAATGGGTTGAGAAAATGATTAGTTAAATTATACAAACATTAAAAAATTCTCTTGGAACTGCTCGTTTGCTCCGACCTTTTATCTGTCTGAAGATATTGCAGAGGTAGCAGAAAATAAAATCTACATTGCAACAGAGAACATCAAGTTGCACAACTAATTTGGCAATAACAGGAAGAGCAATTCCATTTTAAACAAATGAAATTTACATCGCAAAGCAGTAGTCAATATGGAAGAGCCAAGACTTTAGATTTATTTGTAAATATATATACAAAAGATGGAATTGAAGCAGTAAAAAAGTAAACTATACATATATCTTAGAAGATGATAAAAAGATTGCTAAAATTTGAAACCACTTATTTTGAATATTAATTTGAAAATTTTAAGTTTTCGAATGACAGATAAAATTGTTCAAGAAAATTAACAAATTTGTAAAAGAATATCAAATTCACCGGCATAATTTTATTCAAAACAAATTCTAAATAATTTGTGATATACTTCAAATATTTTTTTAATGCTTCAGTTCTTTAACATAGAGAAAATGTAAATAAAGCTGTAGCATTGAATATAATATTGAAAACTTAAAATACATTATTGGGAAAGACTGCACTAAAAGCTAAAAGGTAATAAAAAAAAAAAATTTTGAAGTATTAATCTCAAAATATCTTTTTTAGTTTGCATCAGTATTACTAATAAGTCATTTTAAATTATAGCATACGTATGGCTGTAAGGTGATTAAGGGATCAACACAATGATGAAGATGTTTATCATTATCCCACAACTTTATAGTAGCCAGTAAACTTGGAGCAGTGGTGAATGAAATTTAGCTTATGCACAAAATCAGAAACAGAACTAGCAAGTTGAAAAAGAGATAGAGCAACATTCCAAGTAGAAATTAAAGAAATGAAGTAGATTTAAAGTAACTCAAGTTCAAACAATTTATTTGAAGATCTGATATACTAGAAGAGATTTATGATGATTTCCAAAGAGTAGAACCTTTTAGAGCAATCCGAACAATTGAAAACTCTTAGAAATTACATTACCAGTATCAAGAGTCGGAATTGCAAGTGAAGTATTACTATTTTTTTTTTGTTTCTTGCATTTATTGAATGAATTAACATCACAGAATTGAAGGCCATTGTATAAGATATAAGATATAAGAACCTCGAAGTAACAGAGACGGATAGAGCAAGTTATAAGCACACAAAGAAATGCAAATAATACTGCGAATAACTATAGAGAGGCTACTTATAATTTACTACAAAGAAGTAAAGTTTGCCAACATTTAACATATATTTATAACTAAACAATAAACTTAATAAAAAATTAATTTTCAATCCAATTTTTATTGAGCATTTAAATTATTTATTTTAATATAATAATTGATATTATTAAAACTGTATTCCTTATACTCCAATTTTAGCTATCTAATTATTACATAGAAATCTTGTAAAATTTAATATAATATATCAAATAGTATAATACTTTTCGAAAGCTTAAATTCAAAAAACTTTTTACAAGTACCGATTATTGATAAGAATAGATTAAAATAGACCAATTAATAGAAAAACAATCATTATTATTGTAATTTATTACAATAACTTTATTATTTCATATAAACTCTTTTTATCAAGATTATTTTCTAAACACACAAGAGAACTCTAATAAATTTATTTAAAATTATATCAAGCTCTGCCAGTGTAAAACTAAATGACAAATCTAGATATTTGCTACAATTAAATACCAGCTTACTAATTCAATTAACAAGAACGAAATTTTTACGAAATAATAAAAGCAACTTTTAGGTTAATACGATTTACAGTAGCGAAAATTTTTTTTTTTTTTTTTAAAGTAAACGTATTTTTAGCAACAATATTAAATCAAACAAAAATCTTTACCTTAGTACAGGTGAGATTTATCAGAGATACACTTTTCATCTGCGAATCTGTCAAAATGTTAATTCCTTTTCGTTGTTAAACAATGGTCTTGCTAAAAAATTAGGTTAGATTTAATCGATAGCTAATTCTGCAACAACCTGTAATTCTGAAACGAACGATTCATTGTTTACAACATTATTATTCACCGATCAACGAACAGGAAAAGCGCCAAGTTGTATACTTTACCTTTACAATCTCTACAAAAGCAAAACACGCCTGCGCATTCGTCAGTGAAAAATCCTTAGTAAAGGTAGACTGCATTGACCGCAAATTCTTCCTTCGGCTTATATACGCAGGAGGACCTGCAGATGTGATTCCCTTCGGCGAGCGAAAAGTCTGGTCTTTGTTCATCAATTATGACGAAATTTCGCCGGCCGTGATTTGCCTTCAGGATTTCTAACTAGCAAACTGTCTATACTATTTTGGCCGACGTATCGGTGAAAATCAACGTTGTATACATCTTTTCGCGACTTTCGCCCACTCGTGGTCGTAATCAAAACAACTTTGATTTTACTTGATGGATTCTCGGAGCATGCGTACTAGAGACTGCGTACGTTGCGTATACTTGCATTCGAAAATTAAAGTTACATATGAAAATTATTATTAATGCTTTCAACTTTTAATTACTTTTAATTATTTGTAATTTTTAATTTTTAATTCAAAACCTTCTGGAACTGTGCGTTCTAATAAAATTTTAAACAATAATTTTTAAACTACTCTTAAATAAATTTTTTAATTTTTTTTTAAACAGAAACTTAGTAAATTAAGTAAGTAAATTAAAGAATCGACTAAATATTGAGTAAGAAAGTATAAATGATTCAGGGTTTATCAATTAAAGGAATAAGTGAAAAGAAAACTACTACTATGGGTAGTCAGAATTAGGCCTTAACTATCGGAATTCATCTAAAATTTTATTGTATATTATTTGAATAAAGTTTTCCAAACAAATTTTTATAAATAATGTTTATTACAAAATTCAAAAGTATACAACTAAACAGTCGCACCTCTCACAATCACGCAAAAAATAGTTTTTCGTATAAATTTATTAATTCAGTGCTTCTTTGTACTCTTTGAGAGCTTCTCATATTTCCTTTTACTGGAGAACCAAAGACCAAATGGAATGGCTAGTGATGGCAGAGTCATTACAGCAAAGGCAACCCAGTCAATCTGAAAATCATTAATACTTGTTACATTTTGATCTTATTTTAATGTTATAAAATTACTTTATTATGCTTCAGTTAATTTGTTCCATTTAAGGAGTGTACATAATATAAATGTTCTTGTTTTTTAAGAAATATTTCTGAGCTTTAATTATTTCCTACATTTTTTAATATTATCTTACCACGTGGGAAGAGAATTTCTTGTCGTACTCCTTGTAAGAGGTGAAGTACGCCAAACCAGGTTCACTGCTGGCAGCTACTTGTAGCCTAGGAGCATCTTCTTTCCTGCGGTACAAAACTTCTGCAGAGGTGAAGTTGAAGTATCCAGGTTTTCTTGGCTTCACGACAACTGTGTGTGTTACATTGGTGTGAGGTGGAACTCGGTCAATCCTGGCGCTCAATTCACCGCTGACATGGGCAAAGTTATCAGGATCAAACGAGTTGTCAGTGATTTCAACTTCGAGAGCAGCAGCATTGCCAGTGTTGTACACCGTGTACTGTAAATAATAAAATTTTAAATTATCAATTCTGAAAACCTTACACGTTTTAAAAATATCATAAAGTTTACAAGAAAAACATGTTTACCTTGACAATAACATCCATATTTTCAACAAGATACTTGTTGTGGATGTGCTTGGCAACCAACAATCGGGCACCTTCGCTCTCCTCTTCTTCTCCACAGACAGCCACCAGCATAGCTGCTGCTATGCAAAATAGAACCTTGAGCTTCATGCTGAAACAGAAATTATAAATTAATAATATAAAAAAGTAAAAATATAATTCCATAACTAACATTCACATGTCAAATGTTAAATTTACATTCCGCAGTCGTATCCCTAAAGGCAGACTATTTTCCGCTGATAAACAATTTAAAACAACTGCGCTTCTACGAAAAACACTGGAGAACAACAAACAACAGACGCTTCGGCTACTTAAACAATCACCACGTCGAATATTCATTCAAAAAAGGCCTCCAATCGTTCGCGTATGTTTCGACTAACGGATTACCGACACCAGATTGTCCACCATCAGCCACCCGAACCTCTCGCGTCGATCTTTCATTCACCTCGACGATAAAAAAATCTCGGAAAAACACAATTGCTGAATGAAAAAGCTCTTCGCTCGCTCCGAAAGAAGTACGAAAGAGGCATCGAATCTGCAAGTTAATACCACAAAAGAAGCTTTTTTCCTTACCTGCCGTGGAGTCCCTGCTAACCTGAGAATAAACACGGTACAAATGGCCGGGATGACTGTCTGCAGTGCTCGGATCAGCACATGTGGCGCACCGTGGTTATGGGAAGCTGAAGCGAGCGCCGCTTCGCCTCTGCCACGTACTCCGATTTCTCGCCGGCGCGTACGTCATCGCGTCTGCTCCTTCGATATTTCGGAGTTTAAAGCACACGCGACTTCCTGCGGCATGACTGCCAACCGAGCGGAGCTGCTAGCGGATCAGCTGATTTTGACACCGTGCGTTTTGGCCGCTCCCTTAATTTTATCTCTTCTATTTTTTAAAATTTTTCCGTATTTCAGATTCTAAAGTATGCTGCGTTTGTTCGATGGGAGTGTTGCTGGAGTTGACTACGTCGTTTTTAAAGGATGAGAGAATTGGGTGCCTTGGAGATTATGGAGTTCGCGCGTACCTGATTGTTGTCGTTGGATTGTTTTTTTATATGAAAAACAATGGCTTCTGCGTCTGGGATGTCCGCGAAGGTTTACCAAACCGACCAGGAATTGGAGACTAGGGCAAAGAAAGGTAATTTATTGTGTATTAATTATGAAGTGAAATTAGAAAATGTTTGAATTAAGTTTAGAGGTTATAGTGCTGGTGCTGTTAGTTTTCATGGTGTTGATAAAACAATTGATTTTTCAGCGACAGAAAGGATTTCCGAAAACATGCACATCGTGGCCAATGAACCGTCGTTGGCATTTTACAGGCTGCAAGAGCATGTGAGGAAAGCCTTGCCCCCAATGGTCGAGAAGAGAGTCGAAGTACTGGCTCTGAGGCAGCAGCTTCTGGGTCACTGCTATGATGTAGAGTACGCTGTTAGTGCTATCAAAGAAATGGAAGGAGCCACCAAGAGCTTTAACAACACCTTAGAACTGATGAAGAATGCTATTTTTTATAAGCAACAAATTAAATATCAAGAGCAGCAGCGAAAAAAAGCTGAAGGCAATAAGGAATCCATGTATAAAAGGCTCTCAGCACATATTCCTACTTTACCAGATGATCTTTCCGATGTTGTGAGAGAAACGGCAAACCGAGTTGAATCAATGATGAATCATGCAAGGCATTCTAGTGCAGAGGGTCAGCGAACTAATTAATTTGCCATTGAATTCCAGTATTCTTTGCCATCCAGTGATCATTGAGTTTTGTGCAATTGAACATTTTTCTATTTAATTATCAAAGCAAGTAAGAGTTGTGCACACAACATAATTTTATATTACTTTTTTTTTTAATTTTTTTTTAATTTAATATATTGATAAAATTAAACAAGCCATTATTTCTTACAGAAATCACTGTACATTTTCAACCCTTGTAAATATTTTTTTTTAAAAGAGTTTAAAAAAAAACGCTAGCATTTATCTCTAAATATTACGCTGAATAAAGAAGTATTTATTTATTGTACACAAAAGGTGTCTGGAAAAATAATTTACTGATGAATCATGCCTCAATTAATTCGACCTGCAATGCAGTTGGAGCGATTTCCAATTTTCCGAGCGAGCGCATTGGAACGTGCGCATTGGAAAGTGAAAATCCGTACCCCAGCAACGTTAACCATCTAAATTGCACTCATCGCTTTTCAAAACAACAAAATTGTGCAGTCTGCGTCTGCATTCCGATTCTCCTGCCAAAAATTTTCCGTCTATGCTATTGGATTCTTCCCTCCTCTCTAAAACTGCAAAAAAAAGACACATTTCCTTGACTGAATGGGCTCGAGCCTGCAGTTTCGCGTACAAGCCGTTCAGTCGGTGCGTGAAAGTCCTCGCGAAACGTCGCCTCGCGGGGGAGGGGATCGAAGAAAAATCATGGTTTATAGATGACATGGACAAGCTGATTTTCTAAAAGCAGTATTAATAGTTTTTTTTTTTGTAATGTAAGTACTAATTTCAATTTCTGAATCATTAGTAGCCTGTGAGGTCTCCAGGCCATTGAGAATTACGAAAATCAAACGTTAATTATTGAAAATAGTGAAAGTAGGAGTTAATGTTTATGCAGTGTTACAAATAATCACATGCGATAATGTTATTAACTATTTGCTAAGTTGCATATTTCACAATGTTTTATAATTTAGTTAGAATCTTAACGTTTTTTAATACCGTAAAAAAAGTTAAAATATTTTATTATATTTTTGCTTTCATATACCTATAAATGTATGCTTATAATCAATACTATAAATGTAATTTACTTAAAATTGTATAACTTAGCGTGCAGCTAATCCGAAAAGCATAAAAATATGTAGGTAATGCGTATTACTTGTAAATTGTCTTCGCTATTTAATTTTCGTTTTTTACAGCGTAAAAATTTAAATCAGTAGGTAATATTTGAACTGTGGCAAATTGGCGCCCTACAACCCACGCATGCGCAAAAAGAATTAAGATAACACATTTTGGGAAACCCTGTTTTCTTACATCTCACATTTAACAAACATTTCACAATTATAAACAATTTATAGTTATCGACGCCGTAATATTCAGAACAAATATCTCTACTCGAGTTTGTTGTTTGTCAATACTTCTCTAAAAAAAACCAAGGAACGGCCGTTCGAAAAATTTTTCTTCAAAAAAAAAAAAAGGAGAAAACTCTAATCTACATAAAAAATGACGTAAATTCGGGAAAATAAAAAAGAAAAATGTATACACAGTACAGTAAAAGGTGGTAAAAACAAATAATAATAATGCTTTAAAATAAAAAATAAAATTCTTTAAAACAAACATATATATATATAGTACTTTGACTGGCTGCAGTTGGGTACGTGGGGGAGGGGGCGGCCGCACGCGCGCAGCGCGACACCAGACAGAGACAGACAGACAGAAAGAGAGAGAAAGAGAGAGGAGTATCGTGCAGACAGGCCGTGCAGTGCGGGCGTTATGTGACTTTTTTTCGAAAGCGCTCGCGCGTGTGTGGCGGAGAAAACGCCTTTCGGGAAAGCAGAGGCTTGCGCCCGAGCATTATTCGGCGTCGCGCGAAGGTGAGCCGCGCGCATTTCGGCTGTCAGGCGTCATCATGCTGCCGCGGCCGGCCCTCCTCGGCTGAAACGATTTCGGAGCAGGTCCACCGTGGTTGGATCGGAGGGACCACTTTCTCCGTATCTCGCGCTACTCCACTGGGTGAGTTGTCCGCGTGTGCACGGCTGCGTCCGTATGAGTGAGATTCCGCGTGCATGAGGCATCGCACGTGCACACGCGTCCTTTTTTTTTATTTCTGCCTCCTCGCGCGATTTCGAATCTGAATGGCCGTGGCTTTCGTTTCGTCGGGGAAAACGAGTAGGAGAAGTATGGGGGATTCGCCGCTGGAGGAGTATCGCAATACTTAGGTTAAGGTTATGTCATAATCCGTTGGCTGAAATATTTCGGAGGAAGCGAGAGGTTCGTTCCGACGGCAGTTCCGAGTTTACGGGATTCGATTTTTGTGGGGATTTTATGTAAGGCAGCGGGGACATTATTTTAAACGATCGCTGGCGATGCCTTTCATTCTGATTTCGTCATATTTCGAGGATGTTTTTTTTTTCGTTGGGGCAGGGGCTAAGT
This sequence comes from Sycophila sp. Sp_5, assembly GCA_018906775.1. Classification (NCBI taxonomy): domain Eukaryota; kingdom Metazoa; phylum Arthropoda; class Insecta; order Hymenoptera; family Eurytomidae; genus Sycophila; species Sycophila sp. Sp_5. The sequence continues at coordinate 1,156,853 of JACCID010000004.1, forward strand.
TGACTAGGGTAGTCGCGCTTTGAGGGGTGCAAAGAAGCGCGGGAAAGTCGCTCCGCTTTGAATTCGACTATTGACTTTTTCTTATTAGCATGCAGTTTCGAATGATTATGTAATTAAGATTTATGTAAGTAGCGATATTTCTAGAGCAGTATCTATAAAGACCGCATCGTTTTTGTTACAAGAAAGATATGCATGTCAAGTTCATATCTTAATTATTGCGCGATATTGAAAAAACTTGCATCTAATTGTTTATTGGTGCTATTTAATAATTACCTTTGAATCATTTGCATAATAAATAAACATTTTACTATCGAGATGTAAAAAAAAAAGTACAGTGTAATCAGCAGGTTTTAGTATTATTAAAATGATAATTTTCTTTTCTATTCACATGCTAATTTAGATAAGGATAATTTAATGGTGAAATAACTTTAATAAATTATAGTTTTTTTTTCCACCTTTAATCCAGTAAATTTCGATAAGAAAAATACACGCTATTGCGATATATATTGAAATCAGTCTTTTAAATTGTGTAAAACGTTAAAAATTGATAACTATAAATTCTTTAAAATTATAATTCTTTTAAGTAGCCCATACTACAATTTAATTTTTAGACAGTGTAAAAATAATTCGTCTACGTAGAGTAAAGTATTATGTTTTTCGTTTTTTCTTATTTCGTAATGTAAATATACTTTATCGAAGTAACGTTTCAATTTGCTCTGTCTGATTTATGCAAATGAATCGTCTGTCGGCACGTTACTGAACAGACACCATTAAACTGTAAAATATTTTCTTATTGCTCATCGGCTCAATGAAAATGGATTAGCAACCAGAAATCAACTTGACCCCGTAAATAAATCACTTGGAATCGATCTGTCAAATATTGTTCAACAAATTAATCCCTCTACTTTTCAATTCAAGAAGCAAGAAACTCCTTTAAAATAAAATAAATATTTTGTTTAATAATTAACATGGGATTATTAAATACTTTTTAGTTTTTAATATTTTTACATTAATATTTCTATATTAAAAACGAAAACTTTATAAGGTCTATCGCAAAATCAAGATAGTGATAAGTCCAATTAGTACATTTTCTTATCCTTATCAATTTTTTTCGCTTAATGATTAAGGTATATCTATTTTCAATTAAAAAAAGTTTTTTTGTAATGACGTATCTATTACAAAAAAAAATGTTATTCTGTAGTATAGTAAGTTCTTATTCTTATTAAATAAGAATCGAAAAAACTTGTTATTGAGTTAGCACGAAAATAGAAGATTTGATTTTAGTTTTTTGAAGAATTATAATTATCCGAAACTCTCCATCCATTAGATAAATCGTAAAATAAAAAATCGAACGTCCTTATGAGGAATGTCATAAGGCATATAGAAACACTTTTTTATAACAGTTTAAAAATTAAAAAAAAATTCAATTCTGTCTTATCTTTGTTTTATCTTTGAAGATGAATAATAGTTCAAGCAAAGATAAAAAAAGGAAGGAAATATTGGAACTCTACTACTTAACTTAACTTAACTTAACCACCACTTAAAGGAAGGAAATATTGAAACTCTGTTTTGAAAATTTCAAATGAGTATTAATAAAAAATATTGTCTTAAATAAAAATCCCAAACAGCCGTATTCTGCAATTCCGAGCGTTCGAGTTACTTCTTTCCCATTGAAAAAAAAAAAAGATGATCGTACGATAATTGCACCTAAATACACATCGGTTCGCTGGCGCATCGCGCAAACATCCGCGGCTCGCGTCGAAGGCTCGGCACTGACAAATGCGCGCGTGCTCTGGCCGGAGTGCGTTAGCCTCAGCTCCTCCTAATTACCCGCGGGGTCGCGGCGCGAGATCAACGGCAGCTCAAAAAAGAGGACCGGCCGCGTGACGGACGGGTCGAAGGCCGCGGCTCTTCGCCGCAGCATCGAGCGAATCGCGCACGATATGAGCATGAAAGTTGATGGAAGGAGGCCAGGGCCGCGGGAGCGGCGATCCCACCCGAGAGCTCGTCGCTCTCGAGGTGCGAATTATTGTCCCTCGTTATTGAGCGCTTCGGAGAAAAGGCGCCTTATCTCGAGGCGAGCCTTCGCCGGTCAATTGGACGCGTTATACGAGCACTGCGGCGGCCCGCCGATGGATCGACGGCGATTTTTATGGGCGCGGGCTGATTGGGGTGGCGGATCCGTTTGTCGCGCGCCGAGATCAATTCGATGATCGCACAAGAGGTTCGAAGGACTATTTTCGGCGAGAGCTTCGGTTGCATAAGGGTATTTGCATTTTTTATGCGAGTTTAATAAAAAAATTTGTTTCTTTTTCGCTCTGGACTTTTTTTATTAAAAAAAATGCGATTCTTGCATCATGAATTTGAGAAGCGTTGCGTTCTATATTCTGAATAAAGTGTCCATTTAATTTTAAGAAGCAACAAATTTATTTGACACTCGATGTGATAGAGCGCTTTAATCTGATCTGGTCGCAGTAATTGAGTGTCTCGAATAGTAAAAAGAAGACAGTAAAAAGTTTGTTGCGGCAGCAATTTTTTTTGCTACCCAGAGACAGGAAGGTTGAATTGCTTATGACAGTAGTCATAACCAAGTAATTAATTCTGTCACATTAACAAATTGTAATCACTCGACGAGCAATGATTATTGCTACATTTAACCGCAGAAATCGTTACTACAGAAACTCGGTAGCTATTTATAAACAAATTTTCAGCGTATCGGGATGAAACGATTGCCTTTCCTCCTATAGTGTCCGATCGAAAAGATTACGATTTCGACCTCACTATGCTGAAAAATAGTTTACGCAACATATGATGTAAAAACGAATACCTCAATTCGCACGTTTGTTAGCCTCGGTCACCCTCGCCTTCGACTCAGGTGCCAATTAACGTGCGATCTGGAGCCATTCTTATTTTACCTCCCTTGTATGAATAGCAATAGCACGTCGCTAATGTAAATACGTATAAAGTTGCCAAAGTAGCAGTGATCGTAAGTGAAATAACGCGCATATTTTGCTGTGAAAAGCGTAATCGAATAATAAATGCAAATTTGCTGTTTTAAAGACTAATTTACATTATAACAGCAATTTATTTCGCTGAATGAAACAATTTTACGATATAAATTCAATAGTATTAATGCAGCAATTATCGGATGACTAGATTTAACATAAAAGCTTCTGAAAAACAAAATATAATAATTGCAGCGAAGTTTTTCATCAAATATACAAGCTCTTTCACTAAATCAATTTAGCAATCTCTACCTTGCTGTCCTGATTGTACTATTTTTTTACCGTGCATAAATTATTCGAGCAAAAGAAGTTACTCAATTTATTGTTTCGTTATGAAACTAAACAGGATATTATTACGAAATTATATACAGCATCAGTAAAACTTCTTTAAAAAAAAATACAGCGGTGAATAAAACTCGTTTTTTCGCGCATTATTAATATGATTAATGATTCTCCGAAGCACTTTTCTCGTAGAGATTTATACTCAGCGTTTGAATGTAGCGTAACATCAAAAAATTTGTGCCTCGAGCTGAGAAAATGACGAAAAACTGATATAAATTAACTTTTGATTTCATATTGCCCGCCCAGACAATTGCTGTTTTTCATGATTTATTCGTTTAAATCGCAAACTTATATCTTATCTCCGCGGAGGCGCGCCTTTATCGCGGGTGAAAGTGGCTCGGCTCTCGTAACTCCGCTAATTTCGGTGGGATTTTTGTACGCGCGCTTGAACGATCGTCAGTTTATTTGCACTCGCGAGTCACGTGATGCGCGTTAAATTTCGCGCGCCGGGCGAAAAATCAATTCCCCGCCGAAAGAGCATTTCCCTCCGTTAAATAAAGCGCGCCGTATATTTTCGAGGCTCTGCAAAGAAAATTCTCGTGCGTCGATTCCCACGATTCCGTGCGAGTTTTACTGAATTGAATGCGCCGCGTAAGGATGTTTGACGCGCGTAAAATCTAAGAGGATCAACAGCGCGGATCGTTCCAATTGAAGCTCGCAGTTCAACCGGAGAAAAGCTCGAATTAAACCGGACGTCAGTATATATACACTTTTTGAGCGAACTTAAAGTTTAGTGAGATATTATTTGTGGACGCAACACCAAAATCGTCAAAGTCTCTATTGTTAATATAAGAAGCTCTTTTGCATATTACTCGCGGTTTAAATAAATTATTAGCAGTCGGTAGACCGAAAAATATTTCTACGAATTTTTTTTTATTCGTCAACCGCGACAAGCTCGTTCGCCAAGTGCAAATGCAATCAGTGCAATGTTTAAATTGTTAATCGCGCGAGGAACGCAAAATTCGTAGAAAATCAAGTGTACCCCAGGATGACGAATCCCTACAAACAAATCGTGGAGCGCGGCGAGGGACGAAAGAGCGACGTAGCGCTAAATTAAACCGGCAATTAACTTGTATATAAAACTCATCCGTTGGTCACGTTAACCAATTAAACGATCCCGACCTTCGCATCGCCTGCTACCCGTTCGATCCATCCGAGTGCGCCCGATGAGTCACTCGGCCGCATAGTGCATGCTTTTCACGATTTTCTTCTTACAGCGCGGCGGAAATACCCATACTACGACGTCGGGGGATGCTCGTGCGTCAAACTCTAGCCGAATCGGTAAAATATCCAACTCGCGTACGTTCGTGTTATTCGCCGTGCGGAGAAAAGGAAGCTCGTCGCGTGGATGAGCTCGCCTTTTATTATGCATTCGGGCACGTTCGGTGTCGATATACATCGATCGTATTTTTTTTTTATAACGCCTTATCCATTGTCCTGTGCGTTACAGGTGATTTTTTCTTCATTTTTTTTAATAGCGTCTGGATACAAAAGAACACATCGGGTTGTTTTTTTTTTTATGGGGCGATGTCGAGAGAACGTTTAAATTTTTTTTTACAGCAGAATAATTATTATCGCTTTATTCTGTTCAAGGTAGTAGAAAAAGAACAATATATAAAGAGTTAGTCGAGTGGCGCGAGGAACAAATTTGCGTTCATGCGGTAAATTGTCTTTACGAAGGCTTTATGGATTCTTCGCGTACGCTCTTTTGTTGACAGTAATTTTCATCAAGGAAAAAAAATGAGTTATTGGCAGAACCTTCCGTCAGTGCCTCGTCCACTTTACCGTCCTTTTCCACGCATCACGCACAAAGCGCCATGAAAATTACGACTCGATTCAATCGAGCTTCTCCGTCCACAGCGCGCATATATATTGGAATCTCCGGTAGCGGCGCGTTACACCATCCGTTCTCGCTCTCATTTCGGCCATCAGTATCCCACTGCACCGTCATTCCGCCGATAATTTTCGACCTCGTTATGATACTCGCACATCACTCGCGCTTTAATTACCCTTTGAACATTCCACTCTACACGCCGCCGCCGCCAATTACCGGCGACCCATTGGGAGCGCGCCTCTCGTAAACCCTAAGCGCCGCGGGGGGTCATTTTTCTTTAGCATGAAAAAAAAAAAATAAAAAAAAAATAGAAGCGACTTGCAAGAAGGCATGGAAAGAGATGAATAGGTGTAACGGCAAGGACGTCGCATCGCGCGCGGAGCATCCGGGAGGTAAGGTGCGCGCACGCGTTCCGCTCGTGTAGCTTTCTCTTTCAAGGTCCGCGATGCGACGACGTGCTCGCCGCAACGTCTACGCCGATGCCAGACGCTATTTTCATTTCTTTTTTTGCCTTTTCTCAATGAAAAAAAAAAAAAAAATGAAGACCCGTGCGGGCTCATCCTTTTGTCATGCAGATCAGACACCGACACTCGTCGCTGCGAGTGCAGGCTCACTTTCGTCAGCCCTGAAATTACCCGCGGATAACGCTTTTGCCGCGTATTTCTGTATTTATCTTTATTGACCAGTTTGAACACCTGATTTTAAGTTTATTTTATGCAGCCATGTGGAATTTTGTTTTCGCGTGCTTTCGTACACTTTGCATAAATTTGTAGGGTAATCGTGTACTTAATTTTTATAGTGTTTATCAGTGGAGAGGCTCTTAAAGCAGTGCGTAATCATCTTTTTCGAGATTCGAAATAATCGAAATACTTGAAATATTTGGAAATAAGACACATTGTCATTGGAAATGCGCGTACCTGATCGTGACTCATCAAAATACATCCAATCACCCGTCGCATCGTTACAACCTAATCAAACACTAAATTACAAGTACGTTGAATGCGCATCCCGTGTTCATTAGAAACACGTTGAATTCTGTCCTTTTAACACTTTATTTTATGCAGTTTTCATATCCAGTCACTCTTCCTTTCTACTCCGCGCGCAAACGGTAAACCAACGTCACAATTAACAAGAAGCATCGCGAGACGTCGTAAATTATCGGAGTGAGTACATTCAACGATCGCTTCGTCGCTCATGAATATATATACCCCCCCAAAAAAAAAAAAGCGTGACGATCTTGGGTGCAGGGGACTCGGCTCGGCGCGCGCACCTTTCTCGCAGCGTCTTCCAGCCGATTCTCCTCGTCAATGAAAGGAGATTATTTATAAAGCCGCGCAAAAGCGATCCTCCCAGCGATTACGGGAAAGCGACGCGACGCGCATACGCGAACGCCGCTGCCGTTAAGAGTGCAGCCGCGTTGCACTTCGCCGTCTGCGTTTGCATATACCGCCGCTATTCTCTTTCTCTCCGTGGGATCTTCGAGACTGAAGATTCTGAGGAAGTCCGCCGATTATTTTATTTCTTTTATCGCATGACGAATTTGTTTTCTTTGTCTCCGAGTCGCATCCTTGGGCGTACATCAGATTCAAATTTTCGGTTTAGATTGCGGCGACCACAGGGAAAGGAGTATGAGCGCATAAGCATGTTCTGAGTCACGATTTGCTTTGTTTGAATCCGTTTTTTATTCGCGAGTAATTTCATTTTATTTTACTTTTTTCGCTTGTAGGTATGAATGCAAATTGCTTATTCGATCTTTTTTTTTTATATTAAAAGAAGTTGTACGCAGGGTTTTATGTTATAGTAATTTGTCATTGTATCCAGAGCATATCATTTCCTTTTTGCAAGGACGACAAGAACTTTATCAGCAAATTATTATTTCTTACTTTTTTTTTGTGTAACGGCAGGGCACTGATCAACATCGCATTAAGAGTAGTTATGATACGTATATATACCTGATTTTAAATTGTTCGCCGGGTGAAAGTTCGATCGCGCTTGTGCAACAAGTTGTTAAAACCGTTTTGTTTCTTAACGCAATTGCTCAACGGCTATTTTATTGTTATTGCTCTTAAGCTGTATATATACGATATATAATTAATTTTTTTTTTCGTTTAGTGGCCTATACGAATTTCGACCATTCGTGCGTACATAAAAAATGAAAGTTGTCCGTCGAATTAAAGCTGAAAATGTGAAGTACACATCCTGAAGCTGAGATGTAAGCTTCCGCGCGGAGATCGAGTTTTATTAGGAGTTCATTAATTATGCGGTTAGATCAATTCGAAAGTGCCAAGCGGCGATATAAATCAAACCGTTTGGCAATTTGATTTTTGGGATCAATAGGCTTCGGTCGTCGAACCACGTAGAAAATGGGTCATCTCGGTCACAGGCACGAGCTCACTGACATTGAATCGTTTCCACAACGGGCGTTGCACGCCTCGTCCGACAAACCTCGAGCGCTGCATGGCCAAAAGCGGACGTCGCTTCTTATTTTCTCCGCGCTATTAAAACTGACGGCGCGCAATATTTATCAATAATTATTTATTTATTTATTTATTTTTTACGTATAGCCCGAAGTGTTTTACACACTCCTATCGCCTTGATGAAATGCACTTTCACGCGCTTCAAGTCGAGCAGGTGAAGTTACTCCTTTTAAAAGAACTGACAGTTTAACCGCACTGAATAATTGACTCCGGCTCACGCTATATAAAATTGAAAGAAGCTAAAATTATACATGGAACGCTTTTAAACTCGATAAAATTTCACATCGTGGTATCATTATGGAAAAAAACGTACGGTAAATATTAAAGTCCAGGGTCAAAATATCACGGAACGTGGCGGCCGTAAGTTCACGTAGACTTTATTTTCGTGAACTTGGAGGCTCATCATAATGGTGGTCCACTGCGTCTGTAAGAATATCCAATACGGCCGTGAGTTCATGGAACTATTTTCGTGAACTTGAAGATTCATCAGACAACGCGTGCGAGCAATTGGCCATTTCGCCGGCAAGAAAACGATAAACAGTTATTGGAGTAGCGCGGGGCGGATTTTTATTTAAGCGTGCCTATCGCGCTGCAGACTCGTCGGTTGCGGGCGACCTCGACCTTGTCGGCGGCATCGTGCTCGGTGACCTTCGCTTGATTAGAGTCCTGAATATCGTACACTCAACCCGACGCCGACCGAGAAAGAAAAATAGCGACGATCGGCCGGCCACTGGTACAGTTTCGCTTTCGATTAATCATCGCATTGTGCTCTCGCGGCTTGCGGTGGAGAGAGGCCAAGCCGACGATTTCGTGTCCTTTTTTGATAATTCCACGATGAGCTGGATTAACGTTGATTTTCGGATGAGTACTGCGCAGCCCGATATAAATTGAAAATATTGACATTTTTCATGTACATCCATAAAAACTGCGCACTGGGTTTCTTAAATCAATTTAGTAGGTAATCAAGAATAATCAAGTTCAATAATAATTTGGTGAGCATACCGTAATTAGAAACCTAGACACGTTAATTATTTAATGAATACTTTGTTTTAACCGAGCTTCCATCGAATAATACGCACGTAGACTTGAATAAAATGTAACGGTGCAGGATTTTTCAAACAACTTTCATTCAGTAAAATGTTAAGGATATGTCGGATCGAGTGAACAAAAATGCAATCTAGTGCATATGATTATTACTGAATTTTTTTGTACGCAACGGGTACTACGTACCGAGGGATTCAAGTAGACGCACGCGCGGTGTGATGAACAGAAAATTTTGTTTCTCGCAATTGACGCTTTATTAGCGCCTAAAAATTGACAAATACGCTAATTTGTGTGATAAATACATTGTTTTCTCGAAGTTACATGTTCGCCGCACGTGTGGTAACTTTTCCATCAATTGTTCGCCGTCTCGAACGACTTCCTTTTCCCGGAGTAGTCTGACCTTCTGAAGATTAATTTTCACGATGATCAAAATGTTTTTCAACGAAACAATTACTCGTTCTGTACTTAAGGGATCGCGTAGCTCTGCTAAAGGGAAACAGCGGACTCCCCCCAGCACTCGTTGTTTATAATCAATATTTCCTATATCCACGGCAGTTTAGCCGTGCGGGAAAGTTTATGCGCTATTGCCCACAATATTTTCTATTGTATTTCAATTTAACATATATTCTGGACAATATCTCCTAAATTTTCCGACAGGAAGGATGTCTTTCTGGTGTAAACGATCCGTCCTTTCGCCGCGAAAGCTTCCGGCGGCTTAAAATCTTTCACGCAGGCATAAAAAAAGCTTCGACGGCGAGAGCAGCGGTATATTCTTGAGTAACGCTGCAACAAAGTGTGTTACTGCCTGCTAAGAGAATCGAAACGAACGCACAGTGCAGTGCCTCGAAAGATCGATAAAACTCGCCTCCAAAAGCGTCGTCTTGCACTCGCTTCCCGGGTCATTGGGATGCGCGCCAGGTGCTTTCTCTTCGAAGAAGCTAAAATGATAATCTTTTAGAAATTACACTTTACTCGCTCGGGAAACAAAGTCCGTGCGTTCGTTGAGAAATCCCCGTGTGCGCGTGCACAATCAACGCTTTAATTGCATAATGGAAAACCGCATTAAAAATATAATCCGAACGAATTATAAATCACCCATTGAAATTCCGCTGCGCGTAATTAACCGCGCGATCGAGCGGCAATTATTGTATGCAAAACTGCGGACGCGTTCGCGCGTTGGGAAAGTGCGGAGAGTTTCGCGCGTGCGGCTAATATTCGGGAAAAGCTCGCTCCACATCGATAAGGCATAAATAAAATTGTGCAAAGCGTATAGAGAAGCCACTAAAAAGTTAGCGCAACTCCCGATCGAGATCCCTAATTACAGTCTACTCAAATTACGTATGTGTATGAATTACGCGCTCATTATAAAATCGGCAACCGCGAGCCAGCGATGTTATTATGTAAACGCTACCGATCGGTGCATATCAAACGATTCCGTCGTGTGTATACATGCACCGTGAATTTCATCCGAATCGACGCAACGGATACGCTGATCTCGTCTCGTCACGCAACGTCGGTAGCTGTCGAGCGACGAAATCCGAGAGGGTGGAGCGCGCGCCTCGTAATTGAAAAAAAATGTGCACTCGAGATTACGACGGCTGTTGATTAAAAAAAAAGAAAAAATAGAACGCACAGCGCATTTTTTTCTTTCGAAAGCAGGCAAAACCCTCGTTGCAGAATCCTCGAGCACGTTTATCTCGTTGCTTCTCTACCGTCGAGTGTTTGCCGGGTCGTCGACGGTGGTGCGACGCGTTAATTTATGCTAATAAATTTATACCACGAGGCAAGGACGACGCGGTTTGAGGAAAAAAAGGGACGAGGGAGCCGTCGCGAGGCGACGATTGGTAAACAGATGCTTCTTCGTTGTGTTGACTGATTTTGACACGTCCATTCCGTTATCGTTAATGGCTGTTGCGCCGCGGCTCTTCGGGCCAAGGGCTGCGTTACTTTGTGCACGTGGCGCCGGCGGTGCCATTGAAATCTTTATGAAAGTCTATTGCGATGGAATCCGCGTTGGGAAAGAGGCGGTAAGAGGTGAACGCCTATCCCCGGTTATCGCTTTTGCTTACTCCATTGACTCTTTTTTTTTTCTTTTTTTTTTTAACGCCGAGTTTTACGTTTTTGAGGTGAGTGCGGCGAATTTAACTGTGATTGTTAAAAGGAAGCTGCATTTATGGCAGGAAAGTGAAATTTCCTTTATACTGCCAGATCATTTCATAAATACAGAAGAGCGATATAAATCTTTCCACGAATTATTTTCTAAGTGATTTCTCAATTTGGGGAGTCTTAAGATTTATTATGCGCCTCTTGAAAATTTTCGGAAAATGTGAAATAATTTATGGGGTTTTAATCGTCCCGTTCGCATACTTTAGATACTCTAATTGCGTGCGTGCATTGTCGCCTATTAGTCACTGGAGTATGCTTACAAGGAAATGTTTAGAAAAATTAATTTAAATTATAAAGAATGAAAAAATGTTGTTATCTGCTCCGAAAATTCTTATGATTAACACAAAAAATAGTTGCAAAATAATTTTTTTTTAGTTTTAGATGAAAGCGTAATTACTCGGACGATTTAAAATTGTGAGATTTGAAAATGCCCAGATTTAACAAAAAAAAAATTCATCGCGAAAATTAGAAATACCGTCATTCGATATTGCTCCATACACTTTCTTCGCGAGTCCGAAGCGAATCGAATGTTTTGCGATGCACAAAAGTGCTATTTTTAAAACACGTTCGGATGTTATTTTCGAAATAATACACTTTTTTTACACGCAGAAGTCGCTAAGTGTAAATATTAATTAACAAGACTACAGTTCAAAGTCCGCATTGTAAATCGTTAGATCTCCAGGTATTTTCAACGCCGCGATGAATGGATACATCGTTTCGAAAATTACTAAAATGTATATACGTGGATTTAAATTAACATGGATTTTTAACATTATCGCCTTTTCAAATTAGCAATGCATTGATGCTAAGTATAAAAGAATTATCGTTTACTTCGCTTTAAAGTCTACAAGTTCAGCAAACTGTACACCAATAAATTATACAGAAATCACCTGTTATCGCGTTGTTTGAATAACTTTTTCTACCTTATCTCGAGTGTTACATAGTCGAACGTACACGCTATTTTCGTAATTGACACTAAACTATTCCTCAAAGATTCCATTTTATAATCCAGGATACTTTTCAACAAAATATTAAAATCCATCGCGCTCCGCTTCCTCTACATATCTGCAAGCTTTTAACAAAATTAAAAAATCTTTTTATTCGAACTTCAGAATACTTCGAAAATTTAAAAAAGAAACTTTGTTCAACATACTACTTTTCACTACACATCCTGTAGTCTTTTTTTTCTAAAAAAAAAACCATGATCGACACACGAAGATATTAAAAAAAATCTTACAACGAATCCTGTAGTTTTCTTTTCTAAGAAAAGACCGTAATTGATACACGAAGAGATTAAAAAAAATCTTACAACGAATCCTGTAGTTTTCTTTTCTAAGAAAAGGCCATAAATGATACGCGAAGATATTAAAAATTCTTACAGCGAATCCGTGTACCGGTGGCCGGATTTGCGCCCGTTCGCGAGCAAACAAATCGCCTAGCGAAAAAAAAATAGACAGCATCGCGAGCAAACAGATCGCTGGGTTCGGCGAAAGGCCAATTCGTCACTTAGAGGCACGTTAAAACCCAGGGCAACGTGCAGACCCTCGACGGCGAGAGAGACAAACAAAAGTATCCGCTCGTTCGCGTAGAATCGCGAAGAAGCTCCCCGGCGAGGAAAGGCCTCCCCTTCCGGTGCGAGTGTAAGTTACCCGCGCGTCGGCCGGTGCGTGTGCCGCGATACACACGGCCTAAAGAGCGGAGCAGACGGCGGCCGTAAGAAAGTCGCCTCAGTCTTGGCGCGACGCTTGAACCGGACGGTCGGCTTCGCTCTCGCCGCGTTGCGCGCCGCGCTGCTGCAGGCATATATACACACCCAACTCTCTCACGCTCGATCGACTTCGTTTCTCTCGGTCCGTCGCTCTCTTTTCCTTTTTTTTTTCATCCGCCGACGTTCACGTCCTTTCGGGATTTTTCGCTCGGCGGGAGGAGGCCTCCTCGAGTCGACAGTGGAGATTTTTTTTTGAGAGAGAGAGAGAGAGAGAGAGAGAGAAAGGGACGATCAACTGTCGAACATGAAGGCACTGACTGCAAGCTGCGCGTGAATCGACCATTGAGAGCAAGTCGCGAATGGATATTTTTGGCCTGACGTTTACGTAAGAGGTATGTACTCTCGAGGAAGCGGGCGAATTGGAGCGACCTTTGCTCGCGGAGAAAAAAAAATTACACAGTCGATTAATTGATAAGAGCTGCGATGCGATTGTATTGTGCCGCGAGCTTTTTCCGTGCGGCGTGCTCTCGTGGACGCGCGCGTGTCTCGAACGATTTATGAATGAACATGATTTTTCCTTTGAAAATATTTTCAATCAAAACGCACGCGCTTTTTTATTTCGTTTATTATAATTATTTTGAATCCTTGAACGAACGATACGTACGCAGACGCGTTGCTAATGGTTTTCGAAAGGATGACTTACTTTGTACGAGCAGTGCACATTGATTAGAGCGTTTATAATAGTGAAGTAATAAATTCACATTGCATTTTTGCTTTCTCGAAGAGAAAGTTTTTTTTTTATTATGGGCACACGAGAGCTTTCTGTTTTGTTTAACCGCAGCGTGCCTCGGCGATTGATTTTGCGAAATAGCTGCGGGCACTCCGTCTAAATTGAAGGCGGTGAATTTTATCGAAAGGGTACAGGTTTATTAAAAAAAAAAAAAATTTAATATTCAAACTTGAAATTTGAAATCTATTAGCGCGCAAGGAATATTGGCGCCTGCAACTCACTTCACCGACGTACAAGCGAGTCGCGGCCAGCACGTGGAGGATGAATTTCGGGGCATTAACCAGAATCTCGAAGCGCTACACTTGAGAGCTCGTGCCACTAACATAATTTCAATGGACTTACTTTCAAACGCCCGGGCCTTTTTCCATTCGCCTCAATGAGGATAAAGAAAAAAAGGGAATTAGGTTCGCTTAGGCAGGTGAAACTCCAAAATTTGACGAAATTTCAAATTGATATTGTTACCTCAATATCTTGAATCGTTTTGCAATATGCCGTAAAATGAGTAGAGTTCAATGGTCCACAGATCATTTGCATGATTAATCTATGAAATCGCGAATGTAAATTTAAGTTTGGGGAAAATTCTTGGATAATTTACCTTCAATCTTTTTTCTTTTTATTTATAGCGAATTTATGGGACATTAGGTATATACTACTGATTTATACAAATTCCGGTCCCACGATAAATTTTCAACATCGACGTTAATCGATTAGATTATACAATTTTTATCTTCCGCGGCGGCGAAAATTAAGAGATACTCTTTCCGTCAAAGCTGCGATTTAATCTCATGCTAATATACAAGCAGATCCGTTATTAAAACGCTTATTGCCGAAACATCCCAGAAGAATGTCTATTCGAATTACACGTAACTCAGCAATAAACGCAAAAGAAGCCGAGAATAAATTATAAGAGCCCATTATTGCTCAACAGCGCACACCCAAAGATCAGGATTTCTCGTTGCGAATATATATATATTGAAATCGTAGAAAGTATACCGGTGTCCGGAAAGTTTTCTTCCGCGAGATTCGCCGGCTTGAGCAATGCGGTTCCTCCGGGACAAGTGTATAAAAAAAAAAGAAAATATACCGATTGTGTAACATTCACGCGACCATTTTTTCGCCATTACTGGAAGTCCCATTCGGCCGAACCACTTACGTCACAAACCGAATAAAACTCTCCCAATTTTGTATTGAACCTCACAAAAAATATAAATAAAAGGATCAAAGGGAGAACGAGGAGGATACATAAGAAAACAAAAGCCCCGCTTGTTTGCGCGGATGCCTGTTAATGTTCGCCGAGGGGGCAGTTTCCGAGTGGGCCGTTGAAGCAACAAACGGACGGAGGAAACGACGCTGGCCAATTGTTGTTTTTTTTTTTTTTTTGGCGCGGAGGCGCAGAAACGCAATGGTCGCGGGGAGGAGGCTCTTAATTGTTTGATCAAAAGTGACGGGTTCAAGGGGATTCGATGCTCCAGTTGCGCGGAGTTCGATGCTTGCGGCTGCGCTCGGCGAAATAATTCATCCGATCGATGCGCGGCATTACGCGGGAGGCGCGAGATTAATTCGATTGGGATTTAGCCGGCGACTTCAGGAAGGCGCAGTATACACCGAATCTGTGTCACCCGCTGATTACGTGCTCTTTTGACAATTAATATATCCTCTCGAATTCGACAGTATACGAATTTAGATTTATCCCGTCGGATTAAATCGATGTAGAAATCGCGAGTTTGCATTTATCGAGATCGCAACGAATTATAGTAAAAAATAAATAATTTTAAAAACATTTAGGCTTATGATAACAAACAAACCTTCAAATATAGTAATTTCCATTAACTTGTTTTGTTTAAATGTACGAAGTTGTTTTTAACATTTTTTTTTCGATTGGCTAGTTATACAGTGTCTTATCGACAGGAAAATGTGCAACTAAAAAAATTCATTTAGTTCGATACCGAAGAAAAGTAATCTAGGCAATAAAACAGTATGAGCATGAATTAATGCAACCAATGCGAGGGAACAGTCGTCGGTAGTGCGGAGTATCGGAGGATAAGAATAAAGTTCGCCGACTCTAGAGTACGATGCATATTTCGTTTTTCATCGATAAAGTCTCACTCAAGTGAGGTGATCTACCCCTGGTGCATAGTTAACCCTGTGACACAAATTCCAGTTCGCCGCAGCTTTCATCCTTGGTAAATGTTGCAACGCGCGGCGTTCAAATTTTCTCGTGTCCTGAAAAGGCAAATTACTATTTTAGGCGGATTATTTTAAGTTAAAAATAAGTTTACCTTAGATTTCTTCCAGTGATGATTACGCTGAAGTCATTAGAAAATACTAAAGATTTATGATATTTTGCAGTGACGGCTGTGAAAATATCTTCGCTGAAATTTCTAAATTTTATCTCCTTAAACAATTTAAGTAGATACAAGCGACGTGTATTCACATTTATTTAC
This sequence comes from Sycophila sp. Sp_5, assembly GCA_018906775.1. Classification (NCBI taxonomy): domain Eukaryota; kingdom Metazoa; phylum Arthropoda; class Insecta; order Hymenoptera; family Eurytomidae; genus Sycophila; species Sycophila sp. Sp_5. The sequence goes on from JACCID010000004.1 coordinate 1,172,663, forward strand.
ACAATGCGTAATCGATTTCCTCACACTCGCTGCACCCAATCCTCCCGAGAGCTTCCAGCATCTTTCATCCTCGATAAATGTTGATCACCGCCGCGTGATAAAATTTTCTTGCATCCTGACTAAATAAAAAAATTCGTCTAACCAACAAATAATTATAGCAGACCAATAGTAGTAAATTATTAAAATTATTTTAAATTAAATATCGTACTGTCTTAAATTTCTTCCAGTGACAAATACGTTCAGATCACTGCAAAATATTAACGACTTATCATATTTTGCAGATATATCTACACTAAAATTAATAAATCTTATCAATTAAAAGATTAAACTAATAAATAACGCTTCGTCTATTAAAGTATGCAAAATCGATTTCCTCACCCTCGCCGCACCGAATCCCGCGAAAAGCTGCCTCCAGGCACTGCAATGCAGAGTACCACAGTGCGGTAATCGTCGAACCTTTTTTTCTGCCTGCAGGTATCGTCGAGGCACCGAGAAAGCGAGCTAAGATGCTGGGCTGGATGTTCGAGATGCACGGGCGCTTCTGCGCCGGCCACCCCCTGGAGGTGATCGTCACGACGTTCACCTTGACGGCCTGCCTGCTGAACATGGAGTCGGGCAATTCAGTGAAAGACGGAAGCCTGCCGGTCTCCACGGGACACTGTCGGCACGGACGCTGCTCTTCTGACGTAAGGACTCCCGCATTTGCATTCATCGCGCGGCCCATTGTGCGACAGTTTATGTGGACGAAGCGCGTCACTCGCGCTCTGAATAGGGAAACTGCCGAGTTTTTTTTAAGGATTTAGTTATTTTCTTTTTAAAAATGTTTATTTAAAGTAAATTAGCTGACAGATGGTAACGGTATATTGCGTGATTTGGCGCATGTATAAAGAATGAGGCACGGGGAATGCGCGAAATTGATGGTGCAGCTGTTGACAGCAAAATCTAGGAGCTAAAAATGAATAATTTATTTTATTTTATTTTAATGCTAAATGGATAAAATCAGTCTTGAAATAGAGAATTTTGCGAATTTGCATAGAGTAAAAAGATTGAAGTCACTTTAAAAAAGTTAAAAATAGGAGGACGTATTAGAACCACGAAAATTTCGCGGCATAAAAATTTTAACAGTTTTTTTATATCGCAAAGTTAATTTGCTTTTAAAAATAAAACTGTGCCAAGTAAACTTTTTCATGGTTACTTTATCAATTTAATTTAAAATTTATGCAAACTTACCATTTTGCATCGATTGTTCCAGGATGTAAATTGATCGTACAGTAGTTTATATCGAGAAATTTAGTGAATTCTTTTGGGAGATGATGAATAATAATCTTATTCATTTTTCATCGGGTATATAGTTCTTTTTCATAAGTAACAATAATAATCTTATTCCAATAGTTATTGCATGTAATGGATAAAAGAAAGAGATTTTATTGGTGAAATGGCTTGGAGGCTCATTAAGCAAATTTGAAATTCCTGCAGACTTTGTGATTTAAAAGTTTCTCGAGTCCGTGTAATAAATAAAGGTAGAAAAGCTAAAAACATCGTTTCATTAGAAAACCATTTGACAAAATGTTTTGTACTTTTAATAAGTTCAATCCTGCAAGAAAGCAGTTTTCAAATGCATACTTCATCATTAAATGGATGCACGTGTGATGTACTTTATTTTTTACTGTTTTAAAGCAAATACTAAGTCGATTAAGTAGATTAGAAAATTATTAGTAATTATTAAAATTATTAAGTAAATTTCACGTGGTGAAAATCTAAAAAATCGATTTATTAAGAGCATCAAGGTGTCTCTCATTAATAGTCACATTACCTCACTCGAAATATACAAAAAGTATTACTCAGTTAATATTTTAAATTTAAAAAGGAAACTGCTTAAGAAAACTCGTGATCTTTTACGTGTCTTCTTTTACTTTAAAAGGAGTAAAAAATACACGCGAGTTTACTTTAATGTATTCTCCTCGTTTTTTTTCTAGGATTTGAATGCGGCAGACGTCATTCTGATGACAATGATTCGTTGCTTAGCGATTCTTTTCAGTTATCATCAGTTCCGCAATCTTCAGAATTTGGGCTCGAAATACATCATGGGTAAGTGTACTTGAAAAGAAAAAAAATTTTTCAACACAATCTAGACCGTAACTTTTCTCTCATTCTCCTAGGTTTAGACGCCTTCCAGGTGTATAATAATACGTTGTACCAGGAAGGTGGACAAATTACCGTGACCTTCGAATATAAAATTTCGAGCCGTTGATTGTCGTGCTACGTGAATTATTCGAATTTTTGTCATCACTTATTGAGCAAACGCGTCAGCGGGCGATTTTCTCTTTGCCGAAGTTGAGCAAAACGACCGTAAATAGTTTTGAAAAATTTCACCGTCCTCCCGCTTCTACGAAGTCGAGCTTCCGTCACTGAAATTTAAGCGTTGGCCATGGCACTTGGCCCGATTTCTATACCTTGTGTATATCTTATCTCCTTTGAAAAATATGCGCAGCGCTTCACTATTACATAAAAATAAATCTATACGGCGCTCTAAGAATTTACTTATTAATTGCTTCAACCTAGTTCTACTTTACGGCATTTAATTAATTTTTTTTTGCAAACGCTCCTCGCCAATGTAGCGAAAAAAGTTACAGCGAAGAAGAATGCCGGAGCGACAAAAAAACAATACCACGCATTTTCCTTTTAACGCTGCATAATAAGCGATTAGGCGCGTCGAAAGGTAAAAAAAACGCGTATGCATATAAGTGTCGCAATATTTCGTATAGTAACAGGCTGGAGGCTCACGCGACTATTCCGCGCGCAAATAAACCGCGGGAGTTCGCTCGAGTTCACCTTGCGAATGATAAAAGGTTGGAGCCGGCGCGCCGACGCGAGCCTCGAGGAAAGAAAGAAAGCCCCGGCGCCAGTGAAAGTTTCTCATAGAAAGCGATATGGCATTTCTTTTCGAGGCCTCGGCATTGGCCGATTACCCAAATTGCACGTGCGGCCGAGCGCGAAATCCCCGGCGCGCTGCCCGTGCATACCGCGAAATCGCAAATTGCAAAAGGGACCTCGGCGGGACTCGTCCGATACCAAGCTGCGCCGCTTTCTAAGCGCCTCTCGCCACTGGCTGCGCACTATAATGGAGCGCGCTAATTTTCAAACGAGAGCGCGACGGCTTTTTTTTTGCCGAGCGCGACAATAGGTACTTATGTAAAGGTGTGATTCGCGGATCGAGCGTTAAGTGGATTTTCGAGATGCAAATTGGCACGTGTCGCGATAATCATCGTGTTATTGTTGAGACGTTTATAAACTAGGTGAACGTGACTGCTTCTTCTTTTTTATTTTAAAAAATTTTTCTGTTATTGCACTAAAAAAAAAGTACTTTGACTAAAAGAGTTCTCCTTCAATTTGCATGGAAATTTACAAAAAAAATTGTAGGTCGAGTAGAAACTTTTTGAAAAAGTATAGAGAAAAAAAAACTTTGTTTTAAAGTGGAAAGAAAGAAAAAGGCGGTTAAATAATCAAATTGTTTATTCATGCGGGCGCGAAAGTTTCGCGCTCGGTTGGCGTATCAGTTTTTGAGAGGACAAATAGAAAATTCTTTTGAAACTCTGATTTCAGGTATTGCGGGCCTCTTCACGATGTTCTCGAGTATCATCTTCACCTCGAGCGTGCTGAACTTCGGGCGTAGCGATCTCTCCGATCTCAAGTGAGTATAAAACGAGAAGAAACATTTTTTTAAGGGACTGTTAATATTTATCGAACTAAATTTCCATTATTCCGGGGAAACTGGTTTTGTTCTACAAATATTGTGACATTGTAACTGTTTACTGAAAAATCCCTTCCCTACCTTTCATTTATGCTTGTTGTAAAGTTTGTGAAATAGTTTGCAAGTAAAATATCAATATCAATTATTAATAAAAGTACAATGAGTAAAATTTTTGAACGTAAAAACAGTATTCAGGAATAATAATTAATTAAAAATGAAGACTACTGCACAATTTTAATGACGAATTAAAACGAAAAATTTTAATTATATAAATAGCGTCTAGTTTACTAATCAATTGCAAAATTACATTACATGTCACTTGCTGTTATTGAAATTGAAAGAAAAAATCGCCTAATATAACGACTGCGTGCACCACAAGTGAACAAATAGGACACAAAAACTAAAACCGATCTACTTTTGCAATTTTTCAGGGACGCCCTGTTCTTCTTTCTATTGGTGATAGATCTGAATAAGGCTGGGATCCTGGCCCAGTTGGCGTTGAACTCGAAGAACCAAGAGGAGGTGCGAGCGAATATAGCGCGCGGCATGTCGCTTCTGGGCCCGCCGGTGACCCTCGATACACTCGTCGAGATCCTGCTGATCGGCATTGGCTCCTTGTCGGGCGTACGCCGCCTGGAGATCCTCTGCAGCTACGCCTGCCTCGGCGTCGTCGTCAACTACGCCGTTTTTATGACCTTCTACCCTGCCTGCCTCTCCCTCGTCCTCGAGGTAAGTTGCGGCAAGCCTGTCGCCCAGATTCGGGTGAAGGATCCGCTCCTCAACTTTTTGAGCAAAAGGATGTCGCGGCGAAAGTGAAAGAGCGGATGCTACGATGCAAGGATAGTTTTTTCGATTTTTAAAATTGCCGGAAGCTCCGCCAACCATAAAGCCCTGTTCTGTATTGTTACACCGCCAAGTGGAATTATCGATAATCGTAAGCAATGTTTACCTAATGAATCGACAATTATTATTGTTAAGTTTAGCCTAGGGGATAGGTGACTATGATTAATTTTCGTATATTTCGTAAATTTCATACTAATTATCACACTAATTATCGTGACTCAATGCGCACTGAATTCATCGAAAAATTTATCTGCGATTCTGTCGGAAAAATCAATGTCGATCGGATAAGCCTTATCCCCATTGTTTCGCGTAGCTCTTAATGAGCTACAGGGCCGCGCGGAGAACGAAGAGAGGGAGATGAGGATCAGCGCTTAACGGCGCGGATGTAATTAAGAAACGAAAGTGCGCCTGATGTGACGTAACGGGCATAGCGCTTGGCAGATTTCACTTTCGCTTCGAACTTGACATTGCCATCGGCGGATCGGCCGCACAAGCACAAGTGTAGCCTGTAGCGCGTCCCTCGTATTTAGTGACTTTAACGGGGAAACGTTCATCTTGTTCGCAGCTCTCGCGGATCAGCAACGACAAAATCCCGACGACCCACGGGGGACTCCTGAACGAAGAGGACCAGAAGCCCAATCCAGTCGTGGAGCGACTCAAGCTGATCATGATCGCGGGACTCTTCGTAGTTCACGCGCACAGGTGAGAGCTAATTGACTTATGCAAACATTTATTTGTTCACTGTTCGAGGTACTTTTTATAAGATTTCCTTTTTTAGTTTGCAGAAGATATTTAGGGATTTATTTAAGAAGCTGAAAATTAATATAATAATAGTTTTTAACGATATGATAAAATAAACACATGATTGTTTATCTTCTTGCGAGACATTAGAAGATATTTTGTTAGGGAATTTAAGCTATTTCGACATGTTAAATATTAGAGTAGGACACAGGAGAGTCTATCTGCTTACTTTAGCTCGTGCCTGTTTTTTGTCTATGTGACTTTGCCTAATGATACAAACATTGGAATTAAAAATCAATAATTCAAATTTTTTTGCATGCAGAAAGGTTTTTTTGATATAAAAATAGTCGAAAATCATATTAAATTCAGAATGCCACTTAAGTATTTTAATTGCTAACAGCTACCTCATTTAATTCACATTTGTTTTTCTGAATAATGCGTCTACTATCTGTGCAATAATTCATTAAAATTCGCAAAAAATCGATTTTAATGTGCCGTTACTCTTCAACTTTTCATCGCTTTGCAACCAAGTGACTTTTATTGACAACGAATTGATATTTATTGACTCTACAAGGGATAAATTATATAGCCTTTCTAATGCAATTCTTGTATAAAATGTATATAAATAACTTTAGCGAAGTTGAGGAATGCCAATTCATTATAAATTTATCAAAAAAAGTTAAACAGCAAGATTGTCTGTGTATATTACAATTATTATCTATTTCTGCATGAACTATATTTGTTAGCGCGGTTAATGCACAGTTTTGATACAATTATTTTTATAAATACTCGCTAGCCTTCAAAAATAATTTTTAAATTTATCAATTTCTCCCTCGAAGGCAAAATACTACTCTCACGAACTCACGATCTTGAAGCTCGAATAATTCTCTTCCACCGCAGAAATGTATAATAAGCGATTGCTCAAATAATTCACTTCTCCGATCGGCGCTCACTCATAAAAATCACCGGACAATTATAAAAAATCCCTCCGCAATTACCATATCCCAATGCAATAAAATCGAAGAAAAAAAATAATTAAGGCGCTTTTTGCTTGCCTCCTAATCACCAACATCGACCACGGCGTTACCCCCAAGCGGCTCGCCCCGAGGGCTCCTACGTGCAAACAAAATAAAAAGGCGCGTCAAGTGTTCGCGACGTCAAGGCCCCTCTCCATCGACGACCGGTTTAAGCGCTCTCTCGCCATTATCCTAATTTCATTACGAGCGCGAGGCGTTGCGACAGTCTCTAAATGCGCCTCATGACGAAAGTTAATCAAACCTCCTGTGGATTGTTCTCCTCGCGCGCCGCACTGATCGAGATAGCACGAGTATCGTATGATAATCACAATTTCGTATGATTACCAGGTGACAATCGTATGATAACCTCCTGATAATCATATGATAACCATGCGATTGTAATGTGACTGCTATACGAGAATAATTTTTTTATTCAAGATTTACAATTTAAAAAATTGATTTTTTCTAATAAAATAAGTGTTTACATTCTCAGTATGATCGATAATCACTTTCATACTAATTATACGATTATGATTATCATAAGATAATCACGTGACCCTCAAGTATCTATCATGTGATAATTGACAATCACATAAGAATTTAAACAATTTTTCTTTAAAAAAAAAATTTAATAAATACAAAGTACACATTATTTTCGCACGACAATCGCACGATTACACGGAGAGAAATGTTATAGTAAAAATTACTATATTCCGTAGGAACAATAGTACATACGATTTTTACTATAAAACATACTAAAAATTCCTATGTACATAGCAAAAATTGTTGCTATTTATATAGTAGAAATTGCTAACATATGAATTTTTAGTATGTTTTATAGTAAAAATCGTCATAGGTCGAGTATGTCCCACTGTTCTTACGGAATATATAGTAATTTTTACTATAACATTTCTCTCCGTGTATAATTACGATCGATCCATAATTTTCACGCGATTGTCAAACGATAATCGTGCGATATTTTTCAACAGGCCGATGGGTGGTGCGCGCGCTGCTGTTACCGCGGGGCTTATCGGAGGCCCATCGCGGCTGACCCGCGGCCCATTGTGGGCTTTGTCGCCGATGTCAGGGTCGGGGCGCGCGGAAACGCGCGCGAGCCTTATCGGAGCAGCGCGATCGGCGCCGCTTGAATGGGCCCAGAGGATGGAAATAGCGCGGCAGGACTCCTTTGAGGAGGCGGCGGTGACGCGCGGGAGCCGCGGCCGCGACAGTTTTTCGCGGGCGCGCTCTCGGCCGGATTCGGACGATGGATTTAGGCTTGTAGGAGCGCAGGTGGCGAGACGAAGTCGCTCAACGGGGCTCTTGCCTTCATTCAATTTTTTGTTCTCACTCAGAGTGTAACTGCGTATACAACGTCGCGTGAGTGCTTAGGTAAATTTAGTTTTTTTTTTTCAAAGGATTGAAGTCGAGGAATCGCTTTCAAAAAATCTACCGGAGACGAAGGTACATTTTTATTTAGAGGGTATAAAAGTGATATTTGGTTTTTTATGTGTAGAATATTCGCTTAAAATGTTGATGATAAAGTAAAAAATTGTTACTGAATTGTTGTATTCAATAGGTACAATAGTTGATTGATTTTTATTTCGTTTTTTTGTTATGTTGTGTAAAAAAACGTATTGTGCTTCATTTTTTATAACTTTTTATACGACGGGAAAAACGTTCATTTTTTTACCGTAAGTGTTAATTAGTGTCGCAATAAAAAAACTAACGATAAATTAGTCACTGCTGCAACTACAAAGTGTCACAATTTCGATGCGACAAGAAGATGTTAGTGATTGTATATCGTACTTTCAAAAACGTGCGATATTTTCCTCGATGTCAACAGACGTAAAGTCGTATAGAAATAAAAAGAAAGAAGCTTCTATTCCAGCAGCGCTGATTCATTAGTTATGAAAGTTTTCACTCCGTGATTGAAGGTTCTTTGCTTAGGCGATCTTTTCTCGCACATCTTAATGAATGTGATGAACACATCGTCCGACTTTATGTAGATTTTTTGCCTCTTCTCTCCTCGTGCTTTCATTCCATCTCTGGTCATTTTTTTTCTTTTCCGCTCAATCCTACATTTATCTTGTCAACTTAAATTCCAAAACAATTTCCTCCGATCCAGTTGCTTAAAAGAATCGCTCCTAATACATCGTCCGACTTTATGTATAAATGATTTGCTCCCTTCTCTGCTTGTGTTTTCATTCCACCTCTGATCATTTATTCCTCTCCGCTCAATCCTGCATATTTCTCGTCAACTTAAATTCTTAAAAAAATGTTCCTTTAATCCAATTGCTTAAAATAGTCACTCCTAAACCAAATTATTAAAATAAAAAAAAACACACAAGATAATTTTTTTTTTTGTATAATTATACGAACATTAAATATTCATAGCCGCTGGCCGTTTCGCAATGAGGACGCCGAGGAGTCGATAGACGAGACGGTGTCGACGGTGAGCCCTGGTATCCTCCTGACGAACCGCAACAAGACCGAAGCGCCGCCTGATTTCAAGGGCTACCTGATAAACTGGCTGTCGGTGAGCGCCGACAACGTCGTCATCCTGATCCTCCTGCTGGCCCTCGCCGTCAAGTTCATCTTCTTCGAGGACCGCGGCGACATCGCCCGCCAGCTGAGGTTCGAGGACGAGCACCAGGCCAGCGACGCGAGGCAGAACTTCTGCGACGAGGCCGAGATGGAGAGCAAACTCAGGCAGAGATTCGCCGCCGCCGTCGGCCTGGCGTCCGACTCCGCGTCCGCGATGCCCCTCGCCCGGAGGTCCTCCGTCTTTCCTCTCGGCGGGATGGGCGAGGACTGGATCGAGGTCGGACCCCGGCAGGAGCCCGAACTGCACGACCAGTACGTGCAGACCGAGGAGACGATGCCCGAGGAGAGGAGCGACAATTTCCCACCTGCCCTGCATCCTGGCGTCAATCGCAGCGTCGAGGACTGCCTTTCGATCTACCGATCGGAGGTGAGTTTTCTTTTTGCAGTAGCGATTAAGTGTAATGTACATCTTTGTAATGTACAATGTACATTTTTCACGATTCTTTAAGGAAATTTTGAAATCTTATTAGCGACAGCTAGAAATTGTTTGATAATTTTAGTGTTTTTTTAATAGCTGTAAAAAATGTAAACGTTTGTTACGTCATAATTGGTCCATTGTCGAGCATAATTCGAAACGTTTGTTATGAATATTTTATTTATTAATACCAGTTGTTACATATATTATCAATTACAAAATTTGTATATATATATACAAGTTATAAAATATATAACCCAGCAGAGGAAAAGCTTTCCTTTATGCTGGCCTGGCTCGATATAATACTACACTTATTCTAGTAAAGAGGAAAGAAAAGAAAAACGATTAAGTAGAGAATGGTGAAAAATGAAAATGCTAGTTATTGGGGAATAATAAATCTATTTAAAAATCAAGCATTTCCCGTACAAAAAAAAATAGTGAATTTTTCAAGATTATTTCACCGATAGCATGAAAATGCGCTCGTTTTTAAGACTACTCTTTTTAAGCTACTAAATATTCCTGAAAATTTCTTGAAATGAATATCTCGAATACTAATTTCTTAACCTGTTGAGAATTCATGACTATTTCAAGAAATTATTCCCGATCAAAGGAAATAAAATTTGACGATTAAAATAAGTTTCACAATCTCTTCCGACTGCCCCGTAACTCTTACACCAGCATCATAAAATTGCACGAAAAAAAGTCGTGGAACCAGTTACGATTACATAAACCGAAATTGAAACAACAAATTTAACACGTTTAATAATAAATAAATAAATAAATAAAATTCCATTTGCAGCTGGGCGCGGCGACGCTGTCGGACTCCGAGGTGGTGGACCTGGTGAAGCACAAGTACATCCAGTCGTACCAGCTGGAGAAGGCGGTGGTGGACATGGAACGAGGCGTGGGCATCAGGCGAGCGATAATCGGCACGGCGGGCAACTTCGTCGACGAAATGGAAGAGCTGCCGTACCGCGGCTACGACTACAGCAAGGTGCTGGGTGCGTGCTGCGAGAACGTCGTGGGCTACGTGCCTGTGCCGGTGGGCATCGCCGGGCCTCTCCTGGTCGACGGTCAGCGCTACTACGTGCCCATGGCGACCACCGAGGGCTGCCTCGTCGCCTCCACCAATCGAGGAAGCCGCGCCCTTCTCAGCTGCGGCGTCACCAGTCGCGTTGTTGCAGATGGTACTGGACTTCCGTCATTTAACGTCGAGGCTTTTATATTATTTTACATAAGTTACCGCCTTGAGTGTGTTGTAGTAGTAACTCGCCAGTGGATGATTTTCACTAATTGGTTTTTGAAGGATTGAATGTGGCGGATTAATTAAGGATGATTTAAAGACTCGTTTAGTTAATCCTTCATGATAATTTGTAGCCTTATGAATAATTCTGCGCCTGTGAGGTGGACGGCACAATAGCCGGTCGGTTTTAATTAACGATCCCGTTGGGCTTCTTTATCGTGCTTATACTTGTTAATGGTTATTATAAATAAACATTCGCTTATCTAGTATTCGTTTGGAGATAATGTCAGAGTCTTTTGTATTGCTAAGTGCGGCGACTTCATATGTACCTCAGGATTGACGTAACTGGCAGCTGCTCCAATTTAAATATATGTTAATGGTCGCGTGTTAGGTTTCGAGTTTGTTGCTTCAAACCTTTCGACAAATAATCGATAAATATTTTGAACTGATAATTGTCGGATGGGTGTGGGTGGGGAAGTCCCTCGGCATATATTTCAAAACAGCGTTTTGTAAGATTTCTTCTCTTGGGATGTAACGCCTCGCTGCTAATGCAATTCATGTGCTCCGCTGACCTTTTACACACAAGCTCCGCCTTGTCGAGTCGTGTCGCAATTAAAATGAAAATCTTTTTTGTAATTAGGATAGTCATAGAGCTACCTTTCTTTTGTTCTTCTCGAACAAATTTTATAAGAAATTTATACCGATGTAAGATGTCCATTAATGATAAAGAGTCGTGGATATTTTGATATACTTCCTTTCATCAGAATTTTTCTGAAAGTTTTCATGAAATTTTATAATATTAATCTTTTCTTAAATTCTAAAAGCAATCTATTAGGCCAATTAAAATTTAATATTGTTATAATAACCGATCTTTATCAACTTCAGGTATGGCGAGAGGACCAGTAGTGCGCTTCCCGAACGTGGCTCGTGCCAGTGAGGCGATGATGTGGATGCAGGATCCGCAGAACTTTGAGGAGATGAAGGAGAGCTTCGACAGTACCAGCCGTTTCGCCCGGCTGACGCGCATTCACGTGCGCATTGCCGGGCGCCTGCTATTCGTGCGCTTCGTCGCGAAAACTGGCGACGCCATGGGCATGAATATGCTCTCTAAGGGTACGGAAAAATCGCTGCACACCGTGCGGGAGCGATTCCACGATATGGAGATACTCTCGCTCAGCGGGAACTTCTGCACGGACAAGAAGCCCGCAGCGGTAAACTGGATCGAGGGCAGAGGCAAGAGTGTCGTCTGCGAGGCGGTCATACCGGCGCGCGTCGTCAGCGAGGTCCTCAAGACGAACACCCACGCGATCGTTGACGTCAACATCAGCAAGAATATGATAGGCTCTGCGATAGCCGGCAGCATCGGCGGATTCAACGCCCATGCGGCTAATCTCGTCACTGCTGTTTTCATTGCCACTGGCCAGGTTCGTTATTCAATATGAAGTCCGAATAGAACAGGATGAAATTAAACGTAAAGGCGAAAATTAATTGTGAAAATTTTTACGTAATTTTGTAGGACCCAGCGCAAAATGTGGCTAGTAGTAATTGCATGACGCTGATGGAACCCTGGGGTCCAGACGGTAACGACTTATACGTGTCGTGCACGATGCCGAGTATAGAAATCGGTACGGTTGGCGGTGGCACTGGACTGCCTGCGCAAGGTGCTTGTCTCGCCATGCTCGGGGTGAGGGGTGCTCACGCCGAGAATCCTGGCGAGAACGCCAACAAACTCGCCAGAATTGTGTGCGCAACTGTTTTGGCTGGCGAACTTTCCCTCATGGCTGCTCTCACAGCTGGACACCTTGTGAAGAGTCATCTTAGGCATAACAGGTACTTTCGACGATAAAGGCTTTATTTTACAGTTTTACTTATTTTAGGCGACACGTTTGATAACAGGAAATATTGAGAATTTAATTTTAATTTTTTAAGAACAAAAACTCCAATTTATAAATTTGATATTACTTGTTATTAAGTAGAAGGCTTTTGTTCTGCCATTCAAACGAATTAGTTGTTGTACAGTTAGAAATTATTTTATTTATCTAATTATATGATATGATTAACTTTGTAGATCATCGACAACGATGACTAGTGCAATAATTTCGACGCCAGCGCTGAAGCGCGAGCATGGATTCAATTTGACCGTGCCAAGTCTTTTGCCAGTAATTCCTCCGACCTGCACAGAAGCCGACGAAGGATCGTAGCGATAGATTAGCGCATTCCTGTGCTTATTTTGTGATTGCCATTAAAGAGCAGCGATCCTGAGGTCGCTGACAACGAACGAATCAATGAAGATATAAGACTTGTCGATTAACTCGATTAACAATAAACGAAAAGGACTCTATCATCTTGATTTTCGAAGCACAAGTCTTCCACAAGTTAGAATGTTTCTCTTTTTTTTTTTAATTTGATCGATGTACAGAAGGTCGACTTAAGTTAGAATGTTTCTCTGTTTTTTTTTTTAATTTGATCGATGTACAGGAGGTCGATGAGTGACTTTTTTAAACGCCGACTGCTGCAAGTGATAAGAGGATAAAGTTGCGAACAAAGCAGATTAAGCGTCAAAGTCTGAAGTTTTATGTGCATCTTAAGAGTTTTTTTGTTAACGCTATCAATAAAGTATTTTAGATAGGGAATTAATCAATTCAATTGTCGGGCGCTCTTAAAATTTCTTAAATTACTTATACGATTGCCAACTGTGTCTCGTAATTGCATTAGAATCTACGGGTTCTATTTCTTACTAGCTCATGCTGTTGATAATTAGATACGTAGTGTAAATTGAATTTTAAGAGTGCGTGTGTTCAATTATTAAGATCGTCAAATTTATAATTGTACAAAAGAAAACATTTAAATTTTGAAAGAATTTTAAATTCACTTTATAATTCTTTCAATTTGGCATCTGTATTAATTGTCTGTATGAATATATTCGCGGTAGACAATTTGATGATAGTGCAAGTTTCGAAAATGTAAGTACGTAAAAAAACGATTAAAAGTTTTTTTTTAATCAAACTATGGAAGCTTCGTCTTGTCTGTTGTTGATTTCTTAATAAAGTTTACAGTTTGTAAAAGTATTAGACTTTACAAAAACTAAGGAGGTTTAAAAGTATAACTTCATTTATGAAGTAATTTACATAAAATTTATCACTTTTTGTACTTGATTATGTCTTTTATTTTGTAAAAAAGTTGATCTTTATCTCTCTTTGGGGATTGAATTTTTTAACTATGTAAAATTATCTGTATCTAAAACATTATTCAATTACTTAAAATTATAGCGTTTTCAGACCACTATGGAGAGACAAAGATTAATTTTAATTAAGATAATAATTTAAGTTAAAATAAATACAAGTGATTTTCATATCTTCAAATCGAAACGCAATACTGATTGTGGTTTTGTTTTCTGAAAATCTCTAAATCTATTTTTCTAGAATTAATAAATTATTAATTGCGCAACATAATTTTAAAATGTTGAACGAATTTCGTTATGCTGTATAATTTAAGAATAAAAAAGATCTTATAATACAATTCTTTAACATGCGTATAAGGTTTCTGGCAAACTGAAAAATTTACGTAACACAGAATACAAAAAATAAATAATTAATTTACAAAATTGCTTAATCTACATTTTTTCATAAGTCTCCTCAAATCCACAAGTTTTGCATGTGTGAGTATAAGTATCATCATCATCATTGTAAGTCTCTTCACCAAATTTATGAACATGAGAGGCTTTTTTGGTTTTATCGTACAGGGAACTTCTTACTTCCATTCTTAATTGTTTCACTTTTTTGTTGAACTTTTTGATTTTGGTTTCCTGACGTTTTACATCACGCTTTTCCTTCTCTTCCAATAGTGCCTCTTCACTGCCCCATACCTGAAGTGCTCTTTCTTCAATTTGAATTTGCAAGTACAGCTTCATCTCACCCCATCGTATATTGTGTGGATTTTTACGTAATATGTATTTGAGAGGTGGCTCTCTTTTATCAATGTCGCAGTCTTTTAAAAGGTATTCTTGTTTGGCTTCTGTTCTCGTAATTAAAGAATGTTTTCCATCATTATCTCTGGATAAAAAATAAATATTAATTTTGAGAAAATAAACTTTCAGAAACGCTGCAGAGTTAAGGAATTTATAGTACCTGCATTCATCACATGTAAAGTAATCAAACTTTTGAAGAAGAAAAGAGTCTTTGAACTCCTTTTTACATTCATCGCATTCTGGTAATTTACTAATTATTGGTGCCGGCTCCGCAACAATATTACACTGATAGGATAAAAGTAAAAAGTTTTGAATAATAGATGAATAATAAATGTAGTTTAAATAAGGTAAACAAATAACCATAGCAGCTTCGAGTTCATTATCTTCTTCGATTAGGAAACCAGCTCCACTATCGATGACTTTTTGTCCTTGTACTTTAATGACTTTACCTTGTACACCATTGTCATTGTCTCTGTGTACACAATAAATTTTCAATCAATTACTTTCCAAAGTAATCATTTAATTTTAAATGAAATAAATACTTTTGGGTAAACTTACGTTTTTACATAAGGATGTGCTACCACTTTTGCCTTTCGAAGCAACAAAGCTCTTTCCTTGTTCTTTGCAATTCTTTCACGAATCTCATTGTTTACCTCTTCCTTTTCCTTTTCTGTTTCTGTCCCGGAGGTGTTTAAAACTTCGTTCGAAGCATCGGTTACTGTGGTCATTTTTTGAATAATTTCGTCTAATGATGTTTTACTACTTTTCGTCAAATACTAAGCGTTGAAACTGATCAACGATTCAAATTGAAAAGTAAAGATAAACAAAGTACTTGTACGATGAATGAATATTATGAAAAAGTTGTTTTCCGAAGAGCGCGAGTCGCGACTGAGCTCTCAAATCGAACAATAACAATTTACTTATAACCTATCACGACTTCAATCGTAATTATATATATATATATATACATACATACATATACTATAGCAGCTGACGCTGATTTGATTGGTTCATTCAGTCAGCTGATTATTAGGCGGGAAATTTTGAATTTTTAAATGTCTACAGCTTACATTGTATAATATTTAAATAAGAAAGATAAAAAAGTGATTGAAAAAATGAATAAATAATTTTAATAGCATACAATCGACTCGGTATAATAATTATGTACACAAATTCTTCGTTAACTTTGTTAAAACTCCCTTATACTAAATTAAAAAGTAAATTTAGTGAATCATTGTATATAGATTATAAAAGTGCATTCGTAAATAAAATCGACAAATTAATAACTTCTGCATCGTTCATCCCTCGTCTCGGTGAAAATGTGCTAAACACTGTAGGATCAAGGATGTGATGGGATTAATTATTATAATTTAAACGAAACAAATAAAAACTTGTTTGCAATTAAGAAATAAATATAACAAAAAAAAATTAATATTTAATCCTCTCATTATTTCAAAGTTATATTTACAATACAATTGCATTGCGCAAACATTGAATAAAAATACTCTGCCGCTCGCGCTGCCTTAAATCTAACATTTTTATTTTATAGTGGACGGAATCGTTCTCGACACTCGCTCCTTGCACTCACTATTAAGGCGAGGTTTCATATCGCAAATACACAAGGATTTAACTAACATCAGTAGAAACGAACAAAAGGAAGTATACGCTTACGGCTAACTCGTCTATTTTTAATTCATATTTTGCAAATAGAATCGCGGAGGATGCAACGCCCTAAAAGTAAAACTAATATAGTACACCACACGCAATCTTGGAATCTTTTAGAATCTCGCGCTCTCGTCTCTCTCACTCGTTTTTTTCTCATTTTTCTGTTTTATTTTTTTTTATTCATTTTTTTTAAGGATTCGAAGTGTCACCGAAATCTCGATCATGCTTGAGCCTTCCGTAGTGAGGAGTCGATCTCAAATGGCTGTCGTTTGAGGAGGCGGTGGAGTCAACGGCGTCCAGGTCTGCTGAGGCTGTTCCTCGATTCGGTCCTCCTGCGTGGCTTGGGACGCCTGCCGGTGGTGATCCACTACACTCGTCGAGTCGACGAATCTACGGTCAATCTGTACCTGAATTGCCGCAATAATTTTAGTTTAATTAATTTGTTTCTTTTCTCTTTTTTAAACATAATTTTAATTTTAAAATAAAAAATTATTCGATACGAGAAATTACTTAGTCGATATCTAGGTAAATATGGATAAGTGAAAATCGTCTCGATTAAGGAAGTTTTTTTTCTTCTGCTGGGTTATTAAATAACGTTATATGTATATGCATTTGTATTATTATATTTGTGTATTAAATACTCTGGTAATAAATAAATAAATAAATAATAAATAAATAAGTGCGTATATACTTATTTGAAATAAAAAAAGTTCTGTATATCGAATAAGTGAATAAGAATTTTCAATTAAAATAAGTGTATATTTGTATATTCGAAGAGATTTTCACTTATTCATAAATATGTATAATTACAGAATTTAAATATATCAAATTTAAAAAAATAAAACACAATGTTTATCGGAATTCGTTACCTAGAATCTGTAATACATCTATTGTTTCTCTTGAACAATTTAAAGCTTCCCTTCGTTTATTTATCAGTAGTTTTTATTTATTTCTTATTTCGTATCAATTATAATTATTAAGTTTTCTACATTGTATTAATTAATTAATCTTAATTTGTAATTAAGGACTATTAGTCCGTTGAATTGAAATAAATAAATAAGTATATTTTTTTATATCGGATTGACCTTTATAAATCTGAAGCAGAATTTACTTACCGTATGCTCAGGAGGACCGACCTCGGATTCTTCTTCTCTGCTGTCGTACGCAGCAGGGGTCAAATGATGATGATGAATGCCCTCCTTAGTGTCGTAGCTGATGGCTTCTGGATCGTGTGCGTGATGATGCTGATGGTGATGCAGTTGCTGCTGCATTTGTAAATGCGCTTGTTGCGCCTCGTGATGATGGTGGTGGTGGTACTCGGGATAGTCCTGGTGATGGCCGAGTGGTGAGTCCTGCGGATGGATTCCCTGCTGCAGCGACGAACCATTCTATCATTGCACCAACAAATTTTATCAATACTCCTGCAGGTACTTGGTGCTCAATTCTTAATCGCTTGTTTTGGACGAAATTTTATTAATCTACTATAATGCAGTTCAGTTTAATTACGAATTTAGTATGTACCATGTTTCGTGTTCGAAAAGTTAAGTTGCATCTATGTAAATATGAATGAGTGAGAAGTCTGATAAGGCAAAAACTTTTGACTTCGAATAAGTGCACATTCACTTATTCAATGTGAATTTCACTTAATTAAAATAAATTATCAACGACATTCTATATGATTTTTATCGGAGAAGTCGCATTGGTCATATTAGTCTGTATTTAATCCAAACGTAATTTCATTCATAACAAGATTTTATCCCGACTAAATTTGTTTTTAAATAGGAACTCTCGCCCTATATATGAAATATACTAATTCAGACGTAAAAATCGATTTTAAATGGTATTCACATCAAATAGAACTCATCATCGTATGTGAAATTTAATAGATGTACATGAATAAATCGATTTTAATCAGTACTCAAATTAAAAAGGACCTCATCATTTACGAAATTTTATATAGTACAGATGACTAGATCAATTTTACCTATTATTAAATTCAAAAAGGACCTTAGCGTATATGAAATCTTATAAAATCGATTTTACTAATCATAATTAAACTAAAAAAGGACCTCAGTGAATATGAAATCTTAGAAAATCGATGTTCCCAATCATAATTAAACTCAAAAAGGACCTCAGTGTATACGAAATCTTACAATACAGACGAATAAATCGATTTTACTCATTATTAAACTGAAAAAGGACCTCAGTGCATATGAAATCTTATAAAATCGATTTTCCCAATCATAATTAAACTCAGAATGGACCTCACCGTATACGAAATCTTACAATATGCAGACGAATAAATCGATTTTACTTATTATTAAACTGAAAAAGGACCTCACCGTATACGAAATCTGATGGTGCAGATGAAGGTTGAGATTGAGGTAGGACTGCTGCTGGTGCTGCTGTTGAATTTGCTCGGAGACGGATGGATGGAGCCAGGCGGTGGGCTGTTCGCACTGCTCGGGACCGCCGGATGGTCCAGAGTACAGAGGCCCAGGCGAGAGGCTGGCACTGGTGCACCCTCCACCCCCGCCGCCGGTCGACACCAGCCGGTGCTGACCCAGTTGGTTCTGGTAGGACGAAGCCGTGGGCGAACTCGGGGATGGTGACGACGACCATTCCTGACTCAATGGCTGCGACTGCAGGGTCGTCAGTTGCTGCTGTTGCTGCTGCTGCTGCTGCTGCTGAGAGTCGGGACTGCGCGATGACCAGCTGCTCACGTACGCGCTCGAGTGCAACAGTGGTACCGGTCCGTATGGGTCCACGTGTTGCTCTGTTCGAGATCAAATTCATGAACTATTAGAATTTTTGCTCTATTACGCTGGGAACAGTATAGGTGTAATATTTTTCTATAATAGAAGTTAGTTTAGAAGGATTACAATTTTTTTTATTAATGAGACGACCTATCTTTGTCGTGTAAGAAAAATTAATATAATTTTTAAGAATTTTTCTTGTGCTACTAGGAAATATTGAAGCTTATTGTTAATTATTGGTTTATTGATATGAAATCTTACAAAACTTTTATTAAAAACAACAAAAAATAATATGGAAATGGGATACGTACCTTCTTGGATGTACTTATGCCTGAGCATATAGGGCGCAGATCTGCAGGTGCTTTTGTGACTGCTACTGGAAATGCTACAGGGTGAAGATAAGCCACCGGAAGTGCCGGTGGAAACTTGTCCCTGGGCTACTGCGATCCCTGCGCCGTAGTCGTAGTTCATCCCTGGTTGCGGTAGAAACCAAGCTCCGCTGTCTTCACACCATAAAATCATCTTATAATTTAATTCATATTTTTTTTTAAAGTGTCTTAACCCATTACCGCCTAAACGAATAAAATTTCAACGTTGTTTTCAACAGCCCATCATTTTAAAACAAACAAGGACTTTTAACTCAAGGTACATATATAATTTCTGATGCATATTTTTGGAGTCCAAGTATCAGGATCATGTGTTTATATTAAAAGTTGCCTAGACATTCGGAACATTGTTAAAATTAGGTTTAAAAAAAATCTAACTGCAAAAAGTGCATTTTCTTTTTATATTTTTTTAAAAAATAATAGGTTAAACGTTATTTTTTGAAATTTTTGGCACTGCCAATTGAAAGAGCGTCCTCGAAAACAGTAATATATGTACCTTGAGTTAAAAGTCCCTTGTTTGTTTTAATTTTAAAATGATGAGGCATCGAAGTTAACGCTAAAATTTTCTTTTGTTTGGGCAGTAATGAGTTAAATTCTTGTAGAAAATTAATTTCTATGGGGTGATATGTAAAAGTAACAAATTTACATTGGGGGTACGACTGAGAGTCCGAGGGCCGCTCCTTCGCGTCTAAAAACGCCTTGGCGAACGGATTGTACTTGATCTTCAGACTAGTCACCTCCTCGTTTTGGTATGCCGTCACTGCTATAAACTGCGTTTCTGGAAATCTGTAGGTGAGGACCTGTAGCAGAATTTTTTTTTTATTGTTTTGATGACTACAATTTTATAATCGTAACGTCAATGTAAATCGCAAGTGTAATTTAGTTAAGTATAAATTTAGATATAAGTGGATTTTTTTTTCAATGACTATTAAAAATCAATTAATAGTCATCATTTTAATAATCAATTAAGTGTATATAAAATAAAGATTTTAATATTACCGTACGCTGCTCTTCAGCACCGACTCGTACGAGGTGTACCCGAGGCTCGTACTTGTGCAAGGAATTGAGCATAATCTGTCCGTTGCCGTTAGACTTGTTGGTCAGTTTAACTTTGGCGAAGGAAACAGCTTCTTTCATCCAATGGGCCCCGAAATTGGGACTCTCCGGGTGTATGTATATGGGATTCGGAGGTGCAACTTCGGCCTTCCCACCAGGTACCCACTCCCCATTTACGTATTTCCACCTGTGAACCGATCGAACCGTTAAAAATGAACTCCCAATTAACGAATTTTCATGTTAAATTAATATTATTTTGTTGTTGAATTAATATTACACTTCAGGAGGGTAAGTATGGTGGGTATTTTAAGAAACTTAAAAAGGCTGTTTCTTATTTTTAAAATGCGAAGAAATTATTGCACCTTATAATGTAAATAGGGATTATAGTTTTCAAGAAAGTTGGAAAGGTATTTTCTTATCTTGTAAAAATTGAAGGATTCATTACATTTCATTATGTAAATATATACAGTTTTCAAGAAACTTAAAAGTCTGCTTTTAATTTCTAAGAAAATAAAACGAAAGATTCATTACATTTCACGATATAAATATGTACAGCTTTCAGAAAACTTAAAAAGAGTTTTTCTTATTTCGTAAAAAACGAAAGATTTATTACACTTCATGATAACAAATAGTAAATATTTATTGAAGCTTTCCAGAAACTTATAAGGTTTTTTTTTTATTTTGCAAAAAGCAAAGGATTTTATTTACAAAATGTTGACAAAAATTTCTTCTTTTTTTTTTTAAAGGAAAATTTGTACTGAAAGCTCACCTGTGCGGATCGACCTGTACGAATTCAAGAAGAAGCGTGTACATAGCGGCCGGTTCCAGTCCCCGCGCTACCACCTTCACAACCGGAAACATACGCCTGAAAAATTTAAAGTTTCATTACACACAATAAACACCTAAAATAATTCTTCCCTCATCTCCACCACTCGCGCTTTATTCGATTTCTATCTACATCCTACTACGTACTAAATTGCAACGAAAAATCACCGCGCCGAACAAAGAAATCAGTGAAATCGGCATGAGAAACCGGCGGAGCTGCGACATAAAATACAGAAGAAGGGGAAAAAAAGAAGGAAAAAGATTTTCCGCAGGTGCCGTTGCGGTATAAAGCCCATTGTTTCGTAAACGCGGGGCTAATGGTCGGCGATCCTTAAACCTTCCGGACGAAGACCGGCAGCGCCCGGTCGCTCAGGTAAAAAGGCGAGCGCACGCGCTGCCAAGACGATCAGAGATGTTCCCGAGATGCCGCCGTTGTAAAACTTTATTGCGCCGCTTTTTTTTTATTCCTCCGCTTTGCGCGCGTACATACGGATATAAGCGAGAGAGAAAGAGAGAGATATTAGGTCGAAGTGGTCCTGTCG
Organism: Sycophila sp. Sp_5; assembly: GCA_018906775.1. Classification (NCBI taxonomy): domain Eukaryota; kingdom Metazoa; phylum Arthropoda; class Insecta; order Hymenoptera; family Eurytomidae; genus Sycophila; species Sycophila sp. Sp_5. Next base: position 1,194,473 of record JACCID010000004.1, read on the forward strand.
CCGATGCCGATCTCCCTCTTCTCTTTACTTTTCGGATTTATTGGCACTCGCCGGCGGCGGCTATCTCGGGGGCCCGGCGGATAAGATTAATGAGTTTTATTGGTTATTTAGTTGCGCGTAAGAGCTGCGCCGGGAGTATAATGTATATGACCGGCGGCGGCCTTACGAAATGAAGATGTTCGCTTGCGGTTTTTCGGGTTTATAGTGCTCGGGTTTTGGGTGTCTGAAGAAGGCCGCCGGCGTTATATAAGCATCGGTATAGATTTTCTGGGCGATTTGTGTTCGAAAATTTCCCTTCGAGATGAAGAAAACGTGTTCGCCGGAAATCGCCCTTTCTATTGTAACGGGAATTTATACATATAGTTGTACGTAGAACTTTGTCTACTTAAAATACTTTATTTTTCTTTTTATTGAAATCTAGATAAAAGTAGCGAGTATTTGAAATTTTTATATTTTTAATCTTCAACGCTCGATATACAAGAGAATGAAGTAGACCAAATATTACTCTCAATATCGTATAGAATTTGATTGAATTATTTTCTTCTAGGTCAAATTTTACTCTCAATATCGTACAGAAATTGATTGAATTGTTTTCTTCTAGACCAAATTTTACTTTCAATATCATATAGAATTTGATTGAATTATTTTCTTCTAGACTAAATTTTACTCTCAATACCGTATAGAAATTGATTAAATTATTTTCTTCTAAACTAAATTTTATTTTCAATATCATATAGAATTTGATTGAATTATTTTCTTCTAGACCAAATAATACTCTCAATATCGCATAGAATTTGATTGGATTATTTTCTTTTGTTTTTTTATCAACTATATAATATAACTTTTAGAAATATACTTGGAACAACTTTGATACCGACAAGTTGATCCTTCGATTATCAAATTAACACACACGCGTGACAAATGAATCACTCGCTCCGATCGTAAACGCAATAATTCACCCCACTGAATGGAAGAAAGTGATTGAGGATCGATGCGAACCTTCCGTTTTTGGTGACGATCATCTCGTTGGTGATGCACTGGAAGCGCGTCCAGAGTTCGCGGTCCTCGAGGGCGAGAGAAAGTGCGTGACCGTTGGCTCCGGGTTCGCACTGAGTCGCTCCGCCGTCGGGTGGTCGCTCTTCCCTGTCGTCGCCGATCGTCTGCAGCTGCTCCGATCGAGATTTGTCGCGCTCTCCGCGACACGATCCTCGTGGACTGCTCGCCTGGCCAGATCCGCTCGATGCCACCGTCTGCATCTTTATGCCTGGGATGGTGCAATGATTCGTGTTTAATTTTGGTCAGCTTCCTGTCGGAAAATTTAGGAGCTATTGGCCAGAATATGTTAAATTTCATTTTAATTGAATATATTCTAGTCTAGAAATTTAACATATTCTTTTAAAAATGTTAAATTAAAATGCAATTTAACGTATTCTGGTCAATACATAAATTTAAAATGAAATTTAACATATTCGGGACAATAACTCCTATATTTTCGGGCAGGATTCTTACTCTCTAAATTTTTAAATGTTAAATTCATTTGGAAAATATGAATTGTAAACAATTTTATGTGAAAAATCGTTTATACATTTAACATGAGAACGGCTTTTCACGTATTGACTGTCACTCTTTACATTTTCCAAGTGAATTTTACAGTTTCAAATTTTTCACGTATAATTGACTGTCACTCTTCACATTTTCCAAGTGAATTTTACAGTTTCAAATTTTTCACGTTTTCAGAATATGTACGTTAGATCGTATACATTTTTATCGGTGGAAATCTGCGACTATGCAAGTGCATTGGGATATCGTACAGGTGAATTATTTCTTAAGACTGTATTAAAAATCGATTGTCGATAGCATTGAGATTTGTAAAATAATTTGTTTTCTACTTTGAAAAAGTAGCGGACTAGGAACGTTTAATATTTAATTGAAGATTAATAATAATTTAAATAGATTTGGATAAAAAAGTAAAACTTCGGTGTGCTGATAGAAAGGTAGGGTAATGTAAGATCGTTTTAAATGACAAATAAAGAACTATAAGTTTAAAGGAATACTATTCTCCCTATTTATTGGAAACTGCCAAAAAATTCGGTGTTTTCAGAGAAAAGGGAATATTATCTTTTACTTGTTTTCATCGTTTAAAATTAATAAAACGTAATTTTATATTATTGTCAAGGGCCTACTGAAGATATTGACATTCTATAACAAAGCGTTTTATTATAAAAGCAATTGTATTTTTTATTTAAATTTCTTTTAACGATTAAGCAAATATAATGTTTCTATCCACCCGCCAAAAATTACGAACATCTTCAAAATACAAAGTTTTTAATTACTATTCCATTTAAACATAAATTAATACTTCGAACGAATTCATCAACCGCAGATCAAGGTATCAGCGAAAAACAGGCCATTAGCGTCTCAGCGACAAGGAAACACTTCAAGAACATTGTATATTATCCCCTTATCCGCAACACTCAATAGTAGTCCCTGCCGATCTTGCACCCGCTAATCACCGATTTAAAGTCGCGCGTCCCCGTCAACGCGGATATTGCGTTTACCTTCTCCCTCCAGCTCGTCGTACATCGGTCCCGCGGCGGCTTATCTCGACTGCCGCTCGGCGGATTTCTCAATTATCGGCTCGCGGAGAAAAAAAGCCCGGCAGCATATCGTCCTCCTCCCACGAGATCGTCGCCTCTCCTCCACCTTTTTTTTTCTCTCTTCCTTCTTCTTCTTCCTCGTTTTTTTTTTTCTCGCTGCACCTTCACTCCGCGGACACGCACACCTTTCGCGGAGAGTCGCCAGCGACGGTGTAACACCAGGGCGCGATATTTCACACTAGCCGGCGAACTGTGGACTGCGCGGCGATCGAAGCCGGAGCGCCCCCGGGGGCCGCGGCGCGCCGCTAATTGTCCGGCCTAATTAGCGCCGGGCCGTCGGCGATGGCCGGGGCGGCCCGGCCATTGGTCCAGGCGAGGTGGCGAGTACCATTGGTCCCGGGCCCATTTCGTGCGGCCAATGGCGCGGCGGCGGCCGGCGCCGCCCAGGCCGCGGCCACGGGGCAGGTGCCCTGCCCGCCGGCCGTGGGGGATGCGCCGATTTTTCGTCGATTTTCCGCGCAGTCCCGCGCGCGGACGCGATTTCGCCGGGACGCGGATTTCTGCGGGCGCGGATCTCACTTTTTTTTAATTTTATACTCCGCGGAGATGTCCGGATCGAGATCGGATTTGATCGCGGGAGGCTGCGGGATTCCTGTTTGGTACGCGATGCTCGAGTTCGTACTTTTTTACTGTGAGATGATGATATTGATTTAGTTTTTTCGCTTTTTTATTTGTTGCGTGTTGTGCTAATTCTTCACACTTTGAATGTATACGTGACGTGATTTATTTTGTCCATTTCTTTTTACGGAATTATAATGGTATATTGATTTTAAAATTGAATCTACAATTTAATTTTCTTTTATTTGCTATTACTGTTGGATGAAACGTAGTAAGAATTAAAGATGTATCTTTACGTAATTGTACAGGACACTCGGAACACGAAATAAATCGTATATTTACAGTTCACTTTTTTACACTAATTTTTTCTATGAACAAAATAGTCATTCATCTGATATAAATAAAAAAGTAGTTTTTTTACTATATATTTTTTTAAGTGAAAAAAAATCACTGTTCAAGTGTCACTGCATGATTGTGAGGAGACGAAGCCCAGCGTCAAACGTCGCAAATCAACCATCACGAGTGCATTCACCGACCAACAAATCAAGGATCATTCTTCGCCTTCTTTGAGCGTCTTCATCCATTCCAGGTAAATATACAAAAAAAGCCTGTACAAAATAAAAGCATTCGTGGCGTGAAAATTCGGAGGCACTCCCGACCGACCATTTAAATAGAGTAAAAAAAATGTAACGCACGTCTCATCCCTCGCTCGCGCCGGTGATAACGAGAAAAATCAACAGCGAGGCGCAGTCGCCACGCTGTTTGAGGAGGATTTCGGCGGAGCCGCACAGTCCGAGGAGTCGCGCGTCATCAGTACGTCGGGCCTGTTTGCCCGAGTCATTTCTCGATTTTGCGCCGAGTTTCGAAAGCCAACTGCGCGCCTAAATAAATGCCGGAAAAATGCTTCTACGAACGCCAGTGCGTCCGCGAGATTTTTTCATGTTAAACTTTTGAAAGTTTCTGGGTGCGGCGATTCGCCCGGGAATGAAGGTGGGTGGCTTTCAAAAGTATACTTTAAAAGTTGCTTTGTCTTTTTTTTTATATGAAAAATACACAAAATGTATACTGTAGCTTACAGTACATGTTTTTTTCGTTGTTTTCTCGACCTCGATTGAACAGTTTTTCAAATTTCTATAATACAATTTTTTTTTAAAAAGTATTTAGAATATAGAAATTTGCCCTTTAGAGCTTTAAAGACTATATTTACAAGCATTCACAAAAAAATAGAAAAAAATCTTTAGTAGTCGAGTTACATCCCTTAAAATCGAGGGATTGAATAAAGGAATACCATGTATCTTATGTTTCTAAAAGGAAACCTCATCTTACATTTATTTTTTTATTGCTCGATCCTCCCGACCCACAGTAATAGTTTTCATCCGCAACATCGGTATCTCGAACACACGAGACCGCTCAATCCATCGTCGACTCGTAGCATCATGTCAAAGCTTACTCCTTTCCTAAAACGTCCTAAAAATCTACAAAAAAAAAAAATAAGAAAAAGGAACTCGTAATAAACTACACATTATTCCGAAGCGTGCGTCCATCAAGGAGCAATGCTTGCAGGTATAAAAGGCGGAAGGCCGCATAAAGGCCTGTGCAAACAAGTAGTCGAATCGCCCTTAATAACCCTCGGATTCTGGAGGGACGAAGGCAGATACAAGCATGCGCCATGGTGCCCGCAACCTTTCAGGACGAACAAAAAAAAAAAAAAAGATAAGAGAACGGAGGCTAATGCCGCAGTCGCATCTTTCTCCGGGCTGTCATAAAAATTCCTCGCTCGATCAATGCTTGATGTTTCGGCGATCGCTATATACCGCCGGAGCTTTACGGCTCCGCGGTAGCGGGCTGCAATATACCCCGAGCCGGATTTCTTTATTTTCCACGGCTTTGATTCCACATCCATGGCTGAGCGATGATCGCTTCCTATTCTTCAATGTGTAGATTTGTTTATACTTTTTGGTGATTGACAATTTTTTTTTACAGTAATAAATTCATTTTTTTACATTACCTTTTCAATCGTCGATTGTTCATTAAACAGAATTATCAGTGTCCATTGTCAGTAAACGAAACCTTCAAGCTAATTTTTAAGAAATAACGCCTACGTTTTTATAAACTTTAGGGAAAAACTACAGAAAAACACTTAAAAAAATTATAGAAAAAAAAAATAACTAAAGAGAAAACTCCAGAAAATAATTGATATTTGCATGAAAAATACAGTAGTAGTCCGCGTAAAAAAATATGAGATCGATTAAAGATAGAAGAGTGATTTATTTGTATAATTGAGGATCAAAAGTCTTTTACATATGTTAGAAGATTTTGAGACTATTTTAAGATGTCAACATTTTAAATTTTATTATAAATAAAGATCAGTTTTTTAACAACGCATTTATCACTCGAACAAATTTGAAATACTAAATAGTTTATTATTTTTTATTTTTCTTATAATTTCTGCTATAATAAAATTTAAAATGTTGACATTTTAAAATGATCTCAAAATCTTCTAATATCTGTAAGAGACTTTTCATCTTAAATTGTACTAAAAAGTGACATAATTTTGATAAATCACTTTTCTATCTTTAGTTGATCTCATATTTTTTAACGTCAAAGTATTATATATAACACAGCAATCCTTTTATAGTAACCTTCAACTTACCATCATCCACGTCAATTCTTAAAACAAATATTGAAAACCAAATAACATAAAAAACCAAAAAAAAATGTAGCGGTGACTCAAGAAACTACAAAATCCAACTTCCATCAAATTCACAGAAGGTGCAACATACAATTCGCACAATTTTGTTTTCCTCACCGGGTACAGTAACGTTTATTATCCGCGCGATAAGCAGTCCCGTCCAAACCACGAAAGAAAGTCCTTTTACGATTCGGACTCGTGCGCGGGCATATCGGGCGGCGAATTCGAGGCCCCCGGCCGGAAGCCGAAGCCTCGCGCAGCGCAACAGAAGCGAGGTCGATGAAAAATAAGAGATCGAGAGTCCCGCGGCGACACTTTTACGACGGAATTGTATACACCCTTTCCATTCTCTCTGTTTCACGCGGCGAAAAGGCCCGTCGTAAAAAGTCCTTTATAATTCATCCGGCATCACTCATTAAATTTTACACCGCCCGGCGTAAATAACCAGCTGACAGCAGTCACGGTGTTGCCATTCATTAAGGGGAGCTTTTTTCTTTTTTTTGTCGACCTTATCGGCGACTTAACACACGTGGATTCGTATCGACTGCGAAATGAAAGGAATAAACGTGTTTATTTCTGTATACACAGTATTGTGGAGTTTTACAGAGCGAAACGGCGAAAGATAAGTACAAGATGAAATCGGTATAAAATCGATATTTGCTAGGTTCTGGCGGGGCCGTCGACGGAGGAGTCCGGAAAGCTACTATCGAGGTTTTCCTTGGGCCGTTTCCTCCAGGGTACGCGGAGGTCGAGGCACTCGTCCGATTGGGCGGGTCGTTTAGTGTGTTTGTCCGGCGACGGCCATTTTTTGCGCGCGTTCGCTTTCCTTAGGCGCCTCTGCTGTCGTTTCTGTCTTTGATTTGTCCGATTCTGTTGACTATTTTTTTTTTTCGAAAAAAAATTATAATAATAATAATTGTGTGTAGAGGAATGGAGAGGGATTAGTTAATTAGTTAATAGCAACAGGAATCTGCGGGAAAAATAAATCTAGAACTACAATTGTATTCTACTCGAGTACACTGAGAGAAAAACTTTATAAAAATTGCTATTCTGGTTAGGAAAAGAGTGACAGTCTTATCAAGTGAGAATTTTATATATGCAAAATATAGTAATTTTTAGTATCAGAAATTTTAAGAATTACTATTTTAATACTAAAAATTACTATTTTGAGTGCTAATAATTGTTATTTTCCATACTAAAATTTCTCGCTTGTCAAGACTGTCACTCTTTTCCTAATTATAATAGTAATTTTTATTAAGTAGTAATTTTTATAGTTTTCAAATAAATTTAATAAATTACTAAGTTAAAAAATATTTACTATATTGAAAATAACAAATGGTAAAATAAAAAATTCTGTAGATTTATTTAAAGAATATCGTTTAGACCGATCGTAAAAACAATATTAAAAGGAAAAAAAACAAAAGGAATTGTTCTCCTTACCGCAGCTTTCTTTGGCGCAGGAAACTCGATGGTCTCGATCCAGAAGCAATCCCCCGCATTCATTCTTTTGCTCAGCTCCTCGGCTTTCGCGTAGTTCAGAGATTCGGCCAGGGAATCACGAGGAAAAACGGTATAGGATTTTGGGACTCCATCGGATGGGATCAGCTGGACATGAAAAATCAGACGTTTCCATCAGTCGACCATTGAAATAAATGAAAAAAACACTCGGGGGGGCTTTTTTTATTGTACAAACGTTTATTTATTCGGTTCGGTAATTCATTATAATCACCACGGTGCGATGAGCCGCCGCAACATTTTAGACTTTACGCAGGCGCCAGCCTTGACTCCGCTCCGTCAAGGCTCGCCTCGCTATTTATCTTAATTTTTTTTATTTCACCTAAATTTTTTTGTTTATCGTACTCTTTTTTGGCATAGATGGACATCATTGTCTACGCATATACGAAACAGTCGGACCGCGGCTTATAATTCGCTCTCCCTTTCTCTAAATCCTCCATTCCGCGAAAGTGATATGTACGTGAGCTGTAGGGCCTGCACACGAAATTTTCGTTCCAGTCGTAACTTTCGAATTTTTTTGTTCGTCTATTATTTTGTTCATCTTTGATTCGTGCATCTATTTATTTATTTTTTTAATTATTTTGGTTCTCGTAAAAATTTTTCTCCTCGCCTCGAAGCTTTCTTAAAAATGCTAAACGGGCCATAAAATCACTACAAGTGGGGCCGCGGCACCCTATACCCCTTTCCCTAAAAAGTTTCTAAAGGTATATGATTTCGATTTGATTATGCGACGATCCCTCCTGGACCCAAGAAGCGGCGCGATATCTCAATGCAGCTTAGCGAACGACTCACCTAAAATCTACAGCAGCAAAATCAAAACTCCTCCCTTCGTCTCATCTTCTTTCTTTTTTTTGTGTATAATACTCCACGCGTATTATCGCTTAGATGCTCCTGTTTTTTTTTTATTCACGCTACGATGAACCACTATACCTCAATTCTCGTTCTTTTTTTTTTTTTTTTGATTTTGTATGAATTTCTGATATTTTTTTTCGGTCGCCGATCGCTAATGCGTTGAAAGAAAATAAAAAAATTGTGTGTATAATATTGTCGATGGAAGGAAATGAAAGAAAAAGTGTTCGAGTACTTTGATCGCGCGTATTTCGATTCGAGAAAAATAACGAGTGTGGGGATTGATGGGCGCGAGGCGATGATAGCCCCGCGCTTCCATCGGCGAGCGCGAATGAGAAAGAAATCGTTTGGTCCCATTGTAGGTACAGGAGATAGGTTTTCCTCGCGTTATGATTTTTTTTCGCTCTTTTTTTTTTATTTTTATAGTTTCCCCGTCGTTTCATTTAGCGTGAATCCTTTGATGAACCATCTTTTTTTTTTTTGTTTTGTCTCTTTTGTTTACGCTACGCGTGGTGTACATTACTTGTGTATATTTAATATTGTACATCTAACATAGGTACGTCATTTTATACAGAATTCATCGGCGGCGTTAGTCACGACCGACTCTTGACGTTCGAAGGAACTCGGCCAATGGTGTTCGTTCATTTAGTGCAGTTGAGCAACGAAAAAACCTTCAGTTGCATTCGCGTTCGGTGTTATGTACATTGAGGACTTTATTGCAATTGTTACAATTGTTGACTCGAGAAATTCAATTCATAATGCCCGTTATTATTTATAGCGAATTAAACGCTCGAAGTGCCATTTTACCCTTGAAAAGAAAATGTTCAATCGCACATTTCACCAATGTATCCTTTTTACATTCCTTTTTTTTATTACTATTTAAAATATTATTACTTTATTCGCTATACTCAATTACTCATTAAATAACTTTTTAAATTAATCAAAAATTAACGATCCACTTTTTTATATTGAAAAACGAATTCGAGCTATCAAAAAATATAACAATCATTCTTTCTTTCGTTGGACAAGGGTCGAATGGTCACTTCAAGTAAAGCGGAAAAAAGAAGATAAGTTCGCTCGTAGTGAAATTAAAACAAAAAATCGCGACGAAGCAAAAAATGGGCGTCGAGCTGGAAAGTCGCGTCGACGGAAATACAGAATCGCGAGCGAGGAACGGTTGATGTTTGGCGACGTGCTAGTCGCTTCGGCGGCGGCCCCAGTTGACTGAGTTCCTCGAAGAAGCCCCGAAAATCCGGCCCATTCGTCCGCATCCGACTACCCCCGAAACCCCCACCCAACCCCCGATATATACGACGACGCGGTGCGCGTATCCCGCGCCGCCTCTGAAATCTACTAAATCATTTGTTTCATGTATATATATATAATATTTATATATGTATATATAATATAATCTTTTATCACATATTTAATCATTTGGTAATAATAAATATCAGTAACTTATTAACAATAATAAAATCGTTAACACGTAGAATTTGTCTTTTTTTTTTGTTTCATTTACCTCAGCAGGTTTTTTTTATTTTCACACTTAAGATCGTCGTCCGTTGAGTCGTTTAAGTTTAATTATTTATGTTTTTTTTTGTGTTCGAGTAGATTTTCGTTTGATTTTGCACCCGCGACTGTCCTTTATTTGTCGTATTTGATTCTGTTTTTCTTCGTGTCTTTCGTTCAATTATTTCTTTTTGATTAAATTAAACTATTCAGTTGTACGGACACTCAAGAATGTCTAAAATCATTTTGATACTTCATTTACTTCCTCTGAGGAAGTTACACACTCAAAATTTATCATAATTTTCGTTTGGATCTTCATTGTAAATGAGAGATTGTCTGTACTATTCGGAGAATTACAATAGCGAGCACCTTTATACTGACGTGCGATTTAGCATCAATCGATTTCAATTGGAAATTTTTTCTTCTTTCACCTGACAACTAAAATTTCACACGATAAATACATTCGTATTATTAGCAGTCTGCGCAGAAAGAATGATTTTTACGAAGACTTGAAAGATTTTTTTAACAAACAGAAAATTAGAAATAATCTTTTGCGTTGTATCTTTTCATTAAAATAAAAATTAACCGACTTAAAATTAATCAAAATTAAGCATCTTTAAACGATGCATTGGACATATTTTCTTAAAAGAGAAACTTAACGCTTCAATCTATGTATCTAATTTTTTTTCTGTAAATATAAATGTAAATATAATATTTTTATCAGATTTCATAAATCAAGATTCTGTCTGCGTAGACTTAAACAACACCATCGGCTTTAATTTTTTCCAAAGCGTGACACTATTGCAGCTTTTTTTTCGTCCCACCTGTACGCCCCGATAAACACAATCAAACGCAATGCTTAATTAATGTATACATGTCCAGTCGATCGAAAGGCACAATTTTGATAACCAATTGGAAATGTTAACGATTAGATAAAAGTCCGTCGTTCTACACTCGTACCATTCTACATCATCTCTTAATTTCCTAGACGACGCGCCCTACTATCCATCCGTGCATCCTTAGTGTAGTTATTTTTTTTCTTTTCACCATCTCTCTATTCGTTTATTATTTTTTTTTTAACTGCGAAAGAAAAAGGAACACGTATACAATTCGTACCTACGAATCTGCCGTCGCTGCGAAATAATCTCTCACCTTAAGTACTTTCTTTTGACTGAATAATCGTAACAACTATAATGTTGAACTTTTATTCGTATTTTTCATTTTATTACGCTTGCCGCCTCGTCGGAAGCTGCGAAAAGAGTTTCCTTCTCCTCGTTATAGTATGTTACCTTGAGGATTTTTTTTTACGATTGGCATTTTGTTTTTGATTGATTTTAATTTGGCAATGGATTGTTTCGTTTCAGTTTTAAAATTAAAATTTGGTACTTTGTTTTTTAGATTATGTAGTAAATGTACTTTTTTTTTATCGAAAACTCTTTTCCCACCGTCATCTCGATAGCAAGTTAATGTAAGATTTAGATTATATGTCGTTGAATATTACAATCTAAACTTTCTTCTTAATTTGAAAATTCAACTCAAATTTTTGATAAAAGTTTCTATACAAATTTATTTTATTAATCAAGGGAATCGAAGTGAAGGTACCCTCGAATTAAAATAATATTAACAAATATAAGTGTAAAGAATTAATAATAATAAAAGAAATAATTGATTCAACCAAAATTTTTCTCCACGTTGAAATTGCACGTAACGTATCCTATCGAAGGTAAAAAAGCGGAAGTTAACTATATCACTGATTGTAAAAAAAATTCTTCTAAAATTTGTAAACTCTCTACCGTACGATCAAAAGATCTAAAAGGAAGCTAGCTCGAATATTTACTCTAGCGAATTTGATTAAAACGTCGATATGGCACAGAATTCAGGGATTTGTCTCGCGACAGAGAAAACGATCGTTGCACACTTCGCACTGACTGCGGACCGCGGAGAACCGGGCGGACGAAAATCTCCATTGAAATATGTCGATAATATTGCTAACTACGGTATTTTAATTATACAACGTATGCTTTGTATTCTTATACTGTAATATTCTGATCTACTTTATGGTAAACTGTTCTATTAGTTTTTTTCGTCGTACTCTGTAATTCGCGATCCGCAGCCTTAATTGCCTCGTGGGCATGTGTTCATTTCTCTGCGCGCGTAGGATGGACAAATTCTGAACTTTACATATTTCAAGTATTTACAAAATATCGGAAGTATCGATATTACTTAATTATACCAATAAATTTTTCAATTTTTTTTGGAAGTTCATTTGGAGTAGCGATATTTAAGACGATTTTTAGTGACCTCTTAGTGACACCTGCACCCGAGTAGATTGCACCTACTCGGAAATATACAAAGTACTTGATAAGTTGTGATTTAACATTATAAAATCATTTTTTTTTTGTTATAATTCATTGATCAAGTCGAAGTCTTTGATTATCGTAGATTAAAACAGCGATAAAATTATTACCTTTTTTACGTTACACGTATTATTTTTTTTCTTGGGCCCGCTAGATGCGCTTTATTAAGTGCCAATTTTTCTTTATTTCAGATAAAAGGTTTTTTACTCATACACTAAAAATTGTTAATCGCGAATTACAAAATGATTCACAAACAAAAAATCATATATCTTAGTTATCACTTCTTAAATTAGATCCCTGTAAATCTGAAAATCTGAAATTCACTTAAACACACGAACAGAAATATTATAGCAAAAATTACTATATTCCGTATGAACAATGGGACATACTCGACCTACGACGATTTTTACTATAAAACATACTAAAAATTCTTATATACATAGCAAAAATTGCTATTTATATAGTAGAAATTACTATATGTAGATAGGAATTATTAGTATGTTTTATAGTAAAAATCGTCATAGGTCGAGTATATTCTACTGTTCCTACGGAAAATAGGAATAGTACAGATGAATACAGTGACATTTTAAGCGCATAAAGTAGTTAACTTATTCAACAGGTGAACGAGTTGCTCCATAAAACATCTAAACATCACATTTTCCAAGAGAATTCCACATTTTCAGCTTGAGCAGATATCGAGATACTTTAATCGCGAGAATCGCGCATCAAGCGCGCCCGAAAAATCCCTGCCGAAGCAAGGCGCAAGCTCCGAACTGAAAATAAATAAAAATAAAAAAAATGCGGAAGTACAAGAGAAAGAGTTGAGGCCGATGAACGCTTAAATCTCGCTACCGATGGCGCCGGCGTAGGGACTGTGCCAGCGGGGCGCGGGGTTGGCGCCGGGCGTCGGCGCCGCGGGCTCCGGGTAGCCCATGAGAGAACCGGCCAGCGGCTCGGGCGACGACGAGGAGCCCTCGAAGGAGGCGGAGGAGCGCCCGGTGGCCGAGGACTCCTCGGACCTACTCACGTTGGCCGCCTCGACGAGGCTGGCGAAGAGCTCCGAGCGCGAGAACTTGCCGATCTCGGTGGAGCCGAAGGCCTGCTGGAAGCCCGGCAGCGGCTGCTTGCTCGCGCGAATCGGCTGGGGGCAGGCGGCCGCGACGGACTCGGTCTCGCGCTCCAGGAGCGTGTCCGTCGTGCAGGAGGAGCTGGAGACGGAGGAGGGTCGGGGCGTGCCCCACCGCGGCGCTTCGTCCGCGCCGCAGCCCGACTGGTTGCCCTCCGGCGACTTCGCCTCGTCCTGGCCCAGGTGCTGCGAAAGCTGCAGCTCGCGAAGTGGGCTCTTCGTCTGTAAGCCAGATTATTTGTTTATTTTTTTTTTTGTTTCTTTTAATCGTATTTTTTTTAAGGCAGTAGGAGAGATTTTCGACAAATTTTACGAAATAATTTTTTGAGATGGTTACTATATCGAGCTTTTAATCGTATTTTTGTTAAGGTAGTAGGGAGATTTTCGCGAAATTTTACGAACTAATGTTTTGTGTTGGTTACTATTTGAAGCATTTAATAGTATTTTGTTTAAGGTAGTAGGGAGATTTTCGACAAATTTTACGAAATAATGTTTTGAGTTAGTTACTATTTGGAGCTTTTGGAAGATTGTTATGATTTTTTTTTGAGTGGACTACTAGCATTTGAAAATTCTTTACGAAATATTTTTTTTATGGAGATTGATGATTCTTTGGAGCTTTCGAAAATTTTTACGAAATATTTTTTTGACCGGGTTATTGTTTGGAGCTTATTTAGACAAAATTATTCGAACTTTTTTTTCGACCGTGTTATTGTTTCGAGTTTATTTAGACAAAATTATTTGAAATATTTTTTCAACTGGGTTATTGATTCGAGCTTATTTAGACAAAATTATTCGAAATTTTTTTTTTACCGGCTTACTGAATGTTCATTTAGAATTTCATATTTAAAGAGTATGGAAAGAGGAAGAGTTAAAAGATAGAGAGTTGTGAGGGACATTTGAAATTGACTCTACTGGTGTCTAATTTCTTTATATCTGTATAGCTTAATTTAAACAGATGAGTTTTAATTAGTGAGATTTGACTAAACACTAGTTGAAAGTGATCTACTAATTAGTGATTAATGAAACGCGTTTCACTTATTGCTATTTTCACTGATTCTATCTGTTTGAAGATTCTTTTTAAGGAAAGACTTAACAAAAAGTAGTAAAGTATGCTACATTCTTAATAAAAAATATTTAATTTTATTACTTTACAGTAAGCAAAGTTTTGAAATAAAAATTATGAAATTTTATTTTTAGCAATTTCAAATTTCGCGCCTAAAGTAAGCTCGTTTTGGCGCGAAATTTAAAAACGATTTAAATCTACGAATGGTTTACTGTTCAAAAAATCTTTTCATTTAAAAAAACATTTAATATTCATTCTTTAAACTTGAAATACTACATGAAATGCCCTCTTTACATAACCACAATGACAATTAAATTAAATCGCAGAATCTTAAACACAGTAGACCAAAATTCCAAAGAATAAATGTACTCCGTATAATCCTCATCTGTCCTACATTCATCTCGCCCCGCTCGAACAATTCTGCCGTGCATCCGCTCGCCTAGAAATTCAGCTGGTTAAATTTAAAGGTCAAACATCGCGATTCCACGTCTTTTTAAGCGAATGGATTCCAGACGAGTGCGCCTCCAGCCACGTCCCAATTTCCGTCACGTTGGGACAATTGTTTATCTTTGGGGTGATGTCACGTTGCCCGGCGAGTGAGGCCGCGCGCACGCAGGTTGCCGAGAATATAACGTCGCGCGCGCCGCGTTAAGGATGTTGAAAATCAATACTGTGCGTACCCGGAGTCGCTCGTATGTAAAGAGATATTTTTTTCAGGCTCGCCTTATGACCGAGCCCTGCTTTCCAATTCCTCGCCAATTTTTCACGTCAGTCGATACTGCGATAAATTTTTAAATTGTCGACGCTGTTATGCATATATATATATATATATATGTGAATTCAATTCAGGGGTGTTAAATTTCTCGAACGCTGAGGTGAGATCTAAATCGGGAAGCCTGTGTACATGCATGTACATGGGAAATGACGATTTTTGTTGATTTATCATATAATTACTTTAGTTTTTTTTTGTTAAATCATTGTTTAATGGAGTTGAAAAATCATAATTTAAAATTTATTTTTCTGTGCACGTGTACAGACGCATGTATTTATCATTATCGACGGGAAGATCGTAAGACTCTTTCGACGCGCGTTCTTTTATCGTTTCACATAAATATTTTGTAGTATCAATAAAAATCCACGGGTAAATATAACTTAACATTAATTTTAACAGTGTTTAAACGATGCGAGTCTCTTATTTTCATTCGTATAAAAAAATCAAAAAAACATATGGCATTGTAGCCAGAAGCAAATCCCATTATCGTAACAATCAACTAAAGAAAAAAATTAAATTAAATTAAATAAGGTAAAACAATGGTACCTGCTGGTCCTCTTGTGAGTAAGAAGCGCGCAACCTCCTCGCAAGATCCTCCTGCATTTTGGCCTCGTAGGACATCTGCATTTCGTCCGGGTAGCCGCAGTGCTGGCTCTGCTGCTCCTGTAGGAAGACCATGTGCCTGTTGCTGCGCATCATCGCGCTTTGGCTCGTAGCTGAAAAATCGAGCGCAATCTCGAACAGTTCGAGCGGCGGCAAACAAGAGAAAAAAAAAAGAGAGAAGAAAGGTCGAGGGGTGGGGGTGGCGAGGACGTGATCGGAATCGCGGAGTACTTACGAAAAGGTACGTTGCAGAATTGTCCCCACGGCGAGGCCGCGTGGGTGGCCGCGCCTTGCACGCCTCGGTGCAGGCTATTCATCTTCGACATCAATGCGCTCCGCGAATGATAAGCGCTCACTCCATTCTGTAACGAGCAGTTTCATCGTTTCGGTTAGGTGCGCGCTACTCACCGGGGGCTCTTTAGGGATGTTATACGGTGCTCGATAGTTTACACATTGTGATTTTGATTTTTTTTTATCGTCTCTAAATTTAATGCCGTGAAATTCAGTGATATTTCAGAGCATTAAATTTAGAGAGTGAATTGATTGCTTTTATTTATGTTGCATTGATTGGTCGTCCGGAGAATAAATTGATTGTAATTATTCTTGGCAAATTTCGTGCGTTAAAAGTTTTCAAGAGTAGCTTAATTTTTTTCGTACTTTTATCTCACGTTATTTCCTGATCATCGAGTTATGAAAATAATTTAATCTTCTGATAATATCAGTTTCTTAAAAATAATTATCGATTAAAAAGTTCCCTGCGCATTCAGTTCGTTTAATTAAAGTCTTTTACACTCCTTCATATTACTACAAGGAACAGAAGTTATCCAATAAAAATCGTCAGTAATAATTTTTATTTTATATTAAATTATTTTCACGATAGTTCTCCCTTATAACGACATTAATAAAAAAGGCTGATGGATAAAATAAAAAAAAAATTAATTAAATTAACATTGCCTGTTGACACTACAAAAAAAAAGGTTCTATCCAGAATTGCAAAATTCGTTGTTTGTTTTGGCTAAACCACTTTTCTCCTCTACCGCACTCAATAAGCGTCGTTTAAGAAAACATTTACTTTGTATATGAAAATCAATTCGATTTCCCCCCGTACACGCAGCCGCTTGTCCAAGAACCGCCGAAACTACTCGATCGCAACATCGAAACCTCATTAAACAACAATAGGGGGAAAAGAAGAGAAGAAAAGCCCGATCAATCGATGCAAGACGAGTGTGCGTATAGGTACTCGGCCGAAGGAGGGTGCGACCGGGAAAAAGAAGGACGTCGAGGGGCTACGGTCGTGCAATACTTAGGGCAAGCCCTTCGCACTTCTATCTCCTCTGGTATCGATTGCGGCCGGCGCCGAGAAAAAGAGACAAAAAAAAAGGAAAAAAAAAGCAATCACCTGATAAGGATGCCACTTCTGGCCGTCGGCGAAGTCGCAGTACTCGGGGCTGCCGCGCGGCCCGTACTCGCCGGGGTAGGCGGTGGGGTAGCCGGTCGCCGCGGCGCCGCACTCCAGCTGCTTCCTGATGACGTCCTTCGTCTTGTCCAGCGTCCGCTGATGGCTCGCCATCACCTGCGGCGCCAAAACCTCGTTACTCGAAGCGCGCAGGCTGACCGCCCGCGCGGCCACGCGCTGACCTACATGCGGAGGCTTCGGGGGGGAGAGGACGAGGGGGGAGAATTTCCCGACGGGGCGGTCCGGCGTAATCGAATTTTCGCGTCGATTCTAATGGATTTTCCCGGAGACGAGGCGGAGGCGCTTTATTGGGGAGCTAACCGCTTTGCATCGGGAGCGCGTAAACGCCGGCGCTCGATTGGGCGGACGATCGCGCGGATGCACGGCGTAATTGATGAAAGGCACCGCGGGGGGAGGAGGTTGCGAAGTGAGTTGTGTCGATCGTGGTTGATTTTTTTTTTTTTTTTTATTGGAAGGCCCTTTGCCGGCGCGGAAAATAACGGGGAAGGTAATCGCGATACACTCGAGGCGGAGGGCCGGAACGAAGGGAGGAAAGATAGAGGAAATAGAGTAACGACCGGCGCGCATCGACTGCGGGATTTTCGCGTTATTAAAGAATCGAGATGGATAGGTACTACCTTGAGTCGATAATAAATGAGTATTTTGACTCTTTTCTTCTTTACTTTTAATCTCTTTTATTGGTTCCACTACTTACTGGATCTATCGCTTTTTTCTAGATATACAAAAAGTTTTGTGTTGGAGTAGAAATATATTTTCTTGGAAAATTGAATTAGAAAATAAAAATTTTAAAAATAAATATATATTTTATTTAAAATCTTGAAAATCTACTGATAATTGATGTAACGAAATAGTGTAATGTATCGCATTTTGAGAACATGATCTACTAATTCGTGGTTCATTAAACGTATCGCTTATCGTTAATTCGCAATCGTAATACTAAAAGTTACACCATTTAAATGCATTTTCATGATCTAAATCAGAAGTACTTTAAATTGCAGTAAAAGACAAGACAATAAAATGAAAAAAAATAGAATCAAATAAGCTATTATGATCCTGCGTAAGTTGATCCTCCGCCAAAAAAAAACTAACAAGACATACGCGCATCGTCCACTGAGAGAAAAATATGTTAATTTTAAGCAAACACTTATTTCAATGGCACTTATATTAAATACTTCATCTTGTGAAAAAGTATTTTTTTTTTTAAAAACTATTACATTTATTTAAAAACAAAAAAAAATTCATTTAGTTTTAATGAAATTGTTACTTGAATCAAAGAAATATTTAATAAGCACTATTGAAGTAAATTATTTCCTTAAAATTAACAAATTTTTTTTAGTGTACGACGAAATCTGATGCAAGATTAAGAAAAAGGGAAGCTCCCCGCAAATTATTAATGACCAGCATCGAGGGGTAAGAAAATTTGAAGAAACTTATTTATCCGCGTCGGTTTATGAATAAATTGGGTCGCTCGATATCGATCGGCCGGTGCGCCCCGTCAATAACCCGAAGCAGGAGAAGACGAAGAGCACAAGGCGAAGAGCAATAAGAAGAACTCGCAGCGTCGTAAGGGAAGGAAAATTCCCATCGCACGTCCGAGCGCGCCAATACCGTCGGCACAGCGTCGAGAGTCCCGCGTCCGCGTTTCAAGCCCGCCCTCCGCGCAAGCCCGCCTCACGCGCGCTCGGCGGAAAATCCAGCTCGCTCTCGGGCTTCCGGAATTTTCGCGCTCGCAGATAAATCAATCGGGCCGTCACGTGGTCGCGCGGGGGCCTGCAGACACACACACACACGTATAGAGCCGGGCTCGGCCGTGTGCGCGTGGGCGGGGGCGGTATCGATTGAGAGGTGGAGGAGGGGGTCGGCCGCGTGCGCGTGTGTGCGGGTATGCCGGAGAGAGGCTCCTCTGCCTACCCTGGGCGAGAGAATGGGCTTCGGATGAGCGGCCGGCGGCTGGGTCGGGGCGGCGGCGTGGCCGAGCGGAAACCATGGGCCGATGATTCGATTTGCGCCGGCGATCGGGGGGCCGCCGCCCGGCAACGGGGACATGCCCGCCTGCTGCTGGTGAAGCGCCGGCGGCGGTTGCTGCTGCTGGTGCTGAGGGACGGGGGTGCGGAGGGCAGCGACGCTGCCCAGGAGGCCGTTCGCGCCCGCCGAGCGCGAGAGCTCCCGGCTCTGCTCGCGCATCGCCTTACGCAGTCGCGCCTCCTTCGGGTTGTACACGTAATCTGGAACAGAAATCGCGGGGTGAGTCTGGATCGACTGTCGGATTTTTCTCCTCGAGGAAGCTTTGTAATAGTTAAAAAAACGGAATAGTTGGTCTAAAAACATTTTACAAGTTATACGGAGAGAAACGTTGTAACAAAGATTACTGTGTTACATAGGAACAGTGGAACAGTCGACTTTTATTGTAAAACATAGAAATAATTACTATGTTCATAGTAGAAATTGCACGGAGAGAAATGTTGTAACAAAGATTACTATGTTACATAGGAACCGTGGAACAGTCGACTTTTACTGTAAAACATAGTAGAAATTAGAATGTACATAGTAGAAATTGCACGGAGAAATGTTGTAGCAAAAATTACTATGTTCCATAATAGCAGTGATGGGATATACTTGACTTATGTCGACTTTTCTATAGAACAACTTTTACAGGCTAATGATTCGGCTGAAAGGTAATAAAGAAAAAAACCAAATGAGCCTTTTAAATATCCGTAAAAACGTCATTATCGTGGCATTATTAAAGTAGCGGAGCACTCTCGATAGCTAAAAAAAAAGAACATTTTCTCTGCTACTGATAAAAGTTGCTATGTACATAGTAATATTTATAGCAATTTTTACTATGTATATATTAATTTTTATTACGTTTTATAGTAAAAGTCGCCATAAACCGAGTGTATCCCACTATCCCTATGGAACATAGTAATTTCAACTATAACATTTCTCTCCGTGTACTTTTCACTTGTTTTGGAGAATTTTATGTTTTTTTTTTGTATATTTATCGAAGTGATGCTTAGAGTGATGATTGATTTTTGTTTATTTACATTAAAAATTATGTTTTATTTTTATTACATTGGGGCTAAGGTTTAAGAGGAAGAGTAGGGAAACTTTTCACGTATAAACAGTGTATGATAAAGTTGCGGAAGTTAAATGTCTTGGCTCTCAGAAGTATCGGAACTTATTTCTGAGATATCATCTTAGAAACTTTTTGTCACGCCATTAAACAGCCTCTTTTATGAGAGACATTTATGAGATATCACATTTGTTTGGCTACTTTGATTTTGTCATTAATTTTCATCGCATTCCAGTATTGACATCAGCTGTTGAATGCGACTTCCGTATCGATTAATATTCGTAAAAGAATACTTTCCTTTTTTTTCATTGTTCAATTAATAAATTTTTCTAATTTTGATTTTCAACTTACCATCTAATAAACAGTTTTGTGTCAGAAACTTACAGCAGAACACTTGTACTTTAATTACCCTGATCCTTAGTTTTGAAGTTCTAAAGTTACGATAAGTTATCCTTTAAGTTATATTTGCTTTGTGTACACAAACTGGTTTCTTATAGCCACCATTTAAACAACTGTAAATACTTATTGTTGTTAAGAACCTCGCTGTCCTCAATAAACAAAGTGAAATTCCAATCCCAAAATAAAATCTTCTTTTAGCTCATTCAGCATCTCTAAAATTAAATTTCTAAAGAGCTGACTTACTTGTTCGCTACATAAATAAATATTTCCCAAAATTCTAGAATAAATAATAAACAGTTGTCCATTCACAGGTTTAGCATATCCTTCAAATTTCCTTATACGACAGACACCACGTCGCAACAAAAAAAAATACTTTCGTCGCCAATCAAAGCGAAACCGTAAAATCGACCGCAGCGCTGTCGAAATCAAGAATCGATCTTGCCCAATAAAATCGCCGAGCTTGCGTTTGCGCAAGATTACGTAAACTCGTTTACGGTCAGTTCAGGGGGCCGAGGATCACTCCTCGCGGTTTGCGCAAATCCCCCGCACTTGCAAGAAGCCCGAGCGGTCGAATTTCGTTCGACACCTCAAATATTTACGAGAAGCACGCGCCGAACTGTACAGAGGGGGGAGGGGGGCGTTGCACAGGAGTGTCGACAATCGACGCGATGTCGCGGACCGCGAGATAAAACCGAAATCGGGGGTAATGTCCTCCGCCCTTGCCAGTCGGGGGGAGAACGGCCTCCGGAGGTCGAGGGAGGGCGAGGGTTTCTCGCCCCCTCCTCGACGGCCTGGGCCGCTGAACCGAACCCCCGCGCGCACGATGCGCGGTCTAGACTCTTTTTACGGGGGGAGCGGGATTACAGCAGTCTTCGACGGGTTCTCGGCTACCTGAGCATTTCGTACCCTTTTCTTCGTTCCTTTTTTCCCCCTTCTTTTATTTGTGTATACGCACGTTTTTTTCCCAGCGTCGAGAGGGCACGGATGACTTTTCTTTCGAGAGTGAGGGAGCGGCGGGTAATTGCGGGGGAATTTATGCTTTGTTACGCTAATTTTTCGGCCGAGACCGAGGGCCATTTTTCTCGCGGCGCGCGCCTAATCTACCGGGCTTCTTAAAATATCGCGGCAATTTTTGCCCCGCGCCGTGTATATAGAGCGATCGCCCGCCGAGGGGATATCGCAAGAACTTTCGGATTAATTGCCTCGTCATGGTGATAAACGGACGGCTGAACAATTTGTCCCAGTCTCGAACTTGCGGGATAATGGCTCTCTGCATTAGCATTAATTTTATCGACGTTTAATTCAGTGGCGAGGAGCGCGAGGACTGTGACCTTTTTTTCTCTCTTTTCTTTTAAAGAAAAAAAAGAAATAATAAAATTGACTAATAATGGAAAGCGTCAGAGGAGATTAACGTAATACAAGTCGCGAGGCTGAAAGGGACTCGCGGACAATGCGCTGTTTTTACGGAATGAATGGCGTTCTTCGACGCAAGAAGCGTCAAATGAATGAAGTCATATTTATGCGTGAGAATTTTTCTCTCTCTTTTTTTTTTTTTAAAGAAAGCGTGGAGCTCTCGATATAGTCTTTATTTCAAGGAAACTCAAAGAATAACTTCTTTCAGTATTGACAAGGAAATCTTTTAAACAAACTCATTAAACATGCAAACAAATTTGTCAATAATTATTTTTAATGAATATAAAAAACATGTAATAAATATTTCACGATAAAAAATAATTTTAAGTGATGAAAACAATTATTACTCACGATAACAAATTAAGATCAAGATTTTTTGTTAAAATTTTAAAAAACATTATGTATAGATTCGTTTGGGAAAATCTCAATGACCATGTTCGCCTGAATTCAATGCAAACGTGAATTACGTTCAGCTTTATCCAGAATTATTTTTTTTTTATTCAGGTTTACATAAATTCATTAAACGTACAAAAAATATTAATAATTGTTTAACGGAAAATAATAAAAATTAACGCAACGACGAGCTACTAAATACACAGTGCGACATCCACCGGAAACGGCATACCGAAATCGAAATTTTCGCTCGCGGCGGATTCCTGCACGCGCAGCATCGGCGCGACCTCCTTTGCATTCCGCAATCAGGCTGACCCGATACGAATCTCCGTAGCGGCGGGCTCGTCAAAAGACGCCGAGCCCGGCCGGCTATTGTCGCGCTCCCGACGTTTTTTTTCTTTCCGGGGCCCGCCTCGACCTCCGGGTTATCGGGAATCGCGTCGCGGAATTTCACACCGGAGTCTCGGCGTTGCGACCGGTGCGCAAATATTTGTCGTTGGCGTTTTAACGGCCGCTCGGCGGTTGGCGCGCCTCAGCTGGTTCGCTCCGCGGAATCACGGCGAGGAAAATCAAGCGGAGGAACACTTCTTCTTCTTGTTTTTTTTTCAAGGAAACTATACGTTTTCTTTTAACATTATTTTTTTTTGTTTATTTAACACAGTTTTATAGCGAGTACTCGTGAATAAAGAAAATTTAATCAAGGGAAGAGAGTTTTTTTTTCCGTAGCGTTTGTAAACATCTGACAGCAAGCAGGTGCTTATCCTTATGTCGTTTACTGAATGAAAATTTCACACTGTCTATTTTGCGTGAGTGTGACGTATTGAATATTTTGTTTATCTTTTTTTGCTATTCTTTAAGGAAGAGGAAGAGACTGAAGAGTTTGTTTACAGTACGCTGCTGAAGCAATCGATCGACCGCGGGGAAAAAAAGCGAAAACTATATTTGGCCAGCGATAATGTGTCGCCACTATAAATAAATCGGCGTTTCTGCGAGGCCTTGAAAACTTTATTTAGAAAAAAAAAGTCGTACAATCTCGCTAAAGGTTCAAGCTCCAAAGCCGGAGGAAAAAGCCGCATCCGCGTCGCGGCGAATTGAACGGCCCGAGCGAGTTATGAATGGATTCAGTAGAAAAGGGGCGCGATTCGGTCAGACACGCAGGCGGCGAGATAAACAACGCGCTCGATAAAACCGCCGCTTCTCCCCATTGACCTTATGCCCACCCACACCGACGCACTCGACCGTCACCACCCCCTCACCCCACCCCTCCTCAAACTATACAACAACAATTTAAAAAAAAAATCAACAAATTAAGCCAAAAGCACCGAAGCCGCGACGGCCGTCCGTTCGATACTCGCCGCGCCTTGTTTACATGCGAGAAAAGCGCAGCGCCGCGCGTGACCCAGAAAAAAGGCGAACATCCCGTCCAAAGCTCCACTCGCCCCCGAAGCATAAACAAGCCGAATTAAACAAAAAAAAGCAGGCGAAAGACGCAACGAAGGGTAGGAAGCTGTAGAAAGGCTCCGTTCCGAGGCTCGCTGCTAAAAGCGCGCATCGATCAGCGGGAAGCCGCGGACGCACACCCACACACACACACCCCCGCAGAGATGGATCGCGCACGTACCGGTCGGATAGGCAGGTGGCAGTCTGCAGTTGTATCTGGCCGCTCCGCTGGCTTCGATCGGCGGCGGCGCGTAGGGCGAGTAGGCGCCCGCCGCCTCGTAGCAGTACTGCGGCTGCTGCTGCTGCAGCATCTGCGCCTGCTGGTGGTGCTGCGGCACCTGCGGGTGCTGCTGCTGCTGCTGCAGGGGTAGGTGGTGGTGCTGGCCGGCCGGGGCGTGCATCAGCGGCTGCTGGCAGCCGTAGAAGTGGGGCCCCGGCCGCGGCGCGTACGGCTGCTGCACGTAGTTGCAGCAGTCCATGCTGTGCGGGGGCCACGTGGTGCGCGTCTTAGGCGCGCCGGCCCTGGGGCAGGGGCCCCGCCGCGGCCCCCGGCCGCTGCTCACCCGCCGGGGAGGGTCTCGTCGCGCGCGCCGCCCCCATGCCTGCCGGGGCCCGGCGAGTCTCTCGCTTGTGACGGGGAAGAGGCCGCGCTGTGTGCGCTTCCGGGAGCGCGCTCGCTGTCGAGGTCGGAGGTCGTCGCGCGCGCCGCACACAATGCGGCGACGTCGCCGCGACGCGCTGCACTCTGTGTGGCTCCGGCGCGGGCCGAGCCGCCGCGGCCGTCGGGAGCGAGCGCGCAAGTCACGGCGCGCGCGAGGAGGGGGCGGCCGGACGGACGGATGGAAACAGAACAGCGCAAGCTGCGCTGCGCCGAGGCTTAAGATGCCGACGAGGTGAGGGGCCTTTTGTTTTGCACCTGGTAGGCGATGTGTGAATTATAATTTTTTTTTTGTAATCGTTCGATGCTTGGGTAGTACGGGCGGCATTGTAGTTGCGAAATTGAGTTTGATTATTTAATGCCGATGCGACGGGCCGCGCTCGATTGCGCTGAATTAAGACTCGCACTGGCGATTTTAGCACGACGGACGGACGTCGGGCGTTAATTGAATTTTCAAGTAGCGCGGGAAGACTGGCTCGGCCGTTGGTCGTTGCGTCTACTTTGCGCTAGGGATACTTCGATAGGTGGTTCTGCGTCGGGGGTGTCCGGTGGGCGCGCGATTAAAATTTCATGGGTTTTAATAACTCGGGGAATTTAGATCGTTTGTTGAGAATTTACGGCGCGGTAAAGTTTGAAAATTGAAATTTTATTGGCTTCTCTCTTTTTTTTTACGCGACGCCTTCCTGCCGCTATAAAACGTTTTATAAAACTTTCGGGGGGAGGAGCATGCAAATTTGATTTCTGCACCGCAGCAAGCGGTTACGATCCTGTTCTAAACAATAGGAGCGCGCGCTTTTGTTGAACAACAGTTGAACGGGAGAACGCGTTAAACAATTTTTTTATTTCCACTTGACAGAAGTAAAAAATTTCATCCATGCGGTGCACAGAGAATCAAGTCGTCTCGAAACGCAATTGTTCGTAAGGTAACGTGATATTTTGTACGTTTCCTCTTTAGAATTTCAATAAAATCGTGCTATAGAATTTTCTTTTTGCATTCAAATAGTTCGCAATCGAAATAGTCACGATGCATTCCATATTATTCACGTATAGCAGCCACCGTACAAGAGGCATCGTTCAATCTCTCCAGCTAAAAGAAAATATTGCAAATACCTATAGTGCACGTGCATTGATATAGTAACGGATTTTTCTCCGAAGGAATAAAAGAAGCAAAATCATGAGTAGTAGGGTTCACCGTCGGGAAGTAGGGTCGAAGGAGTGCGAAGGTTAGGTAGAGAGTCGCGCACCTCGCGGCAGCGCATCGACGCGTCGCCTACGCCGGCCCCGCTGCACTGCCGGCTCTCCCGCGCGCGCCGCTGCAATCAATACCTTTCTCCCTCCGTCACTCAGCCGACAACCTCTCCGAAGGAGAGACGCGTATACGCGACCTCGCGGATTCCATCCAACCCCCCTGACACCCCTCCTCGTCTTCTCGCTCCCTGTACCCTACCATTTTCTTTTTTTTTCACCCTCGCTCTCCGTCTCTCTCTTTTTATCTATCCATCTCTCTCCTCGGGTGTTTTTTTTTTTTTTGCCCTCGCTTCGATCGCGCTGGAAAATTTCCCTCGTGACAGATCGCTCGCGGAAAATTTGCGCCGCGCCGTGCATGCGTTTTTTTATCGATCTCGACGAGGGGTGGGGGAGGCGGGCGCAAAATTCGCTTATCTCCGCCGCGGCGGAGGCTGCCGCGCGCGCGGATTGATCGGCCCGCCGGGCTGGCCGCCGCGCGCTTTTCCACGCGGCGCGCGTCAAGGCGCTGCCCCGCTACTGCGGCTTTTCTGCCCTCTCCGCCCCCGCGCGCGCTTAATGCTCCGTTAATTTTATTTTCGCCGGGGTGTGTTTATTTTTCGTTTACGGCACTTGCGCTCTCTGCTTGCTTAGCCGTTGTGCGTCGGCTTTTACGAGAAATAAAAGCCTTTATTTTGACGTTTAGCGTGTCAACACTGTGCGTGCGTTTCTTTCTCTCTTACTGGGTTGTTGTTGCACGTGATTCACATAGTTTATGTTTTTTCGATCGTTTGTGCTTTTTTTTTTGTTTTATGACATTTTTGCGGGAATAAGAAGTAACGCGGAAAGTTTTCTTGTTTTTTTTTTATATGCAAATGAGAAGATTAAAAAGTTTTTGTTCCAACTGTGATGCTCATTTCTGTGGAGAGATTTAAAATTATCAAGTTAATAAACTAAAAGCGAAACTAAAAAATGATTTTAAAAATCTTCAAAAGCGTATATATGATTATCATTTTTAGATAGCGATAAATCGTCAAAGTTGAGACAGATACAAGACTTCCGTCAAACAAATATAAATAAATCAAAGTAAACAGTTCTAAAAGAAAAGAAACAAAGATATCTATCCAGAAAAATCTTGACGACCATTCTAAAGTACTTCGCTATAAACGAAATTATAATTTCCGTAGATTAGAAAAATATTTATACTCAGCGATAAATCGTCAAAACAAACAAAAGAAAATTCATATTAAATCGTACTTAAATTTACGCAATAAATTCGTCCGAAGGAGATATAGACACTCGATAAGAGACTTTTGTCAAACATATAAATAAACAAAAATAAACAATACTAATAAAAGTCACCTATCCAGAAAAATCTTGACCAATATCTTCAAGTACTTGACTATAAATAAAATTAAAATTTCCGTCGATTAGAAATTCTATATTCATATTCAGTCAGCGATAAATCGTCCAAACCTTATACAAAATCGCTACTTAAATCTACGCTCGAAATTCATCCGAAGGAGATATAAACACTCGATAAGAGACTTTTGTCAAACATAGTACATAGATAAAATCAAAATTTCTGTCGATTAGAAATTCTATATTCATATTTAGTCAGCGATAAATCGTCCAAAACCTAAGGAAGAAAACTCACACAAAATCGTAGTCGAATCTACGCACGAAACTCGTCCGAAGGAGCTAGACACTCGGTAAAAATCAATCGCGAAGCCGAGCTCGTCGAAGCGTTAAAGCCCGTCAGCCCTTTGGGCTCTCAGCTGGCTCGCGGCGGCCCCCATCTCCGGTTTCGCCTTGGCGCGTCGTCGCGACGGGAGCGGGAGCCCCATGCCGAATATTCGACGGGCCGGGTGTCAGTGAACCCCTGCGGGCCGGCGCGAGCGGAGGCGTCGCGTCGCGCCGCGATCGAGGGAGCCCGGCTTTATTATACCGAGGGACGACGAGCGCGCCGGCTTCCCTCGCCCCGCGGTCGACGGAGTGGATATGGGTTCGCCTCTGCCCTCCTCCCCTCTCCCCGCTTTTTTCCCTTCGCCGACCCCCTCGCGGCCGGAAATTGCGAATTTGCGGCCGGTTTCCTTTTCGCCCTCTTGCTTCATTTGTCCCGGCGATGTAAGACTTTTCCGACGGAGCTCCGTGGCAGCACCGCTTTTCACGGCTGAGTGGGTTGCTCAATCTGGGGGTAATTCTATTTTTAATGGGTAACCGGGAAAGGGTGGCCGGGAGAGTCTTTAAGGATCGCTGAGAAACGATGCTACGGTTTACAAGGAAATGACGAGTTTTCAATAGTGATTTGCCTACTGCGGTAAATGCGTCGTAAATATACAGGAAATTTCATTCATATAAATTCCTGGAGTCTCTTTAATGACTCACGTTCACTTTATGACATACCGAAGTCTTTTCTCAAACGAAATACAAAAAAAAAAATGTTTAGTATACTGCTTGTATTTTATATAAGAGTATGATATTTAAATCATATTATATATTCTTCAAATTATTGCGAATGCTCTAATTATATTAATATCTAGAAGAAAAAAATCATAGACAAAAAAATTATATTCAGGTCTAAAGGGAAACTATTCGTTTTGCGATTCAGTTCTAAGGAAGCACGATCAAGAGAGATCGCTTTCGAGAAGTCGCGCCGCAAGGGGAGGCTTTCGATCGAGAAGGCGAAAATACAAACAAACGCCGGAGGGGGAAGTAGAGAGCGAGAGAGAAGCCAAAACGACGAGAGACATCCCGCAGAGAGTCCGCTCGTCGATACACGCGGCCGTCTTCTCCGTTTCAATTCTGAAGCCCGGCGCTTTTTTTTTCGCCGGCGGCTTCCTTCCTTCTTCTCTCTCTCCTTCTTTCACCCGAGCGCTCGCGCTCGATATTTCCCACGTCCTCCCCCGCCAAGCAGCCTCCCTTTTTTTTCCAGCTTTTTGCCGCGCAGCGCCGAGGACATGCAGATTGATCTTCTCCTCCTTCCTGCCTCCGCCTTCTTTCCCCGGGAGGAGGGTTGACCTGACGTCACCGGCCCAGCCGGCCGGGAGAAGGGATCAAACGCCGTGGGGTGGGGGGTGCGATCGAAAGTTTTTCGGGTCACTTGCGGATGATCTTTTTTCCGACTGCGGAATTTTCTGCCGGCCGGACGGCGCGCGCGCGCTTTGAATTCTCGCGCCATTTGCGCGCGCGCGCGCTCAGGTTGGGGAAACGGGAGCGCGAAACTTCGTCGCGCGCGGCTCGATATTGCCTCTGCATGCATCATGCAGTTTAACGCGTGCGGGCACGTCGATGTGACTTACGGCCCGTGATATCGCATCAGCGAAAATTTCATATTACCGGCTGTATTTCCTGTTATATGTGCAAGCAACATTTTATCTCTTTTTTTAAATGGCTTTAAAAATGTCTTTTTGTAGTACTTAATTATATTAATTACTTAATACAGTAAATTACGCGATAACTGATGAAAGATGGAGAGGATTAAGGGGTATACTTTTATGATGTACCGACTGATTTTAATATGCGCGTGAAGGTTTGTACACTATTTTGTGCACTTCGATAACAGGAATTGAATAATTAATCGAATTTTGTGAATACGAAGTTATGGCACTGGGCAAATCATTGTGTATATCAAAAAAATCTAGATTAGTCTGTAAAAAATTTACGCAAAAAAAATTAAATAAGTAAAATGAATTTAATATGCTCGCGAATGAGTGATTTATTTATGCTCGATTCACTCAAGCTCCAGACTCAGGTCTATCCATGAAACATACCCTACTCCCACAAATAAGAATAACTATACACTACTTCAATGTATTTTATTTATATTTATTTATTTATTTCTTCAAACCAGATAAATTTACAAAGAGCAAAATTCTAAAAAAGTATATCGGAAGTAAATCCTAACCACACTAAAAAATAATTTTCCTTCTAATCGCATTTCACGAATAGCATTGCATCCAACTTACATCAAGCGTTTTAAGGTCCAATTACGGAAAATTAAGCTTACAGGGGCCGTTCTTCAAAATAAAAAAAAAAGAGCTCCACATTTCCAATTGAACGTACAGCTCTCGTTACAATTAGCTCCGCGCGCTTCCTGGAAAGTCCTTTATCTCGGGTCGTTCACGTTCCAGCGCCTCCGAAAATTTTCCAGGCGAAGTGGCGCGCAGCCGGCGAGAGGCGCGCGCTGCATTGACCCGCTTTTCATTCCCGGCGCGATGAATCGCTCTCGCCGGCTTAAACTGCGGCCCGATCGTGCACGCTCCCGGCGGAATATTGCGAAAAAGCGGAAATCGATACGCGCGGGGCCGCGTCGAATCGCGCGCGAAACGAGCCGCGTAAAAGGCGCGACACACTCGAACGAGGGTGAAGGGGGGGGGGGAGGGGGTGAGAGCGAGAGAAAAGGGGAGAGGGAGAGCGGCTCGCTTCCGTATCGATTGGAGCAAACCTATTTATCTTAATTCCCTCGGTCGCGTAACGAGCACACTCGCCGCGCAGTCCTCTCGAGGGCCGCGCCAAGTAGAAAGAGTACGGGCCCGGTCAGACGCCCCGCTCGATCCGCGTTAATTGTTAGCCTCGAGGGTTTCCTCCCCTTTCCCGCTTTGGGAGGGGGAAGGGGGGATGGAGCAGAGGAGGGACGTCTGTCTCGACGACGCCGCTGGGCGCGAGGGGTAATTGGCGGATGTGGAGCGATCGCCGACCGGCGACGTGTGATCGATCGAGTGTTATCTAAGACTCGACACTGCTATCTCCGAGCGGACTGCCTGGCGTTGTGATTTTCGAGCGAGGCTTGTTGTGACTACTTCGCCTTTCTTTTTTTTTTTTTTTGTCGTTTATGTTTTTTTTTAAAGCTGTTTTAACGAGGCAATTAATTAGGGTGACGGGAGCAGCATAGTTAGAATTTAATGGGATTCTTTTTAGCTAATTGCTTTTGGTTTTTAGAAGGGTAGGTTTTTACGATCTTTAGTTACGTCACCAATTCAATTATCAGTAAAACTTTAAAGTATTTGTTTTTTTTTTTAAAAAACATTTTAAAAAATGTTGACTGACAGAATAATAGATCATTTCAGAAGTTGCTTAAAATTTTTAACTAAAATTTTCATATTTCTTTCTTTTTAAATTTGATAAAAATAGTTTATATAGATTCGGACAAACTAAAAGTGTATTAATTAAAGATCGACTTACACTCTACTCTTTATAGAATCATTTATAATATTAGAACTTTTTCAAAGTAGTTGTATAATAATTATCGTTCTATATTTTATCAAAACTACCAGAAAAATTATTCTAATCCAATCGACGAATATAGTATCTTATAAAAAAAACTTAGAACTGTGCAAGTCCAATAACCAACAAGCAAATAAAAAGTGTATAAAATGTAATAATTAATACGAAACAATGGAGGTAAACGCGGGAGAGAGAAAAAAGTAGAAAATTCCAACGAGGAGCGAAGAGTAGCACCCGGAGGCTCGAGATTCTGAGGTGACGGTGGCGTCAGGCCCGCGGCAATTACATTGCCGGCGAGCGTCGGGGCGCGCAATTGATACCCGCCGATTGGCCGATTACACGCGCCCCTCGGTCCTCCCCACCCACCTCCCGGCGGCGGGTAGCGCGCGCGCCTCATCCGGCGTCTAATCGCGCCTCGCCCGGTGGCGCGCGCCGCCGCCGCCGCCGCGATCATCGATTCAATCTCTAGGAGGCGGCCAGCGGAGGGAGAGACGTCGCGCGCTAACGGAGCAGCGCCGAAGCCTGCCGAGCCACCTTTTCACGCTGCGCGCGTTCCGCCTCCTGCATCGCCGAGCCTCGAGTTTCGAAGAGGGTCTCGACGCCCTCTCTATCCTACCCCTCGCTTTTTTTTTTCTCTCCTTTTTTTTTCAGCGCCGCATCGAGTTCAGATTTATCCTTGCTTTTTACGCGGGTTCAGACTTATTCTTGTTTGCATAATAGAGCGTTGCAGGGATTTGGAGAGGCGAAATTAACGCTTTTTTTGCCTTTCTTTTCGTTGAGTTTGAAGGGTTAATTTTTTTTTTCGAGGGTGCTAAAGGAGTAATTGTTGTAGGGAGATTCTTTTTTTGTTGGTTTTTTACGTGTTTATTCGATACTTTAATGAGGCGATGTAACAGGAACTTTTAATTGTAATAGGATAGTGGCTATTCGTGAGAGTGTACACAGAATAAATTGAATTATAATGAGCAATCATTTTACTCGAACGTAAATTTCTAACGCAATTAATTTAAAGCATTATTCCAGTGAATTAAGAAAGAAAGTATTAAAAAATTTTTCAAAAGATGACCCAAGTTATAATTCTTTTTGATTCTGAGTATCTTCTTAGAAATTCTCTGAATTATTAAAGAATTCATCCTACATTCTTAAATAAAAAAAAATACACGTATATGTACTTATTCATTTATTAGTAAATCCTAAAGAAGATAAGCTATTTTACCTGCACATAGAACAAAAAAAAGTTTGTTAATTTTAACGAAATGATTTACTTTAACAGCACTTATTAAATATTTCTTTGAATCACTATAAAACTAAATGAATTTATTTGTTTCTAAATAAATTAGTAATTTCAAAAAAAGACTATTTTGACTGAATAAAATATTTAATAAGTACCATTGAAATAAATTGTTGAAAAATTGAATAAAATAGAATAATGGGTAAATTTTTCTCTAGGTGTATAAATAAAAAACATTAAATTCTCAAGTATTAAACCCACCGAAATAAAGCTCAGACCAACCCCTCACACGAGAAAGAAGAAAGAAAAAAGGGGAAGAAGTCAACGAAACGTCAAAACGATCCCCGTACGCAGCGCAAGAGCCGCGGCTCTCGATTATCAAGCAGCCCCTATCCCTCGACGACGCGAGGGTTAAAAAAAAAGGAAAAAGAGAGAGAGATACCGCTCGGTCGAACGAGCGGTAACGACTGTCCTCCGGCCGAGGAGAGAGAAGCGCGCGAGGGAGAGAAAGGCGAGCGCGCCTCTTTCACGGCCCCGGAGCGACTTTACAGCCTTCGCTCCCCCCTCTGCTTTGCATCCACCCTCTTCCCTGGCGGGCGCTCGTCCCCGCGGCGGCGGCGGCTGTACATCGCGGCGCGCGCGTGGACTTGCCGGCGGGTGACCGTCGGCGCGACGCCCGCCCGCCGCGTATTGATTTTGCCGCGCGTGCATCGGCGCGTCTGCCGCGCGCGCGCGAGCTTGAAAAAAGGGAGGAAGGGAAGACGCGCGAAAATCGCTCCGAGTTCGTGGATTGATGGGTGTTTCCTTCCTTTTTTTTATTTCGTGGATCTGGGGGTGCATTTCGTTTGCAAGCTGGGCGGCGAAGGGAAAATTTATTTGAAGGAAAAGGAACTTTATTTCGAGAAGATCCGGATGGGGTGGGTATCGTTTGTGGATTATTTTGAATTTTTCTTTAAAGAAAAAGTTGGATCGTGGGTGCGAAATGTGTAAATATATTTTTTTTATTTAACTTATTTGTGGGGTGGAAGGAGGGGAGATTCTTTGGCAAAGTTGCGTAGTGCATCGGAAGGAATTTAATTATTTCCGAGAGGAGAGTTTAAAAAGTAATTTAAGTCGCAGTCGATGTAAGTGAAGTAGTTGGAACGATTTTAAGAGGTATTAAATGCTTAGTGGGAATGTGTGTCATTTTAATTATGGTTGAAAGAAGGTAAACTGCATTTTACTTTGACACGAACCTGGATACTTCCGCTTGTGTTCAGCATCGACTTCGCGTGCCAGCGCGAAGTATTTTTCTTTAACTTCCTTGCCCATGGTCTTCCATAGCACTCCTAGCCTAAATTAACAAAATTTCGAACTTCCTTTATTTTTCCACTGACACTGACCTTTTATTTCAAGTGAACTGAATTAAGTATCTAACTACTTTTGCGTGTATTTTAAGTTTTTTACTTTTAATCGTAAATAAATTTTTGCAAAATTTTCGTTAAATTTGTTTATAGACTTTCGTTTAAAAGAAAGATTCGTGGTAATATTTAATATATCGAAGTATATAAGTTACAATTTGAAAGTTAGGTAAAGATAACAAATGACTCGAAGAAAATTTTACACTGCTTTATAACTCTATGAAAATAAATTTCTGACAATAAATCCCCATAACAAAGAGTACCTCCTGAATCTCTTTCTTCCTAAACTGCTAAATCACCCCTAATCCATTTCAGTCTCTATCTCACTATTTTTACCTGTAAAACTTTCCATACTTTTATCAATTGCACGTCAATAGTAGTATATTCTAAATTGAAATTAAATTAATGAAATAAAACTTGCTCAAAATATACTTCAATTTTTTCTACTTCAGATTTATAAAACCCAGTAGCGACAAAATAAAACTTCTATCTAAAGTTGAATTAGTGAAAAACTACTATAATTAGTGAATTTTCACTGAAAATTAGTGGAAAGAGCTTCACAGTACTTAAGTATTAGTGGAGCATCTTCCACTAATTTTAGTAAAGATTCACTAATTCAATTTTAGAAGGTTGACTCTCTCACCCTCAACAAAAATAATCAAATAAAAAAAAAGCATCGTCAAAAATATTCAAATCATAAAGTGGATCACTAGCCTAACGCTGATGTCCTTGTTCGACTCCCGGGGATTCTCGACAGCCAATTTTTTGCGCCATTCATTGGCGAACAGCATGAATGCATTCGCCGGCCGAGGAATCCGCCTCTTGGAGGATGCACCGTCGACGCACTCTGACTGGGCGATCTCCTCGTCGACGAGGCGCAGCTGCACACCCATGGGTTTCGTTTCGATGCGCACCGGCTGCCTCGAGCACGCGGAATCCTCCTTGTCAGTTCGACCGTTCCTCTCCGTCAGTACGCCGATCAGCTGACGCTTCGGCGTTGGCTGCAGATGCACCAGGCGCTTGCCGTCGGACGTCAACGCGATAAACCGACCGCGTACTGGCAAATCGTTCTTCTGATTTGCTGCTACAATTTGTTTTTTTTTTATTTTGTAGTACATTATTATTTTTTTTCTATATATCCATTTCAAAATTTGACGGGTCGTTTCTAGTTTATAAGATATACATTGTTCAATTTTTTTTTACATAGAGCGAAATATTTGTGTATTTTTTAGAATTTTTTTGGTTGATATTTCCATTTATATTTTTAACCGGATACGAAAATATGATTTTTATCTATGCATTTTCTCTTCAAAATTTCTGAATGTTTTTTTTTTCAATTTTTTGTTCGAGGAACTATATAAAGTTTCTCATCTACATTGGAAACGAGAGTAAACAAACGCAGTGTATATCCATTAACAATGTAGAACTTTTTAAATACAAAAAGAAAAAACATTTAATTCAATAATAAAAAGTCAAATAAATAAAATGTATACGATATTAAATGAAACGATCGATTCCAAATAGTTTGGCTAACGAACGAAAAAGAAGCACGAGGGGACGCCTAATTTTTCCACTGATTAAAAAAAAAGTCGAAAACAAAGAAAAAAAAAGGCTCCACGTACCTTTCTCCACAAAGCTCACGAGAACCTTCCGCTTCTCCATGTCAGCCTCTTACATACGCTCCTTACAACAATGCCACTTAAACTCCGGTGCCGTGCCCGAATGTATCCTTCGCGTCCGTGGAATTAGGCGCAACAGACCGGCAACCGGCGGCTGCTCATTATTAAACGCTTGTTTCGCGGTCACACGCTTGTTGAAAAAATGCGACAATCGGCGCTGCGTCGCCAAGTAGCCGGCGGACCCTTCCTCAACAACGGCGGCCAAACAATCAAATCGGGCCGAGCCGCCGCGGACGTCGGCCCCGCAACAGAGAAGGAGAGGGACGACAAGCGACGATCGGACCGGGGCTCCACCTTTTCGCGAAAGGTCATTGGCGGCGATGAACGGCGACGGATGCGAAGGTTCGGACCTTCTCGAGGTCGACTACTACGCCGTCCTCGGGCTCAATCGGGGATGCGCCGACGTCGAGATCCGCAGAGCGTAAGAATCGGTTTGCTTCGATCGAGAATTTTTTTTTATTTGTCGTGCTTACGTTTTCTTTTTTTTTTATTGCGCGCTCGAGGTATGGGATGGAGGACATTTTTATTTATTTTTTTTTTTAGGCTAATTGTTATAGGGTACACGGAGAGAAATGTTATAGTAAAAATTACTATATTCCGTAGGACCAATGGGTCATACTAGACCTATGGACGATTTTTACTATACAACATGCTATTTACATGGTATAAATTGCTATGCACATAGAAATTTTTAGTATTTTTTATAGTAAAAATTTTCATAAGTTGAATGTATCCCACTTCCAACATAGCACTAACATAGTAATGTTTACTATAAAATTTCTCTCCGTGTAATTATTGGACAAAATTCAATGTAAGAAAAATGTAAAAAATGAAGTCATTATAGGATAGTAAGTATGTTGAAAAAGTTGATAATATTACAATAACATTTTATTTGAATTAAGAGAACGAAAATACAAATGAAGATATATTTGCACAGGTGTCTGGCTTTACCTTACATCTGTGTTTTCCTCGTCTCACTCTTTCTGTCTATTACACAAAAGAAACTACAAAATGAAATGGTAAAATAATTCATCCACGGAATTCCCAAATTTAGAAAATGCTCATTCACTACAAAATATATTAAAAATATAACTTTATTTGTTAAAACACATACTTACTTAAAAGCTTTTTGTACAATAAAGTATACAGCTGTATTAAAAAAAATAATTCCCTGCAAACTAAAACTAACGAACAAACGTGAGAGACTGCGTGCATAAAAAAAACTATAAAAAAAGGCGATTAAAAAAAAAATATCTGCACCTGTGCATACAAGCAGAGTCACACGATCGACACCCGCCGTCGCCCTTTAATTAAGCACGTCGGGCCGTCACGTGAGGATAGGCGCGTGCGCGCGCTCGATCAATTAATTTCAAAATCTCCCGCGCAACGGCCGGCCGCTCGTACCTACGTACACGCAACATCCCGTAGACGAAGGTGTGCGCGCGCGCGTCGCTCGCCTGATAGCGATTAATTAATTCAGCGCGTCGCGCGCGTCTTTTTTCGCGGTGTCCCGCACACTCGCGCAGTCGAGATGATGCTGGACGCCGACGGCGAGCTTTTCCAGCCGAACCTCCTGCTGCTGCTCTTCTCGCTGTATTTCCTCGCACGGCTGCTGCTCAATCCCGAGGAGGAGGAAAACGAGCCAACAGACGATCCACGGTATACTCGCCTTGATTCTTCGGTCAGTCGCGTCGAGATTGCGATGCATCAATTGGTTCAACAATTTTATTTTATTTTTATTTATTTGTTTTTTCTTTATTGGTGAGGTGCGCGTGCTTATCGGGGATTACAGGCAGTGTTTCGTGAGCGATCCGTGTAAATCTGAAAATGTGAAAGTCACTTGGAAAATGTGAATAGTGACATTTAATAAAGCCGTGAAAAGCCAATCACATGCTAAATGTATGCACGATTTTTTACATAAAAAGTGTCACTGTTCACATTTTCCAGGTGAATTTCATATGTTCAGATTTAAAGCGATAAGAGGAGAGATTGGGCTGAAATCGGTACATAAAGTTGGGAGACTGAAGGAGGAAGGCGAGACGATTTCGCGAACGGCTGAGTCAAGCAAAAAGTGCTGGCTGACTGGCGCGATGCGCGCACTTGCTTTTTTTTTTCGCGACTCGCGATTACTATGCGACCTTCAGAAACCTGCCGATAATCGGTCATTTGAGCTTGTCGTTATTGGGATTTGTTCGTTTGCTGCTGCTGTTCACGTTGAGCTGTTTTTTCCTGTCCACGTTGTACACATCGAATTTTATTTTTACACTGTTTCTACTTTGCTTAAATATTGCTGCACCGCTATTCCGGTCGATGTTGAAACGGCGATATAAAAAGAAAAAAAAATTGAATGCTTAATTTTAAAAAATTCAAGTTTTTTTCGCTACCGATTACGCTGTATCTGTTGACAAGCATTTGAAATTCAAAGCAGCTGATCCAATATCGATCAGCAAACCAAGGCACACAAGTCTCCCGCCCACGGAGCATCTTCGATTCGACATCTTGTTATTTAAACAGTGTCAATCGATTCCGAAGCTGAATGCTTCGCAAAGGAAAAAATCCAAAACAGAGAATAGTAGGCGTTTGAAGGTTTGAGGCCTTGTTGTGCGTCTAAATTTAACCGATGGGTTTTCAGTTTCAAGCGGTTGGCCTTGCGATTTCACCCCGAACGAAACGAAGCAGCTGGCGATGACAATCGACAGGACGCCTTCGCCGTGGTGGCCGAGGCGTACGAGTGCCTCTCTGATCCCTACAGGCGGGCTGTTTACGACCAGTGCGGCGAGGCGGGCCTCAAGAAGGGAGTACCTCGAGAGGATGGCTGCGTCAAACCCTTCGTCTATCATGGAGAACCGCTGAGGACGTACAGGTACATTTTTTGTACATTTGTCGAATTATGAATATTTAATCCGAGGGAAAATCTTTGCTTTATACACTGAGAAGAATGTTTAATAAAATTTATTTTTTATAATACACGCGTATATTTACAAGTGTAGTAAATTTGACTGTAAGAACATTTTTCTCACCGTGGAAAATTAAAATATTCAATAATTTTGTATAATTCTTTTAACAGAGTTGTAACTAAATATTACTTGTGGAAAATTTACAACAAAAAGAATTTCAAGTATAATAGAAAGTAGACTTTTGCCTTAATTGTTGACAGGATCATTTAGATAGAAGTACGAACGAATAGTATAATGCTTCGACTCGAGTAAATTCAGTATTACTAATTTTTAAATTTAGATTCTGATAACGTATATATATAACTTCATTTTTTCACGTTTCATGAAAACGCATTTTAACTCGTATAAATTTTAATAACAATAATTGCGAATAGTGCAATAATAATAACAACGTATTATTTTTATTAAAAGAAGCAGCTACGAAATAATAAAATCTCCACGTGCTTATTTAATAAATTTTACGGCGACAGGCACTTAGGAGATACTGCTTTATAATGAATGAAAGTTTGGGAAGAATCCGCTTGGCGTGGTACTCATATGGCCGAGGGATATGGAACTAATCGTATTGGATTTACTTTTCTCGATACAGGGAATTCTACGGGACTGAAAGCCCTTACGCTGATCTCCTCGATAACTTGGCAAATCCGGTGCCGCTTGAAAATTGCCCGGAAACTCACGGGGTAAAGAAAAAGGATGAACCCGTAATAAAGCCGCTTCCATTAACTTTGAATGAGGCGAGTATTCTTAAGACTCCCTTCGGGTAAGAAACAATTTTTCTTCCTCGTGCTATTTCGCCAATTTAGTACGTTTAAAGCTACGTTTCTTGCACCATGAAATTATATCGAATTTTTATATAAATACACCGAGAGAATTTTTTTGGCAAAATTGTTACTATTCTAATAATTATTATCCAGTCTGGGAGCGGAAACACAGACTGCTTTTATTGAAAAAATTATCATTCTGTATTATAAATTTTACTAGAATTTCTAGTACATATTTCTAGTACATGTTACTAGAATTCTAGTTAAATTTATAATACAGAATGGTAATTTTTAAGAAATTCTAGTACATATTGCTAGAATAGTAAATTTTAAGAAATTCTAATACATATTGCTAGAATTCTAGTAAAATACTACTAGATACTACTAGAATTCTAATAAAATTTATAATACAGAATGGGAATGTTTCCAAAACATTTCTTTCAGTCTATATAATTAATGCGTGAATATATATAGGAGCTAAATTAATTCATAAGTGTTAAAATTCTAGCAACATTTACAATATACAAAATGATAATCTTTTCACTAAATGCAGTCTGTGGTTCCGTTCCCAGACTGGATAGTAATTTTTCCATAACATTTCTCTCAATGTAAAAAACTGTAGATACAAAATATTTACTTCCTTAACTATTGATTTAAAAAAATGAATTTTGGATATTAGAAGATGATTTTTATTAAAGATTATTGACGATGATGTTTACAATCTATATGGAATAGATTTGTATTTTTAATTTTGCACAGAAACTTAATTATTACGAATTAAAATAAGTTAGAACTGTAGTAATATACCGAGAAGCATAAGAATTAACAAGTTAAATAAGAAAAATGAGTCGTTTCGTCAATAATACAAGTAGTGGAGTGCGCCTCTCGAATCGAGATTCCAGCACTCGGAGGCTCTTCCACTCTTTTTTTTATTCCCGCGCGAGACTCGCAGTGCAGAAAGACGCGGCTCTCGACAAGAGATAAGCGCTCCGCGGCGGAAAGCAGTCGTTTATAAATATTTGAATGGTCTTGGGCCGCAGGTCTTTCACGGCGGAGTAAAGAAAATGAAGATTCAACGGCTGGTCCTCGTGGGAGGCAACAACAAAG
Source organism: Sycophila sp. Sp_5 (assembly GCA_018906775.1). Classification (NCBI taxonomy): domain Eukaryota; kingdom Metazoa; phylum Arthropoda; class Insecta; order Hymenoptera; family Eurytomidae; genus Sycophila; species Sycophila sp. Sp_5. The sequence continues at coordinate 1,234,612 of JACCID010000004.1, forward strand.
CGACGACGACGACGGTTCTCGAGGAGAAAATTCTCTCTATACCGATAATGCCAGGAATGCCTCCGGGAACGAAAATCGTCTTCCCCGAGGAAGGCGATCAAGGCCCGACGAAAATTCCCGGTGAGATTCTTATACGCCGCGGCCGTATCCTGCCTCCTTACATCCTTTAGCTTCTCTTCCGTCAGGATATACCCCCCGCGTCTTTGATCTCTCGGGCCTTTAAATCGCATTTTCCTCCGCCGTGATTCTCTCCCGTAAATTCTTAATTTCTTTCATTCGTCGCGCGGGGAGAGACGGATATCCTTCGTCCAAGAATTTTTCATCAATCTTTCAACGCACACTCCCACCCGCCGTCTACCTGAAGGCGTTTCACTTCCGTTTTCAATTTGCTCTGAATTATCCATAAGATTTATTCTCATTTTCTAGATAAAGTACGGTAACTACTTACAAATTTACAGAAACCAAATTATTTAATAGTCAGATTTTTTTTATTTTTTCGTGTACGGCATTACTCCATTCGCTTTACCGTAAAGGTTTAAATTAATTAAAAAATGTAAAGCTACTTAATTAATACTCTTAAAAAGTCGTTTCTAATGGGGAAAGGGTTTCACTTAAAATACTTCGATGTTCACATTTTTAACATTAATTCCCGTGAATTGAAAAAGTGGATTACATACGTTCGCAGCTGATGGGATGAGATTTAATTACTCAATTAATGTAAATTAATTCTATTATAAGATTTTTTTTATTTACTGCTCTTAATTCATTTTCCATTATGCACTTGCATACATGATCGTACTTTTTAAAAGGTACTGCTGTTTATCAGATTTTGAAATAAAATAATTTTTTTTTAAATGTTTTAACTGAAAAACTGTTCTGTCTTCCTTCAAAATTAAAAATAAAATATCTATTTAGGGAATAATAATAAATCTTCAAAAATTTTACAGCGGACGTAGTGTTCGTAACGGAGGATAAGCCGCACGACATATTCAAGAGGGAGGGCTCGAATCTGAGGATGACGGTCAACGTTTTTCTGAGCGAGGCTCTCACTGGGACCATTGTCACGGTGCGCACCGTCGATGACCGGATTCTTCGCGTTCCGATAACGTCAGTCATCTCGTAAGTGTTGTATGCAATATTCATGTGCCCTCGAACCCCTGACATTTATCCTCGAATTTCAAATGCTCGAGTAAAAGCAACTCTTGTCTGCCTGATTGTCGCTTTGAAATTCTCTCCCGAAAATAGTATCAGCTTACAAAAAAAAAAAAAAAATGAAAAGTAAAAAAAGGCGATGAATGTAAGATTTTATACCTTAATTGTTAATAATGAGTAATGAGAGAGCAAAATTACATTTCATATTTTCGAGCAAGTAATGAAAAAAAAATATTAAGATTGACATAGAATTATTTATCTTTGAAGAATCAAAAAATTTATCATACTCTGATTTCCACGTTAGATTCCTCTCGGAAAACTTCACTTCAAAGCGAACATTCGTAGCGCGATTCTTCGCGTTAAATAATTTTCTTTTAATATTTACTGGTACTAAAAATTCTGTAAAAATGTTCTGCAGGCCCGAGTATGAAAAAGTGATACCCGGCGAGGGTCTGCCGAAGTTGGAGGATCCTGACAGTCGTGGAGACTTGATTATTGACTTCAAGGTCGAGTTTCCGTCGTACATGTCGGCGGCGAGCAAGGATCACGTGCTCAGGGCCTTCGACACGGTGTACGAGGATGGCGAAGACTGCCAGAACTGCGAGCCAACCCGCCGCATGGTCTTCGACGGCAAAATCTACATGCGCGCTGATAAACTCTCGCAGATCTGCCAGCCCTGAGCACCGGGACTGCTGTGTTTACATTTTTTGTTTGTTTTTTTACAGTGGGTTAATAAATTTTATTTTTTTAAATGTGTTTTAGTATTTTAGTCCCATTCCCCCTTTATTTTTACTATGATTACTGAATTACGTCATATGTGATCGATTGATTTTTTTACGCTTTGAGTATTTTTATGTTTATAAAAATTATAATAATATTATTTATTTAAAAAGAATAAATAAACAAAGACAATTTACAAGAAACATAAAAGTGTAGGTTCATATTAGCTTAAATTTTCATCCAGTTAGGCTTATATGAAGTCTAACATTTGGTTCTAATCGATTTTAGCATATAAGTAGTAACAGCCGGGTGTGATAAGACAAATACATCTATTACTATTCTTGAATGTATAGTATAATAACGGTTCCTATAAATGCATTATAAAATATAAAAAAAGTAGTTTTATATTAGGGAAGTGCAAGATTTTTTTATTCCTATCGATTTAAGTAGTGACGGCCGAACGTGGTCAGACACGTGCGTTTATTAATATATTGAATGTGTATTAGAAAATTTTGATAAATACATTTTGAAATAAACAAAAGCACATAGTTTTATGTTGATATAAAGCTCCGGCAGATTGAATTAACGTTCGGCAATATTTTTATTCCCGTAGATTTAAGTGGATAAGTAGTAACAGCCAGACGTGGTAAGACGAACGCGCCTTTTAGTATAACTGAAGATTTACACTAAAAATTCTCTACAAATACATTATAAAATAAAGAATTGTACAGTTTTACATTACTATAAATCTCCGACGCGTATATTCTCGTAAGTAGTAACAGACGCGCGTGGTAAGACATAGTACAAGTATCACTGAATACGTAATGCAATATTTCAATAAATTCATAAAAAAAATCACAACACACATTAAAACGTTTTATTTAAAAAAATATATAAAAGAGAAGAAGACATCAATAAATATTCAATATTTATTTAAACAAATGTAAAGAAATATGCATTCAAAGCGTTTCTTATCCAATTTTAAACAGCACAGTTAAATTAAATGAAGAAAGAGCCGATTACGAAATCCACTGGAGCGCGTAACGCTTCGAAATCCCACTTAAAATTGAATTATCCAAGAACCTCGCGGCAGCTCGATAATACACCCGGTCGCAGCGCAATACGTATCCATGAAGCTCAAGCCAAAGCGATCGATAAGTAAGCTGCCTGCCCACCTCGTGGCAGATGTCGCCATCTCCCAACAGCCACTTCCTCGTACCCCGCTGCAGACTGCAGCCAGCCAACCATCGCACACACACATGCACACATACACACGTGCACACATACTCACTTGCACATATACACGTGCACACATACTCACTTGCACATATACACGCGCGCGCATACGCGCAAACATACACAGGCGCACGCACATACATACATACACAGGCGCACATATACGCACACACACCCTCACGCATACACATACACACGCACGCATACAAGCAAAGTATATATAAAGTATTAAAGTCAGAAGCACACGCTCTGGATGTATACGTAAAGTCATACATACGCACGCAAATATACACACATATACACATACGTACGAATACAGTAACACACACACATAGGCACGTAGAATCTCCAAAAGAGAAAGAGCGAGGCTGCCGCGGTGAAGGCGACCTGGCCGCGTCATCAGCGCTCCCGTACAAGTGCACTGGCGCTCCCCTTCCCTCTCTCTCTCTCTCTCTCTTTCTCTCCTGTACGCTCGCTCGGCCATCAGTAGTAACGGCCGCGGCACGACGGCCGCCTCGCGTAAGTGTCGCGGGCCGCGCGCGCGCGCGCGTGTGTGCGGGCGCTCCGAAAAACCACATGCTCGGCGGCGGGGGGAGGGGGCGGCCGATCATATGACTCGGGCCGCACGTGACTTTATTTACAGTTGGGCGAGCGCGAGCGAGCGAGCGGCGCGCAGAGAGCGGCGCGGTGCCCGCCTGAGATGCCGAGCGAGGAGCGCCGCGGCTGGAGCCGAGGATGTCGCTGATCGCCAAGCTCTGGGCCGCCGGGAGGCAGCAGCAGCCAGCAGCCGTCGCCGGGGAGCGCCGCCAGGACCGGCCATCGCGGGTGAGTGCCAGGATGTCTCGTGTGCGTACGCGTGCGCGGCTAATTGCGCGAGTCCGCGAGCTGTGCGGGTACGTGGGTGTACATGCAAGTGCGTGCGGACGCGGTTTTGAGGCGAGCGGTGCGGAGGTGGGGACTCCCTTTCGTCTTGTTTTTTTTTTTTTTTGCGCACGGCTGGGAGTTTAGCTGAGCTGTTGGTGTGAAATTGGGAGATGCGTGTGTGTGTGTGTGTTACGCTGTGGGCGAGAGACCGAGGGGGGTTGGTTGGGAGGTGGAGAGTGCGGGGGTTTTCCTGGATGCGCGATCGACGGTAGGTTGTGTGGGTTGCGCTGATTGTGAATGCAGTGCTTTTATCGCGTGACGGTATGGTACGTGTATGTGTATAGTGTACACAGGGGGGATTGATTGCTGTTACGCGGGTAGCGGACGTCCGTCTTCGGAGATTCAAAAATAGTTCGCGGAGCAATGTGGTGTGGTAGGATTCCTTTTTTTTATATAGTCGAGCGCCACGGGTTGGGCAACCGGCGACTGAAAATATTTGCATTGGGTCCGGATGAATCTTCTTCTTTTTTATGACACCTGAGTTCCGTTTGTTTTTGTTTTTTTTTTAAAGCTTGTTATTATACTTTTTCTGAATACAGTCTTTAACTTAAATCGATGCGGATTTTATTAATTATACAACTTTTTTTGTTTGGTTTTCGCGATGCTATTGATTTTTTTCTTATCATACTTTTTATATAGTCTTCTTTATTATAACATTATTTCACGTCGCTTTATTTTATATCTACTTAAAATCTGCACACACTTTTACTTTACTTAAATATAACATTTTCTTATTTATAATAATATCTTGCAAAATGAGCGTCGTAAATCAATAATTAATCTCAAACGCCAAGTTACCCAATCGAAGTATATTTCTTCAAAAATTCTCTTCATAAACTCATTAGCAACTTTCTATTATTAAACGTTTAAAATGGATATAGATGCAGCAACGGCCGTCAATTTAAAAAAAAAAAAAAAGAAGAGGAAAAAATAATAAAAATTAAAATAAAATACGCGTTATCCACGTCATTTTCCGACGAGCGAACCAAGTGTCATCCGACCCACGCACCCGAGAATCGCAACAGTGTCAAAACAAACGGGCAGCCGCGACTTTCGCAGGTGATCGCGCGCGGCACTCTTTCTCCTCGGCTCACGTGCGCCGCTCGCTATTGTGAAAGCGGAGCCGCTCGACCCAACGGTTCGCCGGACCCAGGAGAAATCGACGTCGCTGATTGGCCCGGCGTCTCGGATGCGCTTTCGCGACTCTTGGCTCCTCGCCCGCGACTGAATGAAACTCGCCCAGGACCCGCCACTCGCCATCCCATTCATTAATTCTACCCTCGTCGGATTAATCGACTTCCGCACTTATCACCGGCTTCGGGATCCCCGCAAAAAGGAGTTTTATCGAGCGCGTCATTGCATTTAAGTATCGACATGTGCTTGATATAATATGATCTTTTAAGAAGCATTAAGAGATTATTTAAAAAATAGAACAGTTTTTTTACAGAGTAAATCCAAAATAGTAGGTCGAATACATTAGCGTAACTCTAGTATATAAAAAAATTCGGTATAAGACTGTAGTAATATTATTAGTATTATTAAATTAATAATAAAATTAAAAATACATTTATTTATTAAAGCAAACGTAAATTAAAAATTGAATCGATTATACATCGACAATAATAACTTTTTTTCTAAATAATATTTTTATTTTCTTTATATATTCGTCAAATATACAAAACACAACTGTTTTTGCGTACAAATCCTTATGCTGACTGATAATTAATTATGGAGTTATTTAATTTAATATCAAAAAGTGTTACACGCAGCTATCCATTAACAACAAAATTTAACGATCACGGTAACGCACCGACTCTACACTGTCCCCATCAGGTATAGCTGTACAATTAGGACGACGAAAGTGCGCGCAACACGCGATATCCACTTAATTAATTTTTTACGGTCAAAAAATCCCGCAACTGCAAAATTAAAAAAAAAAACTGACGTACAAAGTACTCACGAAGATTTTCGGCCCGCTGGCAGTCGCGTGCGTGTCTGCCTCGCCGCTAATGAATTTCCGCCGTTCGCTCGAGGGAATCGCGCGATTACGCCGCGCTGATACAGCGCCTCGTTGGACAAACAGCGCTGAAAAAAAAATCAATGAAACGCGCCGTCGCGTCGTTAACAAGATAATCCATTCGCACGTTCGATCTTCGTTTTATAATATACTCTAAGGCTTCAATCGAGATTTTTTTTTCAAAATTAACAAATAAAAAAAAAGACGAAATAATATAAAACGGTTTTATTAACGGCAGGATATCAAGATCCCTATATTTAACTATATACATGAATTTTCTCCATATATAGTTAAATAAAATCTGATGAAGGAGACAACAGAGTCACCAAAATGTCCTTATACGAACCTATATAGTAAAATAACTCATTTATTTTTCATTATTTTGATACAAAACTCTAGAAATGTTTTTTAAAAAGTGTTTTTTAATGAAAAAAAAAATTATCCGTTTATCACGGCGAAGAGTTGTTTTCACGACGCCGATTATCAGGACAGTTGCAAGAGGATTAACGCAAAGCTGATCGCTGGCGATCACTTCGCCTTGTCCAACCTGTCGGTCTTTGTGACATTCTCTTTATTTATTCGCTGTACTACGGCGCAATGCTTATCGAACTCTCAAAATTCAAGCTCTGAATTCCTTATCGCAACTTTGCGAGCACAAAAACGGCAAAATGAATGAACGCTTGACGCTGCATGTTTGCAGGAGTTCGCTGGAAACGGAACGAGTGAGGATCCTCCTGGTGCGGGAGTGCGAGTCCCGAGGCCGGACGTTGCTCTTCGATTCGGTCGCCGTGGAGAGGAACAGGCAAAAATGCGCCGAGAAGAGCATCGACAATAATAATTGCAGCCCGACCGCCTGCCGGAATGCCATGGCGAACGGACGACCCAAAAACGCCAATGTCTCCTGTGAGGTAATGACGTTTTTTTTCGATTCGGGATGCTGTTACACTTGCGCAAGCGGAATTATTTTTTTTTATCTCTCTGATGATGAACAAAGGATTTGATTAAAAAAGTGTTTCTTTTTTTAAACGATCGTTTGTTGTAAGATCGTTGATATCGATCTTTGCTTTTGTCCAAAAGAAAAGGAGTTGTAAAGAAAAAGTAACGTCGTAGGTTTTAATCGCGGGGAATTCGGTAAGTTGTGAAATAGTTTAATCTAATAGTTTTTTTTTTGCAGCACGACAAGCTACTGAATGACGACATAAGCCTACTCAGCGAGATGATCTTTGGTTCCGTGGCAATGACATACTCAGGGTCATCCTTCAAGGTATGTTGCTGAGAGAGGCGATAATAATTAGATGCTTTACAAATTCTAATGTAAGAATTTCGGTCGTTTCAGATTCACGCATTGAACTCACCTAAGAGCTTGATGTGCACCAAAGTTTTTCCATACTCGGAACACAGCGTCTGCAAACAAAGGTAATAGACGAGCTCAGTTTAAAATGTCGAGAGCTTCCCTACGGGAATCCATTGTTCTGGGTGCCTTTTTAAAAAGGTTGCCACGCTTACGCCACCATTATAATGAGGTTTCCGTTTTTTAACGCAGCAGTCAGCGACATTCCAGCGAAACGCTTGGCGCTTCATCTACCCATGATTCCCATTCCAGCAATTCGAGTATACGTAGTCAACGTACGTACACACTTTATGCATTATTTTACGTTCCTCAAAAGTTTTAGCGTTTCAGTTTGATGGATTGTTTTTTTTTTTTTCATTTTTATATTGTTTAGTTAAAGAATGAAAAAATAATAATTGATGGATGCAATTTCACTTTGAAGAATCTGCTGTTTATTTTTATAACGTTTTGATGGTACTCTGCATTATTTTACGTTCCTCAAAAGTTTTAGCGTTTCAGTTTGATTGATTGTTTTTTTCATTTTTATATTGTTTATTTAAAGAATGAAAAAATAATAATTGATGGATGCACTTTTACTTTGAAGAATCTGCTGTATATTTTTATAACGTTTTGATGGTACTCTGCATTATTTTACGTTCCTCAAGTTTCCGAATGTCAATTTGATTGATTTTTTTTTCATTTTTGTATGATTTATTTCAAGTATGAAAAAATAATAATTGATGGATGTACTTTTTACTTCGAAGCATCTGTTGTTTATTGTTGCAACGCATTATTTGTATTTTGAAACGTGCTTTTAAGGAAAATATTTTTTAACAGATTCTCGGATGAGTTCGACAAATGTTTCCGGTAACAGCTTGTGTCCAAATTTACGGAAAAATTCAACGTGCTCTAGTACAGGCAGCGGCTGGGACCTTGACATTCCTTATTTAGGCAGTGAGTATTTCGAATTCTTATCGATCGACCCTTCTTTAGACTTTACTTTCAGATCCAATGAAAAAGTTCATGGTGATAAATTCATGGTGATCTTGTAAATCAACTTTTTACACTTTCGAAGCTTTCTGTCGAAGTAAGCATTCATTTATTACGTCCTCAAGAAAACTAAATTTCACGCAAATCATTCAATTTCTACGATAAACTAAACTTTGCAAAACAATTTAGTTTATCAACAAAAATTTTTTGTAAGACACAACTCATTACGTTCCTTTACCGCATTCTTAATTGCAATGTTATATCACCAGGAAAAATTAATAATGGATTATTCCTAAATTAACAAAAAAATATATTCGAAGGTAATCGATCTCCTAGATTAAAAAAAATAACACATACAGGCATAATGATAAGCTCGTTCTTTTTTATTTCAGGTTCCCACTCTTTGGATGGCTCATCGACGGGGGGCAGCCTGTCGAGCCTGCGCCGACGGTGGCAGCGAGCCGTGAGGACGTCACTAAGCCGCTCGGAGTCGGAGGAAGCCTTCGGCCAGGTTGGCGAGGGTTCGACCGACTCGGCGGAATTGCCCTGCATCCCCAAACACAAGACCCGACTTGGTCTTGCGATGCTGCTCCAACTACCAGCCGGTCAAGAGCCGTGAGTTTCGTCACCCCCTTAAATCGGCGAGACTGGCCATATCACTGAGAAAATACACTGGCCATACACTGAATGGGAAAGTGATCGCAGACTAAAAAGAAAATTATGAATCTACAGTGTAAAAATTTGTCGTGAATATAAACGGGAAACTTAAAATTATAATTCACTGCATTTTTGGCAGATTTTACTATATATAGTAGTAATTTTTTTCATACACGGGAAAGTAGTTTATTAACTATTCTATTCGATGCTATTAATTTTAAGTAAATATTTACTCCAATGCTTGAATGATTAATCTATTTATTTCTAAATAAATTTAGATAGTTTCGAAAAAAATAATTAGACTATTTAAAGAAACATTTAACAAGTATTGTTGAAGTATAAATATTTACTGGGAATTACTAAATTTTTCTTTTAGTGTAGTGTCAGTCTTGGTCACTTTTCCAAACATTATAGTAAATTTTACTATATCATTTCTCGCCTTGAGTACGCTCTCCTGGCTTTATCGCATCTCTAGCGCGATAAAACGAGAAAATTCGGTGATAAAGCACGAGATCTCGCGCGAGCGTACGTGATTCAGCGCTGACTCGCGTCCTCGTGAGAGTGAGTGACGTGATTCTAAAGAGTCATGGCGAACGAGGAAGGGTGGGGAGAGTAATATTCTCCATATAGAAAGGTTGTTTTGTATCGGTGTCTTTTTTTACCGCCAGGTTGAACGATCGAGCTATTTTTATAAAGGCTTAAATGTAAGTTGATTGCAAGAGATTGAGACAGGCATACATTTTTTTAAAGTTAATTTTGAAAACGATTTTTTTAAATTTCGAGATTTTAAATAATGCATTGTATTGTTTAAGAAACAATTTATTTTCATCTATTTTATATTTATTTATTATATATAAATATATTGTACGATGAAAGACGAAAGAGTAATGCAATCGTCTGAACTAAGCATTGTTTTATTAAGAAATAAAGTCTCACAACTTATTCTATATAAGATTAGTTTCATTACTTTTTCTGATAAAAAAAATTGCAATCTTCAATTGCACCTGCACAGAAGTTATCATTTATCCGCTAAATTCTGAGCAACCAATCAAAGTACAAAAAAAATTTAATTTCTATAAATTATAAAATTCTGAGCATCGAATCGAAGTACAAAAAAAATTAATTTCTATAAATTGCACATTCATTCTATAAAATATATATTCTATAATTACACATTCATTCTATAAAACACAAATTGTATAAATTACACATTTATTCTATAAAACACAAATTGTATAAATTACACATTCATTCTATAAAATACATAATTTTTACATACCACCATAAGATCATTCCGAGGTCAATTATAATTGTAATTTAATTTTTTATTTATTTCAGCGAAGTGAGCACCCGACTGATGGAACACGCGGCGGTGTTGGAGTCCGTCCTGGACCGTCTGCGGTATTCCTGCGCGGAGTCGCCTGGCGTCGAGCGTAGCCTGGTAGCGCGACTTTACCGGGCCTCGAGCAGCGGCGGTTTGCGTCTGCTGGAGTTTCTCATGACTCCCGAGCTGAACCGACCCGCGCCTCTTCTCTGGCACGACTTGTTGCTCGGCTCGCGACCCGCGGATTCCGTCAGTACCCTAAAGCACAGCCTCAACCAGATGTGCCAGCTGCTCGAGGCACTGGACACTAAATCCACGAATTTGTGAGTAAAAGTAAAAGTTTTGTTTTTTTTTTGTACGTGGCAATTATTTAATATTAAATAAATTTAATGTTCAAAAGAAAGTTGAGTCGAAGAAACGTTAATGCTATACTGCGTGACAGAGTAATTTCCATTAGTCGTTAGTTGGTTGTAAAATGTATTCGACAATGCGATGTATTGGATCTCCTTTTGATAAGTTTATGGCTTTTACAGCTTCATGAGTACCATCGTTACGGCTGTACTCACTCATCACTTAGGCTGGGTTCATACGGCACCTCCTCTTCGAAACAGACACATGGTAACTGCAAAAAATATTTAACCCGACGCGTAAATGCTTTATTGCATCTTAAAATGCGTCTGGCGAGTAATCGCTCGTCTATGCAAAATAAAGCTATCAATGAAGCATAGTATGAAGGTTTAATTGTGTATACATTAAAATTTTAACGATGTACGTCATTCTATTGCAATAAATTATTCCTTGTCAGTTTATACTAGAATTTTCTGATATATTGATTGGATTTCTATTTGATATAACAACGTGCTTAAGGAACTGTTTATGTATTTATTAATGATTCAACGGACTAAAGAGCCTTTAAGTACAAATTAGAAATAATAACACACTTAAAGTTACTTAAAATATTTAATGTAAGCTGAACTAAAAAAATTCAAGTGAAAGATCGTAAAGAGGTTTTAAACTGAGTAAAAGAGTCGATAGTTGTTAAATTATTAGGTAAACTGTTTGAAGACAAAAATAATTCGATAATCCTAGTAGTAAATTTCGTAGGTAAATTCCTAACATTTCTTATTTGTTTAAAACAAAAAAAAATAATAAATCGTTCTTTGAATGGGCTTGCAATTTAATAGAAGCGAACACCTCGGCTTCTTCGGTGATTTAAATACATTTTCCCAACGCGAACGTGCAACTTTCAAAGTGAAAGTAGAGCCGCGGAGTAAAGAAATTCGCTTAAAATCTACACAAACAAAAACAAAAAATAAATAAATCTAAATTTCCAGATGGAGATACTGCACAGACAGTACCCGTGCAATCCACTCTGGATGCAGCTGAACGAACTGTACGGAACGCTGGGCACTCCATCGCGGGTCTCCCAGACGGTGATAGCGGGCGAGCCGGAGAAGGCTCACCTGATCGAGGCGATCCTCGTCTTCCTGTCGTACTTCCTGCGCAGCGGCCTGGCGGTAAGGCGTTACGAGAAACGCTGCTCGAAGCAGGAGGACGTGGAGGAGGCAGTGGCGACTCTGGAGCGTGCGCGGCGCAAGAATCCGTCGCTCTTCGAGCCGCAGCCTGAGCCCTGCTCGTCCAGCGGCGCCTCGGCGACCTGCAAGCGGCCCGCGAGGCCTGCGCCGACGAGGCGGCCGTCGAAATCCCACGACGAGGAGGCGGCCAAGCCTCAGCTGGAGCCGGCGAAGCCCGAAGTGCTCGCCTTCGCGGAGGAGGCGGCGGTCAAGCGGCTGAAGCGCAGCAGCACCCTCCACAAGGGCTTGAACGAGCAGGCGAACGACGAGGAGAAGGGCTGGCCGGAGGCTTCCAGCAAAGTCAAGATTATAGTGAGCGACGAGAGCGACGAGAGCGCAAAACTCCGTAAGGACGACGTGCTCCAGTTGCTGCCTGGTGGCTGCGACAAGCCCAGGGTCGAGCAGGTGGACAACACTCTGCGCAGGCAGAAGCTCGCTGGACTCGAGGGATTGGAATCTAATTCAAAGAGTTTGTAAGAAAATGTTTTTTTTTTTTTTTGTTTGAAAGATATTTTTAGCTGCTGTTAAGTTACTTAGAAAAAAAATAATAGTCAAGTTTTATAATAACACGTTAAATAAGATCGTTTTTAGATACGAGTAGGTAAAAATTAATTCTTGTGAGTGGAAGTCAAGTATTATAATAACACGTTAAATAAAATTATTTTTAGATACAAGTACGTAAAAATTAATTCTTGTGAGTGGAAGTCAAATTTTATAATAACACTTTAAATAAGATTATTTTTAGATATACAAGTACGTAAAAATTAATTCTCGGAAGCGGAAATCAAGTTTTATAATAACACGTTAAATAAAATTATTTATAGATGCAAGTACGTAAAAATTAATTCTTGTGAGTGGAAGTCAAGTTTTATAACACATTAAATAAGATTACTTTTAGACTCAAGTACGTAAAAATAAATTTACACACATGTAGCGAATAATATTTTTTGACACAGTGTCTGATGAAAAACATTAAATTGGTATATAAACTGAATTTCATGCACACTGTATTGAAAAAATGTTGTTTATGCATAATTCAACTTAGAAAAATAGAGAATAAATGTAGTGTAAGTTTACTAGGAACAGAGCAGCAACAGAAAATGTTTGTTGTACGTGATTTTTAATTAGGAAAAGAAATATACAAATAATTATAAGTCACTATTTCTATAATAGTATATTTATAGTTCCTTTATTCACAATTTGGTTTAAAAAAAAAAGAAAGAAAAAAATTTAGTGCGCAGATTTAAAAAGACACTAAACAAAAACCGCTTAAATCCCTTTTAATCTGAACCACTCACTTTATTCCCAAGCGGATTCAAAATTAATTCTCTTTAATTATTTCATAAGATCACTAAGAGATTAAGAGGTCGTTAAGATCTCTTTAATTATGTCAATTGAAGATGAATTAACCAAATCTACTTTTGCCCGTAGCGAACGTCCGTCCTGGTTGTTTCCGTCAATGCTGTACGAGGAAGCAGCGACTCAAAGCAAGACGCAAGTGTATTTCACGTTGGGCGACGAGGAGAAGCCGAGCATGACGATACGCGAACGACTGCAGTCCGGCTGCAAGTGTCAGTGCGCTTACACATTTACGCGGATGCCCAGTACCTCGGCGGAGCTTCCGGAGGGTGTGCTGCGTAAAATTCTGCAGCGCAACTTTCCAGAGTCCTCGAAAAACATGCCCACGGTGAACGGCGAGAGCGTCTGCTTGAAATGTCGGCAGGGCTACGGTGCCGCGTCGCAGGGCAAACTTTTGCTCGAGACGCCGACCAACGCTACCGAGGTGCTCCGAGGCTGCGCTACCTCGACTGCTTCTTCGAGCTCCACCGCGACCGTCGCCAGGGCTGATAGTTTAGAGTCCCTCATGGAGGCGAGCTGCGTCGTGGAATTACCTATGCCCAGGTGGAATTTCCTTATTTTGTTTTTATTGCAATTGTGAAATAGCGATTGGTACACTGAGAGAAATGTAGACTGAAGAAAAATTTGTTAACTTTAAGGAAATGATTTACTTCAATATAGTACTTATTAAATTTTTTTTAATCAAGTAATGATTTCATTAAACTAAATGAATTTATTTATTTGTAATAAATAAATAATATAGTACTTATTAATATTTCTTTGAATTTATTTATTTGTAAATAAATTTAGTAGTTTCGAAAAAGTAATTTTTTGACTCAATAAAATATTTAATGAGTACTATTGAAATAAATGTTTGCTTAAAATTAACAATTTTTTTTCAGTGTATATATAGACCAAATTGCGATAATGTTATTTCTACGCGGTGATAAAATTTTGTGCTTAAATTTACTGTGTAGTATTTGCCCAAGCAAATGTAAACTCGTAGGATCAAAAAAGTTACTGTAGCACTGATTTGATAAATTTAAATTAAACTCAACTACATTTATATTTAATTATTTATTTAATATTAATTCAACTGAGTGAAGAGTCCTTAATCTATTTAAGCTATTCTAAATTATAAATTAATATCTACAAGTCCAATAGAACCAATGGACTCTAAATCTGAAAATATAAAATTCACTAGGTAAATGTGGATACTGACAAATTTTATGTGAAAAATCGTTCACACGTTTAGCATGTGATCGGCTTTTCACGTATATCAAATGACACTATTCACATTTTTCAAGTAAATATCAGATTTGCAGATTTACACGCTTATTTACATAGTAAAATTTTCTAGTAATTTCTCTGATGCAGGAGAAGAAAGTAGTTAATACGAATTTTAATCTAATTCGTTGAATTTTAGATCCAATAATGGTCCAAACAGGAGAAAATCTTCGACGGAGAGTGCGGGTTTCACGGGCAGCCTTGTAAACACAAAACCGACAGAACTAACGGAGACGAACTCTGGCTACGCGTGGGGCATGGTCATGCAAGGTTTGACGAAAACGAAGAAGAAAGATCGGCGAAAGACTGCATCGACGCCGTCCTCGCCCAGCGGGTCTCCCTCGAAGCTGCCCAACGGTACGAATCAAAAGACTTCCACCCACCAAGAGGAATGGTGGAAGCCCATCCGTGATGGTCTCAGTCTCGAGGCCAAATTCCCCCTCGTCGACCAGTCCATTTCCGAAGCCCTTTGCATCGTCGGCGATATCGACACCTGGCAGGTCGGCGTCCTTTCCAATACCGCCGCTGGAACCGCGCCCACGCCCATCGGCATGTCCAGGCTCGTGGCCAATATGCTCGAGGCTTTCGCCTTCGTCTGGAAACAGTTCCATTCGCCCGAGCAGGTGAGATACGAACTTTACGATTTAAAAAAAAAATTTCCCTCCGCTATCGAGAGAAATCGAGGTGAATAATGTGCCTTCATTCGGTATATTGCAGTGCATCACGCTGCTCGAGAATCGGCTGACGGAGATGTGGCTGCGCAGCGAGACCCTCGCGGAGTTTCTGTTGGCAGCCGACTTGGACGACGCAAATATCGGCAATCTGACGAACTTCCTCGACGTGGACGCGGCGGATTTGCCCCTGCTTTTGGCCATCGCCACGACCCACACGCCTCAAATAGCCCACAGATTCGGCCTCACGATTGCCTAATCAGGCAGCCTACCGGGATCGTCTAACTGCTCCTTTTGTTTCGCTTCTGACAAGAGAAATAATGCTGTGGATCTACGGGATTTTTTTTTTAATAAATGTTTAATTTTGGTATCGATCGGGTTGATAAACGATTACCTGCGTTTTTTCATGTATCTTTCACGGAAGTTCCGCCTTTTAATTTAAACGATATTTTCTACGTAAAGAAAGATGATCGTGTATTTTGAAGGGAATATTTATTTTAAAAAATTGTGACTTCGTTGCTGCCTTATCGAGGTATAACTTTTACAAGTGAGAATCTTCGTTCTATGCCGTATACTTTGCGACTAATACTTTTTTTTTTAAAGCGCATTCTTACTTCACTTTTTTTTTATTACACGCGATAATGTGTACAAGAAGATGTAATATTTGCCTAAGTTGTATAGAGCCTTTTTGCGATGCAACAGTTACGTCTTAAATAAGCAACATACGTTTATTTTTGTATAAATAAAAGTTATATTTAACTTATGAATGCTACTTTCACGAGACTCTAACTTTAAATTGAAGCGTGCAATTGCCTACGTATGACACAAGTTGTAGAGGAAGGAAACATTGAATTTTATTAGTCTTATGTTTCTGTATTTATTAATAGCTCGGCCGGATGCGAAAAAAAATAAGCGAGTATAATGCGCGTGTACAAAGTGTCCGAGTTGCCTTACTGTGCTTATTGAGAATCAAACGTATATAAACCGAAAGGTCTCGAACTATTGATTTTTCATTTTTTTTTTTTTAAACTGACTGCCAATTGCGCTCGTCGAACTTTACGTTCAGTTCTTCTACACGCAGATCTTCGAGCTGTTCTTTTCTTTTTTTTATTTTAATTAATTAAATTAAATGTACTGAAACATATGGGTTTACTTTTTTTTAAATATTCTTAAGTTATACAATACATAAGAATTGATGTAAATTTTTTTTCAATTCAATATGTTTAAAATGGTGAATACTAATTTTTGTTTTGTAAAAGAAATTCTCTTTTTAAATGACCTGTTTAATGAATGCTTTTATCAACGATGCGAATTAAATGTTGAACTGTTGATGGGCTTGAAATTTATTGATGTTATGGTCCAGAAATTATGTTTGTGATTATCGTAATCGTTAAAGCGATCAACTTTTATGAGAATTTGCCCATTGCATGTGAATGTGATAAACGATTATTATCTATATAAGAAGCTAGCAATGAATTTTGTCTTTTCCTGATTTCGTTAAAAAATGTATTTTTTCGTTTTTTTAATAAGTGTGATAATGGAATAAAGATGGAAGATAATATTTTTTTTTAAACTGTATCAACTGTAATTTCTTTTATGCATATCCAGAATCTTATAATTATTTTACGTATTTGAAACGTAAATTCTTTGAGTCTTGATTTATTATTATAGTTTAATATGGACAATTAATAGTTCAACTGTTTTATTTTTCAATGTAATATAAACTAACCCTTTAGGCCTCAGTCATATCTGAAAATTCGAGCGAACGTGGGTCGTCTCAAAATTTTTATTTGTGTATTTCACGTTAATTTTTCTTTGGAATCACTCAAAATTCTCTGACGTATTATGGATATTTGCGATGTTCCACCGTAAGTTCATTAACACCCTAAAAGATATAAAAACTTATTGTTAACACTAAAATATAAAAAAAAAATATGTTTACCATCGCAGCCGTCCACGCGAGAAGATACCATCGATTTTTGAAATTAAACATAACATTCGCGTAAGACCAGTTCTGAAATAAAAAATCTCCAGTAAGTTTCGCTCGACTCTTTAAAAAAAAAAATTATTTTTCGTCACGCTACAGTTGGGTCACGATGAATGCTGCGATTGCTTCTGTTGCAGGCCCGCACAGTGCACCACTTTCGTGAGTCCTATCCTAAAAAAATATATAAAAAATCTCAAAATTTTTAATACGTCCGATTTCATTCAATAGAAATATGTCCAACCGGAGATCCCGAAGTCGTTCAAACCACTGGCTGTAAGTCATATTCCTGAGATCTAAATCTGGATTTCAATATTTTTTTTTTTAAACTTGCCTTGCTAAATATCCTCCGTTATTAAAATTCCATTCACTTCCATTTCATTCATAGTGTTACCACAAATCGGAAGCGCCGCTGGAGGATAACACTACCTACAGACTGTCATTCTGGCCAACTTGCGACCAAACTCGAAGAGAAAAAATCGTGCCGCCGAGTTGCCTGGACGTAGGCGATGGGCCCATAGAAGATCAAACTACGCAAAAGGTAGAATTGGAAGATTCGCTTTAACAAAAACGGCGGTCTTACTTTTTTTTTTGTTTTTTATTCATAATAACGTGAGTCACTAATGATTTCGATTGCAGCTGAGTTACATGGGCAATTGGTGCGTGAAGCCTCAGGAGATAATTTTGCCGTGCAAAAGGGATTTATTCGGGCACGGCCCTATGCAGGATTGTACGACTCAAAAGCATGACTTCGTCTGGAAGTACAGATCGAAAAACGATCCCATCATATACCCTGGTCATCTCTGCTTGCCTAGAGGACACGTCGCAGGTTAGAAATCAACAGATTGTTTATAAACTTTTTGTTTTATAAATTAATGGAGTGAAAATGATTATTTATTGAAAGCCTAATTTGTAGGCATTTTATTAAGTAATTATCACTCTTACGAAGTTATTACATAAATTTGTATAAGTCGGTAAAAATAGTGTAATTAAAATAAACACATAAATATTAATGCATAGGTGATAATTTAAACGTAATTAATTGGAAAGTCAATAAAAAGAAATACTATTCCTGCTTAAGATTCTTGAAATAAGAACTTGTTTTTGATTACGCGAATGATATTTATTAAGTAGACTAACATTTCTAAAATCAACAAAAATAAATCACCGATAAAAAGTTGCCTTACGTAAATTCTGATCAATGCATACCTTTTGACTATGAATCCTCCAAGTAGCATAACATTATAAAAGCTAAAGAAAATCGAAAGTATTGTAGACAGATTTACGTTCTGTTTGAGGAAAACATTTTTTTTTCGTAATAATAGAGACCTCAGTCAACGATGAATCATCAAATAAGAGAAATGTATATGTTTTCAGATGACACAACGTACAAGCTGAGCTACTACGAGTCGACCTGCCACGATCCAGTGAAATCCTTCAAGCCTATCGAGGTTTACTCAAAAAGCGATGAGCCGGTGGAGGACAGCACGACTTACAGACTTAGTTTCTGGCCCAACCAAACGCCCGAGAAGGTAAGAATCCCAATCCCCCGTATTCGTGATGTAACGGCCTCATGCATACACTGTCCTAAAAATCGGTACGAAAAGAAATAGAAAAAAATAAAAAAAATGTCGAAAAATTCCAGGAAAAGTTCACCTTGCTATAAATTCGTACGAAAATAAATAAAATAAATAAATAAATTCCAGGTGTAGTTCGCCCCGCTAAAAATCGGTACGAAAATAAAAAGAATGTCAAAAAGTCAAGAAAATAAAATAAATGTCAAATAATCCAGAAGTAGTTTACTCCGCTAAAATCGACACGAGAATAAATCAAGAAATTAATAAAGAAAAACAAATGTGGAAAATTCCAGGAGAAGTTTACCCCATTACAAATTGGCACACAAATACATAAAGAAAATAAAAGACATGTCAAACATTTTCAGGATATGTTTAACCCGCTAAAAATCGATACGAAAATAAATAAAATAAATAAATAAATTCCAGCAGTAGTTCACCCCGCTAAAAATCGGCACGAGGATAAATCGAGAAAATAATAAAGAAAAAATGTGGAAAAATTCCAGGAGAAGTTTACCCCCTTACACAAATAAATAAAACAAAGTAAAAAAAAACGTCAAAAAATTTCAGGATATATTTGACCCGCTAAAAATCGGTACGAAAATAAAATAAATGGCAAAAAATTCCAGAAGAAATTCACTCCGCTAAAAATCGGCACGATAGAAATCGAGAATAAATAAAAAATGTGAAAAAATTGCAGGAGAAGTTCCCGTGGATGGAGAAGCTAAAGTACGTGGCGCCGACGACGCCGGTCGAGGACAACACGACGTACAAGTTAAGCTACTGGCCGCAGTGCTGCGAGCAGTCCCAACCGATCAGACACAAGAGCGCCGAGAACCTCCTGAACCGCAGCACCGCCTTCGAGGACAACACCACCTACAGGCTCAGCTACTTCGGCGGCGACGGCGACAGACCCGGCCTCATCGTGCCGCCCGGCCACTTCATCTTCCCCGAGTGCCCGACCTCCCACGACACCATCAACAAGGTAGACTCTTCTCTCTCTCTGTCTTCTTAATTTTTTTTGCCTCGGCTTTTCGCTCGTTTCCTTGGTCGGGAGAGCAGCGCGCCGGTACTTTTCACTTTTACCATATAATGAAAACTCGTGGAGATATATGAAAAGGTGAAAGTAATTTTGTAACGGTAGAAAATTTTCGATCGGGATTTACTTTCTTGTCGGGCGACATTAAACGAAGCGCCGCATAATTCAGATGCGCTGAGATCGCTCGTCGCAAAAAGAGAAAGAAAAAAAAAATGATCGTCGATGGGAGAGGAGTAAAGCTCGCGGTGAATAAAGTCGAGCGGGAGCCTATAGATCGTCGTGGAAACTCGGTACGATTTCGGTTGCGCAATCGGAATTATCGTCTTTGTAAATGAGAGGATCACGAGTTGCAATAATATTAATAGTTTACGATTTGACTTGTTCGCGCGAATGTAGTTTAAACGCGCTAAAGTTGGCGCTTCTTGATTTATCGTCATTTTTTTTATTACGAATAAAGTAATGGTGTAAAAGTTCGTTTAAACGTTGCCGTAATGTTTCGGTTTTATTTTTCTTTAGGCGGCGAATGGAGATATTTATTTGAAATTTTCCTAATAAGTACTTTACATAAATTATTTTGAACACTTTAAAGGTATGTGAGAAATGAGGATTTAATTTTTAAGTACAATTAGCCGGCAGCGAGAGTCTTTTGATGATTAAATCAGTGAAAAAATGATTAATGGTCTTCGATTCAGTTGAGTTACATGGGCAACTGGGATCCCAAACCGGATAAGCCGATCCTGCCGTGTAACAGGCAATTTTTGGGAAGAGGACCGATGCAGGACCTCACCACACAGAAGCACGATTACCGGTGGAAATGCCCCGAGCCCAACCCACCCATTCTACCTCAAAGCCACATGGAATTTTCCGAAGCACCTCTCGAAGGTAAGTTACTTCTAACTGCAGTGATATTTTCTTAAAGTGAATTTTACTTTTGGTTCACAAAGAAAAATGCTGCGGTCAAAATTACTTGTTATATAATTATAAAAAAAAAATTAAAATAGTACATTTTGAAATATTTCTTCTTTTGTCAAGATAATTTCAATCAGAGTTATCGACCTACTTTGAGAATACGTTTTTAAAAATAATTAAAATCTTTTTTGTATAATATTTACTGTCGTTTTTCTACGTTTATAATAACATAAATATAGGGTATAATTAAAAAATAAAGTACGCAATTTATTTTTTTTTTTAAGTTGAACGACTTTTTAAATGCTAGGAGATGACAACCGAAATCTCGATTACTCTGGTTCTCTCCATGTAAGGAGGTCAATTTTTTTTTTCAAAATAAAACTACTTTTTTTTCAATTACCAACCAATATCTATTCTAAATTCTACAAAATAAAAATAGGAATGATTCTCTAAATAGAACGCACGTATTCTCACATACACTGAAAAATATTTGTTAATTTTAAGGAAATAATTTACTTCAATAGTACTTCTTAAATATTTCTTTGAATCAAGTAATGATTTCATTAAAACTAAATGAATTTATTTGTTTTCTAAATAAATTTAGTAGTATTAAATAAATAATTTTTCCACTTAATTTTAATAAGTACTATTGAAATAAATGTTTCCTTAAGATTAACAAATTTTTCTCTCAGTGTACGTTGAAAAAATCAATCTAACTCATGGCAAACAGTTTCTGATTAAATCTTTATAAAACCTCAAAACAAAACAAAAAAAAAATAGAAACCCAACAAATTCAATCAATCAGTGAAAAGCACCACCCCTCTCCCCGTTAAAAAATCTTACAAAAAAAATGAAGGAAAATACAAAGCAAATTAGATCCAATCCAATGCCCAAGCAGATTGAAAAACTGAACAGGAAACGAGACGCCCAGGACAATGGGCAGGACGACGGAAGGAGCGCGAGCTTTTCCGAGCACGTAGACACGCGTATCCTCGTTCGCACGCGGCGTCGCTCACCTTCGCGGTTTTTTCGCGTGCCTCTGCGAACGGGGCTTCGTCCTCCCGCGGCGCGCCTCCAAGAGCGGAATTCCGTGTTGTAAGAGCCGCGGGCGCGTTGCGCAAGGAAGCCCCTTTGTCGCGGCGCCGCGAAGTCCGCGAGCCCCGAATCCCCCCGCCCCATTGTCTCCGCGTCGCCTTTGCGACAATCGAGCTTTTTGAGGAGGCAAGAAGGAAAATCCGATGTTTGTTTTAATAAAATGCGCGCACACCTGTGTTGAATGTGTCGCGGCCTTTTTTTACTTTTATATTGTTTATACGCGTCGGCTTATATTGTATTCTTTTTTTTTATTATTGGAGATGTCGTTGGAATTGCCGAAGGGAGAAGTGATAATTACGTAAGCAGAATAAGACAAAAGTGACTTGCAAATTGCTTTCTTCGTTAAGTATATTCAAGTAGAAAAATCTAAAGTATGGTGAATATGGTATAGTTGAATGATTTTCGACAAGACAACGAAATTAAACGATCGCTTTGGATCTCCTTTCCATCGATTTATCAAACAGCCCTAAAGAGAAGACTTGTCTCGACCAGGAGCTTGCGTAAATGAGGGCCTCGTAACAAAACAGGAATCATTAGGAAAGATATGCAATGAAATTTCATATTAAAATTCACTTTCAAAATAAAATTTTGATCGATTTACAAAAAAAAAAAAACTATTTGTTGTCGACTATTCACTACATTCCATTTTGCTTGCGAAGCTTTGAACTTTTAAGCTAAATTTTATAGTATTTGAAGAGGTCGATATCAAGTGCGTTTGCTTTATATGATTTTTGACTAAATTGACGAAAATTTGACTAAATTTTCGAATAAAAAAATGCACCTCTTAAAGATAATACTTTGGAAACAAGTGGAACTCAATTTAATTGATATATTCTTCTTTACAATAGATTGTACCACGCAGCGGCTATCCTACATGGCCAATAATCCAGAGTGTGTGGACCAGACCAAATCTTTCGCACCGATTCATAAATATTCACCGTCCGGCGAACCCATGGAAATGGACACGACGATGCAGCTGAGCTACCAACCCTTCTGCGAGATACCAAAGGTCGATAAACCATGGGCAAAACCACCACCTTATCAGAGGCCTACCACCCAAGTCGACGACAATACGACCTACGGTTTGAGGTGAGAATTTAAATTATAAATGGATTTAACGTTGTTACTTGATGATTTTGACTGATAATTCATGCTGATGAGGAAAATGTAAATTTCGTTTAATTATTCTATTAAAGTAATCTAAAATTTCATAAAAAAAAACTAAATAGATTTTTTTACTGTACACAAAGTGATCAACTGTTTTAATATTTTCTGAACCGCAGTGGTTAACAATGAAAAATTTTGTTCAATTTTTAATACATTTACAGTTATATGCTGCCTGGAACGGTAATACCTTGCGACCCATGTTCACCCTGTCCCGCCTGCTGACCCCGGCCTAACCGACCACCAGATTCTGTTAAATTTCAGAGTCGACATCCTTTTTTTCTATGAAAAATTATTGATAAGAAAATTGTGTTCGTGCAAAATGTATTTTGTCTTCGTCTTGTGTCACGTCCAATAAACAGACTATACAGCCTCAAAAAGCCCGCTCTCCATGCCTGAACCATTGTAAGCCTCCCCGAGCGTTTTAAAAAGAATGCGCTAAAAGTATCATTAAACGGAAGTGTTTTGTAAAAGCTGAAATATTTTAAAAAGGCCTCTTAAAAAGCCTCGTAATTTAGTTATTAATAGAGCTCGTTAACTAGAAAAAAAAATTAAAATACCCAGAACATTTAAAAAAAAAAAAGGCAACCGTAAAAACAACATTTGCTTGCGCCCAGCGACTCCAACGCTCCGTCCACCGACGAAAAAGATGAAAAAAAATCGCAGTCGGTGTGAACAATGGTTCGCTCGCCGGTGTAATTATTAATTTAGCCGCGGAATCCGCGCGCGCGGACGCTGCGGGGCAGGCGTGAAAGTTACGCCGCGCGGCCGATACGTTTTCTGCCGCGAGCTCGCCGATTACGAAAGCCCCGCGTAATTAAACGTACGAAGATTCTGGCGCCGCGCGCGCGACGGACTTTTCCGACGCCGTGGCCGCACCCACACGCCTCTTCGAGATCTTTCCTCCTCCCTTCCTAAAATTTCGCTTGTTTATCATGCCGCTCCGGTGTGACGATATTTTTTTTTTATTTCTGGCTTTATTTCATAAAAAGGAAAGGATCGTTTTGCTCTTGAAGCGTCGGATAGATGGATTCTTTGAGGAGCCGAGTTTTAAGAATGATGGCAATTATGAAATTTAAAAATCTATAAAATGAGTATGGTAATAAAAAGTGACGGATTCGTACTTTATTTTAAAATTTCTTCTCAAGCGTCACATCTTATTTCTTTCTTTCTTTTTTTTTTAAGTGGAGTGGGTGATGAAATCTATCGGCTTCGGGGCTTAATTTATAGTCGCGCTAATGGCACTCCGAATTATTCGATAATTAGGAGATACGCCGCGTAATAGTTGCATCGCGGGCCAAACATTTTACCGGCGGCCTTTGCAAATTCTTCGGTAATTGATACCGTTTCGACGAGATTCCCGGCGCCTCCGAGTCTCGAAATCTCGAAACATCATCATTTTTAGTTTACAACCAATTAAAAAAAGTAGAGCACTTAATAAATGGCATTATCGTTCGAAGAATCTTATACCTTGCTATAAAAAGAAGAAAATTTCATATTCTTAAACACGCGATTTTTCAGGTACGAATCGAATTAACGCACAAACGTATACAAAATATAAAACAAACTAAGATGGCGAGGGTAGCCGGATTAACTAAACGAGCCGCTAAACTTGAACACAAAGTTTCGTTTCGAAAGGCGCGCACCGCTCGCTACAAAAGCTTCTCGATTTAATTTGCAATAAAAACGAAAATCGATTAACAATATAAGAATGCGTATAAAAAGCCATTGCTCAATCAACCGACGTCATCTGAGCGATACCACGCGATCCCCCCGCGAAAAATGGAGGGATCCCCTTTTTTTCTTCCTCATTTATACGCGCACAATCGCTACTTGATATTCATATATCGAAACGGCCCCGTCAAAATCGTCCCTCCCGACCCGACCGCCGAAACAATGCGTAGATGCGCGTGTCGTTTTATCGGCGCTTTCGCAACGACATCACCTGCGCCTAATGAGTTGCAAATGCCGCGGTGGCCTGATCCGTCGACGTATCCAGTTCGGATTCTCGGGAGGATGTTGAAACGGCGGAGGATGTTGTACGGTCGCTTACTCACCGCTCGAAAGTTCCGACCGCACGTTACTTTCTTTCCGAGAGAGAAAGAAGCGACCTAACACATCATAAGAGGCGAGAAAAAAAAATCGATCGCCCGAATGTAATTGTTACCTCCGCTCTCGTTTCATCTGGGTCGCTCGATCCTTCTTTCTTTCTTAACGTTTTTTGTTCGTCGACGGCGTTGACTGTTGGGAGGAGGCGCGTGGCGTTACGAAAGGCCGCGAGAGAGGAGCATCGGAAGTTGCGACTGCGGGAAATCAATTTTTCATTGTAATGTGGAAAAGGTGTATGCCAGAAGCGCGCGATGCTTAGCCAAGTTTTCTTGGAAGGTGTCAGCTGATTATGTCACGGCGTTTATCTCGTTATGGGAGGGATTTATACGAGGATAAATAGAATGCGAGATTTTGCGCGGTTAAAAAAATCCAGGCGATGTGCAGTGTTTCTGGAGAAATGCTTGATACTGCGGCGTTATGTAAGGTATCAGCTTTTTTTTTTTAAAGAGAAAGATACGAAAAAGGAATCGTTAACACTGACCTTTTCCACTTGGTATTTTTAGGAAGCGAGTTTATCCGCCCCGAGGCGATGGATTTAAAGAAACGCAGAATGCAAATAGAAACTTATTTATTTATCGTGGCTGGGCGTCAAGTAGATTTAATCCTTGCGATTTCGAGAGATTTACCTGTAATTTTTTTTTGGTCCATAGGTGTGATGTAAATTTTTCAAAATTTAAAAAAGTTAAGTGTCATTCATAATTCATGAAAATATTGCCTCATCTATAGTGCGTGATCGTGTTTTTAAATCGTTTAGGCAGAAAAAAAATGGAAAGATTAGTAGCTCGATCTTATTGAACACTTTTCAAATGGGCAGTTGAAAGCAGCAGGCTCGGATTCTTTAGCGCACGCCATCGCTGAAAATACGTGCTTATTACGATTTGTATACAACCAATTAAATTTTGATCATTAAGATAAATCATTACAATTACCTACGCGCGCGAGATTTGTCAGTGTTATTTATACCTTGAAAAAAGATGATCTTAAATTACCGTTAATCTTTTTTAAGTATCGTAGGCTACCGGGACGATGAGCGAACAAACGATTGCGACACGAAATTAAGTAGAAAGTGTTTATGTTTAGTTTTGCTTTGCATACCTAAATAAAATAGGCATTCAAAAAAAAAAAAAAAATGGTGTTGCCACGCAATTTATGAAATGCAAGATTTAAATACCTGGTCGAATCTCAATGTTATTTACATATTTAAAATTTATTTTGAAGATTGACGGGATTCATTAATTTATTAAGTAATGAATGCACTAATCATTGAAACTTTATGTAACAACATAATTATCTAAATCATTTTCCCAAACGTTGAAAATTATATGATCACTGTGAATTTTCAAAAAAAAAATTGTCAGTTTTTTAGCCACACTTCTCACTTCACTTTGAAATATAAAAATCTTTCATTGAAAATAAGTATTCTACTCACGATTTCAATTTAATTACTGTACCATTTTAGTGATCCATGGGAAAAGTAAAAAGTTAAATAAAAAAATCTAGAAATTCAATGAATAATCAACTCGTACAATACAGCAGATTATGAAAAAACCTTCAACTGTGATACAAGAATCACGCCAAACGGAGCTTACGGCGATTCGTGCGCAAAAAGAGCGCTTATTCGGACTCAAAGCTCACCTTCGCGCATCTCGGCAGCGGACACCTGGAAAGCAGAAAGCAAGAAAGCCGCGATGCAGCCTGCTCATCACCCGCTCCGAATGTCGCCTTTTTTAGCCGCGTGCACGCGGGGGGGATCCGCGTAATGACGAGCCGGCGTCGAGGACGCGCCCGCGGTGTGTGTGACCCACGCGAAGAAAGCCGCATCCTTCTCTCTCGCCTCCTCCCCGCGGCATCGGCGGACGGACGCGGGCGTCCGCACGTGTGTGCGCTTGCCCCCGCCGCACTACGAATTCAGTAAATCGCGACGGCCACGCGGGCCGCCGGAGGAGGAGGGAGCCCAGGTGAGAGTCCGTATATAAAGGGATTCTCTCTTCCTACCAGCGATAGATAGCCAGACTCTCTCGCAGCTCTCACCCGTGAACCCAAGAAGCGCGCGCGACCCGATCACTAGGAATCCACATCCTCACGTCGACCAAGAGACTCGAGACAGAGACACCCCCGGACAAGATGTTCAAGACTACGGTGAGTTTTTTATTTTTTTTTGTCTCGGGTGTATCTGTTTTATTATAGAAAAAAAATGTTAGTTTCATTTTATGTTATTTTTGGCCGAGTAAAAAGTGCGTTGCGGTGCGAGGGGGGAGCGCAGCACCGACGGTAGTAATAACGGAGGCTCGCTAATCTGCATCTGGCGGCTACCGCTTCGACTTTTATGGCAGTGGAATTTTGCGGTTTCGTCCCTGGTTTTGCGCTTGCTTGTTTTTTTTTTCTTCTTTTTTTGTCCGCGACCGGTCAATTTGCCAGACGTTACGCTCGTTTTTCCTTTCGGACTTGCGTCGCGGGAATTCAGAATGTAATTTGTTGCGCTCCTTTATTTTTCGCTAACTTATCTTGACGCCAATGCAATGTTTGCGAACAAGAATTCGATTCGTTTATATAATCCTTGTTTCTGACAAAAAAAAAAAGGATCTCACGGTAATTTTACTATCTACTTGTCGAACGATTTCATTAATTTTACTATTAATTCATCAATTTACGTTTTTATTAATGCTATACTACATTGATCGACCGAAAGTTTTTATATTAATTTTGGATGGATACTTAATTTATTTTAATCGAGACTATTTTTCTCTCGCCGAATAGAAAGACTCGCGCTTAATTTCGTAAATGTATACCATCACCTCGCGAAGAAATCCGCGTGAATGATCGGAAAAATTATTAATTGACAACCTGCACTCAGCATCGCGGACATTTATTACCAAAATCCATTAAATTTCGAAACGATCACCGGCAGGGTATAGACACGCCGATGAATTAGCGATGTGGCAAGTTCCCACGCGAAAGCTTTAAATCAAAAACACCAAATAAATAAATCAACGCTTCTCGTTTGAAATTTCGCAAGGAAATTAAAAAAAAAAGCTTCGATCGAACGAGCCGCCGCCGGTGTACGCTCCACCGGGCGCGTAACGATCGAATTGGAAAAACCGCCGATTGCACCGAGCGAATATTCCATCATTCCCTCGGCGGCGACCAAAAGAAAAGCTCCTCTCACGCCCACACGTACACACACAGTGCCAGCACCCCGCGCCTCGACATAAACCCCATTCACCGCGCGCGAAAGCGAAAAGAAGGCTCGCGGGTAATAAGCAGGCGGCGCGATCGGCCGGAGGGCACGGAAGTCGATCGCGGCGCGCGTAATCGCACGGCGGCGGGATAATCGCCGGTGGGACGGTCTATAATGGCGCGGCTGAGATAGGATGGGACGATCGGGTCCGCGTACACTGCGGAGGATGGGTTAGCGGGTCAGGAGTTAAACGACCTGCCGCGCTTTTCACTTTCACCCGCGGGAGCAGCTCTCGGAGGCGGAGAGGGAAGAGACCGCACTGATAGAGGCGTGTATACAGCGAGAGGTGTAGCTCCCAGAGAGCGGGCGAGCCTCCTTCTTGCGTTTTTTCCTCACCTTCTTTTTCTGCTGCCCCTTTTATTTATCTCTGAATTTAGGATGGCGCAAGCGGGTGAGACGCCACGCGGCCGACCGGTGTTTTGCCGGTGGTGTTGCAACAGGCGGAGGTTTTTTTTTTTATTTTTTTTTGTTGTCGGTTGATTAGAGCTTCGGAGATTTTGCGGGTGATAGAACGCTGATGGGTCTTCCGATGAGATCGGATTGCTGGCGGTTTGACGATTTCTTTTTTATCGCGACAAAAATGTTACGGCAGATAGATGAGAACCACATAGTCGGATTTGAATGACTTGTAGATCGAAGTTTTTGGAAAAAGTACAAGGACTTCAGTAAAATTTATTAGATTTCCGGTTATAATTTTGGAAGAAATTATTTTAATTTTATTAGCGCTAAAATTGACTATTACAGTTTTCAGTCCATCCTTTCTCTTCGTATAAAAAAAAAACTGAAAGTTCAATCGACGCAATAAGTTACTTTTTTACGTAGCACTTTTCAGCTTATTTAAATGTTTAATACAGTTTTTATTCCTGCATTAAAAACATACGAGCAAGTGAAATTTTATCCCGATAAGCGATAATTAAACTGACTCCACGTAACAAATTTTTTATTTAATAAGCGGACGACACATAAAACGTTAACTACAGAATAAATTACCTCTCGATAATTCGAAAAGGTAATCTCGACAAAAGAAATTTCTTTCCTCGATAATACCAAAGAAATTTCGATTTCGATTGCGTAACGCTTACGACCGAGTCGCCGTACATTTTATAACATCTTAATCATGCCCAGTTGGAGCCGGTGAACTTTTCGTAACCGAGCCCCTCGCCTGAGAGCTTAAAAATCCCCACGGATTCCCACGATCTTCAGTTACGTGCGCGGGCTCTCTCGAATCCACGAAAAATCCCCGAAGGACTGTCACCGGCTCGAAGCTCCATGCATAAAACATCAGGCCCCCGATCCTCGTTCCCCGCGTTCTGCTCTCTCATCTGTCAGCGTCGAGAAAGCTCCGGCGCACGCAAAGCTGCGCTCTCGACTCCGCCGAAAAGAAAGGCCTCCCCCTCTATAAAAACCAAATAGGAGAAAAAAAAAATATCCGCGCTCGGTTGCGCAAGCGTATTTTCGCTCGGGGCGTCCGGAAGAGTGTATACACGTACATCTCGGCCCGCCCGAGCTTAGAAAGTGTATCTCTGGAAAGCGTCGGCGACGTCGATGCTGATGATGGTCGTAATGACGATCGAATGGGCTGCCGCCGCTTGGCGCACACGCGAAGAAAGTGAAACGCAAAAAAAAAGGCGAAGTTCTTTATATCGAGTGCGTCGGCCGTGATGATCTCTCAGTCGAGTGGTGCATTTGATCGTCGGGACTGTAAACTTTCTTCCGCCCACGCAGCTCCTTCACGTTTATCGCTCGATCTCGGGTAATGGGATACGCATCGGAGGTTTATTTATAGCGAGGAGGGATCGGAGCGCGAAAAATCGGAGCAATGACTGACGGGAAGGGGGACGCTTTTGCAGATCTTGGCTGTGATGCTGGGCCTGGCGGTGGCGCAGGACTTCAGGGGAAGACCCTTCCAGAACCAGAACCAGAACCAGAATCAGAACCAGAATTACCAGCAGCAAGGCCAGGATAATGGCCAGTACCAGGAGCAATCCGCCGGACACGCGTCCGCCGACAGGCGCACCACCACCACACCCATCCCTATTCTCCAGTGGAACAAGCAACAGGAGCACGACGGAACTTACCGTACCAGGTATATTCAACCTTCACTTTATTTACTCATTCTAGAATGATCTTTTTTTTGTGAATACTAAATCCATTGAAAAGTCAGTGAAATAATGTGTTTCTATAAATACTTTCTAAAATTTAGATTTAGTGGGATTTTTAATTTGATATTAATGATAGAATTAAAAAGTAGCTGAATTAATTATTAATTAAAGTATTAATTTGGGTCACCTATTCATTAAAATTATTTACGATTAATAAATTTCTTTTCTATTCAATGGTCAGAATAAGAAAATTTAATCAATTTCATTATTAAACAGAATACAGAATAGAATAGAATAGAATAGAATAGAGTAGAATAGAGTAGAAGAGCAATTTATAATAAATTGCAGCACTTACAAATTAATTTTATTTAAAAAAAAAGTTCAATATTAGAACTTTCTTAATTCACTCGATCAAACGATACGATCAGTTGAAAAAATTGCAGCCACATTAAAATTTACTATAAAATTATTGCACTAATGATAAAATAAGTAAATACACATAAAATAAAACACATTAGTAGAAATGCACGCTCAATTAGATAAGGAATGATTACTCTAATTTACGGTCGTTTAGTTAGATATTACATTTTTCGACTGCTGTTTAAAGTTTCTCGTACACATCGACGCCGATTTCAACATGCCGTTACAGTAAAATTTTACTTCGCTTTACAAACAGTAATTTCGTGCAGCAATGCTCCCGACAATTTTTATCTGCTGCGTGCACCTCGCATTTAAATTCTACATATTATTAAACAAAAAATTTATCCTCCATTCTTTTGTTCTCTTTTAATTTGAATTTATTCCTTTTCCGTTCTAAATTATTCACCGATACATCATCCCGCGAAACTCTTACGAAACTCCTCCGGTCTAAAAAAAAAAAAAACGCGAACAATTGTAAAACCACTGCGCAGCTTCTAATTACATCCCCGCGAATCCTGAATTATCTTCTCCGAAACTATCAAAACGCGCGTGCAATTAAATCTGACATTACTCCGGCGGCCTTTCGGCGCGAGGCCCCGGCGTAATTAAAATAAATCGCGCCGAACGGGCCGAAAATGCGCGTAGCGCACATTTCACTGCGAAATTACAGCGATGCGTGGAACATTGAGCAAGAGCCGTCGTTAAGCCAAAGCCGCGCGCTCTCCCGACTTTTTCGATAAATCCCGCGCGCCTCTCCCCCGTCGGCTCGTCTCTTACATAAACCCCCGGCGGTCCGTCCTCGGCACCTCGGCGCGATATCGAGCGTCGATGGAGCGCGCATATAACAGCCGCTCGTAGGCGCACTCAAACGCGCGCAGCCGCGAAAGTTCAAGGCCCGACGGAACACGATCCCCGCGGATCCCATTCAAACGGCCGCACCGCTTGGGAAATAAAAGCGCGCGAACCTTTCTAAGCGCGCGGCTGCGATGATGATGATGGTGATGGTGATAATAAAAAAAAAGGGGGTACGAACGGACGCGCGATTTCGCGGAAAATGCGCCGGGGGTTTCGCAAGCGCTGCGCTCTGGTAATTATGAGCGTCGCTTAATTGGCCGATGAGCTTTCATAACCGATAGGTCGTTTTCTTTCTTTTTTTTCTTTGTCGATTGTGCTCGTAATTTATGCGATGAGGAGGATGCTGGGTTACGGGGAGGCTGTTGATTCGGCGACGAGATCGTTGTGGTTTACGGCGATTTTACGAAACCATCGTAGTTTTCTTTCTCTTCTTTTTTAATGGTGATGAGTAAGGAAACTGCATTTCTAATGGGGAAATTATTTACGATGCAAACGAGTAATGGAGCTGAACTGCAAACGTCGATAAAACAAATTAGTTTAGATGAGTTGATTGCAACTATTTTTTTTTCTTTATAACAGCTTGCAGTAAAGATAATTTGTAGATTTAATTAGATGAAAAAATTGTAGGTACTTTAGTAGAAGATCCCTCGTTATAATTTCATTCTCTCCAGTCTGCAACGAAGTATAAGGCACTCGGAAAGAAAAATCTAACTTTTATAGTAAGAATGGGGGTACTAGTAGAGTTTATCACCAGCGTTACTTTATTAGTATGAAAATTCATGCAAATAATCATGGATTTTGAGCTTTTAAAGTAGACTGTCTTTTAATATTAAAAAAGTAAGCAGTCTACAAGGCGATTCTATAAGCAACATCGGAAAAGAGTGTGAACGCCGTGGAACGGTTGACGGTTGACGTTTTTTGAAGTGCTGTCATAGTATAAAACTATTATGGAAGCTTTAGAACGGTTTTATAGCATTTCTGCTCCTGGCGGACCATACACATACTTTATTTATATATGTGAATAAATTATATTTATACGTACTCCTTTCTATGATACTATAATATAATTTATACCATAGAAGACTGCACTAAACACTTTGAAAGTATGTATAAAAACTTTAGAAATATGAAATTATACTATAAAAGTATAAAGAACTTTTCCTAAATTACAATCATATGGATTCTAGTAAAATACTTCGATTTTTCTTTCCGAGTAGTTTAAAGACTTCAATATTAGTCGAATAAAATAAATAATAATAATTTAATTTCAGCTACGAGACCGGCAACAACATCATCGCCGAGGAGTCCGGCTACATCAAGACCGTAGGAGAGGGTGAGGACCAGGGTGAGGCTCTCGTGCAGCAGGGCAGCTACTCGTACACAAGCCCCGAGGGTCAGCTGATCACCATCCACTACACCGCCGACGAGACCGGCTTCCACGCCTCCGGCGACCACATCCCCACCCCTCCCCCCGTCAGCGAGGAGATCCAGAAGGGTCTCGACCTCATCTACGCCGGCATCAGACAGCAACAGGTACGCCCTCCTTTCGGATTTTACCAAAGCCTCGATAACAATCGATTTTACGTTGACTAAAAAAAAAATTTTGATCTTCCAGGAGGCGGCCGCCCGCGAAGCTGCGACCAAGGGCAACCAGCCCCTGAACCAGCAGATCGACAGGCGAGACGACAGCGGAAAGTACCGCCCTTAAGACGTTAAGAACAGCGCCAGACTCATCGTTCGAGCATCGCGTTCTCATCTCATCAAAACTACTTTAGCTTTAGACGGTCGTCCGGCGAGCTTTCCTAATATATATATATATTTATATATAGGCAATTTTGACGACAACGTGTAATCTACGACGGAATCTCGCGCGGTTACGCCACTTCACGCAGAAATGCATTTTTATTTTATTATGTATTATGTTATTGTATATGTATGTTACTCGTGTAATACTCTCATGTACTTTGCGTAGTCTGTGAGCACTCAAATCCAGCTAAACTTATTATATTATTGTCATTTTTACGATTAAAGTGCGAATTCGATTGTTTCTTATAATTTCTCGATTGTTTTTCTCTTATTCTTACCTTCTTGACACTTTTCTTTCTCAATTTTTTTTAAATCTGGTTTATTTTTTTTTTGGTAATATAATTTTTTATAACAAATGCTAATTCAGATTTATTTGAATACTGAATTTTAAAGTAATTTTCTTTTGTGTTAAAAGAATTGTATTTTTTTAAGGAAACGCATCTTATCTCTTGAATTAGATTTTTCAATTTTTTTAAAATCTGGTTTATTTTGTTGGTAATTTTAGTTTTTTATAACAAAGTCTAATTCAGATTTATTTGAATACTGAATTCTAAAGTAATTTTTTTTTTTGTGTTAAAAGAATTGTATTTTTTTAAGGAAACGCATCTTATCTTTTGAATTAGATGACCATCACAATTCTTACCTAGATTTTGTTAAAAGTAAAATAACTATAAGTTGAACCTAATATCATATACATTTTAAGTCTTCTCTATAGCAGGTTGCTGACACCAACACATAATTCATGAATTACATGAAATACTGAAATTTAATTGTTAAAAAATTAGCAACGCACAGTAAATCATTACTGAAAATGGCAAATCGAAAGTTTCGGTGGGTTGCTATAAAACAAAACATTTAGGAAATTCTTAAAAATTTATTTATTTGAAAAATCGTGCGTACGTTAAATATTTACAAAGTTAGACGCTCATCCCGCAGCCTTGAAACCAGGGCGCATTCGCTAGGAAGATAACTACTCGTGAAAAAAAACCTTAAGAACCTCCAGTAGATAAAAAGGAAAAAAAAGTATATGAGCACTGAATAAGAAAGTAAACATGACCCCCTTGTAAAATATAAAAGAAAGAAAATATCCACAAAACAGCAACTACAGGCGAATGCGCTGTGATCGTCAAGGCTCCGATCGCGTCGGGAATCGTCGCGCAACGTCGTACATTTTTTTTCTTTCAAAGAGCTTGCGGCTGCGCAAACACCCATCGATCGTAAAAAAAAAAATAAATCAGTCGACGTCGCGGACGATTCGCATTTCTCGCAGTACACTAAACTTCCTAATCTACTCGCACTCGCGTTTTTCGCTACATTTTCGTCTCTACTGCATACTTTTTTTCCGCCATTAGTACGACGAACGGGAGGTGTCCTTTTGATTAGTTCGCGCAGTCACTGCGAAATACGAAGCTCGGCATATTGCGCAGGATCAATGATTCGAGGAGACAGTAGTACGACTGGCAAGCTACTTAAAGGAAAAAAATCTAAGCTGTGAGTGTACCGGTGATAGTCTACGGTTCGCACCGTTTTCATGCACTTATAAGTAACGTTATGTAAAGTAAGTGTATAATAATATTAAAAAAAAAAACATGTACACGCAGTATTATTTACCATTCACGGGTGAACGGAGCCGACATTGGCAGCGATCGATCAAGTCCCCTTTTCTACAAATAACGCCGATGAAATACGAAACTTACCGGTTATAGATTAACTTAGTCGCATCCAAGCTCAATTGTAGAAAATCTCCAAAATATTTAATGCAGAAAATTTATAAAACCCCGCGCAAAAAAAAAATTTAAGTTAGGATAAAGTTTACACAAAGTTCATGTTTGACGTTCGTTGATATAAATATGGGCAGTGAGACTAAATAATAAATAATTTTGCAATACTTTATACAAACTTCAGATGAAATTTTTCTTAAATTTAAAATACGTTCACTTGACGAACGTTAAAAACAATTAAATGTAAAGAATTATTTTCTATAACTTGAGCAGTAAGTTATCCGTTTATATCACTCATCTATACAAACTTCTATAAAATAAAAGAATAAACAAGTTCGGTAAAGTCTCATTGCCAATGGACATTATCAACGACCGCCAAACATGAACTTTGAGTAAACTTAAATTTTTTTACGCTGGACATAAAAAATGAATACTTTCCAGTAGACTAAATTTTTTGTAACACAAACACCTCCCGCTCGAAAATCCCACCCTCCCACGCACAAAAAATCGTCGCACGATAAAAAAAAAACTCGATCGATCCGTGTGTCAGCTCCGTCCGAATCATCGGACACACACAGCAGCGGGCGCGAGTCCCGAGTTTGGCACTCTTGCGGAATTGTGTCGCGGCGGCGTCGCGACCCACGTGCGCGGCCGCGGCAGCGAGAAAGGACGCGGAGGGCGAGGTGCGTGGGCGGCGGCGCGGCTTCCCACGTTCGAATGCCGTGGCACGTCTTCTACGTCTTCTCAAGGAGGCGTGAGCCTCTGTTTCTCGCGTTTTAACGCCGAATGACGTTATGCTGCGCCGAGGCCCTTGCTTCGCGAATGAGCCATTCGAAATTAATAATCGCGCCATTGGCTCATTTTCCGCGCAAGAATTTATTGCGCGTACTTTTACAACGTTAATTGAATCGTTTTAAACGTGGGTATGAGATGACACAAAAAGTTTAAATGCGCAATTGAGTTGTTGCATATGCAAGTGTTTTTTTTGTGTAGACTGCACGTGCTATGTCTGACAGATTACTAAAAAATAATCCTTTTTTCAAAGATATAGAATGATATGACTGATAGTGATTTTGTAATCTATTGAATAATTTTTGATAAACGTTAAATTGGAAAAATAAAAAGTACTTGTAGGACCTAACAGAACTCTGCAGACAGTGAAAACAAAGTATAGAAGTCATTACACTGAGAGAAAAGTTTGTCAATTTTAAGCAAACATTTATTTCAATAATACTTATTAAATATTTTATTGAGTTAAAAAATGATTTTGTTGAAACTACTAAATTTATTTAAAAACAAATAAATTCATTTAGTTTTAATGAAATCATTACTTGATTCAAAGAAATATTTAAGAAGTACTATTGAAGTAATATTCCTAAATTACAATTTTTTTCAGTGCACTATTTTATGAAAACTGGAACACAAACTGAGTTCTCAAATAAAAAGTAATTTAAGTTTCTATAGTAAAATTTAGTATTTTTATAAGGTAAATTTTACTATGAAATTTTATTATTCAAATTACCATATAAAAATAGTAAATTTTACTAGAAAGTATTGAAATAGTAATATTTTAAGAACAGAAATAGTAATAATTTAAGAATAGGATCATTTTTATATCTGAGAATCCAGTCTGAGGTCGCTTTCCCCTAAAAAGAATCATTTTAACAATTCTTTTTTCTCGTTGCACAAGGATCAAATTTAGTTCATTTTGATCCCGCATTCGAACTGATTCAATTAACGCACAAGAAACAGTCAGCGCGCCTTTATTATTGTCGAGCGCCGTTCGCTTTCTTTCTCGCCGACTTTTAGCGCTTACATAAATACACACGCGTATTACGATTCAACATTGTTAAGCGGCGATCTTTTTGCGACGAATTGAAACGCACGGCTCGGCGCAGTATACACAAAAGCGCAAACCAAAGGAGGAACGTATAAAATCGGCAAAATTACACATTCGCCACCGCATACAATTTTGATTCGCCGTCGTTTTTCATCGCGAGCAAGAAAGTCCCGGCGGTGCGCGGATAGTGCACCACTCGCGACTTTTTCTCCTCTCCATAGAGCAGAGAGAGACCAGCGGCAGCCGTGCCTCCTTAAAATTCTCAAGCACCCGACGTACGCGCACACCTCGGCGCTAGAAAGTTTCGCGCTCGTAAAGTCGTTCGCTCGAAAGCGCAAGGAAAACGACTCCTCGACTGCCGCTACGTGTAACACCACCCCCGGCGCGCTCTTTTTCCATTTCCGCGAGGTAGTCGTTGTAAAGTCGCCGCGCCGGGATCCCGACGCGCGCCGCCAATAAATTAGGCATCGCCGCGGAACTGCGCGGGCGCCTCGGGCTGTCGAGGCGCGGCAGTGGACATTCGCGGCTTGCCTTATCGCCGCGTCCTATAATTAATGACTATGTATTAAGAAACTACGAGAGCCGCGCGCTCGCGGCGGTTCCGAAGCAGGGGGGCGATCGGTTAAGGAGGAGGAAAATTCTGTACGACTCGCGCGCGCGCACCGAAAGTTTACGGGCGGAAGTCGCGCTGCGCCAATGGAGTATTTACTCGAGGTAAATAATGTACATTTGCTCGTTATTAAGCTACGAGACTCGTTGAGACGACGACCGCTGCTTTCTTCTTCCGAATTGGTAAAATTATTGCCGATTTATTTGATTATGAATGGCCGATTTCTTGTTTCTTTACAAAAGCATAATTAAAAAATGTATAATTATATACATTTTTTAAATATATACAGTGATAGAAATGTTTAGTAAAAGTTACAGCATCATCTGAGAAACTGATAGCAGACTGTCGTTTAAAAAAAATTACCAAACTTTATAGTAATAAATTTATCAGATAATATAAAATTACAAAAATAAATTTTACTAGAAAATGTAGTAATTTGTTTTTTTCATAGCGTCAGGAAATGAAACTGTTATTACTTTCCCAGACAGTATAGCAATTTTAACATGAGCATTTCTCTGTGTACATCATATAAAAAGAATCCGTAAATATTTGATGATTAATGATTATAAAATCACTAACATCAGCTGAAAATTCTATACCATTCACTGAACAGTAGCTATAAAAATTTTACTAACTTTCTCGCCAATTCATTGTAACTGTTTCTACCAATCGCGGATGAAGAAAGCGGGTGCATCGAATTCGCTTGCACATTAGTCATCGCAGTCCCTGCGAACGAGGCAACATTGTATCAGATCAATGGACGGCGTGTTCGGCGGCGATGGGCACCGGATCGTAGGGCTTGGCGTCGTGCCCCACGTATCGGTTGTTCTTGCGGTGGACGAAGCCACCCTGCGAGTCCGCCTTGTAGTAGACGACGCGCCTTATGCCGAAGGGATCGACGTAGCCGAAGGAGCCGACGCTC
Source organism: Sycophila sp. Sp_5 (assembly GCA_018906775.1). Taxonomy (NCBI): domain Eukaryota; kingdom Metazoa; phylum Arthropoda; class Insecta; order Hymenoptera; family Eurytomidae; genus Sycophila; species Sycophila sp. Sp_5. Next base: position 1,273,220 of record JACCID010000004.1, read on the forward strand.
TTATCCGGACGCGTGCGCTCCTCTTCGTGGTACTGCTTCTTCAGGTAGTACTGGAAGCCGTTCGCCGTCTCGTGGGTGCCGTCGTACTCCGGAAATTCGTACTCCTTGTGCGTCGCAGGGCTGCTGCTGATCGGTCGACGCACTGGGAATCGGCCGGAATTTCCGGCGCTCGTGCCATTCCAACGCTGGTGGCCCCTGTGGAATGATTTTTTTATTAATTTTTCATGTACGATCGCGAGTGCAGGACTGAGCAAGAACAAATTAAATTGCTTTGCATTTTAATGTTTTAAATTTTTAATTATAGTGTAGAGGTTCTCACATATTTCATATGAGTTTTCCTTTTAAAAAGATATACGACGCGTTAACTGTTTTTCTTATACGTTTCAATACAAAGGAACAAAAAAAAAAGTTTTTTCTTTATCTACTTTAACGATCTCTTTAATTACTTGAATTATTGAATAATAGCTACAACGTTATTCAGAAACTACTAAACAGTAAGTGAATCGTAAATCGTCTGTCAAGTCTTTAAAAAAAAAAAGATAGAGAAAAACAGTTTTTGCTAAAATTATTTACGCCTCGCAATGAAGAAACTAATCGATCGCGTGATCCCCAGTACTTAAAAAACAACGATTAAAAGCTCCTACTTAAAAAAAATAAATAATCGTTTCCCCAGCATAAAGAAGTTATTATCATACGAATAGCCCCTAATTATCAAATTCACAAGCACCACTCGGCGTCGTATCCCTAACATATTATCGAAATTAACAAACAGCGTAACGACCGCGTAGGCGTAAGCCGCCGACCATTAAAAGCGAGCAGTGCGTTAACCTCCTTGAATCGCCGATCAATGGATTCGCGCATTTGAATATGCAAATCAACGGCGTTCCCATTCCGAGCTCTCGCAAATGTCGTTAAACCCTCGACACAACTCCTCCAAAAAAAAACCCAAACAGCTGAAAACAATAGACCCCCCCGTAAAAATCGGCGCGCTCCGAATTCCTCGCAAATCAGCCGAAAGCTCTTTACAAACCCCCGCGGCGTAATAACACACCCGCGTCTCCCGTGCATTATCATTAAGCCAAACCTGGCGGACTGAAAAGAGAGCGAAAAAAAAAGGAGGGAGTCCCGCTCTCCGAGCCCTTTCGCAATTAAACTCCACGGCGATCAAAATCGACCGTCGGAGGTGCACCGCATTTATGCTCCGCCGTGGGTGCAAAACCCGAAGGATCACGAGCGCGGCGAGGCCGCATTCCGCGCTTATCTCCGGCTCGTTGTATATAAGGTAAATCGGGACAAGATGCCAACTTGTGGAAGATGCCGCGAAGCTATATCTCGTTTGTATAAACATATTTCTCGGCTGTTCAGTCTGACTACGTGTTCCGAGCCCTTGGTAATACGTTGACTTAGTACTACCGAATTTTCGCTTTAATATTTAGTTCGTTTACGGATTTTTATTGAAAACATGAGGTTTGTTCTATAATTTTCTAAAAATCTTTGACTGTCACTGCACAGCATACAGTTTTTATCCATCCATAAAATTTTGAGATATATAATAATTTTTATACTTATATTTCTAATTTGTATGAAGGACTCTTCAGTCCGTTTAATTTGATTAAATAAATAAATAAATAAATAGCTAGTGACCTCCAGTCTACATTGGAGTAGTGCAAAAAAAGGAAAGCTAATAATAAATTTTAATTATATCTATTTTCCTAATACCGTAGGGGGAAGACACCAGCACATTAATCAATATACTTTGCCAGTAGCATCTTAAAAATCATGAAAATAAATATCTAACATGCTCATTTTTTATTTATTTTTTTGTCCAGTGTGTAAAGTGTAACGTTAATTATATATAAACTTAATACTATAATGCTAATTTATGTAATCCATATTTGAAGATTATTCAATTTTTTCTTGCGGTATCTTCCCCGCAGTTATGGGAAAGGTGCCACTTTTGAACGTCTTGTAAGAAACGTAATTTTCGAAGAAATACTCTCTAAATCTGAAGATGTGAAAAATCACTTGGAAAATGTGAATAGTGATACATTTTATTTATCACACATGTGAAACATGTGAACAGCTGTTCACGTATCAAATGTCACTACTCACATTTTCCAAATGAACTTCATGTTTTCAGATTTACACGATAACTAAAATAGGGAGGTACTTTTATTATGTATTTTGTACATAATTATAAAGCAAATTAAAAGAGTCCAGTAAAATTTATGCATTCCACATTTATATATACTTTTTTTTTAATTTTTTCCTTAGCTGTGTATGTTATTCTCCGGTGTAAAACAATTTAAGTCAGGATAAGGTTTACTCAAAGTTCATGTTTCGTGGTCATTGATATGAACATGGGCAATGAGACTTTACCGAACTTGCTTCTTATATAATTTATAGAAATCTGTAGATGTGTAAATTACCGCTGAAGTCATAGAAAATAATTTTTTACATTTATATTTATTTTTATAAATTTAAGAAACACTTCATCTAAAGTTTCTATAAAGTATTGCAAAAAAATTAATTATTTATTATTTAGTTTCATTGCCCATGTTGGTTCATACGAACAAGCGCCAACTTGAACTTTGGGTAAACTTTATCCTAAGTTAAATTTTTTACGTGGGCTTCCCCTGGTTTACCCTATACCTGAAGCGGCTGGGGGCGAGGCGCACGGAGCCGCTGGGTTGACTCGCCAAATGGTTCTGGTCCTGGTCGAGGAAGGGCGGCTCCACCAGCAGGGCCGGCGGCTGCTGCTGTCGGTACGAGCTCCGGTAAAGTTTGTAATTGGCCGCGAGGTAGTCCGCGGCAGGCGGCGGGTACTCGCTGCGGCCCTCCTCGGAGCCCGGCGTCGTGAGGGAGAACGGCCGAGGTCGCATCGTCGTCACCACGATCGGCCGCAAGCTGTACAGTTGTATATGGGTTTTAGAGGCGACTATACGTTGGCATGGGCTTTAGAGGCCTGTATATAGATTTTAGAGGCGTGAGCCTTTACGACTGCGCCCGTTTAATGGGAGAGTAAAGTGTGATTTATCCTGCGGTAAGTGAAACGCGATTACGTGGTGATCGTATCTTTTAATTGTGATATTAATTAAAGTGGCTGTTAAATTTATTAAGATAATTGATCGATTGTTTCGCTTTAAAATGTGCAATAACTCGCATCTATTGGGGACTGTGTATAATTTGTAACTGAGAGTAGAGTGATATTTAATAATTCGAAACTTCTTGCTGTCAACGATATTAATTTTATTGGTGTAGACCGCGATGAATGTCGAGTATAATTTCTTCTGCGGGAATTCATTAAGCAAACTGGCCACTTATAACGCAATTCATTCTGTTATCAATCAAAATTCTTATTACGTTTGGGTGAACAAATAAATTATGTACATGCGTAACCAGTGAATTTTCGAATAATTAGACAAAGAATGATCAGCCTTGTGAAAAGAAGATTAATTATAATTAATAAAATCAACCTACCGAATAGATTTAGGCGGTGAGGGCGTGGAAACGACGTAACCACTGCTTCCAAGGGGAGTTACGCTGTTGGAGTCGATGCTGTTGCTTGACACGTCCTTCAACTCCGGTTGCCTGCATCCAAAAGCCAACATTAATATAATGACTATAGTACGATTTAAGGAAGTTTCTCGCGATGTGCTCACCCGAAAATTCATAACAATTTACAGTTTTCAGTCGATTAAATTTCACTCTCAATTATAATTACTACAAGGTAGATTAATTTCTTAATAAATTTGCTTAAAAAAGAAATGAAAATTTTTATTATAATTAGCCTTCTTATACACCGAGAAAAACAATAGTTCTCACTGTTTGGCAACAGTAGTATCTGTTAAACCGGGAAAAAGTAAAAATGGTTTACTAAATAGAGTGAAATTAATATTTCTTAAATAAGATCTTACTTTACAGAAAAGTAATTTTTTGTAATTTTATAAAGCAGATAAAAGCAGGTCTTGAGGTACAAAAAAGTAGATTTGGCAGTTCTGTAAAACAGATTCTACTGAAAATTCGAAAAGCTAAAATTAACTTTGAATTTCACAGGTAAATCTACAGTGTAAACTTTTTTTTTCATTGTGTAAGTTAATATTTTCAGCCTTAACTTTATTTTCACTTGAACCAGCTCGATGAATACTGCAGATAATCTTGAAAATAAAGCTCGCACATTACACCAGTACTTTTTACAAAATCGCTATCATACTTTTTACAAAAAATGCCGGATCCATATTATCTCAATTAGCGAAGTTACGCGACCTTAACCCATGGGAAACCCAGCGAGCGAAATGAATTTTTTCCCCAAACAATGGGCACACATAAAAGAAATGATTGCACGTTTTGAGCAGATTATCGTACAGTTTCGCGCGCTTTTACAAATGAAAATGAATGGGACGCATTGGGCAAGAGGATCTTTGTGTGTACGCACCTGAATGGATTGGGCGGTCTCACGGGCCGCGCCAGCACGCCGCTCGTCGCCGGCGCCTTTTTCGAAATCGCCACCGCGTCCTGGATCGGCCTGTCCTTACCCACGTATATCATTTTCGATCTGGAATTCAAAGTCAACGCCTCAAGCTTTCGTTCGCCGCTGCGTAAAATCTCGGATATCCCGAGTAGCGCCCAGTCATCACTTCGATGGGTCAGCGTTACGATGATTTTTTTTTAATTTGATTTTTTTATCGATATGCATAATGAAATCGCTACATTGAAGAAGTGCTTGATTGGTGTATGTTACAATAGATTCTACTTTGAGAAGTGTAATTACGTTTGCGAATCAAATTTTTGTAAAAAAAAATTTTAAAGCGTTATACTTATTTACTTTTGTGGGCGTAGTAAATGAACCATCAATCAGAATAAAATGTAGTTTATTATATTTTTGAAATCGAGTGTTTTATATCATGTGATTTCCGCTTTTTTCCACCCGCAAGGAGTATAACTTTCTGAAATTGCTATTTATCGTTATTACCTCATTTAGCGATCGAACCGACGATATTATATTAATTTTTCATACAGATAATTCTATGACTAATTTCAATCGTTTTTCTCACGTTTGTAAAATTACATCCCACTTACAAGATCTTTCGTGCACCTTACATATCATAATAAATTATCGCGTAAAATCTATCGAACAACCTGGTATCAAATATCAATTAATTCGAAACACTTTACGCAACCTGCGTCTCATCAAAAATTTTCACCGGTTAAAAAAAAGAGAAAATCCAATTAAGTAGATCAACACCTGTAGTATATTAATAAAAAAATATTGCAGATAAAACTAATCATTTTATTAAATCTCTTTTACAAAATTATTGCAAAAAGCTCTGCAATTTTTACACGAAAATTATCGTAACTATCACAAGTGTCAACCCTCCAAGATTCCATAAAAAATTACAACGATCTTCACATTGTCCACAATCCCATAATTAATTTTTTTCACGTAATTTTTAAAAGAATATGGCTGTAATTTAAACAAAAAATAAATCTCTTTTACAAAATTATTGCAAAAAGCTCTACAATCTTTACACGAAAATTATCGTAACTATCACAAGTATCAACCCTCCAAGATTCCATAAAAAATTACAACGATCTTCACATTGTCAACAATCCCATAATTAATTTTTTTCACGTAATTTTTAAAAGAATATGTCCGTAATTTAAGCAAAAAAAATTCTCTCAGATTAACTCACTTAAGTATGCGGAAGCCCTTGGCGTCTGCGATGTAGTCCTTGATTCTCAGGTATCCGAGGGGATCGAGCCAGCCCTCGGTGCCGATGACGGTGCCATCCTCCAGCCTCTTTTCCTTGCGATACTGGCCGTTGAGGGTCTGGAAGCGAAAGTAGCGCTCGGGACCCTCGTCCGTCTGTATGTGATACTGCGTCTCGGGATTTACGTTCCAGCCGCTCCTCTCGGCCTCGATCTCTTCTGCCGTCAGGCAGAGGACCGACACCTATTCCGCCCGGGCAACAGACAAAGGGCATAAATTAGCCTTTTACTGCGATGCATGCCGCGAGTCGCGCCATTGTGCTCTCGGACTTTTCTTATTCGGGGACGAGTCTTAGCTCTAGTTCGCGGTTTTATTGCCGCGTGCGTCATGCTCCGCCAGCGCCGCGGTTGGATTTATTTTAATGGATTGGGATAGAAGTTTATGGGAGGCGCTCTGCGGCGATAGAAACGTTCCGCGGAAACTTTTTCACCGGGGGTGAGTTTAGATCAACTTGGACGTTGATGTGCTTTTGAAGAAACAATGGGTAATTTGAAAAACGGATTTGTAGATTGTTAAAGTATCATTCGATTTGAGCTGTATGCGGAAGAAATAAGCGGAGTATTAAATCCTCGGATTATTCTCTCGAGAATAATAGGAGTGACTTTTACGACTGATTTTTTTGAAAAACAAAAAAAAAATACAAACTAAAATGGAGTACTTTTTTAATTAAGAAAAGTAGCTATCGTAAAAATTCAATTTCCAGCTTATAAACGAAGGGAAGTGCAATAATATAAAGTACCTTATAGAGTAAACAAAAAAAATCGGTTGCCTAATCGATTTCGAAATGCAATAATACCATCGGTATTCGTCGGTTTTCCACGCCCTCGTAGTGCATTGCCTACAAAATCCACTTACGAGGGCGTGCGCTTATACGACGCCAAGGAGGCAATTTACTTGGGCCCTATATATTTTAGCTGCGCGGAGATAAGCCGTCGCCACGCGGCAAGGACGCGCGGCATAAATTTTCCAAAGGGTCTCTCTCGGGTTGTTTTGAGACAAAGCCGCGAACCCCGCGATAAATCAAGGATGAGCTCGGAGGGGCTCTAAAACAACGCGAAATTTCACACGCAATCTTCTTTATTTACGAGCTGCGCTAAATTTCGGTTGTCAGTCAGTCACGCGCGAGACGCGTTCAACACTTCGCTTTTCTGCATATTTCTTGTCTGACTTTATTTTTCGTCCGTTTAAATTTACTTTTGTTTAATGTAATTAATAATTTATACAGTTGCGGTAAACAAATCTCATATGTATTTTATTAAGATCGATATTTAAGGGTTTACACTTAAATTCGATCATATTAATTTTAATTTTAATTAAGAACAATCAATAATTTTTAAATTGTAGAAAAATCAATTGTTTCTTTTTACTAGATCAGGAAATGTGATTTAGCTTTATAAATAGCGTCACAACAATTAATTGAAAAACAAAATAACATCCACAGCTCGACCAATCGCATCACAAGAAATGCGGGCTACAATGAAACTTCGATGGATTTTTTACTCATTGTTATTTTGTGTGATTTGTTACTTTCTCTATGCGTTACACATCTATGCAAAAATTAGTTTCAATTAAAGTTTTCGGTCGATTAAATTTTATTCTGTTAATTAAACAAAGCTTTCAGCGTAGAATACGTTTCTTTTTATTTCTAGATTTTAAAATGTCTAAATCTTTGTTTGCTAATCCCATATGATGAACAGTCCTTTATTCATATACCGATTATATAATAAAATGGGTAAGTACGCCTCTCCTATAGAATCACATCCATTTTTTATGTTAAATTCCTCTATAAAAAAATCGAGCCGATAAATATCTCGAAAAATAGACGTTTTAACGACAGGCCCAGTTTTTGCGTGTGAAAAACTTAAAGGGCACATTAAAGCGCGAATTTCCCGAGTGCTAACGAGGCGCAGTAGAATGACGGGGCCCAGCCACTCTCGATTCGTGGTTCACATTTCGCAAGAGAACCGCGTGGCGTTTCTTTTTCGACTGGCCAGAAGAAAGTCGATGATAAATCGCCGGCGTGTCCCTTACAAGGCGCCGTAAATCAACGAACGGGCCGGGAGGCGAGACTTTTTTTTACGAGGCGGCGCCTCGCGGCGGAAGGGGAGAAATTTTAGCCGATATTTTGCTGCCTTATAAAGGGAGGCCGATCGAAAAGAAAGTTTTGCGAGGTGTCGCTTTAATATAGACGATGCGAGGCTCGACGCAGTGCGGCGGTAACGATGCATTGTTGTACTTTAGAATTTTTTATTATTGCGGCGGTAGTAGTTTCCTTAATAAGTTTGATCGTTTTTATCGAGCTTTTTTTATTTTATAGTATGATTTTTTTTTATCTACGTCTGTTTCTATAAAGCTTACATGATTTATTAATTAAATCTTCTTACGTTTTTTAGACTCATCGATCATTTTATTTTATTAGCTTTATTTTACTTTAGTTAATTTATTCTAAATTTATGCGACGAATTATTTGTCCGTAAGTATATTAATAAACTATAAAAAAGATATATGCATGTAAATACACGGAGAGAAAAGTTCCAGTAAATATTACTATACTGTTTTGTAACGTAGGGACAGACTCGACAAATAAAAAATTTTACTAGAAAGTATAGTAAAATTTGCTAGATTTATAGTAATTTTTGCTGAACTTATAATGAATTTTGTTATACTTTTTAATAAAAATTTTTGATGCGTTGAGTCTGTCCCTGCATTACATAACAGTATAGTAATTTTTACTAGAACTTTTCTCTCCGTGTATACAAATGTGTATACGCTATTAAAAATTCAAACCATTGAATCATGCACGCATTTAAAAACTTATTTCTCTTTTAAATTGAACGATGTATTATTAAAGTGATGAATGTCAGTTTGAGTTCGCTGATAAGTTTACTTTAGAATTTTAATGGGAGCACGTATCATAATAAGTCCATTCTCTCGATCCTTCGAACAATCTATCCCAATCATTGTAATGGAGCAAATATTCCTACTCCAATGTCTCTACACCGTTGAAACGGAGCTTCATAAATAGAAAATCGCCAGGCGCTATTATCAATATATATAGTACATAAGGAAAATAAAAAAAAAATCAAGGCCAGGCGAATTTCTCAACGCCGCTCGCATTCCGCCCGCGCGCTTTATTTTATCTAAAAACGCGAGGCACCGAGTGAGTAACGCAACGTGCGTGAGAAACGTCGATTCCCACACCGAAACCTCGGTATCCCCGGGACTGATCTCCGGGGTCTCTCGCAACCGAGTGACCCCCGACGCCGCAACAAAGGATCGGCCCCGAGCGAATCTCTCCTTATACTCCTCAAGGCAGAGATGGAAGAGGGCGTAGCCCATTTTTACGTTGACCAATCCTGCCTATATAAAAAAAATCGCGAATTTCCTCCAATTTTGAAGAGGGAATGTCGCAAGTGTCCGGCGTTTGCGTCACAACCTACGCGGAGACTCCTTATCGAGACACCTGGTCGCGGGTCCGGATTTTCCGAGTGCTCCAATTTTCGACGGGCTCGATTTGTCAGGGAGGGACACTTTCCTTTCGACTGCGAATGCTCGAGCTTTTTTTCGGGTCGTCATTAACATTCGTCGAAGGTTTTTGGAGTCGCGTCGCTGCGACGGAGGTGGAACGTTGCACACGAGGAGTAAGTGAAATCAAGTAATGAAAATGCTAAGAGCTGCGCTGTTTAGGAAACACGAGCAAAACGCTCGAAACGACGGCGTTTTCTTGGGCAACGTGCTCGCGCTCTTTTTCTCACCGTTAAGGCGCCCGTTCGAATTAGCGTATAATGGCGCTGCCGTTTGTTAAATTACTCGACGACTTAATTTTAACTGGAAGTCGTAACGACTTTTTAAATAATGCTAAAGAATGTTTTCCTTTCTGCAATATTATAACAAAAACAATATGCTCTTTCGAGGCTCTTGAAAACTTTTTACCGCCCGCTTCTAACAGTATATACACTTTCGCTTTCAATTATACAATTAGCGCAATTTGTTATATTACAGCTACACTATTTTCTGCATAATCACTTATTTAAAAATAAAAGAACAAATCACTGTTGTAATATAATATTTTAAATAGATAATTGATGGCATTTAAGTGTAACTCGAACGTGCATTTTTAATTAATTATAAGAAAAACCCATTGGGAAAATTATTATGGACACCGCGAGTCTGCAATTAGTCCGACAGCAGGAAGGATCTTCGTACTTTCGCAACCCCACCCATCGATTACGGCGCTGGCAAAATATGCGACGTGCACTCCTGTAATTGACGCCCAATGCTCGATCCTCGCGGCTAATCGCCGATGTATTATTCGTTTCCGCGGCCGATCTGTCTTTGCCGAGTGTCACCGAGCCGACGGCCAGGCGCGTCGTGACGTCAGGTTTTCATTGTCGTTGGCATATGGGTGTATACGCGGCCAGGAATCTCACGGACGATTTGGATTTGAAATAGCGGAAATCGTTAGGAGAACAAAGGCCATTGGCTACGCGATTGCACTTCACTTACTTTTGCATGCTTTATTCATGAGATTTATACCGATTTTTATTTCAACGATCGACACTACTATGACTACTTTCAAGAATTTCACACTTCTTTTTCGATCGATCGGTATATCAACGATTTGTTTTAACTTTAAATAACAAGCGTTTACATATTCATTTTTTAAAGTATTATTAATTCTTTATTATTGTTAACTTATTTATATTTACCGCGTCTTATAATAATTTCTTTTTTTGGCTAAATTATTTCTTAAATTTCATATTAAAGTAAATAAATAATTTTAAATAAATAATCACACATCCCGCGGATGATTTGCACTCGAAAGAGAGTAGCTTGCAAAATACACTAGATTTTACGATGAAATAATTACTACCTCGAATGATTCGGAGAAAATATTGATTACACACCTTCATGAACTGTCCTACTTTAGTTTTTGCTTGACTGTCAGTATTAGACAGTGGACTACTCCCGAAAATAACGCACAGAATCAACTACTATACCGAACGGACCAATTAAGATCCGCGACTCGCGGAGATCCTTTCGCAAGAGTCACGTTAAAAATAGTCACTGCGATAAACTGCCGCGCCATTCGAAGCAACGAACCGCACGCGCCGTCCATCGAAAGTTTCAAAAGCACTTTAAAAAAAAAAAAAAAGAATTGAAAGCATCCCATTTAAGGTCGACGCACCGTGAAATTATCAATTAATCCACCGACGACATTGGCGAAAGCGTAATGAGGGATAATGAGCGGCGCGATTTTCGCCTAGAAAAAGGTGGGGGGAGGGCACGACGAAACCGCAGGCGCGGTGACAATTTTGTGTGCGCGGGCAGCTTTTTTTTGCGCAAGCCTTTGCTAAAAATCCCGGGCAACCGTGGAGGAATGTCAAATTGTAAGGTACGTCTGCGCGGAACGACTTCATTACGGGTTTTTTTTTTCTTTTTTTTTTCTTCAGTTGACTTCGAGCGAGCGCCGTACGCTAAACGACGCGATTTTAGGACGAATCCTTTTGGGAGCCTTTCGTTTCGTCAGTGCGGAGGCTTACGCAAAGTTTCGTGCGTTTTGGCGAGCTGAATGACTGTGAATCATTTCCTGCCTTTTCGGCGGTTTTGACCCGACGGATCTGCACAATGGCCAGTGGAGTTGCGAAAAACGAGTGCTGCTGCAACGGGTCAATTCTGGCGGTTTAACGATTTTACGCGGACGTGCGAGCGACTCTTTTGTAGCCTACTCAGGCGTGAGTGATGTGTCAGAGAAAATTGCAATTTTTTTGTTAGACCGTAAAATGAAATCTGCATAAATTCGTACTAATCAATCAGTGTCAAAAATAATTATTTTTTTAATTATCTAAAGATTACAGAACATTCAACGTGAATTTATTTGCAAACATAGAATATCCGTAGATTTTTAAACATTTCTATGTATAGAGGTAATTAAAGAATTTCCAACGTTTCGAGAAATAAATTCATAAAAAATAAGAATATGCACGGTGTTACATTGAGAGAAAAATTTGTTAATTTTAAGCGAACATTTATTTCAATATAGTACTTATTAAATATTTTATTGAGTTAACTAATTATTTTTTTGAAACTACTAAATTTATTTAAAAACAAATAAATTCACATAGTTTTAATGAAATTATTACTTGCTTCAAAGAAATATTTAATAAGTACTATTGAAGTAAATCATTTCCTTAAAATTAACAATTTTTTTTTTCAGTGCATAAAAACCTATAGGTGCATAAAAAATTAAATTTTCGAAACAAGAAACATCCTGAATTAATTTTCGTCGAACTGCGTAAAACTCTTTATTTCCCAAAGAAACGTTAAGCGTTGTACCTGTACGCACTCAGAAAACAGAAGAATGCAAAATAATCCCAGTTTCTTTCGAAACAACTCTATCACCGTCTCTATTGTTAGCGGAAAATTTCGAATACGCAGTTCCTCATAACAAGCTTTAAGTACCGCATCACTCACTTCCACGCTGCACGCATACACACTCCATTCTTCCAGAAACCATTGCAAATCCCAAACGTGCCCTCGAGATTCAAAGCAAACCACCTTCTGAATATTCATACGCCTCCCATAAAACCTAACAGCTCCTCGCCGCTTTCCTTGAAATATATATATAAAAAAAAAAGAAAGAACACCCATTTCGCCGATCCCCCCGTCGACCTTGAGCGTCCACCCCCGCGCAACCAACAAACCAAATTCATAATTGCTTACCAAAAAAAAAAAAGGAAAGGATGCCAGGGGCGAGAGGGAGATAAAAGAAACGGGCGATCGCGACAAGAAGGTGGGGTTTGCGCAACGTCGCGGCGTTATGTCAGCCGGCACATTAAGAGCGGCTATTAAGTAAGAAGGAAAACGGACACGCGGGATTGAGAAAGCGCGCCGCCGAGGCACTCCATATTAAGAGATCCCGTATCGGCCGCCTTTGCCGGTGGAGCCTCCCCCTTCTCGCTCACGACGATTGTTTATCGCGCGGACGATTCGCGCGACCTTTTTTTTCACTCAATCAAACTACGCCCCCGCGCCACAATTCGAGGCTGCGAATCCCCTTCCAGCTCTCGACGATTAAATTATGCGCCTTCGTTTTTTTATTCTACGATTTTTTATTTAACAATGTACAGACATTTTGAATTTAACAAAAAAAAATTATTTGTCTATTCGTGCGCTGGAGGATTACATATTCTTTATTTGTCATAGTATGTAGGTAGCATACACCTCTTCGATGGGTATTTAAACAAAAATTATAAATAACTATTAGTTAGAGCGCAGGGTGATTAAATATTCTTTTTTTTTTTATGGCGATTTGAATGATGCACGCAGGCATCGTTTACACGTGCAAATTTCTTTAAAGAAAAAAAAATATATATATATCCATCAGTTTGTTATTTATACCCACTGTTCTTTAATTTTCGTAGACCGAAAGGCATTACGCTTGCTCCTATGTAAGAAAAAAACATGCGAGTACACGTGTACCGGCCGCGTAATAGATGCGTATCAGGCCGGCGGAGAAAGGCAAACGCTGCGTGTCTTTGTATTCAGTAGTAACAGACGGGCTACGCAAGACCCTTCGAACGTTTTCCACTATCGAGCGGCGAGGCACGCCGACGAGAGGGAACGTGAAAAAAAAATCGCGCTCTTTTAGTTTACTCTTTTTTTTTATGTACTTTATTTTCTTTTCTTGAAATAAGCCGCGGTGAAAGCGACGTCGTAACTTTCTAGATACGTTTTTTTTTTAAGTAAAATTGAACGCTTCCGGTGAGTTTCCGCGCGCGACTTTGGACCCGTCGGGAGATTAGCATCGGTGGCGCGATTTTTCAGTCGCTCGTCGCTGGGAATTCCCACGTGATTGTACGGGGCTAAACGAAACTCGGGCAAATATGACGGAAACTTTGAATAAGTTATGGATAATCTGATCAAGAATTCTTTCTCTTGTTTTACAGTGGTTTAGGGCCATAAAAGTGCAACGGTGAATTTTGACGAGCTCAATTAAGGTTGGAAAGTGTAATTGCGACTTTATATAGAAATTTAAGACGGCAGCGGATGAGAAATATGACGATCGTTACGAAATTTGAATACATTTCATCGTAAAATCACTTTAATATTTAAAAACTCCGCGGCTGTATTGGATTATGCAAATGGCTGTACATAAAAGTCGATATTTATTGATTGCAGGTAGTTAAACGCATCGCCATGAATTCATCACTGCCAGCACAGGTGTACGTATACCGTTTCACTTCGAAGATGCACACCACACCTCACATCCGATCGGAGAAAAACAGTCAGTCGATGAAACGCGAAAACCATATATTCACTTTTTTTTTGCCGCAATTTCCGCAAAAAAGCCACAGTTGGATTCGCGTAAAAGGAAAAGCGGCGGATCCTGGCCGAAGCGAGCGCGAATTCCTCGCGCCCGATCAAAGAGCCGAGGCTCGTTTTGATTTATCGGCGAGAAAGCGCTTAATGCGCCGTAATATCGATACACTCGACTTTTTTCTTTCCCTTACTATGCCCGTATTCCGGTTTTTCCACGTGCGATCTTTTGTTATTGCGCCTTAAAAAAAAAAACAGCCGGGATCGACGTGAGTTTCCCCTGGAGCTACCACGTGTGAGCAGTAAAAAGTAGCCTATGGGATATATTGACGCGAAACGCGTCAAAGTGAAATGATCGATTGCTCGGTTCCGATGAAAAGTTTTTTTAGTGCTGCGGGTGTAATAAAGTTGCTGAGTTGAAATAGAAAATCGCGTTTAGTGCACCATATCACTATACGCCACGCAGCGTTCTTTTTTTTTAATTTTAAACTTGAAATTAATTCACGATATTTTATTTTATGATTTGTGTAATTCGCATGTTTTTTTATTAAGCATTTATATAAAAAGCAAAGTAGAAAGATTCACGACAATAAATTACAACACCGCAAGAAAAATTTTAAAGGAGTACTTTGGCATTTCATCTTAATGCGACACCCAAGATCATTTTCTGCAACCTCGACAAGAGTAACAAAAATCTAATATCACCGACGACGAGGCTCGAATAAAAATCCGCGAAACCCATTTAAAAAAAAGAAAGAAATAGAAACAAAGAAGCCGACGAATAAGTCTGAAATAAAAAGATCCGTGGGTGCAATTGCGCCTCCCGGGACTCGAGAGAGCCTCGGTGGCGCGATCCTGCAGGCTCATTACCCGTCGCCGGGGACAAATTTACGGTCGGAGCGTCGCGGCATCCTCCGCGCGGAATCAAGGCCGCGGCTTTTTATTGCTTATGCGTGTAGCGGGCGCCGCGCCGAGAGCAAAAGTGATTCCGGCGGATCTGCGGCGTGACGACCGATTCGTTGCGTAAGGCCCGCAGTCCTTTATAACTTTTGTTTCTTTTGAACTTGGATTACTCTCGTTTTCTTTTTCCTCTTTGTTTTGATTTTGTAGAATTTGGCGAAGACTCGTTACGAGACTGCGCGTTTCTCAAGCTCGCGCCATTTAAATTTAAATTTGGCCGATTTGCATGCGGAATTCGAAAGTCGATTGGATTTGAGCCGATGAATGGAGGTAAAAATATTAATTCGGATAGTTTCACGCTGGCAAAGGTGCGAAAGAATAAATTTCTCGATCTTGATGTGTATCGTAAAATATATGTATTTCCAAAAGGATTATTATAGATATTTTTATTCCTTGTATTATAATTTTTATTCCTTTCAAATTATAATTTTTTCCTTTTAGGTAAATTATAAAATGTTTGATTGATTCACTGTACAAAAAATGAAATTTTTATACTTTGTTCTCAATTTTTATATGGCATATAGGTAATTTACTTTAGGTATTTATTTATTTAAGCCTTAAACCCTGCTCAAATTACCTCTACCAGGGTACATTTACGATTTTTTTTTATATTTTAAAATTTGAAGTAACTCTATAGCAATTACTATAAAAAAAAACTGTTTCAATCTTTACAATAACACCCTCACTCTAAATAAAGTAAAAAAATGAAGCTACAACACCCGCAAACGGCTCCAAGTACTCAAAAAATCGAAAACAGGATTTCAAAAAACATATGAATACCTCACTCCACCTCAAAAAAGTACATTCGCAAAATCAATTTTTCGCGGAATAAATCCAAAAGGGGGTTACTCGGCTCGTTCGCATCGTAGCTCGCGCGACAATAGCAAAACTCTCCAGCAAATCGCGCGAAATTTTGAAACGCGCGGGTAGGCGCGCAACCAGCGTCGCGCGACAATTGGCAGTGTGCACGCATACCGCCAGGGAGTAAGAGAGAGAGAGGGAATGAGTCCGCGCGGCGTGTCATTAAGGTAATTGCGGGCTTTCCAGGTGAAGGTGAATGTCGAGGCGAGAACGCCCACCGTCCGCCGCGGATTAGAGCGGATCCCCCCGCGCCGTCGCTGCCGCGTGTAACGAGCGCCGTTGTTACTTTTTGATTGTCTCTCTCTTCTGTCTCCGCCGGCTTTTTTCACTCCACCGATGATTGATGTCGCGTTTTTGTTTTCATATTTTTTTATATTTTTTTTCAACAGGAAGTACCAGCCGGCGGTTTTCAGCACCACCGCTGCGGGGAATTGGTGTTTGCTAATGACGCGCCTGGTTATATTTTCATCGCACTTGCCGACGCGAAATTGAAGCGGAAAAATATAATATAATACAAAAAAAAAGAGTCTTTAAAGTTTTTCCTTCGAAAACGAAAAGAAGATTGCTTAGTCACGAGCGACTCGTACTTGAAAATAAAATTTTAATTCATTGCTTTACGGTAAAAAAGGAGCCGTAAACAATTTCATTTCTTCGTTTTTGCGCTCGCGGGAATATCATTGTTAAAGACATTTTCATATTGAATAGAAAAAAAAATCTTTTTTTTTTTTTAAATGAAATAAGTAAGTACATTTAGTCACGCGCTTAGCCCGTAGGTAAAATAAAGATTCATTGTTTCACGATAAATAATTGCGAATAATTTCGTTTCATTGTTTTGATATGAATAATAGTTCGTAGTTTTACTAGCGAATAATTCGTATAATTTCAGCGACTAGGAGAAACTCCTCTTCCGAGTCTCGTTACGTACGTATACAACCAACGCGCCGAGTTGTACATGCGTTTATTGTAAATGATTACGTTTCGTCATAAAAGTGCTGTTAAACCGAACTTTTTTTCTTTTCAAAAGTAAAAATTAAACGTACAATAGGCAGAAAGATTTGTTTTTTCTTTTGTTGCCCGAACCCCTGCAGTCATCGCTCGTATTATCGACTTTCACCTCCGCGCCGAACTTCCTCGATTTAAGTAACTTTAATAATTATTTTTAATAATTTAACACGCGATCACAGACCATCGCTCTCGGCGAATTGTAAAAACTTTCTATTTTTGTAATACGATTTTTAGAAAAAAAATTGAGCGACAAGATACATAAAGAGCGAGTATAACAACGCTTTAAACGCTCGCCGCGGGATAATAGTTTTTATCGTCGTGGGAAAACTGTAGTTATAATTGAGAAAAGCGCGCGAGATTTAAAAATTGTAGCAAGGGAAAATTCTTTGACAGATCATTGCTCGGCAATCAAACGGCAATTTGTCGACCTTCAGCTGCGCGCTGCCATTGAATTCGAGCGCGATGTAATTGCTAATTGAAAAATCACCTGGCAATTATTGCCGCTCACTATTACACCTCTCCCTTTTTTTTATTATCTAAAAACTATAATCGCCGTCAATTGCATCCTTCCTTTTCATAAAGCTGTTGTAACCATAGCAGCATTAAAGCCTCTCTCTCTCTCTCTCTCCCATATTTGCATCAACTTTAAACCGTTCTAACGAGGAGTGAGAAAAAAAAAAGAAACTAAATGGAACTACAATTTTTCCTGTAGAAAAAATCTATCAAAACAGAAAATGCAGGAAATCTTCGTGATTTAATCACGCGAGAGACGAACGCCTAAATAAAGGCGTCGGCGTAATCGGTCATGAATATTCATTGACGCAGCGCATCTCGCGTTTTACATTTGTAAAGGACGCACGAAGTCGATTACTAATCACGCGATCGTTGATTGAGATCGTAATATAAAATCCAACTGCCCACAAGGCAGGACCTTTACGAGAGTGGAGCTTCCCTTTTTTAATTTTTTTTTTTTTTGATCGACGATCGATTTTTGCTTATAGAGTACCGGTAATGCGGGCCATTTCGTACGTTCGATGAATTAAGAGCGTAATTTTAAATTCGCGAGGATTTTTTTACGGTTAGTTATATGGAGTGCAATTTTTCCTTATTTATTTCATTGCCTGGCGTTTCATTGATATCGTAAAATATACGTACGTTTATATCGTTTGGATTTACTTTCTTAGCCTTGAAATAATTTTCTCGTTATGTGTCTTATGTTGGAGGCTTGTAAATATATGGACGCGCAAGCGTAGCAGTATATGATAGAAATTTTAAAGTCAGTTTGATAATAAATTAGTCATTATAAGGCTACAATGGTAATTGGATAATGTAAAGGATTTACTGCCGTTATTTTAATAATTTAATATCTGTTAACAAGACAGAATGTTTCATTACTGATAAATTATTCTCTTCTTTTATGAGAAAATTGAAATTCCTGCTCTTGGAAACATCAAAAGATGAGAGTAATAGTCAGATTTACAAGCCCAAATGAGCTCCTGCTGGAAATATTAAGTAAAACTTTATACGCGAATTTATAAACTTACTTAAAAACTATCCCTAAAATTTTATAGCTCATCGAAAATAATGAGAGGAAAATTAATCAATATCATAATTTGTAGCAGTTAATTTTTCTTCGCCATACATGCACTTTAAGTCTACGTACAATAGCTTATTAATCCATCCGCTGGAACAAAGAACCCGCACGAAAAACCACCATAAAAAGAATTTAAAGAATCGCATTTTTTAATTAGCTTAATAAGTAATATTTCATTTACAACTTCGCCTTAATCAGAAAGGCCTTTCCCACGTAAAAAAAAATTTGCTTAACTTCTTTAACTTTACGTAGTACGTCAATTTATTCCACAAATAGTCGTTAAGTAAACTAATACAGTAAAAATAAACTTAATACAGTAAATTAATCAAATTTCCACAACCATGATTCTTTAACTTGATATAATGAGTTAATTCAAACGTGCGGGAATTGTTACTTTAATCTTCGCATCAACGAAAAAAAAAACGCGAAAAATCCTACGACCCCAAACGTGATTCGCATGGCAAGCAGGACCAAATCCTCGCGAGAGGACCGCTGCACACACTGAATTCGCTGCTTGGCGCCGGATCGCGGCGCACGCGTCTCGCCTTGTACAAGCCGCTCACGCACTTCCTATTACGGTTAGAGCCTGCGTGCGCTTGCGCCTCGCGTGTCCGTGGGTGTCCGTCAACCTCTTTTCTCGCGCTCGGCCGACTCTCACTAATCGACTGCGGACTCGCGGTCAATCGATCGATCGGCCCGTCGCACCGTTAGCTCCATGACTCGCGCGCTTTTCCAGTTTCGTGTGATATGAAATTTACAACGCTCCCGCGGCGAATGGTCTTACGGGACCCAGAACCGATCCACTTGAGTGGGCACGGCTACTTTGTATCTTTTATTTCGCATTGTTTTTTTTTTTTTTTTTGGGTGTGAGTTTTCTTGGTCAAGTGCCGTACAGCCTTGATATTGTCCTCCATTGCGGGCCGGTGTTTATTACGCGCTTAATAATGCGCCTTGTAAACTACAAGTCGCGTAATAATTTTTATGGCGAATAAAACGCAGTCGGGAGTCGCGAGAATCTCCGATGGGACATACGAAGACGCGCCTTACACAGCCGCGTTTATTTTGAAAATGATAAATTGTAAATAATATACAAGAGGAGAAGGGGAAACTGCATTTGAATACGCGATGAGTCACGACGTGACTTATGCATTCTAAAGACGCGTTTACCGCGTCCGCAAATAGAACTTAATCACTTTCGTGCGCGCACTTTATAAGAGGCGTGCGCGCCCGTCAAATTAAAATATCCATAACGTCGTTTAAGTCCAAAGGCTAAAAAGAGAAATAAAATAAAACGGCATCCTCCCGAGCGAAGCGCCGGTGCAATTACACCACGAGGACGCGGGGAAAAGAAAATTCGCGCGGACGAGCCTTAAGGCTGCGCGATGACGTCAGCGCGAGGAGCTGCGCCGCGCGCGAAAGGCGAGCGGGAAAATTTCGCCGATGACCTCATCGCGCCCCTCTTATCGCGGCCGTTCCACTTTTCCGCGTCACGCCGCGCGTTTCGCAAAGGCATCGAGCGTGGGCCGCGCCGCGCCGTTGCGTTTTTATCCCGGCGATGCAAATTCCCCGCGGCACCTCGGACTATCTGTTCCTACGGGGTTGCGGGAAATCGAGTTTCCCCCCTTGATTCCTGCTCCTTTTGTCTCGCTCGGCGGTGGATATCTGTCGATTATTATTCCGCTTTGTCTTGCTTTGTGCGTTTCTTCAGAGGCTTTCGTAAGGGGATATAGATCGGTTTTTTTTATTAATGTTTATCCGCTCTTGCAAAATGTTTGGGAAAAAAGTTGAGGCTGGGTGTCATTGAGAATACGTTTTGTTTGACGTGTTTAATGCGACAAGAGTGTCTATAAGCGCGTTTGCATCAAAGCTTTGCGATTTAGCGATTTGCCAATAATTATTTGCAGGGTTTTTTCTTCGTTTTATTTAGTTTTTTAATTAAAATTTTGATGCAAGTGAACAGTAAACTTGAATTGGTTACTTAGAAAAGTAGATTTAGTAATTTAGAAAAATTAATATTTATCAATGGATGTAAGACTGCCAGAACAAGTATAAAAAATTAATAAAATTATTTTTTATGCTGAGTATTGCAGCTTTCTATCAATTTTAATTATTTCTGTAGAAAAGTAGTATTTGTTCTTCATTTATTTATCTCAGTGTTAGATAATTAATTGCTCATTTTTCTTTCATAAGATATTACACTATCAATTTATCATACGAACTTTTTTTCTCGCTCGTGTATCTAGAAAAAATTTTCACTCAATCTAAATGACTTAATATTTACATAAAGATATTTACTTTGTCTAAAAGTACACACTAATTTACTCAATTCCCTTCAATTAATCAAATCGACTACTATTTTTCTTCCATATTTCTTTTTTGTTCATTTTTTTTTTTATAATTTTATGATATCTTTCTTTCATCTTTCTCTTCATTTTTTTTCATAATTCACTGATTTGCTATTTAAAAGTATTATTTTAAATTCCAAGAGAAAATGTATCCCGTGCAAACACGTAATTTTCCGCTAATTACGCATCGCACGTCGCAAAGGCAATGGACTCGCGTCGGAAGCTCCGGCCTTCATTACCTAATTCTCCGAATATCCGACACGAAGCCAGGCGGATCCCACAGCGCGGGAAAAATAAAGAAAAACGCGCCTCGCCGATTAATCACGCCTCCGCCGAGGCGCACTTTCACCGCCTCGGAGGTTCTCCCGCGGGGAAGTCGCGCCGATCGCGGAAACAATGAGCGCGCGTCGCTCCCCCTCTAATGAGCCTCAATTAACGCGCCCGGCAATTGCCCCCGCGCGGAGAGTTCCGCGACGCGCGTGTGATGAGAAGTGCCCGCCGAATTCATTGCTATGCACCGGCGCATCTACGGCCTTCGAAAGCGCACAGCTGACCCTGATTCGTGATTTGACCTCCGCTTTTTTTTTCTTTTTTTTTCTTTTACGGGGACGGACGGCGACGTCCTGCCTTTCTTTCTTCTTCTTTTTTTTTCGCACGTGCTGGACGGTGTAACGGGATCAGATTATTGTCTTGCGAGGATCAGCGAATTTAAATGCAGGCTATACTTTTTATTTTTTAGTAGGAAGAGAATTTTCGGTGCATTAAACATTGTCTTTGCAGAAAATAATTTGAGAGACTGGTTTGCAGGATGCATTATCAGCGTGAAAAATTGCGCAACTTCGTTGTAAATTAAAACGAAGCTTGGCAAGTCTGTTGTACGACTAAAAGCGTGGAGAACCACGAGGTGCATCGAACTGGTTCAAAGTAGAAATCGAAAGTGCGGGTGTAATTTTTCCGTGTTGAAGAATTTCCAGATACAGCCATGCTGTGTACGAATTTTTTGTTTGTTTGTCTGATCGATGCTTGGAAAGAAAACCTCCTCGACACCTTCTTGGCGCGCGAGCTAAAACCGCATCGGACAGCGTGAAATCGCTGAAATCGAAAGGAGCTACGAGGTAGGCGTACTCGTGGAAAACGTTACTTCTATAAACCTCCTACTTTTTTTCTTTTTTTTTGTACCCTTATACGTGGCTGAATTTGGTAAAAGAAAACGAAGATGATTTCCGAGCGACTGCGTTTCGCGCACTCGCTGGTTGCGCCTCATTCCGAATATGGATATTTCGTTTCGCTCTCGCATTCGAGATCGCACACGCGAACTCCTTATAAATACACTTTTTCCCGCCGGCTCATCTCGTCAAATTAATGTCAATGTCAAGCGATCGCTTTTACTGGCCGACTGTTCCCATAGTCACTCCGTCGCTCTAACTATGTTTGGAGAACGGCATAGACGGCTCAATAGGCGCATGCAGAATGTGCACTTACAAGAAATAAATTATGTTTGCATCAGAAATTCTTTGTGGTATAATTATTTTAATAAAAAGATTTATACAGTAAATTTTACTACTAATTATATAATTTTTTATTTATTTTTATTTTACAGTTTGTTCTTCTTGCTTTAGTGCGGATTATTGTAATTTTTAACGTGATATTTATTTTACTTGTATAATGCACAAAAATTATGCTCACTTTGGAACCATTTCCTTAAAAAGACAAAAATAATGTGTCCATTCAATTTTAAGTTTATAAAAATAATATTTAGAATTGAACGCAGTTTTAACCGTGATACCAGAGACACGAGGAAGTCTTAAAATTTTCTGATTCGTTACACGGAGCGAAATATTGTAGTAAAAATTACTCAACTTATGAAAATTTTTACTATGAAACCTACAATTGCTACTATATAAACAGAAATTTTTGCTATATACATAGGAATTTTTAGTATGTTTTATAGTAAAAATTGTCATAGGTCGAGTATGTCCCATTGTTCCTACGGAATATAGTAATTTTTACTATAACATTTCTCTCCGTGTAATTAAATTTAAACTTCCACTTAAATAACACATAAAGTTAAAAGAAAAAAACTGCAACACGTAATAAAATGTATAAAAAACAACAAGTGATGAACGTAGATCACTTATGCAAATAATAAGCGTTATAAACCCCTGGCAGGGCCCATCAGCGAAGTTACCCGCGTCCAAAAAAGATTCCCGGCTAAAACCAATAAACCCGGCGATTTACGAGCGTCTCTCGTGGAAAAATCGACCCTCGCACTCCGGCATTTTCGCCGGCGTAAAACGCGCCCCTGACCGCGGGTCAACCCGGGGGACCCTCGCCGTGGGAGAGCGCGGCCTCTTCGGTGGCGCTATAAAACGCCAGACGAGCGGGACAAAGGAAATCAATTATCGCGGGGAATGTCCAAGGCGCTTTTCGCCCGCGGATTCCGATAAACAGCCGAGCGGACTTTTCGCGGACGGCCCGACAAATTCCCGGCGTGTCGCAGTCGGGAATGCCGACGGTGCCGATAAATACAAGCGGCGCGTATAGAGGTCCGATCGGGGAGTCGCCGTGTCGATTTATCCGAGCGACGTGCGATCGGATTGGATTATCGAGATACGCAGCTGCTTGTTATTGTTTTTATTTCCCTTTGTCGAGAGGAAAAGATCGATCTATCTAGATTGTCGACATTTTCTTAAGCGATCCCCGCCTCGTGTTAGATCCATATACAACCGCGTGTTTTCTGCTCGCTTTTTATTCGATATGGATCGGATTCCAGAATTTATGGCCAGTAAATCCGATGTGAAAATGAAATGATTAAATTACTTGAATAGCTTTATTATTATTTTTTTTTTTCAATAACATTGAATGACTTTTTAATTGAATTAGTTTGCTGCGTGTATTTTGATTATATCTATACAGTCATTTTAAATCAACTCCTTTATACCGTGGTATCACTTTTTTTATGTATAGTGTCTTATTAAGTCTTTAAGTATAGTGTATTTTAAAATAGTAGATCTAAGAACTTTGAAATTTTTACAAAAAAAAAAAAAATCGAATTATATATTTTTATGAAACGCAAATTTTGCTACTTTTATATAATAATATTTTAGTAAACCCTATTATTTTCAATAAATAATTGCTACATGCCATTCTATTTTTCATTCCACCCTGAAGAAAGACGCAGATACTTACTCTTTGCTTCACGTATAGCAGTGGCTGTCTTACTTCAATAAATTATAATGTTAGCTCTCGAAGGTATACACCGAGTGAAAGAACTACTAGCCTTTCGAATAAATCAATACACAATTACACGAGCCTCTTTTCCCGAGAATAATTAACCTTCCCACCCGCAACAATCGCCTCCATCGCTCTTCCCGCCAGTAAAAAAAAAGATAAAAAAAAATCGTTCTCGTAATAAATAGCGCAATAATAAATACTCATTCCAACGCAGATGCACCCCGATTACAGTCGTTTCACTTTCCTCGGCGTCAATTTCAAAAGATCGCTCCATTCAATTGCGCGATCTCCCCTCCAGTGCGTAAATCAAACATTTAAATGAAGAAGGCCCGCGGAGTTCATTATAGTCGCACTCGCGCATCGATAAACCCGAGCTAATTGACAAGTGGCGGTCGCGACGATAACGAGCGCGAAACTCGTGACGTAACATAAATTTCGCGAGGGACTGCCTGATAAGACCGTCAATTAAGGACACGCGAGTCTTTATCCCTCCGCCCGATTAATCGCTCCTGCGCATCTAAATGATTACACCTGGCCTCGGGGGGAGAAGAAAATGAGGGAAGTTGGGCGAACCCGTTTCGCAATTTTTCGCGAGGAATCTGGACTAATTGCCCCCTGCCGCCGAGACGACTCGAGTTTCATTTGCATACGAGGATCCTGAAGGACGCGAAGGAACGATGTTTATCGGATGTTTACAGCGCGGCTTTTTCGAGTTTGATGGATGCACATCGCAGTGGGGAAAGTGCGCGGGTGGATTCACTTTCGTTTGGGAAGATCAAGTTCACAAAGGTGAGAGGAAATTAAGTCGGCGATTGTAATGAAATGTCTTATACCTGCTCGAGGAAATGTAATTCTTGATGTAAATTGTTATACGGTAGTATTTTTTCATTCTAATTTAATTATTGTACTTATTCTTTTTTCTTTTTATATTCACGTAATCCAGCTAAATCTAAAATTGATAATTTCACTTGGAAAGTGATATTGCGGCATTTTCAATTTCATAATTCAATTTTCTACTTATATATACAATATTGTTTCTTTTTAACTAATTTTAAGTTAATTTTTTAATTTCCATTTGTAACTTTAAGGACTCTGATCCGTTGAATTTTATGAAATAAATAAATAAAAATAAATAAATTTTCTGAATGAAAAATGTCTCGATACAAATATCTAATCTTAAAAAAATGTTATTATATATCTAAGTGAATTTGACATTTTGAAGATTGAGAGAGATATTTTTCAATAAATAGCGTTTAAGACGTTTTAAAAAAGATAAGATCATTGTAATAACCGTGTAATTTAATAAACACATTTAATCAAGAATTTATACTACTCGTAAGAATCAATTAATATGTTATTTCTAATTATCTCACTCCCGCACGTTTCTAAATAATAGCAATCATAACTCTACCCAAAAATGAAAATAACAATATAAGAATACAATTCCAGCGATGAATATTAATATCTGTAATTGAAGATGCTATCAGCTGCACTCGCACGGAGAAGAAAAAACGTACACATCTCGCCGCGTCTAAGCAAAGCTCGTATACATTAGCGGGTGAAAGAAAAAAAAAACAATGACTGTTCAACGCTGCTTTCGGGCCATTTTATAATTGTGTAGAATTTTCGCGCGTGCGCGCGCGCGTTCAATTGAATTGCCCGCCGCGAGTTTCTATACGAGCTTTCCCACGAAAGCATCGCGGCGCGATTGTTTCGTTCCTCGTAAAACGGGCCCAATCGCGCGCCCGCTATCAATTGTAAACTCTTGTTCCGCCCAGAAAAGCCCGCGAATAAATTTCCATCCAGTCGCAATAAATCGATTTAAAAAAAAAGGCTCGTTTTACACGTTTTTTTCGTTCGCTAAGCGATTGCAATTGCCATCGCGAAAATTCAAACCGCCGATGGTTCGGGAAATTAAAAGATTTGTTTTTTTGTTTGTGATTATAGGTAACTTCCTTCTTTTTTGTTAACGGATACTTTATATAGGTATCAGTGTCGTTCGAACTTTTGCGGAAATTACCTGTACTGTAAGTGCTGAATTATGGAGAATTAAATTAACGAGTCGAAAGTGATAATTAGAATTTCTGAACTTCAAGAAATTGATTTTCGAACAAAACGAAATGTCACTTCCGGTATAATGTCCGCGCGCTCACTGTGGCTAATTAAATTCGATTCGTACGAATTTCAACGGCGGGCGGACGATTTTTCGCTCAATACAAGGCATCGGTAGAAAGCCTAATGATTAATAATAGCCTGATAAATTAACGAAACAATTTTCATTTCTCTAAAAAAGCGACAGTGGAAATTATGCGGGAATTAGCCTCTCATTAAAGAGCTTCCATTCCTCCACCAAGAAGTGTCGATTATTGCCTTCGCTCTGCTCCCTAAACGAGAAAGTACTTAAACACCGTGCGTCGCGGATGAGTTGCCGCGGCTTCGCCGATGAATTGCCGTCTCGGGAATTTTCCCCATTTTTTTTCTTCTCCAACGCCTCGCGACCAAACATTCAATCAAACCATATTAACTTTTTTCCCGCGCCAATCGTTTGTTCGTTTTTTTATTACCATTTTTAATAGAAAGATGATTAATAGCCACGCTTGGAGTTTTAGTAAATGCGATCGGTAGCGGACTATTCACGGCAAAGAGTACGATTATTTACGATGATAAAGAAAAGCCGGTGTTACTCGGCGCAAAACAGAAAACCCTGGCCGCGCACGCAACCTCGCCAATGGATTTTCTAATCGCGCCTCGCGGCTAACGGGGTGGGGGGATCCTTTTTGCGAGCCGATAACGAGCGGCGCATTGTTTTCGCCGCGTAGTCGCCGAGGTGAAATCAACCGATTTTCCCACGGACTCGCGCGAATTAATTAGACGGACCGTTAAAAGAAAAAAGAGAGAGAAAAAAAAAGATCGGCAGAGTCGCCGAAACGGAGTCGGCGCGCCGAATAGAATCGAAACTGGAGCGGCGATAAACAAACGGCGATCGTTTAATTAGCCGCTTTCGCTCGCAGCAGTGAGATCGGCGATCGCGCGGCTCGCCGATCGAATCGGCGTGTGTACCTGCACGAGATTCAGCGCCAGGAGCGTCCCGATGATGCGCCTCATGATTCACTCGTCGCCGACTGCTTGGCCGCTCAGTTCATCCGAATTTACAGGAGATACACCTTTTCTCGCGTCTCTGTGCCTCGAACACTGTCAACTCTGTCGTTTAGATGTGTTTTTTTGTTTTATTAGACACGGGGATCGGTAAATTGCTTATTTACACCGCGGAAAAGTTTTTTTTTTCTCTTTTCGCGACTCGTTTATGTGCGCTGTAAATCAAGACCCGAGGCTTTATATATAGTTAACTGTGGGAAGTGTATAAATTGCAAATCCATCTCACCACTGTACATACTAAAAGTAAATCTGTTTCCTCAAATAAAATCGTACTTCTGTTAACCAAATTAATTGATAAAAAAACAATGAGAAATCCTTAGAAGTATCGATAAAAAAACAAACCGATTTCTCAGCTACAAAAAAAAATCAAATAAAGTGAAAAATGAAGCTCCGAAAAGAGAGAAAAAAAAAGAATTTAAAGTCCCCGTGCAAAGTAACAGTCTCGGACCTGCTGCGTCCTCAGCGACGTCCGCTCGTGAAATTGGCGGGCAGCAGGCGGTGCGCCCGTTGCGGCGCGCGGACTAGACTGAGCGACAACATTGCCGGGCTATCGCGCGAAGCTCACTGGACGATCCGCGGGCTCGGCGTGCGGCTCGTGCCTCCTACGAGTCGTCGGGGGCCCGCGAGCCTCTACCCGCCGCGCCGCCGCAGCGCACTCCTTTCCTTTTCTCTCTCGCTCGAGCGCGAAATTCGCCGCTCCCTCTCCTCCCCCCGGTCGGGGACGAGAACCGCCCTCGTCGGGCGCTTATCGGGATGGTCCGGTGTGGGAGGGAGCTCGGAGGGATCGGTGTTCGCTATTTGGACTACGCGAGGAATTTTCGGCGACTGGGAGGGGAGCGATTTATCATGGAAAATAGATGGTGGCTCTATTGTTGGCTCAGCTGGAGTTTGATGAATCGTCGGGAATTGCACGATGCGATTGTGCTTTTCTGTGTTTTTAAAATGATAATAATATTAATAAATACGCGCCGGAGCGATCCCTTCGGGCGAAACTTTCATGGTATACTCATATTTCAGGATTTTCCCTTTTTTCTCCGGGTATCCTGATAAAAGAGAATTACTTGTATTAAGTGATTATAATGTTTGCGCGAGTGAGAATTTATCTTCCCTCTTAATTAAGTTGAATTAGTGAAAAACATTATACTAAAGTTGTTTTTTTTTTTATGAATGTTTAGTGAAATATTGCTAATTGTAATTTACTAGAACAAGAAGTAAACAGTAGTTACAAGAATACTAGTATTTTTTTTCTAATATTCAGTAAAAGATTTCGGAATTTTTTACCTCATAATTTAACACCTATTGACTCCATTAGCCAGTTTAAAACTCTTTGCGTTCTTTTACTTGTAATTTTTAGTTTAGTTATATAAGTAATTAGTTTAAGTTACGTTAATATTCTTTATTTAAAATTTGTAATTAGATTTTTTATTTAATCCATTAAATTATTAATAAATAAATAATTATTCAAGTTTAGGTAGTTATAACATGAGATTTATCATGCTAATGTACGCTGAACTGCACATCGTCAGTGCCTTTAAATAAACATTGCAAAATTTCCAGTAAGAGCAAAGCTCTCATTTATACGTATAGGAAATAAGAAAGTATAGAAAACTAATTCTTGACGACGATAAATAATTCATAATAACATATACTAGTAAATTATAAAAGGAGTACCTAATTTGCATAACGTTTAAAACGTAAGGCCATATCATCTTTAATAAATGCAAGTCGCATCATTTGCAATTTAATCCAAAAAAAAACAGAGATGAAAAACCGCATCGTTTAGCTTACAAAAAAAAATTGGTAGATTCTACATAAAGATACTTGTTCAACTTCTTTCTTAAAACCAACTTTCGAGCCATTTTTATCCACTGCACGCATCTTAATTAATCCGCGGCGTTAAAGCAGCAGAACCTATAAATTACGCCACCGCAAAAAAAAAAAAAAAAAAACGGAACCGTTCAACATCAGCGGAATCGCGACTGCGCCGAGAAGTGGATCCAGGCTCTGACGACTTATAAGTATATGATATATATACGTGGTACACGCGGCGCGGGTTCGTCGAACGCTCGGGGGAAAGCGAAAAAAAAGGGCGGCGCCGCCGGCGGTCTCGGCCGAGCGCCCGCGGATGCAAACAAAGCCCGTTGCTGCGACCGATACACATCCGATCGCTCGGCGCACTTTCTATACGGCGCGGGGGCACTCCGAATGTACGCGCGTCGCGCGCCCGTATATGCAAGAGAATTCGGGAGAAAGATCGACGCCCCGCGAGAACTCACTTTCGATCTCGCGCGAAACTAGACCGCCGCGCACGCGGAGCCGCCGTTTATCGGTCGCCGGGGCGGTGTATATCGGTCGCCGGTAGTAGAAAGCGAGCGGATCGGATGTGGCCGCGGGCGTGCGCCGACTCCCTGAACAGTCATCGTTACGCGCGGGGTTCGGTAGCGATCGATTGGCTTTTTATGGGGTGCCGCGATTCATTGAATTCCGCCGATCGCCCGGACGTAAGAGTCATACCGATCTTTTTATTTACTTTTTTTGTGCGCGGTTTTTTTTGTGTAATATATATCACAGTAGGTAAATAAAATTGACGCCCTGCAATTGGCTTTTTATGGAGTAGCGCGATTCATTGAATTCCGCCGATCGCCCGGACGTAAGAGTCATACCGATTTTTTTATGTATTTATTTATATTTTTTCTGCGGCTTTTGTATAGAACACACAGTAGACAAATAAAATTGATGCGCTGCGATTGACTTTTGACGGAGTAGCACGATTCATTGAATTCCGTCGATCGCTCCGACGCCAGATCCATACCGATATTTTTATTTATTTCTTTTTGTGCGATTTTGCATAGTATAGACACAGTAGGCAAATAAAACTGACGCGCTGCTTTGGAAAGGTGGCGACTGCATAATTGACTCTGAGTGTTTCGCTTTCAAAAAGCAACAAAAGAATGGGAAAGAAAACGCCGGGTGATTTTGCGCAAACGTCAACGACGCCGCTGCCGATTTTTCGCGCAAACGGCTCGGATAAATCGCGGAAAAGGCCACTTTTCGCACCTACGCGAGAGCGAAGCAAAAAAAAAGAGTCCATTTAGCGCCAGCAACGCTTCCGCAGTAGGAAAAACCGCGGCGCCAAAGTCGGGCGTCGACTATGACTGAGCGCGCTCCGATTTACGAGCGCGACGGGCCTTTTCCTTCCGGGCTCGCGCAATCGCCTCTCAAGAATGCCAGTGACCGAATACCCTCGCTGTGTACCTCGAGTGTCGCTTGAGTGAATTTCCTAATTTTCTGTCCTCTCCGCCCATATTTTTTCCCAACAAGAAGCGTCGTCGGGAAAATCGGTAATTGGGCAGTGAAAATCGGCGGAGTTACGCGAGATCGCGGTGAGAAAATTGAGGGGAGGCCAGTGGGAGGAGAGGCATTGGGAAACTAGGGGCCAAAATTCTAGTCGCGGGAACCGCGGTTAAGTGGATATACGCGCACTAATCTGGATATAATATAAGACATTCTCCGGGTAGTAAGGAGCGCGTATTCGCTTACGCGTTAATGTCTATAGATATACGCGCGCGGGAAATTCGATAGAGGTTTTCTCGACATTCCACGCGTACCTGACAGGATTACGCCCGCATTTTTTTTTTTTTTTTTTGTAATCGCTCCCAAATCCAACATATACAGTCTGGTAATTGGATTGTGGGCGAAGATTGTGGGAATATTCCCGAGCATCTCGATAAATCATTCGCGTTCGTTGCATTCGATTTTATCAGTCTTATCGAACTAATGAAAATTTATTCGTGAGAATAATCGTAGCTCTGACTGTATAATGTAACCAACACAAACATTGCATAAATTATAAATCGCTCACAAGAAATCTGCACTTATGCGTAGTCTATCAGCAAAAATTATCTCAATTTACATGCGCCCCACCCACGATCTTTTTTTATTACACTATATAAACAAACTGCGTAGATTCACAAATTTCGTCATCGCAAGTGATTTTTTTATAGTAAAACTTCGTAACACTAAAAATATGAGCATGCACATGAATTTCAAGGCACACAAGGATACTTCAGTTTTAGTGCGGCGTCTATCGCAAAACGTATATTTATACACGAAGCAAAATTCTGTACTAAAAACTTTAATGCTCCATTTTAATTTCTCTTAAAGTCTCATAAAAATCCATAGACCAAAACGTTCCAAAAAAATCGCTTCACCTCGAGTTTTGCAGATCGACCGGGCACCCCGCAGGAGAAAAAACATCCCGGCGACGCGCACGCCCGCGCAGCAACAAAGAGCCTGTACTGGCGCAGTGCGTCTTTGCGCAACGACGCCGGGACGAGATGCGACTGTCGCAACGGCGCCGAGCGCGCGCATAATTTCGAGAGGTGGCTGGCCGATGCGTGCGCGAATTGCGAAAGCCAATGCGGCGCAGCCTCGAGGAACTCGATCGAGCGTACCCTCGAAAATCCATTGTTATACGCCCCATACCGCCCATTGTCCTTTTCTTACTTCCCGGTGTCAAGGTCGCTGATACACCAAGCCTCCCCCGAGATCAGCGCGATTATTTCGTTGGGACATAATCGCGTGAGTCTCAATTTACGTAAAAGCTCGGCGCCGCTGGATCAGGAGGAGACTCCGTGTGTGTGGTAAGGGCAGCGTTGGTCGCGGTAAGACTGGAGCAAGTTCGGCGAGTGAACGTCGGAAGAATCGGATTTCATGCGTCGGCGGTGCGCTTACGTAAGGCTTTTTAAATGCCTCCTTTTCTGCGCGCAACCCGCTAATAGCTTTAGAAAAATAAAAAGAAAACATCTTTTTTCTTTTACCGGTGAGACGTTGTAATCTATCGATCGAGAATAAAGACACGTGAGATCGATTATACTTTTTCCTACTCTTGACTCTGTTTTTTTTCTTCAGCGTATACAACATTGACCGAAATGATAAAGAATCGATTTCACTGCTTCAATTGCTTTCTCTTCAGAGCCTGGTTATTCAATGGATTAATTATTACCGCGTTAAATAAAATATTACGCCGATTACAATGACGGCGATCTGCCTATTATACATCGATATGAATGATGCGTCGGACTGATAGGAAAGAAATTAGAGGCATGGTCGCTAATTCCTCATTCACCAATGAATAGCCAGGGTTAATCGAAAGCGCATTTGAACTTGGTGTTTGAAATGAAAATTCGAACAGCGCCGAAGTGGAGCACCGCGTGTGTATCCCTCGCCGCGCGAGTGAAAGTTCGACTCGGGTGGTATGCAGTGAAGGTCCAAAAATTTATTTAAATTCATTATGTGACGCGCGCGCGTGTGAGCACACTGCAAAGCGCGCCCGAGTCATCGGCCTCCTTTAAGTGCACGTAACACATTACCTAAAAGAAATCATGAAGTAATAATTCCGGCGAAACAAGATCAGTCATTAGGCGACTGTTGCTCTACGTCCTGTTGAACGCGTCACTGTAAATAGGCGGCTTCTCAAAATAAAAATGTACGCAAGCTGCATTCAGTCGCTTCGACGTGAAACATCGATTTCAATTTTTTTTTTTTTTACGTCGAAAAATATCGAAAAAGGTAACGCGCAGAGGAGAGGATAGTGCACATTTTATACCTAAAGAATTTCAATTTATTTTTATGATTCATTAATTATTATAGCGTGCACCGATAAAAGTCATCGTTCGCCTCGTTCGCGATAAAAAATTCATTAGAGACGCGAGATTAAAAAATTCCGCTTCCCAATTTATTTCCTTATCTCCTTAATGAAAAAGGAAAATCGCTCCTCCGATCAATATTAAATGATCCGCGAGGGAGAAGAACAAACTTTACGCATCCTCGTAAACAAAAAAAAACGAAATTTCTCCATTCACGAATCCCGGAAAAATCGAGGAAGAAGCCCGTCGTTATCGTCGACCGAGGATCGCAGCCTCTTGGGGCGTAACGAGGCCGGGCAAACTCTTTCCTTTTTTTTTCCTTCGTTTGCGGGAGAAAAATCCGCACATCCCGGGACGTGGCGCAACGCGACGTTACGTGCGGAAAATTCGGGCTCGCCGCATGAATTCCGATCACGTGCCGAGGAAAATAATCGGGGATCGGCGCGCACGTAACGCGCGGCGCCATAAAATTCGCTTCGTCTTGCGGGGGGCATAATGAGCGGGAGCTGCGCGCGATGCACCAGGCAGCAGGCGAATTGATCATTCGGGACTTATGCAAACCGTGCAATCATCGCCGGAGCGAGCAGAGCGTGTGGAAAGTTGAGTGATGTTTTCGAAACGGATGAATAAATATTAGTCTCTTTTTTGATGGTGCCGTGAAAAATGCGCGCCGCTCGCGGTTGATTTACGTGCGATGATGGAGTGGAATGCAAGCGTTTTGGGTGTCTGAATTCGCGATGGTGCGGTTGGAGGCGACTATTAAGGTGCTAGATTGATTTAGCTAATGCTGCACAGATTTTAATGTCGGAGCGGCGATCATCAATCTGAGATTCTTTTTTTTTTTCTGCTGCAGTCTTCTGAAGATTGCAAATAACTAAGTAATGCAGTAAGAACTTTGATAAAAGATTTGTAAACTTTTGTTTTATCGTTATTTTTTTCATCTATTGTGTGAATTAACGCAATTACTATAATTAATATTCATCGAATGTGTTCAAAACATTATTTTTCCGTCTTTATTATATCTCAATTTTTAGGAAAAGTAAAGTCTGCCTTGTATATTTAATACACTCGGAGAGTGATGCATGATAAAACTGATGCACCTTCTAAAATTGAATTAGTGAAACTTCATTAAAATTGGTGGAAGATGCTTCTACTAATACATCTAAATCGTAAAGCTCTTACCATTAATTTCAGTGAATTAAAATTCACTAAAGCAGTTTTTCACTAATTCAACCTTAGATAGCAATTATAATGTAAAAGACTGATCCAAATCAAGATCCTGATAAAAAAAATAAAAAAAAAATTCCGTCATTAGACAGTAAACATTTTCCAGTAGTTATTGTAAAATGACGTGCATAATGTTATTGCAGCTACTGAAGTACACTCACCACCCACACTGCATAACCAGTCTCCTATAAATATCGATGCAGTAATTTGCTATAAATAGACGCAGTAAAATTTCATCCGAAGCTTAACACTTTCCAGGAATCAGTCATTTCTTTATATCACGTAAAAAGCAACGGAGGCCAAATTTTTCCCGCAAATCCAGTCGCCATTAAAATAGAATCTTACGGTGAAACCAGTCGAGAACAACCCACATAGACAGCAATCCACGTAAGAAAGGAAAAAAAAAACCGCAAGACCCCGAAAATAAAAAAAAGGAAAAGACCCGTTGGACACATCTCGTACCTCCTCGCGAATTCTCCCGGTATACACGCTTTATAAGTCCCGCGTCTTTGTTCCGGCGCGTGGGCTCAAGGAGGCCGACGCGCGTATCGGCATATCAATGAGGCTCGCGCATACTGCGCTCTCGTTTTTCGCGCGCGGAATATAACGGGGAGATGACGGCCGGATTGCGAGATGCCCCGGGTCTGCCTCTTTCTCGTAACGGTCGAGCGGCCGTCATTACCTCGACTCGTGCATTTCGTGGACTGCCTCTTAAGCGCCGCATCGCTACGCCCACACCTCCGCTTAATTGTACACCACCTCGCTCCTTCTTTTTTTCTCTCTATCGCGTTATTTATTTATTTATTTATCTTTTTATACCTTTTACAAAGATGCGACACTACTTATTCGCGCCTCGCATTTGATTGTCGATGTTAGACGTGTCCCGTGTACTATACGAAATTTATAAATTACGTGGATGGGTATACATAATACGAAATTCGAACTGTGATCTAACGAAGCGATTCTCATGGGTTCTCGAATTTCGTAAGTGATAGGAATAGATTTATTTTTTCTTTTTCTTTTTTTTTTAGGTAACGTCTTCTAACTTTCTTCTCAGTGCCTCGTGGAAGGTCCGAGACTGGTCCAGAAATCGAGCGTTTTTCCAGTCGAACGCGGCGGCTAACTCTGCAGAATCAAGGTTCGGCGGACTGCAATCCGCAGTCGGAACTCGTTATTAATTTTCTCCACGATAAGAGCCTCGGGGGCACCAAAAGGCGACCTGCGGTCGTATGCGGGAGGTACACCACCTGCGGAAACGACGCTATTCCAATTCAATTAGCCGCGCCGTTGGAGAATCGAAAACGAGCCGAAGGTTGGGCGGATTCGTGCGCGACATTACACCGGGATTTCTCGACGTACGCCGCACCGAAATTTACGTTTGTTGCGGGCATCACGCGCGATTGAGTCATTGGGCCGAGTTTTCCCCGTGAGAATCGGAGTTTTGGTTTTTTTTTCTCCGGCTCGTATTTTTTCGACGATTTTTCGGAATGCTGGAGATTCTTCAAGGGCGATCGTTCGCTTTCCGAGTTCGCTCGAGGAAAGAGATTTTCAACATTTCTATGGAGGATGGCCCTTGCGTCCGGGGAATGCTTGCGTTAACTCGGACAATGGTTCGATGGTGTTGTAAGTATTTTAAAAGGCCGAGCGGGAGATGGTGAATTTGTTGGAATGTGATTTATTCACTTCGTTTCGCTGTTTCGCTTTTTTAAAGAATTTTTTATTTATTTTTAATTTCGTGTTAATGACTGCGGTTACTTTAGCTTTAATCGCATTACTTGCAAGAGGATGGTCATTCTTGGGTGAAAAATGTTGTTTTATTTTACTTGGAATATTTAATTTAACAGTGAAGTAGATACAATAAAGTAGAATCTTATCATTTCTAAAACTTAATTCTAATTGGTTATGATTAATCCCGTTAAAAGGTATTCGCCATTAAAAAATAATTAAAATCCATTAACAAAATTTCACTTTAATTTTTATCAGTTAACGTCAATGGTGGTTAATTCAATAAATGTGAATTTTGACCACTTATTTTAATTATACTTAGAATTTTTTCTTACATTATCAGTTATGGTGGATTTTGCTTCTATTACTCATTGCTTACTATTTGAATTTCGTCCTAATTGATGTTTTCATAAAAACGTATTTTATTTCACTAGATTAAAAAAAAGAAAGTATAGCGATTTTATCATTAAGCTCAATCCACAAAATTACGTATTCCGCATTATTCCGTAACCGACAACAGAAATAAACTTAACAAAACAAAAACCGATAAATTTATCCTAAAATTAAGAAAAATAGAGCAAACGCAGGCCACTTATCCCGAGAAAAACAAAAAATTATTTTCAATAATTTCATCCATCTAGAAAGTCTCGTGCAAGTCCTATACCACTCTATTTACTTCCAGAGTAACGAAATTGGGATAATCAAGTAGTAAAGCTAAAGAAAAGAATAGTCATTATACGCAATTCCTTAACGACAAGTTATGCAATGTTTGAAGAAAGCAATCTATAAACGTCCGCTTATGAATTTATTTCACAACTCGCTGAATTTCTCTCTCGCTCGTATATAGAGAAGACAGACTCTCCATTCACGGGTAAATGGACGTTGGATTTACGATCGCCTCAATAGGAATTCAGCCTTCCTCGCTCATAAAAGCCCGAATATCGCTACTTACTTCTAATTTAAGTACCGCGTCGCCATTGACAAGGGCAGCCGTAAAAGATAATAGACCCAAGAGGCACGCGCGAATGAAGACAGCCGCGACGAGCGAGTGAATGGAGTGTGAAAACTAAGGAAATTGACGAGATAAGATTAAAAGCCGCGGGAACGGATGCGGAGTTTCCAAGCGATTATCATCCCCGCCGCGGATGGCCGATTTTTAAACGGGCCATTGCGCAAAGCTCCCCTTCCTTATTTCACCTGAATCCTATATATTCGCGACTGACGCAACTGAGCAGGTATATGTATGTATTTTTTTCTTACAAAAAAAAAAAATTCCGATCGGAGAGAAGTTGTACACCTGATCTTCGAGGTAACAGGGACACTGAACTTTTACGCAGTGAGCGTCGAATTGCCTGAGTGGTATAATGAGAGTGAGGAGGGGGTAGAACGGAGTGCATTTTTTTTTCTAATTGCATCATCGTTAAAAAAAAAAAGAAGGTAGCATTGTGATCCAAGCATGACGTGGATGCTATCTGCGGGGATATGAATAGGGCGGAAAGTCATCCGTGAAATTGCGAGTTGCCACGGTGCGTGTCGCGCGTTACTTTTTACCGTCGATATTTCGCAAAATTAGAATGGGATGATGAGACAAAAAAGTACAGATGCGATCTGCCGAGTAGCCTGTATATATAGTATAAGTTGCGCACTTTCGATCGAAACGACGTTTATGAAACTTTTTGCTAAAAAAAAAAGAAGATTACACTTTCGATTGGACGTTGAGTGCGCTGAAAGCGAATTTCAAGCGAGCAGCATCGATCTCGGGGTACATCGTTAACTCGTTGCTTAAAATTTATGCGCTTTTATATTACACCAAAATTCCAGGCGAATGTCTCGGTACAAACTTTGTGCAAATCCCCCTTCGTGTTTAACGCTTTTACTGCGCTTTAATGCACTCAACTGGCATTAGGCTTTAGTGCCTCCATTTTTTTTATTTTGCACAGGGCGTAATTAGGAAAATAAAAATTCGATGCTCAAGCGTGCCATCATCGGCTTAGGCAAATAACGTAAAGCGATAAATTCATTATGCGTCCATTTCCCGTCCGCGGGATCCTAAGTACACCCGTCGCGATCGTAAAAGCCTAAGAACTACTTTAATATTCCAAGGGGGTACGACCGGACCAACCCATCGATCAAAAAGCCGCGCGCGCCAATCAAGCGTCGCCTCGTCGTAAAAGCAAAAGGCGCACGCGGGTTCGAATATCGCGCGCCGAAGCCACCGGCGTTGCTGCTGCGAGCACGCGCCTTTCATCTTTCTCTCTCTTTCTGTCGTTCGCAATTTCTTTGCGAGCGGCCGCTTTCACTTTCCTGCGCCGGGCGAGAGCCGACAGTCCGCTCGCGGATCGGAAGTTAAGTGCCGCGCGGGAGGAGTCGATAGCCGGAGATACTGCGCCGGGCCTTCCCTTTCTGCATCTTTCTCCGACGCGGTTCGATGGGCGTCGCTCAAAAATTTTCATGTATAATGCATGTGCGGCGCGCGAGCGCGTAATACCGTGGAAGATTATCAATTCTGCCTTAATTTTTTTTTAGTAATCTTTAATAGCGTCCGTTTGAGAAGAA
The DNA here is from genome assembly GCA_018906775.1 of Sycophila sp. Sp_5. Taxonomy (NCBI): domain Eukaryota; kingdom Metazoa; phylum Arthropoda; class Insecta; order Hymenoptera; family Eurytomidae; genus Sycophila; species Sycophila sp. Sp_5. The sequence continues at coordinate 1,311,620 of JACCID010000004.1, forward strand.
AAGACAAATGATGCTTTAATTCGTGCGATTGATTGTTAATTGAATATAGTGGAAGATTACGTACCGTACCTTAATTTTTTTTTTTAACAGACTACAACAATCCATTTGAATAAAAAAATTGATATTTTAATATGTGAGATAGGTATTAATTGAAAATCTTGAAAAAGAAAAAAGATTATACTTTAATTCACATGAGATGATGTAAATTGAACAGCTTGAGAGATTACCTTATTCTAACGTTTTTTTTTTTTTTTTTTTTAATAATCTTAAATAAGTCTACTTGAAAGAAAATAATGATATTTTAATTCAAGAGATGATATATTAATTGAATTTAAATATCCCCATTTATTTACGTCAAATGAATGAAACATCATTCCGCTCATAATCGTACCGCTCTAATTAGCACAGAGCGCATCTCGCAAGTACAGTCAGCCTCCCTCGATACGCAAATGAGTGAAAAAAAATTAGAATTTCCAATATCAACCTCGATCCACACTCGCTTCTTCTTCGAACTCACCAGGAGGCTAAAAACGGCGATCCTCATCCTCGCTCCCCTCGGAATCGATCAAAGCCCAGTGGTCAACCGCTCAAAAGCTCCAAGGGCACTGTCACAGTCGCGGCCCGGCACATGTGGTCGCTCGTTCGCCGTTTAATTCAATAAAAGTACTCGCGTGCAAAACGAGCGGATCGATCGAAAATTCGCGGTCGCGGAGAGCGCGTATAGTGGCCGGGCGGTCGCGATCGCGGCCCGAACTTGTCTACCGCCTGGCCGGGAGAACCGAGAACGCGGCGGCCGGCCCGCCTTCGCAACCGCGGCTCATTACGTCGACCTGTCTCCCGAGGGCCCACGAGGAAGTGGGGACACGCGCGAGCCTCGTAACGCGGGCAGCTCGCGCCTTTTCGCGCGCACCTTTCCTTCCTACTCCGACTCGTATCACCACATCTCTCTCCTTCCTATCGCTTTTTTTTCCTTTCTTTTTTTTTAACGTTTATACTTCATTCGCACTTCCGAGGTGGGACAAGCGCGTTGGCGTAACGCGCGCAAAAAGGCTCCTTCGCGTTACCCACGTATCTGATACAGAGAATAAAAGGATCATTTATTTTTTTTCGAGGAGAGTGGGAGGAATCCCCGCGGCGTCGAAAGGGAGAGCAGGTGGATGGTTTCGCAAGGTTGCGAGAGCGTCCGATGCTGAAAGGGAAGGATTATCGCGCGGGAAGATCGCCGCGCCGATTAGGCGCGAGAATCTGGAGCAGCGGCGGCCGCGACCTCAGCCGATACCCATCGGCAGCCGTTGCCCAAGCGTCCGAGATTTAAAAGCCTGTGGGCTTGTTTACCTCGACGCCAAACCGAGTGGGCGTCGATTTAAGGATCGCTTGTACGTATTTTATTGTATATACAGCCGATCATTTTTCGCCGTAGTAGGGAATGAACGCGCGCCCCCTGACTCAGTTTAGTGATTCGCCGGAAAGGATTATCTCACCCGTGCTGACCGTGAAAAAAAAAGATGCACTTGTTTGCGTCCCGACGGTGTCTCGCCGACGCGTAGGCGCCGGAAACACCGACCTTGAAATTCCTGTCGACGACTCGAAATCCAACAAGTGTCAAGAAACTCGTTCGTCGTCGCTCCATTTTTATTTTTTATTTCAATGTATATTCGCTCGAAACACGTCCGCCGTACCGTGTTAATATAATAAAAAAACGCGCACCTTATAGCGGTCATAAAAAAAAAAAAAAAAATTGCCGAGTGGACTAGTTAATAGCGCGGCTTACCTAAAAACCTTGACTCGCAAGCGATCGCGCCTATACGGTCACGGTCTCCGTTTTTCTCGTCGTGCACTGCTTCGTCCTCGCTCCCGATGTCCGCGCGGATTCCTTGCGAATCGCGGCCGATGTCCACGGAGGCGATGCGCGGAAAATCCCTCGGGGGCGCGTGGGTGGCGCGCGTTTTTTTTCTCGCCGTTTTCTTGCGCAAGGAGCTTGCGCGCCTTTTTCGATGCGTTAGAGCCTTGGGCATCGACACCGGCCTTGCCGGCCTGTTTCTCTTTGAAATTTCCTATTATTAATTTCGATCGCCGCGGCGAGTGCCTTTTCTCGCGGGCTCGCCGCGGCGCTTTGTGCACGCCGCGATCGCCCATTCGACGCGGCCGTCCGCCGATTTGCGCGGGCAGCCTCCCGGCGCGCGGGAGAAAATGAAATTTAAGAGAAATAAATAAATATGCGGGAGGCGCGTGTGATTAATGAATGACTTCGAGTTGCGTTTGGCGTGCGCCCGCGAATCCATAAAAATTCTGCTGTTCGGATGGATGGATGGACGGAGGATGGGTTGATTATTTACTCGAAAGATATTTCTTAATTATTATCTTTAAAAGGAAGAACGTTGGCAGGATGTTGTGAAGCATTTGAAAAAAAAAATTGGATTGATTAAAAAACAAGTTTCCGATTGCATGGCGCTAAAATTCGAAACGATCTGATGTGTATTTCATATTTAATATATTATACTATTTCATCAATGATAGAATATTATTAAATCAGTGCATTGAGTTTACGTATAAATTAATTATGGTATAACTTCTTAAGTAAAAAATTATTAAAAAACGACGTTTATATATATTTACATCGCATTATTATTTTTAACACCTCTTACTTTTTAAGACACCTTACTTTATCTCATTTTATTTCATTAGGTTGCATGTTGCAATAAGTTAATCCCCTTACGTATATACATACATTTTTTAAAAATAAATTATACATTCATACAACTTTTCACATATACTTATCATCTTTAATTTATACCACAGATCCAACAAGAACACTAATTACTCTACACAATAATAAAAAAAGATGCAGCATTTTGTATGCAAAACAAAATTTTAAAATAAAAATCATTTTAACAGCTGTCAAATAAAGTTTACAAGAAAGGTGTGCCGTATAATTGCTTAAAAAATCGATAAGCTTTCGAATAATTTAATCTCCGCGGGCAATCCCTTTAAGCGAGAACAAGCCGCGTGATAACTAATTCACGAGGTGCTAAATATCCCCTCGCCGCGTGAACTTCCCTCCCCCGAGGCGAAGCGATCGCATAGTCCTTTTGCGAAATCCGAGCGCAATAAACTGCGATGCGATCAAACCGCGCGCAATTAAACCGCCGACACAAATGAATCTCCCATTTTCGCAGGGGCGACTTGTCCCAGCGGTGCGAAACGCGCGGAATCCGCGGATCCAAATCCCATAAGGTAAGGAGCATCCCGAGGACGCGAAGGTGCGAGGATCGCCGTCAAGGTCGGGGGACAGGTGTGGAAGTTGCTCGGATAGTGATCGTTTAATTATTTCAAGCGTCGCGGCGGAGATAAGAGAGATTGAGAATCATTGGATTCCCGAAGACTAATTTATCTTATTGGTCGGCGAGCGACTGAGTTTAACTTTAATCGAGTCGTTTTGTTTGGATAAATTGCTTGCGCGAATTCGTTATAAAAAATGCATTCGTTAAGGTGCATATAAAATGCTAATTGCTTTGAGTTAGAGTACGCAAGGATTACTATTTTTTTTTTGTTACCACGCGGCTAATTGGCGATTCTCGCTGAGCAGAAATTTTTAAAATGTCTGTTAACTCAATATTCTTGATACTTTGTATGTACTGGCTTCAAACTGTTTCATATATGTACTTACAACGTTGCAGGTACCATCGACGTACGAATAATTAAAATTTTATTTAGTTTCAAAGTCGCGCTGTTAAATACACAAACATAGTAATACTTTCAAATAATAAAACGCCGCGTAAAACTTAAAGGATCCTTAGAATCCTCGGCAATCTCAAGCCTTCAGTAAATAAACCACGCGGTTTAAACGAGCAGTAACAAAATTTTTCAAACAAACTCGATCCATCCGCTTCTACCGCCTCCCTCCTTGATATAAAACCCTCTAAACAATTATTTACCTCGATATATATCACTCCCCTCATTAAACCACATAATAACCATGTCAATTAAAGCTTCGCCCCCGCCACATAAACAAACCCACTTTACCGCGTCATCGCTTTAAAAAGGAAAAAAAAATCGCGCACCACCCGCAGCAACATCACCACCAACGCAGAAAGCAGCACGCGATCATCGCCAAAGCTCCTCGACCCAAATGAAGACTTCTCGCGAAAAAGTCCGCCTCGCCGCGTGACGCGCGGCACCTCGGCCCCGCGGAGATTTTTCATTGCGGCGGGAGGGGCGATAACGACGGACGCGCTTTACGGTCCACCCACGCCTGGGACAATGACGAAGGGCATCGCGGCGTTTATGCGATGCGAAAAAGGAGGCGCCCCGCGGCCCCGCGACCTAGACAAAGGGAGAGAGAGAAAGAGAGAGAACAGAGACGAGTCGCCCGCGGAGCTTGATTTACGAGCGATGCGCCGCTCAAGGTTCCCCGGGGATCCTCGAGGATTAATTGACTTTTGCTATTTTTCCAGGCGACGCGCGCTCCGAGAGCTTCCACGGCATTTCCGAATTTTCGTCCATTAAAAAGGTGATAAACTTGTGAATTTATCTGATACGTACTAAAATTAAACTACCGTGTCAAAATATAAGTATAACTTGAGGTCTTATAAAAGAATCGAGAAGAAATAATATTTTTTTAATTAGTTCACTCACAAAAATTGAGTCTTAGTCTTAGTAGACCAATCCACTTAAACATTATCTACTTAATTTTAAAATAAATTTCATAAATTGAAGAATATGTCTGCTTTAATATAATTCTCAGTAAGTTTACTAAAAGATTAGAATCCGCTGAGTTTTATCATAAATATTTTAACTGCTGGTAATTTTCTACTTAGTAGAGACTTTTCATTTATTCAATTCTTTTTAGTTCTTACAATATTAAATGGCAATTAATGCTCAATAAATCAATCTAGAATTTATCATGCAGCCCATTTATTTGAAGACGACAATCTACTTATTCGAAAATGAATTCGTTTAGGTTTTAGCAAATTAATCGTAAACGATGGTCCGCTTATCCACGGCATAAATACATTTACTATTTTGTAGATTCTCCTACCACTTAGATTAAATGTTTCTGAGTGTTAATGATCCAATTCATAAAAGAATTCAAAATGTGTTTTATTGAGTAGTCGTAAGGGACTACAATTTGTACTCTAATTTAATGTGTAAATAAAACGTTGATTCGAAGTTTTATCAACTTATCTCTAAAAAGATTAGTAAAATTAATGACGTTAGGCAGAAAAAAGATCACCACTCGAAGAAAAAATTGCCTTTTTCGTCTATTACAAAATTTCTATCAAAAGTCCAAAGCGAAATCTAACATTAGCGCGTGTCTCCGGCGCAACGATGAGCGCTCGAAGTGACTAAATGAATTATGCATCGGTGTCCAGGGTAGACGTGAATTTTGAAATATTGACCCGCGCCAAGAGGCGACGTCCGTTTTTCCAATTCGTTACTTTCTGTGTCAGCGCTCGACATTGAGGTGAGGTGGAATCGCGCGAGGCCGAATTCCCAAGAGGCCGCGCGAGCCTCCTCGTTAATGAGCCACCGAGGCTCCTCTTTCTCCCGCTCGCGTGAATTACAATTTGCTCCTTCGGGCGATTCGTGAGTACCGCTGCGCTCCCTCCAGCTAAGATCGCAATTTTTTTTTTTATTCTTTTTGGGTGGATTGAGAAATTAATGTTTTAGACGGCCGGAGATCAGTTTGAGGCGTTCGTTGAGGTAAATTGAGTCATTTAGGCGTATAGCGAAGGGACGGTAGGCTGAGTTATTGATGGTATCGATAATGATTTATAGCTACTGGAACGTTTCGCGTTTATACGTACTTGCATCATTTCACGTTCATTTCTAACGAGGCTCACGTAAAGTGCAAGTTAATGGTGGCATTAAGTCACCGATGGTGCTATTTAATTTGACTTATAGGTCAACAATGAAATAATAAAATGAATTATTTAAAAAGCATCACCTTTTCAACTTCAGTTAATAGATTTTACGTATATATACACTTTATTAAAGTGTTTTTTTCGAAATGATACATTAGATATCTAAAATTATAGATAAGTAAATTTTACACAGCATCTGCGCTTTAACCGCTGAGAATCAAGGATCATAATTTTGTTTTTTTAATTTTTTCTTGTAAATTTCCCATGTACTTGTATAAAATACATCAGTATACGTATAAAAATTGTTGTAATTCTTTTTTTCTCAGCGATAGAATAACATTAAAAACAACATTGTCCATAAAACTCATGCGACTCGTTTCATGCGTCCAGCGCTTCGCCGTAAACAACTTAATCGCACGAAATTAATGCCCGCCGCATGTGCACGCAATTAATTAATAACTAACAATCAGCGAATTTTCAACTATCTCCAAAATAATTGCAACAGCACGAACACTGAGTCAACATGCCGTCAACAACTTTCCCATCACTCATCAGCGCGCCGCTCGTGCCGCTCCGGGCGACGGTCACGCGACGGCTCCGCGCGTCCTTTTATATACCCTCATATATCTGTATATATAAAATATATATAAACATGTATAACTATATATACACGTGCAGATCAGAGCGTCGGCGAGAAATCGGCGTGTCGGCCGATCGCAGCGTTTCGCAAATGCGCATCTGCCCGAAAATCCCACGGCGAGGGAGCAGACGCTCTCACTCGCTCGCGACTTTCATCCTGGACCCGACGCCGCGCGGACGTCCTGACCGCCTAACGAGAGAAAGTATCGCCAATCCGAGGGATCGCCCCAAGGAATCATCCGCGAGGACGGCTACATTTGGAGGACGTTTATATTACACTATGACGGCGTTTTTTCTTCTTTTTTTTTTTACTTTTTAATAATAATCACGCTGTAGTTTGTGTATTCATATTTATTAATATATTTAATAGCGTGTCGTTATGCTATTGTGCAGGATTTTTTGGACGATCGGTTCGTCACGTAATTGTCGAGAGCGTAAAATATATTGTAATGAAATTTTTTTTTTTGTAAACTGATTTTGTATTTAAATGCGTTTATATTCAACGTCCAATTAATATGGTCGGATATGTTGAGCGAGTATCTACGTACAAAATATAACTTATGACGTGAGTTACCAATATCGCGACCTACAGTGTCTAGAATTGAACTATGAGGCGATATATATCTATATTTTTTTTATAAATACCTGTACTCCAAAAATTAAATAAAATACTGTTATTCTTCTGTGATAAAAAAAAGAACAATAGAGACGAGAGGACAAACAAAGCTTTGTTCACCGTAAGATCCGTTCGAAAGAATAATCTTTCGTTAATTTTACCTTGAGATAGAATAATTCACTCACGAATCACATTCCTTAAGAAAATATTTGCAGCCTCATTAGAATATTCAAAAATCGTATAAACGCGACAACAATGGAACGAAAAATTCATGAATTAATCATAAAAAAAACTTGTCGCCTCGAGCCTGTCAATCAAATAATATACACACACGTTTCAATGTCACGATCGCTACCGAAGATGAAATAGAAACAAAAGGCCAGGAACCGTTGTTTTTTAGTAATATCGTGAAAAAATGAAACCTTGAAGTCGACGTAGAACTAATTTTTTTACACTTATTATATTGCATAATTGTGGGCTCATTGAAATTCTCCGGTTGAGATAAAAAAAGTGGACGATGATGAGAAAGTATCTAAAACCGTCGTAGAGTATGCAAATATCGGAATAAAATTAGAGTTTCGAATTAATAGTCGTCGATTGCAAAAATAAAACGCACTAATGTTGTGCATGCAAATGCGTAAAAGCATCGGCGATATACACAGTCGGACGATGATTAAGGGAGGCCTAATTATAAGCCTATGCGTTGATTCTGCGAACTCATCCGAGTCACGTGCATCTTGCATAATGCAAGGCGTAATAGGGACTCATTGAAATTCATTAAAAAAAATCCTGAAAATGTGAACATTTTAATCGAATGAGTTTTTCGAGAAATATTCCTTATTAGATAAGTTAATTAAAATCGGACAAGTTACGCTCGCTTAATAGAGAAACTAATTAACGCCCCAAAATTATTATCTTAACTAAAAATAAATCTACTTATGTCAGCTTGATCAAATTTAAGATTAATTTATAAATTTTCAATAAATTGTAGAAATTTTCTTTAATATTAACCCGCCTTGCCAATTACTTTGATTATAACATATCCTTCGATATTAACTACACACTTAAATATAAAAAATCAAATTTTACATTCCGTAATTTTTTTAGTTATTCCGTAAATAATACCCTTTTTTGCAGCAGTTCAATATTTTCAGATCCAAACACGTACATAATAATCTCCAAAAAGAATTACAACGTTACAGTATACAAAATAAAAAGTATAAAAAAGACTTAAATATAATTTCTTTAAACGTTACGGTATATTTAAATAAATAAATAAGTTATATAAATATCGAAAAAATTAGTAAATAAAATTAACCACAAGTATTGTGAAAATATTCAGTATTAAAATAATTCAGATCAACAGGGTTTACAAAAAAAATCATAGAAAAATCCATTTACGTCACAGTATGAACCCGAAAGAATGAACGCATAGTCGTCGTCGGTCGTTGACCCATTGGAGAGGCGAATAAATCGCGCGCCGCCCCCGCGTCGTCGTACGGAGCTAGCGACGCTTCGTCCCTCCGTGACGGATCCGTCTTTCGCGGCTCGCCCGAGGGAATCTGCCTCCTCGGCGATGTGCGCTCGCTTAATTTATGCTTCGATCGCACCGGAATTCGGATTTTTTCCGCGAGCCTCCTACGCGCCGAGAGAGCCGCACCGTGAGAAAGATCCGCCGCGAGGATCCTCGTTATAATTTTTCCTCTTTTTTTTTTTCATACAACTTTTGCTTATTACATCCCCTTGCCCCTTCATCTCACTCGAAGCTGACGCTTCAAAGAGTTTGTTTATGTAAGGCAGACACCGAAGGTGCGCATTTACACAGGGATCCAGTCAATTTACTTAAACACTCTTGTGGATCTTCTCCCGATTCGTTTCTCATATTTTTTTCTTCATTGTGAGTTTTTACACGATCGTCGGACAGAAACTTCTTTTTTTAGAGGGCAGCCGCCTTCGGAGGTTGCGTAATATTTTCAACGGTAAGCATATTGGTAAACTTTCTTTTTGATAAAATTGGATTAGGAAACTTGAGGTGAGATAAAAGTCCTTTCTAACTCGTTTATGCACTTTTCTGACGACTGGTATATCTTTTTCAGCAGGGTGTTTGTTATACCGTTGCGCGGAAGTAGCGAGAAATTAACTAATAAACGTTTATACCTGTAAATTTGCATCCGAGTAATGCGAACGAATTTTAAAAGTGGAGACCGGATTAGTTGTAACGTATGAATGAGTAACAAGAATAGTCGAAACTACGTGCTATACTGAAACTGATGCAAAAGCGACACTTTGGAAGACAAAATTAACTTCCGAATTATGCTAATTATCTAGGCATGTTGAAGTTTCGATGTTTTAGAATTCACGTGAGTGAAATCTTCGTTTTGATTGTGCAACTGCTTGTCATGATCACGCACGTATCATTGGTCATTAATAAATTTTATTAAATTTACAAAGTTTAAATAAACTACACTTGCTTCAGAATTTATTTAGTTATTTATATATTCGTTAAATTAATTTTGTGTAATGGGTAAGCGATTTATAATACAAAAATATAGAAAAATAGCCTTTTCAGTAATACGTACATATTCCATTTAGTTACGATCAGTATAATCCGAGACATTTTACAAAAGATTTGACTATCATACTGCAACTATAAAAATATAAAAATATTCAAGCTCTAATTATAGATGTATACAAACATTATAAATATTATTTGTTTTAATAAAAGTAGTATGGGTATTCATACATTTTATCCTTTATATCAACATTAATATCAAAAAATAAAGTTTACTGTCTATTAAAATATACTACTGTCCATTAAAATATCCTATTTAAGAGTAAACATACTATCTTCTATCAATCATTAGTTAAATCAAAAATTAAAATATTCAATCGTTTTCAAATCATATTATACATACTTATGATTTAAACATTATCATATAAGTATCATATAACAATCTTTTTAAAAAATTTGCGAAAATTTTATAAATTATTTAATGCTCAGATCAGAAAATTGAATCACTGCTTTGTTCCCAAGTAATGAATACAAATAAATTTACAACTTAAATGCGCATAAAATCACCAAGTCTCGCAATACATATGATTACTTAATATACAAAAATAAAAATAAGTCAAAGTATTCTACTACTGAGAGGGCAAGGTATCGTGTGATACGATATCGTGCGATATGATATCGAGCAATTCATTGAGGTTCTCCTTGACTGCCAACCCCACTATTTTTAAGCTCTCGTTCCACAATCTCTGGGCGACTTCTTCATTTTCGGCTGCATTCACAGGCCGCGCAGTGCTGCATTCGCTGTTTTTTTAAAATAAAAAAAAAACACATTGATTAAAAACAAATTTACAGATGAATTAATGAACTAGTATTTACTTTCGTACTGGGAAATAAGAATTTCCAATGTTAATATACTGACTTGTCTATAATAATTTAAAATGTCATAATTTTGCTTCAAAATCAGATGTACTTTCTAATACACATGGATTCTAATTATATTGAATATAATTGTGATAATTCTCTCTACTTAGAAATCAATAAGATGAAGTGCAGTGTAAATAATTCAACGTGAAGCAAATATTGCGGGAGTATCATTACGTCAGTCATACGTGACAATCGTGAAATTGGTATAAGAATCATTCCAATAACTGGTTTCAATAAGGTTATATAAATACATCATACTTGAAATTATGTAAAAGTGCTCGAAATTTGCGACAAATAAGCTTAATAATGTATTACGCAATAAAATTATTTAATTTGTAACTTTTATTTACAACCAACATCATGATAAATGAGTAGATTTTATTTGCATTAATGCCAAAAACATCATCATCCGGGAAAATATTCTACTTTTTTTTTTTTATAAAATTAATGAAAATTTAAGCAAATAATACGTATCACAAGTTATGACACTAGGAATCTAAAAAATAAATATTTTGCTCGATTTTCATTGTAATTGCATAAAAACTCAATTAACATATCACGAAACTAAGTGAAGGGAAGCAGCAATGTATAGTTTGTATCCGAAGCACGCGCATTCGATATACCACAAAAAAATTCAATCAATCGCGCATCGTAAACAGTCTCACGGTCAATTACGCATGGTAGGCTCAGCATAGAATTACACGCACCACAGCAAAAAGATGAAACGAAAACAAAATCCACAATTAGGTGCTCAGGCTAAGTAAGAAACAAAGAGAAGCAGAGAAAAGTTACTCGTCAAGGAGACCATGGTAAATTGAAAAGGTGTACCTGTAGTACAGTCCGGTCTCTCTGCCGGCGTCCTCGTCCACCGCGCAGTGGATGGTTGTCTGGGCGCCGAGCTCCGGGGTCTTGATGAACAATCCCATGATGAAACGAAAGCTGAACGTCGCCCCCGGGAAAATAGACTTGTCAAAGTGTCGGCCCAGCTCCGTCGCTATTACGCCCGGATGCAGCGAGTACGTCGTGATACCCTCGATCCGAGCCTCTGAAAAATGAAAAATTCAGACCGCACTGAAATCGTTGACCTCCCCTCGGGATTTTTAAATCCCGATAATAATAGCACGCCGCGGTCGTGGAGCAGCGGTTGACCAATTGCAAATCACCGCGACTAAATTTATAAACGCAAAATCATCCCACCGCAAGGAGATTTTTAGTATTTTTTTGTTGTTGTTGAGACAAAAAAAAAAGTAGAAAACGAGTACGGTGTGATCTAGGTGTGTTCGAAAAAGGCTAAATAATCTCGGGGACTCACCGCGAAGCTTGCGGGCGAGTTCCTTCGCGAAAAGGATGTTGGCGAGTTTGGTCCGTCGATAGGCTATCATCGGGGTGTAGGATTTTTCCAGGTTGAAGTCCTCGAAGTACAGGTGCCCTTCTGAAATAAAAATGAAATAACAATATTGATTTGAATTGTAACATATTTCATTTTGATGTCGCGACTTTTTTCAATCAAATCTGCGAATGATTCGTACACTAATTATGTACGATAATGTATGCTAATTATTCAAATTTAATTTTTGTTAATCGATATCAACATATAATTGCAAAGAAGTACGTAAAGATTTTTTATTTTCTATAATAAAATCATCTAATTTCTTATAAAATAAAATCACCTAGTTTCTTATATAATAGTAGTATTATGTACGTTTTTTGAAATTATAGTTTTGATGAATTAGCAGATCTATTTCTTTTTAATTTATTGATTTATATATAGTTTCAAGGAAGTCTATATCAAATAATTAACTCATCAGAGATTATAAACTTATTTAGAGGATTATTTGTCTTATTACTGACACAATTACGATTACCCAGAGTTATAAAGCAAAGCGCTAGAACGTCACTGCCCTCTAGTACCTTAATTAATTTATGCGTCATTCTTTATACCCTACTTTACTTTTGTAGCGTGATACAAAATAACAGTGCAATTGTTGCACCTCATGGCAGGACAAATTCTCACTTGTATGCAGGAATGAAGAAACGTTGATAACGCGAGAACCTGGTCCGGAGTCTCTGAGCTTTGGCAACAGGAGCAGCGTAAGTAAGAAGTGGCCCAGATGGTTACTCTGCAGCTGCAGCTCGTTACCATCCTCGGTAATCTCGCGTGGACACATCATTACCCCTGCATTGTTGATCAGGAGGTCGATCCGACTTTCGCTCGCTGTTAATTGACGCGCGCACTCCCGTACACTCGCGAAGCTGCACAGGTCCAGTTTGCACACCACCAGTTCACCGGGTTTGCCCTGGAATTGGGGGCGATTTGACCTGTTGGAATAATGTTTAGATATAGTAAATATTTTTTATAAATAAGACTGTTTTATTTTGTTTCTAGAGAGTAAAAAAATGTAGTGCAAATGTAAGTCGGTATAATGAGAATATTAAAGTTTCTTACTTCGAAGGTGGATTTTGTCGAATATCTTCTACAGCTGCCTTCGCTTTTTCCACATTCCTACAAGCTAATATAACTTTGGCTCCTGAAAAATAAATACGACAATTAGTACAAGAATTTTTTTTATTCTTTTATTTTCTTTCACACATCCTTGAGTGTCGCGCGTACGGTAGATTAAAGAGTCTTAAAATTTGTAATGATTAAGAAAGTACGGTCTTATCAGCATCTCACCGATTCTCCACTAATAATCTACTCAATATTTTTGTTAATATAAAAATTTTAATGTAAAAGTTTGATATTTTAGCGCTTTCAAATGTGATATTGTCTGTATCTCTGAGTAAAATAATTACAAGATCGTAAGAACAAAAAATTACTAAACTATTACTAAGTTTTCACTTGTGCACATTAGATTTTTGCAAACATAAATTATCGCAATCCGAACTATTCGTGATAATAAAGCATGCGCAAGTAGGATTTTTAAGTCGAAAAAACAAACAAATTTTTCCATAAAGTCGTTAACAATTTTTTTGTGAATATTCCCGCGAAAAAAGACTCTTTCTAAAATTGCAATTATTTCGCAAATTGCAGTTCCTTTCTGCGAGAAGAATTAACGTAAATTTTTCTTTTTATTACAATACAACTTTTGACAATACGCTAAATAAATAAATTTCACAGAAAGAAAAAATAAGCTTCTTTTTATTATTAAATTAAATCTATACCAGTAAGTAAGTCGTTAAGAAAGGAATCTTCCCACATCCAAAGCATAAGCACTATAGGTAAGTAATGGGTAAAAGGCGAACGCGGTCAAATAAATTAATCTCACTGACACGTAAGCTCGCAGGCATGCATTTCTGTATCCAAGCGACGAGTTTCCAAAATAGAATGCGCTCTCACCTCTGTAGTATAAATCGCGGGCGGTCTCCTTGCCGATACCGCTGTTGGCCCCGGTGATGACGACGGTCTTGCCAGAAAGGCGGGCCGGGCTTTGGCATGTGCTGTTGAACGGCCACATTTTTGAGAGACTCGGCAGATCTATTTTCTCGCCCGACGCCGAGCTTAGTGGAGGATCGACTGGAGCCGCGTGTGCATCGACGGGCAGGATGGCGATTGTTATTTTCTACTGGGGCGGGGAGCTCAAGGTAGCGCCTGTAACGTTAAAATAGATAAAACGCAGCCAACCTCAGAAAGTGAATTAATAAGTCGCGCAGTTCTGCTTTTTCTTTTATCGTTGTGTAATACATAATCACTAGGAAAAATATGAGAAATCACTGTTCATTGTTTAATACGACACAAGTGTGTACAATCTGTAGAAGTCATACAAAATGGATCGACTGACATTACATTTTACTGCGGAAAAAATTTTCTTTACAAATTTAAATAAAACAAAAAGCACGACTTTTTACAGGACATTATATCTCAATTTTATTTTTTTGTTTATCGAATGCATTAATTAATTAGTAAACACATTAAAATATTTAAAATGTTGGAAAAATCTTATTTCTTAATAAAAACTAGCACACAACCATTCATTAATTAAGTTTTAAGTACATTATAAGTGTAATCAATAAAATATGACGGACTGCGATAACACTTATCTACTTTGTTGAGTATATTTATACATATTAGAATATTAACAATTAGTATATTATGTATGTAATAACTATATATAAATTATCGGGATAAATATTTTTTCTGTATACAAACTTGTAATTTTTAATTTTATAATTTAAACTCAAAATCATTAATACTTTTTATTGATCTCCACTAGAATAGGAACTATTTAGTAGAAGTAATTATTACCTAAATAATGAACAATTATTTATGTAAAGCACCTAAATGCAATATTAATTAAAAATAAGCTTATAAGCAGGGAATAATTACTTACAAAAGGATCAGCATGGAATTAAGGGTACTTTCATCAACAAATCATACGCGACCATTATTACACTATTCCTTATTGCCGTACTCATTAATTAAGAAGACGATGGTGAAAAGGAAATTTATACCTATAATAAAGTCCAGTCTCTTTGCCAGCGTTCTCGTCCACCGCGCAGTGAATGGTGATTTGAGCGCCAAGCTCCGGGGTTTTAAGAAATAAGCTCACAAGTTAAATCCGCTATACGTCCGGGAAAAAGGATTTGTCAAAATGTCGACTAATCTCCGTCGCTATTAAACCTGGATGCAAGGAGTAGGTTGTGATACTTTCCATCTTCGCCTCTGAAAAAAGAAAAACGCAGGTCGTTTTAAAATCATTACTTCCACATCATTCCACTGCAAGCAGCTTTTATGTTTTTTCTTTTACTTTATTTTAGGAGTTGAATGCAGTCACGGTAGCCGCAAATAAAATGCGAAAGTTTTATTCAGGGACTCACCGTCAAGTTTGTGAACGAGATCCTTTGTGAACAAGACATTGGCAAGTTTGATCCGTTGATAGGCTTTTATCGGATTGTATGATTTTTCCAAATTTACGTCGTCCAAGTAAATGCTCCCCACTGAAATAAAAACAAATTGACAGTATTAACTTGGATTATAGCACAATTCACTTGGATGACACTGCTCTTTGGTGCGCATCTTTCTCAAGGCGCCGTCGTCAATGTATGTACTCGTAAACTATGTCCTACTTTGCTGCGTCATTAGAGAGTAGGTATTTTTTCAATGAATGATCATATTATCATTAAAAGTAAGATTTTTTAATTAATATATGATTAATCTATTTCTTTTTAATTAATTTAACGGTACACAATAGCGAATAAGTCTATATGAATTTTTATAGTCTTTTACTCTGTTATAATTATAAGTAGATTATATAATTATGCCAAAATTATACGACATCATTTATACAGAAAGCATTACACTAATTATTTTTAAAATTCGATAAAACAGTTAATTATGAATCATCAAGTTCTACTTTGCATGTTGTAAATGTTCAAAATAATTCTTATTTTAAAAATAATGATGCCGTCAAAACAAAATATAACATATATATACAAGACCTTAAAGGCCATTCTATCACAATATTCTTATAGCATAGTTATTCGCTTTTGTGTCCTAAAAACTTTTTACTCACTCCAATGAATACTAAGTAGAACGACGCATCAAAATAGTAATACATGGAATGTAATAGTCGAATCCTCACTTGTGTGCACCAAAGAAAATACGTTGATGACCCGACAGCCTGGTCCGGAGTCCCTGATCTTCGTTAGCAGGAGCAACGTAAGCAGGAAGCACCCCTGCATTCTTGATTTGCAGGTCAATTTTCGTTCACCAGCAATTAACGCGCGCATTGTAGTGTTGTAGTACAGATTGTGGGCGGTTTCTTGGCCGATGCCGGTCTTCTCGGAGAGGCGAATTGGGCTCTTGCATATACTACTGAACGGCCACATCGTCTTGGCTCTTGGTGGATTTCTGCTCTTGGGCAGCGATTTCAGCGTTATATAGAAGTAGCGTCGCGACTATGTCCAAGATAATCACCGCGATTATATGTACACACATCATTGAGCAGCAAGCCGAACATACAATACCAACGGGGCGAAGGCTCACGAGGATACGTTTCGAGAATTACAAAAGACAAAACGCAACTAGACATAGATAACCGATTAACATTTTTTTCTCAAGTATTAATACAAGCATTTATCTGCTGTGAATAAAACTGAATGAAAAAATAAGTGAATTAGCACATTTTAGTAATCATCAAATCAAATTACGAGGGCAATACATTTTTTATTTTAGTTTTTGCCAATAACGCAAATACAAACATTAAAAAAACTGCATATAAATGAAGTAGTGATTATAGCACCTAACAAAATACCTGGCATGTCATTTTCTAAAGAAATTACGCCTCAGATTTAGTTATACAATATTCATATTAATTTAATGGATAAAACTACTAAAATTGATCAATAGAGAAAATCTGATCAATAGCACACACCATTAATTTCTGTTACAATATTTAATTAAAACGAACATATATTAATTCTAGATAGATACTAACATTTTGTAAAAATAATTATAAATTTGTATAATTTATAAAAATAGTGCAGTCATGTTTTTAATGAAAAATAGTCTCATCTTTGAACATAGCTTTGAGAATAGACAATTTCTGTTAAAGCACAAATTACTTGGGATCTGATAATCCTGCAAGTTCTATACCAGTGTGAACTTATGAATAATTTTCTCCGATGTTGCCATGGATTTAAATAATGTTATTTATTTTTAACAAAATGAATTAGCTCGGATCATGAAATTGATTTACCGAACCGCATTAACGAGAAATAAATAAAATTAATTTTCTATAAAAACATGTATTCACTTAGTAAGAAAAATAAATGTGCAAGTGCACCGTTACTTCGAGGGCAAGACATCGTGCGATATAACATCGAGCAGTTCAGTGAGATTTTCCTCGACTGGCAAGCCTACAATTTTTAAGCTCTCATTCCACAGTCTTTGGGCCTCTTCCACATTTTCGGACGTACTCGAAGGCTGCGCAATACTGCATTCACTGTTTTTGAAAATACACATATTAGCAATGCTTTGAAATTTTTATTTCTGCTAGATAAATAATGCAGATTAAAATATTTTAGAATCATATTTACTTATAATTTAAAATGTGAATCACGTAGACCCGATATCACTAAAAATTCGCTCAGACAAAAAACCCGTTTACCTTTGTCAATTAAAAAATATTCAGCATTGAATTGTGATTTCTGCAATGAAGGGACAATAAATGAACAAATGTACCTGTAATAAAGTCCAGTCTCTTTGCCGGCGTTCTCGTCCACCGCGCAGTGGATAGTAGTCTGAGCACCGAGTTCCGGAGTTTTGAAGAAGAATCTCATAATTCTAAGACCGAGCTGTACGCCTGGGAAAAAGGATTTGTGTAGATGCCGACCCAGTTCCGTCGCTATTATACCTGGGTGCAAAGAGTACGTCGTTATCCCTTCGATATGCGCCTCTGAAAAAGAAAAGAAAACAAGTCAGAAAAACAATTTAAATTATTGCCTCATCAATACTTTTCATATTTCTGTTTTTTATTAATTAAGAAAAAGAAATAAGAAGCGATAACATTTAGTTAATCTAAGAATGACTTGCATTTCAAAAATATGTACTCGTTTACTGGCTGTTGATTGAGTTTTACGGTTGAAACTAATGAAATAAAAAATTAATGTAGAAACTCACCGCGAAGCTTGCGGGCGAGCTCCTTCGTGAACAAAACATTAGCCAATTTACTCTGATGATAGGCTTTTAATGGAGTGTAGGAATTCTTCAAGTTTAAATCTTCGAAGTTCATGCATCCCACTGTAATGAAAACAAATTTTAGCAATTATCTTGGGTTGTAATATAATGAATTACAGCTATTGTGACTACAATATAATTAGTTTCAAAGTCATCTTCAGAGTATTTAGACTTAAAATGCATTTTGATAATACTTGCAGATTTTTGTTTCTTTGTAGCAGCTATAAAATTCAAAGTTGCAGTAAAATACTGAAATAATACACGTTTTTTATTTATTACGAAAAATTTTTTTGATCCTCAGTTACGAAGCGCTAACTTTTAAGCGCGTCAGCTGCGCAGAAACGAAGCTGACACTTTAAATGTAAAATCAAAACATCCTGATAAATTAAAGATCACTATTCCCATCCCACGTCAAAACAGTAATAGACGAAATACAAGAGTCGAATCCTCACTTGCATGCGCTAAGGAAGATACGTTGACGACGCGACAGCCTGGTGCGGAATCCCTAAGCTTCGGTAGCAAGAGCAGCGTAAGCAGGAAATGGCCCAGGTGGTTACTCTGCAGCTGCATCTCGTTTTCATCCTCAGTAAGCTCGTAAGGGCACATCATCACTCCCGCATTGTTTATCAGCAAGTCGATCCGACCTTCGTTCGTCGCCAATTGTTGCGCACATTCGCGTACGCTTGCGAAGCTGGAAAGGTTCAATTTGCACACCACCACCTCGCCCGGTTTGCCTTGAAACTGGGGTCGACCTGGCCTGTTGAAGGAATATTCAGATTAACTATTTATGAATTACAAAATAATTTAATTTAAGAGAACTTTTCAGGACACTTCTAGAAGTGTAAAATTGCAAATTTAATTTACTTCGAGGTCGGATTTTTATTATGAACTGTACACTACTCCATAAACATTTTAGTCTAGTAAAGTCTTGGAGCAAAATAATAATTTGAACGTTACGCACTTTGATGGCGGAGTCTGCCTGATGTCCTCCGCAGCTGCATTTGCCTTTTCCAAATTTCTACAGGCTAGTATAACTTTGGCGCCTAAAAATTGAATACAAAAAATTATTTTCCTGCTGTCGTTAAAATCCCTAACGCTTAGATTACCAACGAAACTTTATAACTGCTGTTCTTCTAAAATCTCGCGAACGCGCTTAAACAAAATCATTGAAATCACCGCGTACAACTCCCAGCAAACAAGTCGATAAAAACGAGACCTTCCCTCCATTGTGCCTGCGCCTCGCTTTTTGTGTACAAGGCGAGCCCGCCTGACACGTACGCTCACAGGCATTTTTGTACCAACTCAAAGCGTCCCGGATCCGTAGAATGCGGTGCCTCACCTCTGCGATAAAGATCGCGGGCGGTCTCCTTGCCGATGCCGGTGTTGGCCCCGGTAATGACGACGGTCTTGCCGATGAGGCGAGCCGGGCTCTGGCATTTGCTGCTGAACGGCCACATCCTCGGGAGTTCTTCGCTTTCGTTAGGCGTCGAGTTCAGCGGTGGGTCGAGGATCCGCAGCGACTGTGGCCAAGATAGGTACCGCGCGTACATCGCCGGACCGCGGCCACCGTTAGGTTTCGTCAGGGCAGGGAGCTGAAAGAGGACACGTTTAGAGAAAGAAGTAAGCAATAGATGAAACATTGATAGTCCCGGAATACCGCGGCTACGCGCATACTTTTAATTTTGATATGTAGTTAGTGTTTATTCCCAGTTCAAAAGAAATCTATCGGGTATAGAAATCGTTTTTAAAATTCTTTAACAGATTTTTATGGTATTAAATTAGAGGAGACTTCGTTGCTTAGATGAGATAATTTCCAGTTGTTTTTAATAGATTAAACATTTTTTTGCCGCTATTGCTTATTGTCCTTGTATAACATTCCAGAATTCTAGTGAGAGTGGCATGACTGACACATAGTTGTTATTTGAGTAAGTGCTCAATAAGTCCACTTGTTCAAATTATCTTGCATTTTTAAATATCAATTGTTGTAAATAATGTAATATTTGATTTTTTATTAACCGTATCAATCCATAAACTTAATTTTAAAAAAATAAAATAAAATTAAGTTTTTATTTTACGCTTAAGTAGTGCTTAACATTTTGATAATTTTTTTTACTGTTATTTATAACATTATTCTCTCATTTCAATAAATAATAATTATACTGCTATAACATGTATATGATAATTCTGCATTACTGCACGGGTTGTGATAATAAACACGTCACTCCTGAAATTAGCATACAATTAGAAAGCTAATAACAAATAATTTATTCATAAAAAAAAAGTTTATAAATAAATCAAACTATTTGGAGAGCCATCAGAACTACAAGATACACTGTTATCAGAGTAGTCGAACCACGGGAGAAATTCGAGGACCACGCCCGAGAAATAACTTCGAGAAAGGCCGTAACAAGCACTACAGTGCGATAATGAAATCGACGTCGAGTCAATTAATTAAATTGGTTCTCCAGTGCCTGGACAATAAAATCAACTCCTTTTTTCTCCAGGATCACCGCGTCTGATTCTTGTCTATCGGTGCTCCATTAGCCTCTTATCCGCAACGCATTACGCTTAATTAAACGGTTACCTCTTTTGATTAGATGACAAGTGAAAAATTATTAGATTGGCCTTTAGCGCTCGTAATGTTCTACGTAGATTCCCGTAAGTTCTAAGCTGCGTGTATGTGGGACCCAAGTACGAGAGCGGCCTCGGGCTCGAGCGCACGTGCCCCATACTTTACTGCCTGGGCAATAAACGCCAAGTCCGCCTCGACTCCGAAAAACCTGCGAGCTGGGAATTCCCCGGGTCTAGATACCTGGAGTCTAAACGCCGGGCTGCTCCTAGGACAGGACTCACCTCAGCTGGGACTGAGGGCCAAGGGAGGGGAGCACTGCCCCGCGTAGATAAAAGCGGCGCTCACACAGAGCGAGGGGAGTTCGGAGGCGTCCTCCATGGTGACACCACGCATGGAGTGACGTCCTGGTGTAGTTTGTTCATAATAAACCCTAGACTTACGACGAGTGTGTATTCATTTCCAACCACCCTTACATGTCGAATCCCACATGTATTTTGAGAACAGTCGGAAACGGAATTGTCATAGGATGTTTTAGCTGGCTTTTGGTTCTTACTTTTGAAAAGAGTGACTTGCAAAATTAAAGAAAAATCTTGAAATAGGATTCAAGGAAGTGATGACGGCAATAACGTAAATTGTTGTTCGGTTTCCTTCGCCGAGTAAAAAACAAAGTCTGCTCACAAAAAATTTGAAAGAATTTCATCTTGGAGTAATTCATACGCGTAATTTATTTCAAGAAAACCCAATTGATTAAATGACCAACAAAACATAGAATGATTATTATATAACACCGGAACAACCAGAAATTCAATCTCTGACGAAAAAGCAAACGACAGCTTAAAACCGCTTGGAAATCCACGTCTCGGCGCGGACTTATCGCGCTTCAAGATCTGTCCAAAAGGCACTTTGAAATTCAACGCTCCGAGACGCGCCTCGGGCAATATTGACCGTGAACCGGCCACGCAGTGCCGTCCAGTTCGACCCGAGGGAAAGTAGCGTAGTCGCGACCTCAGCCTTTCTTTTCCACGGATTCGGGAGATCCCAACTTTTCAGGTCGCATAATCCTCATTTCTTAGACTTGCATCGGTGGAAAGGTCGGAGCGGCCGCGTTGCGCTCACGCGATGCTGAGGTTTTGTCGGAGATTTTGCACGAAAACGCAGCCGCGGCCGTTTGACGAGATCCCCGGACCCAAGGCTTTGCCGCTCATTGGAACACTTTACAAGTACTTACCGATAGTTGGTGAGTTCACGAGTGGATCCCTTTACTTTTGGAGCAGAGCAATGCTGCAACAATGTTATTTACACATTGAATTAATAAACGATATTAAAACTGTTATTATTTTTTATGTGTAACTACAGTAGGTGTATATTAAATTTTTAGTATAATAATTGGATTACATGTAGATACCTTATTGTATAAAATTAAAATGCTAGAGATCCGTTCGCCGTTTGTTGAATTTTGGAACAGGGAGAGACTGATGACTCGAAAGTTGATTTTACAACTGAAACAACGTTATTTACACATTAAATTAAAAAATGATATTAAAATTATTATTACTATTTTATACGTAATTATAATTGGCGAGCATTAAATTTTAATAATAATTGAATTATACAGATACTTTATTATACAGAATTAAATGCTACTTTACCTTTAACTTGCAGTATCATTATCGGCAAATACACGTTACACGTTCCATTACCTTACATTCCATACCAAACATTGCTATTGCGCTCTTCTATTTAATACGCTACGATCTTAAGAATCCAAAAATAGTAATTATAAACAAAGTCAATATACTTAAATATCCAAGCCTAAAAATATTATTTTTCGATTTTTTAAAGAACTTGCTTTAACGACTTTAAAATACTGATCAATCGAAGTTGATTAAAATGACAATTAATGATGCAGGTGAATATAATTTGAAGAAACTGCATAAAAATGGAGCGGCAAAATATGCTGCGTATGGTCCGCTTGTACGCGAGGACATAGTACCAGGCGAGCCGATTGTCTGGGTCTACCGACCGGAGGACATAGCCGAGGTGTTCCGGGCAGACGTGGGCCGGAACCCAGAGCGACGCAGCCATCGCGCTCTCTTCAAGTATCGATCGGATCGACACGAAATCTACAACACCGGCGGCCTTTTGCCCACGTAATAACAAAAAGAATATTAAATATCTCAACGGGTAGAATTTTTTTTTAAAAAATTGGCAAAAGAAATGACTCGCCGTCAAAATTACAGACAGAATATAATTATAAATCAGTAAAGAAATCGCTTCAACCTGTACAAGAATTTAACACTAATTTTTACATTTACAATGTTTAAGCCGAGGTTACTGTTAAAATTTTAAGAAAATTCTCTCCGTATTGAGAAATTTTTGAAGACACCTAAAATTTATCAATCAACTTTTTTTGCAGAAACGGCGAAAACTGGTGCAAATTACGCAAAGAATTTCAAAAGGCTCTTAGTAAGCCACAAAACGTCGTCCACTACGTTGAGGATACTGACAAAGCGGTCCATCGCTTTGTCGAGATTTCCACAAGAAATCACTACGATGACGCACTGCCTTTGCTTTCACGGTTATTTTTAGAACGTACGTATTATATTAAAATTTTAACAAAATAATGCATTGCTTTTGATACTTCTTTAAGAAATAAAAAAAGTTAAATATTTAAATTTTCAAGTTGAGTGACACATTTCCGCTTATAGTTGTATTACTTTCTTTACGATTTTTCAGTAACATGCTTGGTTGCTTTTGATCTCAAATTGGATGCTTTTTCCGAGGAACAACTTCAAGCCGATTCGATGAGTACAAATTTAATAAACGCGGCATTTGCTACTAACAGCAGTATACTACCTTTAGATAATGGACCGAGGCTTTGGCGTTTTATCGATACACCGCTTTATAGGAAACTATGCAAAGCTCAAACGATAATGGAACAGTATGAACAATTTACTTAGTTAATTTAAAATTCTAAATAAGCTCTGTGCAATAGAAAAATAACTTAAAATACAAATTTTGAAGGATTGCAGTAAATCTGTTGTCCGAAAAATGCGGAAAACTAAAGAAAGAGGGCCCCAACGAAAAATTGTCCTTACTAGAAATCTACCTTCTTAATCCTGCTCTAGATTACAAAGACGTGGTTGGTATGGCGTGTGACATGCTTCTCGCAGGCATTGATACCGTAAGTACCACTTTGCAAAATAATGATAATCTCACCTGCAATATAAAAGGAAAAGAATTAATTACAGTAAATATTATTTGTACAGACAACTTATAGCACGGCATTTGCATTATACCATTTAGCGAGGAATCCCAAAACTCAGGAAAACCTTCACGAAGAATCTAAAAGGCTGATCCCGCGAAAGGAGGATCCTATCACCGCAGAAGCCCTGAAGAAAGCTTCGTACACAAAAGCTGTGATAAAGGAGACTTTCAGACTGAACCCGATCTCTGTGGGAGTTGGACGGATATTGCAGACTGATGTCGTACTCAATGGGTACCACGTCCGTCGAGGCGTAAGTCGCATCCCTACTTAACTCGCATGAATCGGCTGATTTTCAGAAATAACGTTTTCCACTTTTTCGTCATCAGACCAACGTCGTCACGCAGAATCAGATAACCTGCCGTCTGCCCGATTACTTCGACGAGCCGGACAGTTTTGTGCCCGAACGCTGGACCAGAGAGACAAAGAGCGACAGAGCCCCGGTACATCCTTATCTTGTTTTACCCTTCGGCCATGGGCCCCGTTCTTGCATCGCTCGACGACTAGCTGAGCAGAACATGCAGATTTTTCTACTTAGGGTAAGACGATATTAACTTAGGAATACCTGAAACTATTTGTTGACATTAAAAAAAAAGAAATATGAAATACTAAAATTATAAATAGAAACTAAAAAGAAAAATATGTTTAAAAATAGCTGGAATAATTAACAAAACATGTCGATAATCGTTTAAGAAAAACTAATGTTCTCTATTTCAGATGTGTCGACATTTAAAATTCAATTGGAGAGGCGGAGAATTGGATGTGGATTCGGTTCTAATCAACAAACCAAATGGCCCGATAAATTTGAAATTCTGCAGGCGCGCATGAATGCACCACCACGAATTAATTAAGTTTCATCCTCCTTTTTTTCATTAAAAAGATGTGTATTTTTTCTTCATTCACTAAACGTTACAATGAAAATTTAACTTAACTTAATTAGAAACAACCGCAAGCCGCGCCGAAGTAGTTTGGCCTCGCGCGATAATAAAGTCAAAGCTTAATTGTAAGCCATGTATTTGGGCGTAGCAGAGAACTTAGCGTAGGACTTGATGACCTTGGTGACAGCTTCGAGGAAGTCCTTTTCTGTAGCGACCTTGCGCCTGGCTCGAATGGCAAACATGCCAGCCTCTGTGCAGACCGAGTGAATCTCAGCACCGGTGCTGTTGGGGCAAAGGCGAGCGAGCAACTCGAACCTGATGTCGCGCTCAATGCTCATGGGCCGTGCGTGGATCTTGAATATGTGGGTGCGGCCTTCAAGATCTGGTAGTCCGAATTCGATCTTACGGTCCAGACGACCTGGACGCATCAACGCCGGATCAAGCGTGTCCGGCCTGTTAGTCGCCATCAGTACTTTGATGTTGCCTCTCGGGTCGAAACTTTAAAAGAAATTGATTATTTAGACTGGCTTTGCGGTGGGAGTAAATGATGGGTGGAGGATTCAAACAGAACTAACCCGTCAAGCTGGTTGATGAGCTCGAGCATAGTCCTTTGGACCTCATTGTCTCCACCAGCTCCATCGTCGAATCGGGCACCACCGATGGCGTCGATTTCATCGAAGAATATAAGGCACGCCTTTTTACTTCTAGCCATTTCAAACAGCTCTCTTACCATTCTAGCTCCCTAGTTATATTTAATGTATTATTATGATTTTGAATGAAATTTTCTTATTTTATTGAATGAGTATAAAACACAAACCTCTCCAACATATTTCTGAACTAATTCTGAACCAATAACTCGAATAAAGCAAGCATCCGTCCTATTAGCTACTGCCCTTGCACACAAAGTTTTTCCAGTTCCTGGAGGTCCAAACAAGAGCACACCTTTTGGTGGCTCAATACCCAAGTTTACAAATTTTTCGGGCTAAAATACATAATACATAATAAATAAAATATAAAATAGATTAAATTAAAGTACTATTAATTTTAAAAATGTTTAAAAATCTTACATGAAGCAATGGAGTTTCTACTACTTCTCTCAATTTCTCGATTTGTTCTTTACATCCACCGACATCAGTGTAAGTTACATCAGGCTTTTCCTCCACTTGCATCATAGTTACAGTTGGATCAATTTTTGGCGGCAGTGGTATGTGAATCTGGTACTTATTACGATCTACTCCTACCCTCATTCCTTCTTCAATATCCGTTGGTGCTACCGAATCTGCAAGGTCCACCACAAACTTTGCAAACTGCTTAACATTAATAATGTACTTCGGATCATCTGAGTCTGCATTGATGATTTTCGTGCAGCGAGCAACTTGTAACGGCTGTTCATTTTGGAGCGTCTGTTTATCAGCTGCAAGATCCCAAAGAGCAGGAGGAGCTAAACCAGTATCAGACTCCTTGATTCCAGTAAGTTCATTAACCTGCTTTATAATAGTCTGAATATCTTCCTCCACAGCTTTAATACTTTTTGTGTATTGTCCTTGTCCCTGAAGTTATTTGCAAAATTAAAATTTTCGAACAAAGAGAAATAAGGTTGACAATGCCTTTTAAATTTGTTAGATTAAGTAAAAATATTCGAAGAACTTACGTATGTTTTTAACAATGCAATATCACCTTCATCGAGAGCTGTTTTTAAAACAAAAAAGGACATTTAAATAAAAAGCAGAATGAAACGTCAAATTAAAAATCTTATATTTCGAAAGTCTTACGCTTAATATCCTTCTCTTCTTTTTCCTCCTCATTCTTCACCTTTCGCATATCATCACCAAGATGATCCGGCATTTTTAAATGATTTATAAAAATCAAACAATCGAACAAATACACTAATTCAACTCCAGAATTTCGCCAAGTGCGAGGTTATGTTTTCTAAGGCCGATTACAAGCGAAAACTGTGTCTCAAACTATAGGAAATGAGAAGACTGGTAACTGAACTGAATTTCTTGGAAATTGTGATTTCAGAACGGTGATCATTCGCGTAACTTGTGATAAAAGAATTTCCTTATTTATCGGTACTGACCTAACAGCAGATTTTCAAGTTTCTTGAATGTTTTTCACAATCATTTATTAATGCAATACTAATATTAATAATAAATAGGCAAATATCTTGTAACAAAACTATTTTTTTGAAAGAAATGTTTTCGTTGTAACATTCCGAAGGAATACTTATTCCTTTTGGTACTACTGTAACTGCGCATGCGCAAGATTTCCCGGCATATATGCAATATATATAGGTGTAAATGTGTAATAGTAATATACTATATATAATGGCAGGTCAACTGTTTATTTGTAATCTGTCGGCTGCGAGTTAAGTGCTGTCCGCAAATTAATAGAGGATCGTAAAAAAATTATCGAATGGAAATATACTGAAAAAAAATCAAATATTAAATGAAGTTAAAGGCTTAAAAATATCATAATTTAGACGTAATTTTACCTTTATGATTTGATGTTCAGGTAACCTAAAATACGTACGAATATAACTATCACATAAAAATATTCTAGTTTATAGTTATTTATTTAAATAAAATTATATTTTATTATTTTTATTTCAGGAAAGTTATTTTTATTAACCATGGGTGAAGACATTATCTATAAAAATATTGGAATTTGTGGAGTTAAGCCTTCATTTGTAGAAGGTTAGAAGATTGGGCAAGTAGGTTGTGGAGATAAAATTGTGAATGAATTGTAGATCTCCTGCTATTGTATAAATAAACCATCAAGATGGATCAAATGCTTCCAAGTCCTGGGTTTAGCATACCCAGTATCGGTACGCCGCTGCATCAACCAGATGAAGATCAGCAAATTTTACCTAATGCGCTGCAGCAACAACAAGACCAGCAGCAGCAGCCACAGTTTCAAATGCAGCCATCGATGCATTCCATGAGCCCTATGCAGGGCAGCATGATGATGCAAACACCACAAAAAACAATGCACACTTATGCGATGAATCAACCTTTTGCAACTCCCCAGAGTATGATGCAGCCGCAAACTCCAGTATGAATATTTTGAAGTTTTTTGTTTGAAATTTTATTTCTTCTATAATTTTGATTTTTTATTGAATCAATGTTTTAGCAAAATATAATGTCTCCGCTTGTACAACCACAAAGTCAAATTGCTCCATCATCAATGGGACCATCTACTCCAGGTCCCATGACCCCGATGACTCCAGCATCTGCTGATCCTGGTATACTTCCTCAATTACAGTAAGTAAACAAATACAGATTTTAATTTAAAATAAGGCTCTCCGTTTAGCAGTCATACCTAAAAAGAATATTTTTATAAAATCTAATTTTTATTTTTCAGAAACATTGTATCAACTGTAAACTTAAACTGTAGATTAGACTTAAAAAAAATAGCATTGCATGCAAGAAATGCAGAATATAATCCTAAGCGTTTTGCTGCTGTGATTATGAGAATACGAGAACCAAGAACTACTGCTCTTATATTTAGCAGTGGGAAGATGGTATGCACTGGAGCAAAAAGTGAAGAAGATTCCCGTCTTGCAGCGCGGAAATATGCTCGAATTATTCAAAAATTAGGATTTCCGGTATATTCACATATCAATTTGCAAATATTTCAATCTTCTTTGTAATTAACCACATGCTTTTAATATTTTAGGCGAAGTTTCTTGACTTCAAAATTCAAAATATGGTTGGTAGCTGTGATGTTAAGTTTCCCATTAGATTAGAAGGTCTAGTCCTTACACACGGTCAGTTCTCATCGTATGAGCCTGAGTTATTTCCTGGTCTTATTTATCGAATGGTTAAACCACGTATTGTGTTGCTTATTTTTGTTTCTGGAAAAGTAGTATTGACAGGTAAAGTTTATTTTCTTATTTTACTTAAAAATACTTGTTTATAAACTAAATTTAACATTGAATATTTACTTACAGGAGCCAAAGTTCGTCAGGAAATCTACGAGGCATTTGATAACATTTATCCTATTTTAAAAAGTTTCAAGAAGCAGTGATATTTACCTGTAATATTTATCATCCTTGGAAGCAACTGAAATTTATATTTTTTATCACCTTCAGGATTTATACAAGGCATACAAAGTAAATTTTTATACAATAATGCTCTTCCAAAAAAATCAAACGTTTAAATCCATTTGAATGAATTGCCAGCTTCGCGCGCTAGTCTAAAGAAATTGTAAAATATTCCAGTGCAGATCTGCAAGTTGAGAGAAGTTACTTAAGACTTGGACATTCAAATGAATGAAGAAACATTTCTGGCTAAATATTATTTTATTATATATAATTAGTAAAAAAAACCTAATTTTATTGTTAAATGAAATATAATGTATGAAAGTTTGCTAATCCGAATTTATCGTAATTTAATGTTTAAAAAGTTACAGTACAAAATTATTTTCTCAAATGTACAATCATTTCGCTTCACATTTACATTTGAGAATTAATTATCAATAGTGCTAATTTTAATTTTGTTTTCTATTTTTTTTTAATATACATACTAACGATTAATAAGCCGTAACAAAACTCAACACTTACGCAAATCTTTGATATACCTAAGAACACTATTCTGGTATCTTCACTTCCAGAAAATTGTTACTACTTTACCATAATTTTAAGGTTTCACTCTTATTTTACTTCCTTATGAAACGATTTGGAGCCCGCTACTTCTTTTGAACAAAAAATTAAAAAGTTAATCAAATAAAGAACTCTTATAAAAAAAGACCTTGCGACTGTGTTTACTCATGTACCATGCGGTTGGCCCCCCTCGTCGCGAGCGTGGCTCACCATTATTTGAGTCAGGCATTGCTCGGCGTGTTTGCGAAGGGCCAGCCGTGTCTCCTCATCCGTTTCAGCTGGGAGCCGCTCCAAAACGTAATTCAGTGCCGGGAGCGTATTTTCCGATGCTAGCAATCTGCTCATTACACCCTGCGCCACGTGACCATCCTCGTCCTTTATTCCCAGACTCTCGAATAACACTTCTAGCCCCTCTTTAAGTTCCGGATTAATTTCCGCTTCGTATAACATCGTTGATTCTCTTAACTCAGAACTGTACCTGTAAATAATTTATTACGTTAACAAACTTTGTAAAAGAATCTTTTTGTCATTTGATTGTTAAATTGAAATACTTGTAGATCATGTCGCTTAAAGAGTCCACAGTTGTTTTGGTCCAATCTTGAGAAAAGTCCATTCCTTCATAGGATATCCTCATTATGTCATTTAAATTCTTTTCAATATCTTCCTTGCAGTACCCGGCTTCTTTCATGTTTTGCGTGATTTCTTGCAACATTTTTTCAATAGTCTCGCGAGTATTAATTTGATCCACCGAAACTACTTGCGATAATAAATGTCTTATCTAAAAATTGTAAGTTATTGTAATAAATAATTGCCCTTGTTAACTCCTTTTTAGAAGTAAATATATATTTTAAAAAACACTAACGGCTATGACTTTTTTGTAAAAGTCGCTATCTTCCATCATAAATTTGGTGTCGGAACTGACAAGCGTTTCGGCTTTCGATTGGCGATCCTTAACGTCTTCCGGCCCATCGAAAACATCATCGGTGGTCTTCGCTTCTGCTTCTCGGATTTTAACTGATCCATTCTCTCTGTGTTTTTTGACTTATTGCTTAAATTCAAAATCTCTTTGGAGATGCGCTCTTTTTGCTTTTCCTGATTCTTTAAAATATGTTTCAAATTATTCAAATCGGCCTCGTATTGGCCTTCTGCCTTGGCAATTTCTTCCTAAAAATTAAAATATAAATTAGTTTGATTTACAGTATGCGATGGCCAATAACAGAGAAATATTTTTAGTAAAATATTATACATTGGATAACGTTTTCTGATTTAAAGATTTTTGCAGTTTTAACAACTCCTCCTCCAAAACGGTGAGGAAGCCCAGTTTTTCCGTATTATCCTCAATGATGTTCTTCAAACTTTCAATCTGATTTTTGTATTCAAATTTGACGTTACGAATTTTTTCATCGTAATATCCAATCAAAGCCGAGGTGTTCGATTTTATATTAAATATCAATCTCCTTAAAACTGCTTCGTACAAATTCAATAATGAAACCTGTTGACCGAACTTCTGCTCCATTTCCTTTTTTATCTCTTCTTTTAACTGCTCCAGTTCCCTTTTCATAAGCTCGCAATCGGATTTCATTTTTCGCAGGTGTATTTTATCGTTCCTAAATAAAGACAATTTTTTTTTACTTGCATTCACTCATTTTTGTGAAGATTTCTTTTTTACTTACTTATGCTGTTCCAATTGAACAGCCGTCTCTTTTTGTAATTCACCAACTCGTGCGTAGAGTTGGGATAATCTAGTTTTATCAAAAACCACGCACTCCTGTATTTTTTCAGTTTTATTGTCGATGAAGCATTGAAGCTGATTTAGCTTCAGAATCAATGTAACGTCGATATCATTCAATTGACGCTGCTTCTCCCGCTGAAATTTAAAATGATACATTAAAAATGAAATTTAAAATGCTACATTAAACGCAAACTTCGATATATTTTGTTTTAGAATTTTTATTTTTTGAAGATATAGTTATAGATTTATGCCCTTTAAGCTTTTATAAAAATTGTCCTATTCTCATTCTAGTGTCGTTTTAATTTTAATTAGACAGTAAATCCTTCAAATCTCTAACATTATCGAATATCTTTGTGGGAATCATTATAACTAATCATCCATTAACGTCACTTTAAAACCCCACCCTTTTCCATTTATCAGATCAGACTACCTAATCCTCCGAAGAATACCTGAGTGCTCATCAACTCACACTAATAATTTAACTTATTGCTTACAAGGCAAGTATCTAGTCGGTCGCGGTCACTCTGCAGCTTAGCCTCGATGTCCTTAAGCTCCTTACGGTGATCATCGAGCTCTTTGGAGAGGATCTCGATGGCACGTTGATCTTCGCGACAGCGGCGTTCCATGTCGTATCGCTTTTCGCGCACCGTGAACGCCTCGTCGTACAAATCCTTGTCGCAGCCTTCCGGACAGATGCCCTCGTCCATGTGCATCATAGCTAGCTTCTCTTGGTCTTCGCTCTCGGAGTCGTCGCCCGCGTTATCTTCGTCAGAACTGCTATCCGACGACGATGAATCCGATGATGACGACGATTCTTGTTATTTAAAATTCGATTGATATAATTTGTGTGATTTTTAATGCTTTTTATTTTATATTTATTTAAAAGAGCAAAACTAACCATCGTCCATCTTCGGTGGTTTAAACTTCTTTTTGACGATCCTTTTTAGAAATATTAAAAATTTGTCCTCCATAACGGAATTCAAATAACGCGTCATGCTTTCCCTTATTTTCTCCTGCAGCTTAAGTATGTGATTGTTTTTGTCTTCGATTTTCATAGTCACCTTTTGAATCTACAAAATTACAGAAAACATTTAGTTGCGATAGTTTAACGAGAAAAATTAAAAATATCTATTTTTTTAGTTTTTGACAACATTTTAATTAATTTTAACAAAAATGCAATTTAATTATTTAAAATCTAGTTGTCAAAAGTAACTAAAAATGTTTACATTTTTATTTTTATTTCTAACTTGAAATTTTCAAGATTGTAAATATTTAAAAGAAAACCAATTCTGATCATCGTAAACAGTAAGGGAAGTTGTAATTCTAAATTCGATCGTGTTAACGAGTGTGAACTCACTTTATTTTTAACACTTCTCATAGATTTCAGCCTTTGATTGACTTTCTTGGTGAGCTCGTTTTCCATGCCCTCGAATCGCTTGAGGACAATCAGCTCCTGATGCATCGTTAGCAGATACAAGTCCACGTAAATGCTTTCGTGTATGATCTCTAAACGCTCCTTTTCAAGCTGATCGAGCTCTGCGTCAAAGGCCTCGTAACTATTACGGATATATTTTAGAATCTCGCTTTGCTCGTGATTTCTCTTCGCCAGTCGTATCCGCTTCATTTCTCGCTCTGTAATTTTTTTTTTAATTTCACTTAAAAATCTGCTTAATGCAATGACCATAACGCATAATATTTTCATTTCCTTTACCTATTTTGCTATCGCCTTTTTCGGCATCGTCGATGGCAGCCAGAATTTCCGGGGCCACGGTGCATCGAACCGTTCGTGCTTCAGGTAATTTAGTTTTTGCATCAACTATGGATACCGATCTTCGAAAGCGGCGCTCGTCCAATAGGAGGACCTCGTATTCCTCATCGAAATCTTCGAGAAATTGATCTTCGAAGGACGGTAACTTCTTTCTCTTCGATTCTCTCACGCGATCTGGGACTGATGTGTATGATTCCATCTAATTAAAAAAAAAATAATTGTACTTTGACGCTATTTTTAGATGTATAATGTTTATCTTTTTTTTTGTTACTTCTGACGTAGAGTCTATTGCAATAAAATTCTGACCTTCAAATGCTTCTCCGGAAATTCGATATCGTCATCAAAAACAGGAAGCGATGGCAAAGGTTTTATAAATGTTTCAGGTATTTCACTGTGAATTTGCTTCAGCGTATGAATCAACGCCGCTATCTCATTATGCAAGTCACCCTTTTTCTCTCGCAGCTCTCTCAGCTTATCATTAAAGTCTTCGCGACGGAAATGAATCTTGAAGGAATCATTAATTTTGATTTTCATAATTTTTTACTGTCTTTCTAAAAAAAATTGAGCTATTGTATTTCATGTGTGTACCTTTCTTCGGCAATCGATGATTTCCTTATATTTGCCAGCGACGGTCGGACGAGAAGTTTTATTCTCCATATCTAACGAAGCTTTCAGTTTGTAATCGCCGATGGTGCTTTTAGCAGTTTCTATCATTTCGGCGTCCTCCGGATGCATTATTTTACGATCGGGCTTCACTGATTGCAGGTCCTTCCACTGTAATATTATTTACATTAAATTACGTCGTTTAATTATTCTGAATAAATAAACTTGCCTCCTGCTCTTGCTCCTCTAACTTAGCTTTGAGTGCTCGGTATTTCTTTAGCATTTGGTTAATCTCGTCGCCTAATTTGCACTGAATTGTTCGAGGGCTCAGACCCTTTAAGAAA
The DNA here is from genome assembly GCA_018906775.1 of Sycophila sp. Sp_5. NCBI lineage: Eukaryota > Metazoa > Arthropoda > Insecta > Hymenoptera > Eurytomidae > Sycophila > Sycophila sp. Sp_5. Next base: position 1,345,615 of record JACCID010000004.1, read on the forward strand.
CTTTCTACCCCTCGAAGCTTTTCTTCACCAGGGCCGCTATCGTCAAATTCAGACTCGACGGGAGTTCTTTTAAAGAAGAAATTATATATTAATAAGCGTTCTATTTTTTTTTTAATTTATAAACAAAAAATAATGTAACAACCTGTCAGATCCAACATTTGAACCACTTATTTTATCATCCGTTTCTCGGGTCATCGCTTGTAATAAAAAAATTTATTGTAAAATGCAGGAATCACAAAATAACGAAGATTTTTATTTTTGTTTACTTACTGGTCACATCGTCATCATCATTTTCATCGTTAAATTCGTTTGAACTTTTAGGATCAGCTCGTTCAATTTTGTAATCCCCGGTTAACTTCTTTTCTCTTAATGAGTAAACCATGGTATTCGGAGTCCTAATTAAATTCTTTCATTAATTTTATTGCTAAACAATCGAATCTAAAGTTTTAATCAATTATCTTACAGTATTCTTTTTACTGCAAATGGCAAGCAAGTCAGAGGCTCGATAAAATGTTTCATGAGCTTATCCAATTGTATCTGACTTTTCTCCACATTGTAAGCCAATTTTTTGTGAACGAGATCCATTTCAGCTTGTAATTGAGAATCGAGGTCTGACGTTATTCTTGGGTCTAGTTCCAATTCTGCATCTGTGAGCCTCTGCGACTGCGGCAAGTTATTATTTCTGACATAACATATAATAAATTGTAAATAAACTGAAACTTAAACGAACGGGTATTGTTACAAAGACTGGTATTTTTTACCTTTTTAAAATGGCATTATATTCGTCAGTTAATTGGTGTATAATCGCCAATGTTTTTTCTTTCTCTTCTTTCGCATTGGCCATTATTCGATTTTCTTCATTTTTAACAATGACTTGTTCTAAACTAAGGTGATCTGCGTCCTCGATATCCGTGACATCTACTTCAGGCTGAAAAATATTTATAATAAAAATATAAAACATACACCTGCATTTATGAATTTCCTTCTTTCCACAAAAAGAAACTTACTATTGTCACATCAGTATCAGCTTGCAGTGCTTCAACCACTTCTGGAGGAGTATCATCATTTACCAAGAAGGAAAAAATATTTCCATCATACCCACAGGTTAATAGCACTTTCTGATCATAGCTCAAGTATATTTTCGATATATGACCATAGAAGTTATCATGCATTGACAAAACCCAGTAATTCGAAAAATCCGTATCGTCTTCTGGATTCACACGGCACATGCGAATTTCTCCATTGCCCAAGCCCAATATGACATACTTATTTTCATTACTAAGATAAAACATTTTTATTTTTAGCGAATATCTACTGTAATATAATTATTTTACATGAAAACTTACTAAAAGAAGAAGTACGAAACTTCATCGACATAATCGGCCAGTCTGGAGCTTGCGACATTTTCACTTTTTTTATCGTGATTAGGGGCTGTATACTCGTAAATAAAACCAGCGTCATAGCCACCAATAGACAACACTACCGTGTCTTTCGCTGTGTAAAAAGCTGCTAATACTCTATTCGGTACTTCTGGTATGTATATTTCTGGCAGCGGCGGCTCTTCATCCAAACCCGCTTCTGTTTGTTTTAAAAATACGCTACTTAAATTACAAGATTATTCCCATCTTCGTATAATAATAAAGTGAGACAGAGAGAACATAAATCTACCTAAAAATAAAGCTTCATCGACTTCGATTCCAGGATTGCTTTCCTTCAGTTGGTTCAATTCCTCTCTTTTCGCCGCAATTTTTTGCATCCTCATTCTTTCGAGCTCCAAGTGAAACTCCTCTCTCAAAATAGCAGACTTCACGGACTCAAATTGAAAAATTATTCGCTTGCACTCCGTTAATTTATAAGATATCGTAGTGTACGGTTGAGGCTCCTCGGGAAGGTCTATTTGCACGCAGTGGCCTCTCAAACATCCTAGGAATATCGTAGTCGGCTAAAATATTTAATTTATTAATTTTATTCATTTTTTTTCTTATAGTTTTCTTCCGCTATTGTTTCTTACATGACCCGGCTTCCATGTTATAAAAGTAACTCGCGAAGGCACTTCTACATATCCAATCGGCACCAGACGCGGATACGATTCATTCGCTTGAATTTGAAATACAAAGAGAGTTGAATCATCGCTGCCAGTCACTAACAAACTGTGAATTATTAATTTTTTATTCATCCCTTATAAATTGAAAGAAGAAAAATAGGCAACTTATACCTGTGGGTCGGATTCATCGACATGCACGTTATCTTTTTAGTGTGAGGTTTGAACACCTGCATCAATTTAAGACTGATCGACCCTTTGCTGGCCTTTTTTTCATCCGCCCGCAAATCTACCCACAACATTCGAATTACGCCAGTGCTGAAGGCGCAAATGATCGTCGATCCGCTTGGCTCTACCTTAAAAACATTGTAGATATGGTGAAAGGGAATTCGAATGGTGCCCGAAAAATCAGCGATCGAAAACGTACGGAACACGGTAACCAGACGACGCAGCGTCCCATCTCCTGGAATTGATGATAAAATATAAGCTTTTTTCTGTAGTAGTGGTATATGTTCAGGCAGCCGTCAATGCCGATGGTAGCGATGTACGGGGCCCAATCTGCTCCCGCCATGTCCATAATGGGCCCAGCATGGCACCTCAGCAGTCGCTGCGATGGTTTCGGAGTCTGTACTGTCACCAGCTCGATCAGCCATATTCCTCCGTTGCCATCCTATTAAATTGTTATAAATAAATATCTTTCACATTCGTTCTTTCTTTTTTTTTTTTTTTAATTTTATAGAAAAATTTTTTATTTTCGCTTTAAAATAGTGTACTAGTGTGGTATTACCTGGGCGTACCAGTAATTATTATCAGGGTCGTTGGGATCTTGTTGTAAAATTTGTAAGAGCATGGACATTCGGCTAGGCTCTTCGCCGTTTACTTGATCACCGATGACGAGTTCATTGATCGGCTCAACCTCGATTAAATTGCTCTCTTCCGTCGGCTCCGCTAAATCGATCGTCTCGTAGTACCATACCCGTATAAAACCGTCGGCACCTAAAACGATAAATTTAACAGTAAGCTTCATGTTGACTGCAAAGACTAATTTTTAATAATACATTTGTAACACAATTCAATATTTTTATTTTAAAAAATTTCTAACATTTTAATGTAAAAATATTAGTATATCCAGGAATTTTTACAATTCGACATCAAGTTCAAATAGAAATATTTTATACTAATTTTTCATGTATAGTTTATAGTTTATAAACTTTTCATTTACTCATTACTGACAGGCAGAATGTAAATTCTCAATCCTAAAATACAAAGTAAAAAGGTTTTGTGAATTTTTTGTTTAATCAGCTGTGCAACGTAGTGACTTGATTAATTTTTTTTTTAATCAACCATATTGCGTAGTGCACGTATGAAGTACTCTATTTACCGCAAAAGAAAGTCTGTACTCTTGTGGAACAAAGTAATTTTACGATGGATATATTTCGCATTCATTGCGGTTGAAAGAAAGAAAGAAAAAAGTGTCTCTTACCGATGGATATGAGCTCCCCGTTGATGTATTCAAACTGCGATATGTATTGAGTGTGGCAGGGTTTGCCATTCTTTCGACACACTTCAATCTTGATCAACCCCTCGTTCCACACCAAGATGTTACCCCACTCGCATCCCGAAATAATCTAAACCACAAATGTTCGGGTTAAACAAAAGCCAACATTAAAGCTTTAAAAGATTAAAAATTTTAAATTGCAATAAAAAAAAATCTCTCGCCTCTTACTAAATTCTTACAATAAATTTCTTTTACTTTAACAAACAAAAACTTAAAATAATAACATTACTTTTCTATTTTTTATAATTTCTGTATTATTATACACTAAATAAGTGTATCTACGATTTAAATAACTTATTTACGTACTAGGACTAAAGTATTTTATTTAAATAACAAATGACTAAAGAAATCTTTTTTAAATCTTAAAATCTAGAATATTCCGTAATAAAGAGAAGCATTATACGGCCGACGGGTTCCCGACTTCCCCTAACAATCACGTAATTCGCAATTAAACACTCGCGGCGAGCCATAATGGAAGGAGGGAGATGAACCTTCTCGTCGGGTGTGGGGTAGACGCCGACGATGTCGGAGATCTCGGTTTTGCCAAATCTGCCGAGTTCGCCTTGCAGCTTCAGGCCCGTGAATGTGTGGGCCATCCTCCAGCTTTTAATGTGCCCGGCGCCGCAGGAGGTCATACGGCCGGGCATCGTCGCCGAGAACACCACGTTGTACACGTCCTGGCCGTGGGACTTGATCTGGAGGGCGATCTTCGAGCACTTCCAGTCCCACACTGTTATCAGGTAGTCCGGATCGCCACCCTGGGACACCAGCTGCTCGCCATCCGGACTAAAATTAATTTTTTTTTTATTATTAAATACACATTAAATTTTATAGATCATAATAAAAATTTCACTGGATTTTTCTTAGAAAATTATTTTATTAATTTAACAAGATTTTAGTTAAATATAGTCTCAGTTAAATATCTCGTCAGTCTAACGAAAAATTTCATTATTTAACTAAACAGTTTTGTAAGAAGAAATTTATTAAATTTTACTCTAATATAGATACGTAAACGTAAACTATTTAGAACAGTTTCTTTTTTCTTAATTACAGCGTTTAATTTATTTTCGATATTCTTGAAACGTGTATTCTTTATTTATAAAATTATAAGTCAGGCTTATAACTACGATGATTGGAAAATATTTTATGATAATTGGAAGCGCACAAAATAATAATTAAGCTCGATCTGTATAGATCTGTATAGCTTAGTTCTTTAATGATATCCTCGCATCTTAATTAAAAAAAAAGGAAAAATATTTTTTGCATTCTTCCATCACTTCCAATTTAATTAGTTTTATCACCGCGCTGAAGGGAAATGAACGCAACAATACGTTACGCAACGAAGAGGACAGAGGGTAACGACGACATAGAAAATTTTGTAACTGGATACCCGACATCCCTTAATTAATCCCCGAAACGAACCGGTTATATGAGACTAGTTTATTGTGATATTTCGGGCGGCGCGTAGAACGCCATGTGGTCCTTTTCAGGCTTTACACGGTTTCATGCATCATTTTTCCTTTCTATAAATATATGAATAAAACCGGTCGAAATAAACCGCTAATTAATTTCTCTCTTCGTCATTAACCTTCGCAGTATACCGGCGTGGCGACTTTTCAAGCTGGTCTTTTGATTTTGATGAAACTCACTCGACGCTGAAATTTTAAGAATGCAGATTACGGTTTCGGCAACAAACTCGTTTCTCGACGCTATATTATCGATGTTTACCTTTTTTTAAAGAATTTATATTTTAAGATTTTCAAATTTCAATTTTGCTACTTTACTATTCTACATTCGTCTGTCAGACACATTGATAATGTAATTTATAAATTAGCGGTTCAATTTTACCGTTCTAATCCGATTTATTTTCAGCTGTTTTTAACGAAACGGCCGTCGAATTCACCGATAATTGCCGTTGGTTTTAGCGATTTCTCAATTTACCTGTATCGAAGGTGCGAAAAACTTCGCGTCGTGCCTTTGCGCAAAACTGTTACGATCTCCATGCTCGGCCACTCGTAAATAATGATTGGTGGATTGACGCCATTCTCGCCGATCGCAATGTGATCGAACTTCGGATTTTTCTTCGTGGATTACAAAACACATTGTTAAAAAAGGCAATAATTTAAATGCTTTCAATTTAAACTGAAAATAAAAAGGAAAATATTAATCTACTGTAATTTGCGTGTGCAATAAGATTTTTAAAAAATAAACGTTTTAAAGCCTTGATAATCGAAGCCCAATTAAATCGAAGTATAAACTAAATATAAAAATTTCAAGATAATAAAGTATAATTTAAAAAAAGAACGGAAAAATAAAAAGACGAAAAGTAAAAATAATCCGCAAGTAAATATTGCACGACAGATGCATTAAAATTATGTTAATTTCCAAAAGAGTGGAAATAAAATTGATCTTTAAATTCAGTCTTTAAAGTGTCATTTGAAAATGGACGCAAATAAATATAATTAGCATTGCAAATGAAAATAAAAGTTTCGTGCCAGAGGAAAAGGCGAAGTCTCGTGAAAATTATTTAAAATCGCATAAATCATTATAAAGTCGCAATAAAATCAGGGGGCAAATCAAATGATATTCTTCGACGCCCTTTAAACTTGATACAGCGGGGGAGATAAATTTCATTCGGTGGTTTTATCTGGAAACCCGAGGCGACTTTCAACAGATGTCGACTGCCCCCTCGAGATTCGCGCGAAACGACTTCATTGTCTGCTCAGTATGCTTTTGGGGTTGACAGTGATATTCGTGGGGTGAATCCTCTTCAAAACTGACAAACCAACCCCTTTTATCGATCCACATGCTTTAATGCCAGATTTTAGCTTTTACACGCGCACTGCCAATCACCCGTACAGTCTACATTCCTCCCCGTTTTTTAATCTATAAAAAAAATTTCAAATGTTTCTTTTTCCTGATGAAGTGACACGCTTCGATCCTGCATTGTCATACACTGCAGCCTTTTTTTTTGCTTTAATTGAAAAAAAAAAATAAAATAACCACTACTTTAGTGCGGTGTACCTACAGTGATGTGTCCGATCCCGCCGCCGGTGGAGCATCTTCGGAAAGTGAGTTCCTTTTTCGCGACGTTGAAGAAGTGAATTAAATTACCGGAGGCGAAGATCACGGTATCGGGATCGGCGACACAGAGGTTGAACCGTTTGCGGCAGTCATAACCAAACGAATGACTGAGATTTTCGGTTAAGGTTTAATTAAGCCTTTCAAGGATAAATTAATTAAGTAATTGATTTCGTAAAATGACTAAGGATACTGAAATTCCAAAATGTCTATCGGCACTGTTCCGCCTTTCGAGATCGAAGGTTTAGATATAAAATCCTCGGAATGCAAGGATATCGTGGAGCGCGACTCTTCCTCATAATCTTCTCCAAAAATGTCCGATTCGTTTTCTTAAAAGGAAAATGAGAAAAAAAATGTTACTCGCGTGCGTCAATTACATAAAAAACCTTTTTTTATAATCTCACCTTCGTCCATCTTTGGGTATTGTTAAGCCTGAGAACTGCACTCTTTATGTATAAAGTTCGATCAAAGCAACAAGCGTGTGAGTCGTTGTTTCTATAGAAACAATGCGGAGTTATGTCGATATTAAGAATTTTAAGCACGGCGGATGAAAGAACGTCGATGCTTTAAAAAAAAATTATTTTTATTATTTACAATAAATTATCTAGACTATAAACGACATGCTTTTATGGAGCGGAATTATCGCTTTTCTCGGCGTTATATTCTCTCATCGCTGCTTGAAGTTTTTCTCTGGCGGATAAAAACGGACCTTCTGTGATGTTTTTTAAACATTCGCTTACATATTCTTCGGTAATACTGTTAAATGCTTCTTCAGCTGAAAATTAATAAAACAATTAAGTAAAATTTTTAACAATAAAATAAACGAAAAATAAAATTTTAAATATGTTACTTACTTCTTATTGGTAAATGACCAAAAAGTTCGCATGCCGCAATAACGAAATCGTTTGTATTTTTTACGCCATAACTAGATACTCTTGCAAAAACAGTAAATTCGAAAATCATCAAATTCGGTTTTGTTAATATCAATTTTAGCTCGAGTAATGTAGATATTATGTGCAATCTCATTTTTTTGAAGACATGAGATCACTGTGAAAGCATAAGACAAATACTCATCAATGTTCTCTTTGAAAGATGAAAGTTTAATGCAAAAGCCTTTCGCAGGATAATCTTCAAGAATGCATAGAGATCCAATGAAATTTTGCAATGGCTAAAAATATATGACATCGAGAAATTAATTGATATTGAGATTAGATTAGATGTTCTGTAAAAAAAATATGATTGATAGTTTTGATCTGGAATTTCAATACATACTACTGATTCCAATAACATTCGATGATTCAAATAATAAAAATGCCAATGTTGATGATTAACAGATGAATTAGCACATAAACCATTAAATAAGATTCTCATATTTCTAAAATAAGAAATATATTAATTATTTTAATATTTACTATGCATTTGGAAATAATTTTAATATATATTTACTCCGATTTACTAAGTAACAGCACTTCCAAAGCTTTCTTTAAACTATAAAGCGTAACCTGCTGAGGTAGTCCATTAAATCTTTGAGTCACCAGTAAGGAATGACTCCAAAGAATAGGACTGTCATTGACAGATATAATGTCACTACCTATTCCATCTCCGATGTCTAACAAAATTTCTCTGTTTGATATTTTTGTAAAATTAAAACGTTGTGGATCAAAAGGTTGAGACATAGACATCATCTCTTCCGGTTTTCTTCTCAATGTTGCTCGCTTAGTATTTAACTAAAATTTATAATAATATTAATATATAAAATTCAAATTTAATAAAAAAGTTGTTTCTATAAACCTGGAGATAAAAGCCATATTTTCCTTCAAGAACTTTGTTCTGCACATCTTTTACTGAGTACCGGAGTACATTGTCTTTTTCAGCCTTATTCCATTTTTCCTTCAAAGTAGTGTCGAACTGTGAATCTTCTTTTGTTTGGAAGATTTTTAAATTAAAATCTTTTTTGTTATAAACAAACAAAGTGACATCATCGTTTTCCATCGTTAATTTTAACATATAAACAAGTTAAATTGAACGATCCTAACCTCACACTGAGGTTTGAAATACTTTGCGAATTTGTACAGATCAAAGAGTTTGTCACGTTACGTTTAAAATCTAATTAAATAATTCAATATATAAACGTGAAGGCCAAAGTTGTAAAAAAGTACGTGTATTCTTCAAATGATGTAACTTCCAGCTTTCTCAAGTTCAAGTGCAGCACACCGCATGTCAACATATGTCATATGATGCGCTCGGTCCTATTGTGTGTATATATATATATATATATGTATACTGCCTGTGTTATATCTTATGTCAACAGTCAGACTAATTGGCGACAAGTTTAAAAAAAAGTAAATACTTAACTGCAAATTCATTAAACCTAAGTAGTTGTTATTTTATTGTTTTTTGAGGAAGTAATTAATTTTCGTTTTTATTTCTTTGATTAAAATGTTTTTTATTATTTGTAATAATACCATTTTTTGATCATTTAAAAAATAGTGATAAAAATAGACACTTACATAGATATATAAGTTTTAATGACTTGACAATGGATATTTACATATACTTAATTGTAAACAGCCTTTTATTCTAATTTACATTAACAATACAGTCTCAATGTAGAAAAAAAGGCCAATTGTTTTTGTAAAATTATTGTACATTACATTAATTATGTATTTTTTATTTTCCAGGTACTTTTTACTTTTTTATTGTAAAAATAGTAAAATAAAAATCCACACATTCTGAACATTGTTACATTGAGTACATGTGTGAGTGTATCACTGTCTGCATATATGCATCCTCAGAAAATTAAACTATTTAATTATAATAAATTTAATTAGAACTAAAATCACAATAGTGATAAAACTTGACAATTATTTAATAATATCAATTTCAAAGGAGTCTCAAAAACCATAATTTTTCCTAACACTGGCTAATTCATGTAAAGAAAACACATTGTGGCATCATAATTAAACATTTTCACATACTTTGATATAATTCATAATAAGGTTGTTTATATTGCTTCTGATTCATATTGTACATATCTGGCTCTTGAAAGGCAAATGGTTCAAATACATTAGTAGTAGCCATAGGTTTCTCCTGAACATTTGCAATCATGAATTGATAAGTAGCATGGTCTGTTGTTAATACTTCACCCAACAGACTTTGATTTAAATTGTCATCTGTAATAATTAATACCTGTGGCATAGGAATGTTTTCATTTTGAGGAATAATGTTATTCTCTATGGACTGCAGAGTAACAAAAGATTCATTCATCAGCTCAGGTTCAATAAAAGGTTCAATAAAAGGTTCCTCAACAGGTTCTTCAACAGGCTCAGCAGGTTGCTTCTGTGCAGTTGTTTTACATTTTTTGGTATGGGCATACAATGAGCCAGCATTGTTATATCTTTTGGAGCAAATCTTACATGCATACGGTCTCTGTCCTGTATGAGTGTATGTATGTTCATTCAATGAAGTTAGCCGCCTGAATGATTTTAAGCATATTTGACACTTGTATTTGGCTTCTCCTGTGTGCATAGTCAAATGACGGGCCAAAGTATTAGCCCTTGCAAATGCTTTCTTACAATATTGACAAACATATGGTTTTTCGCCACTGTGCGTTCTAAGATGCAATTGCAAATATGTGCTTTTAGTAAAAGCTCTGCTACAAACGTTGCAAACATAAGGCTTTACTCCTGTGTGTGTACGCATATGAGCTACTAATGATCCACTTTGAGCAAAACATTTACTGCAAACTTCGCATAAATAGCGTTTATGAACATCTTGAGCACGTCTGTGTCTTTCCTCATGGTTTGCTAATGACTGGGCCTGAGCAAATGCCTTAGGACATATGGGACATTTATGAGGTCGATTTTTCTTTCTCTGGAATAGAAAAAGACGAATTATTAAAAATATGTTAAAAGAATTGTGATTTAAACAAAAATAATTTAAATTTTAAAAATACCTTTTTTCTAGGAACAACTTTATTTTCATCCAAAGAATCTATTTGATGCCTCAATTGTAGATGTGCTTTAAGTTCATTGGTACTTAGAAATTCTTTGTTGCATAGAGCACATTTAAATCCTGCAGCAGAATGTGTCAAAAGATGCTTTTTAAGAATCTTCAAAGTTGGAACTATTTTACCACATTGGTTGCATTCAAAATTTCCTTCAGGCTCATCTTCAGTCTGGTCATCATCACTAAAATTATCATCAGATACATCTGTGCTACCTTTGTAAGAATTTGTTCTACTAATATTTATATTATTATTTTGAGCTTTTAAAGTTGATAATGCACCATTTGAATTACAACTAGACTCTACATTTTTTTGTTCACTTTTTGGTTCACTTATTAGTTTATCCTTATAGTTTGGATGGCATTTAATATGATTTAAGAATACACTACTGCTAGTAAATTGTTGGAAGCACACTTGACAAGAAATTTCCACTTTATTGTTTATGTCAACTCTTTTTGTAGAACCATTTATCCTTTGTATTTTGGTATTTTCTAATGCTCTCTTCAAATCCCTAATAATGTCATGACTTGTACTTGCATGTTCTTTAACTTCATCTACTGAACTAAATTGTTCATCACATAAGTAACAAACATAAACTACTTCTGCAGGCTTTTTATGAACAACAGCATGTTTTTCTAGCAAAGTTAAATTAGCAAATGATTTTATACAATGTCTACATTTATGACGTTTGGTTCTTAATATCAATGGTTTGTCATCATCACTTTGATTACCACTGTCTACGTCTAATTTTTTATTATTATCTTGAGTATTCAAATTTTTTTGTTGATTTCCAAAAGAAGGAATAACTGGTGTATTATTGCTATAGTTCATTGAAATTGAAGTAGAATTAGAATTCTCTTCTGAACTTGCTACTACAATAGAATTATTAAATTGCACTTGATTTCCATTTTTGCACAGTTCACTTTCTATATTACAGCTATTCGAGATATCAAACATAAATTGTCTATTATTGTCTACAGCTTGATCATCCTGAATTGAGATGGAAGAGCCTATTCTATTCTTCTGGAGACATGATGGCATTGTTTCTAGTGAACTAATATTTTCGTCTGGTTTAACAATTGGAAGTGTAGGCCAATGTGCTGCTGATTGCTTCATAAGAAGAGCTTGGCGAAGGTCATGATCTACTTTTTCCACCTGACACTTGAAATTGTAGAATGTGAACACCATATCCCTGCAGTTTGTGCAGATCATTGTAGGTAAACCATCATTTTCTGCAATCTGAAATTATATTTTATTTACAATAAAAAATTGTACTCATAATATTAGTTTCGATAATTATTTAATATTACCACTGATTAATAAATAATCAGTTTTATTTATTTGAAATTGAAATAACAAGATAAAATTCCAATTAATAGTCACAAACCACTTTATAAATAATTTATTAAATTTAATGAATAGGTAAATTAAAAGCAGTTTAAACTGAAAGGCCATCAGGTTTTAATGAAATTACACTAACGACATTGCTCTTTTCATACAAATTTTTCCCCCTGTTATATTCAATGGTTCAATTAATATTAGTTAATGGGAAAATAGACTACAATTAGATTCGTGTTACACAGGCAAGTTCTCAATAAAGCTTATGTGGGTAACAATGAATAAAGTGATCGGCAGCTAAATTTGGTGCGCAAAAAATTTTGCAATAGAGAAAAAACACAAATATTCAAAAATTGAAAGAAAATACTTTTAGTTTTAAATTATAAAATTCGTAGAATTATCCACGGAACAAAACAATTAATTGACTAAACAATTGCACCAAAGATAGATAAAAACTTATATAATAACAAACAATTAACTATTAGACTATTAGAATTCAGACTTTCAATTAAGATCTTAAATTTTTCTAACAATACAGCAACACATTATATAAACCAATAATAAACAACAATCAAATCAGCAGACAATTTAAAAAAAAAGGGTGGTAAACAAACAAACAAAATCCTACAAAATAAGGCCACCGTCGATCCTGCAAGAAGAAAAAATTCGTCAAAATTCCTGCGCACCAATTTCAATTCCCCCCTCAATCAAAACAGTTAAAACGCGCACGCGATCCACAGCGGAGCACGCATTCAACAGTTGGGCGTGAGCAACAGAAGCATAAAAAAAAAAATAATAAAGAAGCACAATAAACTACCTGCGCACCGCGAAAGGGGGAGTCTTTTAAAAAGCATCCAAGTGGGATAAAAAGGGGGAGGCCAAAGTGTGCGCAGAGTCGCGCTACGTACCTGCACGGCGGCGATGCTGACGAGTTTACCGGCCAGGTCCTCCTGGTACAGGCTCCAGCGTCGGGGATCGGCGGCGCGGCACAACCGGCAAACCTCCGCGTTCTCCAGCGCTCCCCCGTCGGCCATCGTCAGCTCCATGGCTAGGCGCGCGCCACGGACGAGTCGCGAATGCGGCCCGCGCGCCGCTGCTCCAACAGCCGCAGCCGTCGCCGCTCTCCTCCTCCCCCGGATTTGTGTTATTCTCTTTATCCCCTCCAGCGGCGGCGCGGCGGCGGCGAGAGAGCGAGGAGGCCCGTGGCCACAAATCGGCCGCGGCGGCAACACTCGGGGGAGGAAAACAACGCGCCCAGACGGCGATAGAGCGGCTCGACCCCTCCCTGCAAGGCCCGCGGTGCAAAGAACACCGACGATCTGCTGCAGGATGCGGACAATGCTTGAGCCGCCCGCAATCACGTCGCGCAAGCTTAAGTGTACGAGCTGTGATTGGTTTTCTCCTTTTTTTTTATTCACGTCCTTTTTTTTTTTAACGGAGTGATTGTTTCGTCGTATCTAGCGAAAAGAGGCAAGTTTCAAAAGAGGTTGTTTTTTTATTTGACTTTTTCTTTTTTGAAGCACTGCGAGCGATGTAAACACTGCTGGAACGTGATAATTTGTGATATTATATATCGTACACACGGCATCCTATATACGGTGAAATATAAATTATTTAAGTAAATTAGTTTAAGTTTAGGTTAAAAGTTTAGACAAACACTTGTACCAGTAATGTTGTACTAAAAGTTGTAAATAAAATTTGCTGTTTTCTATAAAAACTTTAAAAAAAAATTACTATATCCTACAATAAAGTTTCACTTAATAATATTTAAATATGTGAATGAATACTATACACATATGTGTAATATATATATATGTATATATGTATATAGATGTACGCATACATACATAGTCGTACATATACATACATATATATACATATTTTAATTACAAATTACTATATATGAATATATGTGAATATATAGTAATTTGTAATACACAAAATAATAATTTTTATTATTAAAAATAGTAATTTTTAGTACGGAAATTGTAAAAATTAACTATTTTTCATACAAAAAATTCTCTGCTTTTACGACGGTCACTTCTTTCTTTACTAAAGTAGTAGCAATTTTTATTAAGTTTTTTCTCTAAGTGTATATATAGATATGTCTGTAAATACATGAATGAATAAACATATGTATAAATATACACATGTGTATAAATATATGTGTATATGTATGTATATATACATAAGTATGCGCGGGCAACCCTTCGAATATACGGCGATGGCGGATGATGTGTTAATCGAGTCACATGGTCCGTTGGTTTTATCCCCTTGTGGGAGGTTCAGCTCTTCTAAGCGAAAGCGCGTGAAGAGTAATTGCATTCAGGAGCCGTATTTACCGCGCGAAGTGGCGCAAGCATATGCGGCCATCGCGCGGATTATCCTTGTGTTCGGGAAAAAAGGAAATGTTTTAAATGAACGGCTAATTAAAAGATAAAATTTAAAAAAAAAATCACATTGTATATCTAAATTCTTTGAATATTCCGAAGCAATAAATCATCACCCGTTAAAAATGAGCGTATGGATGAATTAAGTTTACAAATATCATAATTCAAAAGCGCAGTGTGTAAACTTTTTTTTTTACGCTCGACGTCTTTTTTTTATTGCCGCCGTAAGGCAGAAAGGAAAAAAAACGCGCGTCAGTATCTCATAAAAAAGCGATCGCAATAATTGTAGTCGCGCCTTCGTCCATTTTTCTCGATGGTGAGCAAAGCGCGCGCCTGTTTACGGGAAGACGCAAGAAATTGGATTATTACAAAATACAACGTATTATTATTATATTCTTTTTGTTCATTTTTTTTCTTTTTAACGTTCCTTTTTTCCCGTCGGGCATTCCCGAGCAGATATTCAGGTTACTCGCCAGATTACTCAAGTTTTATACATCTTTTAATTTCCCTTCTTAGAAGTTTTCTTGGAAAAAAAGTCGCGAAACCGATAAAAATATCATCTTTAATGGATAAATTACGACTTTTTGTACAACTTCAGATGCGGTATTTTTTTTAATACGCTTTTTGAGAAAATAAAAAAAAAACAACTGCCGTATTTACATTGAGAGAAGGCAATTCCACAATTCTTCACTCATTTATGCAATTTTTCATCACTGGCTGATGACGACTTGAAAACACATTAGGTTTTATTAAATTAGCTTGCAACTATAATGAAATAAAAAAATCGAAAAAGAGTAAGTAAGTCTTAAAGAATGCACGCAATTTTCCTTTTTTTTTTGTTGTAACGTTAGTGTTTATTAAAACAAGTTCTTTGAAAATGTATATACGCGGTAAATAGCATTTGCATTTATTCCCGTATTCGAAGGCATTTCAATTACGTTTTGTTGATCTCAGGGTAATCCACATTTAACTTTGTAAATTCCCAAAGGAATTAATCGCGTTACTTCATTCTTGTAATGCCACTCCATTTTTTTTCTTTTCATGCAAGTTTTTCTTAAAAAAAAACAAAAAAAAAAAAACAAGTCCCATGAACAGGGAAGTAAGAGTAATCAGTGGGAGTAATCAAAAATAAATTGAAAAGAATTTAAAAAAAATAAACGGCCGATAGCGGAACAAGTTCTCAGTGAAAATGTGAAATCGAATGGTTTGAGAGTTTGAAAGAAAAAATTATTCGGGCTCATTAAGCATACGTTCTACGTACAAGACGCCTTCACCAATAAAATCACCGTCGTTTCCTTTCGACACTTTATATTTACCAATTAATCAAAATTACACGTGAAAAAAAAAACGCAACCAAACGTCTAATTACATCGCAGCAAATCCCTTCACAGGACATAATTACCGTACAGCAAAATGAGGCCTACTTGAAGTACTGCAATAAGTATATAATAAATGGAAACGTCGATCAAATGAAATTACGCCGTTCACGATAACTAAATTTGCATGTACACTAATTGTGATAAAAAAAATCGAAAATTAAGTGTGGTAAATACATGCACATCACAAGAACTAAAAACTTATATGAATAATACATTCAAATAGAGCACCTAAAAATAAATCCATTCACGGTAGTATATCACAATGGCATCACGGTATTCTGGCATAGCTTCGTAATTATGATCTCCATGTCGTTGAGATTCCTCAGCGCGGTCCTGGCGATCTTGCCCTCCGGCAGTATTTCCGGTTCGTATCTCAGCAGCTGATAAGCCTCCTTGAGCAGCCGCTTGGACTCCTGCGGGAAAGATTTTTAGTGCAATCGTCGGCCTCCGATTGGGCAACCGGGCGGTTTAATTGCGCCGCTCGCGGATATTGTTACTTTATATTGTACCTGCAGTATATTGTAGAATTGCTCCTTATCCTGGCGGCGACCGAATTCCGCCACGGCGGCGTGCATTTCGAACAGTACCAGGCCTCTTACTCGGTTTTCCGCTGGGAATAGTAAATGAAATGTATTAACTCACGGCACGACGTGGGATTTATAATTTTTTTTTCATGGGAGCGCGTGCAAGTTGTTGCGGTTGAGTATGGGTAAAAGTATCCTGGAACTTATATCTTTTCTAAATGAGGCTTCTAAATTAAGCGGACTTTACAGGTTTACTTGTGTAACTGAAGTTCGAAGCTGTTCGTATGGAATCGAAATGCAAAGAAACAAATTACATGTCGATATATATCGTACACGCTTCGCTCTTTCACTCAGAGTCATTACGCTTGTGATGTTTTTATCGTACAAAGTTTGCTTTTTCTTTGGAAAGTGTCTTAGTCATTCTATAATAAAATAAATATTAAGTTTGGAAAATTCAATGTAAGCAAAAATTTTTTACGTTATTTTTTTTTTTTAAGCTTTTGTTTAATAAGTCATTGTAAAGTATTTAATTTACATTGCGAACTTTCAATTATTTCATGTGAAAATTAACATTTGAAATCGGACTATGTACACATAAAAAAAATCCTCTAATAAATATTGCAAATTATATACTGTTGTAATTTTGTCGTAGATATTAATTTGACAATTTTTATTATAATATCATTTTAATTACTTTAATTTGTCGTACGAAAACTATGCACTTTTCCAAGAATTCTACGACTTTTGCTCAGAAATCTATGGATTTTTCTAAGAAACTTACGAATCAAATTTTATAAAATGTTAGTATCGATAGACAGCGAAATTACAATGTTACTTTTTAAAACGAACTACCCCATACTTCTCTCTACGTGCAATCTTAAACAAAACGCATGATGAAACACCATTGGTTCTCATTAAAAGATTCCACTGAGACGAGAAAAAGATAAAGAAAAGAAAAATATAATTTTCTTTAAACATCTATTACATTCTTTTAATTATAAAATTGTAAAAATTAACACTTGAAAGCAGCTATACACTGGAGAAAAATCTCCTAGTAAATATTAAAAGTTACTGCTGTAATTTTTACGCAGTTATCAATTTGATAATGTTATATATTATTTGAATTATTTTAATTTTCCCTACGAAAACCATCGATTTTTCCAAGAATTCTACGGAATTTTCTAAGAAACCTACGAATAAAATGTTATTAGACGTCAGTATCGACGGTCTTCGAATAAATATCAACGTTACTTTTTAAAGTTTAGTGTCCAATAAAACGACGAAGAAAGCAAAGAAAACTCGAAGAAAGAAAATCCCTCACGAATACTTTCACCCGATTAGAATAAAAGCCATCGGCATTTCCGTCGCGTCCAGGCCGCGCTCGACGCTACATAAATAAAATCGATCTACCGCACAGCACGTACCAGGCACGATCGTCTTGAGCAGGTCGTCGAGTTTCTTGCACGCGAGTATCTTCTCGCTGAGGGCCTCATCATCCAGCGCCGGCAGGCCCCCCGTCTGCTGGCCCAGCATCTGGGCCAGGGCCAGCCTCGCGTCCGTCATGTAGAAGTGGCCGTCGTGCAGCTCGCCGGCGTGCCTGCTCAGAAAGGCCCGGCAGACCGCCACGTCGTCCTTCTTCATGCCGGCAAGCTCCCGGCCGATTCGCTCCAGCAGGCCGTCCACCGCCTCGGGCTCCAGCGCGTTCGGGCATCTGTTGCACCGGTAGACCGGCGTGTCCGCCGCGAGAAACGTTTCCGGGAGCATCAGGCCCCGGCACTCGGTGCTGCAGCGGAGATGGCGCAATTAAACGATCCGACACGGGCACGCGGTAATGACGGATTTGAACGCGTCTGATTTGTAATAGCATGTTTTGTTCGGTACCGCTATTTTGCAAGGCACCTTTTTTCCGTCGGGGATATTGGGTCGGTTTCGCTGGGATTCGCTGGGAGACCGAGTTGCATAATAATGCTTCTGTGTGCCGCCCGTTACACGGAGAGAGAAGTCCAGTAAAAATTACTATACTATTTAGTAGTGCAGGGACAGACTCGATAGATACAAAATTTTACTAGAAACTATGGTAAAATGTGCTAGACTTGTAGCAAAATTTACTACAAATCTAGCAAATTATACGATACTTTTTAGTAAAATTTTTTATTAATCGAGTCTGTCCCTCCATTAGTAAATAGTATAGTAATTTTTACGAAACTTTTCTCTCCCTGTACGCTCTAAAATTAAGATGATTTTATCTTTTTTTTTTAATTTTTCTTTTATTTTTAGTGAGAATGCATCGGAGCATTATGAAATTAAAAGAATTACTGTGTATCTGTCAAAAAAAATTAAGTGGTACGGTAACTGCAGAACTGACTTGTACATTATGAAACTACATGCGATGAAAGTGACTCGCGTGAGTTACTTCACTCATGCAAATACAGTAGTTTTGCGCTGAATTAATATATTTGAAAAAAAGTACAATTTTATTCTTCCTTATAAGAAAATCATAACGCGTGATCCACTCCTTTAAAAAAAAAAAAACACAACCTGCTACTGAGTATAACACGTAACCAGAGCAAGCGAGAGATTTACCGATTAAAAAAAAGAAAGTATTTAAATGGTCGACTATGTAAATGGATCCGCGAGAGCGTCCGGTGAATTATATCCCCTTTGAGAAGGATCGTCATCAATTACACGGGCTATTCACCTCTCGGTGCACCTGATAGCGTTGAACATGCTGCCGAACTCCGTAGGGTCGGAGCATCGCTGGCAAGTGCAGTCGAAAAATTTGGTACGCGACAGGTGGTGTCGCCTGTTGCTCGTGCCCCACAGTGGGTCCGTGTAACAGATAGTCACGTGCTCCCCTGCGGACGAAAAAAAGAGTATAGGTAGGTATATCGATCCGGAATCAACATTTTTCAGCTCTCCCCCCTCGCGCTCGCCTTTTTCTCGGCTGCCTTCTTTTTTTCCCCTCCTCCCGTTTCTTGCGCCTGAGAAAGTAAAAAAGGGCCGAGGGGTGTCGGCGTCTCTTACCTTTCTCGATTCTGGTGGCGGCGCGGATGACGATGCCGCCGGAATCGGTGAAGCTCTTAGAGCAGTTCGCCCGGCAGCTGTGCTCCAGGTACGACGTCACGTCGTACACAGCGATGTGAACCGGTTCCGTCGTCGGGACCTCGTGAGCATTAGTCTTAGGGCCGATCCCCGCCCCAAAAAAAGTCCAGCATAAGCGAGATACTTCTTTGTTTTTTTTTTTTTTTAAATCGCGGAACCTGCACGGAATCCCGCAGCTCGCCGCAGTATTAACGAGCACCGAGAGACTTTCTCTTCAAACTCACACGCGTCGTTTTCATAATTACGGATTCGAAAAAAAAACAATCTTTCTCGTGTTTCTCGATGTTTTGTCGTTCGAAATTCATGGATTTTTGGAAAGCAAAATTATCGAAAATTTTGAGATACAAAATTTGGCTGGATTCTAACGATCGTCGATCATTGAGTGTATAAAAATGCTTTTAAATAAATTGAATGGAATGGAAAAATGTGAAGCTCAATTGAGAAAGATATTTTAGGTGAAATTCACGGTCGATCGAGTAGGCTGTTTTTTTTTATTCGCTATAATGCTTCTGTTTTCGATGCCGTACGGTATTTATCACTGCAAGATCCTTTCACATTCCTTTCACTTATCTGAGCTACCGAATTTATATTCTTTTTTATTCTAAAGATTAAAGAGTCATTTCGATTATAAGACTTTGTTTTGACGAAGAAGAAAAAAATTATCAACCGGTTTCGAAACATTTATAGAGCGTTAATGGATATAAAATCTTTATAATCTACCGCGTTACTGTATACCAAATTGTATTCATTTTTTTAGTTTAATTATGTTTAAACACTCAATATGGTAGTCTATTTCTATCCCAAACACATGTTTAGAGATTTAGTCGATTTTATCTTCAATATTTAAATTTAAAATGTAAATAACAGTATACGCAGAACTATTAATTGCAATTTATAAACAAGCAAAAATACAAAATGTATGTTTATTTAACAATTTTATTTTATTTATTTTATTCGTATTTATTATGTTACCAAGAAGATAAACATATTTTTTTAAGTATTTTGAAGTACTCGTTTTTGTAAATTTTTTCGCAGTGATTCGATAAGAATTTTATCTTAATTGCAGTCAAAATTATAGCAAGCTTACTGTTACTGAGACTCTTTATAATTTTTTTTATTAAATTAATAAAGAATAGCGCTTTACGACGTCTCCCACAAGGCAGTTATCTTTCCAGTTTATAATGTCTACGTAAGATGTTTATTAAACGCAGCTCTATTTAAATGTATAATCTTTTATAAAATTCCACGAGCAACAAATATCATAGACATGTAGAAATCTGAATAAATTAGAATTAATTGGTTTTCTATAATTAAAAGCTATACATACTCCTCGAAGTCAAACGATATAATTTTTCTACTTAATTCCAGTTACGAGGTGCACGTACGCATTGCATATTCAATTTTACGTTTTTCATGGTGTTTAATTTATTATTACATTATTAGTACAGCTTATAATTTATCCTTTTCTAATTAAGCTCGCTCTAGATTTCATAGCTTTTGTTTATTTTCCCGATGGCACATTTTCCAATAATAACACGTGAAATATTTCTGGAGTAAAATCACCGCCGCTGTACTCTCACAAAAAATGAGAATAAAAAAAAATCGGAATTTAAGTTCGAATAGCAAAAAATGAATGAAAAATTGTATGTCAAGCACAGAAAAAAATTACTTTTCACGGGACATTTATAGCAATTTAATTGGCGATTTTAATAATCAATGATCGTTCAAAAAATTGATTACGCTAATCGCTTATTCAGCGCGAGACTATATTAATTTAATTAGCTAATTTAAAGACGATTTATTATATGTTCAAACACTGCCGTAATTATTACAGCCGAAGAAAACTTTTTTTTGCAGATCCTACTAAATTTATCTTGATAAATTTACCATTCAGTTTATTTCAAACTAAAGATTTAACTTAATCAATCATTTTATTTAAATTGATAAAATAATTTATTAGATAATTGATTTCTTTTAAGTACAAATGTTATTAATTATTCAACTAAATATGTAGTTAAATCTACAATATTTTTTCCTGACTATCATTCCTATTATTCACGCAATTATTTACCATCGCTCATTGATCAATACACAAAAAATTATATTCATTAAAAAAAAATAAATAAACATAAGACACACACCTGCAGGATACCCGCGATCTTGATGATCTCAGCCTCGTCGACGTCCAGTTTAGCGAAGAATCTCTTGACGAAACCCACGATCTCGCGAGTCTCTTCGTTGAGCTCCTGGACGTGGTGATTAGAGGCGAGTTCGGCGAAGCGAGCGTACCGCTCGGGGTTGTTCTCCTTAAGGGCGAGGGCGCGGACGACGCCGATGCACCTGTATGTGGGATGAATGATGCCAAACCCGGTGATGGCCACCGGACTATCCCGATGGCGCCGCGTGAAGTCGCACTCGAGTCCGTGGGTCTTGCAGGATGGGCACAAGGGCCAGCCGCACGCGGAGCAGGCGGTCGCCGAGGCTGCCTGGAGTACCACGTAGCAGCCGAGACACACCGGAGGTGTCGCTTGTTGAGGAGCCTTCAGTAACACGGTGTTCTCCCGGATCACCAATTCGCCTGGTTCTATCCGGCGAGTCGCCACGTAGTGACGGCCGAGACGAGAGTCTTCCGCCAGCTAGCCGGAGGAGATTCCAGATTACCGATTTTTACGGTGTGATGAGGGTCGGAAGTAAAAACATGCGTAAAAAAAATAAATAATATGAGTATATATCATACACTGAGAGAAAAAACTTGCTATTGTAGTTAAGAAAAGAGTGACAGACTTAAAAAGCGAGAATTTTTTGTATGAAAAATAGTCATTTTTACAATTTTAGTACTAAAGATTACTATTTTAATAATAAAAATTGTTATTTTGTGTATTACAAATTACTATTCATCACACTAAAATTTCTCACTTGTCAAGACTGTCGCTTCTTTCCTAATCACAATGGCAATGTTTATTAAGTTTTTTCTATATTTTGAGAGGTGCGGTTTTGCCGATTAGAAATTAAATTTTCATGTAAAATTTATACGGTATTACAAGCTGGATATTGTGGAGCGGACGTTTTGTTTGCGCGGCTTTTGCGTGCAAGAATTTTATTGTTATTTTTTCTATTTGATTGATCGTTATAGGAAAGTTATACATTTTTTGCGCTTGTTTTATTATTAGCCTTGCGTATAAAAAATTTAACGATGCAAATGCTGATAAATAAATAGTTATGCGTATATCATTATTAAGATCTTTACTCCCGGGGCGATGGAAATTCTGCTTTTCTTATGGATTTAAAAAGAAAAATTACAATAAACATTATTTCATTGCGACTCGCCGCGTCTGCGTCTAATTAAGTTAACTGTAAAATATCGATGTATCGCAATAGTCTAATTTATAAATAAAAAAGTTTTTAATTTAATTAATACCTTATTTGCAAACGTAAATTAGTAAAAAAAGAAAAAAATGTTTTAATTAAGGAACTAATTAAAATAAATTGCTGCAATAAAAATTTCTAAACGCTTTAGCTGCGACGCGATCAGCTTCCGTGCTTTCACAATGAATCCGCATATATTTTCGTCCCAACATGCGTGGCGCCGGTTCTTCGCGACTCACGAAGAAAAGGTTTAGGGATGCTGTTTATATTTGAACTTCCACTGTTACGTCAACGATCAGTCATTTTTAACTTCCTTCTCTTTCGCTTGACAGCGACGCAACTCTCTCGACGTTGCTTCACGTAATTACAAGAGATGAAAAATAAGAAAAATAAAAATATATATTGCCTCAAAGAACTCGCGGAAATGCGCAGCTCTCGGCTAAAGTGTAATGCATTAATCAACACTCTTTTATCAATTGACTTACTCTAAGCCTTGATAAATTACCCAACAATATAAACAATCGGTTTTCACCGGTAGCAACTTCTCACGTGCGCTCATTATTTACAAATTAAATTTTCTTATCGCTGCGAGTGCATAACGTAAGCGCACAAGAATATAAAAAATCTGATAGCGCCTCTCGGAGCATCCTGCCTTTGAGGTCGAACGCATGTACATAGTTGCGTATTTTTTTCTCTCTTTCTCTCTCTCTCCCACCCTTTACGCAAATTAACCAACGACTTTCTCATAAAAATAATGCTACATTGAATACGTCGTTAAATTAAAATTTCAACGTAATCGCGGTATAAGACTTTACGACCGCCTAGTAAGTACATAAAATTGCTTAATAAATTTATTTCACCGTGCGTTTCCATTTTACCTCTCCTGCCTTTACGCGTCTATTAACTGCAGTAGCTAAATCCACACAAATTACGCGTTACAAGTAAGATAAAAAAAAAAGATTAATCGCTTTAATGCCGCAAACGCAGTCACCTTGTAAGCCTTGCACCCTTTCGAGTGAATTTTCCAGTGCGCCTTCTGGTGCTCTTTACCGCAGTAGAACACGGCCTTGCAGCCGCTGCACTTGTTCCCGGCGGCGACGCCGCAGACGGCGCAGGCCTCCTCTCCGGGCTCATCGGGCCTCATGCTGCTGTTGCCTCTGGGGACGCGAACAGGTGACGTCGTCGCCTCGGGCCGGACTGACTCGGACCGGGAGCGCATTATGCGCGCTCCCTCCCGGAGGCTTCCTAACGAGGGCCTATTAATAGGCAGCGCAAAGAGAGCTTCAAGTGCGCCGGTTCGAGAACCTCGCGTTGCGTGTTTACGGTGAGGAATTCGCCCGGGGGATTCCACGCTGCGCTCGATTTGAAGAAGAGCGGGGCTCGTGCGAGTTTTTTTTTACGCAAGTGGAGACTCGCGTGAATTTGAGGTGAGAAAGAGAGAGAAAGAAAAATGTGCCAGCAGGTGTGCACTCGAGCGAGGTAATTGCACTATACGAAAAGTACAATCAAAGTGCGTTTTATGAGGGGCTTCGAGGCGCCGAGCATGTAACAGCCATTCGAGCGCCTACTTCTGTTTTACGAGCTTTTAAAAACGGCTAGGTTTACGCTGCCGAGGTGCTTGTATTGTTTCCGATTCGAAATAGCGAGGCTGCGCGCCGGCGTTTGGCGCTGCGCGATATTGCAACGTGCCGTGGTCGAGGGTGGAGGTGGAGGCAGCTGGGAGTAAGAAAATGAGAACACGTGAACGCTTCTTTTTTTCATATATATACTTTTTTTTATTTTCAGTATTAATTGAGCACTTGGTTCTTGACCTTGAAAAAAATTGTCCTCCGACGATGCTCGCGCTTCGTCTCGATCAAGCAAGTTTTTTTTCTCTTTATACTTTTTTAATTATGAGATTTGTTTCGGTATCGATCTCTTTTTTTCTTGTTTTCTTCCCTTTTCTCGTTTTGTTCGCTTCGTTCGCTTATTGTACAATTGTTGTAACAAGAAACGCGTGAACGAACCCGCCGACGACAACGGTGTACCTTGGTACACGTCGGGTACTCCTAGTTTGAAAAAAACGATCACTTTATATAGAGACTCGCGGCTATACAAATCAGGTTCTAAAAGGGAGAGAGAAGTGTGCCTACGTAATGGTCTATGTATTTTTTTTTCTTTTTCTGTTATTCTTTATTCTTAATTGTTTTTTTCTTCTTATAAGTATATAGCTCAACAATCACAGATACACACAATCTAATCTCACATGTGTCGTACACGAGGGCATAGTCACACACCTGCAAACCATTGGAAAATTAAAAAAACGCAAAGCTCGCTAAGAGATTTTCCTCGGCGGTAGAAAGTAATAATATCGTAAGAGGAACAATCGAGATTTTCGTTGAAACGTAACGAAACCGAATACTCGTATCACTCGATAATACATGTGTGATTTTTTTCGTCGTTAACAACATCTTTGTTTTTCGAGAAAATCGAGCAAACGTCCGAAAGGTTTTAAACGCGATTAATATGATGATAACTGATAAAAAAGTTTCACTTCTTTTTTGTTCGTTTAGGTGTGCTGCCAATGATATACAGACTTGATGCAATCGAATCAAGGATCGGTACCGGTATTTCGATTTCTTTTTCTCTATACATCGAAAGAGTATATCATATTGTTTACATAGAGTTACAGTACTTTCTTAAATGATGTATTAGTTATCGTGTTTAAAAATACAACCGAAGTATTTGAACATTATAAAACAAAAAAATTTACAAAATCCTTCTATTTTTTTTAAAGAAAATTCTCGTATAAAATTGAAATACCCATTTCCATCCCTGAAAGAAGTTTTAAAAGAAAATTTTCACCCACGATGAGTAACGGATAAACAAATAAATACATTTTTTCACGTAACTTTTCTTTTTTTAAAAATTCTTTTCGTTATTAATCCTGACTATAATACTGGCAAGTGCAGCGCTATATCGCAGTGATTATCGGTGACAATTAATATATTTGTTTATTTCATAAATGAGACAATTGTTTTATTTATACGGATTACACATGCGTATATTCATTTCATTAATATGCATATACACGTGCGTTTCGATCGATTGGTTAATTATTTTGGCAAGTACAAAGGCCGACAAATTTCTTTGCTTTAGTTTGAAACTTGCACGGTGGGTAAGGGTATCGATACGAAAAAGGAAAACGAAACTTTTTAGGTTTAAGAGAATTCGCACGTTTTTCACATTCGATTAAAATCGGCCTACAACAAATGTACATCTCTCATATTGCACTTCCTCATTAAAAATCTAACTTTGCCGTTCAGCGCACTTTGAACACGTTCGATTGCGTTAAACTATATCAGTCAAAATTTCAAAATGAATTGGGATGAAAATTTAACATTTCATTTACAAAAACAAAACATACTTTTTCTCGATAGTGTACGTAGAGATTATCTTACATCAAATCAAAAAATTTTAACCGTTAAAATTAATGTTTGATAAAAAAATTACACTAAAATCGTAATTATCTCTCAATCATGAAAAATTAGTTGTAAATATTTTTTCCAGTAAAAAATTATTAAAATTCAAAAATATTTTGTTAAAACCACAATAAAAATTTATCTAAATAAAAATTGTTATAAGTTAAGAATTAAAGACGTAAAAAAAATACTCTAAAATTAAAATTCCGAATTCGAAGATTTTCACCCGAATCCACTGCTTTAAGTGACTGAATTCTTAGCACAGATCGTCCTGGTGAAACAAAAACGGCCAAAGATGGTAGGCGCGCTGCAAATGCAAAACACGCAAATTTCGTTAACTCCGAATTCACACACCTGCGCGCCTACAAAGTCGCAAAATTGCAATCCGCCACTAATCGTCCTGACACTCACCCTCAGTCACACTCGCAGATTGTACACACGACAAAAAGAAATTGGGAGAATAGTGAGGCTAGAGCGAAACGAAGTCCTTTAAATGTGCCTCTTTTTTCCCTTTTTTTATCGTTCTTTATTTCTCATTTTTTTCACTTTACACGCAATCACGTGTCCCTCAGCTTAAGAGGGATCGCTCAAAAATTTTCGCACACGCACACACCTAGACCACGTTAAACGTTTCTCGTGTAGAAAAATTACAAATGAAAGAAGGTCGCTTCCGGTCTGACTCCCACATCGTCACTCGAATTTCGCTTCTCTTAATAGATTCGATAGTGAACAGTAAATATCCTCGTTACAGATGAAAATTTGTTCGTTAATTCATTCAATTTAAGCGACATTATTAATTGACTACATTTGCACAGTAACGTACTGACAGGTTACGTTCAAATAAAAATTTTGTTTTCTTTATTATCCACCTCTTTGCAGAAGGTCGCGATGACTCATACGTTTGATTCATCTGTTTAGGTCCCAAAAAGATTTTGACGTCAGACTCTCGCTTATGTCGAACGCTTGAACGAATTCGAGCCCATGCATGTTTCAGTTATGTTTCGTTATTTTGGCAGAAGGCCCTTACTCATTTCTCACGAATGAGTGAACTATGGAGTAGTAGAATAGTTGCAGTAGTAGTAAACTCTTTCATTATTGTACGCTTTATTTATTCATTTATATAATGCAATTTTTATGAATTCAATGAATTTCATCAAAATCATTAAAAGTTTAATACTTTAAAAAGCATTTAAAACTAACGGAAATATACACGTGTATGTATTTATATGTTTAACTATAATAAAAGAATCTTAAGATACTTTTTCTTTGTAGCGTATCACCAGCTACCATTTAAAGTATGCAAGTTCTTTAAAACAAAAACATTATCATTTGCTTTTCATAAAATGAAAGTAAAATAAAACAATAGTAATAATTACTTCTACTCATTTTATCATTAGAGTAATCACTAATAAAATTAAGATGAATTTGGCAAGTTGTTATCATTAAAAATACTCCTAAAAGATAAGTTTCTTTATTTAAGATCATTACGTATTTGTCATTAAGAAAATAATCTCTGAGATATATCACTACTTTAGTAAGACCGCTAG
This sequence comes from Sycophila sp. Sp_5, assembly GCA_018906775.1. NCBI lineage: Eukaryota > Metazoa > Arthropoda > Insecta > Hymenoptera > Eurytomidae > Sycophila > Sycophila sp. Sp_5. The sequence goes on from JACCID010000004.1 coordinate 1,373,408, forward strand.
AGCGATCATTATCGTTTCAACCTATTACATTTGAAATTTTTAGAAGAATATATTTTTTTTATTTATGTATATTTGAAAAAGTTTCCTAAATATATTTGAGAGGATAATTGTGCCCTCGCGATGATCTATGACGTACATAGTCGCGCATAATTTCATAAAATTACACGTAATTATATATATACTTTTTTTTTTCTTTACACAGAGGCCGAAAATGATGCACTTTGTGATTACGCTTAAGTAGTCGACGGCAAATCGTCCGCAGTGAGAGATTATTTTTCTTAAACCCAACCATTCCTACGCTTCGTTTCTCAAAAAGCAGTCGTTAATAAAAAAGAAAAGCAAGGTACACGACCCTATCACAGAGCCACCTTGATGAAGGTGCGCATCTTCCCTACCCATTTTCTATCTTAAGTAAAGTCTGGACTCGTACTCAGATCAAACGCACGACTTAGCATTTGAAATAAAAAAAATTTTACCACCTACGATGCTAATCAAATCTAATAAATGACTTTCCAGTGTCAAAAATATTTACAAATCTAAAAACATTTTTTTATAAAAAAAATCTTTCAAAATCTCTCTCCGACGTTTATTCAACGTCAATTGCTTCTGTCAACGAAATACAAAGCGACGCGATTTGATAGAAGCAAAAAAAAATGAAACCTGCCAAAAACACAGCCCTAACAAAGTCATAAAGTAAAATCGATCGCAGTGCGTAGTCGGTAAAATAAAAAGCGAGAGTCTGGCGCGTCGACGAGGGAGCGATCGAGGGGAGCCAGCGTTGCGGCGCACCTTCTTTCTCTAAGTCTCTGTCCGAGTCTCGGGGCGCCTCGGCACAACGGGGACGACGACGAGGCTGATGAATAGCAGTGCAAATGGCGGCGATGATGACGTCGATGACGATGAGGATGAAACGCTGCGCATGACCGGGCCGGCCGTCGACGGTCCGAACGCTTTGATTCGTGTCGCAAGACGCGGTTTGGCGCGTCACCGTAGATCCCCGCGCAGATCCACGGCTCACCATTCTCACCAGCAAAACACCGAGAGCTCCTTGCCCCCATGCTCGCTTGTGTGCCTCCACGTCGTCACCGCCTGTGTCTTCAACTGAAATTACATTATTTAATGAGTAGATGTTTTTTTTAATTTTTGTTGCTTAATTTCTAATGTTATGTAGTTAATAATTATTTAAATAATCTTTTTAAAGACGATAAGATGAAATATTCATACATACATACGTGATCCAATCAGAGATAGTTCATTTTTAAAAACGGACAATCCGTTAAACTCCAAGTACAAATGACTTTTAACAAAAGAACGTATTTTTTGAAATATTCAAATAACAACATTCGTACAAAAATAACCATGATAGCAAACTCTGCTTTTTTTTTAAAGTACTGCGCTATTTACCTACACGAATTCGTGAAATATAAAAGAACTGTACATTTGTAAAAAAAATATATAAAAGTTTAATACTGCGTATTCCAATAAAATCAAAAGTCGACGAAAAAAATACCAGACAGAAATATGCGTGTTTATATCCCCCAGTCCCTTCCGTCAATGCGAAATCGGGCTGTCCGCTCTTTCAACGGCGACAGCCCGTGTAGCTCGAAATTGACAATTTGCCGGGCGGAGAACGTGATGAAAATTTCGTCAGCTTTGACGCGGAACTTTTTCCATATATGCGGAGGGCGCGCGCGCGGATTAAAACAGGGGGATTCGGCTGGAAAAAAATTCATATCGCCCGGCTGCCGATGGAAAAGCTACAAATTGTGAGCGCGTCATTCACACGAATTTTAATTCATGAAGTTCGCTCGGGTGTTCCGAGTTGCCTTGAAATGTATAACACGATAACATACTCAAGAGCCTGAAAGGTGGACGTGTCGACGCTTGAAAAAAAATTCATCTTCCGACACTATACAGTACATTCTATCGCACACTTTTTTTTTAAATTATTGATACATATTACTGTATCGCTCGCTTATTGATGTTTACAATTTGGAATGTGATGCTACTGATTTACAAATTTACGTCGTTATTTTATTTTTATAACAAGATGGTTTATTTTTATAACGAGACTATTATCGTTTACGTATTTTAAATTAATTATGTTTCAATGTAGTAAAAATACACCCCATAAAAATAATTCTTTATAAATGCAGCTATAATTCTATAGATATCTTTTTAAATTTATGTTAACCCATAAGTTTTTAATACTTCTTATCTTCTATTTATACAGCTTATTTTTTAAATTTACAGCTTAGCCGACAGATAAAAATTTCAAATATCAGCTGCAAATAAAGAGCGCATCTGCCCATTTGCACTTTTACGAGTCCCAACCCCTACCGCTGCGTCTGTCCTATAAAAAATTCCGCGTCCCTCGGCGGCAGAAGCAAAAATCAACTTTTCTAAAAGAAAAAAAGCGAGAGAAAGACGAAGCACACCAAGAGTAAAAAAAGTCTGGAAACGCATTGAGTTTACATGAGGCAAAGATGGCGGGCAGGCTTCAGGAGGGGGAGGCGTGGCTTGCGAAAATGTTCGCTCGCGGGGGTGTGCGGAAAATCGGGCGACCATTGAAGGAGCGGACGCGCGCGCACGTCTGTGTACACGCTGACGCGCGTGCATGTGGGTAGTACGAGGCGACGATATCGAGAGGGAAAGAGAGAGAATGAGATGAAGAGAAAGAGCGAGCGTGCGAGAGAGTGAGAGGTGGAAAGAGGCAAGAGAGGGGAATTTACTACGGATGCCACGCTAGCGTACTATGAGTTGTACTCTCTCTGTCTCCCCCCAATACACTCGTTCAACTCCGCACCCTGCCTCCTCCTCTCTCCCTCCCCCCTCTCTCTCTCTCCTTTTCTCGCGATGCGTTCGACCGTTTCTTTCTCCCTCTTTATCTCTGCGTGCGCGCCACAGTTAACGGTTCGAGCGCCCAATTATTGTCGTGTGTACGCAACGAGCGACCCAATTGTCCTCCCTCCCTTTCATGTATCGCACTTCTTTCTTCCCCTTTTCGTTTTGCGCGTGTCGCGGTCTCGTGACTTTGTTGATTAGCGCGAAATGAAAAGCTTCGTAAATTTTCGCTTTGCACGAGCTCGAACCCTTTTATTAAGCCGAGGGCCTTTGCTTCTGCACCAATTGTGGCTGATTGATTTCTCTCGCGTTTCTTTCTTCGACTCCAGATTCATTTTACAAAAATACATAATCTCGTTATTATGCCAGTCAGGATACTTATCGACATGGAAAATCTAATCTGTTCAAAGGCGTACCGCAGCTTCACCTTGAAAACTATATCCATTAAGAAATACGGGAACTCGGAGCGTAAATGAACGAAGCTAAAGCTTAAAATATCGTTAAAATCGCAGCGTAAACCAGGCATTATTCTTTTAAGTGTCCATTAAATAATTTCTCAGTAACTAAATTTAAAGTGATTTTTTACAAACATTAAAGCGACCGAACACCGATGAAGAAACTTCTCTTTATCACTAACGTGCATGACATACAATTTCTGAGCAGCGTGAACCAACGACAGGCTCCATATTTAATGACACATTCACTTGCACTCCTCTTAAATTCAAACAATGAGTTCCACCCTTTCTCTATAAAACGAACATTAAGATCCAGTGAAGCACTTTCGATTCGACGTGGCCGTGAAGTCAGTACCTGTTGCATTTTCTCGAAGTCGAGGCAGGGCCTGGGTAGACGGTGGGGCGGCCTGTGTCGCTTCCTAGGACTGCAGGCGCTGACGACGTCGAGGTCGGCCAGGTCCTCCTGCTGCCGATGATGATGGTGCTGATGATGGTGATGGTGGTGATGGTGGTGCTGCGAGTCGAGGCTCGTGTGCGAGTGATACTGGGGCCTGGGCCTCGAACGGGGCCTGTGGTGGTGGCCCCGCTGCTGCGGCTCCAAAGAACCTGAAGCCAGGCAGACAGACGAGGCCGAGTAGGCCGAGGCGTGGAATAATTTCGGTGGCGGTGACAGTGAACGCACCGGCTTATGCGCGTCCGTTGGCGGCGAGCTACGGAACTGCACCGGCTGTGAGATCGCACTCCCGCTCCGGCTGTAGCACAATCCTTGTACCTGTTTCATTGATAAAAGCATTAATATTTTACCCAAAAAAATAATTAAGTAATATTTAAAACATCTTTAACTCGACGAGTAAGAAATTACAGTGTTTTATTAAAAATTACCTCTGAATAACTTTTCTAACTTGAAAATTTTTTCTGTTAAACAAAAATTATTAATTGAATAATCTGATTTTTACTTTTACTGAGGTTTATTAAATTTTACAATGTTTTTACTGCCATTATGTCGTCGCCGGCTAAAGTTCCTCGAGCTCTATGATTATGAAAGGGCAGCGAATAAAAAGGAATGGGTTTAAAATTACAGTGTAATTATATCGGTGAGATTGCGTTTAGTAAAATGGAGGAGTCAAGAGAGCCTTTTTGATTCAATTCCTAGAAATAAAAATAATGCAATTTGTGAACATGCTCTGGTATGTATTAACTCGTGTACCCTTTTCTATCAGAATTTTATTACGTAGTTTACAATCTAAAAAACTTCGTTTATTTTCTTCAAAAAGAATCACATTCTCTTCCTTTTTCTTTGAATAAGTAAATTGAAAAAACGTACGTTAATTTTTTTTTTTTATGTAAATATTAAATCAATCTCCAACTGTACAAAGTATTAACAACCAGAACAGTTAACACAATCCTAGCTTAAGATAAAACAACAAAACAATTTTATCTCAAAATTTTCTCTGTAAATTTCAACATCACAAAAAAAATGATCAGAAGATATAATGTACCTCCTCGTCGCTAGATCCAGAGCCAGCCTCGCGGCCGGTCCTGCTGACGGGTGCCGAGTAAGCAGTGCCGGCGGCCTCGGCATCAGGCCTGTGCTGCTGGGCGCAGCCGCTATTCGCCTCGGACCACTTGCGCTTCTCGGGCGCGGCGCTGGACCTGTGTGGCAGGGGAGTTTGCCTCGCAGCCGCGACCGCAGCCGATGCCGCGGCAGCCACCGCCGCAGCCTCCTCGACGACCTTCGGCCCGTTTATCACCTCGAGCTCCTCCTCAGAGCTGTGTTGGTCCGAGTGTCCGAGCCTCATGAGAAACTCGTACGACTGCTCGATCGGCGGCGTCTCGGTGCTGCTGCAGCCACTGCTACTGCTCGGCTGCTGCTGGTGCAGCGCGTGCTGGAAGCCATACACCGAAGACGGCGTCGTCGTCGTCGAGGGTGGCGAGGCGCCCAAGTCCGCGTCGGATGGCACTGCACTGTCGCGAGCCACTGCCGCTTCCTCCAGGCTATCCATTGCTGAAATTATTTCGATCAATTAGAATTTATGTTTAAAGTAAATTATTCCATTGATATTGAAGATTTAGTTTGAAAAGTTTAATGGTTTGTTAAAAATTGTTTAAGATGATTAATATATATATATAAGTGCATTTTATTATACAAGCATACGAATGATGAATTTTGTTTAAATACAAATTATAACTGTTTTTAAAGGTGGACGTTCATCTTTAATTATATCTACTTAAAATAATTTTTTATGATATACTTATCAACGAAAAATTTAATTGGTTAAATATATTATTCATCGCAAAATATTATTACTGAATATTAAGTCCTTATAATGATTAATCAATTTAATTATGTGCGTGCATTTAATTTGAAAATTAAACGTAATGGAATATTGCCTAATCGAAAAAAAAAGTAATCCCCTAGGACACAAACTAATATTTGAAACGTTGCAAAAATCTTAATAAAAAATATTGTACAATGCCTCCGCAAGTCGGAGCAAAAAAAGTTCACGGTATTTTTGAACCGAACTCAAAGGGCTTATTCTCAAAGAGGGGTATGAAAGCCAATTTTTACAACCGATTAGGTTTCATCGTTGAAAGAATTTATTCGCATTAAGAAATTAAAAATGCTTTAATACCTCGCTAAAATGTCATATTAAAATCACGTTCTAACGATAAAATTTTAATCGACGTCCTTTTCCCCCGCACTTAAATAATCGCGTGATTCCGTTATCTTTCAATATAAAAAGATCGATATAAAAGTATATTGCGCCTCGTAAACATCAATCCTGTCCCCGCGCCGGCGGATAGTTAGAGTGCAAGCAAAAACAAAAGGCAATGATTCCGGTACTTAACTAAAATAAACGCATGCAAAAATTATCGAGCGCGGCCTTTTCTATTTTAAGCTCGCGCCTCTTGTGCGTAAGATTTAACGACTTGACGTCACCGCGTCATATGCCCCCTACAAACTTTCTTGCACACTGTAATTTCGCCGACTGCGGTGATCCAACCTCTCCTTTCCGCGCCCCGCCGAATCAATAAACCATTCCCCCTGCATGCGTACGAACGTAAAGAACACTGCGAATTTTATAAAAAAAAATTGCCCTCGGCTTAAACATGTACGTAAAAGTAGAGCCGCGCGACATAAAAAGGCAGTATCGAATCCCATCACGTAGCTTCGCACGCGCCCGGGATTCAAGTTCGCATACACCGGCGAGTGTCTTGACCCCCCCCCCCTCCCACCCCCAAAACGGTCTGCACTAATTGAGCCTCGCGCGCGCTTATCCGCGAGCTTTTCGCGCAGCCCTGCAGACATCGGATCGATGACGTAGCGCGAAACAAAGGGGACAGCCACGCCCTTGCACCTTCCGAAAAAGAAAGAAAAAAAGCGCATGCCTACGAATTGTCAACGGCATCCAGCGCGAGGTTGATTAGGCACGCGGGGAGAATCCCCCCCCCCCTAACGGCTCGTAGCTCCGGGATTCCTGAATGGAAAGGACGGCGAGGATGGGTACTTTCAAGGGAGCGTCCTGCGAGTTTATTTCGATTCTCCGCTACGTCCGGGACGATAAAGTCCACTGGGAGTGCCGGAGACGCGCGGATTTACGGCGCTCGGGGACGAGGCGCCGCCTTCGTCGGTGAATATTGCGCCTCGTGCCGTAAAAAAAAATTGAGGCGAGACTACGCGGCTCAAACCCGGCGCGGTAAATCTCGCGGCTCTTAATATTAAGCGCGAGCACGGATACTCTGAATATGCATTTATCTTCGCGTGTAATTGAAATATTTGAATAGCTGATGGCGGACGAATATCTTGTTGCATGAATAATCGACGACGGTTGGGAGAGAGAGAGAGATACTCTTTCTCTTTTTCGGTTTTATGGCTTTATTGAATAAACTTCCGGGGTAAGTTTTCAAATTTCAAACTTTGATTGCCCTTGATACCCGCGGACTAATTAGTTCGAGATCGCGCGTAACAAATATACTTACTTTGGCGTAAATTACTTTCGAAACTCTGCCTGGGAAATCGATCACTGCAAGTGATTAAGTTAGCGATCTGTCATTTTTTTTCTTCCTTCAATTTTGAAATCAAATTATGTATTCATTGCGGAAGAAGTTTCTTGAGCAGAATCTGAATAAAGATTGTTTCTATTGATTGCGCCGTTCCTTTTTTTTTTATTTACTTTTGATAAAAAATGTTCACGTTATTATTAACTTTTGTTGTACTCCTGTTATGACTTAATAATAATTGTAATACTAATTACGTAAACAATTAGTGTAACGTGATTTCTATTGCACGTATATTGTTTTTCTTTTTACTTTTTTTTATTGAAAAGTATTTTTATACAGTAAAAAGTTTATTACCCACTTACAGTAACAATAATTCTAAATGTTCAACTTTAAAGCTACTTCAAAATGCATATAAAAATTAACATAATGCTCCACTTGAATAAAAAAACTATAATTTTCGATCTCTTATATTTCAGCGACACTTAATTATTTAAGAAAATTGTAGCAGCTCACGCTATACCTCATACAGCACACAGATAAAAAAAATCAATAAATTTCCCGGCCTCCATTAATATTCGATGTGAAAAATTATTCTAAAATAAATTACGCGGCAAACTGGCGAAGGAAAATATAAAACTTCACGTCCTCGCCTCAAAACACCCAAGAATTACGTAAATTAAACTGCCAAACTTTACGATTACAACGCCCGTTAAAAAAAAATACGAGGCTCTCAAAAACAACCGTGACTGCGCAATTACACAAAAAAAATCAACGCAGCTGTAAAAGAGAATGAGCCTTCCGTATAACGGCCAATCCCAGCGTCATGAAGCTCATTTGAAGCTTCGTCTCGTAATCTAATTATTCACGCGTAATATGAAGCACACTTGAAAGGTTTTATTGACCAAATGTCAACGTTTCATCGCTCCCTTGATTCCACCCCCTGGCCCGTGCCAACCCCCTACACCCGAGCACCACCCGATCGATAAGATGCGAAAAATCATGTGTGATCGTTATCACTCTCCCTCTTCCGCCGCCCGGCGTAAGGAAAAAGAGGAGGAGTGGAAGAAGCATCGCCTGAGGCAGCAGTCGGTGCACACGGCGAATAAAGAGCAGATCGATCACCGTCGGGGCCCGCGGGGGCGCGGGAAGATAAATAATCGGCCGGAATGAAGCGCATCCGTCTCCCGGCGTCGAATTAAGACGCGGCCCGGGCCGCGCTCGCGAAAATCAAAATAAAAGGCGAATCCTTCCAGTCGACTCCATTACGTGACCCAGCCATCAGCTGATCGATAGATGTCACCGCGCCACCGCCGACGGCGCTCTACTCTCTCGGGCGAAAACATCGGCCTCGAAGCGCGCGCTGCATCCCAAAGAGTCCAGGAGTGCTTGGGTGTATTATAAACGTGTACAGGTGTGCAGGTGTAAGCGCGGCCTGAAAATTTCATTATGGCCCACGAAGCAAAATTTTCGAGCGCAATCCGAGACTTTGTACCCCGATACTTCGCTTATATACTTTCTGGAATTTTGAATAACGAAATTTTATTTGCGGCTCGAGCGAGGAATTCGAGGACAGCCATTTAAAAACTTTCTATTTTCTTTTGATGCTTATCGTTTGAACAACTTAAGTCTTGCGACTATTAATTCTTTTTTTTTAATACACAGTTTCTCTTGGAATATGTTTAAAATATACAATTTTTTGCAACTTTACTATATTTTTACTACATTTTTGTAAATTTACTGTAGCTTTATGAAGCAAATAAATAATGTAGTTCGTCGGTTAACAAACGAAATTTAGAATTGAATTTTATATTTTAATTTTATAAGAGCGCATGTATCGTTCTGAAGCTACGATATCTATAAAAAAGAAAGTGTAACGTCGGTGAAAAATTAACAGGAAAAATTTCGGTCAAAGTCTCGTCGTTAAATATTGAGCAGATTTCCAGCGGCATTAAAGTGAATGGGGAAGAACGACGGAGACAAGCCGCCGGGGGCCGGGGAGAATTAAACGCGGTAGCACAGGATGGAAGATGCGAAGAGACGTATAGGGTAACAGAGACAAAAAGAATAAAGGCGCGGCGAGAGGAGAGTCCCGACAGTGTCTGAAATTAAGATTGAAGTGTATTCGGGATAATTTAATTGCTGCGCGAGATACTGAAATAAACCGTTAATTCGCTTTAATATTTCTCCGATTTGTGTAAAATAAAAAATATTAACCGCTACGCCGCACCAGAGTTTTTATTTTATTTTTCTATTTACCCCCGCCCAGACGATTATACAAAAGAGTCGTCCGATATTTAACTGCGGTGGAAAAAGCCGTCCGTCCGCTTTTCATTTAGTCGAATTAAATTTGGTCGGCACCTGCGGCGTTGTGCACCTTTCCGCGGGCGCAGGAGGGTGGGGGTCGCGCGTTTTTCGACGTTTTATTGCAGTCGCGTTGGCGAAGGTTATATCGATTTTTAGAAATCGCGCCTTTCTGATCGACTGATGTATTTCTGGCACGTCGGGTATGCGCACGATTGAGAGGCTGAGCGTCGAGAAGGGGTAAAAAAACAGGACTAAAAATTTGAAAAACGCATTTCACGCTACTTCCTTTTTCGTTCGTCGGTGGGTGTACAGTGTGTGTGCGCGGGCTGACACGTGCGACACCTGCCTCGACGATTTTTCATAACCGTAAACAGACCGACCCGATGCATATCGGGAATACCTTCGGTACGCTTCGCACATACGAAATTTTTATTGCTCCAAACAAGTGTATAATTTATAAATTTCCAGGCACAGTCCTTTATTCTTTTTAAAAATAATGTCTATACTTTCTGCGGTACTCTCTGTACGTGTGCGATGCAAATACTGGAATTTTGTAGCTTTTTGTCTGTGTTCATCTTCGATGAAACTAAAAATATATTGTTTCAGCGAACAGTACAAAAAAATATTGAATTACGAAAATTTTGTTTCGATATACGAGTGAGATTACTTATTTGTAAGTTTTCGATATCATGCAAGCACGCTCGAGAGTGCGGACTTATAAAAAGATCGAAAGAGAAAAAAAAATTACACGACGCCTTTTTTTATTTTGGCGTACCGGCACGTGTGTCTAAACGAGATATTTTGAATCGTTGATTCTGAGAGTCTACGTCTAGCTCGTCACTGAACTTAATATTGTACAGCTAAAATCTGAATTTAGGAGAAAAAAAGTGATATTTCATTATTTGAGGCTAATTTTAGGCTTTCACATTATTCAAACTGATGAAATATAATTATTAGTCTAATTTCATATTTCCTATAATCGTTGATCCAAGTCCATTTTAATAAAAGAAAAATTTTGAAATAGTTATTTAACTTCGTTAATTAAGCGGAGCTCGAAATAATAGTTAACGAATTTTCTGAACATTAATTCTTTTCTTTTTAGTTAGAATAGAAATTTCAAAACATTTTCTTATCATAATGCAATTCGACAGTCACAATTGTAAGAATCAGCCCAGTCAAATTCCATTAAAAAAAGAGATTAAAAAGGTTATTTAAAAAAATAAGCTTATGACGCACATTACCTCTCACTAAACTCTCCAGCATTAATAATAATAATAATTTTTTTTTAACAAAATAACTTCAAATTACTACAACCATCGAACAAACCATATTCCAGTCATTAAAATTAAAATACGATAAACTAAATAAAAAGGAGGATTAACGCTGCGGACATAGTCCAGCGTTAACAAAATTATCGTAGCTAAACTATGCTCCACGCCAGGCTTGTAATTATAGTCCGGCCAGTCAATAGAGTCGTCGAGGGTACGTATAGCCGCCGTCCCTCTTGGTCCGTCAGATATAAACGCGACGAGCGAACTCGGGGCACGTACCTGTATACACACGTCGACTCGCCCTGCAGTAGTCGCGCATTGAACCGAGTGCTCACCCACCCACACGCCCACGATACCCTCGACGATGCTTTCCACGTCGAAAGTACTCGCGGCGCGATTACGCTATCTTCGCCGATTCAAGAAGCGCGCACGCGCCCCTGCGACGATCCTATCACTCGCGCCGATTTGCCTAAGCGCGCGGAGGGTATTTAACGGCGGAAATTGCATGCAGATCCCGGCGATATCGCGAGTCCGGAGTCGCAATCCTCGAGGGAGGGGTGCCTCCGCGCGTTATTTTCCCTGTCGATCGAAAACGCCGCGTCTACGGGACGCGCGCTTATAAATAGCACGTCGGATGCTCCGCGCCGGCGTTTTGTATATGATTGTGCGAATCAATGGAGCGACACGTGCGCGCCCGTAAGAGAAAAAAGAAATAGGTCACGACGGGCGAAACTTTTTTTTATCTTCTTCTTTTCCTTCGGAAAGGTTTCGACGGATATGAAGGCACAAGCGCGCGGTTCGCTGATTAGAAGGAGGCTTGCGCCTCGGTTTGTCTATGTGTACATGTTCGATGTGTGGGTGTGCGATATTTAACGAGACGATTAATTTTTTTTTTTTCATTTTACTTTTTTTTATTTATACTTTCGTGCGCCGGGCATTTTTCGTATTAATAAAGCAATAATTTTCAGCGCGTGGCAGGCCGTAGTTCTTATACGGGGCGAGATAAAAGTCGGCTATATTCGCGTAGCCCGACGTGCGCACGCTTTCGAGTTAATGGGTGCATAAAGGATAACGCTTTAAATAATGCGGAAATATTGAAACGCCGTAGGCCGGCCTTTATGCGCACTTTTAATCTCTAAAGCGCGAAATAAACATTAGGGAGCTTGCAGAATAATATATAAATGTGGGTCGAGTGTCATTGACCTTTCTATTTCTGTAATAATGACGCTCCCGTGTGTGTGTGTGTGTATACGACTGCGTCTCTTACTGCGTGAATTGACACTTCCTCGTAATGTATAATTATCGAAGAAAAAAATATTTTTCACTATCTAAAATATATGAATAATTGAGTATGTACCTGAGCGATTAGTCACTTATACTTTGAGTCAAAAAAAAAAAAACCCGTCGCCTGTACTACGTAATAATTCACTTCCTTTTCAGTCACGTTTGAAATATTCTTCGAATATTGCAACATTATTGAAAGGTCCTTTAAAGCACCTCAATTTTTTAATTCTTTATATCCATCAATAACCGAGTTAAAAAAAAATAAACAAAGGTGTCTAATATACTCACCAGTGGAAAGTTCGTCGGCGACGTCGCCTCCATTCTGGAACTCGTCGTCCGATTCGGTGCCTGAGTCGTGATCATCGTCCGCCTTGAAAAAGAAAACAACAGACATATAACGACATTTCATTCACCCAAAAGCGTAGACACGTGTCCCGCTCTCCATGACCAAACACTCGCCGACTATATTTGTTGGCAATGAAACTACACGCGCGGCCGTGGCCCGTTATCTTCGCGCACGTTTTAACAAAAACCCTTATCTCCGATCCGTCGCTTGTTTCTCCTTCAATTTTTTTTTTCGCACAGACAAATAAGTCGGTTTACGCGGCTATCACCGTATACGGCCGGCCGCATGTAGACCGGCTAAAAGGTGGCACGCACGTGTAATCCGATAACGCATTGTATAACGATTGCGCAACTTTTACAATAATCAAGCGAGCGGAGTCGTTATTAGCCGCGGCACTCGGGAGTTTCCGCGGAGAGACCTTGAAGGATATCGCTCCGCGGAATGCGGGGCAATTATATAGGAGAGAAAGAGCGAGGAAGCGGCATAAAAAAAAAATAACGACGAGAGGAACGCCGCGCCGGTGAATGAAATTTTGCTTACGAATTCGTACGTGAGAGATAACGCGATCTCCGCGTAATACACCGGTGCGAGAGGTGCACGTGTTCGCTCGGTCATTTTTTTTTATTCGTTATCACCTAAGAAAATAATGAAATCATCGCGCTGATAGCTCGCGCAAAACATCTTTATAATTCGAAGCGCGAGGAGGAGGTCTCCTTATCGCCGGCGAAATTATCTATTCAGAAATTTTCGCGCCGTCGCGCTTAATAAAATCCTCTCCTCCCAGGGGTGTTTACATTTTACTTCGATGTGCTCCGATTTTTTTTTTCGCTCTTACTCATTAGTTTTTGCGCGAGTTACTGCGGATCGGCGCGGCTTCCCCGGGGCAGTTAAAAAATTTAACGACGTATTTTCGTACACCGAGTGGAAAAATTTCCGACGCGTAAATTAGAGAAAAGAAAAAGACCGCGGCGGTAAAACAGTCGCGGGGATTTTTTTTATCTTTTCACTTAAACCGATGCCGAAGATTTGTCACCGTGCGAGGGTGAAGAAACAATCGATCAATTAATACTACTTTGGAGCGGCTCCCGAAGGTTTGCATACCGAAAGACCTGCGATTTCATCGCGCACCGGTGACTTTTCTCGTATCGCATTGCTCCGCTTATCTGCGACAATAAAATCCGGCGCACGCGCGCCGAAGAAAAGGAAAGTGCGCGACACAGAAGGCAAATTAGTAAACATAACGGATTTTTTCGATTAATCGTATAAATATCGGGAATCTCGCGGATGCGGTGATGGGATGCTGCAACGCGCTTCGCGATAAACTTGACTTTAGCGTTATCAAACGGACGAGGAATAATGCACCTCGCGGAAGTATTTTCAAAGTAAAAAAAGCGACGGAGGGAAAAGTATCGCGTAACATATGCGAAGCTGACGTTAAGGGATCAGCAAGTCGGGAGGATTGAAATTGCATCATAATGATGGAATGATGTAGAATTCAAAAAGTTATGGTGCAGTGTAATGAAAATTTTGTTAGTTCAGTTTTTTTGTGCTCCCTTATTTGGAGCGTGAAAAATTTGCTCACGGTAATTGGATATAAAAGTCTTTTTAAGTAATTAATTTCGATCTCGCGGCTGAGTACGCTTTAATTTATTTTAGTAACGCCGAAAATGCAGCCAAATAATGCATTTAATATGTGTAATGTAATGCACGACGATAAAACTAAAAAATGATGAGAAGTGATTTGTGCGGATGACGCGGGAGCACTGCAAGGTTTTAATGAGACCAGCGAAAAATTAGATTGCTCCAAAATATTTTAAGCTGCAAGTTGTATTTGCAGAATTATTTTAATAACACTTGCGGGAACTACGATTTTTCAGTGTTAAGTCATTTGTATGTTAAGAAACATGAGAACTGCCTGACTCAGACCTGCTGAATTATTCCAGCTTGATAAAGATTACTCGAGAAATATATCCTCCATTTTTTAAATCATCGAAAAAGAAAATGTAAAATAATCCAATTCTACAACTACTCCAATAATTGTCATTTCTCGATGCACCGTAAATTCTTCATAACTTTAAAACGCAATGAAGTCTTAAGTCCCAGAAAATAATTGAAATAAAAAATATTAATAACTAAAATCGTAAAAAAAAGATGTGTACCTTTTCCTGATTGGGATCCTCGTTGATCGAGTGAGTCCTGAGCTTGTGCGTGAGAAACTTGAGCATCGTCCCGTCGAACCTCGCGCCCGCCGGGTCACTCATTTTGGCTCACGGTGCACTTTACAGCTCGCGAAATAGCCGCTGCGGCCACCGGGGTTGCAGCGGAAATCCCGGGTTACACGCGCGCCCGTACGACACGCCGCTTCTCCGACGTTGTCCCGGCGTGCTCGCTCCGGCGCCTGGCGTGTACTACGCACGGCGAGCCGCCCACGCGATGCGCTGGCGGGCTCCCTCCACTGGCCGGCGAAGCGGGAGAGCGCCTACGAAGGCATCCTCCCTCCCCGGCGCTCTTTCCTCGCGCGCCCGCCGGCAGGTCACATTTTCCTGCGCGCACCTGGGCGCCCGCCTCCCCCACCTCCTCCTGCCGCCGCTGGTGCTCCGCCTGTCGCTGGTGGGCAGACGCGTCGGCGACGCGATCAATTTTCGCCTGGGCTCCTTCCCGGGGAACTCGCTGCTGCTGTTGCTGCTCTGCAAGGGCGGTGGACTCAGCTCAGGACCTTCCTCATCCCCGCGTCGGCCCTCTTTCATTCAGCAGCGCGCTCGCGGCTTCCGGCGAGCTCCGAGAGAGGAGGCAGCGGCAGCGCCGGCTCCATTACGCCCTGCATGCCATCCAGACGACGCCGCTCGACCCCCTGTAAAATACAACGCACAAGAAGCTCGCTTAGTAACGTGTCATTTTGAGCGAGCGCACGTGCGCCTGCTCCGACCCCGACACTCTCCCTCCGCTATCCGGGCCAACTTTCATTCATCCCCTTCGGACTTACCCCCGAGCGTCCCTCCCAATTTCATTTCGATCGATCTCGCGAAAAATTGAATTGAACGGGGATTAAAACCCGCGGGAGGGGAAGCAGCAGCGCGCCGCTGCTCCGAAATATATCGCAGTATCGAGCGCCGCACGACTTTTACTACTGAATACTCTCGGCATTGACGTTGTTTTTTTTTTCTCTTTTCGTCGCCGGCCTGGGAATCGCACTTGCACTTTCACTTCTGGCCTGCGTGCCCGCTCCTCTCTCTCTCTCCCTCTGGGCCGAGGCAAGGTGAAGTGAGGTAAAAAAAAAAAAAAAACGGAGCTGGGAGTAAAGGAGAGAGAAGGTTCCTTATCTCCGGGATCACCTCGGCGCTTACTGAGAAAAAGGATCCGGGAAAAGCGGGAGGCAGGCTCGTTGCACGGTTACGTACCTACACGCGCACCCACACACACGCAGACAGGCGGCGACGGGGCCAGAACCGGCCGCACGCTGTTCGGCTCTTTGTGCGCGCGTTGGACACGCGCCGCGGAGGTTAGGTCGTCGCCGTCGGGACGCCTCGACTCTTCCTTCCGCGAACTGTTCGAGGGGCGACTCCGCGCGAGGGTGCAAAAATAAAAGGCGCAGGACCGCCTCCCCCGCGCCTGTGTACGCGGCGTCTGCACACAAGGAAGAGTCGCGCGGGCGCACGCACACACACACATACACACTTACAACACACAGTGGTTCGTGAACTCGCGCGCGGTACTGCACAACCGGATCCGAGCGCCAGCGCTGGCGTCTCGCGACTGATGCCGGCCTGCGAAAATTTGCGCCGGAGCGCGCGTGCACGCCTGCGTATGTGGGTATACCTGCGCCGGCGGGGGGAAGCCGATGGCGAAATAGAAGAGTTCGAAAAAAAAATAATTAATAAAAGTGCCCGGCGAGGGGAAGAGAGAGGGACAGTGGGAAAGAATGAGGAAGAGAGAGAGAGAGAGAGAGAGAGAGGAGAGAGAGAAGGAGGGGGAGGGTGAGATAGGCGGAGGGAGAGAGCTCTCCTCGTGCCCCTCGTTTCTTACGGCCTTTGAATCGCCTCGGTCACGCTGTGTACCTATCCTCTCTCTCTCTTTCTCTCTCCACTCGCTATCTCGTCCCCTCTCGCTCCCATTCATTGAGAGAGCGCGCCTGCAGCACGAGAGCCTCTTTCTCTGTCTGCCGCCTCTCTTTCTCGCGCTCGTTCGACGGGTATACGCGCGCTTCCGCGTAAAGTCGTTCGCCCGGAGAGGCTCGAAATTTTAAAGGCCCGGCGTCGGTCTCTCGGCACCTGCGCCGCGCACTTTTGGGAAAACGACGAGGGGACCCTTGCACGCGCTATTCACCCGGCAGGTAGTTTTTCACGGTTGTCGGAGCAAAACGTGCTCCGAAAAAAAAAAGAGACGTCCTCCCCCTCCCCCGCTGTCGCTCATTCAAGCGCCCACTCGACGTAAACACCTTCGTTCTTTAATTGTCATTTCATTTGCCGCGCGATAATGATTCATGAATACGTGAATGAAATAAGTTCTCTTTTTCTGGCAGCGTATGAATCAGTGTCTCACTTAAACGAAAACATACCTCGACCGGGAAGAATTAATTTTATTTCATTTTAGTAAAAGCAGAAGCATTTTTTTATTCTACATTCATAAAGAAGAGAAGAATAACACACGGATTCCCGACGTTCCTTGGATTTTGCGTAAAATTTAGTGTAAATGTAATTGTTTTAGGCTGCTTGTATGAGTCACAAGTGTAATTCGACATGAATCATTCACTGTTTAAAAAAATTGTTTAATAACAAAAACTGTTTAACAAAATTTAACGTATAGACCAATGAATTTTTATAAACCAGCAGCAATGTCTACCTGTATCAGTTAATTACTATATGCTCAAACCTCGAAATATTTTATTTAAACATTTACAAAAAAAAGAAGATACCGTAATTCTCCATACAAGCTCGCAGTAATTTTTTTTCTCTAAATAAACTGATATCGAATTTTAATTCTACATGGAAGGAGGAGTATACGCGAGTACACATCCGACGCCTCCGCCGCTTTTTTCACGAGGCTCCTCGTTCCTTTCCACACGAGCGAGGCGAGCGCCCGACACACGAGAGAACCCGGCGAGGAGAACGTGTACGTTACATCCCCCACCTAAGGACGAGGCTACTATATGCACGCTCCTTCTCTCCTTCCTCGGCGACCTGCACGAGTTTCTCATTCTATACACGCGAAACTCTCTCACACACACACGAACACACCTACATACCCTCCGGTACGCATTACTCTAGCAGCTCTTTCTCCTATCTTCCCAAGCTTGTTTACTATTTCTCCTCCGCGTCGTGTACGCTCAGCCGCATTGTTTCCCGAGCCCCCGTGTGGGTGAATGAAAGAAAAAAAAAGAGAGGGGAAGGAAAAAGTAACGAATTTCTGGTTTTTACGGGCGCAGCGGAGAGAGCTCCTTCGAGGGACCTGCCAGATGTGCGGGGCGTAAAAGTGCACATTGCCGTCGGGCATGAGAACTGCCTCGGAGTCGCGACGTTTTATTTGTCACCTCTTTTTGTGTGTGTATGTGTGTGTTCGTATTATTCGTGCAAAGGTTCGACCGTTTCTTTTCACCGTCGGGTGATCAAAAGAAAAGTGAAGATTGTGTTTCGAAAAATTCGGTAATGATCGCCCTTTTCAAGACTTCGTAATTAATGTATACGCGGGGGGAGGACTTTCCTTTGAGGCGCGAAAAAAAAGGGGGAGTGTAAACTTCAAAGGAATTGACACAATTTCCCAAAGTACACGTATATCGTGCTCTTTGGCTCGTGGGAGAATCCGCTCGCGTACGTGTTTGCACATTTTTTTTTAACCGAGTCGATAGCTCGTTGACTTCGCATAAAGACTCGAATCGAGTCCGACTTGGTGAGAATCGCGACGAAACCGGGAGTATTTCATAAAAGGAGGCAGAAAAAAAAAGAAAACGAGCCGAGAGAGGACCATAAAGACACGGCAAATTTTGTGCTCGAAACACACCGAGGTACTAAAAAAAAGAAAAAGAGAGAGAGAGAAAAAGAAGACGAGGCGAGGATTTTTTTTTCTCCCCCCTTGAGGAAAGAAAGAACTGAAGGCGGTGCGCATGCACTTTTTAATGCTCCGGCACTGGTTTATACCTGTGATCTTTCCAGCCTCGCCGGCAGTCCGCACTCGTTCTTTTTTGATGCACTGCGCGCTTCGGGTATTGAATAGCGCGTTCCTCTTATGTGTTTCTTTTCTTTTCTGCCTCGCGCTCTTTTTTTCCCCCGCTGCCCCTTCTCTCAAAGGAGATTTACGACGGACGTTTCGCGAAAGAATTTATTGAAACCCCGCACGCCTCTCGCGAATAATGCAAAACGCGCAACAATATAGACCCTTTTCGCGTGGCTAATGATGTATTATAAGCCTATTACATGAGCATTACGCGCGTGCGAAGCGAGTATTTAACGCCGCACGTACTGCGAGTTTAGCCGGTGAAATACATCATTCATTTTATTTTTGAAACAAAGCCAAAAATAATAATAACAAAAGTGCGTCGTTTACGTAACGAGGTGTAATTACGTTTAATCGAGTGTCGCCTACTGTTAATTTCTCAATGCGCAGTGCACACTTTTATTCAGTCCTCCGACATTCACCGAATGCAATTAATATTACTCACGGTGGGAAGCACACACACCGAGGCAGACATAATACACGAAGATTACATTTTAATTAAAAGATAATAATATCGCGGTAAATAACGAAACAGAATATTTCGTCCTCTAAAAATCGCGCAAAAGTATTAAAAAAATATACTTCGTTCGAATAGTATATGTACATTTTTATTATTTCTCGTCTCGTGTGAAACACGCGTGTAAGAAAAACGATCGAATTAACCGAAATTTATTTCCCCGTCGCACATAAATTCCAGTAAAAAAGCAGCGAAAAAAAGTAACCCCACGCGTACCCTGCAATCGAGCCCGCGGTAATCATACCCCCGACAGTCGGATCAATTAGCCGCCCGGTCCCAAAAGCTCGCACCCCTCGAGAACTCACATACACCCGCCTACAATCCATACTCACGACACACACGAAAATCAGAGCCAGCGGTGCAGCACAGCATCTCAAGGTCTCCGCCGGGTCGTAAAGAAAAAAAAAGACGAGCAGCTCGTGAGCTCGCGAGAAGCTCGCCCCCTTTTTTCCCCCTACTTCAACCCGTCCGCGCGCGCACGTACGCGCGTCGGGAAATTTCTCGAGGGTGGCACTGAATTTCGGCTTCCCCTTTCGAGGGCAGGGGGGTGTTGGTGGGACGAAGGGAGGGAACACATCTTCGCCATTGATCGGGCAGCGCGAGAGCGAGCGAGCCGATGCGAGAAAGGACAAAGAGGGAGGAAGAAAGGCAAGAGAGAGAGAGAGAGAGAGGGAGGTCGGGGGCAAGCGCGCGCGCAGCCCCGAGCACGGCTCCCGAGGAAAAGCTTTACTATATTACTACTAGCTAGTACTACATACTACGAGACGCGCCGCTGCTTCCTACCCTGCGCGCGCCGTCTCTACGCAGGCTCTTGTGAATGGGTAACGCCGCGGCAGATCCTCCGTCTCTCTCTCTCTTTTTGCCCGGTACGCGTTATAGCGTCTTCGACTCCCCTTCGCTTTGTTCGCCAGGACGAGTGCAATACGGCCGGGGAGCCTATTCCAGCGCGGCGGGATGTTGCGCGCCCATCAAAGGGTCTTCGGCTTTTATGGGTCATTAGCGGATCATTGTGTGTCTGCGAGGAGGAGGGCCGAGGAGAGTCCGTGCGGAAAATCCAAATGACTTCTGGATTTTACGCTGATCAATGGAGTAGTGATTTCATCAATGAAATTTTATATTATATACTTTTACCGTTCTTCTTTTTATTTTTTTTTTTTCGATAAAATAATGAACTATTACGACGGTGTGGTTTTCGAGCGAGTTGAATAACTTTAGAAATGATGAGATTACCCGAGGATGATGGTAGGTTGTCATCCGATGTAATTCGGTGTAATTAATTAATGGATTCTCTAGTTCAGACAGTGACGCGTATACCAACCAACCAACGTTTTCCGAATTTAGTACATAATTGATTTTGCTTCTGACAGAATCTTTGCAGACTATTCACGAATCGAATCCATTGTGCATCTTTGATACTGTGAGACAAAAGGATAATTCGACCATTTCCATAGTTACATAAAACATTATTTCGATGCTCGCGATTTTAAAGAATATTTTCGGCATACATTCGAGGCTGTAATTAATATTGAACAAACGATCGTAATAAGCAAAAATTTCATTGATGAATGCCACATAAAGAAACGAAATTATTAAACGCTTCCATCATTTTTTCTAAAAAAAACATAAGAATTAATACAGTAATAAACAAAAAACAATGTACACACATACCTTTTAAAAACAATCACTTGATTCCATTCATTCTAGGAGAAAAAGACAAACCCATTCTGCGCAGTAAACTCAGAAAGAGAATTCCAGAATAAAAGATCCAAAACGGAGTCGTCGGAGGAACAGATATTGACGCAGAAAACTCATTAATGAACACCACACAAAAAAACGATCATCAAACGCTTCCATCATTTTCTCTAAAATAAAATACACACAAGAATTAATACAACAATGAATAAACAACATACAAACATACCTTTCAAGAGCAAACACTTGATTCCATTCATTCCAGGCAAAAAAGACAAACCCATTCTTCGGAGCAGGCCGAGAAAGGGAGCTCCGGAATAAAAGGTCCAAAACGGAGTCGCCGGAGCAACATTTCCCGAAGCGCGTCCGTTAGATATTGACGCAGACGTAGGATACTCTCCTCCTCTCTCTCTCTCTCTCTCACTCTCCAAGTCCGTCGTCTTTTACGCGAAAAGCGCGAGTCGCGTGAACGAGTTGGCGCGCGTCGCCGCGTACTACATACACACAGCACCTCCCGTAGTAGTATAACGTACGCCGCGAGGAGGCGAGTCTAAGTATAAACCGCCGTGGGAGCGAGCGAGAGGGAGCGAGACGCACGGGAAATTCGAAGCCCGAAAGATGCTGCGCGCGGAATACCGGAATCACCCGGAAGCCCTCCTCGCTCTAACCTACCCACCAACTTACGCCTTCGCGCGTACAAACAAACCGACGACCGAAAAATCACGCCCCTAACCCCACCGAAAATCCGTACACTAAGCACACACAGCCACCGAGTTCGTAAACGCGGGCGAAAAAAAAAGGAAGCACTCTCCCGGTGGACGAGCGCGAGCGAGAGAGAGAGAGGCGCGTAATCGATCGCGCGCTCACACACACGGCCGCAGGTCCCGAAAATTTCTCGAATGCCTCTCCTCCTGCGGATCCAGCCCCGCGCACCGAGCGGCCAGCGTACACTCACACGCGCACACCCAGCGCGGCGGCCACTCGCCGAAAGAGAAAAAGAGAAGGCCCCGGCCGCCGCGCCTCTCGCCGCGGAATAATCAATGGAGAGCGCACGGGCGTCGCACGTACCTTGTCGGGCTGCTGCTCCGGAGGATGCGTGCGAAGGCGGAAGGGTCACGGTGCAACGCACACTGACGCGCCAATGGCGCTGGGGGCACAAAGAGCGCGCGCACTGCACAAAGCCGCTCGCGGTATTACGCAAAGGTATATACGGCGCGCACCCACACTGCGCCGCTGTGAGTGTGTGCGCGCGCGCAGGATGGACTGCGGGGGCACACACGCGGTGCGCCGGCCCCGAGTACGTGCGGGCCACTGAGCGAGACCGAGAGCCGCCGCCGGGAGAGAGCCCCGCGCGCCGCCCGCTCCGCCGGCCCAATGCGCATGCACCTATCTTGATTTTTTTGCGCGACGCTTGCGTACTACGGCTCCCCACGTGTTTTATACGAGAGCACCCGACGATCCCGAGAGGCGCATACTGAGCGCGCGGCGCGCACACCGATGCACTTGCCACGAGGTGTGTGTGTGTGTGTGTGTGTGCGCGCGCGCGTGTATGTGTGCGCAGCGCTTCGAGTGTAAATGCCTGCACGCGCCGTACCGCGGATATATATCGCTTACTTATACGAGGTGATCTCGCGTGGGAATTCCGTGTAGCGCGGGGTGTGTATTTTCGACGTTGGATATCCGCGACGCGGTGGAATATTTTTAGCATTTAACAAATAAGAAAAAAGAAAGAGGGGATGATTTTCTTTGTTTACAGTTTTTCTTCTTTGTGCATATTGATTTTTATAAATTTTTATTCGTGTAAAGAATAGTTATTGGTCAATTTTATACATTTTTTTATATATATATATATAGAGGGTCTTTCGTCTTGCGGGGGGCCTCGGAGTAATTCGAATCTCCGCCGGCGCCGTAACATTCGATTTATGATACATGATAATTATCGCGGAACTTTTTACTGTCACGCCGCGGTGTGTCCGCTTCACCCTAAGCTACGACGAATATAATCTGCGTTAATCGTGCTAATAAATAAATATACATCCAAGTTAATTACACGTCTTAAAGGCTAAATTATCTACTCGTTATTTACAAAAAAGTACAGAATGCGATTAAAAAAAAACTTTTCTTTCCTATCTTTAAGTATCTGTACAATGCACGATTCTTAGAAAAAGAAGGAATGTACAGCGGAGACTCGCTCCGTCTCGCGATAACGTTCCGAGAGGTTTAAAGCTGTCGTTAGCTGAATACTGATCCGTGGTGACGGCTGCCTCAGAGCTTAGTCTCGTGCTTGACCTTGGTGCGCAACTGCTGATTCGATCGCAGCACGCCACAGGAGAGCGAGGTCTGGAGATTGTGGTTATTACACTGGACGTTCAGATCGGGTTTGCCGTTCTCCAGTGCGTTGTACGGCTTCCGTCGACCGATGCCGCCCTGGACCTCTTTCGCCCGTACGTGCAGTTCTGAATCCGTTTCCTCTTCATTGTCTGCACTATCTACGTCGCCTAAAATAAAAATCATTACAATGTACAAACTGAACTTAATGAGTTTAAAATTGTTAATTAATATATATAGTTTAAATTTCTTTTTAATTTAATGTGTATCTTTATTAATTTAAAAACGTAAAGTTTTGTTAAAAAAAAAAATATCTTACCATCTGAGCTATTCGTAGAATGTAAATAAAAACGTGAACCATTAAACCTCGAGCCAGATTCTCGTCGCACATGGTTCTTATTGTGATACTTGAATTCTCGCGGTAACGTGTAACTGCGTGGTAACGACACTTGGCTACCTTCGATATCGCTGACGTCCTCATCGCCGTGGCCGTCATCCTTCGAAGTTTCGTTCAATCCATTTTGATTATTGCACAACCTGAAAGATAAACGCATTTGCTCTAAAAAACATTCTTCTCATTGCCAACTAAATTAAATACGCATCTATTTTCAAAATAGTATCGGACAGAATTACCTAACTTAATTAAAATTTCTCAACAATTGTGTAATTTATAAATCGACAAATAAATAATTTTTTTTTTAAAAACAGTCACCTATGATTCGAAAGCATTGGAGGGCTCCAATGAGAGTAATGATATGGCAGACACCTGGGTGCCAAGAGGATTTCCGAGGTGTCGTTGTTTTTCTTCGGTGACCTTTTCCATGGAGAAGTGGGGTGCGCCGAAGGGTAGTAAGGTGATGAAGGCGGAGGTGGCAGTAAACAATGCATTTTCACGGGCGGCCACGACGTTAAGTTCGCGCTACCATTTGGCACGTTGCCGTTGGGTGCTACAGTTAGTGGCGAATTCGGCGAAGTATGCAGTTTCGTGTTGGGCGGCGGCTGCTGATTCGAAGCCGATGGATTCGATGAAAAGGAAGAAGTAGAAGCCGACGGTGGCGGCACTAGTTTGCCCTCTTTTATTTCTTCCTGAATAGCACGTAATTCTCGTAGCTGTTGCTGCTTCTTTTCTCGTAGCTTCTCGTGGATTAGATTTACACTCAGCGAACCTCCAATTGTTAAATCTGACTCGTTCTTGTCTCGCGTCGCATCGTCTTCCTACAGAATATTTAAAGTTTGAATACAAAATATTTTTTACTGAAATGTGATATTTTTTGTTGAATAATTAACTTACGTTATTCAAACTTGCGATAGACAGTGGCCTTTTCCAAAACGGAATTAATTGCGGCCCGTTAACGTTGTTGTTTCCCCACTTATTAGCATCGCCTAAAGTGGTCATTGGAATTATGGAATTGACCTGCGCCGGAGGCGGCACGAACGTAGTTGGTTTCTTTTTCTTACGATTATGATTAGTAACTGCAGGATTAGCAAAACGACAATTGAACACACCCGGTATACCTCCGTTACTCAGCTTCACTTTTCTCATTCCTATCGCATTATTTTGCTTGTCATCGAAGCCGTTAATATGTTTCTCATGACAACCATTCTAAAAATAAACAAAATTAAATTAATTTATTTCATAAAAGTTGTAAAAAAATTTGCTGCGTATTTCAAGTGACTTACATTATAAGATAATGTTGTTATTGCATTGGTTCCGTTCATTCTACCACCTGCTTCGTATCTCAATCGCCGCACGTGGAAAAACCTGAACAAGAATATTTTACAATCAGATTTATTTGGTTACGGTCCACAATGATAGTGTGAATAATTGCGCTTAAATAATTACCTATAATACAGCCCCATAAAGAATAAACCGCCGAAGAATAGAGCTAAAAGAGTGAGTATTAATGTAACCGGACGAGCGTGACGATGCATCTCACTTCCACTAACACCGACAGCCCATACTCCCATCAGTAAACTATTCTCAAGGAACATAACAGAGTAAAAGATCACCTGAAAAAAAAAGAAGTGTATTTAATATCTCGCATTATAATTACCCCTTACCTATTTCAACTTTGTAAATAGGTTTTAACTTTAACATAAAAAAAGTTTTAATCCTAGATCATCCCTCACCATCTTCTGACGATGATTGGTCTCGTGCAGGTTAACGTACGAGAATACGTATACGAATGCGAGGAGCGAGGCGATGAATAATTTCCTGGGCAAGGGCAACTTCTCGCCTCCGTGGAAGAGACCGTCGGGTGTTAAGAGCAGCCACGTGAGCATTGAGAGCCAGTGGAGGGCCATGACGACGAGAAGCCACTCGCCGCCGTAGATGGAGGCGTAGGCGACGAGGGCGCCTACGCGGGCGCTCACGGTGCCGAGGCGCCAGGCCAGCTGCGCCAGCACGCCCAGCCAGGTGAGTACGAGGCGCTCGAGGTTGCGCAGTCGGGCCGCCCCCTTGCTGAAGGAGGCGACGGCCCAACAGACGCTCCAGAGCGACAGGCCAGCCGACACTGCCGTCAACTCGGCCAGCTTCGCGTCGTCTGACTTGAGGGGCCGACCGTCGACGCCCGTCGATGGCTCCTCCTGACCTGCTCCACCTAGTCCCGTCGCCAGCAGGTACACCTGCAGCAGCAGCATCGGCGCTGCCTCGCAGAATGCGTGGATCAGGCGCAGCATGCATAGCTCTCGCACCTGTTGTTCATAAATTTTCATTAGTTATACATATTCTTACAAGTAAAAAATATTACAAGTATTACATTAATAACAAGAAAAAGATAACAATAATTCATAATTTATGAAACTTAATGAGAAGTCCCAAATTAATTGGAGACATTTCTATTTCTTTGGATTTTAGATGAAATGAATTATACGTAAATTCATAATGCTAGAAGCATATTTTACTTTTAGATGATTAAATAAAATGAGATGGATGACGGGGAAATTTATCTACGTATACTTTGAAGAAATGTACTCTATTTTTCTGGAAGTGTAGACACATCAATTTTAAATTCAATTTGTTCTAATATTACTAATTCTGAATAACCATATTAATGTTTATTAAAAAAAGAGAAACTTACTTCGTGTTTAACGTAAGTTAAATCAACTGGAATGAAAAGTTTGAAATATCGCCACAAAACGCCGATTTGAGTAGAGTGTAGTAACAACACACATCCCAACGTCCAATTGGCAGTCTTTTTTCCCCCGTTTATATCACAGTCAGAGTTGCCGTTATTTCTTAACTTGCCTCTTGCTCCCCAGAGATACCATTTAACGCTGACTATCTGTAATGTCAAATTACGATATATTAATTAACTGTTTACATCAATAAATAAATTAATTATTTGATAATTATATTACGCTCTTTATCTTATCAACCTTCCGCATTAGCTATACATTTTGTCACAACTAACATAGTGATAAATGAGTTACATTTAACGATCGGCATGATGAATTCAAGTTTGATTGAGAAAATAAATATTTTGCAATAAAAATATCAATCTTTTGTTCAATTAAAAAAAATCGATTTAACATTTTTATATTACTTGCTGTAATTTAATAAATTTTTCATAAAGCTCAGTTAACTTTTCTCTTAAATATTATGATTAACAGGATTAGCCAAGAACAGTAAGTTAGCTTAAAAAAATAAATAAAATAGTTGCTTATTCAATTCCTTTGAATTTATTAACTAAAGAATTCACGAAAAAATCATGAAACAGATCAGATGTTGATAAACAAATATTACTGTCTATAAAATAATAAAAAAACAACTTTATCAAACTGTATAATTTAAAAACTATAAATATAGTCACACAAATATTGACTTCAATTATAAAAAGCACATCTTGTTATTATAACAGTCAATTGAATTCCACATGAAACGATTTAAAAGAAACTTCATCCGATCAGATTTAGCACATAGAGCAGTTCAGTCCTAAAAAAAAGGCACACAAAAGTTTTAACAAATAGTAAAAAAAATAATTTAAATTAAAATAAAAGAAAGAAGTAAACAGTAGGTAATAACAGACAGTATTCACTGCCGAACTTACTTGCGATATGAGCAGCGAAGTGATCACGAATACGATGCTGAGAGGGAAGAGCACGGGTGGCGCGCTGGGGTGATGGGCGAGCGCGTAGGCCATGGCGAGGTCGAACACGACGTCGCAGAAGTACGACGCCAGGGAGATGATGTTGAACAGCACGTCGCAAAGCGGCAGGAACTCGTGGTGGTGCTGCTGCCGGGGCTGCGCCGGCTGGCCGTGCTGCTGACGAGGCTGCTGCGGCTGATGTCGGTGCTCGGCCATAATGGGCCTCCCTCGGCCATTTGGAGCCAGGCGGAGTCGATCACCTCACTCGCCGCTCCTTCTGCCTCCTCGCGCTGCACGCCACAAGCATTCAAATGCAAATTCCCAATGTCACATCCCGCGTCTTCATTCTTCCTCCCCCCCCCCTTCTACCTCTCCCTCGCGTTTTTTTCACTCACGCGCTGGGCGACATCGCGCGCGCGAGCTCACTTAATCATCTTTTTAGGTGGTCTCTCTCTCCCTTCCTTTTTTCTCTCTTTTATTGTACGATTCCCTCGGAAAGAGCGCGCGATGTAAGCTGCTTAACTTTTCTCCCGGGAGAATTCTGTAAAGACGTTTTTTTTTCTACGCGCACTGTTCGATTCAATTCTTTATGTATCTATACGCGTGGGTACGTATTTGTATTTATACCTGTCTATCTTTTCTTTTTTTAAGAGGTCGATCGGTCCGCTCGTGATCGATGACGAGATCGAAGGTAAACAAAGATTCCATCGGAGGCTGCTCCGGAGTGCATTTCGGAGAGCGGGACGCCGAGGAAAATTTATGGCTTTTCCGCGAGTCGTTGACCTGCATCCGGAATTTCACGTGAATTCCATTCCCGCGCGCGCAACCAGTGACACCGAGACACACATATATTTATGCGCGTACACCGATTGCAGCCGATCGACGAATATCGCACGCGAATACATAAAAAATGGTCGCGCGAGATGAAAATTTAGCGCGGAAAAATTTCGGAGCACCACTGCACGAGCGTACATACACACACAGGCAGCACACACCGATCGGCGGATAAACGATCCTCCGACGCTTTCGCCCGCAACAAAAGCAGCGTCGGGCGGCAAATATCGCTCCGGGAGAGAAAGACACATACACTCGCGCTGGCCGCGCGCGCGAGTGAAAAATCGCCGAAGGGTCGCGAGAGGGGGCAGGATAAAAATATGGTGCCGATGCTCACCGCATTCCTCGCATATGGGCCGCGCCGATGGCTTATCGTCGGCTCGCGGGCGCTCGCCGAGGCTTAGGTTGGCCGACCTGGGACATAGCCTGCGCCGCCTCCGACTCTCTCTCTCTTTCTCTCCGCCTCGCGCGCTCTCCTCTCGTCTCGCTGGAATGCCAGGAATCCCGCCTGCCACTCGCACCGCCGCCAGGCTCGCTCCTTTTCCTCCTCTTCACGCGCGCCGATCCTCCCCTCCTCCTCAGCTCGCGGCCCGCCGATTTTCCATCCGGGCACTGCGGACTTTCCTCGCCGGGAAACGAGGAGGAAGCAAAAAAAAAAAAAGTGGTGCGCGCTGGTGTCTACCGCTCACTGCGTGTACAAAGTGTGCGGGTGGTTTTCGTCCGGATGGGTAGAATTTTGTGCACGAGGCTCGGCGGAGCGACTCGCGCGCGGAGTGACGGCGACGGACTGAGAGGAGAGCGTCCCGTGCGCCACCACCTTGCCGCCGACGCAGTCCTTCGAGGAATGCGCGCCGCCACCGCCGCGCGGACCTCCTCCGGTCTGTGTGCCTTCTTCCCTTACGGTAAATCGGCGCGCGCGACAATTTCTCTCTCGCTCTCTCGTTCTATTCCTCTCGCTTTTCGTATATATGCCTCTCGTGCGGCAGCCTCCGCGCGTCTCGCCCGGCGCGTAGTCTTCTTGTTTGAATTCCGAGTGCGTATATTTTTTCTCCTCCCTCCCTCTCTCTCTCTCTCTCTTTCTTTCTGTATAAGATCTTTTTGCTTGGTTTTTTTCGGGAGACATTTATGCGCGCGCGCCCCACCGCTCGATTAATATTTGACGATTCGTGGGAAAAGCGATGGTTTGGAGCTGAGGAGCGATGCTTCTATCACGGGCGTGTGTTCGCTCTTTGTTATTGATGATGCCTCGGGCGCGCGATCGACCGCGGGCTTATGGAAATTTTTAGTTTCGAGATATACCGGGTTGACGGCATTTTTTGGTCGGTGACTCGGGCGCAGAAAATTTCCAGTGGAATTTGTTTTCTTTTTAGTTTGATTATGAATACTAAAATCGTCGATTCTACTGAGAGGATTAATTTGTAAGCGTTTATGCATATTTGGCGAACTTTCGAAAAGTTTTCTGTTTCTATAATCAATTCTTTTATTTTGTTATTTTTTTTGTATGTACAAAAGTTGACAAAATAACGTTTGGTTCGTTGAAAAGTACAAATAAAAATTTATGGTACACGCCTTGTAAAGATTGAAAAGATAAAAATTACATTTACATAAATAAACATTTCAATTTTACTACAATTGACATATGTGGAAAGCTGAAGACATGTTGATTTATCATCCTTATATTGCATTATTATAATTACTCGACAATGGATATTCATGTCAGATCGGCGGACCGATTGCGGGGAGCTTCATCGACGCGCTTTTTCACGATACAAAATAATTCATTAAATTTGAGCGACTATTGTTATGCTTATTATCTTAAAATTACTGCCCTTAGGCAATTTGGCCGTTTTATAGCCTTTATATAGATATTCCATTTAAAATTAAAAAACTTAACAAATTGTTTTTAAATTAATAACAATTGGGCTAATTATTATTACTAATTGTAATATTTGTTAAGAAATGCAGATATTATGGTCTTTTATAAACTTTGAAATTTCAATTATTAAATAATTTAGCTATTATTTAATTAAAATCGATTAATCAACAAAAATATATAATGCAAATTAATTAAATATCTTAAGTTTTACATTTAATATCTGCTGATAAGTTCAGCAAGTAATTAACATTTTTATAATTTAAATAAATACATAGTCTAAACAACATACTACAACTTCCTTTTTTTATTAGTAATTGTTCTACTTTTTTGTGCCTTATAAAATTAAAAATTATAAATAGATATTTATTCAATATACATGGATATATGTTGTGCCCATATCATTCGCATTTCTTGTATCATAATTATCTTTTAAAATCGTAATAAATTTACGAATAACAATATTGCTATTGTTTACGACAATGATTTCTTTGTATGAACCGATGCCACATAGTAAACTATAAAAATTTTATATAACTTTTTTTAGATTTTTTTAAAAATTGTACATTCCAGTATTTTATCAATTTTTTTTGTTTAAAGTTTGATACGCTTACAGTACAATTTCATTCTTAAAGTCTCGAGTCAACTCTTTGTGTGGCAAGATTATAGAATTTAATAGTATTTTCTCTGATGCCAAACTCACGCAGGACCCTAAAAAAATATCAAAACATCTTTGTTAAATAATTAAAAAAAATACTTTTTAACTTTTAAAGTCTTTTATACAATATCAACCAATGTAATTAATTTCGTAATATAATAACATACTCCAAAGTTATGTCTTTTTTTTAATTTATGTAAAAGGATCTCATTTACCTAGTATAGTGGCAGATGGATTGAGTTGGCCGTGGATATTGAACAACGGTTGATTTTCCATTTTGGCAAAAGGTTTATTTGGATTGGGGTCACAGGGTGTGCCTTCAATTCGTGCCCATTCACCAACTCTACTGTCCTTACCAACGATGCTATAAAGGACAATCGAATGCGCCTGGATTCTTGCATTGTCCATTACTATAGTTTCTCGTATGCGCACTCCTGCGCCAATTATAACATTGGCTCCAATGCTTACATTTGGTCCTAGCTGTAATGTAATTTTCATATAATATTTGCAGAAATTTTTATTTATACGTGATGCTTTGAAAGATTTCTTATTTTAAAATGATAAAGAAATCTTTTACTTGTGTTCTTATTTGTATAGCTGAGTATTGAATAGAGATTAGTGTTATCTTAGACCACACCTTGGATTTGTAAAAAGCTCTTAGATTAGTGGCGATAAAACATTTTTAAAAATAGATTTTAAACTATACCAATGAGGATACTAGATTATTAAAGAAATACTTACAACAGCTGTTGGATGAATTGATGCCGTGGGATGAATGTGTACATCTTCTATAATTTGACATTTATTACTCGATGTTGTGGCTAACCTTTCTGGCCTATGCATTCTGTAGAGTGCCAGATAGTGACGATTTACATATATAGCTGAACCTGCAGTTTTGACCTGTGACCACCAATTTGTTACTGGCAGTGCAAATAATTTTTGGCTACTAATTAATTTTGGCATGATATCATTTTCCAGTGAAATATATGCAGAATCCTTTCCATGTCCATTGGCATATCTATTTCAAATAAATATTACATGAATTTTTGTTAACATTCAGTAAATCTATTTTTATTAAGACAAGGTACTTACGTTTGTTTTTCTTGGGGTTTCTCTGAATAAAACACATCTGCCATCGTCTGGAAAATTTCATTAGATGCTAAATAAACTCCACAACTTATAAGTGTTGACACAAATGTGGATGGTTTTTCTACATAATGTGCGACGCAGCTATCATTATTGAGAACTAAACAACCATAATTCAAAGACTGTTGTCTAGTTGCCTCAGTGGCCATTATTGTCAATTGCGACTGTTTACTTTTATGAAACTGCAGAAGTTCCTCCAGCGGAAAGTCAGCACACACATCACCATTAAATACAAAAAAGCTGTCTTCCCCACCAGCTCTAATTTGATCTCTAAAATGGTACATTGCTCCTGCTGTACCTAGAGGGATAAATTCTTGCAAATACCTTATAACTAACTGATTATTGCGCGACATTTCATCAGCAAAAGGCTGTATATCGGCAGCATTGTATGAACCAATTATCAAAACTTCCGTGACACAAGACACTTTTTTACAAGCCTCCACATGATGCTGTATCATTGGTAAACCAGCAATAGGAAATAACGGCTTTGGTATATCTAAAGACAAAGGCCGGAATCGAGTCCCTGAAACACACAAATTAATCTTATCAATAGAATTCCAACAGAATTGCAGCATACAAATGAATCAAAAAGTTACCTTTTGAAGGGCCTCCAATGAGAATGACTGCCTTCATGATGCCAAGACACCAAAGAAAATAAAGCCAAGGAAGCTTGAAAACACAACAATAGTGGACAATCTCTTTCTCAATGGAATCATTCACTTGTCAGTGGGGCGTCAGTCTCTGTTTTGTTCAGCGTCTTAATGTAAAGAATATCTTGTCGTGGGATTCCACGATAAACAACGCGAACCTTCCGGCTGAACTTGGCGCAGCCTCGATTTCTGTTTTTGCCGCTCCTAGAAAACTATAAACCAGCTATCTGTGATGACGTCGACGCTCCTCTCCTCGAGTGACACGACACCGAATGCTGAGCGTTTGATTGAAGTAACGAGGAACCTACTGATTTTACTGTACCCACTGTGTTATGCTCTGCGCGCGCATCTAACCGGCTATAGGCGTCTACGTGTAATGTTTCACGTCGCTCATGCTGCCCATTGTACAATTGCATGCGCATGTACCCACACGCGCAGCCTCCGATCATCGATGGAAATGATGTATGTGTGTGCAGGATTTCCATGCACGTGCATAATATTTTCGACGCGAAAGTTTTTATAGTGAACTTGTACTTAATGGTTTATCCGCAATTTTTAGTAAAAAAACAGAAACAGAAAAAATTTAAGAATAATCTTGCATTATTAGTTATTTACTTTTAATTTCTTAGGTTTTTTTTTCTTTAAAAAATGGTGATTTAAATTTTTAAGCGTTCATTTATTTATGTACAAGTATTTTATAGTTAAGTAGATTATTGCAAAAAATTTGAAAATCGCCCGCTCGGTGTTTTGCGCATTTGCGCGCAGTCGCCGTGTCTACGAAGTTACTATTATATATATGTATACAATTACTCCAAAAAGATCTTATAGGTTCATTCAAGTTTTTATAACCTCTTCATTGCATTCCCGCTCTTTCGAGTTCATGAATGATGTTTGAAATGTTATTAAAAAAGTGACGGTTTCACCATTTTGGGTCTCAAATGTGTAGATTTTCTAAGGAACAATTATTATAATTTTCCAGCCTCGATTAACAAGCACTGTAATATATAAATTCACTTGAAAAGGTAATTACCTCGTCTTGTCCTTCCTTTGCTGAGAAAACGTTGCAAAGTAATGATATGATGATAAATGTTTGTTTCTTTGGTATTTTCTTGTATAATGATGGTTATTGTTTATATTATTTATATTATTATTTTATATTATTGTTTATATTATTCAAATAAATTTACAGTTTAAAATAAGGCAGTCACAATGTTCAATCAAAGCACAGCCTTAGCTACTACGACGGCTACAAATCCAAATCCAATGAAGGATTTTGAAGTAAATTCACCACCTGATGATTCGATATCTAGCTTGGCGTTCAGTCCAGCTACTATTCCACAAAATTTTTTGGTAGCTGGTTCCTGGGATTGCAATGTCAGGTGCTGGGAGGTCGAAGACAGTGGAAAAACAAATCCTAAGTCAATGCAAAGTATGACTGGTCCTATTTTAGACGTGTGTTGGAGTGATGTTAGTATTCATTTTTGTTATCTATATACATAGGAAATAAACATTAATGTAACTGTAAACATTAAAAAAAAAATGTATTAACTTTGCAGGATGGAACTAAAGTTTTTATGGCATCGTGTGATAAAATGGTAAAATGTTGGGATTTAGCATCCAGTCAAACTATACAAGTAGCTGCTCATGATGCTCCAGTAAAGACTTGTCATTGGATCAAAGGCTCTAATTATTCCTGCTTAATGACAGGTTCATGGGACAAGACTCTCAAGGTTTTAATTAATTTTATTAAAAGAAATTAACCTTATTTTATATCATAATATCATTATTTTCGTATTTATTTTTAGTTCTGGGATACAAGATCAGCTAATCCCATGCTCACACTTAATTTACCTGAGAGATGTTATTGTGCAGATGTTGTAAGTATCGTTAATAAGTTAAGATTGCAAATAATATTATACTTATATTTAATTATTATTTACAGGATTATCCAATGGCTGTAGTAGGAACAGCAGGTAGAGGATTAATTGTTTATCAGTTAGAAGGTACTCCACATGAATACAAACGAATAGATTCACCACTTAAGTATCAACATAGATGTGTAGCCATATTCAGGGACAAAAAGAAAGTTCCAACTGGTTATGCTTTGGGCAGTGTGGAAGGACGTGTTGCTATTCAGTATGTTAATCCAATAAATCCCAAAGATAATTTTACATTCAAATGTCATCGATCAAATGGAGCACCCAATGGATATCAAGATATTTATGCTGTATGTATTTTTTTAAACTATGATTCAGTTGAATCTAAATAGTATATTAATACATATATTTGTTTTAGGTAAATGATATAGCATTTCATCCTGTTCATGGTACTTTAGCAACCGTAGGCAGTGACGGTACTTTTAGTTTTTGGGACAAGGATGCTCGTACAAAGTTGAAGCCATCTGAGCCAATGGAACAACCAATTACTCGATGTTGCTTTAATCACAATGGTCAAATCTTTGCTTATTCTGTATCTTATGATTGGTCTAAGGTAAGAAACATTAAAAACAATTTTTACGATATCTAATTTTACAAGTCCACTAAACACTTATTGTTACTTAGGGTCATGAATTTTACAATCCTATGAAGAAAAATTACATTTTCCTTCGATCTTGTTATGAGGAATTGAAACCTAGGAGTACATCATAAAGAAATTTTTTTTGTATATTAATAAATGTATTGTAATTGCATATAATAAATAATTAATTTTTTATCGAAATATCTTTAATAATTAAAAAATAATACATCGTCTCATTATATCTAACAGTTATAGAATATAAATAAAAATCAAAGAAAAAATAAAGACCTGCTACTGATCATAAGGGTCGTTAATGATAAAAACGTTTTAGATTATTAAATTTACATAACAGACTTTATTTCACAGCTTTTTCCTGTTTTCATACCAAAATGTCTTATAATATTGTATTAAACATTATTTTACAATTAAAAATCTGACTCAGACATTTATGTGGTATGTACAGTTAGTCATATTACATAATAAAGCGATATTAAGGTATACATATATTAACAATTTTTTGGCAAATGTGAATGTTCACCATTTACATTTATCACCTATATACATCTTCAAATATTATTTTATATTTCGATGATTTTACATTACGCACATTTACAATTTTAAAATAACAGTTTGGAAATAAGATAAATAAATTTTTTTTCTTAATGTACAAAAATAACTGTACAAAAATCTTTTAAAATGAAGTTACTACAAGTATTTACAATCTAGTAGTAATTCTTTTTTTTATAATTTCCGTTGATTACTTCTGCATAGAAATCCTCAATTTACAAGCATGTTACATGTATTCCATATGGATTTAATCTGTACAATAATTTTTATAAGACATTTATATTCTCATCAATTTATCAAATTGTTTAACAGCTTTATAAAGTAAATCCTATCTAATTTTAGAATAAAGTGTAAGAAAAGTTATTAAATTTTTATGAAACTTATTTTTTTTGTAGTAGTAAAAGATAGTGAAAAAATGACACAATCAATTCATTTGGATGTACTTTGCGAAGGTAGTGTACACGTATTCATTCACCTTTACGGTGACGTATAAACAATGATGATAATATATTGAATTTTCTGTCAGCAGAAACATACCGATAACGTTAAGAAAAAATTCCTTCGAAACAAGGCTAATTCCTTTTTCATTTTAGCAGTGCGAGCAATACAAAATTGCGCTATTTAAATTTCATAATCATTTACGATCTTGTTACAATGCGAGGAAACCGGTTCAATTTTTAAGAAAATATTTTTATTCATTCTATATATAATAGTAAAAAATGTAATAGCCATTAAAAAAAAAGAATCGAAACAGTCATTACAAGTCGTCGTGTGTATGGTGCTTTCTTTCTCGTTTACTGCTGACAGTCTGACGCTCCGCATTGTCTTTTTTCTCAGCAATAGTTTCAGACTCGCGTTTCTTTGTAGAGATTTGGTTATCCTCTTCAACACTGTCAAAATGACTTAAGTCTATAATTGGTGTATTAGGCATTAGTTCTTTCCACTTGTTGATAGCATCCCACAACTTCTTGAAGTTCTCTGTATTCTCTAAAGCCTTGAATAATCTATCGTCCAAATTTACTCCGGGTATTTCTACAGAATCCCTTTCTCCTCTCTTGACTCTGAGCCCGGCGGACTCCCCGGAGTCTTCAGTATCGTCACCCTTACTCCTTCTCGAATTCGACTGCCCATTACTTTCTAAGTTACTTTCAAAATCATGGCTTTCTGACTTTGGTGCTGATCTGTTCTCAGGCGGTACCGCCAGTTCGATGTTGATCACACCCTTTCTCTTGCTGTTTACCTCGGCGGTATGTTTCGACGAGTCAGAGACTGGGAATATCTTGGCCAGGTCGATTTCCCTATCAGCATTGAAGACTTTGAGTATAATCATAATTTCAAGTATCGCTTGCGCATCCGGCGTCGCGGTAGAAGTCAGTGAGATGGTGTAAGAAACCACTGTGGGTAGAACATGATCCAAAAACTTACGATATTCGTAAAGATTCACATTTTTACTGATGTTGGTTAAAAAGTTTCTCTCCAAAATCTCCAATACATCTGGAATGTCTTTGTTCTGCAGGTGTGGTCGTTCGACCAATTCCAGCAACCTCATGGTTTTCATGGACTTTAACATCAGGTTAAAGAGCAGATCATGCTTGCTCGAGTCGAACAACATGTAAAGAGATACAATGTTCTCATCAGGCTTGACTTCGCTCAATTCCTTTAGGAACCAGAGGACTTGATTCGGTAGAGACTTATTGGCTATCGTCGCAAGGTTGATACCGCGCTTCTTCATCATGATCGAGTAGGCGACCATGATCCCTTCGTTGCGTATCTCAATGCTTCGACTCGTAAAGAGGGTGCCGAAGAGGTTGTTAACAATGATCTTTTTCATCAATAGCCAATACTTCTCGTTGGCGTCAGTTTCTTGTACTTGCAATTTTTCTAGCAATTTAAAATTATTATGGATGCTGATCAGTAGGTTCCGCTTTGAAGATTCATCGAATAGGAATGCCTGCAGGTGAGCGACAGTCAAGTGCTCGGTAGGTTGGCTTTTGGCAGCTACATTGTTAGCAGTTCCGCTTGATGGAAGACTCTGCATGAAACAAGAAAAAACGCCATCGTTGCCTCATTTTTATAAATTGATTAGTCAAAACAAAACATACGTTTAATCTACGATTTAAGAGCTACTTAAATTAAAAGTAATCCATTCACAGTGCTTTGTAAAATATCACTTCCGTTTGAAGGAAAAAAACGCATTGTTCATGCATTATCTAAATAAAGTCATTTGTTCGAATATTTGTATAGTACATTCTCTTTCTCCGTTACAAAGTATAGTTCTTTGAATCTCTTTTATGTACAAAAAACTATGGTAAAATAATACAAAAATACAAGTAAAAAACAATAAATCAGTCGCACAACCTGTGCACGCGCAATAATGAGTGCTCGTGATACGCATAGTAAAGCTTTCAGTTAAATGTCCTCAGGGCGGTACGAGTACGCTGCTATCTTTTGATCACGGAAGTCACTTTCCAAATGGTCAAGCCTTCTACAAATATTATGATTATGCACCAAACGATACAAACCTGAGTGTTAAATTGTCTGAGTGGCAAAATTTTCTGAAGCAGCGTCCCTGTCGGAGCTTTTAATTGCGCTTCATCTTTAGTCATCGTACCGCCTGAAATAATATATTGTCGATAAAACTATGAATTAATGATTCCTTTTTTTTATCCGACAAATTTAATTACCTATAGTAACACTTAAAAAGCTATTTGAAAGTGGACGGGATTCGGGTATGTCTTGCAGCAAACGACTAGCTTCTACGCTGTATAGGAATACAAAGGGAATAGTAACGTCATCAACTGGTTTCCCCTCTCCTGACATGGCAAACAAAGGCGAATTAAGGACGCTTGTTCCGGGAACGTTGTCCAGCACTATTCCCGCTTTAGCACCTGCCCTCTGTATCCTGCGAGCCTGAAGAAAAACAGCAAATACATTTTTCACCTTCGATACTTTTTGTTTTCAAAAGAAAAATTGCAGGAATAGATGAGATACCTTCTCGATAAACATGCAGTTACCCCGATCCACTATAACGATCATGCCTCTCAGCTCATCGGCATTGTTAAGTTCGCTGCAAGCCAATGAGGGATTCGCCAGAATCACATTACCCATGACCTTATTGTTTTTCAAGTCAACGCCGAAATGTGCAGGACCGGCCAGCAGCGTCACCTTATGAAGTGGATTCGTTTTGATATAACTTATGAGGACGAGTTTTGTCTCCGATTGCGTGGTCAGCGACTTGCTCAGTTCTACCATCTCCTGCATAAATAGGAGACCCTCTTCCGCATCCTGAGGAGTTTTTGCATTAGAGAATGTGTGGAGAAGCTGTACGCTGCCATCGGCCAATGTTAGAATGGTGATGCCCATATCGTTGAGCATTTTCGAGTGTTCAAGATTACTCGGCTGGAACTGCTCGGCGCTTAGTCTCTTTTTCACCAAACGCTTGGGGCATACGTCTTCAACCATGTTTCGCAGGGGTTGCCTAACGGATGCCGGAAATAAATGCAGACTGTTCGGACAGGTTCGATCCATTTCTTCGACGTGAACTTTCTCTCGTTCGATTTCCTTTAAGAAATAAATTTCAGTAAAGTCTAATGTGCTTAGAATTTAATCCAGTTTGATTGTAACGATTAATAATGAATTACAAATACCATTGTCGCGTTAGTTCTGACTGATGCTAAGGATAGTGGTAGTAGATGACCTTCGGTAGTGAATACGTATTCGTCTAAATCCAGCAAAAGTTCATTCGGATCGGCGAATAACAAATACAAATACTTGAAAGTTTCCGAGAGTACGAAGCTGTCCATGGTGTCGTCATGCTTGTTCGTCCTGACGTCGGAAACTGCGGCAAATCCGCATGGCACCCTGGCATAAGTCTGCAAACTCTTGAGAACTTTCCGCCCGACTCCCAAGTAATAGTGATCACCAGTTGCTTTATATAAAAAGTAGGTGGATTCTAAAAATTCAGGTCTCAATGGATGGTGGCCCCAGTGTACCTAAAACAAACTCTCATAATTAATTTGTTTTTATCAATGATTTCTTCAAAAGAAGAAATAACGGGACTATGGATGCGGCATTTTTGTTTGATCCTCTCGAAAATTGTCCTAACAAAGTTTTAAACAAAAAATAAAAATATGTTATTTTCATTAACAAATGTTAATGTCAATATGATGACATTTCTCAGAGGTGATCAATTTATGTGTCCAATGTTCCTTATTGTCTTCAATCTTAGGTAAATTGATAATATTTTTAAATATTACTTGAAAATCAGTAGTAAATGCTTCTGGAATAAAATTGTGTCTTTGCATAACTTGGTAAAGCATCTCATGAGTTTCTACTGCTGGTTTAATATCACCTTTTAGAACCTAATAAAAATTTTGTATGTTTTATTATTATTATATTTGCTTATTTTAACTATATGAAAAAATTATTAAAACTTTACTTGTAGACCAGGCCAAAAAGCCAAGAGTGCATCCATAAAATTTTTCGAATTCGTATTGGGCCTATGCATATGAACATCTAAGAGCATTGGTCCTTGGCTAATATACTTCATTATCGCTTGGTAATGCTTATTGAATCGACCCAAGTATTTTTCATCACCTGTGAAAAATATTACAATAAATACAACTAATAAACCAACTAATGTGTAACTAATAAAAAGAACAATATTTTAAAGAACGTTATTTTTACCAAGAAGAATGTAAGCTTTTAAACAATATTCATAGTAGGAGTCAATTCCAGCCCCAACACCGGAATCTCTTCGCACCCAGTCACCAGAATTTACATTTAATACAGAACCCATTAAATCAGTTCCTCGATGCCTTAATTTCCATAAAACATCCATAGCCTTTTGCGCTTTTTCCTAGAAACGATTTATTGAAATTACTAAATTTTCTATTATCTCTTTTTTATCCATTCAGTATCACTTATATAAGTCGTAATATTTTGTACAAATATTACAAATATTTACCTCAAAAATTGATTCTCCTGTCAATCGTGATAAGGCAGCCATTTCCAAAATCATGCTACCAGCACAAGCAGTGCAAGTTTCTCTCATCATTTCGAAAGGAACACCTTTCATACCATATCTTAAATTTATCTAAAAAAAATCAAAGTTTAAGTTTTATTTTTTAATTTTTTATAATCCAAAATCAACTTAAAAGATAAAAAAAACTTACTCTGCCGAAAGGTATGCCAGTAGTTGTATTAAATGCAGGTAAGAATCGGTATCCCAAATCTTTGGCTAAATTTAATAATTCACCTTTGTACCAGGTCATTGCAATCTCCCTATGTTTTACGTAATCAGCTAAAATATGACCACTCAAAAGTCCTCTAAAAAAGTATTAAAATTTTAGATTTTCATTTTGATAAGGTATTATTTTTATTAGTATTAAATGTAAAAAAAGGTTTGTAAATACATACCCAAGCATACGAATATTTGTTTCAAACAATGAAACTATAACATCTGTATCAAATGTAACATCTTTAATAACAAGCTTCACAGCATTTTCAAATTCTTCTATGTCACCCATTACCTGAAGTAAAAAATAATTATTATTTTCCAATACTCAATTACCTTTTGCAATAGACACCGTAGTTAAACTTACAATAAGAGTATCAAGTGTATCAACCAATGTGAGAGAAAAGCTGCAATAAAGATATTGAAAATCAGTAAGACCAATGCAACTAAACTATATATACATGATAAAAATCAACTAACTTTCCAAGAGTAGAATCTATATCTCCTCGGTCTGCCTCTGATCCTCTGTACCTTCCCTTGCAACTCAAGGGCATTAGTTCATCAGCAGGGAATGCATTGTCCATGTATGCATTGTAAGCGTGATAAAACATTTCCTTTGCTTCTTGTCTGCAAAAGCACATACCAAAGAGTCAATTAGATATCATCCAGTACTTGCAGTAACAAAACCTTTCCAAAAATCAAACTTACTTTAAAGAATCTCTCTCTTCCCTGCTCATGTATTCTATTCTTCCATCATCGAACAATTCCACAGCTTCATGCAGGCTACATCCGAAGATGAGCAGCAGCATGGAGCTGTGATAAATAATAAACCATCTTGCCATGATTGAATGTTTGCTGTTGGCTCTCGTTTTGTCAAGAGGCAGCTGCTGCAGTGGCACTCATCGCTTAGGTACCAAATTTGTACCTCGCTATCCTTCTGACAGTCCTGCCTTCGATCATGCCACAATCACAGCATCGCTTGCTGCTCCCTACAACATCAAACAATCCCACATTAATCACTTAATTCCGAACACAAACATCAACAGCCACCAAACAACCAATGCAGAATCATTCTCAAAAATAAAAGATAAAAAAATAACACAAGTCATCGCACCAAGAACCTTCAAATTTACCACCCAGAGCTTTAAGAATCGCGCTGATTCAATAAACAAGTGCCAGATGCCAAGTTAACACTCGCAGTCGCATCTACGCGAGGATCGCTCGCGATATATATATATATAAAAAAAAGTGAACTCGTGGCCGCACAGCGCTACGGAGGGGGGAGCAGGGAAACTGTGCTGCAGGAGATACCTGCCGCGCTGCCTTCCGGATCGAGATCGCGGCGGTGTAAAACTTTTATGCACTCGGGGGTCAGCGGTCGCGGGTCGCCCCAGATGAGAACGTACGAGGGGCCCCGCGTCGATGGACACTCGCGTAGGCGTAGTTGAGCATATAATAATGGGCGAATAGCGCGCGCGTCTTATTGCGTCGGCGGCGCGCGCTGCAGCCTTTACATCGCAGCTCTTATCAAGGACGGATGATGTGGCCGCCGAAGTCGCGAGCGGAAACGTCTTTACCACTGGAGAGGCGCTAAGCCGTCCGCCGCTGATGATCATCGTGCAGCATGCAGCGTTCGCTGTCGCGGCGTCGACGCTCCTGATCGCCTTGGTGTAGAGCCTCCAGCTGCCGCCCGCACTGATTTTTTTGGCTATACTTTACTGCGGCGCGGAGAGTCGCCCCGACGACGGCCAGGTGACGGGAGGAACGCCGAGCACATTCGCTCGCGGACGCGATGTAAACACTTTGTTCATTGATCAACGCGCGGGGTTGCGGGGTTTTCGCGACTGCCCATAGTGGTGTCAGATAAAATATTTTCACTGGGCGTTGGCCAACTTCAGAGCGCTCAATGGATCGGGAACGTCGGGATCAGACTTGGCGGAAAGTTTGAAATCATATTCAATTACAATAATGTTGCTTTAAATAATAATAAACTGAAATGCTGTACAGCAATTGCGAAATTATGAATATTAATAAATATTTCTACCTCTGGAAAATGATTTAAGTCGAATTAAGTTTTAATTAAAAAAGCGTAAAGTTTTTAAGCGTTCAGTTTTATATAATAAATAAAGCGTTTAAGTTTTAATTAAAAATTGATCGATGGATATTAAATTGAGAATTAAAATAATGCTCTTTTAAATTTCCCGCATTTCATGATGACCTGCGCTGCAGCTATATCGGCGGTATAGGCAACTGTAGAAAAAAAAATATTGCCTGTGTGTTCTGGAAGCAAGCTGCAAGTTGCAACTCTTCACCTGCTCAAATTCTATGTAGATGTGCAATAATGACGTTATTTAATTCAGTGTATTTGTGACCGTTTGTTGCCTGTTGGTTTGTTTGGTGATAAGTTGATGTGCCTTTTGCCTCTGACTAATCGCTCGTTCGGTATCGCTTCCGCAGTTATGCGTACATTCATCCGTGATTGTCAGATTTAAGGAGTCCTCACTTCTTGACACTTTTCGCTAGCGTTACTTTTACTGTCAAAAGAGCAAGATGTTCGGAAGAAAAAAGGAGGTGAAGAAAGAACGACGTCCTAGACCGCCGGGGAGCCTCGCCCAGGTTATATATTTTTCTTAAATGAATCTTCTTAAATGATCTTTTTTTTATCTAATCATGGTCATGTCTGCATTGCTTGATTTAAGTACTTGTAATGATTTCCTTGTTAAAGTAATTATTCGTCATTGCAGTTTGGTATATTTGAAATTCCTGAGAATATAAATGATCTTGGTCAAATTGATGACGATGATGATGATGACCTGGAGGCTGAGTTGGATGCCTTGACTGCTGGAAATGCACCAAAGAGACCTACTCGAAAAGGTAATTTAAATTCTTTGTTTATGATTGTAGAAGAAACTTTTGAATGTAATGTGACAAATTTTTCTTTGATTTATTTGCAGCGCCTAAACCACCCGTTGATCTTGATAAGATGATTAGTGAGAGTATGAAAGATATTAATTCTGATGAAGAATTATCTGGTGATGAAAACGATCCTGATTTATTGGTAAGTTAACTTTGACAATGCGTTATAAAGTTAAATAAATTAATGCTTAAATGTACTAAAAGTTTTGAATGTCTTACAGGATGAACTGAACGCAATTACTGGCGATGACGTCGATGAATCGCCAACAGAAGTCTCAGATCACACTAATGATACAGTAAATGAAGTAACAAAACTATTACAAGAACGTTTGTCTATGTACAAGACTGCGGAGCAAAGAGCAAAAACTGCAAATGAATCCAGTAAAGCAAGAAGATTTAATAGAGGTGTAAAGACCTTAGAGCATTTGTTATCCGAAAATAGAGCAGGAAAAGAAATTGATTCCGGTGAAATTCCACCTGTTCTTCCACCGTCTGCTATTCAGGATGTTCCAAAACCACCACCAGGTACTATTCTGTTCAAATTTAAATTAAATTAAACATTGATTAGGTTAATTTTAATCATTAAACATATTATTTATTATTTTAAATTCAAGAATCACCAGTTGATCCAGAACCTGTTAATATTTCACCAGAGGTAAATGAAGCACCTGCAGAGGAACCGCCAGCTCCTGAACCAGAACAAACTGCTGATGAAACCCCAAATGTTCAAGTTGATGAAGAAACTTTAAACATGTTAAAAAATCGTCAAAGAGAATACAAAATGGCAGCATTAGCTTGGAAGAAAGCTGGCAATCATGAAGAAGCTATGAATCTTATTAAAATAAACAAGATGTTTGATACTGTTATTGCTGCTGTTTCTAGAGGTGAAACTGTTGATTTATCTGATATGC
Source organism: Sycophila sp. Sp_5 (assembly GCA_018906775.1). Taxonomy (NCBI): domain Eukaryota; kingdom Metazoa; phylum Arthropoda; class Insecta; order Hymenoptera; family Eurytomidae; genus Sycophila; species Sycophila sp. Sp_5. The sequence goes on from JACCID010000004.1 coordinate 1,418,054, forward strand.
CACCTACACCTACATTGCCAAGTGTAACAACAACATCTGAAAATCCTTCTAATGAAGGAAAAGAGGAAAATGAGAGTCAACAAACTTCTACACCTCAACCAAATTTACCAAGTAGGATTACTTTCTAATAACTTTGTTGTATTTTAAGTCTACTAGTAATGCAGTAATTTAACAGCCTATAAAAATATATTTTATTAAATTATTAGACGTTGCTTCTTCTGCACCAAACACAGAATCTTTAGAAATTGCTCTTAAAGAGCGTTTAGAAGTTTATCGTCGTTCTAAGACAGTAGCTGAAACTGAAGGAAATTCTTCCAAAGCTAGAAGATACGGTCGCATATGTAAACAATTTGAAGATGCCTTAAAACTTCATGGAAGAGGAAAGCCAGTTCCTCTTGGTGAACTACCCACTCCACCTGGTTTTCCTGAACTTCCCTCTATTTTTGGTGCACCTAAACCAGCTCCAAATCCACCACAGATTGTGGAACCACCTAAAGCAGCAGAACAAAAATTATCACCATCAGAACCATCTAAACCAAGTGTGTCAAGAGAAACAACACCAGTAGCTCCTCCAAGAACAAATTCAGGTTAAAAAATTAAAAATATTATCAATAAAACTTTTTTGTTGAAATTCATTTACTAAACTTGTTCTTTTTTCGCAGACAAAAAGAAAAAATTAACATCACGAGTAGATAAGCAAATTGAAGTGCTTCAGCAACGTCAAAAAGAGCTAAAATTAGCTGCTTTAAAAGCTAAGAAAGACGGGGATCTTGATTTAGCTAGGGATTATTTAAAGCAAGCAAAAGGAATTGACCCATTGATAAACGCCAGTTTATCTGGATTGCCTGTTGATATGAATTCAATTCCTTTATCTCCAGAGGCAAAAATGCAATTGGATAGTCAGGTTACAGATCCTAGAACAGTGACTGACGACGGTTTTACGTTGATATCGTCCATGGATTGTTCAGAAGCTACTGGAACTGATCAACAAATTTACGACAGTTTAGAGCAACAGTTAATCAAACAAATAAAAGTACATATTAAATTTTATACCTCAAAATTTATAAAGTAAAATTCAATATTCTTATACAACGTAATTTGTTTTAGTGGTGCATGACAACAAAAGATCATTGTAAAGCACTGGGTGATGTTGCAAGTTACAATAAGTGGGGTAGACTCGCATTAGAGTATACAAAAGATTTGGACATGTTGAGAGTAAAAAAGCGAGACAATCGACCTCCACCTCAGCACCATTACGAAGTTAAAACATATACGATAGTACAGTAAGCATCTCCTTTATAATTAATTATATTTAATTTCGAAATCTATAAAATTTATTTTAAAAAACTATACAAATTAATATTGCAGGAGTTGCACAGACTTGACTGATGCTGACATCGAAATATCGATTATTAGGGGCATAAATTATTCCAAAGAAGTTGACACCTACGTCATATTCGAATTTCCTTGGCCCAGTGACTCTCCATCTACAGATAGGACGTCCACCATCAGGGATAGCAATAATCCAGAATACAATGCAACTTTCCCTTTGACAGGAATCCTCGATCGCAAATCAAGGCAGTGCCTTAGGATATTTAAAAGGCATGCTCTTAAATGCCAAATTTGGTCCAAAGGGTAAAACATTTTTCGTTTTCTTTAAAAACAGCTTTTTAGTAAGCTAACGTAAATTAGCAATGGAATTGGTTTTATCAAACTACTAACACCATAATGAACACCTAATCACAATAATCATTTATTCGTGCATTTGCCAGTAGTGTAGAAAAAAAAGATAATAAAAAATTGTTTTAAGATTGACTATGGTAGTACATAGAGTAGGACATTGCTTGCAGATGCTCGTGGAATCCTATTCTCTGTTGCACTCATCCAAGGTATGCAAGTTTGAAAGAGTCACGAAGTAAAATTTTCGACGCGTGGACTCGTGATGTACAATAATTTTCTGTCGGTATTTTATGGTTTATATGGCTTTATTATTTTTCTCTATTCTCAAAAACATTTACATATATGTGCATTGCATATATTTCTATTATTCACGAATACATTGTATGATATCTATAAATTTGAATTTGATGAAGCTTATCTATAATTGATTGATAGCTTATGGATTCATTATTTATTTCTAGAGGATTTTTCCGCGCTGACAGTCTCGTTGGAACAGTCAACGTTAAACTGCAACCACTGGAAACTCAGTGCGTTTTACACGATTCATTTCCCGTGAGTATAGAAAAAAAATTCATTTCTGATTCTCGAGTAAAAATGACGTAGAAAAATAAAACATAATTGAATTTGTTCTACAGCTAATGGATGGACGAAAGGCTATTGGAGGCAAGCTGGAAGTTAAGGTTCGCTTGCGCAATCCTGTCACCACAAAGCAGATCGAACAAAATACTGACAAATGGTTAGTCATCGATCACTGATGTTCACAGATATTACCATAGTCGTCATAAAAGTATAAGCTTTCTGGCTTATTCGGCGCTTAAGCGCCAATGATATATTCTTTAAAAAGACAAAAAAAAAGGCTGCAAGGTTTATAAAACGCTTCAAAGGACTTTCTCTATGAACATTTGTAAATACATACAAACGATAATCGCGACAACGCTGTAACTCTATGTAAATACTATTACCACTTTAAATGGTCGAAGTATTACTTTTGTTAAACACTTGAAAGTTTGCTAAAAAAAAGGTATTGTCTAATTTTGCGAATTAGCGTCAGCGACGATTCAACGAGATCGGCCGTTGTTCCTCAGCGTGTCTCGATACTTGCATCGTTTATCGTCGACATATTCTTAATTTTATATAAATGCACAGAAGCATAACTTTATAAAAAGTTTAACTATTTAAAAAAAAAATTGAAATGAAAAATAAAGTACACGTGCTTATAAAAAAATAAACAATTTTATCACAACAAAAAAAAATCTTGAGTTTGAAAAAAAAGTCATTTGTGTGAGAGAAACCCCGACAGTGCGAAACTGAAAAGAGGAGTAACGAGGGCATAGGTGAAAAAGTAATTTACGCGAAGCGAACGCTTGCTAGAGCATGGGAGGAGGCGGCTGCGCAGGCGGAGGAGCGAGTGATTAAAGCCGACTCGGCATTTTAGTCTCGGGGTCGGGAACAATACATCAGGTGAATTCCACTAACAAACTATTGTCCGGTAATCGTTTCTGTACCTTCGCAGCGTCTCTGCACGTGAGCTATTTTGGATTTGCGGTCAGTCTCAGTTGTTAGTACTCTTTTTTTACGAATTTCGCGCAAAGCACAGCTGTCGCAATGAGGATTTAGCCGAGCTGCCGTTTGTTGGCCAACTCTTACTGCGACGATTGTTACGCAAGCGTAAGATAAAAGCACTATCGAAGATGTGAATGAAAAACATTTTTATTCACTCCTAAAAAATAGAAGAAACTGTGCAATTTTGTTTTCATAAGATGAGACTAGCTAGATTCTGATTAAGTTGCATTGTTGCAACTTGAGTTATCAATGCGACGTTTGCAAAACAACTTTAAAATAGAAATAACAGTTATTTGTGTTACTAAATAATAATAATAATAAAAGTACTACTTGATTTCACCAGATTTTTTATTCGTTATTAAATGAACAAAGCACGAGAAAACGAACGTCGGAGTGAATTGTACTTCAAATCCTGTTTTTTTTTCCGATATTTCGCGTGCATCGTGAAGCCGCAGGAGACCGATGCATGCGCTCGGCACGATAAGTGCACTGTAAATAGTGTTCGCTGCACCGCATCGCCGCGGGAGTTCCCGTCAAGTAGAAAAACGCCACCAGAAAGGTCGAACTAACGCGAAAATTCGAGATCCGGACAAAAGTAGGGCTGCCCGGTCTCCGCTGCGAAACTTCGCCGGCGCGCAGTTTGCTCGGCTCGCGCGCGAATTACACGGTCCGGTGCAGCGTGTGTACCCGCGCGCCGCGGGAAGCGAGCGCGCTGTTGACCTTTTGAGCCCGTCGGCGCGAATTAACGATGTTTGCGCTTAACCCTTTGCCTCCTCGCCTCTTTTTTGCTCCCGTCGCGTAGAGAGAAAGAGAGAGACGAGTGGGCGCGCCTCGGTAGGGGCCGTACGCGGGTATTCTCCCTCTCACGGGGGTGGCAGAGATACGCCGTCGATTGTTCCCGGTTCAAGGGTTGAACGAGTGCGCTGTACATTTACGGTTTAACTATGTCAAATTTTTTGCGGTGGTTCCTTTCATTTTTTCTACTGCGATTTAATTTTTGTTCTTTTAGGGACGAGCGATAGTCGCGCGCCTATCGCAATTTCGCTGCGTTTCGCTTACTCGGCAATGGATCGAGTTACTATTTTCTGGCTTAAACGTTATAAAAAAAATATCCTTTTTCAGTGTAGCGAGATAATTTCGAAATTTTCCTCAAATGATTTGCTTAATTGAAGGAACAAAGTATCTATTAAACAGTAAAAAACTCTGAACGTTTTTTTTTTTAAACGCTTTTATTCTATCCTCGGAAAAAATATTTAGTTTCACAGCCCGCAAAAGAACCAACAAAAGAACTAGTCTCAGTACAGTTGCAGTTACATCGTCGCTTATCGTCCATGCTCCCACCCCCCGTGGAGGTGTATGCAGGGTCTGCTTATCAAGTCACCGGGCGACGACAGCGTCGCTAAGGACGGATAAGCTTTTGCGATTATTTTCCGAGAAAAGTCGACCGACGAGCGGCACATGGGTATCTGCATTTGCTCGGGACGTTGCATACAATGTCAGTCGCAACTGTGTGTTAAAAAAGTGTTGCTAATCTAATTAGCCTGAGGCGCGACTTGAGTCGCGCGGATCAAGAGTCAAGAGAGCGCGCATGCGGCCCGAGATAAGACGACGCGCGACCGCGTCGATTTACGTACCGGGAAAGTCGGACCCGCGGAGCGATTAAAGCCGATTACGCGAGAGACTCTCCCCCAAAGGCACTCTCGCCTCGCCGCTCGCTTACGTACGTCAATGACTTTTTTAAGCTGATTTCAATCAATTTCTTATTTAATCGCTGCCGTTACATAGTTGCGTCGACAGTGAAATATTTCTTTGGTTTCTGCTTAGTTTACTTTGTTTCGGTATTTGCGGATGTTACATTTTAGTTATTGTCGAATTATGTTAAAATCGTTCAAATTTTACTAACGAACTAACGAACATTATTCTCTAAATTTAGTGAGGGTGTATACATCGAAGTCACTAGAGTCTGTGATGAATCAAACGTAGATAAAAATTAAGTGAGGATTTCTTTTTCTTATTATGCATGATAATGATAAATTTACGCTTAATTATCCTCAAGGGTATAACAATAAAAATAAAGTAAATAAATATTTTTGAACGCATCGATAATTCCGTACATTTTCATGAGCACTCCATTAATTCCAACCGAAAAAACGAGCACACCTGAAATAAACCTCCATTCACCGCCAACAATTCTAGGGCCAATTAAACGCAGGGAAATCGCGTTAAGAATTGCAACAGCGGGGCTCCGCGCTGCGGCGCGGGCTTTTCGCTGAGCTCGGCGCATCCCGCGGCCCTCCCGAATCGGCAAACGAGCTCCAGCCGAGCGCACCCTGTACAAACTCTTAGCGCTAATTTGCCGCGCGGTAATCGCAAAATAGAGAGCGAGAGAGATATACGTAACTCTCCCGCGAGCTTCTCCGGTTACGCTCGCGGTTTTCTGCTTATTCGACGCGAGGGACGTCTCCGTGGCCATCCGACACTGCGAGGCGCGCGGCTGTGCCCCCCGCCGAATCCGAGACGTCCTCCTTGCCAGGCGCGAGCGCACACCCGTAAACATGCGCCTGAGGGGCGAGCTTTTCGCTGACAAGGATGATCCGTGAGCCGACGGTCTTTTTCCTTTTTCGAGAAATCAGAACAGTGTCGTGTTTTAGCGGCTTCCGGAAGCGCGAGCGCAAGATTCGGGAACGATTATGCGATGGGTTGTGTTGATCCTTCTATAACAACGTCGGTAGTTCGCTCACTCACGCATTAAAATGATTACAATAATTTTTAATCGCGAAGACCTGTATGTTTAATGATACAGAAATTTGGTACATATTTACAATTTTTTATTTTTTGGCACAGCAATAGTACATGTCGATACATGTACGGGAATGTGATTTCAACATTTCGATTAATTACTTTGTTACAAATAATGTTTGTAATAAATTTCACCATATAAAGAATTAAACATGTCAATTCTCCTAAAAAAAAATTTAAAGCGAAATCGAGACTCAAGCAAACAATAAACGTATAATATTTCATAAAGCACCAACGTATCACTTTAAAAAAAGGATACAATCGCGGGTCGCCTCGGCGGCGCATTAATATAACTGCTCCCCCCGTTCGAAATCGGCATAAGAAGAGCAGCAATCGTCGGATAATCCTCGAGGAGCGATTTGCCGGTGGCGCACGTAGCGGCGCGCGGTCGCTCGCGAGACGCTCATTTGTTCGGCCGCGGATGACGGATGACAATGGGGCCTCCTCTATTTGCCCGCGAGCCCTTTTCCCGCTCCAATTATTCTCGGATCATCGCTGCGACAAGCCGCAGTCATTAGGGACGACTATACACACACACCCATACACATACACCCGTGCAAGTCGATAGCATTCACAAATCGCGCGTTCCACCCCCTACTACGGAAGTTCTTATTCGCTCGATAAGGGAGTCGATTTTGATTTTACGAGCGAAATGCGTTTAGTGTTTTTTTTTTGGAAATATTTTTATTTCGCAGTGATTTTTAATGGTGAGAGAGTGTGCGATTCAAGAGGGGAGACGCTAATGCAACAAAGTGCCGGTAATTGAGATGACTGGGGATACAACCCCTCGACACTTGTCACCGAGTCCCGCTGCAAATATGACTTTAACGAAGTGCAAATTTAGTCTCCACGGAAATTCAATCAAATTTCAATATCTTCAATCGACTTTACAAAGAATTAAAAAATTAAATCTGATTTAAACAGTTCCAAACGAATAAGTTTTTTCTACGTAAATAGTACAAAATGTTAAAACAGTTTTCGCTAAATTTCATCAAACATTACAGCACAAGTTAATCTCTAAATTGTCAACATTTAACTCGAATTTAAAACCTTTAAATCCTTAAAAATGTGTTAAATCCCTCAAATTCTAAAACATTCAATCCATTCGTACAAATCGAAATCATCGCATCGCTTAAACCTCGCGTTCCACTGGCATAAGATTCACGTCGATAATGCACTGTGCGTGCACGCGACTCAGTTTTTTCGTGCGAGTTCATCGGTATACACACAGGCAGCCTCGTTGCCGTCTCCGGTATCGATGCGCGTGGCTCGTCGACTCTGCTGGCTCAGCACTCTCCCTCATTCCTTCGTTCCACCTTCTTCGCTCTTTCGGAAATATCGGCGCGCGAGAGACACCGTGGCTCCTACGCACGCAGAGCAGCGTCCTTAAACTTAACCCCCTTTGCGAGCCGATGGAGAAAAGTAAACGAGGGAAAGTCTCGACCGAAACTTAACGCGCGTTTCGTTTAATGAGAGCCGATTTCAAGAAATATTATGAATTTTATGTCGGATAACGAAGCATGATTTCTTTTTATGGTTGAACAATTATTTGCGATTGTTGTAAAATGTTTAATAACAAATTCTTTAGCGGATTCTGTACATTATATAGCTTAGCAAAGTTGAGAAATAAATTAAAAATAACCGAAGAATATCCATAATTAGAATAAAAATAGAGAAATAAATAGTTTAGTAATTATGATTAATGTAATTATAAAGCTATTTCCTATAACTTTTTAATCCGAAAACTAACAAGAAGCTTGTTTCTATACAAATTTGAACACCGAATAATTATCTGTGGATTGTTATTTTAATGGAAGAGTAAAAATGAAATAGCAGTCTAACTGTATTCGGCATGCATCTACTCAATCGAAGATACAGACGTTGATAACATAAATTACGAAACTTTGATTACATTCCTCCAATAAGTTTTCATCTCGCCCGCAAGAATTGCTTTCGTATCACCCCCCAAATCAATAAATTAAAAATCCTATCGAGGGCATAATTTAAAAACCTCACTATATCTGCACACTCAAAAAAAATAATTCGCTTTTCTTCTCTGAAAACTCTGATCCTTAATCTTGATTTTGAAGAATGACAAAAAAAAGTGAGTAGACGGTAAGTATCGCCACGGAAGATAAATGTCCGACAGGCAAATTGGTCGGCCGATTTGATTTATACAATAGCGGAATTGAAGAGTTTCATGTGTGTGCGTATATCAGATGCGCGCGAGGTAGTAAAAGAGTCTCGCTCGTATAGGAATGCCGTTGCCCCCGTCGTAAATCTAACGGAAAAGTTCGTTGAGCGCCAGCCAGGCCAGCTTCGGATTATATACAATCGTCTCTGATTATCAACAAATTTTGAACGGGATCAATATTTTTCTCACGGAGATTAAAATATTTATCGGATTTCGCTTTAACTTTGTTACGCTGAGTTTCGCTTCTTGCTTACAATTGTTTAGTCGACATTGTTTTAAAGACATAATTTTCATTGTTTTGTTGTGAATTGTGGTCAAGCGAAAGTTTAAACATTTATATATTGATGTTGAAGTCTGGTAGGCTAGAAATGTGGAGTCGGCGTACTGTGCAGGTCTGTTCGATAACGCCATAATGGCGGCACGGTACACACCCTCACACTAGATTTTAAAGTTGAACAATTCCACGTCCAAATCAGCCACTGCGACTCCTAAAAAACAAAAAGGATTATTTAATCATAAAATTAAAATAAAACAATAAAGAGCAATTAAATTATTATTACAAAACATAATTAAAATTCACAATAATTAATACGCAATCAGCGTTCGTCGTAAATGCGAAGCTAATTAAAAAGTGACCTGGTCGAAAGCGAAAAGTGGGAGGCGAAAGAAAAAAGTCGGCGAGAAGGGAAGATGTCAAAGTGCTACATCGACGAATTCCTCGGCTCAAGCAAATGGCCAATGCTATCGGTGCTTACATGCGCCGCTTCTATTCCGGCGCTCAGTTCGCCTAACCGCTCAAGCTGGCGAAATATCGCTCGTCTTACATTTGCCACGTTCTTTAGCTTACTTTTTTTGTACTCGATTTTTTTTAAACTTAATATTTTGTTTTTAATGTTAGACCTTCTTGTTTAATTTTTTCATTTTTCGTCTACTACAAAATTTATAAGCTATACTGAGGATTATTATATTCTACTGTAAGCTTTTAGTAAAAGTGTATTTATTAATTTTTTTTTATTTAAATAAAGTATAAGACTATTTATGATTATAACTGTTTCTACTCAATCTATTTATATTTTTAATTTCACGTAAATTATTCGTAGTGTCTTCAAGAAAAATATTTTTGTGGATAACTAATTTATTAGCAAACTAGAATTAACTATTAACGTATTGTTAATAATAGAAATAGCGAAATACTTATAAATACAATGCAACATTCGATATTCCTAATACAGTAGAGTTAAATTTTGTAGGCGTCGAAATGCCATTTATCGAATTTAAGTAGTAAAACTTAGTGTTTGGTAAGACGCCTATCTGACCGCTAATTTCCTCTCACCTCACTGATATAAAACGGAGCCCGCGCGGCCGCTAAACAGTAATAAAACTATCCCTTCGTCGCATTCAATGATCCGCATCGATCGGCCTTTCGACCTTAGACCCGGGGCGGGCGTTAATGAAACGGACGAGTCCAACGAGTCGTGGGTGAAAAAGTAGTAAGGCTAAAGGTATGTGTACCTTGAGGGTACGATAGGTTGGGAAGGTACCCCGGACCGGTGTAAATCGCCGGCGGAGGGAGGTGCGGGCTCGAGGAAGACGCGAGAGAAATGGGTAGGCGGCCCCGGCACGGCTCGCCTCGGCCGCGGAATTAGCATAACGAGCGGGGGTGCGCGGCCGGGGGAGGCAGAGGGCCGCGAGGAGGCGCGTACCGCACCTACGGGCACCGTCGAAGGTGGGCGACCAATGGCGTCGCGGTCTCCCGCGCGCCAATCCCCGCGCCTCGTCCCTAGCGCCGTCTCCCTCGGCGTAGGCGTCGCTGTCCCGCCCCCTCGTCGCGACGATCTCTCTCGCTCCCTATCGCCGTCTTTCTCTCTCCGTCGCTCCCTCCGTTGCCGTCGACGGCGGCGGCGGCGGCGGTCGCTCCCGCGACTCAGTTATCACTCCGCCGCGCTACCCGCTGCACGTCTCTCGCTCTCCCGCTGTCTCTCTTACTCTCCCTGCATCACAGCGGCCTCCGCAAATACGAGCTTTACGGCGCGCTGGAGCGCGTGCTATGTCGAATGCCTGAGCATCGGCGGGCCAGCATAATCAGCGGTACGACGGCGGCGGCGACGACGACGACCACGACGAGCGGCACCGGGGGGGCTGGCTCCGGCGGCGAGGCCCTCCAGCCATATGCGGCCGCGGCCGAGGTCGTCCCCGTCGACGAGGTCAAGATGGAGGCGGAGGAGCACCTGGCCCGCGAGTACGTCCAGGAGTTCGTGCTGGATCACCTGGACCCGGGGGACGTGAAACGGGAGGCGGCCGCAGCCGCTGCCGCCGCTGCCCTCGCCGCTGACAAGGTGAAGCCCCTGCTGGCTGGTTTGACGCGCTCGCCGGAGGTCGCGCCCCCCGGGAAGGGCCCCCTTCCGCACAACCTGCCCCTGGAGCCGGCGCAAATGCGGCTGGCCTCGCCGCCGGGCCCCGGCACCGGTATGCCTGGCTCCCTGGGCCCCCTCACGCCCCCGGCCCACGAGCTCGAGCAGCCGCACGGACTGCCGATCTACGGGCAGCCGCCGGGCGCCGTGCAAGTGCCGCACGTCGTCCAGGCGGGGGTGCTGGTCAAGCTACCTTACGGACCGGGTCTCACGAGTCTCTCGCACCCGGGCACGCCGCCGGATACGCCACCCGTGTCGGCCTCGCCCCCGGCATTGCAGCATCTACAGCGTCTCGAGCGCCTGGAGCGCATGCAGTTGCATCAGCAGCAGCAGCAGCACTCGCACCACCACCAGCATCACAATCCCCAGCATCAGCAGCAGCCGGAGGCGATACTGCCGGACGGCATGCCTTGGTTGACGCAGAGTTTGCGCCAGGAGCCGTTGGACTTGAGGCCTCACTGTCCGCAGGAGCAGCCGGGGTCCGAGACCGAGCTGGAGGCGGAGCACTGGCCTCCGTCAACCCATCACCTTCCGGACCTGGTGCAGCACCATCATCATTATCACCATCCGGACGCGGGGCCGCACCCCGGCAGGCACCCCAGACACACCGGTCGGTACATCTCGTCGTTCTTCGTGAAGCGTTTCGTGGAGTTGCCGCGAGTTTTCCTCGTTTGCGCTTGAGTGCAACCGCGTGTTCGGATTTCCGTTATGTTTTAACTTTCTTCGACGTCGCTCCTTGTTTCTTTTCTTTTCATGAAAAATTTTCAATGCACATTGTTCTTTTATTTCTCTTTTGTCAGCTACCTCTTCGGGCGTAGATTCGGGTTGAGACGAAGTGTCTCGTGTAATGTGTCGGTATAGCGTTACGTTTATCATCCTTTTTTAGAGCATTGACACGCGATTAAAAAGTGACTGCGCTGCACTTACACCCGAACGACGTGTGACCAAGTGTTGGTGTGCGTCGGCTGTTCTTTGAGTGGAGAATGTTATCTAGACAAAGCAAAATTGTTGCTTCAATAATATCATCACTGACAAAGTTTACAAGTATATTTGTGCTCAAGATGCCGTTTGTAATCTCTGTGCATATGGATTTGTTGCTTCATTTTTTTTTATACGGAATCTATGCTGCGGCGAAATTCATTTAGTTCTCGGTTAATTCAACGGAGTAAAATATTTCGGTTGCTAATTTAAAATTTTAGAATATATTTTAACACTTTCTTGAAAATCTTTAATGATAAATAGCCTATCTTCGAGCTCACTTCTATCTTCACTTCGTGTAGTTCTTATTCGATGACGTGTATGACCTTTCAAACTACATTTTGAACTTGAATGCGAATCTGCATCAAATCGATAACATACGAGTGATAATGGATGATTCATAATCAATCAATTATCACCACTTACATAAATCGCTCTTACAAACATTGCCCTCTCTCTGTCATCAAATAGAGCGAGATAATGAGCAGATTCGCATTGACTATCCACCACTCCACCCCACAACATCTCCATTGGACTTGTCAGCTAAACAGACGAATAATCTGGCTTCCAAATTGCAGGTGGCTACATAATGGGCAGCCACATCGAGTACTACGCGAGCAATGGCAGCGACGGGGGTGGCGGCGGTCCCGGCGGTGGAGGCCCCGGCGGCGGGGGCATGATGCCGATTCAGATGGCCGACGTGTGCATCCCGTCGCAGCTGCAGATGCAACACCAGCAGCAACAGCAGCAGCGCCAGCAGCCGGGCAGGCCGCCAAGCGTCTGCTCCGGGAGCTCGTGCGGCCCTGGCCCGGGCTCGAGCAAGGGACCTGGTGAGCCGAATCCCCTCCACCGCTCCAGCGGACAGCTGCACTGCGATCTGCGCTCGGGGCCTCCGGGCAGCCTCGAGGACCTCCTCAACGATGACGAGCTGCTCATGTCGCTGTCCGTGCGCGAGCTCAACAAGCGGCTGCAGGGATGTCCGCGTGAAGAGGTATCTGGAATGGCCTTTTTTTTAGTTACCTCCTTCTCTCGGTTTAGGATATGAGTCATTAATTGAATTTTTTTTACTTCTATTTTGATTGTTATCGTCTAAATGCGTCCTGTTTTAATTCCTTCCTGCAATTACAGTAATTCAAGATGAATTGGGAGCGTTTACAAATACTATGTGTATTTAATAAAAAATCGTTATAATTTCTTTATCTTTTTTTATATTAAATAGCAAAGATTCTTTGTATAATTTGTATAAACTGATTTAATCTTTAATTAAATTTAAATAGTGTGCTAAAATATTACGATTTATTTTTATCTGTTTGTTACTGCTGACGTAATATAGAGTTAAACCACCTTTAGAACCTTAGCTAAACGAAAAAATTATCTACCCTTTACACTTAATCTATTTATTAAAACTTTTCTCATTTAACTTTATACCATCTAAAAAATAATACGATTTCACCCCCGAACTTATATTATAGAAAACTAATAATTATTGCTGAAGTAAAATGCGAACGCTCTAGTAGTAACATATACCCTTTATGCCTGTCTCGATCACGTATATACTTAAAGAGAAAAAAAAGAACTTTACAGCGATCCCCCGAATTCCCCCCTCGAAATCATCTTGTCCTCGCTCGTGCTATAATGTCGACCCTGGCAACTTATGCTTGGCAGATTGTCCGCCTGAAGCAGAAGCGGCGCACGCTGAAGAACCGCGGTTATGCCCAGAACTGCCGCAGCAAGCGGATGCAGCAGCGTCACGACCTGGAGACGGCGAACCACAACCTCCAGCACGAGCTCGACATGCTGAAAATTGAACTGGCGCGTACCCAGCAGGAGCGCGACGCCTACAAGCAGCGCTACGAGACGATGCTCAGGCCTCGTCAGGCGCATCACCAACCCCCGCCACCGCCGCCCCCTCAGCAGCAGCAGCAGCCGCAACATCCCCAGCATCCTCAGCAGCAGCCAGCGCCTGCCAGCCCTGAGGTCTACCTGTGACAGCGACCTCGATGGACTTGAGGCTGTCGGTGAGTAATCGACGACGACGACAACGACGATGACGAGCGCGCGCCTCCTTCGTTCGGATCGATCTTGTTGTACGCGTGAAGTTCTGCAAGTGGTCTACATTGCAATACCTACACTCGGCCGGCGGCCGTGGTTTTGGATGCGAAATTCCAGTCTTCAAGGTGACGAGCCGAATTTTTCACTGCGGCTTCCGCAGGCGTCGATGATCAGAGGGCGAGAGATGTTCGTGCAGCGAAATTTATCTTCTTCACTTTTAAAAAATGCAGGTCCATCCGTCGCGGAGCCGCGCCGACTCCCCCTCGTTTCTGAAAATCAAATGAAAATTTTATTACAGGAAAGATCTTAAGTATTATGTACCTATTCTTAAAAAAAAGTAAAAAAAAAAACTTCTAAAATCTCAACGTTTCCCGAAAGTATAAAGTCTCTCGGCCGTTCCCGGGAAACTTTCGCCGAACTCGGCGCACGAAGTAGGAACTGTCGTTTCTCCTTGAGGAGCCTTCGCTTTCAATTTCATTAAATACGATCGTCTCGGGCGATAGCCTCTCGAGAAGATCGAGGCCCGCCGCGCGCGACTTCGACCCGCTTGCCGCGGTGCGCGCGCGTTATCGGGGCGCACGCGAAGTCGCCGCGGCATTTTTAGCCGCGCCGCCGGCCGATAACACTTCCACGCGCCGCAATTTTCCAGCGTCTCTAAACTTCGCGATAACTTCGCGGCTACGCGTCCGCGGAGTCGCCGGCAGATTACGAGGCTGGAGCTCTCGCGCCCGGTTTCCGTGACCTTTGACTGGTTTCGATCGGTGCCTTTGACGCGCACGCACACAAACTACACGCTGCAAGTGCGGTCGCTCGCGATTTTCGCAACGTCGGCGGATTCTCAGCGGCGGATGGATCGTCGCCGCTTCTTTCGCGGCTTCGAGTCGACGCGGGAGGGTGCACCCTGAAGTGGACGGGTGCTACGCGGAACTTTTTTTTTTTTTTTTTGGAGGTCGAGGTACGAGGACTTTGAATTGTCTTGTGCATTCGATGTTCGAGTCGAGATGCGCGCATTAAGTGGGCTGTGTTTTAACCGAGATAGACAGTGCTCGTGTAACTTCTTCGTTCGCTCTGTCCGTCCTCCTTATCGTCTGTCTCCAATAATGTACTTATATGCTATTATTATGTTTGTTTTTCGATAAAATCTCTCTTGATTTGACAAGTCGATGATTCTCTTGCGGGGTACGCTCATTTATTAGAGGGTACGATAGGCTGATATAAATTGAATGATGTTGTACAAAAAAGAATTTACTTTTTTCTGATCGACATTAGGAACTAATAGTTCACTGTCGCATAATCGTTTCATTGTAGATTTTTGAATGTAAATTGTGCTGTTTCAATTCAAGCGCGTAAACTTTGATCTACATTAGAGTTTAAAAGAAAAAGTTACAATTGCATAAAAAGTGAATTATCGTCGTATCTTCAAATCTAGAGATATTTCTTGATCGCCGTCGCGTCAGTGTGCGATCCAAGACTGTACATCGTCGGACGGACAGAAACGCTCTATAGAACTCTATTTAATTTACCAACAAAAAATGGCGCGCTCTGCGTATAGACAAAATGAAACGGGACACTGAAGAGCCTGAATTATCACTAGATTAAATGAAACGTAGTTATATGCTAGATGAGGCTTTAGGTAAGCTGCGATTAAAAAAAACCTTAAAGGGTTCCCACTAACGGGAGCCCCTTCAGTCGTTTGAGTCGTCGACGTCGACAACAAAGGTCGCACCGAGAAACCAACTGTCATCGCGCAAATTGAATATAAAAAAAAACGACGAACTCTTCGCTGTCGTCGAGTAATTTGAAAAAAAAAAATGAATCTCCGAAGGTACATATGTGAATAAATAAAGAGAGGAATTGGTGGCGAGCGAGCCACCCTCTCTTCACCTGGTGCAATAATTAAGTGAGTTTTGTCGATCGCATTGGTTTTTGTAAATAACGTCCTCGAGGTCAGAGTCGCAATACCGTTTGATTCTTCTTCCCCGTTCGACCACGAAGCGCTTACTATTTTTTAGCGGTTCTTCAAATAGGCATACATTATTTCTCGATTGACATACAACGGCCGCAGTTTTTGTATCCTCGTTTGGATCCAGTTTTCGAACGACCAATGGTAATGTCTCGCTTACAAGAATTTCCAAATGGACAAAGGGTGCATCTATATGATTTTTACATTCGACAGATTTAAAACTATATGTAAGACTGTATATTCCACTTACAATTTAATTCGATATAATGCATTTAGTAGTATTTTCTTATGTATTCTCTTACTAGTTTCATCACAAAGCTGTATGCCTTATTTAATAAAGATTATTTCATTTTTTATCAATACGACATATCAAACTCAAAAAATAATTACTATATATTTTCAATAAATTACATTTCTTTTCTTTTAAAATTTAAAATTTTAAACTTATTGTCTTAAGATTGCTATTTAAATGCACCCTAACAGTGCGATCATACCTTGGGATAAAAACTACAGAAAAAAACATCAATGCATGTAATGTTTCAATCGAAAACTGGATACACGATGGTTTTACGCAGTTCCGCGGCCAGGCTCAGGCGGTCCGACGGCAACCGCTCAGCCCCGTGCTTTCGAGTGTAAAAGAAAAGAGAAGAGTTGTATTAAAAAAGAAATTCGGTATATGTGCGTTTTTAAAGCATTGTAAACTTTTAACTGCCGTGCGATCTTCCTTCGATCTCGTTGAATCATGTTATACTTCGTTGATTGTACAATGTATTTTTTCTTCTTTCTCTCGAAAAGCACAAATTATGACGTTTTGCATTAAATTATACGAGAGAAACGCAATAAATCTTTGTTAATATTGAGAGCGTTCTTTTTTTTTGTAAAAAGAAAATGTCTTTTAGGGAATCTTGCTTCTGTTTAAGCAATTAATAATTATTTTTTAAATGCGGCAAAGACAAAGGTACGCTATTCTTCGAAATGGCTGTAATTATGTGTATCCCATACACACTGTCCACACGTACACAGAGAAGCGCGCAGACAGGGGATGATACACACAAACACACGTACAACGAAAGACACTCGCACATGTACATATACATACTGTACACGCGCCTCGAGAGGTGCACACAGACGCACGTATATATTGTATCTATATTATCGTTTTGTCGTACGGCTCTCCCGATTGCGACGCAGAGATGTTTTAATTCGCGTTATGTCGTCCAATCTGTAAATAAATACAAAAAAAATTATTATACTTATTACAATAAATAAACGTCGCCGACGACTGTTTCAGATAAGAGCTGTTTTCATTCGATGCGCAATACCACCCTCCTCCACCTTTACTCCTCCCCTCACCGCATTCCATCGTGCACAAGCGCAAGCACGCATCGTACTTCGGTGCACGGTGTCCGGAGGGAATTTTTTTTTAATTTTTCGCGCTGCGTTCTTTTCCTTCTCTTTTATTTTTGAAACGAAAGAATAACGAAAAATGAGAGGCAGAGAGGAAAAAAGAAAAGAGCGGAAGGCGAGGATGAGAAACGGAAAGTTCCGGCGGCGGCGATTCGTATTTCGCCCGGTTACTGTACGTGCGCAACCTGCCAGCTCAGCGTTTCGCTCGAGAGCCGAGCGGAGCTTTTTCCCTCCCTCTCGCTCGCTTACCCGCGACTTCGCCTTCTTTCTCTTTCGCTTTCCTCGCGCCACCGCTTCGCTCCTCCTTTTTTTCGTTTTATTTATCTAGGCCGTCAAATATGCGCGTGCGCTCGTTATCAGCGCACTTTTTTTTCGTTTCGTTCCTTCCCTTTAATTTTATGCCGCTTTATGCTGGCGAACGTCAGTTCGCTGATTATGGGTGCGGAGAACATTTACGGTTTACAGAATTTTCACATTATTAATCGTTTAGTGATATTATAAATTTAGAATTAGAACTTTTTAAAGAAAAAGCTAGTATAGTTCAAACAAAATAACTTTTTTACGCGTGTACTTCTTATACGTGACTATTCTACATGCTCCTTTTATACAATCAATTATTAAACAATCTACCTACAAGTGGAATTAAATTACGTACTGTAGAGAGAATAAATCTCTATTCTAAGAAGGAGATATTTCACTTTTTTTCATCACGTATAATAAAGTGACCTCACATCTTTTTAAATTCATAAAATTAAGAGTATCTTCTGATCTCTTTTACGCAGTCACCAATAAAATCGAATCATACATTGGTTTCAAAAAGACGCTACCTTAAAACTAACCAAAAAATAATCCTGTGTGTATTTTTTTTTTATTTTTAAACAATTGTTTAAGAAGATAAATGAAATCCCTGTGGAAACCTCGAGAAAAAAAAGGGACACCGGCAACACCTCGCGATTACTCCATATGTAGCCGGAGGCGCACGTAGCGGTGCCGTCGGGGGCGGCTTTATTGTGCTTTGCATTTAAGTGACGCCGGCGACGTGGCCTATCTCCGCATCGTCCCCTCGCGCTCTCGCGTAGCCCTCTCCGGACTCGACGGCACCTGGCCGCGGACTTTCCGGCGCGGGTGGCCGCTCGATAAACCCCCCGTCGTCCCACGTCCCCGCACCACCTCTTCCATCACCTCGGGCGTTTAATAAACATGCGATTAATTGCTAGTGGTGTCGGTTACGCGACCGAAGGTAAAGAAACTACGCCGAGCGTTATCGCACGGCTATAAAGAATGCGTGCACCTGATAGCGCGTGTTGAACTTCTTTTGTGGTCGATGGGTGCAGGGTAGTGTTTTGAGAATGGCTACAGTGTTTCGTTTGTTTTGGTGATTTCTTTAGCGGAGACTAATTAAAAGTTTCTTATCTCCTGGGTGTTGGAGTGTCCTTAATTCTGAGTTTCTTCTTTTTTTAATGTCGAGAGTTTTAAGACAGAGTTTAATTAAACGCGGTTTCGCTTGAGAAGTTATTTAGGACATTATTGAAGGCCAGAAAGCTCGAGCCGAGAGCTTAGAAGATTAAATTTAATAAATATTTATTTAATGTACGAGAGACACTGAAAATTAAGAGTAATCATATTAACATTTAAAGTTTCGATAAAAATAACATTTTTATTTTAAAATTTTCTTCGTTTTCGTTTAAGAAGAGTTACTAAAATCCTATAGTTTCTTTCATGAAGATATTTGGTGATCACTTGAGATTTGATTATCAATTACATTTTTCGAGAAAAATTAAGTGTGAATAATAATAAATATCAAAAATTCGAAAACTAACACTATAAAATTTAAATCGTTGTGTTAATTTATAGAATAAAATATGATAAAAATGTAACAAAAGATTATTTCATTAAGAAAAGTTGCACAAGTAATACGGATATTCAATTTATAATATTTAGAAGAAACATCTGTCAATGCATTATCAAACCAATTCTACTGCCTAAATACAATAAAAATATTCGATAACCCTTTTGGATATCCAGCGACTATCCTTCACATTTACCACTCCGCAAACCCGCGACATTCTTCTAACACTTCAACATAACGAATCGTATAGACTTGACAGTCAAAACAGCGTAGATCGACGTTCTAGGTAAAAGAGCGACTCACCGGTAAAAAAAAAAGGAAAGAATCGCAACCGGAGACCAAAGCGTAAGGGCGCAGCAGCTTTAAGGTGACGTCACCGCGCGACAAAATTGTGCTGAACGGGGTTGCGGGCGCGAGGAGAGCACAGCGAGATTTCCGATGACGCCAGCATCTTTGACGCGTTGTGATGACGATGCTAGGTCTGGTCGCCGTCGACGCCGGCGTTACTGATGACGCGGCTATCCGCGCGCTCGAGTTGAGCTTGCGCCGCTTGCTCGACAGGAGCGACGGCTAAAGCGCGCCAAGGACACGCACCACCAGCTGAGCGATCGTCTCCGCGCCTTTTTTCCCTTCGTTCGGCCACGTGCTAACAGGTAGTCAGGTAGCTTCAAGGTTTGATCATTCCATTTTTCAAGAGATGATAATTTTCAGATGCTTGAGAATACCTGCGAAATTGTTTTGCTAAGTATTTTGAAAAAAGTCCTGGTTCTTTAATTCATAACCAATTGAGGCAATTGTAATAGCACGAAGAATAAAATTACATACTGAAATGACTGGTTTATTTAAATAGTCGAATTCAATGCTTTGAGAAGAATAGTCTGTATTGAGATTGTCTGCAAGGAAATGTCATTAAGAAGTACTGCAGGTGGTCGGAAGAATATCAGGCTTTCTAAATCATTGATTAATAGGTCAAAGATGAATCACACTGAAACAGTAGAATCTTAAAAATATGAATTATTATATAATGTGACAATTCTGAATTGAATGAATTCACTTAATTAAACGTGGATCTTCCATTAAACGTAATATGAATATTGTGTGAAAATTTTCTACTTCATTAATTTCTACCTCATTACATAATCTTTACTATAATTCATTTTCTTTCTGATAATCATATACAATATATGCGTTAATCTAGTAACAATTTTCTTCAAGACAGTGACAAGAAAAATCTTGGAAAATTCCTTGAAACTAAGCCCATCCAAAGATCCCT
Source organism: Sycophila sp. Sp_5 (assembly GCA_018906775.1). Classification (NCBI taxonomy): domain Eukaryota; kingdom Metazoa; phylum Arthropoda; class Insecta; order Hymenoptera; family Eurytomidae; genus Sycophila; species Sycophila sp. Sp_5. The sequence goes on from JACCID010000004.1 coordinate 1,438,223, forward strand.
CCCTTCAAAAAAGAGTTTTCCCCCTTATCAAGATGTAGATTTCCTCGCATCCCCGTCACCGCGTAGACCCATTCAAATTAACGATCCTGTTTACACGTCGACCATCGGCATCCACTGCTTACCCGCGAGACCGGCACGCACACCCCAGAAAAGAATAGGAGCGCGTGGAGAGTGAACCGAGCTCCAGCTTTTATACGTTCAAGGGAGACGAGAGAAAGGAGGGGGAGTCGAGTGTAGCCAGCGTCAGAGGGAGAGAGAAACGATACGTGCACCCTGACCCAGTCGTCCGAGTCTATAACCGAGAGACGACACACGCGAGAGATAACCCGGGCTCGTGCGAGCGCCAATCGATAGTCGCTAATCAGATGAGAGAGAGTCGTCCCCCCGGGGTGGCCGTCGGCCTCGGCTCCCCGGAGCGATCGACAGTCTTCCGTCCGTCATTACCGCGGAACGTCGCGCCGCCGGGACGCAGCTCGCCCTAATCACGGATCGTGAGCTGAAATCTTATCGGGCCTTATCGCTCCTCCTTTCGCTTTCTCTCTCTCCTCTCGGCTTTCTTTTTTAGCTCGCCTCCGGTATGTGTGCTTTTTTTTCTCGCCGAGAGGCGGGAGGGAGTAATGTCGAGTAATAAAGTTGGCGACGGTCAATTGTCCTGGCGAGGGGAACGTCGAGCTGGTGCGAGGACAATTGGCACCTTGAGACCGGCACGATACGCGACCGGTGGATTACGCGACGGCTGTTGCTCTGCCGTGTTCAAGCAAATTGTTACGACGGTTACTTACTGCGAGTTCTTTATCGGATGTGACGATGTTATCGCGCGGTGTTCAGTTCGAATTGCGTTTTTCTCTCCTCCAAGATTTTTTGTTGTTGTTTTGTTATTGCCTTGTAATCGTAAACTTTTGTTTATTTTAGCGACTGTAAATTATTGACGAATGATTATTAATTTTCAACGAATGTAAGCTGGTTCTATTTTCAGAATAAAAGATGAGACATTCCATTTAGTAGAGCATCCGCGATATTGTGCATCTAATACACTCATGAATATGTAATCAGCAGTAATATTATTAATGAATGTACATTTACTATCAGTGGTTCAAGCATTGACTACGGTAGTAAAATATGGGATTATTCCATTCCAACACAGATATACACTGATATCATAAAGCGTGTGCATATAAAATATTAATATTTACTCCGTTATACATTTCTTTTTTATTAAAACTACAATGACACATTCTTATGCAATGTTTATTTAAAGAAAAACTCGACTTTTTATAATTTAATAGAAATTTAAAAATAAAGAATTAAAGGGATATTTCTTACAAAATTCTAAATGCATTTTGCATTACATTTAACAAATCATTCTTTAAAAACTATTGAGAAAAATAGAAACAGCTTTTTACGTGCAATTGCATTTTCTTATCTCACATAACATTATTAATTCTTTACAAATTAAATATTCATGATTGTACACAAAAACTAAGTACATGTATGTATCCCCCCCCAAAATCTTACCACAGTGAACGTACACTGACTTACTACAAGAAGAAGATGACTACGTCGTTGTCGAAATTTTTTTTTTTTCGTAAAATTTGCGTAATCAAATTCGTCACAATTATCTGAATCGCGCTGCCGGGAAAACTCGAAATTCTAAAGTTTCACGCATTTCGAAGGCCGCAAAGGGACCGGCATGGCCGCGAGAACCAGCGAGCGGGTGGACGGCACCATTGGGCAGGTCGGCTCGCGGGCCGGGCTCCGGCAGGTACACCGTATACCCACGCGCGGCGCGACTCCGGGTGGTGGGAGATCCGCCTGTATCGGTAGGCGGAGCCGCGCGGCTGCGTACTGCAGCGCTTGTATCGCGGCCGCGCCGCCACCGCCGCCTCCCGCGCGCGTGGGTGTCGGGGATTATTCGGCGGCCGAATCACGACACCGCCTAACGAGATGTGCGTCGCCGAGCGGCTCATCCGTTAAAACCCATCCCCGATCGGGCGGTAATCCCGTCGCAAATTCGATTTTCTGCGGCGCCCTCTTTTCGCGAGGCGAGAGACTCTTGATTTTGTGAGGCGCGAGACTGGGGTTGAGGCCTTAAGCGCCGATGCCTAATGGGCCAGGCTCGCGCTCGTTAGAGGCCGGACCGACGAATGCGATGTGGAAGGTTTTGTTGACGGGGGGAGGAATCGAGCGCTGGTGCGGACGACCGGCTCCGACTGTTTCTACTTAGCAGGAAAATTGCGGCTTTGGCTATAAATGCAACTTTTTCGATTCTGTCGAGAGCATTTTTTTTTTTTTTAAGAAATCACTGAAGGAGAGAATTTTTGTTTAAATATTCTATACAATTTTTATCTTAAGTCATATAATCGCGTGCAGAACAATTTTTCGATAAAAGTATAACATTAATAAAAAAAAACGCGGCAAGAATTAATACATTTTTCACGTTATTTGAATTGAGTAATATAATATGACTAAAGTAAAAATTTATTTACGTAATTATTACTAATAAAAATTGTTCGATTGAATGCTTGCTGTCTGTTTTTATACAAAATCTCGTAGAACAATTAAGATACAATTTAATGGGCACAGACAAAAGAGCGCAGAATAAAAATCATTGCGCAATTCGAGCTTTTTATCTCGGTCTCCGAGTACGACCTCCCCATCCCCCAGGCTTATCCATCAACTGTTCGTTCCATCATTTCGATTCGGCGGACGTTACATAACGGTTAAATGTCTCGGCAATGATTTAACGGCGGCTCCGCTCCGCTGTACGAATCTGTATATCCAATCTATATCGGCGATATCATTCTCCTCTCCATTTCCATGATCTACTCTCGATTCATTTCGCGCGTGGGTCCGTTGGTCGCTCTGATCTCTACACACTTTTTCTTCCAAACTAACTACTTCCGCATTTTGACCTCTAATTCAATATTCATCCGTATTTCTCGCCCGCTTTGATTTTGTAGTAAAAAGTTATGATGACAATAAATTTTAATTACGGTTTCAATTAAAATTTCATTGTACACTCTACAAATTAAAATTTATCACAATCATAACATATAAAATAATAGGAAACAAAGGAGTGAATTTAAGTAAAAAAACCTTAAATTAAAATTGTTTTTCCAAAATAATATTATTAAGGAAAATTAAATACGGAAGTAATTACAGTGGAAATTGTTATTATTACAATCAACAATAAAGTTGCTATTTATGCACGAAAATTCATTTTATAAGTACGAAATATAAATAATCCTTTAGTAGTAAAAATTATAACACACGCGACTGTATGGAATAACATAAATTTTACTGAAAAAAATCGAAAGATGTACAGGAATATATATAAATTTTTTGTGGAATATCGGATTCCACTTGAGTGGTGCATTTACGAGTCGCGTTACACCGGATTTAACGGCGAAATGATAGGTATGAGGCACGTACAGCGGCGGGGGCGGCGTCGGACCACGTCGGGCTTCTTAGCATTTTTATGCTCGCTGCCGCTGACAGTTTATTTTATTACACGGCCGAGGCACTGACCACCGGAATTTCTCCATAAGTCAAGGCCTCGAATGCGCGAACTGCCTTAACCACGGCTCGAGCAAATTTATGCGCACGCATTGCGACTGCATAGCTTGCACAGTGCGATCTTAATTATTACGTTATCGATATGTACGAACATTTTAAAACTTTATAAGATACCCTTTTTGCAAATGTTCTTTTAAATACTTAAAATATAACTACTAAATTTGAAATAACATATTTTTGTTACTCAAAATTTAGAGGGTAAAATTTGAGAGAAAAAAAGGAAAGCTCAATATTTATGAAATAGAGAAAAGACTTTACCAATATAAAATAGTGAAATTCACTTTAACATTAGTATTTAGAAAATACATATCAAATTTAATTTTTTAAAATGACTCATTCAATCTTCGAAAAAACTGACCCTATCACCGAACCCCCATCTGATCTAAAAATTAAGCTCCCTAGGAAATCTCACCGCCAACCAGCTTGACTATCCAAAAATCGTCTTCGCCAAGAAGGATTAGAAAAGAAACAGTCGTATAAAGAAGAAAGCTCCCTGTGTCGTACACGCGAATTCCACGCGAGTTGGCACACGCGATTAGCATGAGAGAAGGTCCGGCAGAATATCGCACGGCGTTCCCGGGGCACACCCCACCCGCCGACGGTGAAGACACCATAAGGAAGAGAAGGAGAGAGAAAATAAAAAGAAGACGGCGGCAAGTGGGAAGGGCCGAGGCTGTCGGCAGTATTTTTTATCTAGTCACGGTCAACTGGCTCACCGGCCCTCCCGCCCATTATTAGCGCAGAGAACAGCCACTGCCCCGGAATCGGGAGCCGCTCCCATAACTGCCGATACTGCGCGCCCTATACTGAGCCTTCCGTCGACTTCGAACTCGCCTCGTGCAGTGGCCCTTTTCTTCGGCTCGCCCTTTTTCGCCTTTCGGCTGGACCGTCTTTCTTTCTTACTGGCCTCGGAAAGGAGATGAGATTTATTGGGTGGACAATATTTAATTGAATAAAAACACTTAGCGACCGGGAATGAGAATTTTCTAAATGATGATTGATCGACCGTTGTTGCAGCAAAATATTAGAATTCTTGAAGTGCTGAATTTTTTTAGATTTCATATAAAAAATTTAAATGAAATCTACTTCTGTAAAGGTTGTTTTTGTCTTGAAGAAATTGTTATGAAGACGTTTGGAATTAATCAGTTAAAAGGATTCGTGTACTGCTGTTATCCTGTATCTGCAAATCAGAGTATCGGAATAAGTTATTCGTCTAGATTAATAAATAACAATTAATAAAAAGCGCCTACAAAAAATTCCAGTGAAACCATTCACTCTTTAAAAAAAAAATTAATAAAGGCAACAAAGAGCCATTGGACCTATCCAAAGTAAATAAACATCCCTCAATCGACTTGAATTTTACAACCTCCCGAAGTCGCAAGAGACGTAAAAGGGCGTCGGTGGCATCGAGACACAAAGAGAAAAGAAGAAAAAAAAACGAAGAAAGGCGGATCGGAAGCGAGCGCGCGGAATGCCCGGGGTATCGAGGAGAGATACCGCCCGCCGATGTCCCCGGTCCATCTATACGTAAACGTCCGCGCGGCGCTGGGGCTTTATACGGCCGGCGGAGGTTTTATCTTTTTAGTATTATTGCGCGATCGCCGCTCGTCCTCCCTCGGGCCGAGAGATTCGCCGAGGCGATCGCCGCACGCACACACGGAGCCCGCCACCCACACGCACGCAGAGTGACGCTCGCGAATTATACAGCGGTCGCGACCGACGGGCTAATTCGCAAGACGGGCCAAACGACTCGGAATAATAACGGCGATCGGGCCCGCGCTCGAATTTATCCGGCGTTTATGGAGTCGGCCCTATCGATGGATCCCGCGCGCGTGCGACGAGAAAAGGGAGGTTTACTTTGGAGCCCCCCTCGCTATATGCTCGGCGGGAAGACACTTTGTTTCTCCCACCCTCCTCCCCCTGCCGTGGTGGCTGGGTGTGCGAGAGCGGCCGCGAGGGCCCGAGATTTATGAAGAGAGTCTAAATTATCTCGTTTCCTCCGTCTGTCCATTTGTCCCTTTCTTTGGGAAACGGCCGCGGGAGGTGACGAGGCCGCGGAGCCAGCGCGCCGGGAGGTGCACGCCTATAGCTTATCAATAGTCTGTTATCTGTTACGAGTCGTTTCACGAGCGATTTTCGAAGGATCGCGTTATGGGAGCACATTTTTCCCCTTTTTTTACATTTCATCATGCAGTTAATATTTAGTAACATTAATAATCCTCTATAGTAATAATCTCTATATCCTCTTTAAAAAAAAAAAAAAAAGATAACAGAATATTCTAAAGTATTTTAAGTTGATTATATATCCTATTAAATGCCGCTCAAATTTAAAACGTTTTGTAAAATTTAAATCCATTTTCTAAACATTTTACACGCGCGTAGCGGAGCTTATTGAATTCCAAATTGTTTTATTAAACAAAAAGCTTTTATAAATATATAGAATAGTGGCGTAATGAATTTTTTTAAATAAAATAATAATTCTATCAATAAAATAAGCCTTTAAACATGCTGCAAAATCTTACACTTTGTTTATCGCGCTACCCTCGACGAGTACAGATCCGCCGTACCGATCACCTGCGAATATGGGTATGTGGGCGCGCCAGCGAAGTGAATGGGGTTAAGCGTGGGGTGAGGCGCGGATTGAGAGGTAGCGCGAGACGAAGACAGATAAAGCACGCGGTAACGTCGATGGAGAGAATGAGAAGCCGCACAAGTCGGAGCCCATAATAGTACGCGCTCCCCGCGATTTGCGCGGGTCACAGACTAACCAGATCACACGCCGACATCGTCGGCGAGACTCTCCGTCTGTTCCTTCACGCCGGGCCCGGCTGTAGCACACTTTATCCCGCGCAAGTTCATGAATCGCATATTGCCCCTTTGAGAAAGAAAAAAAAAAAGAAGCGCGAGGGGCGAGATCGTACGAGCTGCCGTATACGCGTTAATCGAGTTTTACAGGCGCCAGAGCGGAGGGTCGCCTGCGCGATGACTCTATCGGGCTCTCAGGAAACCCGATCGGCTAATCGATTCTCATTGAGACTGCGAGTGCGTGAAACTTTCGAGAGAGGTAAGCCGCCGTTGATCGCGCCAGGGAAGCGACAAAGATAAAATTTTTGGGATAAACTGGATTGTTTACAATCTGCTAAATCGATGTTTCCCAGTTAATTTTGCAAAATAAAGTTGATTATCAGAATCCTATGTAATTTTTTTTATAATCAAAAGTTTAACTGTTTATGTCCTAAGCTTGGAATCGCATTATATCTTAAAACTGACACAAATTCTCGACTAAAGAATTTTAATTATTTTTACATTAAATGATTTTGCAAAAGGTGAATTCAAAATATTATTTTTGATATACCCATGAATTAACAAACACCAAAAAAAAATTATGAGCGCACGTGTTCCGATTTCCCGGTCTTTGTTATTCTAAAACTCATGCTTGGATTAACCTGATCCGAGAAGAGAAATTTCGAAAAAAGAATTCCATTACATTTGGAATTATTTTTTACTATTTGTGTACGATGGCTTCTGTTTTGTGTATAACATATTATTTCTTATACACAATGTGAACAATATGAAAGGTAGAATTTATGGTGAACAACACATTATGTGTATAATTGTTACGTGCAAAAACCTGATGGTGTCCAATATATATAACCAAACTAGCATCATTCTAATCATCTGTTTCCTAGGAGCACTAGTCTTCATGTAACTCATATCCTGCTAATTCCTCAACTCTACTCCCCATAAAATAAAGTTACAAAAATATTAAAAAAATTAATAAATAAACAAACTCGTAACAAGCGTCAATTATAAAATCCCTTCGTCCGGTCAAGAAAAAGCGCGCGGAACAAAAAGCATAATACACACGCGAGTCAAAGGGCCGACGAGTGCTCGTGACGGGTTAGAAACGATTCGCGCACAGAGAGCGGGGGTTTGCCCGGTGTTAGCTGCCAGTCAGTCGAACGACGCGGCGCCGTGGCCAGTGTTAACGAGGCCAATAGTCGTGCGCGTCAACCTCCTCCGTGACGTCGGTCCTCGTCCCATTAACGTCGCTGCGACGTCACGTCTCCCTCGCACCTCCCCCCACTTCGGACGAGGGAGGCGAAATTTATAATCCGTAAAAACAATTATGCGGGGGGGCCCGCCGTGCGCAAAAACGGCCAATATCCGTGATTTATAACGCGGCGAGTGTGGTCGGCGCGGCCGAGCGCGACCGAGATATTAAATGGACGAATATTAAAGATTCGGGGATGAAGAAGGGAAAGGGGAGGGGGATAACGAAGAGCCGGCCGCGTCGTTTCTTTTTGTTCCGGGGGGAGAGGACGAGAGAAAAAAAAGGAGGAAAGTCGCTTACCCTTCAGGAAATCGCGCAAATAGATACGGGATCGCCACGAGGAACGCCGCCAACTGTACGCGCCGGCGACGATCCGCTTCCGCACCGGCCATCATCGGCAGACCTTATATATATACTCCTCTCGTGTTCGCTCACCGATGGTAATGTGATAGCGCAGTTCTCGAGCGACGCGTGCAACGGATTTGCCGAATCGCGCGATTTTTTTCTCTTTTTTAACTCAACTTTTGCATGCGTGAATTTTTAGGTCGCGCGCGTGAAACTTGATGTGACGTTTTTCTTTATAAAATAGCTGTTTTTGCTAAAATGTGAATACTGAATTTTTAATATCATATTGAGTGTAGTAATAACTATTGAATTGCGCATACCTGGAATATTTAAAAAACATTCTTAACACTTTACATTTTTTTAATTACAAAATGTTACGATATTTCATGATAAAACACGTAATAAAGGAATTAAACTAATTCTATTTTCTTTATAAAATAAAAGCATTAAACAAATTGATCATTCGATTATCGGGTAGCGTTATAACGAGGACCTGAAATCCAATAAAGCTTGCCGCGATAGCATCGAACACCTCGTTTAAACATTTTTCTTTTTAACGTCTTTAGTGGAGATTGTGCGCCTCCGTGTCGCACGAACAAAGGCGGTTCCCCCGTCGTACCCCCCTTTCCCCCTTGACTTTGCGGTCGAGCAATAAAACTGGCCTGCGGGCACTTACGTCCAGCCGCGGGGTGTAGGGCCACGGTGGCAAAAAAAAAACCGAAAGAGCCGAGCTGCCCGCACCTTATTGCATGTAAAACATTTATGTTCCGGCAGATATTGGCGCGAGCGCGCGGTCTCGGAAGCTCCGATTCGCCTCGGCTATCCTAATCGCCGATGCCCGCCCTGCCACGGACGGATCGTCGCTTAAATAATCTCAGGGGTATTTTTTCTCAGATTTTTTTTACATTCAACGCCGAGGCGTTCGACTTGACGTTTTTTTACCGATGGTAAAATTTAATAAAAGATTTACGAGGACCAATGATGTTTTTTTTTATTGGGATAGGATAATTAAAAGAAAAGTGCAGATTTATGCGAGATGTTTGTGGAAACCGAAGCAGAAAAAAGAAACTTTTTATTATTGGAAATGTTTAACTGTTATCAGTTACTTTTTTAATAGATAAACAGTGAATTGTAATTATTTTTCCGATTCGGATAATCGTAAAAAATATTTATGCAAAATTTACTTAAAAAAATAAGAGATAAAATTAAAGAAAACGAAGCATCATAGCAAAGCCAGATTGACAACGCGTCTACTTAACATTTACAAGGGGGAGATCCGGAGCTTTAGCGGAGATTTTGAATACGTAAATGCGCGGCCGATAGAGAATTCCCGCGGGGAGTGAACGGAGAGCGGCTCCACGGGGCGCAGTTAATTAATATAGAAGCACTCGGCGTTTATACGTGGCACGGGAGGCCTTAAGCCCCCATTAATTCACATCAACGTCTTACTATCTCGAAGACGGTGACTTGCATCCTTGTTGGCGGATCGCGATAAAACCGCGTAATATTCGTTGCTCTATTAACACGCTCGCGAGAAAAGCTCCTACTCCTACTACCTTTCCTGTGTGAATTTGCGTGCAAATTTTTTGTATTGCAGGAAGGGAGCGGAGTGGAAATTTAAAGATGATTTAGGCGAGGTGAGATTCTGTGATATGGAGAAAGGGCGAAAGATGGATCGAGGACATTCATAACTGAGTGTCGGGTAATCTCATTTTAGCGAGTTATTAATTATAGTGATAATTATATTTAAGTGTTTTTAGATTCTATTAGAAATATGTTAATATGTTACTTTGTGAACATTTATATCTTCTATATTAAATAAAATATTAGAATACATTTAGAAAAGATTATGTCTACAATTACATAAATTTTAATGCAATTTTATTTCTGCAGAACGAAACTTGGCAGAAGGCAAAAAAATTATCCGCAGCTCTTGACACGTTAGCTTGAAAACTAAATTAAATACTATGTTAAATTGGAAGCAAAATTTCGTGAAAATATAACAAAATGTATTAATTTTTCTAAAGTAAAAGATACAAAAACATAGATTATACAGTGGACTATGAAAAATTGTAATCGTTAAATATATATTTACTGAAATATTTAAAAATATCAATTGCTAGTTCACAAAGTACATATTTTTATCCCCCTATATCAGTTTACGACACCCGTTTAAGTACCTATTGCCTAAACTTCATTGGCACTTATTTAAAAGTATATTCCCCAAAGTGTCATTAAAATCCTCAAACTCAAATCAAATATCCCAGCAATAAATACGTCCAAACCAAACGATATACAACCGCAGCGATACGTCATTTATTCACCGCGCTGTTTTTCCAATCAGCCCCCCAAAAGCCCAGCGTCTAAACTAAATCGTCGTCCCCCATTGCGCCTCTTCCCCCGTCCAAGTAGGCGCGCGGACCGAAAGAAAGGGAGCGAGAGGGGCAGGGGTGGCCGCTCGCGTGAATTTCAATCGACATCTTATCGGGCACCTGAGCGCGGTTGCGCCGCTAGCGGCGAGGCGTCGAGTGCCCCGCTGGATCGTGATCAAGTGGACCTCCATGGCGAGGACAATGCGGAGAGCGAGCCTCTCGCGGCCGCCCGCCCGCCTCTAATAGCGCATTGCTCTTTTGTCCGCGATCACCGCCAGCACCCCCCGCCCGCTCGCCTCCTCGTGACGTGTGCCAGGAAACTGACAGTGCAACTATCGCCCTGGAGAATCTCAACCACCCCCAACCCCACCCCCTCTCCCTTTCGCCCTTCTTTTGCGAAAAATCTTTGGTAGATTAAAGTTTTGTGTAAAATTTCTGGTTATAGAGCCATTCCTAGTCCGGCTTGTTGCTGGAATAAAGAATGATTTTGGATAAATGCTCAGAAAATACTTTTTGGATAAATAGATAAAAATTATAAAAACTTTTTGATAATTTTTTTTTTTTAAGAATTGTGAATAAAATAACTGCTGCAATTCGTAATATCTGGTAGTCAAGTGAATATTGATAACTTTAAGTGATTTAAGTATCGTTGCGTTTGAGGTTGAAAAGATCTTTATGTGGAGATATAAGGCGATATAAGTCCAAAAGTATATATTTGTAGTCTTGTCTGACCACACGGTGTTCTACTTCCCTAGCACCCGTAAATACACTTTTCACTGATCAAATAAACTTGAGCGTCATCTTATTCTTCCAACATTTCTTTTACAATTTAATACTACAATTTTCAGTGTATAATTAAAGCAAATAATGCTTGATCAAAACATTAAAAATTCAAAGTACATAAATGTTTCAAATAAAAAATAAAATTATCCTTCCGTAATTGATCCTTTTCTAGTACAACGTTACGTCAATCAAGCAGTAGCTTTCATTCACAGAACTATAAAACAATCATTCGTCCTTCGCCTCGATTAAGTCCTTACAACCCCCAAACAACGTGCAACACATGTACCCATCAAATTTTCCCCAATGAAATATTCATTCGCCTCGCAGTAATCCACTCGCAATCCATGCCAGGATCATTACGCCCGGTGTCTTAATCTCGACTCGGCGGGTTTCCCAGGTTTGATCGATCACCGCGAGCGCCGCTCGACCTTCTCTTTCTCGGGCGACACTGTACACGGTGGCGCGCACCCCGTCGCGAGAAAAGTCGATAAGAGCGCGGCCGAGCGCTCCCCGAGGAGTAACTAACCGAACGGAGGGTGTTAAGGTAATGTCCCATTAGTATGTGGCTCGAGTAGCCGAGGGGCTCGTACCTACCTCCCTTTCGCCGTCTCTTTCTCTCACTCGCACGCACTCGGACGACCGGACCTGTCAATAGCCGGCTTGTTACCGCGACAATGATCGGCTTAACCAACGGGAAATATCCGTCCGGCGCGCCTCCGCCTACCTCCGCTCTTTATGTACCCAGACCCCGATTGCCGATTGTCCCGCGGCCGTCCTCTCTTTATTCGATCAAGCCCGCCTTTTATTTATAGAGCGTACTCGCCGGCGAGTTTTTCCGCGCGACGCTTTAGCGTAAATCTCGGCGTAGCCTAATTGCCGAGAGAAAGAGAACGGCAAGGGAGAAAAAGAGAGAGAGAGACTGTGATAGAGTTCACTTTTATTATGATTCACGCGGGAAAGAAAGTTCGGAATTCAATGCGAGACACAGGGGGGATCAATGAGGTATGTGGCGGAGCGCGATCCTTTACGGATCTAATTGAGCAAAGAGATAAGAGGCTCGCGCGTCTTACGCTCGCCGTTAATGGCCGAACTAATAGCTCCATGCTGGTGGTGCCGCGATATATATTCCACATTTATTTGTCGTCGGGAGCTTTTACTCTCGCTCTGGGGAAAAATCTTTCGGTGGAATTGTGCAAGGTGCTGTTAAAGTACGGGGTTAGTTTCTTTTTATGCGTCTTTTAGTTAACTGGATTTTTATTTTACACGATATGATGCATTACGGTTTTGTTTTCAAAGGGTCATTAAGTGGGCGAAAAATAACAGAAGAAAGGCTTCTTCTCTCAAAGTCGAACAATGAAAGAAATTAAATTTTCTTTTAGATATTTAAAGCCTGAACAAAAATAATCCAGAAGAGTTTCTCCTGTCAAATTTAAGATGACTGTTATAGCATTTTAACATAGAAATAAACGCATTGATGTTACACAATCTAGAGATGAAAAATCGATCTAATAAAAATCGCCTTATTCATTTGACATAAAAAATAGTTTTACTCGAAAAATTAAACACTCTTCGCGTAAGCAATTTTTCGTTATAAAAGTAATAGCCCTGCCACGTGCAAAAAGAGTTTTACAAAAATATTGATAACAATTTTAACGTCATCACCCGCTGTGCAACATACAAATCGAGGATTACTCGCAGCATCTCGCTAATCGAAAAAACAGTATATACGGCAGAAGCCTTACGAATCGGACATGAAACAATGCTCATCCTTTTTATCATCGCGCAAAAGGGAGTCCAGTATCAAGGGCGAATCGTCGGTTGATCCCTCGGGACGCTCGACACCTCGCTCGCTTGAGTAATAACGCGCGTGACCGGCAAAGCAAAAATCCGACGCAAGCTCCCGCTGACATCCTACCCACTTCAGCCACCACCTTCCCCTCGTTGCTTTTTTTTTTGCATGCAACCGGGGAGCCCTTTGCAAGGACGAACAAAAAAAAAGATCCACTTCTACATCTGCGAATGCAACGCGCCCTGGGAGACTCGTATCGTCGGTTCGACTCGCGCATACGTATATAAGCATCTCGCGGCTTTAACGAAGGTCCGGCCGAGCGCGATAAAAGCCGAGGAGCCGATGAAACAGGGTCATTAAGCTTCCGGGGGAGGGAGGGATGGGGTGACCGACGGGGGGTCGAAGGGGTGTGTCCACCTGCACACGGACGGCACACTGGATCGGCGTAGTCGCGCGTATAAGTATTCCCGGCGGCGAGGAGCAATTTGTCCCGGTCATTTGGCGAGTCCGCCGGGACTGCCTGACTGTAATCCAATCACCTAGCCGCGCCGCCGAAGTCGTTGCTATATACTTGAGCGATGGCGCTCGTTTCTTCTTGGTGTTCTTGTTTCTACGGACGGTGCGAGGGGTGAACGGGGGACACGGCCACTTTCGCCTCGCGCGTGCTGCAATCTTTACCGAATGACAAGCGGAGCGCCGTGGGTGAAGCAGAGCCAAGATTTACTCCGGTGGGCCGGCTCGACGAATTTTCAGATTAGATGCGTTCGATCGCGCCCAGAGATTCGGACTGGCCTTCTGGACGTCAGCGAGCATTTGGTACACCGGGTGGCGAGTTTGGTACTGGCTGCGTCGATTGTACTTTGCGGATTTTAGTCGACGCGCTTTTTTATATTAACGGTTATTATTATTTTAGTAGTTTATTTTTAAACCATTTTATTTATTTTATATTGCAGATTCTATACGATATTTATTTATTTTAAATTATTAAACGGATTCATTAGTGAAAAATATTATTTATTTTATTAATTGTGATAAGATAATATAATTTCGTGATGGGTTAATTACTTTATCTTATCGAATTGTAAATGAATTTCGTATACACGGAGAAAAATGTTATACTAAAAATTACTATATTTTTTAGCGATGGAAGGATATACTTGCAACGTGAAAAAAAAACTAGTATGTTTTATTTTAAAATTTACAATACGTGTAGTAAAATCTAAAAAAATATTTATTCATCTTTACTAAAATTATACTAAATTTTAGAATAATATACAGTAATTTTTCTCACATTACAAGTACGTCCTCCAATTGCTAAAAAATGTAGTAACTTTTAGTATAACATTTTTTCCGTGTACGAATATATTATTTATTGAATATTTTATATTATGATAAAAATTATCGTCGATAGTCAATGAAAGTAAAAGTTGAGTATTTGCTAAACTGAAATATCGCAGATTTGAAAGACATATATCTGAGGGATTATCGTCAGAAGTAATCACGAATTTGGATATCAATTAACTCAAAGCGGGAATTAACGTACCGGAGACCTTGAGAGACGGCGGACTCTCCGGGTCCGAGATCAGACGCGCGTAAGCCCCAAACGGACGACGCGCATATACCGCGGCGAATTCGATTTCAGGCCGAACAAAACATTTTCGACAGCTCGAAAATTAATTTCAATATATACTTCTCAAAGGAGGCGAGCAGCCTCGCGACGCTTCGCTGGCCGCGAATGCGACAAGATTGAGCGACTCGCCCGGAAGCTCTCCTCCGCTTCGACCGCTCCCACAAATGAGATTTGCCGGGCGCTCCCCGAAGCCAAGGAGGCTCTGAGCTCTCGCTTAGCCCCTTTCCCATTTATTTTTTCCCTTGCCCCTCTACGCCTTTCTACCGAATCTTCCTTAGCCACTACTTCATTTTTCTTTCCCTTCGCGGAGTGCGCGGGGAATCAAGGTATGAAAGGCATGCATCTTATGTGTAAACTTTGCACAGTCGATTTATAGAAAATTACGAATGCTCGTTATAAATTATAAGAGGATATAAATTTTCTGACGGTTAATGACTTAGATAAGAGTTGCATATAATAAAATAATAAATTTCAAAAATTAAATTTAACATTGTCTCTCTATCAACTTTATAAAGCTTATTTTTTATTTTACAAATTGTGTGATCTGAACTTTATTTGTATTTAAACAGGCACATTTTTTACACCTAAATTGAGACATTTATTGCACCTGACAAATAGTAAACAAAGTCTCGTCCACTGTTACCAGCAAAATTTAACAATATCCAAGCGAATAAATTCACTTGTTCCCTGAATTTCCAGCTCACATTCATATATCGCGAAAAAAATTTTTTAAAAAAAATCCCGAGGCACGTCGCTCTTCAAATCATACCGTCGCCCAAAAATTCACACGGAAAACTCGTTACCGCAGAGCCCCTCACAAAATAAAGAACCACTTAACTATCTTCAACTTTCATGGAAGTGAAGATCTCCCCCTTGAAAACTTAAGAAGCCACGCGACAATTTGAGTTCTCTTTCTCGCGTAAGCACCTTAGCCGGCATCCGCGGTTTGGCAGCGGCAGATAAGTGAGTCGCGCGGCGAGGCCGCGCAAAGAAATCGTTACGGTGCCAAAGCTCCGAGCGCTATATTCGCAACATTACCGAATGGAAATTAATTTGGCGGCTGGCGGCTCGCCTCGCGGCAGTAAATCAAGTCGCGCGAGTGAGATCGCATTCCGCTACGAGCGAGCCGGATGCCGCGGGTGGGGTGGACTGGGTGCGAGCTCTAAATCACGCGCCGGCGTAATTGCGGCCGCGTCGCTCGTCCCTGCTATACGTACCGGAACCGGCGCCTAACTAACTTGATCATTCGCGCTCTCTGCACTCCGCCCACCACCCCTCCTCGCCGTCGACCCCCTACGCGGCACGCGTATCGCATCTGCGTGAACGCGGAACGCTCTGGTATAGTGTGAGTGTGTGCGCGGCGAGTGGGATGATAAGATTGCCTCGATAGTGCCACGTTTATTTTCAAATGAGAATTTCACGCGGTGTTACTATAGCTTTGCTTGCAGTCAGGATTTTGGAGATGAATATAAAAAATGTTTCGTAATTACAGTAGGTATACGATTCATACATTCCATTTGCACTAATTCATTTTTACATTACCTAAATATTCAACAAACAAACTGCTGATGTATATAAATTACTTTATAAACGTATTTGTTGTAAAAAGATAACAAAATTGACAAACAATATAAGTATAAAAATTACAAATTATTGACTCTTGAAAAATTATATTCGTTTATTTAATGTATATTAATAATAACGAATGAAGCTCAACCTCAAAGAAACTAGTATTTTAAACTTCCAAATAGCACACTAAAAATAAATGTAAAAAAAGAGAAATAACGAGTTCCCGAAAAAAACTCCTTTCGGCACCTTAAAAGGGCGCAAAAGCGGCTCGAAGCAAAAGGCCTTCAGGTCAGTTTTTAAAAGAAAGAAAAAAACGTGCCGAACAGGCAAAGCGACGGGCTCGTAGCGCAGGCTCGTCGAAACAAGGCCAATTCACCTTTTCTTCTCGTTCGCCTTAGCGCACCCCCTACCGAGCGCGATATCACGTATGCCATTTCACCCTTGGGCGCGTGAAATTTTTGCATCGCGCGCCTCGGAATATCGATACGACCGCGAAAGATTTTCCTCCGACGCATACGGAAGATACGTGCCTTGCGAAACCCCATACTAACCCCCTAGATCACGCTACGTTTGCAATATTCTTTTACCGGTGTTACTCGCTCACGATGTGTTTTTTTAAGATTTTTATTTCACTTAATTCAGAGTTAATTTGCCATTTCTAATGAGTTAAATTTAAAATTGTTGAATATCTGGAATATGCTCAAACTATCTGTAAATTTGCCAAACAATTCATTGATTTTTTACCTATCAAGAATATTTTAAAAATGTTTTAAAAAACAAGTAGAATATGTAATACTATAAAAACATGTATAACTCATTCCGTCTCGACAGATCAAATTGATTAGTATTTAATATAAAATAAAATCTAGTATTGAATATTGATAGTTGTCAATACTTTTTTAGCTTGGAGTATTTCATTTTATCTCTATCTCTCCTTTAAAAAAATTGTAAAATAATTCATCAAATAGTGATCCGTGTAACGTATGAACAAAAGTAACTTAATAATAAAATTTTCCCCCCAAAAAATCGAAGGGTATGCTAGTCACACAGCGCGGCGAGGAATTTCATGCCTAATTTCTTGCGAATTCGTGGCGTGCACGCATATTACGCGCCTCATGCGGGCCACGGCTCATTTCCTCGTCGATTTTTTCGCGCCCGCTTTTTTTCCGTCGCGTCGCTTTGCCCTCGCGCTTTACTCCATACTTTCTGGCATGAAAAGAGAATCGCATGAAAATCCATAAATCGCGCGGCGGCTGATGTCAATTCCAATACTGGACAGTGCCAGCCAGTAGCGATATTTATTCGGCACGCGGAGTGGTACAAAGGGTTTGAGTTACATTCGTATTCTGCCTTCGCGGCCGCTCCGATCTCCATAACAACGTCGCGCGATGCTGTACAACTGACCAGCGTACTCGTCTGACAGTTTCCTTAGATTCGATGCGATCCGACGCATGCTGGATAAAAAAATTCCACGATCTGTTCTTCTCTCGCCTTTTTTCTGATCGACGAATTTAATGTTAAAGCCGGATGGACTCGTCAGCTTTTAATATAAATGTCTGATATTCTATGCTTTTATTTCTGTGAGTTTTTGTAAATTTCTAATTCATTATTCCGGATTTCAAAAAGCTAGGGAACAATATTACTTAAAAAATATTTCTTATGCTACAGATTATATTAGATAATCTCTTATTACACGCAGATAAAAAAAATCTATTAAATCAGTCAACTTCTTGCCCACCGAGAAATCTATCGCTTTTAAAGATTCACTATCCAATATTTCAAATTTATGATAAAAACATGTGCCGAAGCAGCGCGAACTCCGCCCGAGATAATTCCTCAATCCAGCGCGCCACAAATCACGGAAAAACGGACCACCCAGCGTAAAGAGAAAAAAAAAACATTCAATATGATCGTAAGCGGCGACGCGTCGAAAAAAAAACGTGCCACCCCATCTCCCTTCTTATAATCTCCCTCTAATTATTTCCATCCCGGAAAGGAAAAGGCCCGACGCGTCGGCGCGTGTCCGCCTCCGCGTCGCGCAGCTGCACAATACGGCGGAGCACAACCCCTGCGAAGGAGGCCGGCCAAGGAGGAAGATTTAAATAATTACGGCCGGGGCAATAAATCCGACCAGTGTCCAGCAGCCGCGGCGTCTCGTCCCCCTCCTACTCCACACCGTCCAGCATCTCGCCCCCACACCCCTCCCCCGCCTTTCCTTCGCGGCCATCTATAGGGGACGGTGATATATGTCTTCTCTATAACGCCCGGAATCAAAACATCCGCCGGCGGCGTCGCCCGGCGAAAGGGATGTTTTTCCGCGGGAGGAGCGCGCACCGGTCACTCAATATCGGCTCTCCTCTTCCTCGATATTGCTCGGCATAAATCAAGCGGCCCGCGGCGCAAAAAGTTTACTCCCCGGGCTGCACGGCCCATTGTTCGGCGACACGCGCCTCCGCCAGGCGGGTAATCAAGTTAAAGACGAATGATTCACTCGGAACTTGTTTAGGAATGAGCTTTGCCATTATTGCGTGCAGTTACTCGACACTTTCAGGCTAATTTACAAGATGCTCAAAATTTGATACTATATTTCGAAAGTTTTGGAAATAAAATCCACTTTGTAATCATTTTATATAAAATTCTATAACTATATATATATAGTATACTTATAAATATTAAAGAATGAAAGAGTATTCAATTCAAGTGTCTCTTGACTTAAATCAATGCGAAAGAACTATTTGTAATAGAAGTGGTTGTCTTTTTAATCAATTCGAATCTCTGATTCTTTCACATTTTGGAAGAATCTATAATATTAAAAAAATTATTTCCTTTCAATAATGCATGTGCTCAAACGATAACAAATGTATTATGAATTAAATGTAAGTATGCATAAAAAAGGAAGAACTATACTTTAATAATTTTTTCAATGAAATAGCATCAAGGATATTATACCTCTACACGTACTCCCGCGCTCGTGAATAATTCATTACTCTTTTTGTTGCAAAAAATCAAGTCGAGAAAAAACGAGCGGGCCGGCCGTAAAACGAAGAAAAACATAAGCCAATGATACATTCGCCGGGGTGGTTAAAAGACCGGCGAAAGGGTTATACGTGCCGGGGAGCGTTTGGGCGATAACGCGCACGGCGCGAAATAATAATTATTATCATTATCGAGCTCGTTCAACGTGCTGTATCTGGTCGGCCGCTGGTCCAGCGATGTCCGGCAGCGGACGCGCGCTCTCTTTATAGTTGCGACCGTCGACCAAGAACCCGAGGCGCGAGGGTGCCCTGCTCATTATACTCGACCTACAAGAGCCGTTTAAGTACACATAACCGAACGCGTAAATTGATTTTTTTTTTCTCGTGACCAATGTTGCTTGTTAGATATTTTGTAATTCAGTACTTTGTTAAGTAAGCTTTTATGTCTCACAGAGAAATTCATTTGATTTGAAGATGTAAAAGTAAAACATTATTTTCTGTACACTTAGAAATGTAATATTGAATGACAAAATATAATAGATATAGAAAAATTTTAAATGATTTCAAATGCGATTTATAATTAACAAAAAGTCCGTTAGTGACTTGTAATTACATATAATAATCACTCACTTATAGTACAATTTTATTCATTTTGTATTATATTTACACGTTATAACAAACTTATAGTTAATAATTAATCTATAAATAATGGTTTCTTTAAACACCAGAAAAGACTATAATAATAAAATTATTAGTAGTAAAAAATGAAGAAACAACGAACAACTAAAATTAAAATTTAAAAATAGATTAAACATTGAATGAATGACTATTATTTGCATTCCATCATTTAAATTTTATTCGTTGCCCCCAAAATAACATCCAACGCTTTTACTTAATCGCCAATTAATACAACAGCAGCTTGCCAGTATCCCCGCTCAACTTCGCGTTCATCCGAAAGGCCCTAGCAGGCTTCAGTTCCCGCTCAAACTCGCAAACGCCGGCCTTCTGTTTGACGACGGGCTAAACTTCGTCGATCTCCTGCGCTCTCCATATTTACCAATGAATATTCATAAATCTTAGCGGCGGAGATCGGCGCGGCGCTCATGGCTGACCGTACGCCGAGTCTCGCCCCTGACGCGGCGAAGCGCACGCGCGCATCGTCGCCGTCCATAAAAATAAAAAGGGGAGAGGGAGCCCGGCGCTCCCGCGAGTTACGATTAAGTAAGTACCGCCCAGGCCGTGTCCGATGCTTCCCGCGCGACCGTCGAGAATCTCGCGACTCTACCCCCGGCTCACATAAAGGAGCGCGAGCTCTTTTACGCGCCCTCGTAAATATATATCCCGCCGGCAGATTTCCATTCCCTAGACCCTCGATACACTCCCCAGCCTCTGCCGACTGCCGCGGATTTACGCTCGATGGCCAATCAGATCGCGATAGTGCTCGCTGCACTCTTCTCTCTCTCTCTCTCTCTCTTTCTTTTTCCTTCAATTCCTTTCTGGCTTTCTTTCTATCGTTTGGTCTTTGCTTTGTGAGGTTGCGAGGTACAGAGAAAGGGGACGCGGATGGATTTAAGATTTTTCATTGGATGACTGGAAAGTCGATAAGTATCTGTTGATAATAAATATTGGGATGATATATAGTAAATTGCTGGCTGCATTGAGTGTTTTGCCTTTATTTTAGTTTGTATGTTACTTTCTTTTCTTTACTCGGTAAGAGACATAAAGTTTGAAATAGGTGTATTTTGTTACATTATATAAAAATAGTTGACTCTAACAATTTTCGTAAAGAATATAAATAGTAAGAAACAAATTGATTTATCAAAGGATAAGTGAACAAGAAATACTTGCCAAAATTTAGCGAATCCAATTTAAATCAGAGATTTACATTCTCCAAGATATTGAAAAACATTATTTTTTTATACACGCGGCGTTTATATTTTACAATTTACTTATTGTGAAAGACAAATCTTCATAAACAAAATTTTAGAAAAGGCTCAAATTTACTAAAACTAAATATTGTAATTAATGTGCAAAGACAAACGACAAAAAAAGAAAGTAAGAAATTTTACAACCTATCGCAAAAAAAAAAGAACAAAATTATTTATCACAGTCTGTGCCGAAAACATTGTGCAAAAAGAGAGCATAAAGTGACCAGTGTCCATAGACCGAGGCAATTTTCAACTCGCACACCATAACTCGTCCGGAGTCACCTTGTTATCAGAGAGCGCGTAGGTTAAGCACGCATGACCGCTTCCGGTTATTAAATCAGTCCCGCGTACCTCCCGCACGCGCCTCGACCCACCCTCTCTCGTTCCGCGCGCACCACCACCACCGACAGCGGGGGTAGGCGCGCAGTCTGTGAATATCGCCCCCCCCCCTCTTCTGATTCCCCCGTTACTCCCCTCCAACCCCCCTCCCCGCGAAGAAAACGACGCACCAGGCACCGGGGAAAAAAAGAGAGACTTTAAAGTCCTTCGATTCAATGTGCCGCGAAATGTGGCTGTATGGGGGTGGCGCGTCCCCGGCATCCTTCCAATTCAGTTATAGACGATATCGCGTCGAGTGTACGTGTGTAGATCACATATGGATAAAGGATATATGGGACTCGCTTACAAATCTCCGGCGATTGCTGCCGCGGGGATTCCCTGCCCCCCGACGACGGGGGGAAGATCGGATTCCGAGCGCTCGCGCGGTTTTAAACAAATTCGCGTCGGCTCGCTCTCGAAAGTTATAATACGCGCGGGTATATCGTAAATCATCGCTCAGATTCATTCTCTCTCTTGGCCAAGTTTTCTCATCTCGCAGTAGAGATGTGCGCGGGATCTCGGAGCTGGTATAAATATCGCCGGGAGATTCGCGCCCGATCAACCGGAAAGACGTATATAATATAATAGGGAGGGGGTGCGCGATGGGGAAAGGAAACGAGCGGAGCTTTTTAGGCTCAATTGCTTAATTGTTTCACCGCGAAGTTACTCTATCAAACTCTTTGATATATCATTTTTTTATCGCTCTCAGGATCCCTTTATCCCTTTTCTTCCGTAACTTCGGGAGTTTATTTATCGACCGTTCTTGCGCGTTACTGATCGACTATTTATTACTTCGTGGATACTGTAACTTTTTAAATGTATTTTTTATCCATTAAACATTGTAATAACTCGAAGGCTTAAGTTAGCTAATACATAGTAAAGTAAAATTTAATTTTTAAGAGCACATGTCCACTATTTTAAACTCATGTAATCTCATAATTGTATGGCAAAAACATGATGAAATTAAATTAATATATCTCTTCCGGAATTTAATTTCTTAATTACATTGCTATCAATAAATAAATTCACGTAAAGAAAGCTGCTGTTTTCTCTAAATTAAGAAGAAAAAAAAACATAATGTCGTAAAATTTAAATCTAGAACTCCACAGGTTGAAAGAAAGTGGCGCAATTCCGAGCAAACGATTTCTCCGAGCAGCTCTATGTAAATCCGACCCCGCCGACTTCGCGAGCAATTTCCGCGACTCTCGTCAACTCGACGCCATAACCGTTCCCGGCGCAGCAAAAAATTATGCAAAGGCGTATTCATCCGGAGGGTCGCGTCGCGATTAGGGGATTAAAAGTCGAACTTCTTATTATTTCTTAAGCGCATCCGCGTGACGACTCCCCCGGCTTAAAAACGGAAGCCGAGGTGGAAGGAGATGCCGCTATCGGAGCTCAATTGGAGGCCGGCGGGATTTAACTAACGAGCGTTTACGCGCGTTCCCTCTCCCTGCGAAGGACAGTGGAGCGTCGAGAGTTAATTCGACGGTAGTTAACAAATTATGCGAGGGCGAGGGGCAAGGGGTTTGTGGTTTGCGGCCGCTGCGGCAACTCGGTGAAGGGGGAAGCGTATAATACAATGTTACCCCCCTAAGAGTCGATTCAACGAGGAATCGCGTGTGCGCGAGATAATCACCGATGTATAGACGTGTACGGGGCGCTGATTATCTCATAATTAAAATTACCTACGAGTCGAATGAATGACGAATGGAAGCGAGAACTTTACACTCAGGGTTGCGAGCGAATGCGCATTGTGCTGTTAGTGCAGAAAAATGCAAATGCACAAGATTCAAATGAACACTAACAAATAAAAAAATGTTGAAGCTGATTTCTGCGCAACAAATATTGTATATTACGACATTTGAATTAAACCCTATAAAATAAATACAAAATAAAAGTTTGTTCATTTTAAATATCACTTTTTTTCGTGACTAGCAACTTTAACATATACCCGTTGAAGAATTTAAAGTATTGCTGGTTAAATATTTTATAAAGCCTAATAAAAGAATAATTCTAAATAACATCTTTTATAAAAAGGTACTCTCGAGAAGTATAATACGCGAGACAAAAAAAGAAAGTGAATGAAGGTAATAGGACGTCTAGCTTCCCCTTGACGAACATCGATTTCGCGGCGAGCGGGTCCCTTTAAGCATGTGACGCGTTTAGCGGGAAAATCGTATGAGAGCGTAAAGTACAGGCCTCGTCTCGCCTCCTTCCCCGATTTAACCGACGATCTGGAAAGTCCTCCATCCGCGGGCACGTGGGGGCGAAAAAAATAAAAGAAGGAGCAGCGCAATGCACCAACAGCCAGACCCCCTCCCGCATCACCGCACCCCCGCAGACGACCGAGAAGGACAGGACGATCGGCTTATCTGACGAGGCAGTCCCGGTCGAGATACGGCTCGACATTGAATTTTAATGGACGGAAATTCGAAAGTGACGCGCGCCTGCTCGCTTAATAGGCGTCTACTTTTACACCCGGCTTAGACATATTACTTTATTTCATGAGCATTAAAATTTTTTATTGCATTAAAATGTTTTTACTAAAAAGACTTTTCAGTTCTTTTCTTAAGAATTTAATTAAAAAATTCTATTTGATTCATAAACAGTGAGTTTTATTTTACGGTTTTAGGCAATGACAGCCTTTAAAGTTTATTTCAGTAGTATTTAGTGCACTCTCTTTTCCATGCAAAATAATTACTTCCTTCTTTTTGGAACTTCATCTTTCAACAACTATAATTAATAAGTTTTCCATCCGACATGTTAATTTTGCATTTTAATTTAAATATTTTATTAACCTAATTAAAATTTAATTATTTCCCTTCAAAATAACATGAATCTACGTGATGAAATCCGTTAAAATCTCATTAAATTCACGCGAAATTAGCTCATCACCATATCTTTTCAATAGAGTGAAGTGTAAAGTGTATATAATTCAAATAATCGTATAATTTTGAAGCACTCGAAAACCCACCGACGTGTTGTAATCCCCGATATGAGCAAGTACTCCTGAAGCGTCGAATTTCACGCGCTCTTATTTGCTTAGCCGCGAGTGCTGGGCAATTCGGCCCGTCTGTAGGATGTACTCGAAGCGCGCGCACGTGTCGCGAAATATCGAGACCCGCTCGCGTGCTGCTCCTTCCGTGGATATTAAAGTTTCAAGTGAGCGCGACCCATTCCTGACGCCACTGACTCAGCAAGTGTCATTAATAACTCGCGTTCGCGTGCAAGTGTTAAACAGCTCATCCTCTCCTTTTTTCATCTCTTGCAGGAGAGACGGCAGAGAAAGGGAGGCATTAATCACCATCTCGTTACGAGATGTCGCGCTCCTATCGACTCTATCTATTTACCGCGGAGCGCGCTTTATTAATTTTTGTAGGACGCTTTCAGCGTAAGTAATTAAGTTCTAGAGGACGATGCTAAGATTTTGTGATATTTTTTTTATTGAAGTTCACAGGGTTACTTTTTCACGATCACGCGAGGAGAGTAGTCTTTCTCGGGTACGTTGATCGAGTCTCTGCTCAAGGTTTCACGGGATGCGAGATGCCGCGGACGACTACTTATCTTCGGTGCCGTCGAAGATACGCTTTTGATGATTTTTACGTCTGAGAAAAGTAATTACGAATCAATTTCTCGAATTTATGCTATTAATATATTAAGAAACATCAGTTTCTTTCATGGTTCTAATAATTTGAATTTAATTATAGAAATTCGTTTTAAATTCCCAATAAAACTTAAATGCCCAGTACTTTTTAAAAAGTGAACACATTATTACCCTTTTTAGCGACTCTTTTGTTGACAACAGCACTTTTCGTCTTTTTCTTTTGATCTTCGATTATATTCCTCTCGAACATACTGAGACTGCACAGTGGTGATTTACAAATGCTATCATGTAACATTTGTAGTTCATTTGACGACAAATTCTACAATAAAAACAGAAATTGTTAAATACGAGTTTTTTTCATTAAAAAAAAAAAAAAAAAAAAAAACAATAAGAAAATTTCTGAAGCTCATGTCGGCCTCCTGTTTACTTGTAACCAGTCTGGTGAGCCGAACACCTTCCCCTCCTCGCTTAACATCTCTAGATACTTGGCCTCCAGTATCTTTATGCTGTCGTTGTGCTTTTTCAGTAACTCAGTCTCGTTCTGTTTGTACTGCTTGTGCATTTCAGCGAGATTATCCTCGTACCTTGCGAGCGTTTGCTGAAATTTAATATTTTTATATTATCAAGTTGCTTATCACCGCTACCGCTTAAGACGTCAAGTCGATGAACTTTTAAGCTAGGCGCATTATTTATACCTTCAGTTCATTCTTCAACGACTCCTTTTCGTAATTTAATTCGTCGATTTGTTTCAACAACGCCGCCGTATACTCTCCCGTCTCGTTCTTTTTGGCTTTTAATTCGTTGCTTAGCAGCTTGATCTGTTCATCCTTTTCCAATGTTTCGTGCCGCTTTGTCGCCAACTCCACTTCGTTCAGTTGAAGCTGATTGAACACATTTAGAATGTAAGTATAGTGTTTTATGGATATAATTTATTGATTTTTATAAAAATAATTATTATTTTCATGATTTGAATCATACATTACTAATTTATAATTTTCATAATGCATTACTGAAGTAAATTTTTAAACTTTGATTGTCTGTTAACTCAAATGTAATCTTGTATGATAATGTAGTCTTATGACAATGTGTATAAATAATACTATAATTCCTATAAAAAATCTTTAATAAAAGTTTCTTTTTATAAGACTTCAGAAATCTTAAACAATTGTGATAATCGATGTATTATTTTTTTTCAAACTCTATAAAATTAAAGGTTTTTAATTAACATTGAACTCTAATATTATTATTGTAGTTATACCATATTTAAATTCCTTCTTATTTTATTTTCACTGTTTAATAAATCTTACTACTTATAATTCATTAAAAACACAATAAAAAATCAGAACTTTTATTAAAAAGTATTAATTAGAAACATTAGGTTTACCTTCTCCCTTAAACTAGTTAGCTGTATCTCAAACTTCTCAATGACATCGATCTCGTTCTTTTTGCCTTCGTAGAAACCGTCCGCCAACCTCTCGAATTTCTCGGCGAGAAGATCACATTTGGTGCCGAGATTAACGACGTCCTCGGTACTGCGTTTGACGATGTGTTTCTCCAACTGGCCGTTGTGCTCGCGAAACCGGGCTACACTCTTCTCGAGGCACTCGTTTTCCTCGAGGATCCTGCTCAGGTCGTTCTGAAGCTTTGCGTTGCTGTGCTCGTATGCCAATAGCTTGGATTCCAGCTGAACCACTCGCTCGGTCAGACGTTGGCGATCGCGCGACAATTCGTCGTCCAGTTTGCGGGCGCGTTCCTCCACGAGGCGACACTGCAGCTGCTCGATCACGCAGTTTGCCTCTTTCATCTTCTCGTTCAGCATGTCGTTGAAGCGTCCGTAATCCTGGAGCTCGGCTTCTCGGCGTTTCAAGTTGGCTTGCAATACGTTGATCAGCTCGTCGCCCTTCTTTATCATGCAGGCATTCTCCGCACGAGAATCTCTGTAGCGCCGCTCTGCCGTGGAAAGACGCTTGCGCAGCGAATCTAACTCCTGCTGGCATGCTTCGTACCTATAGATAACGGACGGTAAGATTTCTTTTCTAATCCTAGGTGTTGATTTTTAGGAGATTTCAAAAACAGTAATAAGGTATTATAGATTTAGTAAATATAAAGAAGATCAATTAACATTTATAAACCTCGTTTGTAGTTCTTTCAACGCGTCCAGTTCTTTTGATTTGCTATCCAGCGAAAGTTTTAGTCTTTCGACTTCAGCGGACATATTCACACACTTTTTCAGACACTTGTCTAATTCTTCTTGCAGCTTCGTATTTTCCTCGCCGACTTGATGGAGATCAGCGCGAGCTTCCTCCAGTTCAGATTTTAATAGCTGATTAATTTTCTGTTTCCTAATTGAATCTGAAATTCAAGGATTTAGTACCGATGAATGTTAGGTATGTACTAGAAAAAAAAATTACACTCACCTTCGCGCAAGGTAGTGTAAATCTTTACGATGACTTGGGAAGAGTTATGAACTCGTTCTAGCATTTTCTTTGCAGAGTCGCTTTGTACGCAGAAGAACTCCTTGCCACTCTCACACATATCCTTTCTGCTTTTTTCAAACTGCCTGAAGATCTCCTCTACTTCTGAGCCATCGGCATTTTCCACTGTAAAACGTCAAATTTATAAGTAAGCGAGTTTAAACTATTGTATCCATTCCCTCGAGACAAAAACCTATTATAGATTTTTCAGCGCCGATCAATACGGCTTCCAGGCTGTCTAGATGAAGAAGAATATGTTTCTCGCACTTTTGATAGACGTCGCGTTCAGCAACGGTCTCTCCTAGTTTGGTCAAGGCTGAGGACGCCTCACTGGCTACCTTTGCTATAGCGTTTTCAGCTTTCTCGATGCTACGCGAATCAATGCGGCGCAGTATCTCGTCCAAGATACTCTTCACGTCCATCTTAATAAAAAAAAAAAAATACATCAACATAATTGCATATGTATTTGAAGAATATATTATACCTAAATAAATCCCTTAATGTATTGTGAAATTTGCATGGCTTGGAATTTAGTTACTGATATTTGATTTATTATTTTAAAATCAATAAACAATTTAAGTAAAGACACCGTTGTTGCCGATGTTAATCCTTAACCATGAATTTTCCTTTTTTTCTAAATAATGTACCATACATTTCATCAATAAATTCTTAAAGATATATTCACTTTTATCGCAAGACAGTGATCCACGTCCATGACTACTCGCTGAAGCCTAACGATCTCGTGACACATATCGCTCTTCACCTCGTCTAGAACTAAAAAAGGGAAAGAACTACCATCACCTCCAAAGCACCCAAAGACGCTCTAACCAGATTGCATAGTTAAAGTAAAGCATCGAGTACAAGAGTCGAGGGAAAACTCGGTGAGCGTGAGGTCTCACCCGGACACTGGCCTCGGCACATGGCGTGCAGTCGCTCGATCTCGTGCTGCATGTGTCGCCGATGCTCACGGCACTGCTCGTGCTCGCGCACTATCACTTGCAGACCGCGGGTGAGCTCACGAGCGCGGGCGTACGCATTTCCCGGCTGCACGGCTTTGTTAGGATGACCCAAACACTCTGCCAGCTCGTTGATCAGCTGGCTCACCTCGCGCTCCATCGTCTCCAACTGCTCGCGACACTGTGATACCTGATGCTCTCGGCTCCTGGTCTCCTCACGCGCCATCATCAGCTCCGTCTATTAATAAAATAAACCATATTTAGATAATGTTTGTGCCCTAATTGAGCTTTACAATATTTTCCTATATTTTACACAACAATTTTTAAGCAACAATATAAATCTTCTGGACGCGATGCATTAAGGTAGAAAAATTAGTAGTAGAGTAACCTTGGATTTGTCGAATTTTTCAGTTCAATCGCCTTATGATGTTCAGCATCTTCTCGATCTCATTTTCCTGATCGCGATTTAAATGGTCGAGATTATCGCGCTCTTGCTGCAGCAGCTTTACCGAGTTGCTCAAAGAGTTGTTCGATCCCTCTAGAGCTTCCACGCGTCGTTTCATCATTTTTATCTCCTCCTGAAATTTCAATAATTCCATACATATAAATATGTTTTATAGATTACAGCTATGAAGCATATCAATATACGCACTGCAAGAGTTTTGCGATGGCTTTGAGTCTCTTTAAGGACTGCTTGCATCTTTATAAGCTCCCGCTCTTCCTTTATCCTAGTCTGCCGCTCCTTTGATAGTTGCTGCTCTGTATCGTTAGTCTAGAAAATATCGATAAAGTAACTATCCTTCTAATTGTAGCACGCATTCAAATGTTTACATTTTGTCTTGCTATTTCAATTTCCTCGTTTTTCTGACGGACGATTTCTTCAATCTGAGACTGTGATATCTAAAATATTGTTATTAAAAAAGAATATCTTATATCGAACAATCGGGCAAAAATTACTTGGGGTATATACCGACTCTCGAGCTCTTTTCGAGCAGCTCAATATCGTCTCTCATCTTCTCAATCATGCTTTCAAGCTGTTGGTTCTGATCGGCGAGGTTCTTCAGCTTCATCTCCCTCAACTGCATTAGGATGCGTTATTAAACAAAAGAGAAATCGTTTCTCTAAGACAATAAAAAATTTTAAACGAACGGCATTGTCGTTCTTCAGGGAAAGGATTTCCGACTCTTTCTCAGCGAGTGCAGTGTTCAGGACAGATTCACTCTCGCGCCATTTCCTCGCCTCCTCCTCGAGGAAACTTGCCGCCGACGTGCTCGAGGCTGCTTGACAGCAGCAGCTCTTTCCACACTTTTCCGTATCTGTAACCTGATGTCGTTTTGTCAGATGAGGCCTGGTCATTATAGTTGGTGTTAACTTACTTCCCAGGAAGTTGTATCTGCTGCATCGTCGTATTCTTCATTTTCATTCTCTTCTAAAATAAAAAATTAATGCATTTATTGTATCGAATTCAAAGCAAATGGTAAATGTTCAAGTTAAGAATAAATACCTTCGATCGTTGTTGTGTTCAACCGCAGCCTTTGCTTAAATAATTCATTATCTTCAAATTCTAATTCTGTATCCAACTGAAACGAAATTTAATTTTTTTTGTCAAAGTTGAGGTATTAATTACTT
This sequence comes from Sycophila sp. Sp_5, assembly GCA_018906775.1. NCBI lineage: Eukaryota > Metazoa > Arthropoda > Insecta > Hymenoptera > Eurytomidae > Sycophila > Sycophila sp. Sp_5. The sequence goes on from JACCID010000004.1 coordinate 1,468,285, forward strand.
TAATAAAAAAATGAACGTTTATTCACTCAATTAACTACGCACTTTGTCCTTTAAAAATAATTCCAAAAAATGTATTTCTCTTTTTTTTATAATTTTTTTAATTGAAATTTATCGCTGATATAAAATAAGTGCGAATAAGCTACGAAAAAAAAAATATCAAAGATGTATTCCAAGAATTCACGCTTTCCCTTCTTCTAAGAATTGCCCGTGCTATTCCTATACCTATATACATCGTTCGACCAACGGTTTTTTTTAAATTCCACGTACGCCCATACCGAACGTCGGTAAACCACTGGATTTTTTAAATATTCTCAATAATTCTTATTAATAATTAATTTACTGAAACATTATTTTGTCTACGAATAAATGCTACTTCGCATTATTTGAACATATAATAAATATCTTATTTGTAACGATTTTTCTCTACGTTTCTATAAAAATCACATCTACTTCGCATTGTTTGAACATAAATGAATATATTAATAGTAACAATTTTTCTCTACGTTGTCGATCGAAAATCACTTCGACAGTTCAAGTACTTCGTAAAATTCCTCAAAAAGTGCCTAAAACACAATGGAAAAGGAGACTCACCTTATGAAGCTGTGCGATTTGATGGTCGGTGAGCTCCAAGCACTGGTACTTGGCGAGTTCACGCCTCGCCTGTGCGAGTTTGTTCTCGGTGACGGTACCGAGTTCGATCAGGTTGTCGATGACGGCGTGATATCCCGCGTCCTTGGCGGCGTGTCCCGGAGCGAACCGCGTCGGCACGCAGTCGCCGCAAGACTGATGCCTGGTGTCGGCCCGCCGGCTCGGCGGCCCGAACGGGAACACGTCGAACCCATAGTCCACGAAGGACATTCTTCAACTCATCCTCCTGGCGCGAGCGCATAAACTTTGCCTACAAAAGTAAACTGGTGTAAATAAAGGGAATAGCAAAAATAAAAAATGGGGGACCAGGAGGTGAGGAGCGCGACGCGGTTAGGACGCGCTTTCGGTGACTACTGCGCGTCTTTTGTTCGGCGGCGGCCGGCGGAAGAGGGGACCGGAAGTGACCGGAAATGATTACTCTTTCGAGCGGAGGGATTTCTTTTTCTTTTGAAAATGAGATTTTAATGATGTTATCGTAATTTTTATAGCTGTTGCTTTATCTGGAATGTGGAATGGACCATTTATTTGAAAATCATTGTTGTATTTTTTTTTTTTAATAATTTTTGGGTCCTTTTTCCTTTTCGAGTATTTTACGTGTGTCGAACGTATTTATTTTTATCGCGCGTAAAATTTAAAAAAGAATGAAGATTAAAAATACATGTATGTATACTAGAAATTTGATTCACATTAAGTGTGCAATTTTGTTTCCGCCGTTTTTCTATAGATGGTTGCCCGGTTGAATTAGGCAGGTAAAAGGGAAAAGTAATGCACGATAAAAATCCTACTTAAACTTAACTTAATTAGGCAGATTGCGAGGAACCGTATATGGTCAATTTTCTTATCTGAATCTACGTTGTGTTATTATTGTCAATAATAAAAAGTGTTATGGTGAAAAAATACACTGTAATTGTCCGAATAAATGTTAATTGTAAACGTTAGTAAAAAAAAATAAGAAAAATTCTACGATAACAATATATACATATTAGCGACAGCGAAACGATTTAGGGATGTGGCGATATACATGTGTCTGTAAGCCAATAAAAACGAAGTTACATTTTTTTTAAATTAGGCAGGTATTTTGTAATATTGCTGTATCTTTTAAGTATTAAGTAGCCAATAAAAATCTATTTAAACTTAAACTTAATTAGGTAGGTCAATATTTTAATTCTCGATCGAAGATGTTAGTTTTCGAGCCAAATTCTCATCATTTGAGGGAAGTGTTGATTTTCTGCTTTCATTTGAAGAAAACTGCGGCTAACTTAGGCAAAGAACTTGTCATGAGTGGTTTCAACGTTTTAAGAGCAGTGATTTTGATGTCGAGGACCGGCATGGCTGCGGAAGAGAAAAAATCTTCGAAGATTACTTGCTAAAGACTCGTGCCAAATGCAAGAAGAATTAGCAGAATCATTGAGAGTCACTCGACAAGCAAATTCGAAACGCCTCAAAGCCGTGGGAATGATTGAGAAGCAAGGAAATTGAGTTCCGTTCAAATTGAAGTCGAGAGACGTTGAACGGCGTTTTTTTTTCTTGTGAACAGCTGCTTCAAAGACAAAATCGGAAGAGATTTTTAGCCAGCGACGAAAGATGGGTCCACTAATATTATTGCTTGAGTTTAATAAATATTTAATGATGTTTTATTGTCTTTTTTAAATTTTTGTATGTATTTTATACTGATCAATGTAAAATTACAATAAATTTATAAAATATTTTAATTTTAAGTTACATCTACAAATTTATGTTTTTATCCAAAATAAATTTCTAATAAAACTACCGTATCTACTAAGTAATCAAACCTTGAACAAAGCGAGATAAATTGTTACAATTAATTTTCTTAGGACAAATTTGCATAAATAAATAAAACCCATTTAATTCAATTAGCTAAGTAATAAAATTTGAAGCCTGTAAAAATGTCCTGAAACAAACTAAGCAAATAAAAATATTTAGTATTTGTATTAAATTTACATAAATAAATGATAAAAAAAGTACATATTTATCTAAATGTATAAATAAATAAATTTAAATTATTACAATTGCGTTTATAAGAGGATTATTAAAAACTGCAATATATTACAGTAAAATACTTTATTTGTCATCAGCTGCCATTGCGATGTCGATACAAAAAATTGCTAAGTCTCTTTCACAATATAATACTTTCGATGATTTATTCATTCCGATCACGTCGTAAAGTGTATAATAATAAATAATATTCGCATCACTGATAGCGTGCGATGTACCATTATTTTTCCTCGTCAACTTTGTTTTTTTTTTCTTTAAATGCATGCACTTACAAATAAAAGTTCGCAGAGATAAAAACGTAATGTCGATCGTCGATTAAAAAAAAAATTAATAGTAAATCTCGATCGTTGAGTACACAGTATATTAACGACAATAGCGGGTCGTAGCGAACTGTCGTGAATCGTTAATTCTGATTCATTCTTCATTTACATAAGAATGCGACGTGCACGTCTATGTAAGCTTCGGACAACAGAAGTCCGTGAAACGTCTTGTCGGAAGGAAGTTGCGAGTTCCTTTTTTGTTTTCTTTAAACGCTTCGTATGATGAAAAAAAAATGATAGAAGAGATAAGACTTTTATTAAGTACGCTTCACCTTTAAAATATTTATGAAAATACTTTTAATGAAAAAATGTTTATATACTTTATATCTTTTGATCCCCACCTTAGGCGCATTTTTTTTAAGTACATGGGTAGCAAAAGAGAAAACTTTCGAATAATTACAATAATTATAATAATAATACATATTTTAAATACGTCTTATATAGCTGCAGGAATAACTGCATAAAGTTAAAAAATTTCATTTATACAATTTAATATCTATTGCTCATCGGACAACAAGTAACACATTCGTTAAAAAAAAAGTGGATTTAAAATTCGAAAACGTCAACATGCTAAGAAGTACACGATACGCGTAATCTCGCGTTTGAGAAGCACGAATACAATTTTCGGATGGAAGGCTTTTTACAAACTATCTCGAGTGGATCGACAAATTGTACATCATTGCATTAGCGATGAGACCCGACGCCGAATTTGATTTATTTTCGTTTCTTATATAAATTCATGATTCTCGTGTTATAATTTTTTCACTTTAATCTTGCGTATCAAACTAGTCGATTTTCATTACTTCTACTTATTTACAAATATATATTCGATAAAGGCCTCTGTTGTTAATTAACTAACTGATATACGTCCTTTCATATATTTATGTACAATTATTAGGTATTCTTTTTTTATATACGTCTACGAAATTATAAAGAGTGTATGAGTGCATATTTTCATGTATAGATTAATAAATCGAAAAAAAGATCGTAGATCACGTACGAGTATGCGGAAGTCAAAATTCGTCAGAAAAAAATTGACCTATTAAGCTTCGCCATTCCATACTGGTACGTGTTCGTTTTCCCATCCTTACACTCTGTACTACGTTAAACTCTAAGAAAGCATATACATGATATTTTATAAAAAATGCAATATAACAATAAAATGTTTTAAGTTAAATTACTATTATCGAGTTGATACATGAAAATGCAACTTTATAAAATTAATGTGTAAGGCCTTGGAAGATAAATATCATTTGATCGTTTAAATAAAAATCAACTGAGAATGCGTGAATTTGATGGAGTGTATGTTTCACATGATTTGAATGTGTTCTAAAAATACTAATTCGTTTATAAGATTATAAAAAAATGAAAAAAAAATCACATTTAATTCTTAAAAATTAATTTAAAGAGAATTACACAATCGTAAAATTGCTTTAAAAGTTGATCTCTAGTAGATGCAAAACGATAGTTTTGATTTTAAAACCTTATTACTTTTACGAATTACTTTCATTCTTCGGCAGTTAAAATATATTCTCATGTTACAATATCGCAATATTGCAAAAATATTTTTAAGTAATTATTGCCTGTGTAAATACGTCTAGAACAAGTGTTTCGGTAGAAAAATATGTTTTTTGTTCTAGATTTCTTCAATATATAAGGCATATAAGTGTAAAAATCCAAAAGCGACGACCGTATGGATAATTTTCAAAGGTGTAAAACCCCCTGATCGTGATGACTGAAACTGTTGACATTCGTTAAGTCGCGTATCTCATCGTTGTCCTCGTCGCTACCTGTCGCCGCGCTCTGCATCGATTGCTGACTGCTCGACGACAGTTGACTATTGCGCGAGAACGAGCCGCGTCGAGGCACAATTAGTGCCGTTCTTTGATTGGCTGGCTTCACGGTGATGATCAAATTGGATGAGTTTGCGATCATCATATCGGTGACCTACAGATAATTTATTTATAGTTATTTGGTTAACTGTCCGATTCATTACTTCAGCTATTGATATACTTTCTATGACAAAGAATATAAAAAAGTTCAGAAAATATACCTGATCCAATGTTTTTCCAGCTACTTCAATGCCATTGACTTCAAGTACTTCATCATTTACAGCCAATAGACCAGTACCTTCAGCCAATCCACCTGGTACAAGTCGACTAATGAAAACTCCAGGAACTTTTTCAATGACACCTGTAGTACCCACTCTATAACTTTCACCATCTTTAATATAAAAACCAAGTGGTTTATCTAAACCGTGTTTCAATAACTTCACTCGACGACATGTTTCTGGTAAAATGTCAACATCAATGATTGCGGAAACCTGCCTAAAATCGTGAGGATTTGATATAGCAAGTGGTTTTGGTTTTCCTGGTGTACCACCTAAAATACTGGATATTAAGTTTTTCGGCTTTAATGTATTGCATCCATTCATGTCCTCCAAACCATCTCCTGTAATGAAGAATTTAATTAATTTACATGTTCTCCATCTTTTAATATTCTAATAAAAGCAACAAAATTATTTTATAACACAGCAAATACTAAAGCTTGTATACCTTGTCTCTGTATTAGAATTCTAAGAAGTGGTTTGGCAGCGACAAGTGCTCTTCCTAAATTATTGTCATTATTAATTGGTAAAAGGCCTTTATCTGTAGGATCCGTGTACCAAATGTTAAATTTCAACTCGGGACCAATCTCGTGCCTTTCCGCCAACAGCTTCCTGAAGTCTTCGTAACTGATGGTCTCATTGCAATTGATGGAAAACCTAATGAAGTCTGCGTCGAACTGTGTGAAGAAAAAAGCAAGCACTTATGTTAAAAAAAAAAGAAAAAAAGAAACTCAGCTCGAACGGTTGTAAAAATTCTAGACTTAATTGCTGCATTATACTTTGAACAAGGACATCAACAAAAAAACATTCACTACTTCCTGAATTACCTTGCTCTTAACAGCCACGATGTCGCTGTTGACGTGAGGATGCAATTTGTTCTTGGACATCTTTCTTAGTTTCCCTCCCGAGCTGTCCAGGTCATACAGGCACGCTCGGACGTTTCGTCAACGACCTGGCGAAAAACGAGGAAAATAAAGTTTCAGCGAGCGCGAAGTCCCCCGCGATTACTTCTGCATATGCACATCCATCGGAGTATGGGAGGTAAACCAGAAACGAAGGGCTCACCTGCTGGCGGGAGGAGGAATAGCCCACGGGGCTCGCGCGCTCCACTGCAGGCTCCGAAGCTCCAGGCTGCTAGTACCGCCTAGCATGAATCAAAACAGCCGCATTTCGATGAAATGAGTGTTGGCATGTTGGACATGACGTCACGGACACCTGCTCTCGCTCTCTCGCTCGCTCGCGCCTACGAGGCGACGACGACTCGACCGTTGCTCCACTCTCTCTCTCTCTCTTTCTCTCTCTCTTCGACCCGCTCGCTCGCTCCTCGGTGCGGCCACTATAACCCTATTTGCTCGGGCGCAGCGACCAGTAATACAATAGTCGCGGATAGCCCGTGCCCGTATATCTCGCGCGTTGAAACGCTAATCGGCTATTCCCCGCGGCGCGCTGGAGACACCGACTGGCGCGCGCGCACGCGAGCACACACGCACACCTTACAAAAAAAAAAAAAAACCAACGGCGAACGAACGTCCGCGAGTACTTATGTCTCGCTCGCTTTTTTCTTCCGGAGAAGGAGAGAGCGCGCACCACGCAACGCACACTCTGGAGCCGAGCAATAGCACTTGCAGTCCCCCTCCTCTCGCTCCTTTAATTCTTGCACATCTCGCGGTACACTACGTGCGATCGCCTTATCATCGGAGCGGCCGTCGCAGGTATATTTATACTTATTCGTTACGTCCGTTTGGTACTGCGGGTCAACTGCGGATGCTCCTCAGGATTCCATTCTCCGGGGCCTCTTCCTCGGCCGTCGCCACTTCGGCATGTGTATAATTGTATCCCGTATTCACCCGTCCCAGGATCCCACCTCACCAACAACCACGAAGGCACCAAGCAACATGCATTCCTCCGCTTACCTGCGTGTTGCCCACGCTACCTTTTCCTATATTACCTGCGTGTGCGAGGTTTCAGGCCGATCCGCGCGCGCGGAAATCCGTTGACGGGGCGAACTTGTATTTTAGCCGTGGGAATGCGGAACAGCGTGATTTTCTATTGATTTTAGTTTTAAAAAAATTAAAAGTGGAAGGGAGTACTTGGACGATTAATGTTATTTATTTTTAATGCTGTTTGCATTTGAATGGGGTTTGCGTAAAAAAATTAATTGTTTTTTAAGAATTTTTTGAGAGATGTTGAGGAGACGTCAGGTAGCGCTAGTGCGACACTAGGAAAAGGCGGGAAATTTCAAATTCTATTAAATGATCCAACTATTAATTTGACATTTTTTTTATGAAAATGTGTAATATACTTTGATAAATTTATTGTATTAATATGATTTACTTTAAAAGTAACTATACTTTTTCAAGTAATTGTTAAAACAATCTTTTTTGGAAAGATTTCATTGGTGATTTTAAAATAATTACTAAAGTAGTTTAAATAAAACGTTACAATTAAGTGTGCTTTGTTGTTGTTTTTATATTAGTGTAAATCCAGAAAAAGTCGAAAATAACGTGGCTATGTTTGCGAACCTTGTGCAAGGTAATTTGTCTAAGTCAATGTATGACGAATTCCACTTTTGCAATCATAAGGTGACGTTACTACTACTGGTCTTAGCAAATACTACACTTGACCTGTCAAGATATCACAGACATGCTTCCATGTATTGGTACTGAATAAAGAATGATTTATCCAATGTTATGTCTTGTAAACAATGGTAATAAAATTTATGCACACAAGAATATCTTCGATGACTTACATTATTCTTCAAAGTCAGAATCAAATGCTACAAGAATGCTTGAATAAATTAAATTTTATTACCTGTGCAAATCTCCAAATATGTACAAATACAAATAAAAGTACATCCATACCTTTTTTATCAAGTTTTTTTTTTAACTTTCTAATAACGTCTTATTAATCATTACTCAATTTATTTGCATTTTTGCTATTTATAGACTTTATATAAAAAGTGGCTATTTCTAAATACTTTTACAAATACCTATATAAAAAAAAATCTGAGAAATACATAAAAACTCGTAGGTAATGCCATCATTTTAAATTTAGCTCCGAAAACCCGATTAGAAGCGCATGCGCCAGCAGTAGAAAAGTGTTACGATATTTTTGTATGCTATGGTAAACACAAACCTCTAATTTCGCGACAAATCAGCTGCTTTTTAGCAGCTCAAAAATTCTAAACGAAGAAATTTCCCTTTTTAATTAGCCGTACGTATTACATTTACCATTAATTAAATAAATTCGAATCTGCTCCATTATTTATTTTAGCTTCAAACTGCATACTAACGAAAACTAACCAACTTATTTGCATCCATTATTTATGTTCAAGTGTAACTATCTTTTAGATTTTTCAATTTTTTGAGCAACGTTCTCATTTAATCGTCCCGATTGTTTCGGAGAAAAAAAAACGTATCACGATTTGTAATTGATACATGTCAACTGTCAGGGTTTGCTTAATTGCTAGCTATACGATTGTGCCTAATTATTGCAGCTACTACTTATCATTAAAAAAAAATTAATTTATCAGTCATCATAAAAAAAAGTTTGTATCTCATTATATCACGAGCCTAGCGATTGCTAGAAAAAAAATGGAACGCTGGTATCAAATAATAAGTACAAATCGTAAAAAAATGTGTACTTTTGATAAGGCACTCGCCTTGTGCACATCTTGGTAAAATTCTTACGCTTCTACATACATACGTTCGCATTCTACTTTTCATTCAATACAAATAATCGTATTTAATATTAAGCTCTCACTTGAAGAATACACGATCAATTTTTTTGCTAATTGTTTTCTGCGATATTGACATTAATAATTAAGAGATTGTTCGCAGGAAACGGAAATTTCGTTTACGTAAGCTACAAAGCGCCAAAAAAAAAAATAAATAAAACGGAGCACGCGGATATTAAGAGACAAATCTAAATTGAAAGGCCGTCATTTACTATCGAAATTATTTTTTTTTTATTATATACTTAAAAATAACGTAAATAATGTTTACATAATGTATATATAATGCGTATATAATGTACACATGATAATAAAAGATTTATTTCATTTTTCTTAAAGCTTTATTTTTAAGTTCAATATTCTGCGCGAAAACATGGTTTAAATCTTGTAAATTCAATGATCCGATGAATGACGTGTTTTGCTGGAAATCAGAATTATTCATCCTTCAGATCGTGCACGGACGCATCTGCATGTACATAAATAGCGGCCGGCATTTGATGAATATTAATTTACTGTTTTTGCAATATTCGTCATAACTTACCATTATATGCAAAGGCAATCGTAACCGTTCGGCTGAGTTACGAAGCATGACAATGATAAGTTATCTCACTTCGAAATTTGAACATGAAGCAAAGTAAATAAAATTTGGGAATTTGTTTCAGAAAATGAACGACCTGAGTCGCAATTTGGAGAAGAAGCGAGACGAGACGAGGCAAATGAAAAAGGATCAATTGAAAAAAGGGGGTAGGATCCAAGCTGAAGAAAATAATCCATGCTTGCAGGTATTTTCCTTTTATTTTACAATTTTTTAAAAATGTTATAATGGCAAATGATGATCCACTTTGTTTTATCATTTTAGGAATACAATTTGTCTCTCAAGTGTATGAAAGATAATAATTATAAAGATAATACGTGTACTTATTTCTTTGAAAATTATAAAACTTGCAAACAGTTTTGGGTAAGTTATTAATTGTGTTTAAAAAATTGAGAATTGGGTATCAGTATTTGAAATCATTTTTTTAGGGGTGGGTACAGAGAGATCGGAAAAAGAAAGGAATTAAGCCACTTCTTCCTCCAGTAGCAGAGAGAGCAAAAATCAAGGAAGAATATCAGAAAGACTTTATAAAAACTATATAGTATTCAATCTTAGTACTACAATGTTAGTACCTGTGGAATATAATGGCGAGTTGTAAAAAATGTAAATATTTTCAATTAAAACATTATAGTTTTTAATTTTGTAAAATTTGTGTATTTTCAATATTTTTTTGTGACATAAACAGTTTTAATAAGACACATTTTGATGATGTCGTTATCTAGCTTGTATCTGATCGGGAAGTTGTATAAAACTACCTTGCTTTAGTGATTGCAAAAGATTTTTGCAAACAATAGGTGGAATATACACTACAAAATACATCACTTACATACAATGAATACAATTAAATTTGACATTACTTCATTATAATTGCATAAAATTTAATATTTAAACATTGACAAGATCAAATTTAATTATGTTCTAAATTTGATATTATTACATATACATCAGTACAAGCTCATTTATTGATTTAGCATTCATGTAAGTATATGTTTGTTGATGTATATAAAGCACATAAAGGATGTGAAATAGTAACCTTGACATTTACTAAATTGCTTATACACATGTAAAAAAAACCAGTTTTACATTTTTTTATATATACAATATACGGCGCAATGTGTGCCAAGTAGTTTGTACATGATCTTTAATAGTAGAATAACAAGTTTATTACGCATTAATGCCTAATTACAAGCAAAATCATATATAACACAAAACTTATTCTAAACGTTTCATTTTTTAAATAATTTTGTTTAAGATACATTCTTAAATTATAGGAAGTAATAGATCGTATAAATAAACTTTGGAAATACATCTTTACAAGACTTTTTAAATGACTTGATGATTCTTTGAACACATAAAATTATATCAATTATTTTATGTTTATTCTAGTTAAGCCCAATTAGTCCAGAGAAAGGATGTATAAACATTTTTTCAAATTGTTTTTGTTTTAAGAAAAGCAACTTCTGTATATTTAATGTAGAGAAGCTACTTTTAGAAAAAAAGAAAGTCTCAAAAATCTTTACTCTCTGGATTAATTCGTCAGAATCACTATTCATGCAAAAACATCAAGACGAATAAATGATTTACAAAAATGTTAAATTAAGATAGCTAATTAATAGATTCCTTTAAAGAAATTCAGAAACGTACAGTTACATATAATTCTTTATAAATTTACAAATCTTGATTGATTATTTTAAGCCAATGTAAGCATTACTGGAAATCAATGTAAACTTACATGACTAGGAGGTTCATTAATTCCTTGCATTGAAGGACTATATTAACTTGGGTGTCGAAAATGTATCAAGTACTCATTTTCTAATGATTTTTAAAGTAAATTACAAAGATACAATTTAAAAAGTTCTTCTTCTATAAAAATTGTTTATAATAATAAACTTTGTCATTTAATTATTGTACTTTTGAATGACAATAAAGCACTTTTTTTTTAAAATGTATCAGTATAAATCTATAGTAAATTACACATTTACTAAAATAAAGTTTTTTCATTAACGACATAATGATTTTCGATTAAATATAAGCAAATAAGCACATTGTCAATTGAAAGGGCAAGAAACTCGATGTTTGAGTTTACTTATATAGCTAGTATGAAACTAGTACATCAAGTGCAGCCAAGCAGGCTTAGTCTTGGTATCAAGATAACTAATGTCCGAGGGACAATACATGATCAAAACGAGGAGGTGCTAAGTTACTCTAATTGTGAGCCAAACCCAAACTAAACCTAGGTAGAAAATAAACTTATGGTGCAATTATTTGCCTCTGTAGCACAATACATAATTAAGATAAATGCATTGCAAATTTGGTTTCTGGTGCATGCTTACACATATTACATCAAATTATTTTATTCTTATGAAGCTAGTGTATGTGATGTTGAAACTCTTTTTTTTCTAAGCAATCACAATTTTAATCACAGTAAAGTGAGATTAGACTTGCTATGGCTGTTCATAAAATCAATATTTTACAGGTACTTAAGATAGTAATGGAAAAGAATATTCACAACAGTAACAAGATTCTTTGATAGTCAAAAACGCTATCAAGTCTTTGGAATACAATAACTACTGTTAGATGTTAAAAAAAAACTGATATTTTTGTGACTGATTTATGATGTAATCAATGATGCAATTAATGACTTAATTAATTTGTCAGATCTTTGTTTTGTTAGTTTTAGTTTGTTCGCGCTCTTTTTACGTACTATCCACCTTTTTTACCTTTGTTTTTTCAGCATGTATCGTCAGCAAGTAGTCATTCTGAGTGATCTTTTATGCGGAAGGTATGAATTTTAAAGTGGCGGCACATTTGACGAACCTGAAATGCATAATTATGATAATGATAGTATAAATAGTACTATTGTGTCAGAGCTGTTGAAAATAAAAATTTTCTTACCACACAAGCTCCATAATGTATATGAGCTGCTAAAGCAATAACAGCTAATAAGTACATTAAGTGCAGATCTAAATTTGGTAAAATATAAGCTAACACAGCTGCACCAGCTACTGGAAGAAGAATCCATGGCAAAATTTCACATCTTATATTACTCATTTGTGATACAATCAAACGACACTAAAAAAAATTATTATCAAATAAATATTAATTTTTTTAAAATTAAGCTGAATTAAATAGTAAAATGAATTTTTACACATATGTTGGAAAATATGGTTCCAATAGTAAAGTAAATGATCCTGGGATCTTCATAGATTATTTTATTAGGAGAATACATCACCCATGTAGTAGCAATGACAAACAAAATTGTTAATGGTATTAGTGGTCTTAATGCTTCTGGTAAAGTCCGCATTTTGCCAGTTTTGTCTCTATATGATCTACATATTAAACACTCATTTAGCATCAATTCAGAAAAATAATATATCAAGCATTTCTCATAAAAATATAACTTACTTATAAATATTCCATAAGACTACAGGCAAGTTTGATACCATTGCACTGACATACAGAAGTAATTCAAACAAAACTCCTGCAGAAATTCCTCCAGGTAGTTCAAATTTCCATGCTGAGTGACCAGCAATGCTTGTTAAAATAAAAACTATAATTGTTCCAACCATTGATGCATCATATCCCCATGGTAAAAACAGCACACCAGTATTGTACTTCTCCCAGTGACTGAGATAAAAGTTCACAAATACATTCCATAGAATGAAGTACATTCTCAAAGGAGAAACGCTGAAGTCTGTTCTACCAAACACTGAGAACATGCAACTTGTAATTAACATTGCCGACCAACTATCAAGACCATGATCAAAAAGTTCGCCTAAAGGACCAGATGTCTGAGTTCTTCGAGCTTGTTTACCATCAATTCCATCTGCAAATAAAAATATTTTTTTAATAAAAATTACTTACAAAAGAACATTTTAATTAAATTTTTATTACATACCAAGAGTATAGGCCATGAATATATTAAATGCTGCTACTCCAAAAACCCATCTTGGTATAGGGACAAATTCCTTGTGATCATCACTCGATGCAAAATAGTAGTAATCATACTTAGAAAATATAATAAAATTTAAAACTGTAAAGAGGAAGCCAGAGAAGGTCAGTGCATTTGGAGCAACCCACTTTGGACAATACTGCAAAACAAATATTTTTTTGTGTTTTTTCGTAGATAATTATTTATCAGTAATTAAACTACTTACTTGTACCACTTTATTCCAAAACGGATGCATTACATAAATGCTAAGTGGACTGGTATCTAACGAACTGTACTGTATTTGATAAATAGAAAAAAAAATCATAGCACAAATCAGTAAAACCGTGATTGCAACGACAAATAAAAAAGTAATATACATTTTCAAAAAAATTCACCTTGTAAGTCTCGAAGCCAGCCAGATGCTCCTGAGACAGATACTCCACTTCCATCATCATCTTCCCCATCGTGAAAAACCAAAAATATATCCTGCAGCTGCCCAAAATCGAAACCAACTGTGTCCTCTCCTCTCAATCCGCCCGCGGCCGGCGCTCCGCTCCCAAAGTTCCTCCTTCGACTCTCCAGCGCCCACAGGCCAGCGCAATCCCCGGGATCGTCGCGCTGCACCCTCTCCTCTCCCTTCCAGCCAAAAAAATCACCCAAAAAGCTACCTACGCTCCTCCGAGGGTGAAAGCTGCGTCTCTACATGGGGCGAGGATGCCCGCGCCTGCTCCTTATACCCGGCGTGTAGCGAGTAGCATTTAAAACACTGCCTGCCGCGGCCACGCTCCCGCGATGCCCAACTGCCTCCTCGCCTCCGCCGCCGCACAGGAAACGCTGACTACTACCCCACGTCTCGGCTGAGCAGTCCGCAGACGCATCGAACGGGCGCACGGCCGTGTGTACACTGCGGGCGGTGCGTGGGTCCTCTGCACACGCCGCTTAATCGTTCGTCACAGGGGCGCGCTCGTGTGGGTGTACACCCGCCTTTCCGCTGGATATATTAATGTGCCGCGGCGCGTGCGGGGATTACGTGTTCGCGTGTAAGTATATAGTGCTCGATAGCGTGACTACTGTGTACGCCTACTGCGAGGACCCCCACTTTCCCGCTTCCATGTGCGCCGCTCTGGTAGGTACGCGGAAATGGAACGGCCGCCGCCATTGGCCGGCGGGGTGCCGCTTTCCGGCAGTTTTTATACGGGCTTTCTGCTAGACTCGCGAGGCGTTCATTCAAGACTCGTTGCGGCTGTGTTTTCTCGGTACGTGCAGGTGCGACGATGTGAGATTTCGCTCGGGTCTTATTAGCATAAGCGATTTTTGCTTGTTCAAAGGGCTCCGGGATGTCGGTCTTCAGGACGGTTCTAAGCAGATGCTCGGCGAACTCCTGCCTCTTCAGAATTAGCGTGAATGCGCCGGTGATACGTGGGCTCCACTCCAGGTTTAAGGTTAGAGTTGCGAAAGGGCGATTTGCGCGAGGAATTTGTTTTTTCTTCTGGTTTAATAGTTGACGCTTTTTTGTTGCTGATTCGCCGTTGCGTTTTTTGCAGATCAGAACGACGTTGTTGCCGACGCTGCGCCGGAGTTTCGCCAGTAGCAGTAATGTCAAAGCACTGGGGAGTGATACACAATCAAATGTGAATGATGTAAAAGGTGCAAAGAATGATGGAAATGCAAATGAGAGGGTACTTATTTATACAGGTCAATTGAACAAAGGTATTCGCTATTTAAAAGCGTTTTCTTTGTCCACCTCCATAGTTGGAATTGCAGTCCAACCGCTAGTTTATTCTCAAGCAGTGACAAATGGTTCCGTTAATGCTTTAACGCTTCCACTTTTTGCTTTGATTGGAATGTTCGCTTTAGCTACTCCTCCTTTACTGCATATTATTACCAAGAGATACGTCTTGAATGTTGAGTACAATCCAAAGGAAGATGTATATATTGCTTGGGTGTACAATTTTTTGCCAATAAAACGGAAGGTATTCATTGTTTTTTAAGAAAAGGACTTCTTTCCATTAACTTAATAAAATACATAATTAAATATTTAAATTTTAGATTGAATTTGTACCAGAAGATGTTACTGTTCCAGCTATACTTGGAATGTTTTCAAATTGTGCTATTAAAGGCAAGCCAATGCTTTTAGATGCAAAATGTTTTAATGATCAAAATCATTATATAAGACTTATGGGATATGATAAACCATTCGATCTTGAAGTGGAGGAAGAAACTGTTAAAGAATCTGATAAAAAGAAACACTAAAATGTAATCTAGTCATGGTTCTTTTATTATCTCTGTACAATGAACTTGTTGACGTTCATTTTTTGTATTTTAATCAACATTATAATAAGGTATTCTAATTACAAAGTATGTACAATTCATGATATTTTTAGTGCAGGATAATTGTACAAATGTTCTTTTCGATGAAAAAATTATGAATTAAAATACAATAAAATATGAATTAAAATAAAGAATCAACTTCATTTACAATTATTACCAAGCTATTAAAATAATATTTAGGAAAAAAAATCAATAAAGTGGTAGTAGTCGATCACATTAGGTTTTTACGTTTAAATAAAAAAAATGTAAAGAAACATGATTACAGTAATGATTTTCAGTCATTTGACACGATTCAATAAAATGCAACATTGTGCCTTGCAGTTACTCACTATACTCTCACTCCTCATCAGACATTCGTCATTCAGGACAAGATCACAGATAACATCTTGAAAATTTGTCAAAGAATGCAACGAGAACAATTTATAAATTCAGTTCAAGTACTTTAAGCCGGTAAAAGATCGAAATCATCAGAAACATGTACTATCGGTACATGAAGCTCTTCTATCTGAGGAGTAGCTTTAGTTTCACAGAGACCAACTTCTTCTAACTTGAAACCCCAATTAAGTCGTTGAACAGCATGTAAAGATTCTGCTTCATTGTGATGCCTTAACAGCATTGCTTCCTAAAAAATAAATTAATAGTTAATATTTTTTACTTTAGAAGCCTAGTGACTAGGGTATTTGAATCAAATTGCATTTTTTGGAGTTACCGAGATTTATTTAAATTATACTAACTTTAATTTTTTCCCATTTGTCATCAACGTCCTGTAACCAACTCAAGAAAAGGCGTCCGTTATATCTGCTTCTTGCATTTCTGTCCTTCTCTTCTTGTTCTGGCGTAATCACGTTGTACACCTCTTCATCTTTTAAAAATGTACAAACAGAAAATGGAAGTGACTGATTGGCTAAAGCACGAGCCGCTCTACCGTGCACCCTAAGGATTTCTTGTTCTACCGATAGAACTAGTTTTTCCTTCTCGACAACATGCTGCATTCTTAATTGATAGCGCTCCTTTTCCTGCTCTGTATAAAGATCTTTCATTGAAGCCGGTAGATTGACCGGAGGATTAATAGTTGGTTCTTTATTCGCATTTCCGGCGAGCACGTACGTGCAACGATTCATTAAATAATCTTTGAAGCCTTGTGGGGGTTTGGGTTGCACCGGGAATAAACTCTTTCGTTTTCTATCAATCTAAAATAAATAATTTAAATTGTGTTAAACGTTAAATTTCATTTTTTTATATTATCGGATGCGTAAAATTAAATTTTTTTTACCTGTTTCCTGAGGTTCAAAAATTCTTGGTAACAATTTGTAATCGGTTGCTCATGAGGATGAACCTCTGGTCCGGTACTGGTTGTCTCAGTAGTTTCACTTGTAGATGTTGTTGCCACGTACTGCTGTGCCTCCTTACTTGACTTCATTTTCCTTTTCCGAGGGTGTAGGTCAACGGATGCTTGTGAAGAAGTACTCGGCACATCGTTACCACTTTCTTTTTTTACATTAACATCAGAGGTGTCCCCTGGTTCCTTTTTCATCTCCACGCCTTTCTCGCATTTGTCTGCGGTACCACTAGCCTTTACTGCAGGTGAGTTCTGCATCGGCGAGTCTGTCGAGGCGGACTTTCCGGCTTCAGATGCACCACCCGATTCAGGAGTTGGCGAATGATGCCTTTGCTGAGGTGACGAGTTATTGGAACGGTCAACTGCGTTCGAAGGTAACGGCGATGAATTGGAGTAGCCGCCGTTGCCGGACGCATTGGTTGATGAATCTCGAGGACCAGTATTACCATTGCCGCCATTACTCGATCGATGCGAACTTCTCAAAACTCGCTGGTGATGCGTAGACCTCGACTCGTTATCCAAGGCACCGCTGAAATCTTTCTTTTCGTCGCTTTTGGAAGCAGTCCCACCGGCACCATCGAGCGGACTCGTGGTGCCGCTAGTGACGGCCGACGTGCTCTGTTCTTTGTCCATCGAGTCGCTACTGCTGTTCGAACTTGCCACCACGTAAGGCAGTTGATGGCTGCGATTCGACGTGTTCTTTCCATTACGATTGCCTTGTTCCTGCTCCGATGTCGTGCTCTGTGGAATTACGATTTTCAATGGAGGAACCTTCGGAGCAGAATTACAGTCCGAATTTTTCGATCTTTCGTCCTCGCCGTCCGACTCGACCGAAGGTGTACTACCCTTTGGATTGTTTGTTCCGGTACCTGACGATGAGCTGGATGGCTTGGGACTGTTTGCATTCAACGTAGAGCTGGGACTTCCCTGACCACCTTTTGTGGACATTGCACCCGCAGCTTGTTTTCCAGACTTGGAGCACTATTAAAAAGAAAAATGTATTAATATACAAATTACGTTACCACATACGTAATTATTCTATGTTGCAAATAGAATTCGATAACCGATTACATACATGTTTTATATAATACATTTGAATATAATTTTTATTAAAAAATTAACGTCAAAATTAAAAATAATTTAACTGATTAATTAAAGAAGAGACAAACACACACGAGAGGTTAAGTAACTAATGTTTGCAGAAAGAATATTTCCTGTTCATGCACAGTATTGACAAATTTTGAAAGAAAATCATAAACGTAAACAGTATAACTGTCAACATTGCTTTGTATACAGACAACATCGATACACAGTAATATAATTTTCTTATATCAATATTCATATTAGACAGTCCATACTAAGACAATATTAATAGTACAAGTTTTGTAATCGAAGCGTCAATGATGCCGAAAGTGTTAAATCAATAAATTAAAATAAATATATATACTTTTTCGGTGGCCCCGGCGTTGTTCCGACCGGCAGCTTGCCCTCTTCCTGTCGCACCTTTAGCACCGGTTGCCTCCTTTCCTGACTCCGTGTCTTTTTTCTTGCGTTTTCGCCCTTCTTCGTCCTGTTCATCCGCCTGGCCCCCCTCGTTCTCGAATGCTCGCTTCGTCGCGACCGAAGACGTTGCCGCGGTGGACGAGGAAGGCGACGTTGTGGTCATCATCGGTTCGTCCGTCGCAGCTGATGTCGCTGAGCTCGACAGCGCCTCTGTCGATGCACCACCGCCGCTCGCACCCGTTGCCGAGCTCGTAGACGAGCCCACTGTTGCATTACCGCTCGTGGAAGATGCAACTGTCGAGGAGTTTGACGTGCTCGAACCAACTGCACCTGTAGAACCTTAAGTATACATTAAGTATTTATACAACGATGCTTTTTATCAATTTTCTTATTCATCAAAGGTATCTTTTAAGTATCAAATGTATCAAAGCATTAATAATAAAAGGAATAGATTAGAATTTTTTGTATATATTATCAGTGTAGAAAATAATTTAAAAGTCTCCCAAGATACATTGTGCAATGGTTGTTTAAACTAAGCTATACACTGATACAAGATTAGTCGTCTTTCCATTGAATAATTATCTCACCCAAATTGCAGAGATTCAATACAATTCAATATACTGTTCCCATAAGTAATGTAGGTGGTGTAACATTTATCATTGAAAAAAACAATAGTTTTTCTTTCTAACGATTGAAAACCCGTTTAAACCCCTATCCATTGAGCTTTACTCCTAACCTGTATTCACATTGTTACTACCACCAGCGTTGGTGCCGCTGTTGGTTTGATTTTGTGTGCCAGCAGCTGTGGAGGACAATGACGAGGACGTGGCGGATTCCTTCGCGTCCTTGTCATTGGGATTGGGGTTTGGCGACGAGCTGGAGCCCCTCACAGGCGTCGCCTCCTTGGAGCTTTTAAATTCGTATACGTCACCGCCATCCGCCGACGACGACGAGGACGAGATGTGAATAACCGCACTACCGGGGCAACAACCACCGCCGATCGACACGATCGGTCCACTACTCGAGTTGGTGCTCGCCGTCGCTGTTGAAGCGTTGCCGCTCGAAGATTTTCCCGATGATGACTCCATTTGACTCGAATTCTGCAAAAGAAATACATTTTTTACTTCAATGATTTGCGACAAGGTAGTTTTTTAAAATTTCGTACGGGATAACAAGTGAGATGGGGCTGGTGTAAACATTCTCGTTTTCCACGAGTCTCTTAAGAAGAGGAGCGCGTGTAGAAACTCAAGACGATGATCTCGTTTCTGACGTGGCAATGTAATGCTATTATTTCGAGTACAGATAAAGTGAGCTCGCGATGCTTCGAAGAATTTCAAGGTGAGATGATGCTATTTCAATGTACGCCTTGGTCGTCAAATTAGTGTAGATTTTTTCTTTTGTAAAGATTCATCTTCGTTTGAATTTGTACATTGTTAAAAAATTAATTTTTTAATAAAAAGTACCGACACTGTAATTGACTTAACATAACTACTGCAATTATGCAAAACATTTACTTCTCGTTCGACGACTAAATTTTAAAGAGTGAATAGTCACATCGAAAATTTCCAACAAGGATGTTTCCATTCGATTTGAACCATAGCGTGAATGCATAAAATAACGTGTATATAGGTCAGTTCCACGTTTGATGGTTATTTAAACTAGATTAAACAAGATAAGCGTTTCAGCGTCGGTGTTTTTTTTCCAACTGAATTATCGCGGTCACAAAAAATTACTGCGACTTTTTTTTTTACCGATGCGAAATAATTTAGTATGTAACATTTAGCATTTAAGGCAAAAAATAGCAGCGCAATGAGACTTCGTTTTCAATTCAAATTCATTGCTCTTGATAAGTCCACTTCACCAGGGAAGTATAGCTAGTTAGCGAAATTTATTTCCTCGTTCAGCCGACGGATAAAATTATTTTTCCATTGCTTATCGAGCAGGCTCAACTAAGAATATCTTTTATTACTTTAGTTTTTTAATTTACCGACCGTAGCTTTATTTGTTCCTATACTTTTCTTATTTATTTTTAAACGTGCGCCATTCCGTTAGAAGCATAATTATAGTTCATTTAATGAACAATTACAGAAATAAACGCCGTTCAACAAATGCTTGTAACTGCTTATTTTTGTCCATTTAAAAAATTGTGTGTATAAAACTGGGACGGTAATTTATTCTTTTCTTTTCGTATCTGCTTTATAAATAAAACAGATGCATATTTAGTCATGGCATAGTGCAGTACACGAATAACAAATTTAAAAATATCTAATTACAGATGCAACATTCGGTAACAGATAGGTATCTATTCGTCCGGAATAAAATGTAGATTCTTATCTATATAAAACAAGATTTTTAATCCGTCAGCCAGTAATTAATAGCTAATATTCTTGCAAGAAATAATCGTTTTTTCTCTCCATGCCACCATGCCATTATTTCTGAATAAATTACAATCCTCCTTTAAAAGAGCTTGATAAATAATTCACTAACGAAGGTCTCTCAATAAAAAGTAGTGCAACATTTACGAAACCCTCGAAGGAAGCAGCTAAAAAGAAAAGCAGAGGCCAATGAATGAAATATTGACGTGTAGCGAAAGATAAAAAAAAAGGAAGAAAGGGAGAACAGCAAGTATAGCTCACCAGCGAAGTGGACGCGTTGGCTTGCCGCGCGTTAGCGTTGACTTGTGCGGCCGCCGCGTTGCTGTTGGACCCGGTCTGCGCTGCAGCCCCGGCTCCCTTCTTCTCATCCCTCGTGGCGCGCACCTGATTGAGTCTGAGGGTGACGCGGCCGCCGCTCGAGCCTCCGCCGGCACTGCCGCCAGCCGCCGAAGAGCCCGCTGACGAGGAGGACTGCTGTTGCTGCTGCTGCGACTGCTGTTGCTGCTGCTGCCCGCCGCTCGCCTGTCTGTCCACTGTGCAGGAGAGAAAACAAACGCTGCGTTAGCCGAGAGTGTACACCGTGCACCTTGTGTTGTTGACCTCCGTGGGGAGCTTCGCTCACTACTCCTTCCACGTCTGTACTACGGCCGTGCGCTTCCTCTCTCGTGACTCGGGAGAGCGAGGTCCCCTCCCGACGACGCGGCCCCACCACCTTTTCGGACGCCCCTTCCCACCGTCGCTCCCTTCCCTCCCCCGCGCCGTTTTGTTAGCCGCATACGCACTCTCCTCGCTCGACGAGTGACTCTGACCATGCTAATTGGAAAATTTTATATGATGTCTTCTTGCGATCGAGATCACCGGACGCCGCTCCCCCTCCACGGTTTTTCCCCTTTCTCGACGTTTCGGAGCAGCGCCTTTTTCCTGCTCCGATTTTTTTTCCTTCGTGCCTCTTTAAAAGTCAAGCATTCGCGACGGGAAGGCGCTGCTACACCTCCTGTTTTTCTCCCGTAAAATCGAGCGAGAAATACGTGGAGTATTTTCAAGGGGCGAAGATGTACCTTGCGCAAATAATCTCGCCTCTGCAAAAAGAGAAATACGTAAATAAATAATAAAAAAAAAGTCAGTGCTCCGAAATCATTTACGGACGCGGGACACATCGATTGCGCCTCGTCATAATCGTCGAGTGCAGCGAGCGACACGCAAGCGTTCAATGAAATCGTCAGCTACTCATACTCACACATCGCGAGAGTCCGAAGAAAAAGAGGAAGAAAAAAAAGCAGACGGCGAGAGAAAGAGAGGGCAACGAGTGACGCTGCGGGGAAGCATGTGGGTGTGGGTTGGTCGGAGGTATTTTTTTTTTTTTTTAATATTACCTTTGTTTTGCGGCGGCGTTCTACGCATCTCATAAGTCGGCGGCGACTCCTCGTGCTGCTGCGATCGGGCTGCTGCTGCTGCTGCGGGCGGCTGCTCGCTCCTCGGCTCCTGCTCGCCGCCGACGACGACGGTGGCGGCGCACTCGGCGGGCGAGCCAGCGGCTACCGGACTCTCCGCCCCGCTGGCCGTCCTCACCTCCTCGGCCTCCGGCGAATTCGAGCCTGCGAATTCTCCAAGGCCCCCGGGCCGCTCAGTACCTCCGCTGCATCCTCTCCGAATATTACCGTGCCCTCAGGCTCTCCGCGAGCGCGACCCTACACGCCAGCAGGGATTCCTCGCATACTTCCGAGGCGCGTCCGTTTGCGGGTGTGCGTCGCCGCGTACACTTCTCTCCGCGTGAATGGCAGTGATCGCCGATGTGCGTAAGTTCGTCCGTCGGCGGCGCTTCTCTTTATCTTTTTTTTTATTGTCAGAATGGGGAGAGAGCTAAAGGAGTGCGTGTCAGTCTGTCGATTCTCTCAGTCGTGGGGGTGTCCGATGGCGTGGCGTCCGGGTGCAGCGCGTGGGAGGATTAGAAGTGTTTTCGTCGTAAATCGCGCGCGGCTCCGTCCTCGTCGTCGTCGTCGGGCACCGCCGCCTGCCCCCCCCCCCCCCCGCCCCCATGCCGGAGACGCGTGCGGCATCTGGCGGCCGGACGGAATTTGCGGAGACTCATGCGCATGCACGCGGACAGACGAGGATGGAGAATGCGACTGTCGCTCGCGTGGGAGGATCCGAAAGTATCGTGGTGTTCCGTCCCCTCCTGCGATGAAGCGACCGAGCCATCGATTTTGGAGCGGTAGAGCGAGCGCGGGTCTGCGCGCACGAGGAGAGCTTGCTCCGATTTGTTTTGGAGCGAGATTTCGCGCGGTTTTCCGATTGGGGTCAAGTCTCGAGATTCGAAAGGGGGAGAACAGATTTTGGTCCGAGGGAAAAATGAGCCAGGCAGAGCTCACAGATAGTGAAGATGATGAGAGTTTTTTTGTTAACTTGTTAACATTGTTAAAGTGAAGTACGACGTAGTTTAATATAACGATTGGTTTCGATGATTACTCTCCTAATGTAAAAAGGAATTTTCACTCTGTTGGAGTCAATAATGAACCACTCGAACTTGGTGTCTTAGTTGGTTATAATTGAGTGATTTTTCATTTATACATTATGAGAATACTGATTGTTTTTTAAGTTAAGTTTAAAAGAATGCATTTAGTGAATGTCAGTTGAAAGTTCCGTAAAGAAAACATTAATATATATATGTATTCCAAAATTAAATACCAAAGTTAAATCTCTCTTAGAGAATATAATTTTTTTTAATTCCTTTTTTGTGCATTGTTATTATATTCATTTAAATGTTGTTATTTGATTTAAATGATATAAAAAATTCTTCCTATTGAATTAAATAATATAACTATGTTACACAAATAAAAACATTTACTTTAAACTTTGGCAATCATGACAAATTATTTCTCTATTAATGAAATAAAATAAATATTTCACTAATATTAGTATTACATTTTAATTCTGCAACTGAACAATTCACTTAATGGAACCCTTTTTTAATTTTATAAGTAGTTCAATACTTGATTTCAGAGTAAAAATAGAATACCATTTCTTTCTTTCGAATCACATCCATTGACGAGTCTTAAGCGATCGTCTTGTCGATTGTATGATGTGTTTACATCCAAAATATCAGCATTTTTATTAGCCCAACGACTTTTTGATCCTTTTTGATGTTGCAAGGGTGATGATCTTGTATTGCTTACAGGAATATTGTCAGATCGATTTGATGGACCTAAAAAGAATAAAGTAATATTAATATTTAGAATAATATCATAACGCAAACAATTCTACTATGAATATATTTATCAATAATCGGATATTACATTATTTAAGCAAATAAAAATGCTAAAAATGTCATTTGTTTATATTAAAAAAAAAAAATCCATTCTATATTCATGACAGTCTCATCGTTAATAAATTCATCAATCACATTCCAGTGCAGGTGTGCTTTCCTTAAAAAAAGAAAAAAAGTAAAAGATAAAATAAACGCGAGGTGAATCAAAACAATCCATTGCTCCGACCTACGCAGTTACTACGCATCGCGCACGCCTTCAAAAGGGCAGGCACTTCTACCCAATTCAAAACATCATCCCACCCTTGTGTCGACAAAACCAAACTACCTGTTCCAGAGCACCCAAATCCACAGTTTTTCCCATTCCCCTTAAAGAAAACCCCGAGCAAAGAAAAATTGACGCCACCGTGTAGTTTCTCGGCCCCCCACTCCAGCCCCACAGAGCCATCAGTAGCAGCGCGAGCAACAACAAAGATCCATTCACGATGCACGCGTGCACGTTTGTTTTGGTATCTCGAACCGCACGCGCCTCATCGCCCTTCGCCCAAGCTGCATACGTGCGCGCCGCAACGTACGCCTCGCGCACGGCGCACGGCGTCGTTTCGGCGCGAAAAAAAAGAAGGCGAGCGCCTGGACGGGGCCCAGGGTCGCGTTCACCCGATGCACGCTCACCTGATGTCACCTCCTGAGAAGTCATTTGCAGGATGAGCGCGAGCTGCTGGCGCTCGGACATCCGCGCTGGGTAACCGCGGAAACGACTGTTACCGCCTGCGGGCATCCCGCCGTCCTCATAACTCATGCAACGGGCGACGACGAGGAAAACACAAGGCGCTCAGCACACCTGAATCGGGACGAGCTCCCGCGCGCACCGCGCACTGTCCGTCCTGGTAGCTGCGGTCCGGAGGCGCTGCGACGACCCCGGCGGCTAGCGGACTGCTGGCCCGCGCTGCAGGCTCAAACCAGCCGGGCTGTATAACCTTCAAAGGGGACCGCCTAGGCGAGGACGGCGGCGGCGGTCTCGCGCCATTTTGACTGGCGCCGCGGACTGGCCGCCGTCTCGTGGTGGTGGCGCGCGCGCGCGCGAGACGCAAATAAAAACGGCGCGCCGTTGACGCTGCTGCGGATTGGAGATGCGGGCGCGTCGGCGGGGAGGAGGCGCGCCGCTGGTGCGATGGTACCCAGGAGGTGCGGGTGAACGGTCCGCGCTGTCGTCGGGTCCCGCGAGCACTACTGACGGCCGCGCGGGGACGGGAGGTGGCGCCGGAGCGGCCGCGAGTGCGACGAGGACGGAGAGACCGTGGCCCCCGGAGCGCCCGGTGTGCGCAATATGACGCAACGGCCAATCCGCGCCGAGGCTCCTTCGCGCCAGAACGCGCACGCCGCCGTCAGCACGCGAACTCGATCGCGGGGTCAAGTTCTGTCTGAATTTGTCGCTTATTCTGAGCGTCGATTGGCAGAAATGATTTACCAACCGCGGGAGCGCGGGAAATATTGAAAATTTTTGAATTTCAGTTTTCATTGTTTCGCGAGTCGATGTGTATAATTCTTGGTGTTGATTGTTGCAATAGGATGTAATTATTTTAAGTATTAAAATTAATAGCTTCATCTCTATAACTTTGGAAACGTAAGAATATTAATTTACAAATTTGATAAATGACTACAATAAATGTATTATTAATTGCTTCATTTTTAATTTCAGAAACATAAGAAAATTAATTTATTAATTGTACAAATATAATAAATGCATTAAATACACTTAAATATTTTAAATGTAATATTCTACGTCGGCAAAAATGAATATATGCGTATCATTGACAATAAGCTGAAATAAATTTTTTAATAATATTCGGAGTTTAAAAACTTGGAGAAATAAGAAAATTAGGGTGTAACTTATATAAGTATACTAAATATTCTAAATACACTACAATAGTAATAAAATATAAAGTTTAAATTGCAGTAAAATTAAATAATTGGGTGCTCGTCTAAAATAATTATTATCGTGCAATATGATTTTTCAACCATTCTTTATTGTATTCAATGAAATTTTCTAACTAGGGCAGTCATTTTACACGTACACTCCCATTTTTTCATTTATAATTTCAGTTGCTTATCAGTCTCGACGGGTTGACAAGTCAAGTTACGATGTTATCGACGTATCTATACAATATAATATAGGGCATTACGCAGATTGTACACTTATTTTTTATTTATTTACTTAATTTTTTTCATCATTCTTTTCTTCGATCCCAAGGATACCTCGAAATCACCCGAAAAGTTATACATGTCAAGAGAGAGTATTCGCGAGCACATTAGTTTGGGATTTTTTTTGCGATTCACGTTTTTTGTATTTTTTTACACTCTACTTAATGTTTTTTTTATTCAAGTCCATCTTATTACACTCAAGCCGGATTGATTATTCGTCCATACCTTCATTATTTTGTTTTTTTTTTAATTCTTTTAACATACGATTTATTTATTTTGTTTCATTAAAATGACATATTGTTGGATAATACTTGTACGTTCCAACGAATCGAAAGAGTGAATGAAAGAAAAAGAGGAGAGAGAGATAGAGAAGTAGAGAACGGAGAAAGTGATAGAATGGAGACTTAAAGCCACATCGTAAGAATCGTATAGTACACACGTACAATTGTTATCACGGCGCACACATGTACAATTGATCAATTCTCGGTAAACCAATCGTCCGCTCAAAAGCGTCGCTCTTTTCAGTTTTTTTTTTTATTTTGTGTAAATTATACAGTTGTCGCTTCTTTATATTTATTGCCTGGCGTTTGCGCACCAAAGAGACTATCCTTCAGCTTTCAAAGAGGGGCTCACTTTCTTCCTTTCTTTGATTCTTTGTGCATTTTTTTTAAATTCGGGAAGTGATGGTTAGAGGACAATAACTGTATATTTTACGGTGAATCTGAATTATTTTTATATATCACCTTTCTAACTTTTGGTTTTGCAAGCTTCGGGTGGAAGCGGCACTAAACTGCATATACCAATCGTATAACAATTATAAGATCGCCGAGGCGAGATTCGAACACAGATCTGATAGTTTTTTTATGCTTATACATTTTCTCGTCGAGTATAGTCATAGTTTCTCATCCTAATCTAGATCGACACATCACTTTTTATTTTGTTTACTTTATATACAGAAAAGACATCATTTGCTTTTTATTTCTCGTCAATTATACGATTTGAAACACCGAGCGGTTCATTTTACTTTCCAATGTTAAAACGACAGAGGATAAGGGATAAATTTTCGTTTAAAATATTTTTTTGTAGGATCCTGAGAGACTTTTCGATAGAAAATGAGCGCGGATTGATTATACGCGTCGGACGAGCATTTCGAGGTGGGGGATGACGAATTAAGACATTGGTTTCTTGAAAGTTGATCAACTTTTTTGATTTTTTGGTCGGTGTCGTAGCACACCAAGTTTAAAACGCTGCAGCTACACTTTCCAGTTACACCGTCCACATCACGGCGCGCGTAAATTCTTCTTTTCTTAAAAAAATTATTACATTACTCAACGATCGACAGTATTGTTCTCATCTCTCACTCTATCCACTATTCACAGCGTCTCGCTACTAAACTGATCAAACATTTTTTTTGCCTTAAATTCATTTTACTGTACGACATTTTTCTATTGTCTAATGCTCTAAGCCTACCTATATAAACATTTCATTTTTTGTTCTTTCGAGGTATTGTTTAATGTAATACAACAACGATGACGATATGAATGACAGTGGCGATGACTACGATTTGGGGGCGGGGGGATGGTTTCGGTGAGATGGATTTTATTTCCTACAATTACACGCTGCTTTATGGAATGACCAGCTACATACAGTGTTTCCTACCGTCCGCGATAACAATTCATTAGTTTAACTTCTTTTTTAGGTTTTACCTTCGATTTGAATTTACCAATTCAACGCGTTTACCCGATACATTAAGTACGATCAATTTAAAAAATTCAGTTCGTGATATTTTTTTTGTTCAATAACGTTGAACTCATTGTTTTAAAAAACTAATAAAAGAATATACAAACTTTCAAAAAATTGTACGACATACTGCACTCGCAAATTTTAATTATACTCTTTCGTTTTACTCCTAAGTAAAAATTCGCTTTATAAAACTACTAGGGCTTTATTTACTTTATTTATTTTGTTTAAATGTAGTACTTTATTTATTTATTTATTTTTTTTTTTGAAAACTTACGTAGCTGGTTCTTACATGCGGCAGTTCAATTGTTTACCTCATAAAACGCACCTGCTCGTGAAATTTCTACTATCTATCCTATATTTATGATCAACAACGACGCAAAAGACGTTATACTTCCGCTCGCTCCTCTTTGTACTTGGGGCGTACTCGTTCGCGCGCAAATTCTTTGAGAATTGAAAAATAATCGCAGGGTATCATCGAGAATCGCGTCCAGGGACTGAAAAATTCACAATCGAGCCACGTCTTAAAAATATTTTACAAATGGTCGTTTATCTTTATCCGATCTCCTGTCGCTTTGCGAGCAATCAATTTTTTTATTCCCGTACAATTTCGCTCCTATCATACGATTTTCTTCGTTTCTAGCCTTGACTCTTAATCAAGTTCAACGGAAAATGCATAAACTCAAGCGAAACGAGAAACGAACGATCGTCAATCATAAATTGTTTTGTAAATGTCACGTTAAACTACTTGTGCTGTTAAATTCTTGGCTCTGCAGTCCTTTTATTTTTCTACCAGTCTTGTTCCTTCTTGGTACCTAGCTTATTAATTATATACTTTTTTTTTTTAAATTGTGTTTACTTTAAATCGACTTAATCAAACCCTGTGTTCAATATGTTTTTCATTTTTCAGTAGTTACTTATCAATTATAATTTAACGAACTTATCTATAACGAGCAAGAAATTCAAACCAAGAAGTCACGTGCGAATTTTAATTTTCTTTTTTGTCCTTTTAAATTAACAAATTATGGCACACATGAATTTGGCGTGCACGTCACACACTTTCGTGGCCAGACTTTGTGGGAATTTTTCGCGGGAAGACTTGTGGAGCTTGATCTATCGAATAATATAATGCTTATCGAAGGGAATAGAGACACCAAAGATTTTTTTCATATTTACGACCAACACATATGTGTACACTCACACATTAAAAGCAATTATGATTTTTTTTTGTATAAATTTGATACTTGTGACTTTGTGCAAGGAAGCCGCATAATAAAATTCATCTGTACAAAAAACAGTATCGTTATCTACAGTATGTGACAGAAATGACATTCTCGGTTGGAAACATTCATCTCTCAATAGCGAATAAGAAGCCACATAACTAATTAGTGAGGCGTACTGGGTCAACGTTACTTCAAAAAATAAATTAATAAAAAAATGGTAATTTTTTTATTGACCTTATCAAACTGACGCATGCAATTGTTACGAAACTGGATAAGATCTCTTTTTTGCATTTGCAATCGAAAAAAGAGTGTAACGAAAACTGATAGTTACAAACTACGCAGTGTCATTCCTTTGCTCACGCACGTCAGACTTTCATTGAATAAAACAATATTAACAATGCTGATTTTTTCTTCTAAATTGTAATGATCCGAATGGAACGGATGGTCTGGAAAACTGATTGCAACTCGATGTGTCTCAGGTAGGCGCGCAAGATGAACAATTAACGACTGTTTTTTATTTTTTTTTTTTTGCTTTTCATTACGGGGGAAACATTGTTGATGGATGTATCGGGGATGGTCGGATGTGACTTTACACGTTTATGTTACTATCGATGATAGTTTATCTTTAATGGTCGATTGTTCTGAAGCGAGTCAAAAGTCTTGGAGGTAGTGGCCTGCACACTCATTGATCGTTCGCTTAGCTGACGCCGTGGACTTGAGCTCCCGGAGGCTAAATCTTGGGACAAGTTTCGCTTCGACGATCCGGTCGTTGAACACAAACATACACACGCGGACAGAGATTGCGTTTCAGCCTCCAAAGATTCTATGGGCATCGTCCCGGCGGCGTGACAACGGTTCGCCGCACCGTGCCTTGGACCCGACGTTTAAGTTACATCCCGTCGAATGAGGCGATTTCAGATTAGTTGAGAATAAAAGAGATTAGCTTCTGGCAAAAAATCTTTTTAGTTATTTTTCTTTTAATAAGATTGATTTCGGTTAATACGTACATAACAAATTGTTATCGGAGATTGAGTATTCCTCCCTAAATAAAAGTATCATGCATTAAACAAGAGGTACTATCGATATTCGAAATATAAGTGATATTTTATTGCACTAAAAATCATAAATATTTGTAAAAAAATGCAAGTGATTAAAGTAACGTAACGAATTCAAGAAAAAAACACTCGTATTGCGCAAAATAGGAACATTTTTAGCGTATACTGTAACTCAAATATTTAAAAATCTATCGAAGACGTACAAATTAAAGAATCTTAACACGTAACCTTATCGTACAATATATACAACATGAATTATCGAAACAAACGCATAAAAAATGACAGAATTCGAACAACGGGCCAAAATCAACAAATTCGACGGGTCACCCGTAAGCCGCGCGTCTCATGCACATGGTGCTTTATCGCGAGACCGCGGCCTCGGCGATCCCCGGTGCCCTGTATTACGGGGCACGCGGAGCGAGTCGCGTCACGGCGATTCACATTTAGAGTCGTGCGTGCGCGAGGGCTCGATTCTATCTGTGTACGTAGCGGCCAGTGAGCGAGAGGGCGAGCATCTCGATGGGCAGGGAGCCACGACGCTTGACGACGACCGGCGTCTCAGCTACGCTGTCCCTCTTGGCGAAGTCCTGTCGTTTGGCGCGCCAGCCGGCCGCGTTGTCGTTGCCGTCGGCGGCACTCTGGCCGCTGGCGAACATCTCGGGGCCGCCACTGCTGCGCCTGCGCAGCAGTTTTTTGCTGCCGCGGTTCGCGACCCGGGACTTGGACGCGCCGCTGTTGATGCTGCCGCGGCCGATCAGGTCGCGGCGCAACTCCGATATGTCGGCGGGCACGGAGCCGCGACGTGAACTAAGGATCGGTCCGCCCCCACCGACAACGCTTCCGGCTCCCTCGAAGCTTAGTCGAGTCGAGAAGCCGTTATTATTGCTGCCAGTATTATTATTGTTATTGTTGTTGTTGAACGGGTAGTTCTCACGATCAGCTGTAAATATAAATTATTATACCTTTCAAAATTAAAAATGTTGGAAGTGTTCGTTTTTTTTAAACAATTGCTTACCAGTCAACTGTGCTACGTTGCCAAGAAGATTGCCAAGAGCAGCTTCATGCGGCAGGCTGGATCGTCTTCGATTGTTCGACAGTTTTTCGGTGCGAATGCTGAGACCTACTCGATTAACTCCTCCATCTATACAAGAAATTGAATAATCGAAATAAACTTTTTGTTGCAAAGTACGCATGCCCGTAATTAGCGGAAAATAAACAAAGCAACATGCGGTTAAATAAAAAGTTTAATTGTATTAACTTAGTTGAGCTGCTATGTCCGCGGGTACAGAGCCGCGTCTTGAGTAGG
The DNA here is from genome assembly GCA_018906775.1 of Sycophila sp. Sp_5. Classification (NCBI taxonomy): domain Eukaryota; kingdom Metazoa; phylum Arthropoda; class Insecta; order Hymenoptera; family Eurytomidae; genus Sycophila; species Sycophila sp. Sp_5. The sequence goes on from JACCID010000004.1 coordinate 1,499,971, forward strand.
GATCGATCGTGCGATTGGTGGTTATTGTGTCATCCAGCCTGGCCAACAGACCCACCGGCGCTGAACCTCTTCTTCTCGCCCAGCTCTATAAAAAAAAATCATTGCGTTAAACATCAAGTTTACATCTAAAGATACAATCTACTGCTAATTGCATTAAGAGGTACACTTCAGTTTACATCAGTAAAATTATCTACCGATTCGATGAAACCAATGATAAGCTTTATCTTGAAGAATACATCCTTCGCCTTAAAAAGAATGCCAACCTGATTATTAGAACGGCGATTGGACAGGGCATGGGAGGTCTTAGAGAGGTCATCGGTGCCTCTGGGGTCGACGTTCTCCTTCATGAGTTTCAGCATTTTGAAGCTCTTCTCACGACTGGAGTCGGAGTAGTCCCTCTTATTGCCTGGTAAGCTAACAACGCTGTCGGCGCTTTTGCGGGGCTCACCGCCGCCTCCGCTGCCGCTGCCGCCGCTGTCGCTGGACGGCGTGACGCTGCTTTGCCGTGGCGGAGAGTCGGGCGGACTGCCAATGAAGAAGACCTTGTGACCGATGCTGGTCTCCTGTGCCGCCTCTTGCGTCAGAGGTATTGTCGTGAAGCGACGTCCGGGCCCACTGCCGCCACCGCGGCTCTTGCTCTGAGCGGGCGTAGAGTGTCGACGGAGCTCGCCGCCCGCGCTCACGGACGTCGTGAGCGTCGTCGACGGCGACAGCGAGTCCATGCCGCCGATCAGCTTTTCGCCCGGAACCGGTGCCGGCGAGCCCGAACGTGACGACGAGCTGTCCGCTTCCAGAAGCACCTCCGTGCAACACTGCGACATTTCCGCCGTCGTGGACATGTAACGCATTCGCGCGTATGGATGAATCGGCGGGAATGTCTGCTGACGCGTCAGCGTCGCCTGCCGTGATGGCGTTGGTTGATCGTGCAGTATTGGCTCCCTATTAAATATAATTCGATTGTAATAATTGATGATTAGTAAATTCAAGTAATAAATTTCAAAGAAAGGAACGAAAGTGTAATCGAACAACCTCGGTTTAAAAACAAGGAAAAATTAATTACCATGGCTGTTGTTGAACCAAACTGCTGAGTTTGGAGGCCTCAAGACTGTTGGCTATGCTAGCGATGCTGGTGTCAGGCAAAAGATTTTCAGCGCTGACGGGTCGTTCTGGTGCGGCTGGCGATACCGAGGAAGCGGTCACCTGAGCACTAGGCGATGCGTCAGAACGATGCAAACTGCTGCGCGAAGAAATTCGTGAAGGCAAGAGTGAGGCACCAGGCAGACTCTCACGACGTGCAGTTGTTGGTCTTGGTGCCAACGATAAGCTACGAGTCACGCCCAACGGTACCGAGTGACGGCGACCCTCACTGTGTGTCGGTGGTGGAGCCAGTCTGGGTGACGGCAGCGCCAATTCCATACTACCCGAGTCGTCCTCCGTGCACTGAAAGAATAAATTTGTTTGAATCTTTTATAAATTTTTTAAAATTTAGGTTCGCTAATTATATACAGTTCTGAAATTTTAAAGATTAATTTAAAAAAAAAAAAAACAATAGCAATTAAGAAACTCTTAGAAGTTTGTAATTGGTTTGCAATTCAAAGCGAATTTTAAAGAAACAATTTCGAAACAGATGCATAAAAAGCTAAAAATTTTCATGCATGAATACATTAACACAATTGCACTTGAATTTTCAAAGTAACTTTAAACAACGATGCTTCACGCAAAAGAAAATTTGCATTTAACATTTTTTTTTCTGCATATTTAAAAGCACGCAAGTTTTTTTTTTGCCATACAAAAATAATCAATAATTTATTCATATACTTTAAAATTAAAAACTTCCTCCCCTTCTAAATATAACTTTTGATAAATCTGGCCAATTTAATCATAAAATTTCAACTGAGACTCAAAGCGTCCGTTCTATTTTTAAAATTACTTTTACATCAGAATTAAATTAATAAATTTAAACCCGTCACTCTAATGTCTCGTAAACTATTATAATAAGTATTTCCTCCGAGAATTAGAAAAAAAATAAGAGAAACAGAAAGAAAAAATAAGTCCATCGGCAAATCAACCTCGGACGCTTCGATGGCCTCGGTAGCGACGTCGGACGTAGTGGAGTCATGGGGCGCGGCGGCGCCCGCCACCTCCTGCTGTACGAGCGCCTCCCACTGTCGCTGGTTGGCGCGCAGATGCTGCATCAACGAGTGACTGAACTTGTCGTTGAGGAAACGATGCCACTCCTCGTACAGTGGCAGCACCATAAATTTGAAGAAGCCCACTTGAATCTTGGGTATGCTGGTGGTGTGCCTGTCGCAGGCTGTTGTCACGGGCAGGTTCAGCTGGCGCTCGTAATCCCCTTGCCTGAAAAACTCCTCGCACACCTTGTAGGACCACTTGCGCGAAATCTCCCATGGCCGGCACGGATTTGAGATGTCCGCGCACTTGAGAGCTATCTGTAGGATGAAGTGACGATGCTCGGGGTTTTCCATGTCCAGCTCGTTGTTGTCGAGGTAGCGCTGTTAAAAAATAAAGCAGTTAGTTTTACAATTTAGATTTTTTGTTCGTTATTCGAGAGTAACAAAAAAGGAAGGATTACGGTTATCGCGCAGGTGCGTGCTCTTTGACAATGTAAGAGAGGTGCTACCGTTCGTTATCGCGCAATAAAACTGAGAATTAAAATTGATTGCGAGAACTATTTTCGTTAGGAGCCTGCTGTTTGTTAGCTAACGATAAAACTAGGAAATATAATTGATTGTTTTCGGATTGATAGACAAATAGAGCGCTGAGTGACTAATTGACTTATCAATTTATTTGCTGTGCTGCACACTTTGTGCAATCAGCATTTCGGCTCGCGTGGGATAACCCCGGCTTCTTTCTTTTTTTCTTCCAAGGCTGACTCAAAACAATTTGCACACCATGCATGAATATATTTTAATAACTACAGCCGTTTTTTTTATCTAAAAGTAGCCTTGAAAAGAATCGCCTCCCCGCGTCAAGAAAAAGCGATAAATTTTTTTGCCTCGACGAGGCGACTGTCAAACCCGGTGATTACACGCGTGACTCTATTAAAAATAAAACAAAACAAAAAATATAAAAAGAAAAATTGTTTGTTAATCAAACGGCTCCACTTGCTTAATCAATCCTTCATAAACCCCCGATATTTTTAAACCATTATCGGCCGAGCAATTATCGTTTATTTCACGCAAAAGGAATTCCGGTTTCTTCGGCGTCGCTCGATTTGATAAGGACCTGTAACATTCTACCGGAACTTTGAACGCTGACTCTGTCAAACTTTTCCTCGTTCCACATGTTTAAATAAATTACTCGTTATTTTGAGAACCAGCTACGCATCATAATAATAATAATAATAATAATAATAAGCCGTACTCTTACGCTCTTTCTAAAAATAATGTTCCCCCTGAAGTTTTATGAAAATTCGCGGCTTCTCAAAGCATAGAGTTGCGTCTCGTTAACGCATAGCTTTATCAGCATTGGAAGAAAATGTAAAAGAGGCGCACGCGCTCGCGACTTCGCCACGCTTCTTAATTACTTTGAAGCGAGTGAGAAACTCCTGCTGGCGTGTGATATCGGTAGCAAGTATAAGCGAACTGATGTGTCGCTGGAGTTCAGGCTTCAGTTCGTCCGGCAGTTGCTCAGAAACGCCGCTCTCCAGGAGGCAGGCTATCGCTGACCGCCAGTGGTGATTCTCCAGCACCGACGTGTTCTGTAAAATAATAAGACAAATGTAAATGTAAATGGAAAAGTAGGCTTGGCGGTCTAACTTCGGAATGAGCACGAGTGCCCGGGAGAGTATACAATGTGATATTGTGTTGCGTCGAAAAAAAAGAAGAAGGGGGAAACGTGAAGAGGCGCGCGCCAACTTTGTAAACTATTTCAGTTGACATTTCTGGGACGTACACGCCGATGTATGTTTAATTTTCCGCGTTTCAGTTAAATATCTCCTGCACTATCATTTAGCGCCAAGCGGCGGCCTATCGAGCCAAATTCATTGAAATTGTTCATTCAGCGAGTTCTGCTACTGGTTACAGCGCATCGGCGTCCGCCGCGTAATAGATAGTGAAAAACGAGATATGCACGTCAAGATTTTAATTAAAGCGCGAAAGAAAAAAATGTACAACCTTTATCTCTATCAGGCTCAACGATTTAATATATCATTTATACGAGTGTCAGTTCTTTTCTTTTCTTTTTTTTTTTGTTTTATTAATTTGGCGACAAGTGACTCTTGATGAGTAGATTACGTTTGGTGAGTCTCGAAATTTGTAAACAGACGCATATCCATCAACTAATTGTAACACTTTGCTTAATTAAAAGGGATGGTAAACGAGTCTCGTATTTTCCAAGCACTCAACCTATTCCTCTCTTTTTCTCTTTGACAGTCATCGTTAAATTTTTCGATCGAAAACTTTACGCATATACCTTTTAGCGTAGAGAAAATATTTTTTTTATACTTTTTTTCGAATATTAAATAATATAGGGCTAATTCCGGCGATCGTCAACGTGCACGCACAGTCGAGTGTCCAACCGATAAAAAAAGTGTCTTATTTTTAAACACCGCAATTTTTATCCTTAGCCTCGCTCGTTTAGCCCAACTTTATCTTTTTATCGCACGCTTTTTTTTCGTATTCATCAGATCTCTTGATTTTTTTTTTGGTTCGCTACATTCTTTGGAATGCCTCCGAACGTTTTCCTCGCCCACACGACGAGCAATAGAGTTTTCTTTTTTTTTTCGTTTCTTCTAGTCTTGATTTTTATCATCAGCTTTTCCATAATTCGACGCAGACACAAATGGAACAGTCGTGCGTCAGCAAAACTATTTTACTGAGGACATGTTCACAATACAAACAAAGCAGATACAGTTTTGCATACCGGTTCCAATCGCCGAGTTAATTAACGTAAACATCCGTGACACATACAAGAAATAACGTGTTGCCTAAAGCCATTTAAATAGGAAATTTGTATACAACGCGTCACTAATATCCCCCGATATCAAAGCTTACTCCACTTATTAATAAAACAAATTCTATTTCAGTGACGATTCATTTCGATACACGCCGAAAAAAGCGCCTCGAAAAAAAATGAATTTCCACAATGAAAACAAAATTGTATCCAAACCGAGTTTTGTAAGTAGAGCCTTTATTAATAGCCGAGAAAAATTTGGTTATTTAACAGCCGTCGGGGATCGCCATTCAGGTGTGCGCTGAGAGAGCGACCGAGTCCATTCCTGCCATTGCACCCAAAAACACCGCGATTTCCACACGCGTGTCAACGCTTGCCCGCTATATTTAATTTCCGCCTCTCGAAATAAACGAGAAACAAGCGAAAAATTTCGGACTACGGCCAAGCAAAATAGAACACGGCCGTTCGAGTCAAACTCGCCTTTTAATACAGGCGACGATTCAAACGCCGTTTAATCGAGTGCGAGAATGAAATTTCAAATTCCGTTGACTCCGCCGTCGTCGCTGCTTGTTCGTCGCCTCTGTCGATACTTCCAGCGAAGAGTCGAGCGGAGCAAAAAAAGAGAGAAAATAAAAAGGAAAGAAGGAATGAAGGGGGGTTGGGAGGATTTATCGGGGATACCTCGTAAAGAGCAGCCAGGTGATTGCTCGTGGCGACGAGGAAAGGCTGGTTGACACCGGGATGGTCGAGGTCGTGCGTCACGGCGGCGATCAGCGAAGCCATTATTTCCAGATAGCTCAGGTGTCGTCTTATCTGCGGGGAAACGCAGCGTTAAGTAAGGAATTAGCGCGGATGCGGGTCGCCGGCTAGCTGCCCACGCACTGATTTATACCGACCTGTCGCTCCTGCAGGAAGCAGTGCATCGCTTGCGTCACGTCCGCCGCGTGTATACTGTTGTGGTAAGGATTTGTACTGTGATAGCCCTCCTCGATCAGAGCTGTAAAATCAAGAGGAGAGTCGAGTTAACATCCGCTCCTGATAGATCGATTTGCCTTTGGCCATCGGAAATTCTCCTTCTCTTTTCGAAATGTTTCTTAATCTTTCGTTCGGCCTTTTTTTTATACTCTTTCTCTCGTCCCAAATCGCTCGCTATTTCGATCGCAAAGTGGATTAAGTCACGGTGGTTATTGCTTCAAGTTCGAATTTACTCAGTCCGCGATTGACTATTGAGAGAGAGAAATGGGATTATATTATCTATCAGGAGATAAAGTGGTTAGACGCTCACTGAATAGCTTCCAGACCCTGACGACGTCCAGGTTGAAGTGATGGAGAAGCCCGTACCAGTGAAAGAGGTGGACACATATGACCGACAGTGATCGACCTAAAATGAACAATAAAATTATTTAACAAACTATTTTCATATTTTCATTATTTTTTAAATTAATTACTCGTTAGACATTTGATGTATTGTAGAAAAGTAGCTAAATCAAAAATGACTTTGGAAAACATTTCATGTCGCAGTCAATTACGAAAGAAAAAAAAAAGAAAGAAATGAAAGAACGGTGCTCCTGGCATGTAACAAATTGGCTTCTTGAAAAGATTACGTTACGAAAACGAGCGCGAACGTACAATGTAAATTATGAAAGAATATGATGGATCAGCCCTTAAAAATAATTTGTCAAAAGTCTGCGTGTTTCTTGTGCTGCCGCACACTTACGTGGGATCTCTCACGTTTTTTATGCAAGAACACAAAAGCAAATTTCCCTTGCACGTGTTCGGCACCCTTTAAAATAAACCAACGCAGGCGCAGGGAGCTTATAAATTAATATAGATACTGAGCTGCCTTTCATCCTTCGTGAATAATTTATGAAGCGAACCTTTAAAATACTAAAGTATCGATCATTAAAATCTCACCTCCGGTAGCGGTCTCCAAAGTGAAGGCGTTGAACTTCCAGTTAGCCACCCTCTGCAAGACACACTGTAACAAATGACCATTCACGATTAAAACTCTCCATTCTCTTTCCTCGTTAACAAAAAAAAAAATGAAATAAAAATCTACGGCTTCCGAGAAATTTTAGTATGAAAAATAGTAATTTGTAATACACAAAATAACAATTTTTATTATTAAAATAGTAACTTTTACAATTTCAGTACTAAAAATTACTATTTTTCATACAAAAAATTCTCGCTTGTTAAGACTACCACTCCTTTCTTAACTACAATAGCAATTTTTATTATGTTTTTCCTCTCAGTGTACCCTTTTCGTAAAAATTGAAGCAACGAAACAAAATCTAAGGTTTTTTAGCGAAAAGACGTAATAGTAATTTCAGCTTCTTTAAAAACAAACTGTTCCCAGAATTAAAACTTGATGTTTTCAGTTTCCAGCAAAGGGAAACGACAAAGAATTGAAACTAAAATTGTCTTTTTCGTACAGGTGTATTATTCACTAATGATATCCTCTCATATGAATGCGTCTATCGAGTTAAAACAACCCGAAAATACTTACTGTCCTACAGAAATCGGTCAACTTATATATACCGATATAATTATATCTGCAGTGATAAAATTAGCGAATAATACCCCAGTAAGCCTCAGAGCTTAAAAAAAAAGGAGGATTATTCTTTACCTGGACTTGGCCGTGGGAGACATCGTCGAGGAGGCCGGGTTCCTGATCGAGAGAACGCGTGACGAGTCGCTTGCGCCTGCGCTTGTGCATAGTGAGGAAGCGGCCCGTGTGCTTTGGCCGGTATTGGCTGACGTCGAGCTTAGCCAGGAGCAGCCGTTCCAGTCTGCTGTCCTCGTCCTCCTCGTCGCTCGTAGCTGCCTTACACGATGCTCGCGCCTCCTCTGCAAATGCAATCAGACCCTCGTCAATTTCGTCTATTACTACTTAAAGCCTCTTGCGCGCGCAGCCAGAATTGTTTTGATGAAGAGAGTGCTTACGAGATTAAGATCAAATAAGAATTTAATTTTACGATGCTGGGACTGCGATGCGTCGAAATGGTCTCGAAAACGAAAATAGTACAGTTTTAAGCGGGGTCCGTGTGTATCTTGTCTGTTACTACTTAAACCGGCGATTTTATTGTTTTATTAGTTATTCTTTTATTTACATGTATCTCGTGAATTTAATTTTATAACGTTCGCTATGTGATGTATTTATATTTTACATGTATGAAAAGTACATTCGAAATAGAATTTAAATAGTATGAGAGCAATAGGAATAGTTAGAAGTATTGACTTTCTGTACTTGTCTGCTACAACTTATACTGATGATCCCTTGATTTCTCCTTTTATTTATATTCAACTCGTGAATGCGATTTATCCTACTAGTTGGAATTGCTTTTAGACTACGAGGGAGTCTATGAGATTAATATCAAGTGCGGATTTAATTTTATAACATCAGTATTTGAATTTTGCATGCCGGTCTAGACCCGTCTGTTACTACTTATACACACTCTATTATTTCTCTTAGAAATGTGATAAATTTGAGTTGTGTTGCGCATGAAAAGTTTATCTAAAATAGTCTGGAAAACGAAAATAGAAGCTTGGAGTGTTGTCTGTTCGTACTCGGCTGTTACTACTTATGTGCATGATCCGTTAATTTCTGTTTTTATATACATGCACCTCGTGAACGCAATTTATCATGGCAGTCTAAATTGTTTTGATGAAGAGAATGTTTGTGAATTAACATAAAATATGAATTTAGTTTGTAATACATTAAAATTTTCCATACCGTTCTATACTTGTCTAATCTGTTAATTATTCTTTTGCTTTATATACGTAGCGATGTTAATTTTTTATTTCACATTTTTTTTCGTTCACTAAATAATGTAAGTTTAAGAAAATTAATGCGCTTCTCAGGATTATTTATAAATTTCATTGGATTATGCACATGAATAAGTAAGTCATAAAACGGTAATTGGTGTTCATTTATAAGAATTCTCCTATTCTTTTCAATTACCAATTTAACTGACTTTGACGTGATAAAAGTAGCAATGTACGTCGTATTAATAATTAAAATGCAGATCACGACCGAAATTCACTAATCAATATCATCACCGAGTACTTTTAATTCAACTTATTTACTTTATAACTGTGCCAATGATGAAGAGCTTAAAAAAGTACTTAACATGCTAATTTTAACAGGAGTGCATTTAATTTACATTAATGATAATTACCCAATAAAAAAAATTAAAAATCACAATAAAAAAACAGTATCGGGCGAAAAGTGCATTTTCCCGACGGGACTCGCTTGCAATCAAATAGATCGTATTTCATTAAGCGATAAAAAGGTAACCTCCTTTCGGCCTAATCAATTTAAAGGCCCGTTAAAGCGAAGCATCTATTTGTTACGATAAAATCCGTTCGCAAATTACACAAATACCCTCGTAAGCCCCGAATGAAAACTCATCAAGCGCTTACTTAGAGTTAATTAACAAATTGTCCGAACCATTTTCTCCCGCGCGGTAGTAACTATGATTAATGCTGGCTACAAAAGATTCCATCGCAATGCGCCGTGTGCGCTCGGCCCTCGCCGACAATGAAACGCGAAAAAAAAAAAGAAAAAGGGAAGCAGGCAAACAATGAAGCTTCTCGCTCTCCCCTTCCGAATTTCTGTCGCTACAAAAAAAAAAAAAAAAAGAAAAAAAAAGCGCGCACACGCACAATAGGGATCGAGCAAAATCGCACGGGACTTACCGGAAACTCGCTGAATGAGTGCATTTTGCTCGCTGCTGTGATCCAACTCGATCTCGGACCTCCGCATCTGCAACAGCGTGAAAAAAGAGCGTCGGCTCAATTATTGCCGTCACGAAATTCGATCTTGGAAAATGCGTTGGGGGAAATGAAGCAGTCGCGACGGCGGGCGACTTAACGAGGGGAATCCCAGCTTCCCGAATCATCAATTTTGATCAGTCTGTGACGGATGCGCCGCCGTTCCGGGGGTATGCGCGGATTACCGACGTTTTACTTTAATGGCTCCCGCAGGCTCGTGTCCCCGGACTGCGCGCTCATGTATATTACAGTCGCAGTCGTCCAGGGCACGGGATCACCGTCGGTTTTACATAATAAATAAAGTTTTCACCTCGCGATCTGCCTGCTTATTGTTCCGCTGGCCCCTTTTCAGTTATTCCGGAAGGGTGCCCGACGTCGACGATGAACATTCTTCAACTTTATGAGAGTTATACGGTCGGGTGACAAAAAGAAAATGAAATAAAAAAAAGGATAATATCGTCTGGCGCCTGTTGAACAGTCAAGTGAGCGCGAATGGAGAGTGGGTCGGCGGGAGTTCGCTTCGCGTCCTCGAACTTCGACTTCGACGCGGCTACGGGGGTACACGTGCACTCTGCTCCCCACGGTTTGAGTTACTCGCGGCCTGCTTACTGCCGGGCGTGCTCTCATCTGGGTAAGCTGTTGCTTTTGCAATTTCAGCACTGCGGATATAAATAACCATTAGGACGCTGTTTTTGTTGTTTTCTTTATTTATAGCGGGCGTTAAAAGCTTATTATGCGCGCCGCGATTTATTTTAACGCGCGCTTTTGGGGCGCTTTATGTCAGCCGGCTAATTTACGCTTCAATTTGCGCGAAATGCGAAACAACTGTTTTGACTGGACGTCTCTTGGCTTTGTCAACCGCAATTGTCTCGTGTTTTCGATGTCCATTTGAAATGTTCACTCAGCGCTTCCGACAACCTGTACTTTTCTTTGCAACATTTTAAATCAATTTGTGTATGAATAATTTAGCTAATAATGCTCGTGAGAAGTTATTTATATAAGATTGCGGGCGAGGAAAGATGTATTAATTTTTTTCAGAACATCAATTTCTTTATTAATTTGTCGCTACTTCATTATAATAATAATTGTTACTTATCGGTTACAAATGTTCTATTTTGTGCTTCTCAATAAAAAATTGTTTGAGTATCAGTCAATTAAATTGTAATGATCTCTTTTATATTTTATTAACGTAGTTTTTTGGAGCAGTCGAGATAAAAATCATAGAATTACTTTTGCTCGTAAAAAATGCATTTTAATTTACGTTTCATCAACCTCGAGCGCAACTGAAATTACGTTACATTTCTGCAAACATTGAAACTATATTAATTAATCCGAAAAATCAAAAACAAAAATTACTCGTTCTCGAGTACTTCTTTTTTATTACTCGAAACCCAGCGATTCTTACTTTTCTAGGTTTAGGAAATGGGGAAAAAATAGAAAAGAGAAGAAAAAACAAAGCAAGCTCAGCGTTAGGTAAGAACGTCGTGCGAAAAGAGTCCTCCATCACCCCGGGAAATCGCGAGCGCAGCGCGCATAATGCAGCGAGCGAGCGAATCGCGAAAAATCGCGTCGCGACCTTTTGTGTACGAGGCCGCGGGAAAAGAATGCCGCGATTGCCGCCGCGGGGAATTGGATCCGGCATTCGGGCCAGTTAAGGTCGAGTCATTTTCCACTTGGCTTAATGTGCGTATAAATTATCAGGCAGCGTGAAAAGGAGCGATTTGACTGGCGGGCGCGCGTAATGGCGCGATTGACGAGTGGTCGCGCAAAAAGGCGCGCGCGGAAAACGCGCGGCCGCATCCGCGCGCGACAGACATGCCTGTGACGCCGCGGGGGCGAGCAGATCGATTTCTTTTACTCTCATCGTCTCGGCGATGCGCGGGGAAAAGGGAGAAAAGGAGGGCCAGTCGGCCGCCTGTCTGTCGCAAGTGTGTAATACCATTAAATGGATTTATTTTTTTCCTTCGGTTTGTGTATCTCCTCTATTTCTCTCTCTTTTCTCTTTCTTTCGCTCCGCGCGCTCGGCAATTGAGCCTAATCGGCTGTCCGAGCTTCTTAATTGACATCGTCCTGCTACAGAACGTCTTTCTCTTTCTGTCTACGGTAAGTCCGAGGAGTAAATACACATATTGACTCGAGGCTGTTCCGAGCGCGCGCACTCGACGATAAATTAAAGTATTTTAATCGACGTTTGCGAGTATACGACCTGAGCTCTTCTCCTTTTTTTTTGCGCGCATTTGAAGAGAGGAAGGAGCCTGCTGCGTAATTTCCAGCGGAATTGGAGAGCATTCTTTTTTGCGAAACCGAAATTTCTAAAAAACACTAAATTCTAGAACGGGCATAAAAATAAATTCTTTCATCCGTGAAAGAACGGAAAAAATTTTATCGAGAATATCCGAAACTCCACAGAAATATGTGGAGCCATTTTAACGAAGAAAAAAAGTAAATAAATAAACGAACAAAAAGCTGATAAAGTTTTACGACAGTTTAAAACGTTTTTTATTTTACATAACAAACAAAAAGAAAATCTCAAGTTAAGTATAAACATTATACGACGCAGCGACTCGTAATTTCGAAAGATTGATAGACGTGCAGTTTTTTTCCCCCCACGAAGAAGCTGTCTGAAACACAGCAATAATATTGATTAAATACATTGTCCCAGAAAGATAGAAGAGGCGCAGATATTTCATAACCCCTTTAGCGGTCGCGAATAGTTGCCAAAAGCTCTCGTTACGTTCCTCAGCGAGTGCATCTTTTATGTCGTGCCTCCTTAATAACGTCACCTCTGTACTCATAAAAATAAAAGTGAAATACTAAAGAACTTCGCACCCGTCGAAAAATGTATTAATCCGCGCGCTGCTAATCGGCCAGTAAGTAGCAACGGGGTTTGATCGACGACGTGCGGCTCCGGCCGAAAACGAAGAAGAAGGGTAAAAAAAAATCCCTGGCAACTGCCTCGAGATGCTCCGGAGCTCGAGTGGACTCTCGAGGAGTCGGAGGGGGACGTGGGGCCGGCACATCCTCGCAGCGCTAACCCTGTTTCCCCGAGGTCTTGGGCACTCGAGAGAGAGACAGAGAGAGCTGGCGGGCTTTCGAGGGGACGCCGCCGGGGCGGGCTGCAGCGGCAGCCCTTTTCCTCATTTGACACGGTCGCTTGAATCGAGAGCACCGAGCGCGCGCGCGATATAACCGCAGAGCGAGCGAGAAAGAGAGGGAGAGAGGAGGGTTGCGCGCGCGGTAGAGTGACGTCATGGAGTTTCGGGTCATGCACTGGAATCCAGGTCGACACTCGCGCGCGCGCACGCCTTCGCTCTCTTTTTCTCCCTCGCTCGCTCGGTTCTTCCAGCGGACTCTCACTCTCATTCGTCTACGAATCTCGGAAGAGTCTCGGGGCCCTCTCGCTCGCTCCGCCGGCCTTTTTGCACAGCCCGACCTGCACGACTGTCTTTTTATTCCGCCGCCTGCACACGTAGACCCCCTTTTTCTTTTCTCATCGCGGCGCTTTATGTGTGCTCTCCGTCGGCCCGCCGGTCGAGTGGAGCGAGGGCGGCTTCGTCGGCCTCGACGTGGCGCGTTGCTACTCTCTCTTTCTCTCTCTCGCCGCTTTCTTGGATTATTTTCTACGCTGGTGAGCGCGGAGCGGCCTTCTTGTATACCTTAGGGTGCGCGGGGCTCCTTATATTTACAGATTAACGAAAAATCGCCCGGGAAAGGTTTGGTGCGGCCGTTACGTAATTCACAATAGATCGGTGGTTGTTTTTTTTTTTCGATGCGGTAGGAGAGAGGGTGAGCCCGGGGGACACTTCCGTGATGCAAGTGAAAAATGTATTTTGAGAGCTGGCAATTTTTTTTCGATGCAGCTGAATTAATGATCGCCAAGTAAAAGCGAAGCGGCGCGATTTTTAATCTTTTACAGGCGCGCGCTGGGTGCATTCATTTTCAGCCGCGCTTTTGTAAATATAAAAAGTGCAATCGATACACAGGCGGAGTGAAAATTTCCTATACGCTGTACCCTCGATATTTCATTTATATAAATTTATTGCATTTTTTCAGTCCACTTCTCGATGTGTTCCGTAATCGCCCGGCGCTGAACAATGCCGGTTTCCAATCCGAATGCAAACGAACCATTTATCAAATGCACTCTCATCCTGCGAATTAATTTCGGATAGGATTCTATTGATTATTGCATTTGTAATCGAATCAATCGTAGATCGAGGAGCGCGAATGAAGTTTTGAAGTTACGCTTTTCATTCGCAGTAACACAAGCAAACAAAAAAGAAAAGAAAAGGAATCACACCGCATCGGGCGAAAATCGTCGGCCTCGTAAATCGATCCCACGATGCAATTGATAAACCCGAAAGCATAACAAAATCGAGAGGTGAGCGCGTAAGTATATCGATGACGAGGAAAAAAATGCGGAGCAATGATTTACGTTGAAACGCGATCGTCTCGCATTACCGAGGCAATTATTTTGAAATAAAGAATTTCTCTCCTGCCGGCCGATAAACAATAGGACTCGCATTTATTTGCGGTGGGGGCGGAGGGAGAAGAAAGCGCGAGTCATGCGCTAGGAAAACCGCGGAAATCCGCGATCACTCAAATCCCTGCGGGATGTCCAATTCGAGCTTTGTGCACACGAGATAAACGTGCAATTTTACCATGAATGGCGCGTATTGTTGAAGATTTAATTCTCGCAGAGCTCTCCTTCATTTCCGCCAAAAGGTATTTCAATAACGTATAGCCGGGTGAATTAGCGCGCATCGCAGACGTTATTATATTCGTACGTGTCTTCGCGAGGATCCTTTAAAAAAACTCATTGTTTATCTATATTCGATTTATTTATTTATTTATAATTAATCTTCTTTTTTAATTGTAAATGTACTTTACTAAAAGCAATGGCGATTTATCCGTTTTATCGTAAATTTTAATGCTGGAATAATTTCATTTATTGCTGTATGAATTATTTCAATAAATTTAATTTTTAATTTCGTTAAAAGTGTTCGTCCTGTAATACAAAAATAAAGGCATTATTTACGGGGAGGTAAATTTTCTTATACTGCATTACCAGAGCTTTGAAGTCAAATGATCTGTTTGTTCTATTTTAAAGCGTAATATAAAAGTTACTCACCGAGTTAATATTTATGGAAATAATGAGTAATTTTTACCGCAATGTATACACAGTTTTATCATTACCATAACACTGCATCAGAATTTTTTCTAAGAGGGAAGCTAATTTTTATGAAAAAAAGTCTCTCTCCGCTCCTTCCACTGATATTAAATTTTTGTTACTTTTTCATGCACCACTCCTTTACGGATGTGCTCTATTAGCTTTGACGGTCATTCCTCCCTAATAAAATTTTAATAAAGAACAAAAAATTCTTCATTTATCCACTCGCACGAGATGAAACAATTAACCAGTAAGTAATACAATCTCATTATACAAAATTCAAAGGATTATCAGACGCGGCTCATAAAAAATTAAGCTTCAAAGGAGCACCCGTGACATCCAGTGCTGAATAAATAAGCCAGAACGGCACATGCTCGAATGCCCGTTGAATTTACTTAATAGCCCCCTTCCCATTAGACTTTACTGTAACGGTTGTACCTCGGCAGTTTCGCGCGCGGCCGCACGCCGTTACCATCGCCGCGACACGATGAAAATTTGCGCCCGGCCGAGAGGAGAAAGAAAGAGAAAGGGAGAAAAAAAATAAAATCCTCCCGGCACGAAAGTTCATAATTCCGGGGGAAACGAAACGCGCGCCGCAGGTATACGCCCGGCATTTAGGAAGCCATTCCGCAGATACGGTCAAGCTCAGTGGGTCCGGGACAATCTGCGTCCGATCTCGCGTCGATGTGCTTTCCAAAAATCGCCGACGGTAATCCGGGGGCTGGACGGAATTTTTTCCACGCCCCGGATGTTTCGCGAGCTCGGAACGATGGTCCCCTTACCGCCGATAAATGCGGTCGGGCATTACGTCCGGCGAATCGCTCCCTCGTGTGCCATCGGCCGAGCTAAGACGATCACCGCCTTTTCCTCCACGTGTATCCATATATAAGGAGGCGCGTGATCTGCCGCTCTGTTTTTTTTCTTTCCTTTCGTTTATACCGTAGGCCGAATCGGCGCTTTTCTTAATTATCGAATATCTCTGGTCGAAGATAATCGGATTCTTCGGAGGGAACACAATCGTCGGGCTGCACAGACAGAGCTTCGTCGCGGCGGAGATTATTTCGAGCCGCATCGATACGAGGGAGATTATTAAAATAGATTGACGAATGGATGCGACGCGCTTGTTTGTCCGCGCGTCCGATACGGAAAAGGTAATGCGTGCCGCGGCGGGTAAACAAAAGTCGCGTCTAAAAATAATGTATAGGATCGGAATAAAATGTGTGCACAATAGCCGTTGGTCGGAAGGAAATTAATCGCGTGTCGAGCGATGTGCTCCTCGCGCAGGGCTCGCCGTCAATCGCTTCGCGAGATTACAAAGGCATAGAGAAAAGAAGGAAAATAATGCGTTACGTAAGGGGAGCGTCCGAGAAAAACAATGTCACGGCGCGCGCGCGCGCCTCGATTGAGACGAGAGCGCAATGGTACAGCCGCTCGTTAAAAGCCAAAGCCATCGACGGACGGTGTATATATTTTTACCCGCGAGACGTTTCAAAGACACCTGCTTGGTTGCGAGCAATAAACTCCGCCGGCGATGTAAATAAAAAGGAGCGAGGGTAAGAAAAAATCCCGGGAATTGGAAGAGGAGTGCTGCGGACACAAGCGGTGATATTGGGGAACGTCCGAGCGCGGCGGTTATAATGACACTTGTCTATTCTCGCTGCGCTTTGGAGCGGAGAGCAAGGAGGCGGCCGGGCGTCGGGAATCGGCCGCGCTTCATTATTTTTTGACATTGATGCATTCGCGTGCGGCGGCTGGCGCGAGAGCCGCGCGCGAGACGGCACAAATTGATGCCCCGAGTTAAGTGCCGTTGACAATTGCCCGTTATGCAAAGCTTCTGACGAGGACGTGTTATATGCGCGCTCCCTCGCCGCGCCTCTTTCTCTCTCTCTCTGTCTTTCCCCTCCTCGCTCGATCCCGCAGACTCGAATTCCTCCGTGAGTGTGCACCTCGGCCCGAGGCTGCCCCCTTCGCCCGTGACGCGGATCTTTATACGTCCTCCGGCACTTTCTTTTTTTGCGTTCCCGCGCCCCTTATATACGGGAGATGAGGGTGGGGTTGGTCGGGGAAGGAGGCGATTTACGTCGAAAAGCACGTAAGGAAAAACGAATATGTTTCGAATTTCGGGGACATTAGTAAGTTTTCCCCGTGATGCGAGAGATGGGGGTGGAGAGAAGAGAGGGGATGAATTTTGGTCGAACCCCCGCGAGCGGAGAGCATGCCGCTGTTTTTGCTCCTGAAGGACGACTGAAGGTCTACAGTATCCCTCGGGCCGCTTTTATCCTGCGCAGAAATTTTTCCGGGGGTTGCCCGCTGGTGTACAGCCAAACCGCACGAGGAATTCACTGCCGCTTCGTTTGGTATGTTTTGTTTTGCTGCTTTTGTACGGGATTCCCGGTTTTTTCGGACTTTTTTCTCTCCCTTCTTTTATTCTGGGGTAAATATTTCCGATTGGCCTGAGTGTACTCGAAGATGACTTCTTTAGAGATTAGGATGAAAAGGGGATTGGGAGATGTAGGTCAAAAAATAAGGCTGACGGCGGGAAACGGCGGGACGAAGTGCGCGGATGTAGTCGGAAAACATAAAACACACAGTGCATTTGAAATTACAATCTTCTTTTTAACATTTTTTTTGCATTGAGCTACACGGAATAAGTGTTTGCAAAAAATGTATATAAATTTTTCAAAAACTACTGGGTTTCGAGAGGAAAATTTTTCGTCTTAATTTTTTAACAATAACGGAAAACAAATTACGTATTGTCTTTCGTAACTTAAGCCTCTTAGGCGAATAATAAATTAAAAAAAAAAATTTCCAAACAATGACTCCATAAAGTTGCTGAGTATCTAAATTTTCGTTACGGATTGATTTATAACATTGTGTAGGTTTTTCATCGACCCATTGCATATTGGACAACAGCAACTTGATCCCGAAACGTAAATTTTGATAAAACTGCAAACCGCACACTAATTCCTCGCCCAGTCGAGTCCCATAACAGAGAAATATGTACGGCGAGCTGCGTGAACATAACGAAGTTTGCACAAATCACTTCCCCAGCTTTCAATCGGATAAAGCGAAATCCATCAAACCCCGACGGCGAGCGTCGTTTTCCGCAATCCCCCGACACTCCCGAGCCGCGGGAAATAAATCGTGCAGGTAAAAAGGTATACTCTGGAGTGCTCGCACGCTCGAAGTGAGCCTCATAAAAAAGGAAGAAAAAAAAGAGAAAAAAAGGTAAAGAAGGCGTCGCGTTACAAAACGGCCAATTTTTCACATCGATACATTTCGGAGGCCATTGTTCGGAAAATACAGAACAAAAAAATCGAAGAAGACAAGTGCCGCGTTGCTTACAATACGAAACGAGGCCTCGACGTTCCACCTTCTCACATGCATCCGCGCACCTTTTTCTCCCTTCCTCTCTCTTTTTCTTCGTGCCGCGCCAAACCAGCGAATGCACCGTTCACCATTAATCGATCGCGAAATGAATTTCTTCGGGGCGGGAGAGGCGAGCATCGTCGCGATTAAAAATAGCCGCGAAACCGTTGACCTTTGATCGGCGATTAACGTCCGAGCGAATCGCGCTTCGCAGCCTTTGAGACGCCGCGGGATGAAGGAGGAAAAGTCGCGGCACAGGCCGCGGAACTCTCGTTGACTATACATAAAAAGCCTCCCGCGCGCGTTATGTGTACGACGAAGGCGGGCGGGCAGCGATAAATTCTGCGCAATTTGCCTGGCGACTGATTGCTCGTATCTCGCTGCGAGTTGTTTTGTTGTTAATGAATGTTTATAAGTGGGGCCGAGGCGCAGCGCTCGGCCGAAAAGTTTAGATCAGAAAACTTTCGGCCACGGCCGTAAAGACGGGGATATATACATGCTCGACGGATTATCGCGACGATTTTCGAACTTTTTTTTTCTTTGTTTTGAGCTCGTTCGCGCAGCTAATAACGTTTAGTCGCTGAAATTCATGCCGTAGAGTATTACAGTCTAATGCTGTAAAATTTTGCAATTTTGTATTTAATTTATAATTATAATTATATCTGTAGTATTATTATTTTAATTAGTAAGTTAATTAATGTTACTACAGGGAGAGAATAAAGCCTTAAAAATTGCTGTGCTAGTTTGGAAAAATTATTATCTGCTTAGTAATTCTTAGGAACAAAGTGACCTGTTTAGTGTGATTACTACTCCCAACTTTGTATTAAAATATTCCACAAAATTACGAGTCCCCTGAGTGATTTTTATAACTTTTACGCGATATGCTGCGATAATTTTTATTCTAACCGGATAAACGCGACATTAAGATAACCGAACGCAAATCCCAACTTGGCGTCTCACTCGAATAAACAATAACAAAACAAAAATAATGAATGGCAAGAATGAAAGTTGCGCAATAATCAACATGTATGCGAATGAAAACAAGCTATAAAAAGACTGATTAATTATTAACATGTGCAATCGTTTAAAGTCGTCCGATGTTATTGATCACTCGACGCACGAATCAAGGATTAATTTCAATAATTAAGCCAGCGCATCGCGGCATTCGTAGTAAACGAGCCGACAATGGACGAATTCGCTCCGCATCCTCGCGGCCAATAATGGGTTTATCGAACCGTGGGAGCGTTCCCCGCGCGTCCGAGGTGAACGTACCGCAGCGCGGCTAGCGCAGGCCGACCGAATTGAATATTTCATGAAAGAATTCACCCCGAAATGCAATTTCCACACCGGCGGCGAGCCATACTTCGTCTCGATCGCACCCTCGAAAAGGCTTTGCCGTCAGAAAAAAAAAAAAAAAAAGAGAGAGAGACAAGTCGAGTGCAGCGCGGACTTGTCGCCCCGGAATTTTCTAAACGCGATGTCTAAAATAAGATCAAAATGGAGCGGGGGAGGGTGGGGTAATGCGAGAATCGACCCGATTCCCAGTGACTGAGTCGCGTGTCCCTCACAAGATCGCGGAGGCTGCACGAGCGGCTTCGTTATTTTTAATTGTCCCCAACTGCCTCTTCTCTTTCTCGCGTGTGCGTGCACGCGTGATAAAACGGGCGCTCCGAGGCGTGTGTGTACCTTCAGCATTTCGTACGCCGCTTACGCAGCTAAGCAAATATTGTGGCCGACGAGACTGAGGGGGAAAAAAGAGGCGAGGTACACTACTGTACGCGAATTGAGCTTCTACGTGGCGTGGCTTTTTGCCTCTCGTCTCTTTGAGCGAAAGTTATTAGAGGCGATCGCGCGTTTTCTTAACGCGAATTTATGTCCGGGAGGGGGGCACGAATTGGGAATTGAGATGTGCGCGCTCGAATTTGCTTTTTCAGTATGTTCTGATCAACATTTTCGGACGAGGGTGAGTAGCAAATCAAGTTACGGAGTACGCGATGAGATGGTTATTGCATCGAGGTGCTCCTTTTATTATTTGGGTATATATAGTACCGAAATTTTATAGCGAGCAATACATGCTACTACTAGAGACGACTAAAATACGAGGTGCTTTAAATAAAGGCAAGTGCAACGACATGGATAACAAAGATAAGGAATATAAGCTTTTACAACATATAATTAAAAAGGGGCAGTATCTCTTTATTACACTCCGAGAATTAATAAAGATTGCAGAGGTTGCATCACGGAGAAATATAATAACCGTTTGCGTATAGCACCTACGCTCTTCCCTATTTTATCATTCATCACGGCGACGAGCGCGAAGAAAAAGAAAAAGAAAAAGAAGAAAAAAAGCTCGTGGTAAACCATAATCGAATAAGCGAAAATTGCACGATGGGAGTAAAACTAAATCCGCGCGCGACAGGCAAATTATTTATTGAATATTCGAGGGAGCGATTCGCTAGCCGTAAAGTATGTTCCTTCGCCGGCGGTCGTAAAAGGGGTGACGTCAGTCGTAAAAGTTAATCGGCGATCGACGCAGATAAAAGTCGTCGCTCAAACGCGAGCTTAGGCCCGGCCACGCGATTTTCGCAAAAGTGCACAAATCCACGTACGCGGGGTTGAGAGGGGCCAAGGGGGGCCAAGCACTTAAAATATGAACGGTTAGAGGATTTATTATGCCCGTGTGTCGCGGCGCTTGTGCTCGTATTTTGTATGCCAGGCACGTTCGATAGATCCGACCAGCGATTGACCTGGTTTACAGGTCGCTAAGACGTCACTAAAGGCTGCCTCGACATCTTCTGGATATCGCCGTCGTGCGCTTCTTCGTCTTCTCCTTTTTTTGCCTATTACGTCGCTTCAATTTCGTCAGCGCGCTCGACACGTGTTTTCTTCTATTTCCCCGCGAAAATTTCACACAACTGCATCCCGTCGAAAAAAATCCATCGATCCATCAGTCGCGCCTAACGAAGGTTAATCGATGAGAACGACCAAGCCAATTAATTGTCGAACAATATAATCGGCTCTCAACTTAGTCGGCTCGGCCTTCGAGGCGTATAAGTAGCGCCGAATGGAAAAATCTCCGTTCGAATTCTAAAGGAGCGCGATATACGCCGCGTTCGCCGAGGAAAGCAACGCCGAAAATTCCGTTCGATCCCGCTTTTGAAAAGCGGTCACGGATTCCTTTTCTCTGCTACTAAAAGCGCCGCTCGCCGAAGACACCTCTTGTGTCGCGCCGCGCAGCGCCAAACGCAAACTCGCTATCCGTTGTTTCAGCTGGCGCATTATCTGCTCGCTCGATCGCCCGATGAGAGTAGCTAAAGACGAGAAAAAAATGAGCAGAAGAAGAGGCAAAACAATGCCGCGGCGCGGAAACGAGCTCGCGCGATTCATCCGGCGCGCACGTGCGCACATGAATTAACCCGCTAACCCTTTTAAAGCTGTTTTCCTTTTTAATTGCGGGCACATGCGACCGATCGGACAGCAAGGCTCGTTTGTCGCCGTACACTCGCATATTACGTAAATGTTGTTATTAAAAATCCGCGCATTATTGCATAAAGAAAACTGCACTGTTTTTGTTTTCGAGCTCGCACACGTACGCTTCTTTTTCTTTCTGTTTTGTCAACGCGTGGCTCTTTCTGGACGTCTTTTCTTTTCTCCTTTTTTTCTGAAAAGTGCCGACGCGACGATGGTTATTTTTATTTCATGGATATGCGCGAGCGCACGGCGAGCTTAAAAGTTTAACAACCATTCGCGGAGGTATTACGAAGAGGACGCGGCGTGGGAGGTGCCTCGGCTTTTAGGATTGATAAAAGCCGCGGGGGAATGTATACTATTTTGGGTCGGTATTTTGAACTTGAATTGGGTGGTTCGTTGACCGGGCGAGCGAGTACCTCTGTGCCCGCCGACGCGGCGTGTATGCAGTGTATACGCGGGCTGCCTATATATATATGTTACGATAGCACGCGCGAGCACATGTAGCGACTGTCGCGATGATTCGAGTAGAGCCACGAGTTTCTAAACCAATAAGAGATTATATCAAGTCTATGAAAATGAGAATACGCCTAATTCTCGTAAATAACGATGGCAGGTGCTCACGAAACATTATAAATATTTTAATTGGCTAATGAGTAAACGTCCGGTGGAACGACACTGAAACTCGAAATGCTTTTCATGTAAATTTTTTATTAACAATCTGAATCGTCAGAGATATTTACGATCAGTTTTACGGGTGTTACTATCGTTGAAAAAATAAGATAAATAATACAAGTGAGATTTTCGACGACTCATACCAGGCTATTAGAATAAAAAAAAAGCGAAAACAATATAAAATGAAATGTAGCATGCGTGAAACGCAAATACGAAGACACGTTGTGCGCGTCGCTCATTCTGGCCAATTTATATTGTTTACAGAGGAAATTTTCCATGATTCGTCGGGGAATCTGTTTACGACGGAACGATGAATTTTTGTTTTTAATAAATAAAAGACACATCGGTCCCGCGATGCACTCGAATCTTTTTCGTCCTGTCCGTCTACGCATTAAGAAGAAGAAGAAAAAGGAACGGATAGCACCGCGACTTTGAGAAGTCCGGGTCTATTGTTGAACTGCGGCACGCAGAAAAGGAAACGACGGAGATCGCCACGGCGATTAGATTATTATTCAAAACATCCTATTTTCATTTCAATTCAAAAGTCGTAATTCCTCTCGCGCATATGTTAAGCCGCCGTATAAAATACGACGCATTGCGAGATCGTCGCAGTCCTTACTCGGGCGATCCGCTGGAGGCAAACGCCGAAACCCAACGACCTCGCGCGATTAGCCGGGGACTTCCGGCGCCGGCCGATGAAAAGTTCATCTATTATGTAGGTCTTTACGAGCCCCTTAACGCTCGAAAACAAATCGTAAACGCCGCGCGCGAAAAACAGCGGGAAGCCCCCAGCGGCGGCAATAAAAATTTGACTTTCAAAGGCCCCGTGCAAGTCCGTATATATACGCTACGCGGCATTAATTCAGAGCCGCTGCAGCGCAAGAAACCAAGCCGAGAGCGCACCGTCAGTAGTAACAGCCGTCCGGGTAAGGCGACCGGCCGGGAGGGGGGAAAGACGCACCGAAGAGCGAAGAAAGAGGAGGGACGAAAAAAAAAAGGAAGAGGAGCGAGAATCACCGCGAGGAGAGAGAAGCATGTGCTCGACGCGGCAAACCGGTGTATCTGGCCTAGGTCAGGCCCGCTGCCTCACCGAGAGGCGGTGTATATATGTACACACATCGTCGGCGCCGCGGTATGTGCACGCACGCGGCGAGAAGGGGGAGGACGTTCGCGCATGCAAAGCGGCGCGCTATCGACTCCGAAGATTTAAGTAGCGGCGACTCGCGTGCCGGCGTTGTATTAATAAAAATGCGAGATTGACGCGGCGCTCGTGTGCGTGAGCCGCGCGTTACGTCACCAATTCGCTTTGTGTCGGCGACGAGGCGAAAACCGCCGGTGGCTCGCTTACATATACTATTTCCGAGCGGCGCGCCGCTATTTTTGGATTTTCGCACAAAACAACGCGCGAGAGATAACCGCGCGCTCTCGCTGTACGCGCGACGAAATGGGAGAATCTCCCGAAAGAAATAAAGAAAAAAAAGGTTTCGGTTAATTCCGCGGCTGTGCCTCGCTTTCAGTGCGTTCGCATCGCGGCGCACGAGAAAAAGGAGCTCGTTTAATTTAGAGCACGGTGCTAGAGATGAGCGAAGAGCGCGAAATTTATGCGGCGATTTGAATAATGGAATGCGATTAAGAGAAATAAAGTTTTGTTTTCAGCGGGCGAGCGAGCGCGCGGATGATCAATTTGAATATCGCCTCGGCGCGCGTTTCACTTCTTTTTCTATTTTGTCCTCCGGTCTCTTATTTTTAAACGCATTTTATTTTAATCCCGGCTTAAGCTCGC
This sequence comes from Sycophila sp. Sp_5, assembly GCA_018906775.1. Lineage (NCBI taxonomy): Eukaryota > Metazoa > Arthropoda > Insecta > Hymenoptera > Eurytomidae > Sycophila > Sycophila sp. Sp_5. The sequence goes on from JACCID010000004.1 coordinate 1,524,120, forward strand.
CGCGGGGAGAGGAAAAATTCGTTTCCGTTTTTTATGTAGATGGCCGCGAGATTTACGAACTAAATGAGCCATTAATAGCAGCGCGTCACACGATCTACGGGCAAAAATCTTAATTACTCGAGGCGATGCTAATAAGTTTTCTTTTTCGCGCACGCGCGCGCGCGAACAGAGCGTTAAACTATAATTTCCCGGATAGTTCACAGCGAAATAATCCGCTCAGCGGGCGGAGCCGAGCTGAAATTGGAAAATTTTTACGTCTACCTCGGTTACGAATCCGCTCTGATAACGTTATCTCCCATATTTATCTCTCTATTCGATAACATTTGAGCATCAAAATAATTGCTTTGCAGCAGCACAGAATAATTGCTCTGGAAGAAAAAAAAAGGCACAGAAGCTGTGACAGATCTAATTAACGTTTTCCCTCATTATTGATAACGAGTTGAGAGCAAGAAGAAGAATAAGAAAAGACGTCGACGCGAAAATAAAAATACGCGCTTCGTACTAATATTAACTGGAGAAAAATTGATTTATCTCTCCTTTTTTCCCCGCGCGATATCGTTATACTTGTGCAGCTAAGCAATTACTATCTTCAATCAGGCGAATCAGACGACGCTTCTTCCTTTTTTTCTATCTCTCCGCAAGGCGCTAAAATTTCATATCGCTCGACTGGTCTAATTTTAATTAAATAACCGCCAATATCGCATAGCTTTAGCAACGCGCGTCGAAGTGCCACAGCGGATTAGTGCGATTGGCCGCGCGGGGAACGAAATAATCGTGGGTACATAGCTACGTACAGAAGCTTTTACCGCCGCGCCGGGGGACGGCTCAATTTCGAAAAAGAAAAAGGAGAGTAGAAAGCGTATTCTCGTGCCTTTCCCTCGTCCCTCGGCCGACGTGTGCTCGTTATATACTTGTTGATATTGCATATCAATGTTAATGTGTGGAAACTGGGGTTCGTCTGCGTGGACACGTGTTTAAGCGCCGACGAAAGTGCCGGAGGAGGTCGGGGAAAATTGATTTACCCTGTATTTTTACGCGAGCTATTATAATCGCGCGGCACTTTATTCTCAACCCCTCCGGGCGGATTTTTCGACGGATCATCTCGGCTTGCTGCGCTTCTTTCACTCGAATCCGGCGAACAGGGGAAAAGCGGGGAAAAAATTAATTTATTACGTAATTTTCGCCTACGCGCGGGAAGGGATTACGGGCTCCGATGTGTAGGTAAAAAGAAGGAGAGGAAAAAAGTCGTGCATTCACGTGAGAGGCTTTTACCGGCGGCGAGTAATAAAGCCGAGCCCTGCCTCTACGAAGAAAAGAGGGGCGACGAGTAAAAAAAAGAGGCGGCTTTTTCATTGAAAAATATAAATTTCCAGATATCCCGACGCTAATATTAACCCCCTGGCGAGGCTGAACAAAAAAATTGATTCACCCTCGTGTGATCACGGGAGATTCGCCCGCTTCCCCCAAAGACACCATTAATAAAGAACCATCCAATTATACTCGTCCGCACGATAGACTAATTAGTCGGACGTACATCCGCGACGCGTCATTTTTCTCCGCTGAACTCCGCCAGGAGTAGAGACCAAAGACGTGAGACACCAAACTCCTCCCAGAAGAAAAAAAAAACACATCTCCAGAGGAGTTTACCATCTGCCCCTCGGCATTGACTCCAAAATCAGATTCTTAAAGAAAAGGTATAATACGTTCAGAAGCGAAGGCTCCACGGAAGGGAGGCAATTGTCCCATAATTTAGCCGGGCGATAAACAATCTCCCCTACGGGGCATCCCTCTCCCACCCCGCGAGGCCGCACCCCTCAAAAGGCTAGAATCCGAGCGGTGGCGCGGATCTCGATCTGCGAGAGAAAAATCGTAGGCCGCTCGGGGAGAAAAAGAGAGAACCAGCTAGCCTCTTGGCGCGCACGCTATTCATTAGACAGCTCGGCGTGTGAGTGAGTGCTCATGGGGGTGGTAGCGCTTGCGCCCGGCAGAGCGACGTTAGGACCGGCGGGGGCGGGGGCTCGCGCTCGAGATCAGGTGTCGGATCGATGCAGTATTCAGGAGAGTCGGCCCGGCGTGTCCCGCCCCTCTATCCCTTCGTCCCTCTCCTCCCTCTTACCTGGCTCTCCTCGAGCTCGATGCTGGAGCGCGGTGGGGGCAGCTCCTGGTATCCCGCGGAAGCCACGCCGCCGGACTCGCTGGATCCGCGCCTGCTGCCCGCGATGCACATGGCCCTACGGAAGAGGCCCGCGACGACCGCGCATAGGCCGCATTGCATGCTAGTGGCGGCGCTGCTGCTGGCCCTGGAGCTCGAGAGTGAGCCGGCCCGCCCGGCCTCCCGAGCTGCGGCTGCTACCGGCGGCTGCTGCGTGCGCTCGCCGGGGTACGCCTTCGGCGGCCTCCGCGGATCCTTGCCGGGGTGCGCCTGCGGCGGCTCCCGCGGGTGCTCGCCGGGGCACTCCAGCGGCGGCTGCTGCGAATGCTCGCCGGGGAACTCCAGCTTGCCGGGGGCGCCGCCTCCGGGCTGCGGCCTCCCCTTCCCGCGGCCTCGTCGCCTCCTCAGCACCGCTGCCAGCGCTGCTCCTCAGTCGCCGCCGCTGGGCATCCTCCCGGCCCCGGGGCTCCCTTCATAGGCGCCGCCGGCTGCCCCGGAGCGCGCGCCTCCGATTTATCGATTCCGCGGTCCCCCCTGGCTAGTGGCGGTGCTGCTGCGGGCTGACGAGCGGCAGCCGCCGGCCCAACAGCGGCAGCAGCCAGCGCGGCTGGGGATACATTTAATTAAAGAGCCGCGGGCGCGCGCGCGCGCTTCGCTCCTCGCCTCCTCGCTCTCTTCTCGCTGCCTCTTCCTCTCTTTCTCTCTCTCCTTGCGCGCACGAGTGCCTCGGCCGCGACTGCTCCGCTCCCTCCGCGCGTCCGTCCGCCCGCGACGGAGCCTTATTTCATAGTGCCCGCTGGAGTGTGCGTGCGCCGAGGGCGGGGCGATGGGTCGTCGCCGCTCTCCTCCTTCTCCCCGGGGCGCCTCGTCCCGTCTCGCTCTCAGCTGCGGTGCACGTGCTCCTCTCCTCGGCCGCAGCCTCTCGTCGTCCGCGATCCTCGCGCACACTGGACCCCCCGCGGGGGCGCACGAACGAAGCGAGCCGGAGTGAGGGTGCGCCAGCACCGGGAGGAGGAGCGGCGCCGGGGAGGGCACGCGCCGGTTCCTCGGACGCGGAAAAGCGGGCCTGGCAGGAGGCGCGACGCGATCCCGTGGAGCGAGCTGCGAGCGCACGCCGGCCGGCCGCTCAGCACGCACTGAGCGAGCGAGTAGGGAGCCGCCGCCGCTGCTGCTCCGAGGAAGAGCGCGCACGGGGGCTCGCCTACGCCTAGTCCCTCTCTTTCGCCCGCGGCCGCCTCGGCTCTCCTCGGCTACTCTCGGCGCCCAAGCATATACAGAGACCTGCAGCGCCGCGCGCGAGAGAGATCGCACCGAGATCCGGCGCTTCTCGCGCGACGTGTGTACGTCGGCGGCGTGCGGTGTGGGTGTGCGCGCGCGCCCGCCTGCAGGAGAGAGAGGGAGCACAGCGGCGGGAGCTCGACAGATCAATATAACGCACCCCGTCGTCTCCGTCGCACTCGCCGAGAGGTGTATATACCCCCGGGGCGGTCTTCTCTCTCGCTCCTTTTCCCTCTCTTTCCCGAGGGCTCGACGTCTCTCTCTCTCGCCGGGCAGCTCTCTCGAGCGGGCGCCCCGTCGGCAGCTCTCGATTTTCCCCGCGCCACCGCCTCCTCTTTTCTCGCTGCGAGGCGAGCTACTACTTTGCGCGAGCGAGCCACCCCGGAGGCAGCTTTACTCTAATTTCTCAAATGCCGGGCGAGGCTGGTCGCGCTGCACATTCCCGCGGCGCGGGGCGGACTTAATTATTATCGCTCGTGCATCGCCGGCTTTGTTCCGTTTCCTTTCTCTCTGAGCCTCGGCTGTGCACGAGCATAATCATGCTGGTGCGAGGCGCGTTAAAAATTTAGGAGTCGCTGAGAGGATCCTGATGAGGGTGATAAATTTTTCGCGCAGGGGTGGAACCCTCGACCCGATTGAAGCCGGCCGGCCATTATAGAGGACGGCACTGCGATGCTCAATCAAGGGTTGATATCCCCTTGTTGCGGCGGTAGTCTCGCATTCATCTCCGCGCGGCGGTGCATATATCCGGGGGTGAATTTCTCGCTCTGGCGAAGCTTCATATTTAATGCCGGCGGATCGAAGGCGTCGTGAAACTTCAATGGCTATTTGGCTTGTTCGACGTAATTCGAAGGCGAATCGTGGGATTTGACGATAGGATGTACGAGTCGTTGACGGATTATCAGATAGCTGGATTCCTCCGACGGCTTGTCGGTATCGATAATCTTCGGATGACGCGTGTTACGCGTATTGCCGATGATTAATCAGTACTTTTGTGCCTGACAATTGATTTCCGCTCGATTATCGGCTCCTTGTAAATCCCGCGTAATTGACTAATTAGCAGGCTGCAGCGACGCGGGAAAAACGTCGTTATTATCGGAATCCAGTTAGCGACTGCCTTTGAATTAACGGCGGTCGGAATTATTAAATATCTTGGCTACCCTTCGAGAGTTACGCTTTAATCTCTTTACGTGGAAGTTCGTACGAGACAAAAGGATTTTTAAAAGTTGAAATTTGAAAAGTTGCTGGAAATTGTTGGAAAATCCCATTATTTTTCAATGCGATTCCTTGTCGCTGATAAATTAGAGCAAAAATTCTTATTAAGATTATGCTAATTCGGAGGGAAGAAAAATAAATTCGGCACTCGGTATCAGATTTTCTTCTTTCGTCGGTCTGTATACGTTTATACTGCAGATGTACCAATCACAGTGGAGTATTTAATTTAATTAAATTTTTTCGCTGCACAAAGTCGACTTCGCCTTCGCTGTGCTTATAATCTTAATATACTGTTTCCTTAAAAGTTCTTGAACCGCTCGTTTATTTTTGGCGTTAAAATATCATAATGTGATTATCTGCGAAAATGTGGGCCGACTCGCAACGGTGAAAATTGATAGCGACTTTTATAATATTTTCCAACGGTATACTTCTCTCATAACGATGAATTTTTATGAAACTTCATTAATTTAGGAATTATCTTCTTGTGCATAAGCACTACCGAGAGAAAAAAGTTTTAAAAGCGTTACTGAAGCTTTAGATGAAGCAGCGGCGAAAATAGACGGGCACCTCTGCGAACCATGACTGTAAATCACCTTTTTTTTCTTTTTATTTGCGGAAGAAAAAAAACAGAGTGCATAAAAAAGCCATCATTAAGCCTAAAAATACAAATACGAGTTTCACAATCAGTCGTCTGTTCCTCTCGTGATTGTGCAAAAATACTCGCACATTAGGGTCGCTGCAAAACTTCAAAAGCGACAACGTTACGCAATGCACCTATTAATCAGCATTGACTTTTCCTCGAGAATAAAATCTCTGTCCCGCAGTTTTCAATAAATCCGAATTAAGCATGAAAAAAAAATTCTTTTTTACGTCACTCTGAACCATGACTATCTAAAAATCACAGCAATCTCTTCGAATATGCGATAAATTAAAAAAATAAATAACTTCCGTATCCCATCGCCCCTCCGAAAATCAACGGAGAGTCAAATAATTGCTTCCAGTTAAAGTCCCCTTTAAATTTCAACGCGGATTAATTATCTCGCATCGCCGAGCCCCGTTCTCGAAAAGACGAATTCCGAGCTCTCCCTCCTCGTTCCCACCCTCTCCCCCTTCCGAAAGAAATAAGCCCGAAATTCCGCGGCAGCACGAGATATCGAGCGGAGCGCGAGCGGCTGAATTTAGCCCTGCGGGCCGACTTATCGCCCGTTGCATTTGAATTAAAGCGCGGAATTGTCGGCCGCGGAGTTTCGTGCGGCTAATTTGCCCGGGGGCTTAAGGATGCGCGCGGCGTGCACCGCACGCGCCGCCGGAGTGCAGCGACTATATTTCGCGTGTCTGCACGTGACGCGCGCGCCCGCTCCATAAGATAGGATCGATGGGAGGAGAGCGAGCGCTTCGCGAGGAGGGGTGGTTGCCGCTCGCGTATATAACGCACGGCTCCGGCTGACGGACGGAGAGGTGCCGAGCTAAACGGCCTAGCCCCCGGAACTCGACGACTGCGCGAGGTACCAGTGGCCCGTCTCCCCCACCCCCGACCCCTTTGGAATTCGCCGGGGAAAAACGAATTTCCTAGCTGATTCCAGATTATCACGGATCTTTTCCTCTTCTCTCTTCTTCTTCTCGTTTTTTTTTTTTTTTTTGGTAAATTTATCCCTTCTGTCCGTTGGCTTGAGATACGACGGCCGAGCCCGGGCGTTTGTACGTGACTTTTTAACGAGGTGCTGCGGCGATGGAAGCGGTAGGCTCGAATTCGCGTTTAATTGGCTGTTAATGCGCGCTCGAGGTGGAGTCGCTTACGCCGAGAGCGGAGTTTTGAATAATTCAACGAGGGAGGGACTTTTCAATTTCCGCTTTCAATCGCCCGGGATGTTAGAGCTTTCTAATTTGGACATTTTGATGATTTGATGCAGCTGCGACGCGGCTTCGTGCTGTGGGAGTTTATAGTGTTGTTCGGCTTTAGTTCCCCGGGAAACGTGTAAAATGTTTTTTTATTTTTTGGTTTTTGTTCGGCGAAATAAAGAAAGATAAAATAAAATTCGAGAGAATTTTTTCGCGGCGGTTTATTTAAAGAGCAAATAAATGAAGTATCGCAGTTGTAAAAATATTTTTTTATACACACCGGTTTGTGTATTTTCGGTTGCTTCGAAAGGGTAGGCATTAAAGTTTCTAAAAATAAATATTTTGTAATTTCAAACGTCAACACGGGGAAAACAAAAATAACTCGAAATAGTAAATCTTGCTGAAGGTAATGTGACAAATCGACATTTCGGTTTGATGTAGGTAGACGTTTCCAAGTTAAAAATAAAAAGGTTCTAAAGTATTTAGTCGGTTTATTTAGCAATCGAAAACTTTAGTTTAATCGCCGTAAACCCTCCCACTCCATCCATCCACGTGGATGGTGCTGACGTAATAATAATAAAAAAAGAAATCAATCGTTTTATTAATAATAATCGATCACTCTATAATACCTCGTTATCGTAGCCAATTTATTTTCCTCTCCGCGTCATGAAAAGATTTCTGTGAGCTTCGCGCGTATCGACGAACCGCATCATTGATAAAAAAATGTATTCATAACACTACTCAACGTCAATCTCATCCCTCAGCAAAACAGCGGATATATATGTATACCTCCCCGAGCAACAAAGAGGATCCCCTTCACCGAGTTGCACTCGTACTTCAATATAAAAATTTTCAGCGCTCGACTTGGGCCCAATTACTATTTTCGATAGTCGGTCGAGGGATGATTTCCCGTTGAATCCGCCAGCAAAATTGACGACTTGAGCAGCTTCAGCGTCGAATCGCTGATTCGTTAAGCACCTGCACACACTTGACCTTGTCCAATCGAAGAAAAGGGAGCTTCCCGGGCCTGCCTCTTCGCTCATCCCCCTCGGCGGCTCGCGCCAATATCGACTTCTCCTTCCTGCAATGTTGCAAGTTTTTTTCCCCGTCCCGCGAATATAAATCTCTCGACGCTGACGTGGCGCTCGGAAACGGACGGCCGATCCACTGGAGATGCATTTTATTGCTAAGTTCATTTTTTTCGTCTATTGTATTTTTTTTCTCTTTCAATAATAATAAATCGTTGCTGACTTGATTTATCGTGTACAGTTTATCAATAATCCCCGAGGCAGGAGGAGGCTGACTATCGAGTCGTGCGGAGCGCGAGCGTCTGACTGGTGCGAGTCATTTTCTACTGCGGATATTCATTATATATCAAATTCATTAGCGTCGCATAACGAGCGGTAGTCGCATAAAGTTCGAGTGTACTCGACGCGGCGGTTAAAAGAGTCCCACCCTACATGTTGGTGCTTTTTACTTTTTGCTTTTAATTATATTAATCATAATTAGATGAAATAAAAAAAAAACGCTTAATTATACTAATTTCGTAAGCTCCTTCGTAGGTCAATTAAAGGTAGACGATACGGAGCAATTCCTTTTAACGGGCCATGAGTTTGCGCTTTGTTTAATTGAATTCAAACTGTGATAGTGAACTTTTCAACTTCAGAATTATAGAATTAGAATCATTCGATTCTTTGCTCTAAAAAAAATTGGATCATTTGATTTATGACTTTATATACGTCAAATTAGGTTGACCCTTGATAAACAAAATACAAGTGAGAACAAGAAAACAAAATTGTTTCTTTTGTTATATTTTTAATTGAGGTATATACTAAAGAAATAATCTTAAAATAAGACATAACTTGCACGTAAGCGTTATGTAGGAATATAACCGAAAAATTGCAGAATAAAAAGTAGTGGCCGTACGATTAACCAGACCGGAAATTATTGCAGGAAATCTGCTAAAAAAATTGTGATAACTACTCGTAAAAGTCGCAGTATTTCCCCGTAAAAAATTTTCAGTTTAATAAACCGTTCCACATAGTTATTACTTATACATATAGGAGAAAATTTTCTGCGTGCACAGGAAAAGTTGTGCAAGTCCCTTAGTTATCGAACAAATAACAGTATTAAGGAGTCTTACTGCTTTCGCAAAAAAAAACATAATTATTACAACAAATTTTGCTGTAAAAGTGTATAATTCTCTTATATATTCACAATTTTCATCACTTTCAAGTCTACTCACGCTTTGTTTATCGCAATTTTTTCTACACACTTTACCACAGATCTGAGGAACCCTACATAAATAAAATACAAAGGATAAAAAAAGAGTGAAAAATTACCCAGGCAAAAAGAAAAAAAAATATAAGAGAGAAAAAGCAAAAATTCCGAAAGCCCGCAGCGAAAGAAGGGCGTGAGGCGTCGCACGTAATCCGTTTATTAGCCGGTAACTTTACAAATTTATCGAGTGACATCAGCTAAGCAAGTAATAACAGCCGAGTAATATTTGCGCCGCACCGCGGCGACTGATCACGCGCGGGTCCGGCCCCTGGAGGGTTTCCCTACTGCCGGCGGCGTATGTGTCGACTGCAGCGGCCTGCAGACTACGAAGTCCACGGCCATCAACGAAATTGCTTCGGAGGAATATAAGATCGTCGGGAGGCAGCCGCTGTCGAATTTAATTGATCGCGCCCGGGGCACTCGCCGCCGACGCCCCCAACTGCATTACGGCCGGAGTATATGACGTCGACGGCGTGAGCGTGTGGGTACGCCTTTTTCCGAGACGAAATTAGACAAAGGTGCACCGCCACTCGAGCTAAAGGAACTTGGACGGGGATGCACGCCTTGCACCGAGGCGTCGATTGTCGGGGTCACGGCTAGAGGCGCGCGTCTTTAAAACAGCTTTTGCTGATTTTTACTTCGTTACGCAAAGGACCTGCGACGAGTAACTTTATTATAGAGATGAGCAGTTTCATGGAGAATGTTGTACACGTGGATGTCACGTTTTTTTTTAGTTTTTTATATTCTAGGTTGAAAGTTTTTTTACCCTGTTGCGCTGTGGAAAAACACAACTTGACACAGTTTGAAGAAGCAAAGAATATTTTTGATAGGAGCATGTCGTGTTTTCTTTTTAAAGGGGGCATTGTTAATTTTTTGTAATCATTTTTAAAAATAGTGATTAATTTAAAAAGTGCATTAACGAACACTCTTTAAATTTTTTATTTACTGTTATACGTAAATTTGCAGTTTTGCACGAGAGAGATCAGAACCACCACTAAATATTTTTAAATGTATAATAATAAAAATGTACCCAATGAAAATGTTTTCTGAATATAAATGAATAAATTTCATTTGTAAGAACTCCATAAATTATTCAATATTACGTGTGAACTACTGACGTATTATACCAGTATTCTAAAAATTTGAATAAATATAGACTACATATTTTTTCACACTTACAAAAAAGCTTCCACGTCGAGAAGAAAAAGCGTTTAAAAAAATTCAAATGTAAACTTGGAAAACATAGAGCGTAAGAAGAAAAAGAACGACGAACTTTTGCATAAATTCACAATCTGTTTTTTTTTATCGCGATAAAACAACCATCGATTATCCGTTACCGGCTCTCGCGGCGTTGTTGACTCCCTCGCCGATTGGCTTCCTTCCTACTTCGCGTCGTCATATAAAACAAGGCACAAAGATATTCGTGAAAAACGCAGCGAAAGTATATCGCTCTATTCCGCTCAAGGATATTTATTTCAAAGTGACGTATGCTATTCGGTAGGAAAATTTCAGCGCGAAACGGCATTACGTAAGGAAGTACAGAGGGATACGTGTTTTTCGAGATGCCATCCAAGATCGTAAAAAGCGAGGAGCAGCTCGTACCGTTCTCTTCGCGACGGTCTTGCTCGAAATTCATTTTTCGAACGTTATAAGTGTCACGCGAGCGGAATAGTGCCGGCGGCGGTGTGCGGTAGCCCACGTGCGAAAATAAAATTTTAAGGGCCCATAAAATCTTTGACAGTTCCACCGAGCCAAGGAGGCATGAAACTTTATCAGCGCGGAGGAAGAGAAAAAAAGGTTTTATTTTTTTTTATATCGCATTACCGCGTATCCGCTTGAATTACGACGCACCCTGCGGCTCGTTCGAATTCATTCGCCCTCGTCGAGAGCGTCAAGCGTTCGTCCGCGAATCGCGCGCTGACGATAATCGAATTTATTTTTTTCCCTCCTCAGCTGCGCGTCGAGAGGTCGTAAAGAAGCTGAGCGAAGGGTGATTACCGCTCGAGAGTCGTTTTGGCAGTTCTTTAATAGCTGACCGAGCTGGCCCCGAGGTGTTCTGAAATATCGCGAGGACGACGCCTGAAATGTGGAAACGCAGCGACGGGCAGGTGTCCCGCGGATAAACAACAAAGAAAGAGAGAGAGAGAGACGAGCGCTTTGAAATATATTCCGTGCCACTTGGCTCGAATAAACGCGTACCTCCGCGCGAAAGCCATCCGCGATATTAAGCCGCGGCGCGGGGCCTTTGACGGGAGGGAGGGCTGGCCTTTAAAACGAGCGCAAGTAGCGTTTGACTTATTCGTAGCGCGCCGAGATTCGCGGCGATGAAAAGTTTTCAATGCGAAATTTTCAGAGCAAGCGAAACGCCGTTTGTCGACGTTCATGCCCCCCGGGTAACGAGGAAAATGTTCTTTGAAGAGAGAGAGAGAGAGAGAGAGAGAGAGAGAGAGAGGGAAGAGAGAAAAAAAAACAAAGGGAACGGAGAGAAAGAGAGAGATAGTTTTAGTAAGTTCCCAGGTAAAGGAGAGAGGAATCTATTGTTGAAAGTTGCTTGCGCGCGCCTCGGAAGATTATTAAACGACGACGTATAAGGAGGGCCGCAATTTCGGATTTCAAGGGTCGCGGAATGAGATTTGCGGATCGCTCGTCGACTTCAAACGAATTACGAGGAGCGGCTCGCTTTTTTCCGTTGCTTTTTCCCGTGCCCCGTGCGCGGATTCAAGGATGCGAAGAGGGGGAGAGCACTCGGCCAATACTCCTTTTATATTCAAGAGTGCGCTCATCTTTTCGGAGGGGACTGGGGGGAGACGGTTTGAAAATCGCAAATACGTTTCCGAGCGCTGATAAGTGACCTATATTCCTTTTTCTTTTTTTTTCTTCAAAAATTCAAGTCAATCCGAAGTGGAGGAGCTCAACTTTCAGCGAAACTTTATATGGCTATTTGCATACGAGATAAGTAGTGGCAGATGGATCTATTCAGACGTGTTATCGATAAACCAAGCCGATGATATTTGACGATTTTTTTGTTCTTTGTTTTCATCAAGATTAACAAATTTTATCTTTCGCTACAATTGTTTGTAATACTTTAATTATTATTGATTAAAAAAAAAACTAATTTCAATTTTATTTTCTGTTTGGTTTTAAGTGATAAACGATTTTACTCGGTTCGGTACTTTAACGTTAAATTAAGAAGCGAGTCAACCGTGCCAAGTCAGATAATAAAGCGACCAATGACTTTTTACTAAATAGGGCACACCCTCGTTCTATCGCCGATCAAGCAGAATTCTCCGTTTGCAGGCCACGCGACATCTAAAGGCATAGCCTCGTACTTCCTTCCGTTAACGACGAGCTTCACCCTTTTATTTGAAATTAGATTTTTCCCGATAATTACGTATTTCCAGGAAAAAGAAATCAGTATCTCAATTGTTCAAAGTAACACCTAAAATGAGCACGTAAAGGGTGCAAATTTTTGTCATAAAAATGACGCACTACGAGAGAAATTTAAGAGGCAAAACCACGAGCAAAGGAAGTGGACGAGTCAAAATTAAGAAAGACTACTTTAAATTGATTAAGAAGTCACGCGTTCCTTAGTCAGCCCGAAACTATTAAGTGTTTATTAAGTAATCATGCCCCGGATGCAGCACTCGAGTAATCAATTGTCCAATATGCGCCCCTTGCTCTCAAGGATATGTCATTCTTTCACTTTCTAAATTAATAAACTTTCCACAATTGTCGAAATTGCAGAAATTTCAGTCTAGTTCGCCGCAACGCTGCAGGGCGTTTATAACTAGTTTGCTTCCGTATTTTTGTTTGATCAATACACAGGGTACGGAGCCCTAAGTCGACATCGAAAAATCAGTAGACTAAGTTCCTTGGATAATTAACGAATCGTAAAAAACGAATTCAAGAAAATAGCAACCATTTAGGCTTTTTTCCTGCGGAGATAATTTTCATTTTAATTTTATGTAAAAATTATTATGAGGATAGTAAAAAAAGTTAATTGGAAAAAATCGTGATTTTTACAACGATTTTAGTAAACTTCACCAAATAGGTCACTTAATCCTGATTATTGAAGGCAAAGTAAACAAAAATCCCTCTGCGAAAGGAAACGTTTCATAAATGTAAACGCATAAAACTGAACTTACGGATTCAACGGCGGGTTTTACGGCTCCTTGACGACGGAAAACTGAAGGAACATCATCCTTAATCGGTGCCAAGTGTCTGCTTTCGTTTTGAAATTCAATTTCCTCTCGGTGCCATTCCGGATCCATATCCATCCTTATCAGGGTAAAAAATTTCCCGAAGTCTACAGTGTCCACTGAAAATAAAGAAAATTCAACTTTAGTCATTTTGAATTTAACGCTATTTATATGCAGATCAATTTTATTATATTTTCATTAAATCGCTAAGAAAACTTAAAAATTCCATTTAATCTATTAAAGTAGATTCTAACAAACATTTTTTCATTGATAAAACTTTAAAAAATAAAAGAAAAAAAGAAGTTTTTTAAATCTTATATCATTCATTCTAAACATTAATTTAAATAATTTCCTTTCTTTTATTTTAGAGAGCCAATAGCTAAAAGGAAAGATAAACGAGTTCACTACTTAAACGTCAGAGTACCCTTTTACTCGCTAAGCACTGAACACATTCCCTCCCGCTGCGCGTTTCCCGTACGACCATAGCTCATTACCCTAACGAACCGCTAAATGGCTAATTAGGCCTCATCCTCCGGGACAGCCAACACTTACTGAGAAAAAAGTGATGGTTACTTACTTCGGCCAAGCAAGAAGCCCACAGTTTCGCGCTCCTGCACCGAGGAAATTTATCTACATTTTTATTACTCAATACGTATCCGTGCGCGCTACGTCGGCGGTGGTGGTCTGACTACGTGACATGCGGCGTAGCTCTATGTAAACATAGAAACTGGCATATCGAAAAAAAAAACACCGAGATTACAGGCGGCGTCGAGCGCTGCCGGGTGGCTCGGTCAATATCTGTCCCGGGCACAATAGGCCAATAAAGACTCACGAATTTACATAAAAAGCGGCGCTGATAAACCGACAGAACGCCGCTAGAACTTCTGTGCTCCTCTTATTGGCGTAACTTTCAGTGGCTGACTTCGATGTATACATTAGCGGGACACGTGCTTCTCTTCGTTTATTATCTTCAGCATACTTTTTTCCCTGAAACTCAACGTGTTCAGACGTAAAATTAAAATAAACCACAGTAAGACAGCGAAGTAAATTAAATGCGTGGGCAGACCTGCAGCGACGTACCACCCCATGTATACATGCGAGTACTTGACCATCTTTTTTTTTTCTCGCTCTCCGTCCCTCACTCGCCTTTAACAACCACTCGATCGTCAGTCACTTTAATTAGCAGTCACTCAATTAAGCAGCACTCCTCGTTCAATCTTCCGGCTGCATGAAACAAAACAAAACAAAAGAAAATCAGACGCTACGATGCATCGAGTGCATTGCCGCACTGTACACAAAAGGGTGCGATGTGCAGCCGTCACGGTGCAACAGATGCGTCGCCTTACCTGGCTCCGAGGGGCACATAACAGCGAGTCCCTTTTATCGCATTATGACGCCGACGCGGCTGCTATAAATCACATGCCGTCCGCCGGAGTTCACGTCACCGCCTCTCTCCGCAGTCGCGGGTTAATGACCCAGATTCTTCGCTCCTGCGGCAGGAAGTCGACGCGCAGCGGGCGCTACAACGACACGAGCGCTCGAGGATGGTCCGTGTGCTCCTGCCCCGCACTGCCGGCGACTTGGTGCGCACCGGCGGAGGCGTCACGGCGTCCCGGGGGTCAGCGACGGACGCGCGGACGACATAACCTCTGCACGCCCGCCGCGCGACCACTGCACAGTGCACCAGTCGCGCGCCTCCCCCGGGGATAATCCTTCCCTCGGTGGCACCTTGCAGACGCTCCAATCGCGCTTTTGCGTCTGCTGTCTACTCGCCGACACGCGCGTCACGTATAGGTACACACGCGATGCTACGCTTTTCGCGCGCTGCCGTTTTCTATCCTCCTTCGTGACGTTTCGCCATGCCTCGCTTAAGTACGTGTGCGTACGTGCGAATTGTGTTTATGTATATATGCACATATAACGTATAAGTATGTATGTGTAAACGAATATGCACGTATAAGTGTGTATATACGCAATTACGTACGTGAGTTTGGAGCTGCGTGAGTAGACGGACTCGAATTCTGGAGTAGGAGAATTTTAATGTGTTGGTCGTCGCTTAGAGTGTGGATGATAATCGAGGTAAGTCGTCGACGGGTCATGGGGTGTCCAGGGGCCTACGAGAGTTTAACGTCCAGATTCCAGGGGATGCCCATGTCTGCTGCGGCTTGTTTACTGACCGCCGAGGAGTGACTGCAGCGGCAGCCTCACTTCCGGCTCTGAAAACTGATTTGTTGCGTGTGCATTTGATGGGTAAAGTTGCAGCAGGCGCATCATGGAATCGAGCGGAATGAAGACTGTTCTCCTTCCCGCACTTCCCTCCGCTGGGTTGGCCGATCCGCGATGCGCCGAGCGGACGATTTGCATTTTAATGAGAAAAAGAAGCTTACCTTGACCCGCTTCTCTTGCGGCGTTCATTTTTATTGTTACTTATTCGGTAAAACAAATGTGCCGGCGAGCGCGATTCAATTCTGGTTGACTTGCGGGGACTGGAGGAGGAAAGCCCGCGCGAAGTGCGCGCGCTTCATCAGGTTGGGAGGACTGCGAACGGAGCTTTGGAGCAGAAGATGTAGGCCGGATGTCCGGTGTGACATTGGAGAAATTAAAAAATTTTCGGCGCGTCTGTACAATGTTGGTTTTATATTTAGACTTTTTTTTTACAGTGTGTACAAGTTTGTTTTTATTTTTTTTAGTAACAGTAACATTTAATCATTACCTAGATATTTTCGTATTCCTTGATAAAAGCTTCAGGTATAAAACTTCCTGTACATTTGTTACATGGCAGATCATACAGGACTTGATCATCAGTCTCCAAAAGCTAGAGTGTGAAGTGACAAGTAAACTCTGCATAAGTTTTGCACCATTGTTTGTTTGGGAGATTAGTCCTTGTGTCAGAAAAATAAAATAATTTCTTTTATCACATTAGCAAAATATATAAATTTTTTATTAACTATCAGCATTAACTATGATTCGATGTATGAGTCAAGTGTTGTAATTGAATGCAACTCTTGACAAGACAAATTTGTAGGTGATCTATCTTTAAATCAAGTATATCGACTATCAGTGTTTAAGCGAATCATTCACTTAATGAGTATGTAAATTAACATAGTCTCTCTTCTATGCTCACTCTAAAGAACTCGATCATTTATCACAGGGTTGTAGTAGAATGCCATCTCTGCATGCATTTAAATATGGTTTTTTACAATATTTTCCTAATAGATATGCTATCCTGATTTCTAGAACTATCCATCTGTACTGTCTTTCTAATGTATTGTAAGCACCTCAAGTGCTTTGCTGTGATTTAAAAATAGATTTAAAAAAAAAAAAGGACTAATTTTACTTGTTATGGCATTAATTCATTAGCTACTCTGAACTGATGCATACACGCATGCTTGCACACTTCTGTACATTATTTGGCTGGCACCAAATCTACCCATACACTTGTATGGATCAAATAGATCAAAGTAGATTATTCATCACCCGACAGATAATTGGCTGTAATGAACGAGTTGCCAATTGATGTCTTGGAATGAATTGATGGGAAAGAAATCATTCCAATGTTTTGCAAAATTAACTTTCCATTGAGTTGTATCACTTTGCAGCTCCGCCTACCACTTAAGGAGTTTTGGCATGACTTCAAAAACTGTCATCAAGTGTTACATTAGCTGAAGAATTCCTACTTTCAGGAGATTGCATGGCCAAGTAACGTCTTCTTAAAATTTCTTGTAGATCATTGCATGGGCTATTTTCACGTTTCATCCTAATTGGCCTACCATTAGGAGATCTGAAATTACATAAAAAATTCATTAAACTCAATTGCGTATTCTAAACGTTTGCTTTCAGCAATATTTTTAATTCTAATTATTTTTTCTTTACCTTGCCACTGGTTTTAATTTTATTTTATCAATGTCTTTCAGTATATCACCCATTGATTTTTGAGCATTTAGTGGGGGTCTTTTTCGTTCTTCCACTGTGGTCTTGCAAGCTAGCCCTTCTTGCAATATGAGGAGTTGTTGGCTGTGGCAGTGGCGGTGGAGGAGGAGGTGGTTGAAAAGCTTCACTTCCATTGGATAAACAAGGCTCTGCAATAAAGAAAACTGTTAATGCAATGTTTCACATTAGATTGTATGTTATTTTAATTAGTTATTTAATTGTTCTTACGAGAAGCACTTGTTTGTTTTCCAGTTTTCACAATCGTTGATATCTGCTCTCTCAAATCTTGTAGTTCTTGTTCTAATGCCAGCAAGCGTACTTCTGAGCCAAAACTTATAGGTTCCAAAAGATCTGGTTTACTTTGAGACAGTCCATTACTGAAAATGTGCATACCAATTGTTAATTTATAGTTAATGAATTTAAACTAAATTGCCCTACTAAGCTTCTATTTTTTTTATACTATAAAATTGCTATAATTAAATATATAAAGTGCTGATTTAATTGTCAACAGTGTTATGTGATTTGCAATCTTATATAATGCAGCTAAAAGAAAGTTTAAAATACTAAACTAGTTCAATAGAATTGTTCTAATTTTATTTACTAAGCATAAAAATAACTGCACACTAATTGTTAGCTAAATATGAAATTGCTTAACTTTATTATTGGAATCTTCATGAATTCACAAATAGATGGGTTTCTTAAAATAGAGAAAAACAAACTTTACTTCACATTCAAAACAATCGGTCAATTATGTAATAATTACATCCAATAAGTTTAATACCTTGCAACTCCCAGACCATTGCTCTCTTGAAAATCTTCGCTTGTTTCTTGATCAATCATAGAATTCGTCATAGAATGTAATGGTGTAACACTGACATAAACTTTTGGTGGTGGCTTCAATGGCAAAAACGATCCGATTCTTCTCACAATGCTTCTTCTTTTACCATAATATTTAATTGGTTCACCCATTTTCTGAAAATGACAAAAAAAAGATATGCGTTCAATTCAGTTGTGCTCGATAAACAGAATATACAACTGACTTAATATGCTCCAGTTACATACCGTGTATCCTAATTAATATGAATCAAGCGGAATGTGACAATTATTGACTGACTGTGTTGCACAAGTTCAAACTAGGTTACACCAGCGCAACTCAATATTAATTCTCCCTCAAAGCTCCCCCGTCAATTCCATTCGCGCGCCTTTTTCTCCACACCCCTACTGTTTAAGTGCCAGCAGAATCGCTGATGACTCGGTAAAGTTGACTAGCGAGTAAGCGGTGGTTGCAGGAGAAGCAGCATAATGGTACAAAAAACTAAACCAAAGGCACACATGCACATGTGCATGTATGCATTATACCCACTACGAACTGTGCCAAGTTTACGAACTACGTGCAAGCGTGCGACGCAAACTGCATCGAAGGCCTCCGCGGACTTTCTGTTTCGGAGCTGCTTCGAATTCGTCCCCTTCTTCAGCTCAGCGTCGCGGAGGAGTCAACTTGCATCCTCAGCCGATCGAGCGCGCGTCCACGCTCGCCTCAACTATCGCCATAGGCTTAGCGCTTTTTTTTCTCTCGCTTTATTGGTTACGCGAGCGAGCGAACAGGCTGGTGCAGCGAACGTGTTTATTGCTCCACTGCCGTACGCATGCGTCGTGCAGGCGATCGGAGCTGATTGCAAGATGCACGCTAGTGAGTATACTGTGCAGACTATCACGCTATGACGACGCGACAGCAAACTGGCATCAGGCGCACTTTTATTTTATAGGAGCTGCGCCTCGTGTGGCGCGAAGTTGGCCGAGATCGACGATGTTCGATCAATGCCATCGCTTGGGCGGGACTTTTGAAAAATTATTAATAATTTAGGTCTCTTTTGTAAACGGACTTTTGATAAGTGTTCAAAATTCTTTTTTTTAGTTTTTTAGTTAAACATTCTTGCATAGTTATTTAGTGCAGAAATAGATACTACGTATAATTTATGTTAGGACTTAAGTAAAATCAGTTTTATAGATCAACTTGATACACTTGAATTTAATCAACATTAAAATATTAAATTATTATTGTTGTTAAAGTATAAAATATTTTTGAGATTATTAAATAAATAAACAATTAATATTTTTATATCCAACAATAATAAGTTTGTTCTTATTGTAAAAGCAGCCGAAATATCAGAATCGAGTAATCTCGACTGGAAAAAGCGTCTGCTGTGAGTTTGGGGAGTAAAGCGGCGAGCTTCACACGTCAAGTTTTAGTCATATGATCGACTCCTGACTTTGCGTCGAGAAAATAGGGAGGACGTGAGAAGAACTGGGCGAGTCCCTCAAAATACCGACGTCTCCAGATTTTTGGCATCCGAGTCCTCAAGGTTTCACGCGAGTTCTTCGAGTTTTTTCGGATCGCCCGTAGACGTCAAGATGAAGGGTTGCATCTTCAACATCGACAACGGCTACCTGGAAGGGCTCTGCCGCGGCTTCAAGTGCGGAATCCTCCAGCAGAGCGATTACCTCAATCTCGTGCAATGCGAGACTTTGGAAGGTACCCAAAATTTACTCACGATGCTTGCATTTTCATTTGTATCAATGTTATTTCATACATATGCTTTATTATACAGATTTGAAGCTGCATTTGGCTGGAACTGATTATGGCAGCTTCTTGGCTAATGAACCATCACCACTGTCTGTCAGTACAATTGACGATAAGTTGAGGGAGAAACTGGTTGTTGAATTCCAGCACATGCGCAACCATTCTGTTGAGCCGTTGTCCCAGTTCTTGGATTTTATAACTTACAGTTATATGATCGACAATATCATTCTTCTCATAACTGGGACATTACATCAACGTCCCATTTCAGGAGTTGATCCCTAAGTGCCACCCACTTGGTAGCTTTGAGCAGATGGAAGCTATTCATGTCGCAGCAACTCCTGCTGAATTGTACAATGCTGTTTTGGTAGACACTCCTTTGGGTAAGGCGACTGGAGAAAATTGGAATACAATTAAATGTTGTTCAAATCATCGATATGAATTTGGAATTGTTTATTTGTATATTCTAGCTCCATTCTTCGTTGATTGTATTTCCGAACAAGATTTGGATGAGATGAATATTGAAATTATCAGAAATACTCTGTACAAAGCTTATTTAGAAGCCTTTTATAAGTTCTGCAAGGATATTGGGGGAACTACCGCTGATACCATGTGTGAAGTCTTAGCTGTAAATATATTTTAACATTAATTGGACTACTTCTCAGATTTAATTGTTATTGTTATTAAATATTATTTGTATTACTAAAATTTTAGTTCGAAGCTGATCGAAGAGCCATTATTATTACAATAAACTCATTTGGAACAGAATTGGGAAAAGATGATAGGGCAAAACTGTACCCTCGTTGTGGTCGTCTTAATCCTGATGGTTTAGCTGCTTTAGCTCGTGCTGATGATTATGAACAAGTAAAAGCTGTTGCTGAATACTATGCGGTAAATTTTTTCTTAAAATTATTAATCTCATTTTCAATTGCTTAAATACATAAAATTAATTATTTTTACATTCAAATAAAGGAATATGCTGCACTTTTTGATGGAGCAGGAAACAATCCTGGAGACAAAACTTTGGAGGACAAATTCTTTGAACGTGAGGTGAGCACAATAAATCTTAGTTTTAAATTTATCATCAATGAAGAATATTTTTTCATTTGTTTTTCTTGCAGGTTCGTTTAAATGTTAACGCTTTTCTTCAGCAATTCCATTTCGGAGTCTTCTACAGTTATTTGAAGCTGAAAGAACAGGAATGTCGTAATATTGTTTGGATAGCAGAGTGCGTTGCGCAAAAACATCGTGCTAAAATTGACAACTACATACCAATTTTCTAAAAATATATATTATTTGTTGATTTTTTTTTAATTACTGAATTGTATAAAAAGTTGAATTTTTTAAAGTGTATTTCCGAATGATAAATTAGAAGCCACACATTTTATTAACAACTGCCAACAGTTTATCCCGCGTATGTAAAAGCTCTAGAAAATGTTATCACGTAAATCATCACACACTTTTAACGAAAAGGATGGAAATATGTAAATAATGTAATTTGCCATTGTTTTCAGTAACAATTATGAATGAATCACGAAAAAGTATTATCCATATTTTAATTGTTAATTTAATGTAAAAATTGCAAAAATGTACTAATTACAATCATTGAATTGTTGCATTCCACATCAGAAAAACAATGATGAAATATTTAAATGTACATTTATTTAGATGCAAAATGATGTAAAATGATTCAAAATAGATATATAACTGTGAATATTCACAAAATGCTTTATTTTATTTTTCTATATGCCTCATTTCTTAAGAGTAAATACAAAAATATTATTGGTAGTTTTAACAATTGTCATTATTTTGAAATGGTATAAATAAATAAAACGAAAATTGTGAAATAATTCTTATGACATAATTATTGAATTAATAAACTAGATGATAATAATTGAATACATGTGCATCAAGACCACATGTAATTTTTCTTTGAATTAATAATTTAGTAACCAGCTGTTGATGGATATAATAATTAAAAACAGATCTTATATGCTTAATAAAAAAAAAATCAGAAAAATATGACATTTGAATAATATATGTTAATTTTTACATAAAATTTTGAATTTTATAGAATTTGTAGTCAAATAACAAAGTTAGGATTTTGGAACCATCAGTGCTTTTTGATTCTCTACTTTTTTTTTATAGAACAGATGCAACAAGTGTTATGAATTAAAACATGTTGATGAAAAATATAATGTTTCATTTTCAAAAGTAACGGTTCTATGAATCTAAATAATTTGTATTAACTATAATTAAAAAAAACTAAGATATTTATAAATGCTTCATGTGTAATTGTTTCTCAGTTTTTGTTTCACTTTCAGAGTTCATTTGCAATGAATTTTCCATTTTCCATTTCAAATACATAATATACTCTTATTTTAAAAATAGAGTATAAATTGTATTGAGTACATTTGTATAATATCAATACCTGCACTTTAACTTAATTACTAGTAAAAAAAAACCTATTTGTTGACACTTGGATCACCATTTCTGTTTGGTTCACGATTCATTTCTGGCTTGTTGGATTCTGTTGTAATTTTCTTCATCGGTGAGCAATTACCAATAGGGGGAGGCAGAATTGGCATAGGTTGATGCAAAGCATTTGACATTGCCGTAGGTACAGGAATGTTATTTAAGGGTATTTGATAAGTTCCTAAACTCCTTAAGCCAATCACTTCTGAATGTTCCTTCCAAAAGCGATCTCCAATTATATCATCTGCTAAAGGTACAACAGTAGGCTTCAGTCGACCTGTTCCATTAGCTACTATCTTTCGCAAAAGAGTCGTTCCTTTTCTGTAAATAGCAGGCTCATTGTTGTAATTAATACCAAATTCCTGAAATAACAGCTCATTTTTATGAGAGGCTAAAGTGCCACTCAATCTTTCTTCAGCCTGAAACAAGAAAATTATGCATTATACCAAAATTATCTCAAGAACAACCTGTATATACTACCAGTTGATTCATCCTTACCTGTTGTGGTGTCAAATGTTTCTTTAATACAAGACTCCAAAAGCATGTATTGTATAAATTATTAATATGAACATCAGCTTGCCTCCAAGCTAAATAGTCTCTCAAATTCTTATCGGTAGGATACAGTACTATTCTAGCATCGAAAGACGGTGGGTAGTGCAGCTCTCGGTTCTTAAAAAAACGAGGCCAGTAATAAACGTAGGCAGAGGAAAACAGTGAATTTACATTGGACATCAGTTTGGATTCTGCATAACGAACAATAAAAGCACATTGTATCATTAAATACCCCACAGTGTTTAAAAAACAAAAAACAAAAGAAGCTAAGTTTAAAGAAAAACGAATTACCGACCTCTGCGTTTGAACAGAGTGGTGTCCTTACGGAAGACGAAAGAGTACTCGTCGCTCTGACCGTACGCGATGACGATGTCCCGGAAGTCTTCCATGACGGTGATCGCGGCGCGGTTCATGAGCTCGAGCGCCGTCAGGTCATTGGGCTTGATGAACTGGTGGGAGTCCGAGAACTTGGAGAAGTTCCTGCCGTCTATCCTAACCACAATCCAGCAGTTGGGCAGGCAGCAGTCCTCGTGCTCGAAGTCCTTCACGTAATCGTACTTGCTCTTGGCCATTTTCGTGCTCACACTTAGCAGTCTGGTGGATATCACTTGACCATAACTACGACCGAGCCGAGCCGCCAGTAGACGCAGCAGCAATCGCGGCTTTTGCCTCATTCACCATACAGTCGGAGCGGATCCCCGCGAGTATAAAGCGCAAGTATATCCAGTGCTTCGGGCCCGCCGTGATCCGCTGCCTGCCACTAGCTGAGCGCCGCCATACGCACACGTATACGCGCGCAGACCAGACCCGGCGTGGTCCGCTCGCCCTGCAGGGGGAGAACGCGTGCCGTGTGCTATCCGCCAGAGCACCGTGTCGTTCGAATTGGCTAACCCCCCCTTGAGGAGCGCGGCTTCTGTTGTTGTTGTCTGTTTGGCCTCTTCGAGTGTGGCTGACACTTTAAAAATGACTGAGATTGACTGGCCCTGGCAGTACAGTTTTCCACCCTTCTTCACGTACGTTGTTTGATTATTCTGTAATTTGTGGCTTTCGTTATTTGCTTTGGATTGAAATCGCGTGTTTGTTTGTTTAAGTGATGAGTGGGTAGTTCGTTTTCGCAGTTTTTTCGTTTTAGGTTATGTATTAGTTTATGAGAAATTTTATAGACCATTAAAAGATATTCTTCGATGGGTATTTAAAAAAAGTAAATAAATTTTGATGTACTGATTGTTTATGTACAGCTACAGAAATTACTGAAATAGCAATTTTCATTATCTTGCTTTATCTTTTCATCAAAGTGATCAAACTTACCAACATTCTAGAATCAAAAGGAAATGAATCATAATTATTAAAAAAATATTAATAAATACTTTTTTTTACTAAAAGAATTAAGGATTTTTAAATGCAGAGATTCGAGAGAAAATGAATTTAAATAGTAGGATTCTATTGACCAGCATTTAGTATGTAATAATTAATGTCTTTCAATTAATATTGCAGATTACAACCACATGCAGAAACTAGGGCCAAACAAATAGAAGCATGGAAGAGTTTAGTTTTAGACTATTTTCGCACAACTAAACAAGCCATACTTGATGTACGAGAAATACACAGCAGTCCATTATTTAATAATGCTTCAATTGACAGTATCCTTTTTAATATTTATTACATATAATCACACTTTAAGCTAACAGTTGTTAAAAAAAATATCTACTCCTTAAATAATGTAATTAGGAAAATTACCATCTGAAGTTGTATCTATAATATTAGAGGAATTATCAAAATCTGGCAATGCAACTTCACTAGATAAAATGAAAACGAGATGGGTAATATCGTGGCACACACTGGATGAATGGGCAGATCTAATATACTCATGGGCACAAGCAAATGGATTTACAGGATCAGTTTGTACATTTTATGAATTAACACAAGCAGAAGATACAGTGGATCAAGGTAAAGAAACTAAAACCAAAGTTGAAAATGTAGATTAAAATATTTTTTTAAACAATTTCAGCACAAATTGCATAACTTTTTTCTTTTTGTACAGAGTTTCACGGTTTAGACAACGAACTATTGGTTAGAGCCTTAAAAACACTGGAAGCTTCTAAAAGAGCAGAACTAATAATGTTCGATGACAATGAAGGTGTAAAATTTTTTTAAGTATAATATGTAAATGACTTAATTTAGATTAAGATTATTTCTTATACATAATTAATCTCTGTATATATATTGCCCATGTATATTCATGTACATATGTGTATACATGTATAAATTTTTATATTAAAAAGAGTTAAAATCTATCAATTGTTTGTAAATTGTTTTAACTCGCTCACGTAGAAAAATATATAAATATGCGCGTGAATAGCGCATAAAAGCGTAAGTACTACACTTGAAATATCAATGCACTTTTATGAGTTAAACATGGCAGTAATTTTTTCTTCTTTTGGATTTGATCATTACAGTCTTGGCACTTGACTGTGACTACAGTCCGCTACGGGAGCCTCGATTAGCACGAGCGGTTAAAATTTAAAACGTAAATCGTTAATTTCACTATTGCACCCGAAGAGGATAAATTATTTAAAAAAGAGAATGAAGTGGAAGACTTTCTTGGCACGCGAATCCTTTCGCGATTTTCAACAATTTTGCTGGTACGCATTACAGTGAGATTATAGATTAACGATTAAAATAGAGATAATTAATCATCTATCTTTCGCAGGTGAGCTAGCTCCGTCGCTTCTTGCAGCGCTTCAGCGGCATCAGCCGAATCCAATTCTCCTTTGCTCATCTTCTCGATTATTATGGCGGCCAAGGCGTCGCACATTACATTCACCGTCGTTCGGAAACGATCCCTGCAAGCAAACACGATCAAATATGAACAAACAGTTGGACAATTATTATTGAAGTCTAACAAGTGCAATCGGTTACAACTGATTGATGCAATCGCTGTAAAATAGAAGAAAGACTCACAGAAGCCAGTCAACGGCGAGAATGAGCGTGACGTCCTTGTCGGGCAGTCCGACGGTGTTGAGCACCATGACCATGGTGACCAGACCAGCCTGGGGTATGCCAGCGGCGCCGATACTAGCCGCGGTCGCCGTGATACTCACGCCGATGATTTTACTAATGCTCATCGGCACGTGGCGTACCTGCGCGATGAAGATCGCCGCTACCGCCTCGTAAAGGGCCGTTCCATCCATGTTAATCGTCGCACCGATCGGTACGACGAAGCGCGATATCCTTGAGTCCACGCCCATGCTGTCCATGCATTGTAGAGTGATGGGTAGCGTCGCCGAACTAGAATAAATGTACGGTATTTTTTATTTTTAGTCTTTCTTCCTTACATTGTTATTCAGAAATAGTATTTCATTATACTCTCGTACGCACTGTGAATTAAAATAGTTACTTAAAATTGTTACAAGAATTTAAATTCGTTATTATAAAAGAATTTAAGTTAATATGTAATAAAACATTTTAAATTTCTGTTTATAAGAGACGTTTACTTTTTGATACAAGAAAAACGTAAAAAGATGATGGTAACATTTGAATTGCACATGAATTTAATGCGTTTCAACTATTTTAATTGAACAGTCTATCTTCATTCAGTGATGGTACTTAAACGTCACAAAAAAAAACTTAAATATTTACAAGGTTATTTTAGTTATGCATACCTAGATGCTGTTCCAAACGCAGTGACCATCACTTGACTCATCTTGCCGATGGCTTTGAAGGGCAGTTCACGCGTGCAGACGAAGAAAATTATGGAAAGCGTGCCGAAGCCGTGGAGAATGAGTCCGAGCAGGACCGTGAGGAAGTACATTCCCAGCGACTCGACTATGCTCCCTAAATTCTTCACATCCAAAATCTGAGAGGCCACCAGGAAAGTCACACCAACAGGTGACAACCTATGATAATCAATAATAACTTTTAGCCTCCCTATTAAAAGGGTCTTATGAAACTCCATAAAATGGTGCAAAAACCGCATAAATCCTGATAAATAATTTATCAGATTTTATAAATTTTGTACATTTTTATAGTATTTTAGTAGATAGTTTCCACGGGGCTTTTATCAATTTTTTATTTATCGATCATTTCTACATTTTTGTTTATTTAGGAAGAACATTTTGTCCATTCGGTTAGTCAATGTAAAAACATCGTGGATCATGATTGTGAAACGCCGTCGTAAGTAGATACTGGACGTGCGTGATCAGACGCTTAAATTTGTCTCTATATTTTCTTACATAAAAACAGAGCGGACCGGGATTACACGGATGTTTTTAATTTTATTTTTAAATTATCTTCGAGAAGAATGATTGACATAATGTCGTGGGGAATGTCCGTGTATTTTAATAAGGAAGGGTCATCATTAGTAACAAATAGACTTTTGCATAAATTTACATATTGGCATGAATAATCGATTAACTTTTTTTACAATGTAAACGTGATAATTTTTATTCCAGTCGTCATTTTGTGATAAAACTTTGACGAATTGGTGAATAATTGAAAAATTTTATTTTCAGTGCAGACGTTGGAAAATTGTGAAGTAATCCCCGTCATTGATAAAAGAGTAGAAGAGGCTTACCAAATGACCCAGTTTGTGATGACCATCATAGCTTCCGAAAGGGCAGTGAAGAAGTCTAATAAAGCCTTGCCTTGTTCTCCCATTTTGCCGATAGTAATGCCTAACACGATGCCAAATATGACTAGACCCAAAGTGTTCGTACCATCTCCGTACGAATGCGAAATAGTGTAATCATATTTCGTCGTCTCTATAAATTATTTTAAAAAAATGTCAATTATTATATTAAAATTTTTCAATTTTAGGTAAACGAATAATTCCTTACCATTGGTAACATTAACAGGAGGTACCAACTCCGTTCGATACTGAAATGACAAATCAGAATTTTATTTTATTGCTGCTCAAGAATTACTACTCAAAAGTAATAATTAATTTATTCACCTGAGCTAAGCAGGCCTGCACTAGATTTGGTGGGAAGATATTTCTAAAATCATTTTCATTACAGTTAAATAAAAAATTCATATATACTTTACTTATTTAATTTTGCCATGAAAGCGGTTGCAATGTTTATTTTTTTCTTTTAGATAAGAAAAAGAAGAATTCCAAAGAATGACATAAAAGTGCGTGCATACCTGATTAAATCGAGAAGCGTATCCTCGGTGGTGAGGTCGCGCTTGGGCGTTTTGCTTTCGTCGGTGGTGTAATCTTCTTCGTTGCCGTAGGTACCCGGCCGAATTGTCGTTACCAGGATTATACCCAGAACCACCGCGCACACCGTCGTCGTAGCGTAGTAGTATATGGATCTCATTCCAATTTTGCCTGTTCGTGAAAAAATTCATCCTCTTTAAGCTTCGCGCTAAAAGCAATGGAAGACAAAGAAACGAGCGCGTCTCGTCTATTTACAGAAGTGCGAAATTCCAGCTCGTCAGCGTGAAAGTTATATTAGAGGCGTGTAATAGTTTCTATAATTGCATGCTCTCCGTGATAATTTGTAGCTTCCGGGAAGAGTGCAATTGAAATTAAACGAGCGCGTTTTAATTGCCAAATTGTTTTTATTTGTCTGGGCGGCGAGGGAGTCATCCGTCGCTGACATAATCCGGTCAGATTATGCTAACGACTGCTTGTGAATTAAAAAGCGTGCTTCGCGTAGGTATTCAATTTTCCAAAATTTAAGGCCCGTACGCCTGCTTATGTAAGACTTAAAAAACAACTCAACAGCGTGTAGCCACATGTGTTAATCGTGGCTCTTTATTTTCGTCGTTGCTTGTCGCGCCACGAGGTATCATGTCCGAATAGAAATTAAAAGAGAGGCTCCAACAACAAAATTCTTTTATCATCGCCAATTCACAGTTCATTTCATTTCAATGAATAAAATGATTTACGCGTGCGAAATTTTAATCGTTTTATATGGGCGAAAGATATTCGATTGTTGATTTATGTAAAATGTGAATAATTGAATTATTAAAAAATTAAATAAATAATAAATTACGTAAATTTTCAGGACACCTTAATAAAATTGTAAACTATTGTAAAAAACTATTGTAATAATCTTTGCCTTTATGCAAGAAAAATACAGAAATATAAAGTACTTATACAAGATAAATAGGTTTAAATCGTAACTAGATGAGCCTCAAAGGGAAGAATTCCTGTGGGTAAACAAAGAAAAGAAGTAACATATCTCTTTGATAGACTTTGTTTTTCTTAGATTTGGATAACTTATAAACAATCTTTAGTGTTGGTGACATTGGTGTTTGGGAAAATCAGGCGTATATTAATCAACGAAATAAAGAGATTAGGCAAAACAAACAAGATTATACCGCATTGTAAATTACAAAAAAAAAAAAAAATTACAAGAAATAATATATATAAAAAAAGGAACTGGCTTGATTACCGGAAAGTCCAAGATCAAGACTGCCAATGGCGCTGACGATGCTGGAAATGATGAGTGGTAGAATCAACGACTTGAGCATTCTAAGGAAGAGATCTCCTGGAAATTGTATGTACATGATTTCACGCTTGGTCCAGCCACCAGACTCCTCGGGCCTGCTGTACTTCAGGACAAAGCCCAAAGCTACACCCATGAAGACACCCGCCACCGTCATCATCATCAGCAGGTTCTCCGACATGCAGTTCTTCCATCTTTTCGTCCTCGACATTTGGCCCGCTTTTTTTTATCAGTTTACTCTCTTTCTGTAACATACAATTTAAATGCGGATAAGATAATGCGTTAGATGTTATTTTCTTGCTTTAAATTATTTTGGCGAGATCACTTATTCAATAGTGGATTTGTTTTACGAAATGTACAAACATTTTTTTGTCTATTTTGGATATTTTTTCGTTGATTGTACGAGCATTTATTAAATGACACTACTTGAGAACGTCTACGTAGAATTATATTCAGCGAGTGTTATTTTTAAATTAAGAGCAATTACGGATGATCGAAAGGACACCCTTGTATTTTACTTATCCGCGTTATCAGCCGATATTTACTTCGCTTCAAATCTAATTGGAGCGAATTTCGATTAAAGGCGCTTTATCGAATTCTTGCGATTTGTTTATCTAGTAAATAGTTAAATAACAAATGAGATTTTAATATGTATTCTAAATATTTTATTATTTTTGAATCGCATTAATTGTTATATACCGAATGAATCATTTGTAACTTTTACGACATTTTAAAATCTTTTTTTTTCATATATGTATTGCTATCTGTAATATTTGATATGACCGAACGGGTCGTGTTCTTAAATAATAAACGAAAAATTTCTCGCGTATATTTGTGGTACATAAAATTGAACGTACACGAATTGTAGAATAATTATTTTCAATGTGCACGATTCTTAAATTTTATAGGCGTTTACAATTTTATTGACAAACGTTTCGTTACGTTAACGCTCAAGTAAAACTTTGTTGAATTTTTTATTGATTGTGAAACTTAATGATTATTTTTCTTATCAAAAAAATAAAGGTCCATTTAATGATAAAGTAAAGAAAAAACGTCTAACAAATCACACTCGGCGTCGAAGCATCTGCGCGCTCTCCGAGTCTCTCTCTGCCGAAATCTCGCTCCCCGCTTCTTCTGGCTCTTGCAAAATGTCACATCTGCCAGCTCGTGGTGGGCGATACCACGACGGCTCTCACGCTAAGTAGAGAGAGACTTAAAAAAAAAACATTGTAACCGGCGTATGCTCGCGTCATGCGATAATCGTGGAAAAGGGAGAAGCGGGGCCAATTGCGCTATCCCCGAGGCGCGAAGGAAGAGGCTCGCGTGCTTTTTTTTCCACGCGGCTTTTTCGTCTAATATAAGCAACGTGGACCTTGCGCGAGGTCGCACATCATCGGGTATCATCTGGTTAGAACCGGCTACTTTTTTCCCGCGCTCCCGAGTGGAGGGAGCGCCGATTAAGCGCCGAAGCGACTTAACGAGGCACCCACGTGCGACGCGCAAACGGATTATGTTTTCTTTTTTTTTTGCCCGCGGCAAGAGACGTGCCAGCGAATGCTTGATCGAGCTGCTCGACGCGAGAGGCGAATTTTAATTTTTTCTTGGCATTTCCAGGGCTATGAGTGTTTGGCTGTCGCACCTGAGCTAACGCAATGTTTTCACGTGCTTTCAGGAATTTTTCTTTGCCTGCAGCTCGAGCAGTGATAATAAAATTGGCAATGCGTTCGGCGAATAATTCACTTGCAATGGTAAAGCGAGTGTTCTTAGGAATTGTAAAAACGCTTTTAACTATACCTATTTATCGTTTGTTTTCTTACACCTCATTGAGCCGAGGCGATAGCACATGCGATTTTCTGAATCATTGTTTTTTTAAAAAGTTTTCAAGATAACGTGACGCGCGAAAGTCATATTTTAGTTTCAATTATCAGTTTAAATATTTTTTTTTAAATACTTACACTTCATTACCAGAAGTATGTTACTAGAAAATGCGAATTAAAATAAATTATCACAGTTTAATATTTTAGTAAAGCTGTTGTTACTCCAATAAATTAAATGATTCAAGTTTTTAATTTATATACAATTGTATATCTTTGATTTTAATCAACAATGGAACATCAGACAATATGTGAATGCAAGAAGAATTTTTAGAGCGCATATGCAGATCAGCCTATCATCAATTTTAATTGCAACTGCTCATTGAATCTCTCAAGTCAGGCTTGCAGTTCAGTGTTGTCATTTAATATTTCTAATCTCTTTTTGTTATCGGCGTAATAGATCAGTACAACAATGCGTTAAAATGCGTCAGCCACTTCGACCACAAATGGAACTAATTTTTTTTAACTGAAATTTTGCAATGGAATTAATAATATAATTATACGTTAAATAAAAGAAGAATGAAATGTAATTCACTATCATTCAATTGAAATAATAAAGAAAAAAATTCACTCGTTAAACTAAAAATAAAATAAAAAAAATATTTTACAGAAGTATAAACAAGTAGATCACTCAATTTACTTCTTGCAAAGAAAATTTATTAAATTCGATTCTTAACATTAAAAAGGAACGCGCTGGAATTAAGTCAATCCTGTTTGTCGTAAAATTAATCAACCCACCAGCGTGAAATTTCTTTAAGAATAACGTACGAAGATTGCAGAGCTCGTTCTCGCACCGCGAAAAAAAAAGAGACCCACGTGTTCGAGATAGCGACTACAGTATTTGCGATCTGGCAGAGTGTCAGTCCGGCGAATCTCCTACGCCTATTTTAACGCGGCGCGCGTCTCTCCGCGCTTTAGATAATGTAAATGCAATTCACCGTACGCACTCAATAAAACCCCCCGCTTTACGCGTTCACCGATAAAACGCACTCTATTTATATCCGCGAAATAAATAAATAAATAAATCCGCGTCGAATCGGTAAGCGCGACCGATCCATCTCCTCTTCATTGTTTACAACGAGCGCAATAATGCATCGCTCGCCTGAAATTTATTGCCGCTCGACTGCGACTGTAATGAGAGAACGGCGAACTTCAATTTAAATTTAATTATTGCGCAACGCGCCCTCGTGATTTGCTGCACAATTAGGGGAATCCCAGCTGGTTGATCTCTCGAATTTCGAAAAAAAAGGAGCAGTGTTTTTTTTTTTGTTTTTGATGGCGTCATTCCTTTTGAGCCAGGGAGGTAAATTCACCGGGAATTTCGGATTTTCGATGAACGGGACTGTTTTCGCGAGGATATGAGATGCGAGGACCGCGTGCGGCGTCTCGCGTGCCTCCGGCAATTGAGCGAAATGATCGAAAGGCGAGAGTCGCGCGAGCTCGATGACAGATGCACTTGAGCAAGTCGACAATTGACGGGTTACTAGCCGACACGCGAACCCATCTTCGCGCGAGATGCGAGGATTATGTCGCTTCCGCATTTTTTCTTTTTTTTTTTAATTATATAGTACCGTGTGGTTTTGTCTATTTCGATTCATTTGAAATTTAATGCGTAGTACACTGCGAGAGTTTTTATAGTAAAAATTTCTATGTCTGGGATAGCGGTCGCAGACTGTGATAAAATATGTAATCATTTTTCCAGAATGTCACCTTTTTTCTATAGAAAGTGTACATTAATTTTTATTTATTTATAACATTTCTCTATTGCAAGTATTTATTGGTAATATATTTTGGAGGGAATTTCTAGTACCGTGAAATTTTATTTCATATTTTTTAGTTATCGTGAATGTTACTAAGAGAAAGTTGGCAAATTGATGAGGAGCAAGAGTTGGGATTCGCCGAATTTTCGTCGGGCCAGGACAAAGAGACGTTCCGGGCCGCCACGCTGGGATGGGCAGAGATAAAGAACACGATGGGTGTATAATACGCCGCATAACTTCCTTCTTAATAGCTTGGTATTTTAATCTACATGAAGCTAAATATTTCGGGATTGACGGCTTATTTTGAGCCGTGTAATGATTAACGAGTGTAATTTACTTGGCGGCTGACCCAAATTTTTGGATGGTTGATCTCTTACGTAATAAACCATATTATACCATTATAACCATATTATCAGTTTATATGAACGCATCTTCTAATCGTAGAACAAGATAAATCCAAATTTGGTATATTTTTTATAATATTTTGCAGATTTTTTTCTGAGGATACGAGATAACAAGACAATCTTTATAAAGACACTTTTTTAAATCTTTATTTAGTCTTACACTTTTTTTGCGCTGACAATGTCGTCAATGTTTAAAATTTGAGAAGTGAATTAATTTCGATCAAAAGTAAATATATAAAAAATTAGATGATGGATGAGTTTGATTATCGCACAGAACTGTAATAATTTCCTGACTCGATTTGAATAAAATTGTAACACATAAGTATGGTGGTGATTGTTATTTTATGCTAATGTGCAAAAAAGCTGGAGAACGAGTTATGCTAATTTTAATATCATATTCTATCTCTTCCTTTCCTATGTATGTCTCGTAATTGACGCGTTTAGCCGCGAGTTTTTATAGTTTCTTTTGAAGTTGATCATCAATTTCAAATCAATTTACGGAAGTTATGTAGCATTTTCCTCGTAATAAAATTGCGGTTACTAGAAATTAAAATATCCACGATTATTCTCACTGTACATTTACAAAGCAAACTGCATGGAAAATTAGTATTACAAAAACATTGTTTGCTCAATTAATATATTATTATTACATTTCTGGAATTAAGAATTAAAATTAAAAAGTAACAATAATTTAACAACTTCTTGTGAAAATAAAATTACTTGCAGAAACTTGAAAAGATGTTTTAACTCATCGTTCTTATACATGTATAAAAATTGTAATGAAAAGTAAAAGGATAAATTGTTTTTATGAGCCATAAAGTTCGCAATTGGCAGAACTGTATGTTTTGTCATTCAAGAAGTTACTTACAGTTATGTTGAATCTTATATTTTTCACAATTTACATGCAGTACATAATTGAATATTGTATTAAATACAAATTCTTATGTGGCACGTCAGAGAATGCAAGTGTGTCGTGGTCGTTACTTATAAAGTTCAAACTTTACGATACAAATTATCGCAGATAATATACATGATTTTTTTTAATCAATTTCGCTAATTTGGATTCAATTGAAAAAAAATTTATACGTATATTATAAAAATATATATATCTTACTTAACATTATCATTTTCTTCTCTAAATATATCTTCTAGTAAACGTTAAAAAATTAAAATAATGAAATTTTGTAATAAAAAAAATGTATAAACGATGACAATCAAGCGTCAGGTTTGTTCACTGAATTCAATAAGCCGACTGTAAAGTGAAAGGGAGATTTTAATTTTTCGTAATCCCACTGTACCGATGAAAACTGAACGGAACCCAATGACTGTTTACATTTTACTCCCGGCAAGTGGAATAATGCAATTTTTTTACTGCAGGCGTACGAACCTGTCCTTTAAAATGAAAAAATCTTGAATTTCGCGCAGACGCTTATTTGACCGCAAAAGCGCCAGGAGAAACGCATCGACGCTTCTCATTGCACAAGACCATGCGGCTTCAACATCCGCGCATAAATTTATCCCACATGATTTTTTTCTAAAGCACTTACTACTTCGCAGAAAAATTAAGACAAATTTACGCCTCTTACATTTCACGGAAATTTAAGACCTTACGCTTAAAAGGAACTAGCAGATTAAATTGTTTTATACTACAAATTAACTTAATTATGAATTTAATTAATTCATTAATTAATTAATTAGTACACTTAAATGAAAAATTCCAAAACGTCGATTATTCAATGTCGCATCTATTCATACAATTAAACAAGACCGATAGGACACACTTTTTTTTCTGTTAAGCGCCTATGTATCAGAATTTATAGCGAACCGCTTACCAGAACCGTTATACAGACCCTCACTGATAAGTACAAGCGCCAAGCTCAACGCACACTAAAAAAATTACACACTCGCGATTCTCAACGCACGTACTCTCAGTATCGCGATGCTTTAAAAAAAAAAAAAAAAAAAAAAAAACAAGGAGGGAGTCAACGCCGCTCCACGCGCCGTCTGACCGGCATCGGCATGCATCTACTGACCGCGTCCGACCGATCTACTCCCGGTGAGCGCGGGTACCAAAACAAAACAAGCAGCGCGCGCCAAAGTCTCCTTTCGCACTCACCTGCTGCTCGCTGTGGCCCCCGGAGGCTCGAGGCCCGAGCCTTTGTTCTCGTTGGGCCTGCGGAGTGGTCGCCGCGCCTGCGGACGAGGATCAGAGTGCGAGTGTGTGCAAACGCCACAGGAGGAGCACGCGCGAAAGGGCGAGGCGAGCGGCGCGATTCGCGAGGCTCGAGCGTTGGCCTCGTACTGGCGCGGCGCGTGCGACTCGCGAACGGCCGAGTGGAGCCGGTCTCCATACACTCGTCGGGGGAGAGGGACTCTACACTCGCCGGTCAACGCGCTCCCCGCGGGGAAAACCCGGCCGCGCGTCCCTTGTACGCACCAGCCGGTTTCGCTCGTGTGTGTTTTGCGGGCCTTTTTCTTTTTTCGTCGCCGCACCTTTTTTCGCTCTTCCTTTCTTCGTTTCGGAGGAGGAGGATGGAGAATAGTGGGCGGCGATAAGAGAAGTGATCGATAAGGTGTGGGTAGTGAAAATTGGTCGATCGGTTAGCTGTTTTTTATTTTGGTTGGTATAAGGTGTCATTGCATAATCGTGCATTGCGAGGCGTTTAGTTTGGAGAGTTTGTGGCGGTAATTGTATGTAGGGAACGCGGTCCCGCGGCTTTTCTGGGAAAACACGCGGGATTTACTTAATTTCGTCATCGCATTTGACGAGAGTAGAAATTAGAATGTTTATTATTTTTTTGGGTGTTTCTTTTTTGCCGGGCGTGGATGTGTTGGTTTGAGAGTTCTGCTACTTTTTTTCATTGGGGGTTTTATACAAAAATGACTGATTATTTTTATGGATAGCTTGTTTTAATTATACATAACTTAATGAAATATGAACAAAAATTAAGCTTTTTAATCGTTCCAGTAAAAGGTCCGTTTCTTTTTTA
This sequence comes from Sycophila sp. Sp_5, assembly GCA_018906775.1. Classification (NCBI taxonomy): domain Eukaryota; kingdom Metazoa; phylum Arthropoda; class Insecta; order Hymenoptera; family Eurytomidae; genus Sycophila; species Sycophila sp. Sp_5. The sequence continues at coordinate 1,560,101 of JACCID010000004.1, forward strand.
AGTTATCAAGTGGATGGTCTTTACTTTTTTGTACTTATCTTTGCGATAAAATTTGCACAGTTGTCTTACATACATTATGTACTTGCACAACTTTCTAATATACTGAATATTTTTTACATTTATAAGAAACAAATTATTAGATTTAACGATTAATCTTAAAATCCTACGTAATACTGAAGCCAAAATTGCAAGTAAAAAATAGATGTCTTTTTTTAATGGTCCAATAAGGCTAACAGATTAAATAAACTTCCTGTCAAATTAAATCGCTTCACAAAAAAAAACCTCACCCAGTGACATTAATTATTTCCTTTTCGATTATCAAGCAGCGATTTGCTATCTGACGGGAAGTATTGAATTTTATAAATTATTATTTATGTGTTCTGTTTAAATTAATTTACACCAATAATCATTAATTAATTACTATCCGCTTTGGTGTTTCTGCCATTTTTTGTGTACAAAAAAAGGGCAAAGTAAAAATTAGAAACTTAATTACGTGTGAATGTAGTAACTTTTGACTGAGCAAAAATATAAAAAATTTAAAATATAAATATAAAAATTTATATAAGAAAGTGAATAATATCTGTTGACGAGTTAAAAAAGCAAGTTTCGATTAAAAAAATATATCACTATAATAATTAATTTTTTTAACAATTAATCAATTTCCAAGAATCGAGTTCTCAATATAATAATGTAAAAAAAAATTTGGCGCTACACGATAATTTTCCAGATATAACTAGAGCTACGGTAAACAACATCATTGTGTACTGGATCTGATTAAATTATAGATAAAATGTAACGCGCTTAGCGTTTTTATTATTATTACGCAATTTTTAATTAATTATTTTAGAGATTAAATCAATTCTGAACCCGGAGTTTCATTGATAATACACACTCGGCATCGACTCAATCTGTATAAGATAAATACCCGAAAAGTCAGCGCAAAAAAAAATAATCCCGAGCTGTTTTGCGTCAAAAAATGATTTGAGAATCTTCGCAAGCTCGGATCGACATTAATCGGGATTTCTTACGTAAAGATAAGATATCGCTTTTTAAGGAACCTGGTTCAATTCGAAAGGGAACTTTCGAGGTGCCTACCTTTATTTATTGCCATGAGATTCGGTTATAATCGGCACGTTAAAATTTCATCGAAAATATCAGCACCCATGAAAAACAGTAGTCATGGATATATATATGCATGAGAAACAAGGAAGAAAGCGTCGACTTGGCTGGGGGGCTCTGAATGATCTTATTCATAAATTCGAGCCTCGTAGTTGCGAGGACAAATATTCGGCTGTTGAGAAATTTCCGAAAGAGGCGCAAGAAAAAAGCGAGAGGGAGTCGAGCGACAAAAAAAGTCCCGTGAGTGACGTTCAAGGCTTCTAAAAGAGCATAAGCTCAAACGTTCGATCATCAGACATTCGGCTACGTTGCAGGGAAAACACTCAGAGGCGGTGCAAGGACACGGCGCTTAAGTAAATACATCGAGAGAATTTTATTATAAAATTTACGATGATTTTTCGTAAAAATTACGATGATTTTTCATAAAAATGGCGATGATTTATCGTCAAAACGATATCAAAAACACTGAAATCGTGAGATGATTGATAATACTATAAATTTTTACACGAATGTCACAATAATTTTTATCTACTTAGAAGATTTTAAATTTCATAGAAATAGCTCTGTAACATTTACGTGAAAATTCTCTCGGTGTAATGATAAGAAAAAAGAGTAATAAAGTCGAGCGATGAGCCTATAGTGGTTTTGTCTGCTGCAAATTATTACGCTAGTTTATTTATCAATTGTGCTAATAACGAAAAGAATTATCTCTGCCTTGAGCAATGTATATGTAGATGAAAATTACGTAGGACGTTAAAAAAATTATTTCGTTTTACGAATACGCCTTAACGGTGGCAATATACATGATTACGTCCTCAGCCCACGTAAAAAAAAGAGAATCTCGAATCCTTTCGCCGAGATATTATCCATCCGTACGAATGCAATACTTATATGACGTAAAAGAAAAACAATGATTCGATGTTGTACTTTAATTTCATTGATTTAATTGAATTGCAATTTATGCAGTGGCGAATAAAATAATTTATTGTTACAATTTGAAAAAAGAAATTATTTTATTAAATTATTTCAAATTATTTGTTTATTTTTTATTTCGTTCTTTATCTATAGAAATGTGAATAAACAATTGATTCGGTAGCTGATATAAATACATCTCAGAAATTTTCTTTTTTATTTTTATTTCCTCAGCATCTCCTTTCAACGTACCGTCACTTTAGCACTTGTTATGAAAACGAACTTATGTTTTAATGTATATGTACACGTAAGCGATGATACTTGATTTAGGTCAAGTTATATTAGCTCAGAATCTCCATATAGGACAATTTCAAGCAACGCGATAAAATAGCAGCCTTCACGGGGCTCTGAATCGTTTCTACATTAAGATGAATTTTATTCTGACGGAAGCGTAAAATGATACGCTAATTTAATGCGGATTGTCCAGACAAGCATGATGATGATCGCGAAGCGCGTGTGAATGCACTTACAGAAATGCATTTAATAGCCTTTACTCCATTCATTTCTCCAGGCTCACGTAACATTATTAAACAGATTTTCCTGCGATATTCAATTGAGTCACATTAATAAAGTCATTAATAAAATATTTCAATATAAAGTAATTTATTATGTTGAATTAGAAATAGTAAATTTAATAATAATATGAAATAATGTACACTATTAATTTTCTTATCTAAATTATCGCGATATTAGTTATTCTAATTATCAACGAGGAGAAAAATGATTCGTAAAATGTTACTGTACTGTAAATAAATTTATTGTGATGTTTACTGTAATAGTAAATAAATTATGCTTAAAAATTTAAGTAAATTGTACTCAATTTTTTTAAGTAATATTTACTTATCTGATTGAGCAAATATTTAAGCCAATTTAACTTAAATAAATAAAAACAAAAGTTTATCGTTAATAAATAGTCCCATGTATATCAATACTAACTAAAGAAGAAGAAGTATTTTTTACTGCAAGCCTTTAAACAAATTTTATTAACAATTTTTCTCCGTCAATGCAAAAATATAATGGAATTAGGAATTTCTGCTTCGTGTAGTCACTGAATGAATCTCTATGATTAATTATAATTTATTTAAAATTATACACTTTACGATGAGCGTATTTTTCTAAACGGACGGATAAACCCGTAAATTTGTTAAAAGGATAATAATACGTAATTATAAAGTCATATATATCTAATTCTTCAAAAAAAAATAGTCTTTGCATGTAAGATTCAGAAACGCGACGGTTTTCCCCTTGCCGGCAATTCGAGCGCATATAAGACTGGCAAGTGCAACGAGCGCGTCACTTAAAAGTCCTGCATGAAAAACTCGTCTAAATGAAAAGCGCGCCACACGACAATTGAGCGACTTTTCGCGAATTGCTGTGAGAAGAGCAGAGCTCGCTTTGCTTAATTGCATTGAGGTCAGCTGTGTTCGCACTACGCAGCTCTCAATTGGGATTTCGCCGCGGCGATAAGTGCATGCGGGATGATGTAGGCGGGGGCGTGGGTCGGGACAGACGCTCTCTGACGAAATACCGAACAGCGGGGAGCGATATCCGTCCGGAGGTAGGGTGTAGACTTTACGAGTCCATTCGCGAAAAGGAGAAGAGCAACAATATAAATATTTAAATTTTTCTAGATTAACTCTTATAATGGCATGGTGTGCTTTGGATTCACAATTTACAGTGTGTGTGTGTATATATATATAACTTTACTTTCATCCATAACAAGATTAAATATATTCAGCTGTAGAATAACTTTGTCTGATAGAGTATTTATTATTCTTTAAAATAAATTTGGCAATTGATTTAAAACTATTTTTTTAAATACAGATTTATTTGAAGTTAATCAAATTATAATTTCTATTTTAGATTTAAAGAACCTTGTAGAATGTTGCCTCTTTCTGATAGAATAATACCTAAGTGACTCTACATTTTTAATAAATACTATACACAGTTCGATGAACTTAAGTGAACTGAAATATTTGTCACTAAGCAGATGCTACTGGCAACAATGCACTTTACAGTACTGTAGCAAGAGCAAATGCTGGAGTTTGAACTAATATTTGGGATATTTAAGTAAAAGATTAAAGTTAAATTAAGAATTTTCTTAAGTCAAGCTAAAGTTGTTGAATCTCCAAAACAAATCAATGATTATTTTTTATAAATTGTTGATTAAAACTATTTGTTTGTGAAAAAACAAGATGTAGAATTGATATACAACTAATTTTATCAATGTGACTTGGAAAAAAAATTTTAAATAATAAAATATGATTCTTTGTCTCATATTTTCATTAACGGAAAACATGTTTTAATAATTTATTGTAAAATTATAAAATGCATTTACAAAACTACAGTAAAAGAAGCACTGATTCCTGCATAAGAACTTAGTACAATGCTGGATATACAAATAATAATACATATTGATATAATTATTTGGGAATTGTTGTTTAGAAAATATGTAAGTGCTAAATTAATATTTTAATGCGATACAATGTAAGCTGTTTTTCAAAATTCAAATGCATAATAATAGAACACGAGATTAGAATGAAACTGAAAACATGAACTGATAACAACTACGTAGGATCTTTAAACACTTTTAAGATATAAAGAGCTGTAAAGTCAGGCAATGATATTTTACAGTACATAGAAGTAGGTGTCGAGTCAAGCAATGATAATTTACAGTACGCACACCTGTTTCCTCTTTTTTTAAGCACGGACAGCAATTTCTAATTTGATGTAGCACTTCTGATCCTTAATAGATGGTTTCAAATGCTATTTATGCATTAGCAGCTACAGAAGTACAAAAAACAGCAAGCAATACTTACGAAACCTTAGGTAATCCAACAGCAGAAATCACAAAGGCTAAGAAAATGCACTACCCGTACCGGATTTGTCCACATCCTTCGCAGCGGCCGTGGAGTACTCCAGTTGAAGCATCCATCTAAGATTTGCGAGCTTCAGACAATCATCCTTGTCGCTTTCACCTCTCGCACCAAATTTGGGCGGCCGCCCTGCGCACGCACGTAAAAGAAATTTAATATTGCCCTTTTGTTTGCAAAGGGTACTTTTCTAAAGCTTGCGATACGAAAATAAAATAATGCGAATGAACACTGCTTTCAACTGTAAATTAAGTCAAAGGTCGTAAGACTTGAAAAGAACTTAAAATATAACGCAAGTCTGTTAAATCGCGGAACAGTCGAACGAAACAAACTTTTAATTAGTATAAATTCGAAAACCATGAAAGACGTAGATTTGCTACACTACAGAAGACGAATATCAGACTTAAATATTAAATATAAATTAATTAGAGATATGTTAAAAGAATTAAATATAAAAAGATTTATAATTTTAAAAAATCGCAGCAATAATTACAATCATTTTTTCATTACCACTCCAATTAAAATGCCATATTTTTATGGCGAGATGCCGCACGTCCTAGACGTCGAAGGCAAATGACTGCGGCACATTTTTTGCTCCCTCTTTTATATCGCGCGACGCCGCAGCTCCGCACAGAGACCCCCCTCCGCTCCGAGCTACGCCGCCACTCCGCGCTTCTCCCTCCACTCGGCTCGGGCGAAGGCATAAAAGTCGCGCCAGCCCGCTTCTCCCGCACCAGTTGGATGTACATCGCCTCGACCTACGCTTCCCCCACCAGTCAGACCTGCTCCGCCGAGCCACGCTCCCCGAGGTGCTTCGCCTAGCCTCTCTCCGTCGTCCGCGCTCTCGCTCCGCTCGGTCAGTACTGAGTCTTTTCTTTTCGACTTAGTATTTTTTTTCGGTTCGAAATCTTCTATAGCTTAAAAATCTTTTAAATTTCACATGTATTTGAAAGTTCAAACCTTTATTATTCTAAACAGTTTTTAGATTTAAAGTCGCTTATTGTACTTGTAATCTTTTTTCGCAGTTTGAAATCTTTTTTTACTTTGAAATATTCTGTAACTTAAAAATCTTTTAAATCTATTTTACATTTTAAACCTTTTTTTATATTTCAAATAGTTTGTGGATTTAAAGTCTTTTTCATACTTTACTTTTTTACATTATAGTTGTTTCAACTTGTATTTAAAACATAACTATGTACTTTACAGAAAAAGGAGTGCTTTCTTCAACCAATTGCTGGATGCTGTGATGTCTCTACATGAAAGTAGAAACAACAATGGGAGCAGATGTATACATATACCGCGGCATGCATTGTTCGATTTTTTTTTATAAACAAGTGTATTATATACACTTTTTTCACAACTTCCCATTGTTGCATCTATGCACCTTGGGCGTCGGTCTTCGGTTAAAATTCGTGCTCTAAAGTAGTGGGATTCGAAGGGATCTCCGACCTCCCAAGGTGTGAAGATGACGATGCAGCTCAAGCAGCTACTGTGAGTGTGTTTTTCTTTTCATGAATCGGCCTGTTTTTTTACCGATCGGTCGCGACATTTTTATTCGATTAATTAATTTGTTACCGCGACGTAAACTTTTTAAGCCAACTTAAAGTTACTTAGATTGTCGTTGTTAGGTATCCACGACCTTTTATCTTTTTTAGCAATTCATTTGTCACTGTCCAACGACACTGTAAATGTACAGTGTAAATATATACTGTGAAGACACGCAAAGTGCAGTGTCTTGCCTGGTCCGATGATGCAAAGCAACAATGACAGTGACAATACTCATAGATATCCACCCATTTTCTCCCTGTACTTTTTATTTTTCTAGAATCGGGACTTGTATATTAGTTTAATAAATTTATATGTAAATTTTGCAAGTTAGCTTGGTATTTCCTTCAATGCATTAGTCTTTTCAGTTTTTGAATTGGAGCCCTCCTAGCTTTTTTAGGTGATAAGTTGTCACTGTCCAAAATAACTGCAGCAGACCATCACGTATGACAGTGACAATATAGTAGTTTCCCACCCTATAATATTAAATTCATTAAAGTTAGGACGATTATAAAAGTTATTATGTATTAATTATTATAAAATATAATATATTTACATTTCCATTCATTTCTTTTATTTCAATGTATAATAGAGGATATAATAATAGAGGTGAACAACAGGATATTATTAACAGTAAGCATTTATAATTGTTCGCAATCAGACTGTTTGCATGACATTTTAATAACTTATACATATATTTTTTCTTTCATTCCATGTAAATTTATACTGAATTCATGTTAAATATATTATATTAGTTAATAAAATTTGATTCAGGCAGGCAATCTGATTTTTTATGATATACTATTATCATGATATTAACTAAAATAAATGTATTTCCCGATAGGGTAGATAATTTTAGAATGAGTTATAGTTGTCAGTATTCAATGAGATTTTTATTTGTCAGCGTTGTAATGAAATAGTATATTAATAAACTAACAGCATCTAAGGAAATAAAAATGTAAGTCAAAATGTTGAATTTATTCAAATGAAATTATTCTTTCAATATAAATTTAAAAGGGTTTAATTTATTGCGTATATTTGTTTTGTCTGCTAATCGACTACTTTGTTTGAGTCGATTGGCTCTGTACATTTTTTTGCTTTTTTTTGTTTACACGTTTCGCTCTCATGACGTGGAGGTAAACTTTTTACGGAGTGACTTTTTCACTCGAATTAAGTTTTTTTTAAAGCGAAAATCGATCCCTTTCGTTTCTTGCGATTGCACGTTTTATTCTTTTTTTTGTTAGGATTAAGTTTCCCATGCCCAATTACTTTTTCATACGTGTTTTGCGACCCCTACCCCATTTTTTTGCCTATATATTTTTTGTCTGCTAATCGACTACTTTGTTTGAGTCGATTGGCTTTGTACATTTTTTTACTTTTTTTTTGTTTACACGTCTCGCTCTCATGATGTGGAGACAAACTTTTTACGGAGTGACTTTTTCGCTCGAATTAGGTTTTTTTTAAAGCGAAAATCGATCCATTTTGCTCCTTGCGATTGCGCGTTTTTGCCCGATATATTTAAGTTTTATTTAAAGAATAAATAATGCGTTGTCATTATTCATTCTCTTTTTTAGGTTTAAGTTACCCCTTTATTTTATTTATAATCTCTTCCTTTCCTTATGCAAACATTAATTTTTTCATTAACACCTTCCAATTATTCGTTGCGCTATTTTTAAATTTGAAAATTAATTATTAAATATATAAGTTATCTTAAGAACAAATAAATTTATTTAGTACTTCAATATATTGAGTCAAATAGAATAATTTTTAAAAATTATCACATTTTCGCATTATTATATGACAAGAGAAAATTCAAGACTGAATAAATTCTTGCAATGAAGATGCATCGCATGAAAATGCAGGAATTCTAGTGTCTAGTTGCGCGATGCACATGAAACAGCCGGGGATCACCCGGAGAACCTCAACGCGCAGGAGGAAATAATAAAAATTTATTGCTCATCCTCCGAGCACGCACTCGTACGACCATTTGAAGTTACCACAATTTTGTATAACTATTCATTATGTTTACGTCATTTTTCAGCCGCGCTCCTAGATAACTAATTTGCATGCAGCCCTGACGAAAACTGGAATGATTCGGATAAATCTACTTTTCGAATGTTATTGTTGGATTGCTTCTCGAAATAACCAAACTCCTTCATAAATATGACATTGATGAACCATATGTGTCGTCGTGCAATGATTACAATTATCATTCATTTTTTAAGTGTATTTATACATGCGGAGGTTATTTTTAATGCGCCGTTAGTAGGAAATGAATTTTAGGGAGGAAACGAGTTTTGTGAAGGAAAAGGGGGAGGTACCAGACAGGATCAGTGAATAGGATAATTGTTTTGACATGGTATTGTATTAAAATAATGTTTAAAAGTCAAATTTAATTAAATGATAAGTAACATCTAATTTACTTTGTAGACGTTAATTTTCCCATGTTATTTAATCAATTATATGCGCATGCATTTACACTTTTGATAGTAAAATAAATAGCGTTAAAAATAATTATAAAATTTAAATTTAAACGTTAATATTTAATAAATTTTTCTTTTAAATAATCTATAAAAATTTAAAACGGTTTATATCTAAAACTGTTATAATCATAAAAAATCAATTTTATCAATAAAGTAATATTTATTTCAATGTTAAAAATTAAATAAATTTTATATGAATGAACATTAGCAAAATAAAAGTATTTTGATCTACTAAAACTCTTTTTGCATAATTAGTAATTTAAGATACTAAATTAAAATTATAAAACTAATTCGATATTTCGTATTTAAGTTTTTTTTAAATAATTAAAGAATCAAATAAGCCCGCGTTTTCGCGAATTTTACATTCAGTGTCGAGAAGTTAGCCAAAGGGAAATGGCTGCAACTTCATCGTGGCAGGTTACCACGACTTTTTCGAAAGCCGCGTTCTTTCCTTCGTCGCTTAGCGAACGTTTCGCGCGTATTCTCCATTTCTCTCTGCAGCTTTATTCGCCGAAGCAGAATTAATTCCACTTGACTTTGGTAAGATTAAGCATTAATTGTTAATTGCTTCATTTTAGTAAAAAATAATGAGACGTACGAATTTATCCAACGATTTAATTAATTCGATCTGAGTATCGTGAAAAATTTGACCGCTGCACGTGGTAATCATAACCTAAGAAAATTTTTACAAGTTGGTCGATTATAATTTTATGGATTTGTACTTGATTCTGCATGCATTTTTGTCGAGAGTAATGAAAGGTAGTATAATTTTAAACTGTTGATGAATTTACTAAATAATTTTGATTTTTTTTTAGGTTAGAGTATGACCAAAGCTAATTCCTTAGAAAACAAGAATAAAAAGCAGAACAAAATGGGCGTTAAAGACGGTTTAGTGGTTAAAAAGAAGAACCAAAAAGCTTTTAAGGATACACCCACTGGCAAGGTTGCGTTAGTCCAAGCTAACAAGAAGCAACAACAAAATGGCAAAAATACTAATGGTAAAGCCAAGGGTGCGCAAAAAGGCAAGAATAAGAAACAATTACCAAAAAAACAAATGCCCGTGAAAAAAGCAGAAGATTTGGAAGATAACGATGTCTTAGAATCTGACGAGTCCTTAGAGGATTCAGAAGACAGTGTGGAAGAGACTCCTCAAAAGAAGGGAGTGAAAATGTTCAAAGGTATAAAAGATAATGAATCGGATGAGGACGATGACGATGATGAAGAAGATGAAGATCTGAATTCTTCAGATGATTCAGATTTAAAATTAAAAAAAGGTTCTAGCGATGATGATGATGATTCAATGGATGATGATGATGATGACGATGATGATGATGAAGACGAAGAGGATGACAGTGAAGCTTTAGATGATTCTAAGCCTGGTTTGAAAGCACTACTCGGTGATAGCTTAGCTGATGATGATGATGATGACGACTTTAACGAGGATGATGAAAGTGATGATGACCTTGATATGTCTGATGATGATGAGGCAGTGTTGGACTCTTCAAATGCTGCTGAAGATGATGACGACGACGATGACGACGACGATGACGATGACGATGACGATGATGACGACGACGACGATGATGGTGAGGAAGAAAAATCAGGCTTAGGATTGAAAGCTTTACTGGGTGACAGTTTGGTAGATGAAGATGATGATGACGATTTTGAGGGTGAAGATGAGGATGATGAAGACGATGATATTAGTGGTGAAAGCGATGATGACGATGATGATAAAGATGAAAGTATTGAAGAGAGTAAAAAGAAAGGAAAAGAATCAAAAGAGAAGGAATATGTAAAATTATCTCCAGAACAGCAAGAAGAAGTAAATTCCCGAACAATCTACGTTGGTAATGTACCGAAAGAAACTTCTAAAGCAACCATCAAAAAACTGTTTAGACCTTTTGGGGAGATAGATTCTCTTCGATTTAGAGGTATTGTTCCAGAAGATAGTAGAATGTCGCCAAAAGTCGCTACAATTACAAAAAAAATACATCCTAAAGTAACAACAGTTCATGTATACATAGTATTTAAAAGTAAAGACTCACCAAAACAAGCTCTTTCACTTAATGGACATAAATTAGGTGAAAATCATCTTCGTGTAGATCTGGCAAAATCATTATCTCAAAAAGATCAAAAGAAAGCAGTATTCTTAGGAAATTTACCTTTTGGTTAGTAAAGTAATATTAATTATTGTTATTAACATTTTATTGTAAGTAAACTGTAATATTAATTCTTACTCTTTTTTATTTTTTTAGAGGTTACTGAGGAAGAAGTAAGATCCCACTTTGTTTCCTGTGGGAAAATTGAATCTGTTCGCATAATAAGACATAAACACACTGGTTTAAGTAGAGGTGTTGGTTACATTAATTTTGAGAATGAGGATTCTGTTGCTTTAGCTTTGGAATTAAATGACACCAAAGTAAAGGGGCGTGAATTGAGAGTCAAAATTTGTAGTCCAGAAGCAAAAACAAAAAAAAGGAGGCGTTTTGGCAACAAGCAAGATGTACAAAGAAATCCTCAAAAGAAATTTAAAAATGTTGAAGGAAAACCAGTTACAGTAAAGGTAAACATCAAATATTTATTTACTTGCAATGAATATTATTCAACTTTCTTATTTAGATAATAATTTAATTATTAAAATATTTTTAATTTTTCAGAATGAGAAAGGAGAAAATAAACAAAAACGGTCGCAAGGTAAGGCTAAAAGAGAAAAACCAACCGACAGTACAAGTCCAAGTCCTTCACCTGTTAAAAAAGAGAAGAAAAGCTCATTCCAAGGAAAGAAAGCTGATGCTAAGAAAAAACCAAAAGCTAACAAATTGGACAAAAAGAAGAAGATTTTAGCTCAAAAGCTGACATCTACAAAAAAGACCAAGACGACTGATTAAAATAAGATTTTAGTTATTTAATTCAGGTCTTAAATCTATTTTTAATGTTTTTTTTTATGAATGAATGTGTGCAAAATGTTATGATGTGATCAGTGGCTTATGTTATTAAGGAGTACATTAAGAAAAATATTAACAATATAGAGATTGAATATTGACAATCTTATAATATCTTATAATTTACAAAACCTTTTTCTAACAGTAAAACAAATTATTAAAAGTATTTTCAATTATGCAATATAATTTTAAAATACTCCAAATATTTAAGATTTTTAAGTATAATACGATATCAAAATTCAATCTTTATGAGGTACTAGTAATAAGATTAATGTTAATTTTAATATTATCTATAAATAGCATACTAGAATTTGACATATGTACAAAATAAAATAACGTGAATTTTGTATAAATATAAATCATTAGCTTTTATTGTACAGTGCATTTGTTATATTATTAATTTCCTAGTCATCTTCCGTATTTATTGCAGTAATTTTATTTTGCAATCTTTCAGGAAAATATTTAATATTTTTATATGCACATTTTTTGCAAAACCTTTTTGTATAATATAAGCTACAATCCATACAAACTGAATGTCCACAGACACTGCAGTCAGCTCCGAGAACTAGAATTTCACCTTTATTGGGAGCATCAAATGGATCTTTCATAATGTAACAATCTTCTAAAAATGACAAGTGTTTTGCAAAAGGAGGTTTAGAACCTTGATAGTCATAGTGTTCTTCTAATTTGCAACAAGTACATTTCAATATATTTGGATCCTTCTTTCTATTTATATTAGAAATGTCTTTTGATCTAACATCCGGTAAATCCAATACTAATTCTTTCGAACTACTTGCACCTGCCTCCATCCTAGAAAAAAAAAATAAAAATTTAATAAAATTTATAAAACGTGATTTTGCTACATCAGTAGATCCTAGTAATAATTTATAGGAATTGTAGTAAAATAATGTAAATGGAGTATAAAATAAAAAGCTTAATTCATAATGAATTATAAAAAGATTTATATTATTCATATTTAAAGTGCATGAAATATGTAAAAATTTGCTTATGTGCAGAAAAAAATTTAATAGGATTACCAGAGATAGGGTCTAATAGAAGAAACATTTTGATTTGCAGTGTTCTTTTTTAAAATAAATTTATTAACATAGAAACATTTTTGTTAATTTTGTTAATATAAATAAAAACAAATTTTTAGTGTCAGTTTTTGCCGCTCTTCATTGAAGCTTCTACTTTCTGAGATTCTTGTGGCCACCAATGTGGTTTCGCAATTTTTAAAACGCAATCTCCTGCAGTTAACGTTTTTGAACCTAAAGCTTCTGCAATTCTTATCAATCCTAATGCAAATTTTTCTTCGTGACCTTTTATTTTTCCTACTACTTTACCAGCCTCATTGATTATTTTTTCATCATATTGCAGCTTTTTCTCCTGATCATTCAATGTCACTGGCATAAAACGTTTTCTTACAACACCAGTGTGGTGTGTCCGAGCAGTCAACTCTTGTCCAATGTAACAGCCTTTATGGAAACTAACACCGTGTAAATAGTCGCAGTTAATTTCTAAAGGGAATGCTTGACCTATTTGTAGATCATCTACCCCTTCACCTATGCCCAATTTATATCTAAAAGCTTTATAACTAGATTCATTTTCTTGACATGCAATATTTGGTTCCAAGTGTTTAATGATTGTATTGTGCGTGATATTAGATTCTGTCAAAATTCTTAGACCTAATTCAAATATTCTAGGATCGCTGTATATAGAAATATTTTCTATTACTTTACTAGACTTATTATCATTTGTTCCACAGGGAAAAATTCTTCCTTCCAATTTGGATTTCTTTTCAGACTCTTCATTTTCACTTTGGAAAGTTACATTGCTGTCGAAAACTGTCCAAACTTTCATTGTGTCTTCCATTGGAGATATTTCAATTTTTCTTCTCAATTTGTACATTTTTAAATGTTTCAATAAATTGTTGACTATAGACTTGTCACACTCGACATAATAAATTCCTTCTTCTTGAGCCTTGTATATGATGGTATCATATAATACTCTACCTTTATTATTTAAAAAAACCGAGTATATGCTCATTGCTCCTTCCTTCAAATGTCTCATATCATTTGTAATTAAACCCTGCAGAAAATCAGTAACTTCATCGCCAGAAACTTGAAGCAACGTTCTTTGGTTTAAGTGAACTAAACTTTTCGTTGTTGCCTGTGCCACATTGCAATTGATGGAGGTTTGACTAAAGCAACGTTTTGCAGTTTGCAGAAATGGAATCCTTATTAGTTTCATCATTTTCTCCTAAATAAATAACTTTCTTTTACAAGTGTTATTAGAGAGCTTTTCACTTAAATAAAATAAAATTTTATAAACGATATATTAACATTTCCATTTTACTTTTTCAGATAAGCAAATTTTTACAAATCACGTGCGCACGTTTAATCACTGCCAATAAATATAAGCGAATACTTATTTTATGTTCATGTTTTATTTTTTCTAACCTTAATGAGGCGTAAATTCGCAATTTAATTACGAGAATCTTGATGACATAGTAGTTACTATAATAAATTATATCATTTATACAGATTGGACATCAGCTACAAGTCATAATTAATTAATACACACTCATTAATTGTAAAATTAACAATAAATAGGTTTTGATAAATGCGACATTTAAAATTATTGTGATGTCATTCGATCACATGTCCCGTGTGATAAACAAGTATAGGTACGTTCCTATTCCACGATAAAATATTGAACAAGGTACGTTCGTCATAAATTTCTCGTCAAAAACGGTTTACGAAATTTTCGCGCCACTTTTTAAAAATGTAATTTTTCTTAAAACATGAATATTGCATAAAATTTACTAAGCATATTACTTATAATGTTTTCTTTAAAATTTAAAATAGCAGTGAAAATCAATATCTATTCTATTCTACGTCATGTCCCTTGATTTGTTGAAAAGTCGTCGCATGCATTAACAAGAAACATTATTAAAAATATAAAAATACTAAAAAGTAGAAAATTGAAAAAAAAAAAAATTATGTTAAGTATAATCAACAAATAATATTTACTACAGTATTATAATCGTGAAAACGCATAGTTTATTATTCTCATATCAATTTAAAAAAAATTGATATTAAACACCAACAATTATATTAATCACGATGTATAAAAAAGGACCCGTGAGCTTTTAAAATTATACGAGCACTCGGCGGAATAAAATTTTAAAAATCGAACGCCGCTTAATTTTAGTTTCGGCCGGGCAGTTCGGTAATCGGTCCGCCCCATATTTGGCCGGCGACTTCAAATTTTCGCGACGCTGCGCACATACAAAGCAATGCGAAAGTCCCCGGTAACTTTGGGCGCCCGGGGAGTTCGTCGCTCCTCCGCTCTCCTCGTGCAAACGATCTCCTCCCGTATACGGGATGCACGAGGCCTGCCCGTGGGACTAGGAGTATCGAGGCCTAATGAACCACGAGTCCGGAACATAATGGATCTGCGCGTAAAAGTTTACCGCGTAGAAACATTATTTTATAAAATATTATAAAAATGTTCAAATTTTATAAAATCCGATAAATTATTTATGCAGTTTTTGCACTATTTTATGGACTTTTATAAGACTCTTTTAATAGGGTAGTTTACGAAGAGCGAAACTTTGTTATGATAGAATTATTTTCTTTGTATTCGTTAAATTATTATTTAGAATGACATTTATTTTTTAGAACTAATGATTTATCAAGGAAACTGTGATTGTGAATGAAGTATAAAGAGTCGTTTTTGCAACTTTGAGTGTAAATCTGAATTTATTGTTGAATTGTATACTTACATATATAGGTATACGTTTGTGCAATGTCTATTAAAACAGTTTAATCTTTATTAGTTTTTTTTTCATGCAAGTTGAATAAAAATTGTATATACATTAGATAATGATTATTACATTATGCTAGGAAAAAAGGAGTATAGATGACGTAAATAACGGATATATTATTAAGCGTTTAAATATGCAAATGACGTCAATTTACATTTCGCAGTCGTAGGCAATTTTCTAATGAAGGTTTAAAATAAAAAGGCTAATCTTCAACTCTCTATTATCTTTCATTTTTTCAATATTAAATTTTTAATAAAATATGAAAGATTTAATACATTTTTATTTAAAACTGTGTTAATAAATTTTGTAAAAAAAAAACAATAATTCTCCTCTTTTCTTCCCCAATTAAAAAAAAATAGAAAAGTAATATGTTCAGTCGCGCGCTTTCACGTTTTTCGGAATCCCCGTCGATTTCGGGCACAATTTCGATTTCTCCTGCTGGGCCGGAGGATCGCGATCAATCGATTTTTTTTCGCAAGCCGCGGGGGCGAGTCTTTTCTCTTCTGTTCTCGATCCCCGGCGCACGTCTTTTCTCTCCTTTCTCATTAGCGGCTCACCAGTTTCGGACACTTGCGCCACGCACATCACGCGGAGGTGGACAAAATGAGTCTGTCGCCCGGTCTGCCTTGTAATTTTTTTTTTGTTTTTTTTTTCGAAATCGAAATTCCCGAGAGAGTTCGTTATTTATGTAGGTTAATCGGACTGCCGCGAGCCTTTTATATCGACGACGGGAACGCGTCGATCGTCGAAATTTACGCTCGTCGTTATAATTCATTTTTTAAAATACGAGTATCGAGTAAATTTGGTGTCACGTCGTATTTTGGGTTTCTTTTGACTCGCTGTAAAGTTTTCCTTTTACTTCAAACTTTTTTTTTCACTTCCGCATTGTGTATCTGATGTAATACGGTAAACGGAGGCATAGATGAGATACGGGTCCAAAATAGTATCTACATCGAGCGTTACTGATTTACCGATCGAAAGCTAAAAAAAATATATTTGTTATTATTTTTATGGATAGTTTTGGTAATAAAGCAAACTATTTTTATTTATGCTCGAAATCATTTATTTTACGAGCAAATAAATCAGCTGCTGGTGCTTTACGAGAGGAGCGTTACAAGCACGCGCTATAGGAGGAACGGACAAACATAATGGAGCACGGAATTTATATCTGCTTATCTCCCTGTGGATTACGTAAAGCAAATAGAAACTTAACATACTTACTATGATAATACGAACAATTCCAAAAAGACTCACCGTAAAAATAGACACGTTCTATCGCGATCAAACAGACGATTCCTATCAGACTTAGCATCACAAAAGCGCGGAACCCGCTTCAAAGCGAATAATGGTGTATACAAAAATTCACGAAGATGAACAGTAGTCAAACCATTCGAAAATAAAACGACGTTTATTCCTTATCCATAACACAGTAAATCCACCCCCATTATCGCAAATAAAAAAAAAATAAATTCGCAGATCCAAAATCGCAAAATCGAGTCAAGTCCGGTAGACTTGACTAAATCGATCGTGACACCGATCTTCGGTGACTTTTTATCAACATATCGAACGAATCTCTAAATTTTATGCGGTAAAAGAAATTCAGTGATGTTTCAGTGCATTAAATTTAGAGCGAAGGCCTGCAGACTCTCTACAGTCTGGGATTACCGTGATTCGTTTTTAGTACTAGCAAAAGAGGCCATTCCAAAGCGAACCGCCCCATCGGCGATGGGCCGTTCGCGTTTAGTGGATGTAAGAAATTGCTCGATCGGGTAAAAAGTGCGCAAAGGGATCGCGCTCTTGCGCCTCGGTCCCGCCGGAGAAGAGCAAAGAAAGGCGCGCGCGTCCGGTGGAAGGACGGGGCTCACGCTCGGCGCATTCTTCATCCGTATTTACCAAAACGCCTCCTCTCCTTCTTCGAAGCTCAAGCGGGTTTCTATTCTCGGCGATACGCGCAGCGCGGGCGCCGCAGGCGGGGGAGGCTGCGATGCTCGACAGCCGCTGGAGGAACCTTTTAACTTTGATTCGGACGGTGTACGTGCACTCTGGAGCAGTATGCGACGAGCGCATTAAAATTTCCGGCGATCTTGATGTAAACTTGGATTAAGATCGTTCACGGTGATTTGACGAGCGGCCGATCGATTTTTTTCGGTATCAAGTATAACGATACGATACAATAATGTTAAGATTGGGGGATGAATTTTTTGATAAAATTTTTTGGTAATTATAGTAACGATTGCGAGAATTGATTTAAGGGAATCAGTGGTTGAAACTTTTTTAGACAGAAGTAAATATTAACGAGTAGATTCTGTAGGGAATTTAGTAGATTTTAATTTAGTAGAATTTAATAGATTATGTAGGGAAAATTCATCCGGACTATATAGTAGATCGTAAATAAAGAACTGAACGACTTTGGAGTAGAAACGACATTTTCGCTGTTTTCCATGAATGTTATTCCAATTCAATTCAAATTATGTTCATTATACCAATATACGTATGTAATAAAATTTCGAATATATTTAAATTTGTTGAGTAGAAAACTTGCGAAATAAATTATCGCAAAGAAAAAAATACCTAAAATTTGCGCGAATAAGCGCAACAGTATTTTCTTAATAAAATAATCGTTGACTTTTAAATTAGCAATTGTAAATAAATCATTGTCGAGTAGTGACATAAAGAGTCTGTGTTTTTATGAGGAAGCATTAAACTTAATATTTCCTAGAGGAAGTCAAATGGCTGGTGAAAGGACGTTAAAATTTCAATCTATCGACTTTATTCGTAATTTACACAACGTTTTAAAATTGAGATGCAACGCGATAGTAAAAGTTCCGCGGTTAAAAGCAGATCGCGACACTTTCACATCGTCAAAAGAAATAAAAACGATTTCTTAGAAAACTCGACGTCTTCTTAGTGCAACATTGCGCGTACTTTAGCGTCGAATAAGCAGGAACATAAAATTGTTCCCAGAGGTGTAAGCAAGTGTTATCTTATCGTCGTTTCACAATTTTACACGTGAATTTATTTTTCAGTGCTTTTAAAGATGCATTTTTATCATTAAATAAACGGCTGCTGTGTTAACCGACAATTACCTTATTAACGAGTAGTATTTATTTTTTAGATAGATCTGTCCGTACGGTTTCGTTTTAAAAATTGTGTAACGTAGTTATACTTCGTAATAAATTAATATAAAGTTTATTTTAAGTTACGTCCCCTAAATTTACGTTTACTTATACATAGAATTTATAAAATGTGATTCATGTAGATGATATAACATAGCCATATTTTGTGATAAATTAAAATTCAGTGTCATGTTTTAAATCTAGACGTATATCCTTAAACAAAATTTTGAAATTTAATTTAATCGAATGATACAAATTTAAACTTCGTAGAAAATTAAAGATTGAGGTATTTCATCAAACTTCATCCCTTCAATTTACGTATACTTATTAACATTTTTTTTTCTTTCAACGTAGTTGAAATAAGCGTCCGAAACAAAATTCATCCCCTAAATTTACGTACACTGATAGAAAAGATCCTTTGACCCAAAGTCTTCACACCTTTGAAAAATAATTTTTCATGGTATTTGAAATAAAAAATATACATTAGCATTAAAGAAATATTTCTTAATAGTTAATGTGCGATCATCTTTATAACTACAAAAATCCCGTAAATGGTTTAATAGTTAATGCAGCGTTTCTTTATGTTTTTAGACTATACTACATGCGTACGACTATATTAAAGACACTAACTGTGGGTAAAAGGATCTTCCAGCGTAAAAAAATTTAAGTTAGGATAAAGTGTACCCAAAGTTCATGTTTGTCGGTCGTTGATATGAAGATGGGCAATAAGACTAAATAATAAATGATTTTGCAATACTTTATACAAACTTCATATGAAGTTTTTCTTAAATTTAAAAGATGTTCACATGACGAACGTTAAAAACAAATAAATCTAAAGAATTATTTTCTATAATTTCAGCGGTAATTTATCCGTTTATACGACGCATCTATACAAACTTCTATATAATATAAGAAGCAAGTTCGGCAAAGTCTCATTGCCCATGTTAATAACAACGACCGCCAAACATGAACTTTGGATAAACTTTATCCAAACTTAAATTTTTTTACGCGGATTTTCTATCAGTGTACGCTTAAAAAGTGCTAAAATCTGCTATAATCGAACGAGATAAATCCGCCTACCTTCGTTTTCTCAAAGAAAAACAAGAAGGAAAACGTGAGACAAATTAAAGGTCTCCTGGCCACTACACCGCAGGCTACGTTCATTGTAGTACCCCTCACACAGCCGAGCCGCCTTACAAGTGTACGTACGTGGGTGTCCGGCGTGTCGGAGCAGCCTGCAGTCCCCACCGCACGGCTCCCTCCGCGTTTTCTCGCATAGAAGAGCCGAGCGACGCCGACGTCCGCCGAGCAACGCCGCCGTCCCGTTCGCCAGCGCTCCGCAGCCCGTGCGGTCGAGAGTCTCGCCTCAGTCGGTTCGGTGCCTCGAAGCCGCGCGCGCGCGTGTCTTGCTCCAGAAGAATCCCTGCCCCCGTCGCCAGTGTCCGTCGGCCCCCGAGAAATCTCCCCGCCGAGGGTTTTCCGTGGAGGATTTTTGGTGTCGTGTGCCCCGTTGGTAGCGTAGGCCCACCCGGGAAGAGGACTGAGGGGGTGCGCGTCAGCGGCCAGTGCGATGAGGACGACGCCGCGGAGGCGTTGAGGGTCCGGGCCAAGCTTCGCTCCGACGAGAGCACAGCCGCTACTTGGGAGAGGTGAACCGAGAGCGCGGGGATCCACGATGTCGACGACCATGAGCAGCAGGATCTACTCGGACGGCCACGAGATCGACGGCAGCTGGGTGCTGCGGGTGTACGTCACCGATCTCAACGTCGAGCGCAGCCTGAGAGTCAAGGGCGAGCTGCATATCGGCGGTGTCATGCTGCGTCTCGTCGAGGATTTAGGTGAGCGTTCAAGAAGGGATTTAGTTCTTTGGAGCATATTTTTCATTTTTTTTTTGAAAGATTAGCAAGTGGGGATGTGTCTATACTAGTGCAAGTGGTGCGATCACTTTTTCTATTAGAGAATTCTTAAGAGAGAGATAAGTTCGTTCGGTATCTATATGAAAAACAGTTGTGAGATTATAAATCTGTAATTTATTTAAGAATTTATTCTCTATATTAAGTAGAATAGTTGAAATCGCTGTACGAATCGCTTGGAGTAGCGATGATCTTTCTGCATTAAAATGTATAGTGAAATGTTGTATATCACGTTTATTGTGGAAGTTTTATTACCGGTTCGACTATGGGTGACAACAATATTTCTTTTAAAATTACGTAACTTTAGGTACTGGATAGATTTTTCGTACTGCTCCGTTTTGAAATTTCGGAGCAGCATGCGGTAGTGGTGTGGCGAACAGTCGTATGCTCGGTTTCTAAACGGTTGCTCTACAAACGGCAGTATCAATGAGAGTCGGACATTTTTTCGGGTTAATCAGAAGTGCGATTGCGATTTGAGCAGTAATAAATGTGCGTACTAATGAATCATGAAAAAAAGGAGAGACGTCGGCGGAAGGCGCCTGATAAATCAACATACGCGCTAATCAAAGTCCATTAACGGTCCATTGTTGATTTGATTAGTAATTGAAGATATTGCACCGAGCGAGAAATTAGTTGTTAGCGGGTTGAATGATATTGGAAAGTTTTCTTCCGCGGCGCTCATCGCACCTCGTGACTTTATATTTTTTCTATACACATGTTTTTTTAGCCGCGTCGATGCGGAAAAACGTTCGAGTTACAGTGTGTCACAGAAAATCCACGCGCAGTTGCCTTTACACGAGTTCAATTTCAATTTTACATTTATTTCATTTAATTAAACCTTAAACCCGTGCGCTGCGCTGAAAACTTTCCATTTTTAATGACGCGCAAATTTGTAATAGCATATAATTACTGTACAAAACAAGCTTTCAATTTTATTTCGCCTATGCGATTTCGACGATAAAAATATGTTAATCAGGCCGATTTTTCTTAACGAGCAGGTATAAATCGACCGCCTCGAATAAAAAGCAAATTAAACGCGCGCGGAAATTTTTGAGGAAAGCATCGAACTGCCCAACAGGAATACTTTCGACCATTTTCCGCCGCGTTTCTTTTTGCCCGCGCTGAGCCGGTATTTAAAGTGGTCCCTCATAAAAAAACGTAAGAAAAAAATCACGGCAGTGCAGGTAGTAAAAAAAAAAGGAAAAAAAAATTCGTACATTCGGCACTGAGCAAACAAAGGCTGGCTCCGGAGTAAACTGCACTGCGGAACATGTGTGCCGCGCGCGTGGACCTACGCGAAGGAGAAACGCTCCTCGCTTTATTGCTTTACGATTTTGCATTCTCTCGGAAAGGCAGAGCGGAAACTTTTAGTCCTCCCCTCTCTCCTTTGGGTTTCCGGGAAGAATGTTCCTTCCGAAAGCTGAAAACGCACGCGCGCACGTCGGTTTCGTGTTCTGGCTTACTCAGCTCTTTACGACCGCAAATTGTCGGTCGTTAGACAGTTGGGAATCTTTTTTTATTCCGCTACGAACGCTGCACTAGGAATATTAAAAATGAAGTTTTTTTTTAGATTACGAGGAGATGGATCTTGAGTCGTTTTTTTTTTAAACTGAGGTGTCAATAAATGATTTATACATAGATTCGAGTGATTATCTGAATGAAATTTTATGGTAATTTTTTTAAAAACTTATAGTGATTGTAAAAATGCATTTGAGTAACTCTTCGATACAACAAAAACTTATTTAATTATAGATGATAACATTTATACTTTCGTATGACTGAACAATTTTTTTTGTTGATCAATCCAAGTAAAATTGTCTTTATAAAGCTTTTCTGTTTAAACAAGCCGAGTTTTAGTTAAATAAATAAAACGAAGTTAATTTATTTAATTAAATGTTTTGTTAAATTACAAAAAAAAATAATTTTGTAAGGGGAATTAAAAATTAACTAAACTTTTAGTTAGACCTGCAAGTTTTATTTTCAATCTATAAAAGCTCTCACTTACATCTAAGTATTAATTTAGCATAGTATTTTAATAAAATACTAGAAATCGCTAAAAATGCATTTGAGTCACGCTTTGTCACAACAAAAACTTGTTTAGCTATTGACGATAAAATTTATGCGCTCGGTGCAAACTCGAATATAAAAAAGTTGCCTCGTTCATTTTTCTTTGCTCAGCGCATTATTTTGTTTTTCTTTCTTTCTATCAGAACAGTCGTTAACTTGGCAAGAAAAAACATTCACTATCTTATCGCCGCATTAATTCACTTCTTTTTTTTTCACGGCGAAATTGAATTACTAACAAACAGCCTTGACATCTCGGGGACGTCGGCGAAGATGCGCGCGTCAGTCGTGCACTATTGCGTCGAAGGAAAAAGCGCGCTTCGCGCTCGAGTCAGGAAAACATGACGCAACCGCTAAAAATGGTATCGGAGGCGTGAGTTCTGTATATAAAAAAAATTACGAAAGTCACGGGGACCGAGTCCGCCGGTATATAGCCTTGGATGCACTCACCCGACGAGAGTAAGGTCAATATTGGTCATCGCCTCCGCACGGAAAAAAGGCATCATATGCGCTCCGAAGGTGCATTGAAGGATCCGAACTTTAATATTCCCCTCGATTGTGCGTTATACATATATACATTTTACAGAGCGATATAAGAATGAGGGGAGCGAGGGCACAGGCTTTTCAGAGGCTCTCGAGATGTAGGCGCATGTAAATCGGGGGAGCCGGTCCGGGGGAATCGAAAAGTCACAATGCTGGGTCACTTCCGACAGGCTCTGGACAAATGGGGTATTGATGCATTAATCGCCGGAAAATTGATCGTTCAAATCGATACGCGCACTCGCCGGATAATTGCGCCGTTCTCTCAAAGCCGGGGCTTGAATAATGGCTACGCGTGTTTTCATTGCGCCAATTTGACGTTATACATTTTAATGCGCGCCGCTACTGCGCCTGTACGTTTCAATTGATTCGAATCTCAATCCTACTCGGCTCCGCGAATGTGCCTCTCCAGTGCTCCATTTGCATATCAAAATTATAGGCGTCCCCCGCATATCAAACCTAATGAAAACAGCCGATTGTATTCTACTTTATTCTTTCTTCTTAGATAAAAGTTCATATTTCGCGGATACGACGCTGCAAAATGAAAGCGCATATATGTGTATAAATCATGTATAGTAAATGAGAGTTGATTGTGTGCGGAGGGAAGACGGAAAGGGGGATTTATAAAAATGTTCGGCTGAAAATGAAAGATTAGAAGTCCGGGAGCTTTCCATTAACTCGGCAAACAGAATAATTCGATCCGCGGCGGGCGAAGACCACACGCGGGCTTGGCGCGTCTTCGGTATTGAAAAAGATGCGAGGCGCTGCGGAGGAAGAGGGAAGAAGAAAAAAAATTGCACGCGAAGCCGTACGCTCGAGAGTTCGCCAGAAGCGAGCAAAATGAGCCGAGTCGTTGTGTATCGAATTTCGAATGTCCACGGGGTATCTTCTTTGAGCCTACCATCTAACGACACCTTCGCTAATAAAGCTTTAGGGTAAAGGACTACTTTGTACTGCGTACGTTGATCAGGGATTCGGAGAACTTTTAGGGGATAGTTTTTTTCTTATTTAAAATTGTTCAGTATGAATAGTCTATTTTATTTATTTTTTATGAAAATGAGCAGTTTATTGATAACGGGAATGAATTATTCACTCACTTATCATTTTTATAAAGAAATAATTTATTCATAATTTATTCATAAAGACTACGTTAAAACTTCCCCTATATAATGATGAATAACTGAATACGCTTCAGACAAATAAATGTACACTTATTCGATCTATGGAAGGCTTATATCACATAACAAGTGAATATAATCACTATTGAAACATTTAAAAAGTCTTTTATCTATGCAACGAAAATTATTATTCCACGTGTACAATCAAACAACACCGAAAGAAAAAATGTTTACTGTTTCGCAATAGCAACATATGTTACACTAAAAAAACTAAAAATTACTTTGTAAAATCAGTAAAATTAACATTTCTTACTTTATAAAAAAGTAGATTTGGCAGTTCTGTAAAACAGATTCTACTGAAAATTCGGAAGGTTAAATTAACTTCCAATTCCATAGTTAAATTTACCGTGTAAGAAGTAGAAAGTAAGTTATATTTTTTTGTCGGTGTAAAAAAAATTTTGATTAAAATAAAAATTAAATCAGCTTCAAGTCAAATGAAACCAAAAAACAAAGTTCACCTAAAGATGAGCAATTAGAGCTGGAAAATAAGAGAAGCTCTTCGCCTTCATAAAAATCCCCCCGCTATAAACGAAAGACGTTGCTCGCTGCATTTCCTGGGAACTTTCCTCGTGCAGACTCCGCATCTGAGCGCGCAGGCATCCGTCTCTCTTTCTCCGTCTCGCTCTGCTCTCGGTGCAGTCGATCATGCGCGCGAGCGGCACTGGGCGTGTGCACGAGACTCCCCGAGAGCAACAAGTTGCCGGGACTTGGAATACGCTGCTTTTATATATATATGTATATATATATATATATACCCGGAGCCGCGGAGCGCACGCGCGAGTTCGACCGAACGCTCGCGCCAAATTTTTCAGATCGCCGCGAGATACGCTGATTGAGCTTTATATACGCGCCTCCGCGAATTATGACATTGACAGTTAGAAAGTGCCCGCGGTTAGTACTCCGACACTCCTAGACTTTCTTTCGAGATTTGACGTTATATGCCTTTGGGTCACTTCGAGCTGGATTAAGGATTTAATTCGCTAAATGACTTGCGACAATTTTGATTTGTATTATGTAAGAATAGAAAACTACGTGATAAAAATATAATATAGTCACATTTATACATGTGTATAGGCAGAGTGGACGAGAAATAAAAATTATTCAAATGTAAATCTGAAAAAAAATGCTCTCCAAATCTGAAAATATGAATACTGACATGGTGAAATGGATGAGCAATAAAAATTATTTAAATATAAATATGAAAAAAAAAATGCTCTCCAAATCTGAAAATGTGAAATGTCACTATTCATATTATCAGATTTACACGGATTTATATTTTTGCTCTCAAAATTAAATTTAAAAAAAAAAGTTTATAAATGAATTCTCGCATCGACGCGTGTCTCTTCCAGCGATCGGTAATTTTCCTCACTTCCGCAGTGTCCGGAGTGTATATGAGTAATAAAATTCTTATCCAAGAGTCCACTTTGAATATTCGCGATCTCTCATATGCAAATAATAATTTTTGGACTATTCTTTTTATTATCAGTGTAGTCCAAATTAAAAAAAAAGTTTATAAATAAATTTTCGCATCGACGCGTGTCTCTTTCAGCGGTCGGTGATTTTTCCTCGCCTCCGGAGTGTCCCGGACCGGCGTGGCCGGGGCCCTCCGCGTCGGGCAGGTACGGGTACAGGTCGGTGTCTTGCGTCGACTGGAAAAACTGGCCGCGTTCCCGCGACTAGTTTCGCCATACGTCGACGGACGCGAAAAGGGCCGTCGGACTGAAGGCATTCCCATTAGCGCTCGGTCGTTTCTCTCCGTCTTTCTCCTCGCGGCGAGGAAAAATAAAAGCCGGGGGCCGACGAAACGCACGCTGATAAGGCCCGCCGATTGTATGTAATGTGTATATATAGCAGCCTCGATAAAGGCGGAGATTTTTTCTTTTCGCCGGGCACATATGCATACACTGGATATTCCCCCGCAAGGCTACCCCCCATCTAAATGGCCGGACGTTTTTACACGGCGGCGCCGATTAGATATTCAAATTTTTCGCGCGCCGCGCCAGGTGATTTAGTGGCAGGCGCACTTCCGACCGATACGATCTTGTTAATTAACTTCGATGGGAGAGCGCGGTTGAGTTATGGGGTGCTAAGTGGTTTACTTGCGTCTTTGAAAGTCGCGATTGTATGATTCGAATTTTTTCTTATTCTTTTTTTTATATAATAAAAATCGTCCTGAGTACGTTTATCGCATTAGGTATTTCAATTTTTAATGCTCGGGCGATCTTGATAGCAGTCTAGAGCTTGAATGCAATCTTATATATAGATAAGAAAAAATATTGTTTGTTTCTACACTTCACGTATATTAATAATGGAGTTACATCTTCGACAAATTTTATTCGAAAGTATCTTAGTTACTCTTTAATTATTTACAAATTGATCCTAACGGAAAACTAAGCTAGCTATTGTCCAGAATATGTTAAATTTTCTTTCAATTTAACATATTTTAGGTAGCAGCTCTTTAATTTTCTATACTAGAAGACTTTAGAATTATTCACAAAGTAAAAAAAAAGGAATTAGTAAGATTTTATCAAGAATATTTGCACGGAAAGGGGAAGATCCGAACGCGGACGTCGTATATATATATATTATGAGCATCGGAAAAACGGAAGCATTTGTTGGGTCTATATACACAAAGTGAAAGGAAGTATAAATTATAAGTGCTCCGCTGCTGTTTTGCTCCATCAAATCCGCGGATTCATCGCCGCATCATTAGATACTCTTCCGTTCTAGTTCAAATTGCGCGCCAGAAAGCGATGTAACTTATTTTATTCTGCTGAAAGTAATAGCCGCGTTTACGGCACTAGACCGAGGCGCTCTTAATCGCCTTGTGGGTATAAGGACATTAGGCGCTCGTCTCGCGGGAACCGCTCGATTTTCAGTCCATTAAAATAATTAGCACAGAGTAAACCTGGGCATTGTATTGGCGGCGTAGGTAGAGCTTTAATTGGGTAGAAGCTTTTTTTCGGATTTACGTCGATGGCTCCTTTAACGGACTGATAAACGGACACTCCAATTTCTCACAGGCTCTAATTCCAAATGAAGCTAATTAGCGTTAATTGGCTAAGGAGCAAGTAAAGTTTCGTCGGCATTGAGCCGTGAAATTACCCGCGATTACGTATATTTAATCGTTTCATTCTTCCACTCGTCCCACATATATGTACATATATAAAGTACAGTAGTACTACTTTCCATTGTTCCGCGCGCACTGCGATGCTCTCCGTTATATACTATACACAACTAAACGTCGGAACATCGAACTTCCGCGGAGTGTTGTACCACAGTGATTATTTTTCAAAAGTAGGTAACACCGCAATGACGCAATCGAAGTTCGATTATCGCGAATTTTGTCCCTCGAACCCATCCACATATATTTATATACACCCACTCGCGTATTTATATACATATAGTTATATCTATATGGATAACGCGTGGGCGGCAGATGCGCATGCAGACCGGCGCATCTGGCGCATTCTAGGTGAGACTCTCTCCTCTCCCTTTTTCCAGCCGATAAGGCCTACAATGCAGATAAGCGGCGGTGCGCAGCCTTTTCCAGCGGCGCATCTTACGTACACTGCATCGCGACTCCAGGAAACGCTGATGCGTTCCAACACACACAAGCTGCGCTGTGACCAGCCGATGGTGTATAAATGGACTTTCGCTTTCGCTAAAGTCGGGGCTGATCCTCTCGCGGATGCGCTCGTAACGCGATTCCACGAGACGCGCGTACATGCAAGTGGATGCAGAGGCATGGGTATGGGTAGTTTGCCACCGTCATTGAGTTTAGTTCCCCGAGGAGAGCGTAGTACGTGTGAATGTGTGTGTGAGGGATTTTTCTTTCCTCCAGAGCCGCTGGAAAGTACTCCGTGCACCGGAGCGCGAGCGATTGTCCCGAGGCGTTGCGCAATCGGCGCCGAGCGATTGACAGGCGTCAACGGATGCAATCGACTCAGTGGTTTCGCATTACGGATGTAAAGCGGAAAGCTCGCGGGTATTTGATTGCAAGCTTGATTTGTAGAAACTGTTGATTGCGATCGATTGTTAGTTTATTGATGCGACACCTTGACTGTTTTTCTTTTTTTTTGGCAAAATATAGTAGTTTACATTTTGTTTGTAAAATGGATGATAAATTAATAAAAAATCGTTAACTAAATTTGTAGAGGGAAAGGTTTAAAAGTGTTTGCAAGACTTCAGCAGTCGACGAGTTTGATATAAATAAAAAAATTATCTTGTTTTTTATTTAAAAAGCGGCGATCCATATACAAAGTAAAATGACATGCTCGGGTGTTGTAACATCTTACAAATAATATATAAGCTTACGTAACTTTTATCGTGCATGTTTAAACGTTAATTAGAAGTAAGAAATGCTTTAAGTCGTGAATAGCAATAAATTTTCTTTGCAAATCGTAAATCACTTGCCGCGTTCGTATATTTTTATTTTCTCGGTGGGTTTGTAAATTTTGCATTAGAACCTACAATAGCAACTGCCACTAAATAAGCAACCAAGATACAATGAACGTGCATTTTTTAAGTATATACTACAAAGGATTCTTTTTTTTTTATTTTGAATAGTAATTTCAACTAGGCTTGAATGACATTACAGGAGCAAAAAATTTTTTACGCCAACAAGAAGAAACCTTCTATTTTATTTCCTCGAAAACTGCAGCTATGCAATTTTTTGCCTTGACCATATCAGCACCTTCCATGTCTACGAGATAAGAGTAATGGTTCTAAGAAATTCTTTTTTTTATCACGGGAAAGTTAAGCTTTACAATATTAAATAATTTCAATTGCATTATTCTAAATCTTTCGTTAAAATCTATCGTTTAGCTTATACTTATTGCAAATCTAAAGATGTCAATAAAATCTAATAAATTTACAATAAAAGTTACGTTGTTTTTAATCAACTTTATATCTTCAATCGCACCTGTACAACCATCCTCGAAGAATCGACGCCAAAATTTCTTTGAATCGCTTATTCCGATACAAAAAAAAAGTTAGCTAGTCTCCAACGAACGAAAACAATGCCCGCACGGGGAGAAGTGCGGGTGGTGGACGCTCGCCTTTACTCGAAAATTTACGCAACGCTCTTTTCGCGCGCTCCCGGCGCTGTCGAAAGATTCCGCGTAAAATAAAGTTAGCTCGTGACTCATTTCGAAATGTCATAATTTCTCCGCGGCTGTCGAACGCCCCGTGCAAAAAAAGCTCGGCGGCGCCTTTCGCGCAGGCGGCGTTTTGTCGAAAATTCCACGCACGGGGCGCGGCCACCTCCCGACCCGGCGCGGCCACGTAACTTCCATGCACACCGAAAATAACGCCCGCCGAGCGAGACTTTGGCCAAGGTCCAGAATTCTCAAATTTGAAGAAAAAAAAAAGAACCGGAACGTTTATTTTTAGCGGTATAACACGCCCGGCGAGTGAGAGTATAAGACAGAGAGAGGGGGAGGCGCGAGGGAAAAACCTCATTGTGAATGGGCCGTTCTGGAAAACACTGGGCTTTGCCGAATCCATACGCCATATCGTATCGCGCGCTATTTTCGACTATTTATTTATTACCGCATTGTGTGCACCCGGCGCTTAAATTACACCGTTCGGGAGATTTACCGCGTTTATTTATACCAGCGCCTGTGTCGCAATTTTCACGAAACTCGATCGTTTGTTCCCGCTACCGCGGTGCAATAATCATGCTTCGCTGATTTTTTAATAAAAAAAAATAAATAAAAAAATAAAAAATAGATAAAAACATAAAAAATCTCCGGAAACAAAGGTATGTCGAAGCACGTCATTAGGACGTAGCCTGGCGATCGATCAGTGATCCTCGCCGAAGAAAAGCCGCGAGGGGATTCCACGAGAGAGGACCGAGGCAGGTACGCGCTTCATTGATGCTATCTACACTATGCGCTCGTCGGGACCCTTATACTCCCCGCCACACGCCGCGCCCGAATATTTCGCCCGGCAGGTTGAACGCGTCAGGTGCATCGAGTCCCTGAGTTCGATGCGCCCGAGATTTATCGTCGCCTCACCGTGGACCCGGACAAATATCGGGTATTTATTTTGACCCTTCTGAGTTTTATGCTCGGCCCTCCTTTTCGGGTATCCACGCCTCTGAGCGCTTAGTATTTTCGGCTTGAATGCCTCTTTTTATTCGAATAAATACGGACAGCTCTGTCGGTCCATTAAGAAAACGTTTCAATGGGATTTCGGGACGTACGCGTGTAAATCGGTGATTTTTCAATTTGCAGTTTTCTCAGGTCAATAAGTATACTCCCTTTTTTTGTCTTCAAATAAATAAATAAGATTTTAAGTCAAATATTTATGCGTAATCATTTTTTACGAAATTATAATTTTGTCATTATGTCTATATTTTATAAGTATATACTCAGCTTTGCCCAAGTTTTAATATACTGAACATTGTAAAATCTAAAGCTATCGTTAAATTTTGAATTGTAATTTTAATTTGCGGTTATAAACAAACGGATTAATTTTTAATTATAATAAAATCATTTCTAAATTTAATTATTAATCAGTCAATTTTATTATCAACTCGATATTGTTTGCAATAAGTTACTAAAATTCACGATTTTCGATTCACCAAAAGAAAATTCAAAGTATCACGGCATTCTAAAAAAATTTACTCCGTTCCAACGAACCGTCAAGTGCATTACGAAACTTTGGAAAAGCACCGAGTGTTTATACCTCGCACCCAAGGCACTAAATCGAGCGCCGACTAATTCGTAGAGCCGAACGGCATTAGAGCACCTCCAGCCTAAGATACAAGGCAGCCGCTCGTTTGCATAGGCATACATAATGCACGACACTTTCAAAATCGTCAGCTTCGTGTAAAGGCGAGCTGCGCGACGTGTGAACGAAAGGCTTGCGCTGCTCGCCCCCGATGACACGGCGCATGTAAATGGTCGGCCGGAAATTCGAGGCGGCAGGAAACGCTGCATACGTGCCTCGAAATTGCGCCGGCGCCGCGCGAATACCAAGCCCCCCAATATATTGGGCCCCCCTTTACTTCGTGTGTATGGTACTGAGGAGATGCCCCGCGGTTTACCTTAGCGGCGGTTGCGCGTGTACCTTGGCGTGGGTGTGCGCGTGTGTTTGACATGGGCGGATCCGCGACGAGGCGAGATGCGCTCGGCGCACAATGAGGCCGGTTACAAAGGCCCTGCCAGACGGCGTGCCGAGCATTCGCAATATTGCACCGACGACTATCCTCCATTCGCGACGCGTCGTGTGTGCTTGGCTGTATACGTATATATATATTTTTTTTTATATATAGTGACTTTCATGATGATTGCATTATGTCGTTTTTTTTTGCAAGGGGTGCACTGAGGAAAAAATATAAAAATTATTATCTGCATGGGAACGCAGTCACATAGACTGGATTCTCCGATAAAGTTTACCCATACTTTATACAGTAAATTTTGTCATAAATGTAGTAAATTTTACTAGCGGAAATGATCCTATAAACTGTAAAAAAACTTTGCATTGATTTTAATTCAAATGCTGGAAGCAAATTTTATCGGTGTATATTAACTTTACCGAATTTACATTTTTACGAATTTAATTTTAATGTAAATTAAATTTAATTTAAGGTACATTCAGTAAAGTTCATGTACATCGATTAAATTTGTTTCCAGTATTTGTATTAAATTTAATGCTTTTTTTAACAGTGTACATACAGCGAATTTTACTGTAATGTTTGGTAATTTTTATCTAAGAGTCCAGTCTGTGGTCGCATTTCTAATCCAGATAGGAATTTTTTTAATACTTCTTTCTCAGTGTGAGTATAATAATATCTGATGATAGATTTTTTTTTATCTTTTATTGTGTGTGCGCTGAGACAATTGTTTAGTAAAATTTGCTACTTTTTGTATTGTAACTATAATATAGGTTCTATTGGATACCAATTTTCTAATTCTTACAATTAATATTACTATTAGTTACAATGTTACGCAGCGGTTCTAAACAAAGTAGCAAATTATAGAAATTCTCTATTAAAATCGAGCATTATATCCCTTTAGTTACTATAATTAATAGCAATTTTACCTATACGATTGTAGTGAATTTTGAAATAAGTCTTTTATCAAGGTATTATACTTTTTTTGTACGAGGAGAATATACATAGTGCCTAATTCTATGTAATTATACGATGTTTGATTTTGATGATGGGAATTTTGTGCATCAAGTGTTTTTCATCGGATTGATTTTTAACCAATGGTATATCGAAAGAAAAGCAAAGGAGTACTTAAGTCGACTATTTGTGTCGCTCGAGTTGAATTTACGGCGAGGAATACCGGACGGAATTCATTCACTAAACTTGATTTCGTGGTGCCGAATAACTGAGAACCAGTAGGGTCACTACATAAATTACAATTCTTACTGGTGTTACGTCACTTCACGCACGTCATTCAAAGCTGAGCTGTACGATCTCCAAGAGATTCTTCTTTTATTGACGAATGGCTTTTTTATAACAAAATAATTAAATTAAATATTACATAAAAAATATTGCAAAATAATTTGAAATTACTGCGAGAAAAATGAACGTATGTTCTAAAATGTTTTAATAACCCTAAAGGATCGGTCTGAGGCAAGAGCGAGGCTTGCAGTACGATGTACCGTACGTCAGCAAGCCGATGACAAGACTGCATTCTTTTCGCACCTCTTCCGCGAAAACAGCATGTCCCGA
Source organism: Sycophila sp. Sp_5 (assembly GCA_018906775.1). Classification (NCBI taxonomy): domain Eukaryota; kingdom Metazoa; phylum Arthropoda; class Insecta; order Hymenoptera; family Eurytomidae; genus Sycophila; species Sycophila sp. Sp_5. The sequence continues at coordinate 1,593,367 of JACCID010000004.1, forward strand.
GCATCCAGTCGCGAGCTTCGGCCCGATAATCATCTCCTCTGGTGTTCCTTCACCTTTAAGCATTTATTCAACTGACACTTTTATCTTTATCGTTGCTTTCTTCATGATAAATTTTTCCTGTAGTCGATTGTTCCTACAGCATTCCAGTTGAGTGAGTGAGCTGTATATAAAATCATTGTCTTGTCCGATTTAATCGAAATAAAGTATTTATCTATAACAAATGCATATACGTTTTATAGAATACTATTCCTATTTGTATTTTTTTTTAATATATCACAGTAATTTAATCTGAAATATTCACATTAAAGTTTCTAAAATAAAAAATGCATGTATGTAGAAGAAAATTATTTCTAAACACTATTGATTTATATTAATAAAAGAATTGCAATAAATTTTTTATAAATTGATTGTCTATTCAAGAATCATTCACAATTGTTCACAAGATTACACTATTACATGTACAATGTGTATTAAAACTTTTTCGCCCACTTCGTATCTATATATCTTATTATCTATTTCTCATTCAATTCAGAATTAAAAATCTATTTATACCCGTCTTCCCAAAGCGCATTATCATATTACCCTCTTTCATCCAAATCCACGCCGCAAAAAAAAATTCAACAAACAATACGAAGTCCCAAACAAAAGGAATTTTTTGCAAACTCACCGCCGAACGTGTACACCCGCAAAAACGAAGAAAACAATGCACCCGGCGCGTAGCGACCCTAATCTCCTTACGGAAATCTTATAAAATTCGAAAGTGGAATAGCAGTCCCTCGGCGGAGTTGGGGCATTATTCATCGGGCGAGCTCTCGGATATGCGTGCGCGAGAGGCTGCGCGCGACGTCGGAGCGCGGCCCCTTCGTCTCGTTGCCATTTGAAGGCAAGGTCGCGATTACGGTACCACGGCGACTCTCTCGCCGACAAGTGGACTTGTTTCGCGCGCAAAAGACCTTACGCGAATTCCGCGCGGCGACGCCGGCTGGTGAAAGTGGGGATGGAGCGATCGCGGCCCCGCGCGCCGCTCCGTTATCTATCGCGCTGCAGCTTCGAGTGTTCCTCTGCTCCATTTTCTTTGATGGAGTATCTATTATTCCGGGGAGCGATTTGTTATCCGTCGATCGGTTCGATCGTATTTTATTGATGCGTTTAGCTTGAGGAAATGATCAATTGGCGGCGCCGAGGAGAGGGTTTGGTTCTGGAATGTGGATTTGGGTGAAATTTGGAGCAGAATTTGTTTAGACTGAAATACTAAAGTTTTCGAATGGTAGGAGCGTTATTAGAGTGATTTTCCTGTAAGAATTAGGGGTTTGTTAATTTGACGATGTCGTGACTGTCGTAAAGTCTAAAGGATCCATAAAAAGACGAATAAAAGTACGGAAATAGATTAATAATTTACTGGTTTAAAAGGTAAATAAAAACGAATGTAAAACAGGTTTATATATTTAGGTGATAATTACCCCTTACTCATATTTAATTGTACGTAATAAAATTACTTCAACGTAAAACCTCTTGAATTATTGGTCTTATATATTTTAATTGAAGAAAACGGAACTCCATCGAATATATAAAGCGAGAAATGTTAGAATTCAACTACATCATTAAACAATACACTTATTGAATGTATGTTTTCATTAAATATATATTTTCTAATAGAAAGTCATATGCAAGGTGACTAAGTACATTGATACAGTTTCATTCGAGGTATGAAATTTCACGAAATTTTATACAGCACATTTCCAAGTGAATAAATAAAAACGACGGGGGAGGGGATAAGGGGTTGAAATTCGGCATTAGCCCGAGGCGAAAAGGAGTCCCATTTAAATCGAGTGCATCCGAGTGTCGGGCGATAAATCTCGATTCCGACGTTTCGCATAAACGCGTGTGACTCACCGCCCGCTCCTGCACCGCTGTTTTACCCTTTTTTTGTAGCGTTCGCGCGCAAAAGTCGCGATCGCTTATTCGCTTCCAGCCGAGTTGTCGCGTACGAGTTCCGCTCGCGGCCCCTCGCAGTCAATGGGATTTTTTACGCCGCGAGTGAATCCGTAAGTCTGACTCATCGCTGATAATTACGGCACATTAGTCACCCGTTGCCTCCTTTTTTTTTCACACTCGATGAGAGAAAGAGAGGCGTCATGGAGCAGACCGGCAATTGGAAATTATTACCGGTGCATTTGATCCGCGACCGCCCGATTATTGGACTTCGCGCGAGTGACACGCGAGTAATTCTTCTCTCGTTTGTCATTGTTGCCTTGCTGGCTTCATTCGCCACCATCGGGGGTAATCGATTTTCATTCTGTCTTCTTATGAAAGTAGCGTTTTTTGATAAATTTTACATTACTTACTGCGCGTTCTTAGAAATATATGATCAAATTAAATATTTGAATTTTAGGCGAATGGCATGAACCATACTTATAAAAAGAAAAATTGTATATTTTTTTTTCATTTAATTTAAGTAATTAAAATTCTGTAGAAGATTCATAAATCATCGATTCATTATAAGTCACTGAATAAGTAAGCAGTTCAAATATTTATTCAAGAATTAATCAGGAAATAATCAATCGCACAATTGGTCATTTATCAGCGTTTGCAAATTTCTGAGAATTATATAATCAAAACAAGATTGGCCGTTCTTTCGCCGATTGAGCTGAACAAACCTCAAATCAAACGATGATAAAGCATGGAAAAATTGCGTTCATCGCTAAAGCGCTCAAAGATCATCATTCATTTCAATACTAAGTGGTGCCGACTGCAATTGTGGACGAAGTGCCTCGCTTTAAAAACAAAACAAAAATTAAGTTTATTAAACCGCGCGGTTGATTCTCCCCCATATTCCAATGTTTTTTTTCTTCGCCTCCATTTCTCTCTTTCTTCGAGCGCATCGTCCCGGTCCTCTCACAATTACCGCGATTGTCGTATTCGCGCGCTCCCCTCTGCACTTTTTCGCGACGCGTCGCCCTGGCGCCGCTCCAAGTGTCGAGGGCAAAAAAGCCCGACGCCCAGAAATCGGACTCTGCACCGCTGACTCACTTCGGCCTCGTTGGCGGTATACAACGTGGAGTCGTACTTTTTCGCACGATCATCCTTCCCGCCAATTGTTGCTGTTCGCAGTGCGCCGTTGTTGTTGCCACCGAGAGTGCCAACGAGGAAGCGCGAACGATTTTGTCGCTGACGCGAGGGAGAAAGTGTCCGACCACGGGTTATTTTTGCGCCATCAAGGCGTCCGCGCTTTAATGCTGCGATCACTTTTAAATGGGTCGTGAAAACAGACGCGAAAAACATGGCGATTCGTTTACAAGAATTTATAATGTACTCTGTATAACGAAGGATTATATATACATATATATTATTTCTTATGTGTACACTGTAAAAAAACTTTGCATGCATTATAATGCAAATGAAAATGCCATTATAAATCGCTTTGCTGCCGCTGTTTTCCACAACTTTACCCACCCCCCTGTTTTTTTAAACCCCCTAGGTTTTCTATTGATAAAAGCGCTCTCGTGCTCCAGTTTCTTTGGCGTGCATGAGATGAGTTTTTCGTAACGCAAATAAGATCGGCTATTCGTTTGCCGAACTAGGAAGCCTTCTGACTTTGTCCTGATGAAAAATTAATAAGACATGATCAGAATGTGATTTATATACTGCAAAAACCAAATGCACGAATTTACATTTAATTTACATTTTTACATTATTTTTAATATTAATTCAAAATATTATTTTAAATATAATAGAATTTTAAATATATAATAGAGATTTAAATTCAATGTAAATTTAGTAAAGTTTATGTACGTCGATAAAATTTGCTTCCAGTATTTGCATTAAATTTAATGCTTTTTTTAACAATGTACATATATTATGTTTTGTTTCTAATTCAATTTTATTTTATTTTTGATTGTTTCTATGTATTAACGTGCGTTTTTTCTTTTTGTTGCAGGTAAGCATCAGTCACCGATCCGTCATTTATAAAATATTTCATTACGTGAGTACCTATGCAATACTTATTAGATGAACGATTTGAGGATTTTAAATAGTTGCTGGGAGTTTGTCAATGAATAATGCAGCGGGAAGACGATCGGCGATTTGAAAACAATTGGATTTAATGAGAAAAACGTGACTCAGTACGAAGTATGCGCAATTGCACAATTACTTTCAAAATTTTATTCTGACTCACGTGAAAAATGCCTCCGGGGTGTGTTTGCCGTGCAATTATTGTATATTTTACATTGCTCCCCGATGACCGAGTTAACGGGCGCTTCGCCTCTAGCCCACATCGTTACGTAAATTGAAGCGGAAAAACAGATTTGATAAGATTTAATCGATTCTGAAATTATGTCACGAGCGATAAGTACCCCCTTTTTTCTCCGCCGCTGCTGAACAATCGGCGAAATCGACTTCTTGTTTACGCACGCGTGCTCTGGTATTTTAATTTTACAAAGTGGTTTACTATCTGAAGTTTATTTAGTAAAATAACACCACATGCAATAGATGAAAATAGCTTTAATTTTACTATTTAACGATTTTAAATAAATTTCTCTAATTTTAGTAGACTTATATTAATTAAATTTTAAAAAGTTCTTTATTGATTTTAGAAGTTTTTCGGATCCAGTAGGAATTAAACGCCATATATATAGAAAGGTGTCTAATTAAAAAACTTAAATTGTTGTACAAATGAGTAAAAATCACTGTGGCATTTATTTAATTATTTATTTATTTAATTTATGTAATTAGAATCAACTTATATATAAAATAAAATAGAAAAAATACTACAGCGGTTAGTAAATTTGAAAATACGAAATTTAAATTTTACTGTAGCTTATATTGAATTTGAATCTATACTTATACGCGGAGAAAAATGTTATAGTAAAAATTACTATATTCCATAGGAATAATAAATACTCGACATACTCGACCTATGACGATTTTACTGTAAAACATACTATAAAATTCCTATGTTCATAGCAATTTCTACTATATAAATAACAAGTTTTCCTATGTACATAGGAATTTTTAGTATGTTTTATAGTAAAAAATCGTCATAAGTCAAGCATATCCTACTGTCCCACTATTCCTACGGAACATAGTAATTTTTATTATAACATTTCTCTCCGTGTAGAAAAATTTTGCTAGTAATATAATACCATATTTTTTTTTTATTTTTCGAGTCTTTTTAAAAAAGACATCAGTAATTTTGTAACAACGTATTCCAGCGTTTAGACAACAAAAGAAACTTTAATATCGCGCAGTCCAGCCGAATGCACCCAGACAAGCAAGCCGTTATCAAGTCCCGCATTAGGACACATAGTGGAGGCTAATTTCGAGTCCCTCTGTCTCCCCGGCGCGCGGGAGGAGAGGGTCTCGTCTGCGTAATCCACTCGGGCGCGCGCGTATATACGGAGTGCGGTTTCCGGGGGAGCCGCAGATTCGCCGGGCGCGATTATGTGCCTCCACGGCGTCCCGAAGCCATGTCGAATGCGGCCGGCCGTTTATCTCCGCCACGAGATCGGCCGCTCGCCCTTGCCTCTCGTATATCCGTCGCCCTTTCTCTAGCGCCTAGGCGCTCGCCTCCTTTTATCCCGCCAAACGACGCCGCTTCAAAAGCTAAGGCTGCGGCTAATTAAGAGTCCTGAGCTCCCACGAGGCCGCCGTTGCACCGAGGAAGCCTCTTTACTGACGCTGACGTAGGATCTTTGAAAATCGCGTGTGCGCGTAATGAAAAGCAGGTGCCATAAGTCTACGCAATTTTTTTTTTTTTAAGTATATGCTTCGAGTCTTCAAGTAGCGGAATTTTTATTCAGCATTGGTACAAGTTTTTTTTTGTTGACATTTCAATGTGTCTCTTATTTTATTTCCGAAGTGGAGCATGAAGTAGCACGCGAGGTCGTTAAAATGTGAAGAGCCGCTTTGAATTTTTTTTTATCGACGTGCAATTACGCGCAGTAAATCTTGCGGAGTCGATTCTTTTCTATTAAGTTGAGAAGCTTTTAATATCTGGAGCGCGCGTATACACACGCAGATATATAAACTAATTAGCAAAGCGGTGAATATCACAGTCAGATGTTTCAAAAGTGATGTCAGCGAAACACTTATCGAGCAACTAAATTACGGAATTAAATAAGATCAACTGATTTTACAACAGTTTCTTCTATGCGGCGTGCACTAAGAGAACAAATCTCCCGTTCAACCTTAGTTTCTTCTCAAGCGTTTCGTTATCTAACAAGAAAGAAGGGAAAGTGTCTCTATAGAGCGAAAAAAAAAGTGGGAATATTAGCACCGACGCTCTAAGTTTTTCGACGACGCTCTTATAGAGTGAAAACGGCACTGGAGAGAAAGAGGAAAGAAAGGAAGAAAGAAAAATTTAATAAAGCGAATTTAACGTTCGTTGCGGCGTCGCTGCGAAGCCACGAGAGAACGTTATGAGGTCAGAAGGAGCTAAAAACCATGGAAAAAAAGGCGATTGCGTTATGCGCGAAACCTTGAAACAAGTGTGCTCTCGCCGTGCGGTTAAACTTAAACCAAGGACAAACCTTATTAAGCGAGCGGAGGCCCCGGTGTTTTGTTTTAAAGCGAGCGAACCTCTGCTTCCTATGTATAAAATTTCTTAATCGAGATAATTCGACTGTGAATGAGAGAAAACATTCTTCTTCGTCTTGACGAGCTCGGCTCTGGATACAAGAAAGAGTTACGTTTTTTTACTGGCGAATTAGACTTTGTACGAGTATTACTTTGCTTATTTGAAAAGAAAACATTAGAATGGAGTTTTTTTTTACAATAATTTTGTTTTATATATAAATAATTTTCACTAAATTTTAAAACATTATGATGAATTTTATAGAAAACTTTAATAAATATTTAATAGCCGTAACGGATTGATTAATTAATTATTTAATCTCTAAATCTCAAGTGTACTCAGGAAAAGCAAATGACGCTGCGATTAGTTTTCGAATTTCAACATGTTAAAAAGCGCGAAACGGCGCGTTCGTTTTTAAAAAGAAAAAAACTTTTGCATTGTAAATCTTAAAATAAAAAATTTTGTTTGGAGAAAACTAATACTTTACAAAATAAAGATTCTATCTTCTATTTTCAGTAAAAAAAAAAATACAGAAACGCATATTTAAAATAAGCGCGAAAAATAACGTTGAAAAAAAAAACCACAGCAGCCAAACAAGTTAAGCCCCTGGGACATTTAACAAAGCGCCTTAAACACCCACCCGAGCGTGATAAAACGCTTAAATTGATGTCCGGACACCGGCGGCAAATCCGAATATTCATTAGCGGTCCGAAAATACTCGACCAGCGACACGACAGCGGAACCCGCGGGGACAAGGGCCACCAGACCTCTCCCGTACACGTCGCGTTTCACACCTCCACCTCGGTATTGCTGCAATGATCTCCTCGGAAAGAGTCGAGGTCAAGGTACTACTCGGAGGGTCGTAATCGGGGGCATTGTTCTTTTCGCGCTCGCTGCCCTCCCGTCAATCACGCCTGGACGGCCCTGATTGAGCCCTTCCACGTCGCCCGATTTCATTACTCTATAAGGCAGGACTGCCTGTGTGTACAATCGACGTTTCGTCGGTTCAATTTCGCGGGACTTTATCGCATTTCCTTTATTGAATATTTCACTCGAGACTTTCGCGTACCTGGTGGAGGGACGCGTGCGACTGCGCGTTTGATGATTTGAGTTTTTTTTTTGTTCAATTAATTTATTATTAAATTGCTCCATTAATTTATTTATTTACACACGAAATTTTTAAATTGTTGTCGAAATATCGTATATAAAACTTATTTTACTACATTTTCACCTTCTCAACAAAAAAAATAAATACATAAAAGTATTTATGAATTTATACATTTTTACCTTCGCGAAAACAGATACATTTATATTTACAAATTTATACATTTTTACCTTCGCGAAAACAGATAGATTTATTTACGAATTTATACATTTTTACCTTAGCGAAATAAATAAATAAATTTGTTTACTTCGTTCATTACGTAAATGCAGTTTTTTTTACTAATAAACGCCGGAAGTGCGGGGAAATTAATTCCGATAAAGATAAACAGGGAATTGTGGTAATATAAGCGAGGCGCTCGTTAAATTTAAAAAAAGAAACGTCTGATGTCACGACCGCGTCTAACAGTTATAAAGGAAACTTTAATCCGATCGCGCGCGGTGGCGCTGGATCAGCAGTCGCACTCGTATCCGCACGTTTTATTTTGACGTTTCGGTCATTCGACCGCGGAAAAAAATAGCCGAAGCCGCGGGGCCGCTGGAGTGCGCGATAAAAAAAAAGTGAAAAATAGCCGACGTACAAACTGCTGCCGCGCCGAACGTGTCGCATCGTTCAATATTTACGCAGTTGACTAATTTTTATTTTAAAAACACGTTTTAGATGGGGTCATTTGAGTTTCGTCACATCAGATAAATAACATTTTTTTTTCTCTCAAATTATATACGCCTTTAAAAAAAAAATACGAATAACTTTATCAAGCATAATGATAAGCGCCTTTAAAATAAATTACAGAAATAGTCGACAAGTGGTATTAACAAGTTATAAAGGCCTAGAAAGGTGAAATAAGCCGCACACGATGTATGACCGTCTACTCCCGCAATTACGTTTACTACTACGCTTGAAAAAAAAAAAAATGTCCGCAGAGATAAGCAGTCTGGGAACAAGCCGTAATATCTCGCAATTAGAACGCAAATGTTCGAGCGATTGCTCCTAATGAGCGATCGGTCCTTTCACTATCGAATCAACCGCCGCGCAGAAAGGAAAAAAAGTTCGGCGCCTTATGATCGCTCGGACGTGGAACGTTCGCTTGTTATTTGCGTCGTGCCTCAAATCGACGATACTCGTGGTACTGTGTATGTACTTACCACTACGTACACATACGAGTGTGGTATTATATATACAAGTACACGCTGGGAAGTATCGCGAGTACATGTGCCACGAGTCATGGCAGGTGTCGACGTCGGATCCGCGCACGTCGCGGCCAATTAGGCGCTTATGCCCGCGCGCACAATCGACATCCGTGTATCGATGATTGGCGCGTCGCGCCGCGACGCTCCGCTAAATCCGTTGCTAAACTCCGGCCGTTAATCTTCGAGGCGCCGGGCGTGAACTGCCGCGCTGCTGCGAGATTAAATTGCCGATCGTGCATAGCGCAACGGGTTTATGGTGCATTGGGGAGTTTATTCTTTTTTTTTTATTACGATAATAAATGCAGTTTTATGGAAAGACGATCCAAGCGTCCGCATAAAATGTAAAATGTTGCAAGTGTTTTTTTCTTGATAAAAAAAAAGGAATTGAAACATTTAGGACATACAGGGGAATAATCGGAAATGTCGAGGGAATTGAAGCACATGGAATAAAGTGTGTTATGATCTATTGCTCTGCAAAGTGCCTGATAAATCAACTGTAATGTTTGCGGGTGTCTGTAATACATTTAATTTTTTAACTGAATGAAATGAATGAAATTGAAAGTGTGCTTCTCTCGTATGTTTACGTTGAATGTCGTGACCGATAAAGTGAATGATTAGATACCTTCACATGAAATACCTTCGCCGATAAACTAATAAATAATGTTCAAGCTTAAAATGGAATAGTGTAAAATCTTCTACTTTAACAATTCCCGCGTAAGACGAAAATATTTCTGAAATAGAAGAAAAACGTTTAGGCAATATAATTATTTTTACACCTTTAAAAAAAAAATCCAATCTTCCTGCGCGGATGCGTTCGTCAGCACATTCATATTCTTTTTCCTTAAACGAATGCATAAATGAGGCGCGCGAAATTCAAAAAACTTCATTAAACGCGCGACACTTCACTTGGAGAAAAAAAAGAAGGCCAAATAAATATAACCCGTGGTATCTTCAACGTCGTTAACATGCAAATTCTCGCCATCTCAAACTTTCCTCACTCTCCATTAACATAGTGCTCAACACAAACGAGCTGAAAGTTTGCAGCTCGCGCGGAGCGTACATCCACTAACTGTAATTTTGGCGTGCGCGAGCATCGCGTCGTATTGTCCTACACGCCAGCGACAATAACGGTTCCCCAGGTAGCGAACAGCTGGGTGGCCAACGAAAAAAAAAAGCACAAAAAAAAAAAAAAAAAACGGAGAAGGAGAAGAAAGAGCGGCGTACGACGCGCCTGTATAATTCATAGTTCCGCCCGGCAGCACGGCGGTAAATAAACGAACGGACGCAACTGCGAATCTTCCGGCTCGAACGGCGGTCAAGGCCCGTGGGTAACGCCTACCCGGACTCCAGCGAGAAGGCCCCGGCACGCATCTCCTCTTACACGCGAGGCGTAATATTATTAGCTGCGCGAGCGGGGACTTGGCTTTTCAGCAGCGCGTCATGTATGTAGTTACCGCGAGTTGCGCAACCACTGCTACGTATATACTTATCTGGATTAACTCGAGGTGCTGCTCATTTTATGCGCCTGTGTTGTTGTTCTTTGTGCGCGACGTTTTTGGATGTTTGCGAGCGCTTTGGGAGTGTTGATGTTTCTCTGCGAGGATTTTTCAGGCATGCAGATTGCGAGGAGATTATCTTCTGGTTATAAGTAGATGCAATTTATTTTGAATCACTGCGGGGTGTATAAAATGCAATTTTCGAGTTGCAAAATTTTGTAAGGTATTTATTTGCATCCGATTTTTTAAACGCCGCGTATACAATCTATACTTCAGAATGCACGGAAAGAAAAGTTCTTTTAAAAATTGCTATACTGTTTTGTAACGAAGGAAGAGACTCGACAAATACAAAATTTTACTATACTTTCTAGTAAAATTTTATCACTATACGTTCTAGTAAATTTGCCATTACTTTTAATAAATTGTATATATACTTCTAGTAAATTTACTATACTTTTATAATTTTAATCTCATCGTCCCTGCGTTACAAAACAATATAATAATTTATACTAGAATTTTCTCCGTGTGCGTTCTTCGAAATTTGAAATTGGCGCCGTAAAAGCTCTAATTAAAAAAATGTTTTAACAATATGTTATACCAGCTTAATACGTTTTTGGATATCATAGGAACTTTACCATATTTAGTAACTACAAATGTTCAAATGAAATTAAATAAATAAATAAATTTTTATATACAATCTCCGTTAAAGCTCTCCTACGCACTTATATATACTAAGTAAAACGCTTATTCGCTTGGTCCCCCTATCAACTATATAATAAAATTAATGGACATAAAAGATCCAAAACGATCGGTTAATGAAAATTCATTAGAGCCCGTCTTTCGCAAATAGATCGATCGTCGCTAATCGAATTCGTTGTGTATAGCCAAAGTCGCTCGGGCAGCAGCGTCCTGCGCTCGGCTCAAAGCCCGATGCTCGATCAAGCGAGCTTAATGCGCGCCACGATCGAACGGCCGAGGGGGCAAACGACGGAGGCGCGCGTGCGGTTTTAGGCGAAGTGGCCTGTTTCAAGGCCGCGCGAGCGCCACCAAGCCCCAGGGTGCAACGACCTGCGCTCGCTGCGCACTACACTCTCGTCGGCTGTCACACCCAGACAGATAAAAGGAGGGAGTCCTCTGCGCTTCGCTACCACGCCCGACGATTGTTTATGCCTTTTTTTCGCGCCAGGTCGCAGCCGCCGAATATGCGAGCCTCGATGTTTGCGCGTGCCTTTTCGAGATTGGGATGCCATTGCTGCCTGGTGGGGGACTTCGCCTTTTTTTTTCTCTTCCTTTTTTTTTTTTTTTTTTTTTTTAAGATGCTGGAAGAAGATGTCGTTTGCAGTGCGGAATGACACTGTTTGCTTTGTCGATGCTGCGGTGGATTTATAGTCTCGTTTTTTTTTACCTTGCGGTGATTCGCTGCTGCGAGTTTGGAAGCGTATAAGGATTCGTCGGCGAGAAAAATCGCACGTTTTTGACCCTTGAATATTATAATTTTTTCGTCTCGAGGCTTCCAACGTGAAATTAAGGCACTTTTAAAATTCAGAGCCTAAAGAGTATAGCACACTATAATTATTACACATTTAAGTGCAGTTAAAACGTATACACCTGTTAGCGATATCTATACACGCTCAAAAATTGTTGCAAAAGGTTTATACAAATACTATATCAATATAAAACATTAATATTCTATTTTATTGAATTTATTAATACAAATATTTGGTATATAAAAAGATAGATATAGAAACCTAAATATCTAAGATCGAGAAGCGCGGTAAAAAAGAAGACTATATATATAGTTATGAATAATGTATGATAACCACTGGTAATTCTAGAGGCATTGAAACTGCTCGAAATTGTTTTAAAATAATTTATAAAAACATATTTAATTAAACATTATACCAGGAGAGAAATCTAAATCCCAGGATCGAGTCCCGTGGTAAAAAAAAAAGGAGAGCGCGTCGACAAGGCACGAGCGCCGGCGAAAACGCGCAAAAAGGGGGATCAAAGCGGGAGTCTCGGTTGGCGCGCATGGGGAGCTCTACTCTCGCGGCGATGAAAAAAAGCAGATCGCGCACGTTCGTCCGGCGCATCTTAAAAGGCGCACACACAGTCGCTGCAGCCTCGTCGTCCGCGGTATAATCGAATGCGGTTAGTCGCCGTCGTCTCCTAGGCTCCCGCGTCGGCTGCAACTATATAGGCCCACGCTCGCGGATGTAGGTGGACGGGGGCAGCGATGGCCCACACAGGCGCTCACGATCTCCTTGGCTCTCCTCCGCTTTTATGAATATCGCGCGATGCACACTGTATCTAACACACAGAGAAGGAATCGACCGGACTGTCGGAGAGTCTGCCACTTTTCCTACGGAATTTGAAAGATTTTGGCTTTTTCTCGGGGTTGTTGATGTACTCGAATCATTTATTATTTAGAATTAATTTTGAGTATTATATATAGTTTCAGTGAATATAGTTATTTATTAGTATCAGAATAATGTGAATTAAGATTGATTTAAATAGCAATTTTTAAAATTTCTGATACTAAAAATTACTATTTTGTATATATAAAATTCTCACTTGATAAGACTGTAACTCTTTACCTAACTACAGTAGCAATTTTTATAAAGTTTTTTCTTTCGAGTGTAAGCAAGATTTATTGCTTTACTTTATAGTATTATACAAAAAAAAAACTTTCAATAGCATTTTTATCAAGACGATTTCTATCATTTTCCATTAAAAAAAAATATATAATACGCAGCCTTGGTATACACGGCCAGTTTCTTTTTACCGTCCATTATAAGGTAGAGTAAATTTCCTGACGTGCTGTTAAAAAAATCATCTTTTATTATGAATAAACCAGACGATTCAATTACTCGCTCGTTATACTGCGACTCCGGGAAATATATTCCTTCTGCGAAGCTTTTACACCACTGCCGATCGATCGCGCTCGTTGGTATCGCAAGTCCCTCGCTACGGTGCGAAATTGTCCGTACCACGGCCCACTCGTTGCGGAATACCTCTGTCGAGGATACGAAGGCGGTTTCGCCTTTTCCCTCTAATTCGCCTCTTTTCACGCGGCCCACTCCTTCCTCTGCAGCGCTCTCGCTTTAAAAGGTGCACCGGAAACGGGAAATCGCTCGGGCACTCCAGCGGAGAGAGGGAGACTCTAAAACTCGACGTTTATTCACTGCTCTGGTTGCTCGAGTCGTTCGGGCGAGTTCGCTCATTGTTCGATTTTCTGCGATTAGTGCACGAAAGTTACGTCGATAAATATACACGCCAGTTGAGGCGAGCGAATGGATCTCTGCAGGAAGCTGACTGGTCTTCTTCCATTGATAAAACTATGTTTTGGATACTTTTCGAACGTTTTATGGTCATTCATATATCAAGTGAAAGAGAAGAATGTTCAGTGATATGTTTCACTAGGAGAAAAAAGCGAAGGTACTTTGAAAGATTTTTTTTGAAAAATTGAGGTGAAGCTCATTGTATAAATAACCTTCATTATAAATGGTTAGCAAAGTTTTGCAATTTATTAAAAAGAAGCTCGGTAAAAATGACGAAGCTTTTTCCGTAAAAATTAGAAAGCTTTCACCGTGAAAATGATGAAGCCTATTCTGTCTAAGTTGGAGAGCTTTTTCTGTAAAAATTAGTGTTTTTTTTTCATAAAAATTAGAGAGCTTTTCTGTAAAAATTCGAAAGTTTTTTTCTGCAAGTTTCGGAGCTTTTTATCTAAAATGATCAAGGAGCTTTTTATGTAAAGTAATCGCCGAATTTTTTTATGTAAAATAATAGCGGAGCTTTTTTGCAAACACAGCGAGCTTTATCAATCAATATTCAGGTAAAAATGACAGTGATTTACCCGTTAAAATTTCTAGTGCTTGCGAAGAGTCCTATAATATGTGAAAAAGGCCGTAATTTTTAAGGAGAGCTTCCCCTTTATTTCGACGGACAAAAATCTCGCAGATGCAAGCATACAGATTTAATATCATCCCAATTTCCATGAAAGATTCCCACTGAAGATGTGCGTAACTACATTGGAGTTGATAAACTATCGTATAGGAAGCGGAAAGAATAAATTTGTACCAGCTGTAGTTTACAGGTTGTAAATTACCCCGAGTTGGGGGACGTACATGTGCAAAAGCGAGAAAGACGGAAAGCGGGTGCCCTATACGCGGCGCGCAAGGAGACGCCGACACGCCAGGGGCGAAGATACACGAGCTGCAGATTCGAAATGGATGCAGGGAGATGGCTAAGATAAACAAGAGGGTGCGCGATAGATAAATAGATAAATAGTCGTAGATAAAGCTCGACGTGAGTAAGCGCGATGCGGATTGATATTTTCACGGGGGAGTCCCGTGGGAAGGGTTCTCCGGCGCACATTGAATTTTTCGCCGAAAACGAGGGATATCCTCGGTCTGTTTATCGCGCTAAGTAACTGCCGCATCGGCGCCTCCTTTCGCCGAGCTTTTAAAGGGGAAGATAAGGTGTTTGCGTTCGGGAATTGGATATTACATAAACTTTCGTACGTACGAGCCTTTCGAAGTCTCAGTAGCGTATAGGTAAAACGAACCAAACGCTCTTTTTTATCTCGAAAAGTGTACGCCGCATTTCCGCGTATCATTCGCGCGATTAAAAGATAAAAAGTTGCACGAATTGGCAAGATCCCATAGCCATCGTGACAGTATAGAAATTCAAGCGCTGCGCGTGAAACTTTCGTTGTCGAAGGATCAAGGAGACGCAATCAGCGGCGAGTGCACTCCAAAGTAAGAGATAAGAATTGAAAAGGCACATATAAAGAAACTGGGACGAATGTAAGTGGGAATGGAGTGCGGGCGGAGGCTGGTAAATGAGGCAACCGGGAGGAAAAGAAAAAGCGAGACAAAAGAGAAGGAGGGAGGTGCAATGGGGGGCAAGGAGTCTGCGGCGCTCGGGGACGGATGGCCGGGGTGGAGGGGAGGGAAGATTAAGAGGGAAGACACCGGGTCCCCCGGTGACGTGACTTCTTGCCCGAGCTGCGCACTCCGGCCAGAAGTGTTTTTGCTTGCAGTGCTCCGCCCCGCGCCGAGAGTAACGACTCCGTGTACACGGCCCCGTGCGAAAGTGCACTTTTCGACGGTCGTTAAAATGCACCGCAATGACAAAGGACATTTTTAATGACCCTCGTTCCATGGGCCCATTCCTATACGCTGCTCGCCGAGAGGAGGTGTACGATCTTTTCTCACTTAATCGATTTGTCGGTAAATTTAGTACTTTGTTTAGTGGTTTTTCTTTAAGTACGATTTATCGATAAATAAAATAAACACATTCAGAGGTATTAATTGAACGATCAAGATTTATCTTAATTATTAAGAAAAAAACAAAATTTACACTCAGAAATTTTTGGAATATTTACTATTCAGTCTGGGAGCAGGCCACAGACTGCATTTAGTGAAAAAAATACTATTCTGTATTATAAATTATAAAATTATAAATTTATATTGTAGTAAAATTATATATTATATAATATTATAAATTTTATTAGAATTTTAGTAATATATATCTACAATTTTAATAAATACTACTAGAATTCTAGTAAAATTTATAATACAAAATAGTAATTTTTTGTATTAAATGCAGGCTGTGGCACCGCTTACTTATAAGAATAACTGTAATACATATTATTATAATAATAGTAATTTATCCAAAACATAGCTCTCAGTGTACGTATCTTTTCTTTGTAGAAATTAAAAATAGACGAGAATTGAAATCATCTAAAAAATAATAATAATACTTTATACTTTATTTGAACGAAGAACATTTATCTAAAATATGAAGTAAATTAAGAAACTCGTTTCTTTATAATAAATAACAGCTTACGCAAATTATTTTACGTCGAACAGCAACACGTCGAAGATACAAAATTAATCGTCAAAACTGTTCGATTAAAGATACATCGCAGCGGAATGCCTTTAAAAAAAAATCACAATCGTCGAGCGGTCAATTGAAATTGATTGGGGCACGGGAGGCGTCGTCGTCGTCGAGTAGCGTGCGATAAAATTTGTCGGCTCGATCGGGCGGGCGCGCAAAAATTTTAACGGTACAATCGGAGCACTTGTTCGCCTGATGGAATAACGAGCAGCGTCCCATATGTCATCCAGTTGTCTCGATTTGTGCAGTCTGTCCGATCGGCCCCTCGCGAGCTTACTGCCCGACTATATAACGGATTTTTTTTTTCGCGTTAGATAACGCGCAACGCCCCAGCGGCAATGACATTACAGATAACCGCCTTTTCAGGCCTCCTATTTCATTCGATTAAATTGCACGACGCTGCAGTAAAAATTTCCGTTTGATGTTTGCACGATCGAGCCGATATCATTACTTTATGTTCCTTTTTTTTATCGCATCGAACAGTCGTTTTATTTCGGAGTAAACACGAGTGATAATTTTTTTTCTTAACGTTTAATAAATAAAAAATAATGATTTATTGTGTCTAATAGACTACTTCCGTGCTTCTTAATGTTAAATAACAAGTTGTAAGTTAAGTTTTATTATAATTTTTTTCTCGAGCAGTCTGCTATAAGTCATTTCCATGTCAATTTACAGCGATTACTTATATTGTACCACAGAAGCTCCTTCGTAACTGAGAAAAAAGTTGTGAACCAGCTTAAGACTTTTTATGCGTATTTAAAGAGGAAATATTTTTCGTGTCTCTTAGCGTTTGTAAGGACCAGACGGCCCATGAATATAAAGAAGCTTCTGGCGTTTCTGTCGAGAGTTTGAATACAATGCACCTAACTCGGCAAGAAAGAGCATCCCCAAATTGAAGGAAAGAAAAAAAAGGTTAAAATATCTCAAGGCGGATTCACCTTTTAAAAAGGAACCCGTAAATTCCACTCAGCATTAATAATGAGGTACATTAGACGGACAATTCGATTAACAAACAGATTCACGTACTCCATAAAGTCGATGCAGTAAAAATGATACGAGTTTTAAAAAAAGTTGAAGAATCATCAGCATATCATTTTCAAATTAATATATTATATTTAAAAAAATAAATGTTGTAAAAATGTTTTCTTAATAAATCGAATGCATCCGTTGTTCCATCCGGTGCAATATCGAATTATAAAACGTCCGAATACTAATACTTTTAAAACGTCGCATACACAATTTTGAAATCAATCGCACTTTAAAAGGTAATACCTACATATAATTTTGTCAATAAATTCGACTACATTGCAGTGGCACATTTCGAAGTCATTCCGCGGCATTGCGCGGGCAATTGCGTCCGCGGCGAGAGCCTTCGAAAAAATTCGATTTCGAGATCGACGCGTGCAGCGCGAGTGACATCAGCGGCTCGGCGGTTCGCGCCTTAGCTGGTCGCGAGCTCGTGGGCTGTTGCCTCACTCGTCGAGTGTGTACAAGCAGGCGCGAGGCTCGGACGCTCGACTTTACACCCACAACTCGCCGTACACGCGCGAACGTCGAAGACTCCTTCGCACATACCGACGGGCCGCGGGCGTTTATTTTATACTTTTATTTTCCTCGGGGCCGCGGATTCGTCGGATGTTGAGTTAAAGCCGCTCCGTTTTTATCGAGTCTATATAAAAGTTTTATACGCCGGAGAGTGGCTCGCTCGGGGTTTATACGCTTTCTCGGGACATGTCCGCGCTCGGTTTAGTCTGTTCCCTTTTTTTTCGTCTTCTTCTTCGTCTTTGCTTTGGGGGGCGCTCTATTCCATTCTTATATTTTCGTTCTTATTCTCATCCTTCCTCCTCTTCCTCTTCGCTCTCCGTTCTCTTTTGTGCGATTTCTTTATTCCGCTCTATCTCGCGCTTTTTTGCTCTCCTTTTTCCCTTCCGACGTTCTATCCGCGCTCGCGCGTCTCTGCCTCCTTTTCTTCGCTTTGTCTCGCAGCTTTTGTTTGTTTCTTCTTTTCGGCGCGCTTGCATCTAGTCTGCTGCAGGTTCCAAAATAGCTTACGAGAGATAGCAATTAACATTGCTTGACATTTTTTATTTTGCGTGTTTCGCAGTGAATTTTTAATGGTCGTATTCTGCGCACTTTTCATTACATTTTGTTTGAATTCATCTCAGCACTTTGCGCGCCAAAAACAATTTTGCGCGCACTTGATTAAATTTAGCTTCGTAAAATCGTGCACTCCGAGTGTCGAAAAATATGATTCGATGCATGAACCCGAAGATAAAATGTTATAACACATGTTACATTCCAAATTATAATCCAAATTATATACTATATTCTAAAATATAAAAATTACAACAGGTAACCTGGTTTACCTTCTTTAGGTTTTATTCTTTGCAAACGTATTTGGTTTAAAAAAATAAATAAATATATTGGAAGGAAAGTAAACGTTTCTATATCCACGCGATTGGTATAGAACGGACGAGTATAAAAAAGGGGGATATCGAATAAAATTCCCAGCGCGAGGTCGCTTAATTAGCCCCGGTACCCGGAGCGCTAATAAGAGCGTCGCAATTTCCCCGTACGTGCCCCAACATCTCTCTTTATCCTCGTGGCGTCTCCTCTTCTCAGCTTCGCGTCCTCCCTTACTATACGAGTACACACGAGTTCCCCATGTACTGAGGGCCCCCCTCGCCTCTGCCTTATATCACGCTCGCGTTTGCGCGATCGCCGCGGGGATTCATTTCGTTCGACGCCGGTCTTTCGCTCCAACTATTTCGGGAAAGCGTTTTTTCTTTTTATTTTACACCCTCTGCCTTTCCGCGGCCGAGCGTTTGTTTACTCGTCCGGATGAGCGGCGAGTTTTTCGGCGCGATTTCACGATGTACGATCGGCTCGATTTTATTTTTAGAGTCGTGGTGCTTTCCTCTTTTGGGCGATTCGCCTGCACTGGCAGTCGAATATACGAGTAACGAGTAGCGAAAGTCTACTGTCCACCACACTAACGAAAATTACACGAACTTCGGTGCAGTGAAATTTTATCGAGTGTGTACAAAGTACAGTACATCGAGCGCGCAATTTTCAAAGAGAATGCACCGTCATTTCGATTTCGTATGATGATTAAATGGCGTTTCCCGAGAGCTACTATAAAACGCCGGTCTAATTTGACACTGTGTATTCAGTTATAAAAAAAAAGGAAACGTTGCAGTGTAGCAGACGCTGTCGAGGCCCGTCATTCCGCGGCTCAATGTCATGCATTAAATCGCTTGTTTCTGCGGCACAATTACGTCTGACGGACTCGCGTGCGCTGCGCGCGTATCGCCCGCACGATAATTGCGCGTGTTTGTATATACATGCGTACGCTTTTGGCGCGGTTACGCACAAAAGAAAGTGCGTCCGACGGACGAAATTACGTTGACTCTCCGCTGATTAATCGCACCCCGCCCTTCACCGAATTGAAGGCAATTTGCCCCTGGTCGAGCGGTTCGTACGGTTTTTTTATTTTTTATATTATATAATAACGGTGCAGACTGCGAGATTTTAAATTCGGATGCACGAAGAGGACTGGCGGTTGTTTACTGCTTAATTTGGCGCGAGAGAGGAGCTCTCGGGTGTGCGCGCTTTAAACGGCGCCGGCAAATTTTTCCCGGCGGTAATTACTCGGAGTACCGTACGCTCTCGGGGAATTTAATTCGCGTAAACACTCGCGCGACGAAAATTGCCGATGTGTGTATGTCCGCCGGCACGTTAGTGACGGACGATTATTGCCTCATTGCATGGCTAATGACCGCCGCTGCGGAATCTTTGCTTAACGATTTTGTCGAGGGAGGATCTGCCGCCGCGGTGCATCCTTTATGGAGTATATACACGCTGAGCGATTGGCAAATTGATCGTGAAAATATTTTGTTTCCTGGAAATCGCGAGTTTGCTGTCGCGGCAAATCCTTCGGTGCTTTGAAACAGACTGCTGTTTTTCTTCGTTTAATTGGGGAAAAAATTTTAGTGGCTGCGCGGCGAACGATTAATTGAAATTTATCTATGCTTTTAGCTTTGATTACGCGCTGGAGGACGATGCATTGTTTACCGAGTGTATTTGTGATTTGTCCTCTTATCTCACGTAGCGCGAGATTAGTTCGTTAGTCTCTGGTATTTCCAGTGCCTCTCGCGATTAGTCACTGCGAAAAAAAAAAATTCGCTTTCGAAAGTAAACGGCGCACCGAGTAATCTTCTATGTAGGCTATGCAACTTGAACCCGAGCAGATGTCACCGCTCCGAAAAGAAGGAAGAGTCGAAGAAAATATTTTTGTTTATTTTATTTAAAAATTTTCAGACGTATGACTTCCGTTTCATATTTTATACGCTTGTATATTCCCTTCGATTTGCGCAATCAACGACGATAAAGTCTTTTAAAGTTACATCCTTCTTTGGTAATTTTTCAAGAATACCTAAACTGTACAGCAATTAAATAAATTGGCTACATCATTAGCAGACTCGCGATCATCAGAAAAAGGAAAAGCGCATGCTGTAATCAGCACTAAATATTATAATCAACCTGCGAGTCGTACAAATAAAATGTGTCGAAAGTCTAAACAAAATTAAATTAACCATTCTGATTAATAAAATCAACCGTAAAAAATAATTCGTTATACATCAGTATATTCGTTTCTATTAAATTTATTTTGACTGTATATACAGAAGTTTCACTCGCAGAAATATTCACTTTATAAAAAAAAGCAAACAATAAACCTCGCTACAATTCGCGTGCGCACGGCTTCCAATTTGAACGCGAACAAATAGCATCGCTCCAAAAAGAGGAGCAGAAGCCAGACAAAATATTTCTTCTCGCACCAGTGAATTTCCAGCTTTGACAACAGGCAATAATCCGAGGACTCGACAAATCGAAGAGGAGGAAGGGCACGCCTGGCGCAGCCTCGATAGCCGCGGAACCAGCGGAGGGAGGACGAATTACCGGAGTCCGGATATCCGCGTGCGGACTCGCTTTTCCGATCCGCAATTGGAGCGCGAATGTCGCCTTTCTCACGCGCGGCGAGTCGAGCTTATTAGCCGGACGGCGTGGCCCTTTATTTTCGCGCGCGACAGCCGCTTTCTCCTTATACTTTGCTCGACGTTTATTTTTTTTTTTTTCGAGGCGAGGTTGACACTGTGCGATCGAGGGGATTCCGAGATGAATGAATCGACTCGCCGTTGCTTTCTAGTTTTTACTATTGTTTCGTAAGGCGGGGATAAGGGGCGCGACGCTGGGAAAATGTTTTTATGGATCTGCTCTAGGGACGCGTTATTTTCCTGCGGATAATAAAGTTTTGCGCAATTTTCAACGAGTTCCATTAAAAGCTTCTATTCTCGTTAGTTGCGTTTATATTGGGGAATCGTTTTTTACTTGTTATACTGAAGTTTTAATCAAGAGCGTCGTATCACTGTCTGTATTTTATTTATTTTTATATACCTATGAAAATATTTTTTTTAATCAAAAACTTTTTAAATTGTATTCAAAATCTTAATATCGGTGTAATCTAGACTACTAATATTTTTTATTTTTTCATTTATTATTACCACTTGTTACATATGCTCAATTACAAGATAATTGGTATATATATACAAGTTACAAAAGTAACCCAGCAGAGAAAATTTTGTTTTCCTGTTTGCTGGCCAATGCCTCGATGTAATACTAATAATACTTAATCTAAATAGTAAAAAGTGAAAGAAGAGATAAGAGAGAATAGAAAGAAATAAGGAAAAATAAATGCTAGAAGTGGGGGTTTTGCAAGATAATATACTTATAATACTTCGGAAGATTTATAGTTATATAATTGTCCATTCTAAAAAATGACTGTTTAAAAATTCTATAGCTGTGGGTGCAAACGAAGTTATACATTTCAATGAATTCACAGCAGAATCGTAAAAACGACCTCCGCAATGTACGTCTAATACCTGTCCTCCTCGATTTTCAATTATTCTACACATAGTAAACACATAAACTCGGCGCGAAGGCCTGACGTGAAACAATAAAATTGAGTTGATTGCACCGCGAGATCAGCGAACCATCGAGCCTGTGCCATTGTTCTCCTTGTCTCATTAGAGATCGCGACGTCGAGATCCGCAGCCGGTGGCTGTCTCCCGCAGATATGACGTATTATACGCCAGCCGCGAGTGCCATTAGGTCGCGGACGATAAATCTCCGTGATTTTCGACTTCAGGCGCAGTGCGTCACTCGAACCTCATATGCGATTGTCGGGGGCTCGCCGCAGTGGCCTACTTAAAAAGTCGATGATTAAAAAGATTAAAAAAGAAAATAAAAAATGTATTAAAAGAGAAAAAGTCAGAAAGAGGGCGGCTCCTTTTACTGCGTCGCCTCGATTTCCGCGAGGGCCTACCTCCGCGCTATCGGCGACATCTCGACGGCTCCGGGATGATTGAAAATCGTCAATTAGATTATGTTAGATACGCCCGTCCGTTTCTTTCAGCCGTGAGGATTGAATGCGAGCGCAACGTACTGCACTGGACGTTCAATGCTCGTGTTGCTCCGATCTGTTGGACCGATAGGGGCATTTAATATTTAATTTCCGAACGTAAAGTGTTTGCGCAACATTAGTGAGATAATTTAATAAAAGGTGTCTGCATGTCTAACTATAAATAATTATTTTGGATTTTAATAATAGAAGTATAAGGACTCATACTCGACGAAATTTAAGTCCGTACATTTTTTAATGATATTCGATTGCATTTATTTGAGCAATAAAGACTTCACTGTGATAATTTAAGAAAAGGTGTCTGCATGACTAACTATAAATAATTATTTTGGACTTTAATAATAGAAAGTAGGGACTCATACTTGACGAAATTTAAGTCCGTACATTTTTTAATCATATTCTATTGTATTTATTTGAGCAATAAAGACTTCACTGTGCAGCGTAGATTATCTATTATTGCTCATATTGAATCGAAGAAGGTGTGTGATGAAATTATCTTTGTTTCCAATGCAACATTCGCTCCAGCGGAGAGAATGGATTGATCCGTAGTGCAGCATCCTTTATAGCGTCCTTGAAAGTTCACTATCTCGATCGACTGATATTTAAAATTTTTTTTTTTATTTGAACGCGAGAAATACTTTCTTTCGACTTTGATCGTTCTCTTTTATCGTTTATTAACCAAAGAAATTTATTGTAATATTATTCATGGAAAGAACGTGCGAATACTTTATTAAATTTCGCGTTCAATCAGATCTAACGGACTGTGCCTATAAATTACGTGCGGCAATGCGGAGCTATATACCCGTTTATAGCGTCCGTATAGACTTCAATTTTGTATTTTTTTTTTACAATAAACAATGCTATAAAATATTTTTAAAAAATAACTACAGCATGTATTTTGATTAATATGAAAATTGAAGAAAAAGATAAATAATAAAGCCAATTTCGGCATCCTGTTGTATATATAGAGGACGGAGGAACTATGCTCGGCGCGAAATATGCCTCGAGAATGTCGGTTCATCGGTGCGCGTGAGCACAACAGAAAGCGTCGTCGCATCCATTTCTGATCTGTGCGAGCAAGCGCAGCTCCGGCAGAATGCGGCGCGCGACCAGAAAGGGGAGAATGACGAGAGAAAGAAAAGAAAAAGGCGATCGTCCGGGGGGAAGGGTGTAGACCGCGAATATGATGACGACATCGCGGCGGTAGGTACAAACTTGGCGAGTGACGCCGCACGCCCGAAGACAAGATTGAGATTCGCTCAGAGAGCCTTTTTAATCGCTATTTTGATCGATCGGTTTTATTCTCAATTTTTTCTACTGCGCGGTCGATGCAATTCGCGCGATAATTGCTTATGCCAACTATGCTGCGAATATTATCTCCTGTACCGTTCACGAACGCAATGTTTCTTTTTTTTCGAATGAAACGCATTTTTTTTTTAAATAATTGGCTATAGTAATAAATTTCTTACTTATTTTTTCGTTTTAAATTAATTGTAGTGTAATTTTGTCGATTACAATTCGTTAAAGCACGTAACGATCACAAGTGGTCAAGATAATTGATTATCTGCAAGAATAAAATATAAATTTTCTTATTAAGTATTTACTTATCCATGACTTTAAAATAATAATTGTAACGAATGATTTTTTTTGTTTCAGGTGAGCATAGTTTGCAGAAATCATAATCCACAAAATTTAATAAGGCCCTTCGTGTAGCTATCGTGTCCTAAAAACAGAGTGAAGGTCCACTGTATGTATAGACTTATCTACTTAAAAACAAAGTACCACATTAAAAACTAAAAGCCTAAAAAAACACAAAAAATACACTGAGAGAAAAATTTGTTTATTTTAAGCAAACATTTATTTCGATAGTACTTATTAAATATTTTATCTAGTCAAAAAATTATTTTTCTGAAACAAATAAATTCATTTAGTTTTAATGAAATTATTACTGGATTCAAAGAAATATTTAATAAGTGCTAGCGAAGTAAATCACTTCCTTAAAATTAACAAATTTTTTTTCAGCGTATCAATTTAAAAAAAATATGACAGTCCGTAGTGCTCGCGTGCGCAGAACAATGACGACAAACAAAAAACGTCGCGATGCAATCCGCGCGCCAGCAAAATTAGGAAAAATTTGCGCGCGCATGCACACAGCGCAATACAATTGTCGGGCGTCCCACTCGCCGCCGCCGCTCTTCCGCAATGAAAGAGGCCCGATCGTCCGTGTCGGAGTGCATCGCGGATGCCCCGCGTCCGACTGTCGCTCGCTCTCCCGCTTCATCATGCACACACAGCTGCACCGCCGGGTAACTGACCTTTGCCGTCTCTCTCGCTCCCTCCGCCGTCTCCGTCCGACTCCCGCGCCGGCGAGAGCTCGAGCTAACCGAAATCACCCGCGGCGACATTCCGCAAGCCGCCGGAGGAGGAAATCGCCGGTGTGCAACGTCGGGGGGTACCCCCCTTATACTTTCTGCGGCGAAACGCTTTGCGGGGGTTGCTTCTGGGGAGGTGCGACAGGGAGATTTGTTCGTTGGTGATGGCGAGGAGATTCATTGCGCGACTTTACGAGAAGCTCTCGGTTGAAGAGGGGTGTTGCGTTGCCGCTCATTGTTCTCTTTGGGAATTGTCTTCTGCAGCTCTTTGCGGTGTGCGCTATTTTTAACGCTTTAAAATCTCTTTCTTTTTTACTGAATTTAGATGTAGATGCGTAAAAATAAACATCGCGGATAAAACTTTTATAGTCTTTTTTTACTATCTTTCTTTTATGTCATAAAATTTTATTTAAAAAATCAACTAAAGTGTGAATAATCATGTGTATTTATGGATAATTCATGTAATGAGCGTTAATGTATATAAATTATGCAAATTTGACTTCACTTTCTAAACGCTCATAAAGACGTTTGCGTAGAGCTCGACAATAAGTTTGAAGAAAAAAAATCGTCGCTACAAAGTACTCCTTTTAAAGGGCCGGAGCGAAGAAGAGAAGGGACGAGGGAAGGGGAAAAAATAGGTGTAAGCTCGAACAAGAGAAGAAAACGTAAGAAAGAGGAGAGCGGGAGGGGAGTCGTTTCAATGGGCGAGGATGAAAGGAAGAAAGGCGAAGGGCAAGGGATGTTGTGCGTGCGGAGGCGTATACCATGGGGTGAGATCCATAATGAATGACACATCGCGTGCCGACGCGGAGATTCAGGGAAACACGATATTCGCCATTGTCATCGGCGTCTTGAAGCTTCTTCCAACTGGTTTCGCTTTTGGAGGCGTGAGGCTGCGACTAGTATAACTTTTTTCCCACTAGATTATTATCTGTGTGAAAAATTGTATATATATTTATATGCATATCGTAAAAGAATATTTGGTGACTTTATTATGTGTTTTAGCATTGCAAATGAATTTTTTTTTCTTTAAAATGAATTTTTATGCAGGAAGTTTTTTAGGGTGATTAAAGGATCCGCATTTTAAAAATAATGTATTCGTAAAATTATCATTTACATTATATTGTAGAATATTTTGATGGTTTAATGAGCAAATCTTTTACCGATTTCGATATGACATTATAAAAGCCTGAAATCGATACTTTAGTGTTCTATAAATAATGCTTCAAAGATATACAGTCATCAATATTCGACGCATTTCAAATGAAAGAATGAAAGTAATGAAAAGATATACATAATGACTTCGTTATACCTTCTACAAGCGATATCCGCTTCATTAAACTCATTTATAGTCAATTAATTTAAAAACAAGCACCGGAAGTTTCACTTTTAATCAATTTTTAGGACACGATATATTAAAATTCTAAAAAATATCTCTTTTTTAAGCTCGCACTCTCGACTTTCCACAATTTTATTCAATAACTATTTGTTACCTTATCAGACTTACATCCTCTAAAATACAGCGCACATTGATTGCAGCCCTTATCCGTCCACGAAAGCCATACGCATACCCATATCGAAGAAAATCAACGCAAAGCGCATTCTTTCAGTTTCATTACGCGGACAGCCCTCTGCAATCTCGACAGAAAAGGTCATTAGGCAAGGGAAAAGGAACGGCGCATTAAAGCGGTATAGGTTTAAAGAGCGCCGCTGCTCAATGGTCATAACGGTACGGCGTCTCCGTTGAAATTCTTGATTTCGCGTAATTTTCGAATCAAACCATCGCGCGCATTACGCTGTCGTGGCGCGCGATCCCCCCTCCCCCCTCGTAATGACCACCGCGGCGGCAGCCGATCGTAAACGCTCGCGCCTATCATGCAGCTCCGCCGAACGACTTCATCGAGCTCACCGGAGGCCTCCTCCACCTCCCCCCTTTAATCCACCCGTAAAGTACAAACTCTACGACTCCGGGAAAATAAAACTCGCAGTGATTATCTCTCGAAAATTCGCGCGGTATACGGACGTCCAGTCGAGTGTAGGATGCGGGAAGATCGAAACGAGCCTGCAACGGTTAATAAATGCAAAATTTATTACGCAGTTATTTTCGTGCGGAAAGTAAAAAAAAAAACATTTTTTTCAATAATAATTTGTTCAGTCTGATGCAACAATTATTATATCCTTGTATAAAGGTATGCCGATCGAAGTATATATAAAAAATCGTAAGCAGGTACCGATAAATTTTGTATACTTATTAACCACTGCGTCGCTTTATATTGATATAAATAAAATGTACACGCATATACACTCGCGCACACATTCAGCGTCAAAAAATTTTAAAAATCGAAAATGAGACGCTCCGTTTCTTCCATCCCAGATGTGAACATATATATATGTATATATGGTATACGTACATCCCCGAACGGCCATTACCTTCCGAGTGAAATCCTCGTACGCCTTAGTTCGTGGTCCGAGATAACAGACCACTACTCTTCGTCCCGGTTTATCGCGGAGCGAGTAGCTCCCACAGCGTCGCCGCCACGGGCTTATCCGCGACGATTTGAATAAGCGCGCGATCTCCACGCCTCTTTTCCACGGTTCCCGATCCACTCTCTCTATGTATGTGTGCGTACACTCACCTACACCTCCGTCTCGGGTGTACCAGAGCGCCCCCGGGCGAAACTCCATGTAATACGGATCCTCGCGGATTATCTTATTATGCTAGTTAAGCTCGAATTAGGAGAGCTAAAATTGCGAGCCGTAAATAGTCCCCTACGTCGAGATTCTTGCGCCTATGAACCTATAAAAGGGTAAAATCGCCGTCGTTTTGTTACTCAATTTTGGCCGCGGCTTCGTGATTGCCCAAGTTTTACACGAATCATCGTGTTTTTCTTTTCGTGTCGCGGGAACCCACACCTTTGTGTGTAAATTACGATGCAAATATAATGATGCCAAAGTTACAAAAAAGAGTTTCGTATTTTTCAAGCTTAAATACTTCGCGCTTCTTTTCTTTTTTTTTAAAGGAAAAAAATATTTAAAATAATTTTTAGACTTCGCGTTATTCTAAGTTGCTATAACTTGGATCTAATCCAATTTGATTCGCTGCGAGAGGTACCGGCGACACAACATTTAATTTGTTCATCAAACTAATACGTAATATCCGCAGCGCCTAACTCATTTTGCGCTCATGAATGAAAATTTAAATTACCCGCCACTTACGTAATCATATCGCCACTAATCATGCCATCGCCTCCGTCATTTATCATCAGGGATTGCCCGCTTTTTCTCGTCTCGCGCGAAAAACAGGATTACTAAAAAAGAAATTGCAAAAGAGCGACTCTAGTGTACCGCAAAGCGGAGTAACGATTCCGCGCGCGAGCGTCTAAATATACCGCATTATGCGCTGATATAAGAGTCGAGTTATTTAGGCGTTAGAGGCCGAAAAGCGAAAAGGGAGGGACTGGCGATCGTCGCCTCGCCGAGGGGAGTATAAATCGGCGGCTGATGGTCGGCGTCCCTGACCTGGATGTCAGCGGGCACTCCCGCGCTAATTTTTTTTTTTATTTTGAAGGAGCTCGCTCGAGAAATCATCGCGGCGCCGATGTTGTCGGCGCGTCCCGGCCTTTTTTTTTCTTTCTCCCTCTTCCTCTAGCGAAGATGATTTTCGCTTGAGTGAAATGCGAGACGCGAACGCGATTGGCTCGGCTGAAAGTATTACGGTCGGGGGAGAGTGATGAATTTATCCGTGCGGCGATAAACTTGTTTGGTCTATTTTTTTCCATGAAGTGGTGTTTTTTTTTAGGTAAAACTTCGATTTGTCATCATTTTGCTTATCATCGGAATAAAACGGTTGATTAGAATAATTTTTGTGTGGTCTGGTGATGAGTGTAAAATAAATTAGAAATTATTATTTTGATTGAAAGTCGAATGAGCATTAAGAAATGTTTCTATTAAAAAAATAGTGATTGAATTAATTACGCTGTCATAAGTAATAATCGTTATTTAAATCTCCCGTGTAAATCTTTCGTAAATTGACATTTCAAGCTGATAAAAACCTGGCGAAGCAAATTACCGTCATTAAATTCACGGTAACTTCGCCAATCTAAAAAAGAAGTGGTAGTTCGCAAATTTAAGGCTTTTTGCAATCAACGAAATCTATCCTCGACGTGGATCTGCGAAAACTGGGATAGCCATTAACTTGGATTTTTTCCCGGAGATCAATCAGGCGAGCCTGCGACTCGAAATTTATTGTTGCAGATATTCCGGAGAAATAAAGCACGAACGATGTCGCGATAAAATTAATAATACCCATAACTGGAGTGCAGTCTGGTAACTGTGTATATCATTGCGGTGATCTAACGATTTTTATGGTAATTCAATTAAACAGATCCTTTTGAGAAAAGTCAATTACCTCGCCGCATTAGATCTCTACGGGAAAATCAGTTCAAATGAGCTAATAATTTTTATAATTCTTTTTTTTTTAACATTTGTGCTCCAAAATGAGTTTTCTTGAGACTGACGGAATGAGTCAATTTCCACCGAAATAAACAACTAAAAAAAGATATTAAGAAATAGTCATGCCTTTTTATTTGAGAATTTTTCGTTATTCTTTTTTTTTTAATAATTAGAGTATCATTATAGAGTATACTCTGAGAGAACAAACTTAATGAAAATTATTATTGTGGATAAGAAATGATTAACAGTCTTAACAAGCGAGAAATTTTTGTATGAAAAATAGTAATTTTTAGTACTAAACTATTAAAATTACTATTTTAATAATAAAAATTGCTATCAAAAATTGAGTATCACAAATTGTCACTTTTCATACTAAAATTTCTCGTTAATCAAGACGCTGTCACTTATTTCTTAATCACAATAGCAATTTTTATTAAGTATTTTCTCTCGGTGTATATTAAAGTCAAAATCTCATAGAAAATGTCACAACTTGAGGCTTGAGAACTGTGCGTTACATATCACCTAGCACAGTCTATACTACGTATTTCCCCTTCCCAATTAGTTATCCGTCATATTTCACTCCCATAACTTTTTCTGTCTCATATTAATACCCATACTGTTTTCAAAATCCCAGCTGCGCAATCTCGCCGTAACAATTCCCAAAGCGAATCTCCCCCAAAGAAACAAACAAAAAATGAAATAATAATTCAAATAAGCGAACAAACTAAACCGCCGCCAGACTCTCGACGAAGCAGAGGAAGCGAGTACAGATCGCGCGACGCGTAACGGCACGGCAGGCGCTCGTAAAAATGCCGATCTCTCTCTCTCTCTCTCGCGGCTGATCGGCGCGACTCCCCGCGAGTATCCTACACGCAGGGCTTACACGCGTACGTAAGTAGCAGCCGGGGCCTGGAGTGCACAGTCGTGTCTCCCAGCGACTGCACTCTCGGCCGGTCCAGGAAGCGGAACACGTACATCCCCCCCTACCCTGCCTCTGCCCGGGATCGGCCGGCATTCTCGGGGCCGCGATCGGAAACCTGCATCGTGCGACCGGCATTTTTTCCCGACGCCCTCTTCGGACTCACTCGCGGCTATACGGGGCCCCGAGCTCGTGACTGGATTGCTCGAGCGACGCCGAGATAAATTCTTCTTCCTCTAGTTCGCTCGAGCCGATGCTGCTGCGGGGTATGATGCACGCCCGACGCTTCGGGGGCTCTTTTTTACGCGGGTGACTTTTCTTCACCGCCCCGCGGCATCGCTAATCTAATTATTTACGCACGCGCCGCTGTTGGCTTTTTCTTTTTTTTTTGCTTCGGGTGGATTACGCATCTGCGCGAGTGGCGTGCCTGATAGTCGTTAAACTCTCTGTTGGTATTGCAAACAAAGGAGCTGGGGATCTGTGTTTTTTTTTGCCGATGTTTTAAGAGGTGTTTATAATTTTCCTTGTGTATCATTTTTTCTTTTTTTAAATTTACGGTTTATATTGTCGAGTATAATTTTTTTCTTTCATAATTTATTGTACCACGCTATTTGTAATATTTTTCCGAAAGATTTATTTCTGTTTTTGAAAGTCCCGGGCTTTAAATCCATAGTTGTCTACGCTATGGACATCAATGACTCGTTGGAGTTTGCAGAGACGAGATTTTTTAAAAAATGATAATAAATGCATTGTACGTATCAAAAAGTATGAATAAGGTATTTTTAAATACGAATTGCAATTAAAATTATCCATTATTTGTTTATAAATTATTCAGTTTGCTTGCTGGACAATCATACGTATAATAAATTGTATTTGCTCCACTTATGAGAGCAAATATAACTGCACTTTTTTTTCAAATAATTTTCATTTCCATACATTTTCAATGCGCAATCGTGAAATTAGTTTAACTATCCAACCGCCTGCACAATGTAAACACAAATTATTGGATTCCTCATTAATCGTACTTTGAAGCGATTTAAGTACCTGCTCTGCACATTTTCTTCGCCAATTATTTCTTCAGAGCGCAATGATTCGCAGAATTACGCGAACAAGTTTACGCACAGAATCTCGAGAATCTGCACTCGCGGGATAAATAAAACGCAGAAGTCACTCGATTAAATCGAAAGAAAAAAATAAACGCTGGAAAAAAAAAACGAAAATAAATGAACCAAAGGAAAAAATTTTTTGCTCCTCGATGCTTTATCTTCTCCGAGTCGCGAAGGAAAAGGCGAGATTCTCTCCTCGGCGCTTCGTTATCGGCTTATGCTAATATTTCGCTTGATAAAAAAAAACCCGCGGCTCTCGCTTATCGCGAGCGCGCCATTCTGGAGTCCGCGCATACAGCCGAGTCCATTGTCGCGTACGGCGATCGCACACTGGCGAAGGACAGTTTCCGCCTCAGCTGCTGCTGCTCGTCCCCCCCTGCACCGGCGAATAATAAAAACGGGCGGACTTTTTTTTTCGCATTAGACGGTAGCCCCCTACTCTCCCTTTCCATTCAAAGGAGTTAAATGGATTTGCCGCGATCCAATTCGAGAGATTTATGTGGCCCACGGGATCAGAGAAGGGAAATTAAGGTTTGCGCGGAGATTAACGATTGAGCAGCTCGAGCGAAGATTCGCAATGGAATTAAGTTTTGCGAAGGGTTGTATATATATATACTGCGACATCAATCTGTGTCTGGCTGATAAGCGAGAGAAACAAAGAGTCAATGAAGCAGTGTTTTCTCTAACGTTTTTTTTTTTTATATTAATTTTTAGTCGTAAAAAATGTTTCGAGCTAACAATTTTAGTATTTTTCTTTGAAGGGACTACTTTTTTTTTGCTCAAACGTGCGATCGCGTAGTCTGGGAGGTAGACAAAGGAAATGTAAATTTTTCTAACGCACCATACAAATTAGAATCACTCGGCTAGAAAGCACTGACCTTCGACACGTCCTGTACGTCGCTGTGCAAGTGTGCATAAGCACAATGCACTCGTACACACGTGAATTTTTAATCTAATCAATGCCTTGGCATTAGCCACACATTTTAGATACGCATACCACGCGTAGGTATACATTAGCAGTTAAAAACCGTTTTCCCCGCGATAAACCTACAAACAATTTTTTTTACAAACGCTATTTATTTTTTATCTACAGAATAAATCACACAGTGTCCGACTATATATAAAGAAACACAACCAGCGAGAGAAAAGAAGGCGATTAAGGGGATTAAGCATTTGATCTTACCCCGCGTAAAAAATTTTAGTTAGGATAAAGTTTATCCAAAATTCATGTTTGGCGGTCCATGATATGAACATGGCCAATGAGACTTTAACGAACTTGCTTCTTATATTTTATATAAGGAGAGAAATGTTATAGTAAAAATTACTATATTCCATAGGAACAATGGGACATACTTGACGTATGACGATTTTTACTATAAAACTTTAGCATTTTTGCTATATAGGGAATTTTAAATTCGCTATGTACATAGCAAAAATTGCTATTTATACAGTAGAAATTGCTATGTGCATACTAATTTTGAGTACTTTTTATAGTAAAAATTTTCATAAGTTGTGTATATCCCATCACTGTTCCTACGGAACATAGTAATTTTTACTATAACATTTCTCTCCGTGTAGTTGTTTGTATAAATGCGTGATATAAGCGGATAAATTACCGCTGAAGTTATAGAAAATATTTCTTTACATTTATTTGTTTTTAACGTTCCTCATGTGAACGTCTTTTAAATTTAAGAAAAACTTCGTCTGAAGTTTTTACAAAGTATTGCAAAATTATTTATTATTTGGTCTGATTGCCCATGATCATATCAACGACTGCCAAACATGAACTTTAAGTAACGTTAAACTAAAGTTTAAAGATAAGGATAAAGTAAACTTTATCCTAACTTAAAATTTTTTACGTGGGACGGATCGCGCAACTAAAGAAAAAAACACTCTCGCTTTTTATCGCACCGTCGAAATCCGTGCAAGCACTTCCTCCGACCGATCCCATAGCTCTCGGATCTAGATCAATTTCTCCGGAGCCCACAGTCAGCGCGGCTCGCCAAAAATTCATGCTAACGAGGCCGCGATCAAGGCATCGAACTCATTATACCCCGTGGGCGCGGGACTTCCTCCGCCGATCCATCCGCGCGGCGACCTTCGCGTAAGGCACGCAGCGCGCCTCGCTTATAAAATCAGATAGCGCCCATATTCCAGCGCGGAATCGTCGAAAAGGCCGCGCTCGCGTAGGCGAGCCGCGTACGCTTACGCGGGCATAGGAGCCATTCACTCTCGCGCGCCTCGCGTGTCCATTCATGGCGCTGCGCGCTACTCGCGCGACCGCGGCTGTTATCCTTATCTCGGAGCTCGGATTCGTGCGAGCCGTTTCCTTTTTGTCCGGCGTGGGCTGCGCGCAAGCACCTGTCTAGGCTCCGGACCCTCTTTATTGCGCGGCTCTTGGTGGATAAGCGGCTTTGCTACACGCGTTATTACAGTTTGTACGGCGACAACTGGGAATTATATGGGTGCCTTGCCGAGTTTACGCCTGAGCTTTTGTTTGCTGGGACTGAGGAGTGCAGGAGATACGTTGGCTTGGTGTTTCACTGATTTTTTAATTTTTTTAGTATTTTTTTTTTAAGTTATTTAATTAAAAAAGTTGTTTTTACTGTTATACGTAAATTACGTTATATGTGATAATAAAGATGCAGTCTAAAGTTATAAAAAAAGAGAAAAATGAAGGTATAATAAACATTAAAATAACTTACTCAGTTTTCGTTATTTACTTTTAGTTTTAATTTTATTTCTACGGCAGAATTTTTATAAAAAAAATTACTTTTTACGTTTCTAATAAATAGTTCCGCTGATTCTTTATTAGGCGATTGTGATTGATAAAAAAAGAAAGTAATTGCCGTTTGCAGATATAAAAAATCTTTATTTACATTTTATTGTATTTATTTTATTTATTTAATTAAATAAGTAAGTTATTTTTTGCTGTTATACATAAAATATGTGATAATAAAGGTGCAGTCTAAAATTATAAAAAAAAAAGGGAAAAAATAAAGGTACGATAAATACCGGAATAACTTTTTCATTATTCATTTTTATTTTATATGGCAGAATTTTTAATAAAAAAAATTATTTATCCGGTTGTAATAAAGAGTTTTACTGATTCTTTAGGCGATTGCGATTGATAAAAAAAGAAAGTAATTATCGATTACTGCAGGTAAAAAGCATCTTGATTCACATTTTATTCCTTTCGACTTTATTGAAATGGTACAAGAGAAGTAATTACGTTATAATTAGGTACGGGATAAAATTAAAAGAAATTAATTAAAAGCGCATGATGGAATCTTTCTGCACGGTGCTCGAAATTCAGGTCTTCGTTCTCATATTTTTTTTCGCTTCACGAGTGTCTTTCCGTTTCTGCCGCTGCCTCAAGGACCTCGCCAGATGAGTATCATTTTCTGGCTGACGTTGAAGAATTTATTACATTCACCGTGCGCACTTGCTTTTGCATTCAAATATTATTTTAGCCTCGTGAAATCCTATTTGATTTTTTATACAATTTTCCTCGCATTGCAATGCGCGACTCTCTTTCATATCGTTCCAGGAGTACAACAAAGAAATGCAAATTTCTTACTTTCGCGAAATGAATTCGGTGATAAAAGTTGTTTTATGAAACGGACGATGTAAAAATAAAATCGGCGTTAAAAAAATAAATACATGAAGGAGTGCTGTCGTTTTCTCAACGAACGAATTCATCAAACACTTAATAAAGAAAAGGAAGTGAAATTTCCTTATAGCAACAAAAGATTCGTCTCTCCGTAAAGAAGTTTTTCCTTCTTTTCATAACCGAGAGAATCGCTTCTCCTCAAAGCGACAGTGAGTAATAGGCTTTTACTCGAAAATAAGTGAATTTTCTCCCATTAACTTTTTAAACGGCATCCACTTAAGCGCCCCGCGCGAGGATAAAAAGGGATCCTCTCGCATCGTCGATCAGCGTTCGGCGAGAAATTTGCAATGAATGGCCACGGCCGTAGGGTCGAATCAGTCGAAACCAGTCCAGAATCACTCTGGGCGATGTATACGTTACGCGCGCGAGAAACCGAAGCGTCCTTATTCTCCTCGCGACGTATATACATGTACACAGCCTCGTACTCATCTCCGAGCTGCGGCGGCGACTCGATCACGCGATGCCATAAATTTTCAACGAGGCGCGATTGCGGCGGCGCGATCGATTTTATTGAAATTACAAGCCGCGCGCCCGCTGCAAATTGCCGCGGCGCATGCGCAAATTTCAATCGGCGAGCACCGATTTTTTTTGTTCGCCGCGACTTTTATATTCTCGTGCCGCTCGTACGGCTCTTTGAAGTCGTCGCCAAAGCGCGAGCTGACCCATTGAGAGCTCGCCGATTTAGAGGCGGAGGTTTTTATTACTCTTTTTTTACCTTTCGTCGTCGATGTGTAAGGACGAGACTGCAGGAGATGTATTGTTTTATTTTAAAGAGTTTTCGTTGCACTTATAAGATGCAACTTTTTTTTTCCTAAGAAATAATTGCACATTTTATTCTGTTGTATAGCAGGACGGGTAGATTAACGGTTAAAGAATTTATGCATTAGAAAATTTTAGTATATTTTTTTATTTATTTGCATTTAAGTTAAGATGAAAGACACAATACAGGCATTATTTGCGCCATTGCTGTCCTCTCTTTTGCAGTAAGTAGCGTTAAGACTGAGGGTGTAGCTTCAAACTGACTATAATAACTCATTCATCGAATCAAAATGTGCCTGAGGCGAGGTAATTTAATTTAAACATTAGGTGTGACCAATTAAAAATATATAATTTGATTTACATACTATACGGAAGATCAATAATTACCGATACGTAATTACATGACGAAAGCCAACGTTTATATCAGCTATGAAAAAAAAATGTCGATTACCATACGCTATCATCGATCGCTAATTTACTACAAACAACACACTCCGATTACATTTATGAATAAACGACTCCCCTGACCTACATGCACTTCGTCATTCTCGTATGGAAGTCCGCCTCTCCGCATTCGCAGCGTCTAATCTCACCCTCGGCCCGCGCTTATTTGCAAAGCTACCGGGGCTCTTCCTGCCGCCGATAGGCATCGGGAATTCAAGCGTCAGCCTATATGGAATAGGAAACCCGAGGAGGACAACACCTCGGCGATCCGCAATTATCGAGAGGACCGCGTTATCTCCTCGCGCCCACGGGCGAATCCGAGCGGCCACGCATCCGATAAGATCGCGCTCTCGATCCAGAATCGAATGTGGCGGCATACGGGGAGCGCCGCGATGTTTATCGATCGCTCTTTGTTTATTTCCCTTTACCTGGCGGGTTTTTTTTTTAACGCGAGAACCGAGGCTCCCGATAAGGGACCCGGCCTTTTGAAATGTGTAATTTAACGGCGGTGATAAGGGACTCTCGAGCGTTTCGTTCCTGCGATATGGCATTTTTTTTCTTTCACGAGCGAAAGACATTCTTTTGCGATATCCTGAGGAATTTCCGTGAAAGTTATTTTTTTTTCTTTCGCAATTTATTCACAATACTTATGTACGAAGTTTCCTCGGTAAATAAATCATTGGAAAAGTATACGCTGGAATATTCTGCCTTCAGATCGTGTAAAGAAATTGACGTAATTGCGCCTGAAGTTTCGTTTTTTCAAAGTTACATCTAACTTCTACGCTTGGAAGCGATAATTTATTTTCATTTTCCGCGTAATAACAGGCTTGCGCGCCTACTACCCGCACTCTACTGCGGAGTTTGTTCATAAATCTTGGTGAATTTACTTTTCAGCAGTTTCTAACTGTTTCGAAGCGAGCGGGAAACAGAAGAAAAAAAAAGTGAAAAAGAAAGTTGGGAAGACCGCGCTGATGGGCGCGCTAATTGATGCATTTGTCGCGGCCAAACCGCACCCATCCTCTTTACAAGCTGTTATAGTAGCACTTGCAAAATGTTTGAACGATCCGTGGTATGCTGAATACTGTGGCGCGCTGGAGGCTTCGGGTACGGCCTTATGAAAGCAAGCAAAGCGATTTACGAGTGGGACGTGACACGGACAATTCCTCGTGTTTTATTATACTTTACGAGAATGCACATTTATAATGAAATGTGGAAATAGTCCGTTGTCGCGGGAAAAATCACTGGTTAATGGATTGGTCTTTTCAATAAATCCGATAGAAAAAAAATCACATTGTTATTTGTATATAAAAGAATTTTGCTATTTAGACGTTATGTTTTTTTTTAAAAGAACATTCCTTGACGTTGCTCGTAACTTGCCGTTTTAGTGTTATTTAAAGAAAGGG
The DNA here is from genome assembly GCA_018906775.1 of Sycophila sp. Sp_5. Classification (NCBI taxonomy): domain Eukaryota; kingdom Metazoa; phylum Arthropoda; class Insecta; order Hymenoptera; family Eurytomidae; genus Sycophila; species Sycophila sp. Sp_5. The sequence continues at coordinate 1,631,296 of JACCID010000004.1, forward strand.
AAATAAATTAATAGTTAAATTGAAAGAAATAGTCGTAAATTAAAAAATTTGTTCAGCAGAAACTGCCCCAGGCATTGTTTTAAAAACACTATTAATTTATTATCATAAATACATAATAAAAAATAACAATGTTTTATTAGTAACATCGTAGTAAAAAAATTACACTTGCACACAAATTGACGAAGCTTTAAAACGCTGCTGCAATTAGCGAATGCATATAAAAGTGGAAACTCCGGCAGTTTCAATTTACTCGTTCGAGCCGCGCCTTCCTTCGAACTTTAATAAGACAGATTACAAAGTGACGTCCCGCAGCAAAATCGAATTGCCATGGAAGTCCTTCAAATAGGAGAAAACGAACTAAACGATCCCGCTGGCGGCCACAAATCCTTCTTTTTTTTTTAAAGAAGGAAAGCTCGCGTTTCATCCCGAGGAATTTCCGAAGCGGAAGCGCCAGGCACATATTTCGAGATTCGCTCATCGCTCGTCTTAAAATTAGCGGCGATTCGTCCGCGGGCGCGCGGTGTAATCGCCGATTCGTGCGTTTCGCTCGCAGCATCCTCCCCACCTCGGCCGCTACTTAAAGGGAACCGTTGGGATCGTTTCGCCTCCGCGTGGTCGCCGCGTTTTATTGCAAACACCACACTATGGCTCGTTTTATTTCTGTGCGCTTATTTTACGCGCAGCGGCGCCGCGGACGTTCACTCGGCTTACGTATATTTATTTCTACGTGAATAGCTTTGCGCGCCGCAGAAACGACAATTAAAAAACGGCAAAAATGACTTGACCCGAGGAACATAAGTTAATGGCATTTAAAATCCAAATTTTGTAAAAAAAATATTAAATTGCAGCGTCTTATCGTCGCAGCCGGCAGCGAACGATTAATAAGCCGGACTATGAGTAATTTCGCAGAAGCCTCTAGGTCCACGTGTTTTACGAGTCCAGAGATATTAGAAATTTATACAAAACAGCAGGTAGCGCGGTGGCAGCTTCTTTCGCCTTTCTCCCGGGTAGAGTCATCATGCAAATGATGCGCCGCTCCCCCCGAGCGCGCGGAAAATCACGCAACGGCTTGGGGAAAAGAAAGGAGAGGATTTCTCGAGGGGGGTCAATTGAAAAGCGCACCAATTGCATGACGCGCACTCATTGGGTGCATTACACATCGTGAGCTCCGGCGCCGCGGCTTAAACGCCGGTTTAGCCGGCGGCGGCGCTCTTTGACTAATCGCCGGAAATTTTCTACGCGTTTTATGCGTATTTTATGGGCGTGTGTGTGGGAGAAAGAGAGAGAGGGCGGCTGACGTCAACGGAAGCCGGTTGATATTTGCCCGGAGACTGCGATAACGTCGGCGACGAATATTTTCGCGCGCGATAGAAGACGAACAGCGGATGACTTGTTGCCCAGCCACTTTCAGATCTTTTCTTTGGCTAATTCCGCTGATCAGGGCGATTTTTTCTTCTTTTTTTAACGATTTATTGCGTAATATTTACAAATATTGTTTACTTTTTTTATCTACTATTTATAGATCCGGTATAATCGTGACTGTTTAAATTTTTATCATCTTCTTGCGGATAGAGCTCGTAATGCGCGCGTTCACTCTTTTGCAAATATTTTTTCGCGCATAAATTTGTTGCGTTGAATGAATGAGCCGTATTTTAGCTGTTTTTTATTTTTGCTAAAGAAAAAGAAATGTTTTTAAATTATTAAAATGTATTTCTGGAAAATACTTAGGGTTAAAGCGTCCGCACTCATGACGGAGGCCAGTGTAATACTAAGACTTTAACATATTAAGGCCGTGTTAATAACCTGTTCTAGAGCTTAAAGTATGCATCATCACGAAGCAGAGAAGAACCTTCCAATTGACACAATATTCAATCCTATTATTTAAAGGGATAACCAAGGGCTTAACCGTTTTTATCGCATTATCTTTACACTTACAACTAAACGCTACCAGTTCCTTATAAAATATTCAAATTCTCACGATCAAAACGAAAAACTAAAGAAAACGTAGACATCTTCTCGTCACATATCAGATTATTTTACAAAATATTTTTTTTTTCCACTGATGCCAATAATTTATTCTTCCTAAACTATTTTTAGTATACGTATCTATATACGTGTCATTAATATTAATCCATTTGAATGAAAATTTTAGTAACACGTCTATACACGTGTCATTAATATTAATCCATTTGAATAATGATTTCCCTAATGTTGAGCTTTTAGTTCAATCTAATTAAAAAAATATGAAAATGTTTATGACCTACGCACCAATCCTTAATATTTTTACAGAAATTTTAATTAACCGAACTGATTTGCACACTTTTTTAAACGATATTTTTAATTGGTCGTCAGCGATGCTTGATCTAATCCCATCACTCGAATATCAGCTACATTAATTCCTATCAGAAATAAAGCAGCGTCCTACGCGATGTTTTCGTACATTCCCACGCATTTCTTTTTATCCCTTATCCAAAGATACGCCGGATACCGTCGCTGATCCATGGCCTTCGCCTTGGCGAAAAATGTATAGGCGGCACGTGCGCGTCGTCCACGTCGGGAAGTCAACGACATCGCGGCCTTCCCCTCGACTTATCCCCGACTGCTAATTGATTTTTCCCTTCTTTTATCTGGTGGCGCGCGCCTCTCCCCCTCGGGGTCCCCGTATAGCCGTCGGTTTTCTTCTGCGAACAACGAAGCGAAGGCTTCGACAGATTCGTGAGCTCACGAGGAGCCATCGATTCCAATTTATATACACTCCGAGGCGCGCGCACTTTGATAGCGTCTAGACGGACGGAATGCTGCGGGAGATTTTTAGATACAGGAGGAGGCTGAATTTTATCAGCGTGTGATTTAGGAGCTAAAGTTTCGACTTTGTAAATTTAAATCGAGCGAAGAATGTTCTTTTTTTTTTCATTGATCGTTTAGGATTTATTATTCATGGGCTTGTTTTGATTTTTGTCCTGTTAGTGGTCCGGCAATGAATTATTTATTTTAAAATGGAGGGCACTGCGTAATCTTTAAGTTCGATTATTTTTCTTCGTATTTTTCGTGTAGTCGGTGAAAAAATTTGTAATCGGAAGGTAAAGATAAGCTAATTGTATAGGTAAAATCAGAAAATACGTGACTTCCTGTTTACTTATTTGGAAAAGGGAGTGGTAAGCTCCGTTTAAGATAAAGGACTACTTGCAGCACATAATCAGTGAACAACAACAAAATAACAAAATTTTCGTAGGCTGCGTAAAGAAAAATAACGAAAAAAATTGATGATTCGACGTAAACAACGAAAGAATACGGTAGTATAAAAGACAAAGGGTAGAGGAGGAGGAAGAGTAGAGTACTCAGGGGGTGATGGTACGCTGAAGAAAAGGGAACGCGAGTCTTTGGGGGGGGGGGGGGGGGCAGTGAAAGCAGCTCCGAAAGGAAAAAGAGGAGCGATAAAGAATGTATATATCGCGGTCGTTTGGACACGCGAGACATCGACAAATTGCTCGGAACTGCATATCAGCAAAAGTGCAATAAAAACTTCGAGGACGAGCCCAGGGAGAAAGAAAAGCCCAGCCGTACACTTCGTATACACACACCGACGTCACCGATGGCCGCTCTCCTGCTTGATTGATAAAGAGTCATCTTACGCCGCGTTTCCGGTCCGTAACTTTATACAATTCACTGGTCTTTTTTTTTTATCGATGAACGAGTTCATTATTTGACGCTACTGCGCGTTATTCATGCTGATACATTTTTATTTTTCATTTAAAGAAATGTTCAGTTGTTTATAGCCACTTTTTTAAGAATCTATCTATACCTATAGATATATAAGGTGTATGTAATTAGGTAAGTGTACAATCACTGGATTTTTCATTCAAGAAAATTCTTGTTGTTTGTCTACTTCATTCAACATATATCAGTATTGAATATATATGTATATATTTATATAATTAATTTAATTGTATACTACTGGCGAAGTGCTATCAACACATTTTCCCTAGGAATTATTGACAAAACAATGCGCCCGTCTGCACTTGCTTCATGCGAAGAGCATAATTGGTTCTACCGCTATCATTATTGCGTAAGTGTAGAAGATCAACGAAACTTATTATCAATTGCGCAATGACTATCTGAACAGGAAGCCGCCTATTTTTTCTTTTTTTTTTCACCGTTTAGCTCCGAAAACATACAATTAACGAAACGTCGCTCTTGTCAATTTAAGATTTCCACACTTTATCCATGAAGACCGAGGAAATCTATTGCGTTTATGTAAAACACGCGGCCATTAATGTCGCGATAAATGAGTTCGCGTGTATGCGTTACGCAAAAATTCTGCCGCGTCTTCGTCGTCTAACGTTGATTCCGCAGAGTGATCGATTTGCATAGCACAATTAGCTACCTCATAATCGTTTATGCTACTTCGACGTTACTCCTTTGTTCACCTTCATCGTATCAATCAGAATAACATCCATTAATTAAAATCACTTTTAAAAAGCATCACTTCGCAAAACAAAAGAATAAAAAAAATCGTAGCTTTATTAGTTCATCATTCATTATAAATTTACTTTTAACAAGTATCCTTTCGCGAAACAAAAAAAAACAAATTTTCGTAGTTTTGTAAGTCCATCTTTCATTAAATTCGCTTTTGAAAAAGCACACTTCGTATAAAAACAGAAAACAAAGAAGAAAATACAATTTTTGTAGCTTTATAAGTTCATTCTTCCTTAAATCCGCTTTTTAAAAAGCACACTTCATAAAAACAAAAAAAGTTAATTGAAGGATAAACTCCTTCATTAAATTCGCCTAAAACAAGAAAACAAAATTTTCTAGCCTCATAAAGCAGCAATCAGCGTCGCTAAAACCACTCTACGAAGTTTCATTCAGTTACCCCTGCGCCGTATAAAAAAAAAAAAGAAAAAAAAACGGCGAGGGACGATAAGAGAGAAGAGCAGCGCGCAGTGTCGCCGGGAAAGATACGAAAAGAGCGCGGGGCGTCTGGTCGGGAGTAGAGGCTTACGAAAGAGCGGGCGTCGAATGTGACGTCTGGCGCCTCGCTCGCGACGTGAATGAAGAGATAACGAAGCGCTGCCGCGCGTTATTCCGAGCGATCGGTATGCAGCCGACGCGCCTGCACCGAGGCCCGAAGCGCGAAGGGAGTTTCGCTTCGCTGCAGGGGGCTATCCCTTTTTCTCGCGTGCTGCCCTTTCTTATGTGCGTATACCTTCCTTCTGCGACTATTCGCTTTTTATACCCGCGCGATTTAAATTTAAATTTCGAGACGGTCGTACTTACGTTCTGCTGATGCGACACTTTCAGAGATACAATTCATGATTTTTTTTAATCTCGATAGAATCGTTAAGTGTTTTTAATACGGAGAAAGATTTGAAAAGTTGTGTATTTTGTTTTTTAAATAAATGATTTGTAAATAAAATGTGTATATATAGTACCGTAAGAAAAAAAGTTAATAAAAATTACTAGTGTTTAGGAAAGGAAAGGAGTAACAGTCTTGACAAGCGAGAAATTTTTGTATGGAAAATAACAATTATTAGTACTCAAAATAGAAATTAATAGCAATTTTGAAAATTTCAGGTGCTAAAAATTACTATTTTGCATATAAAAAATTCTCACTTGATAAGACTGTCGCTTCTTTCCTATAGCCACAATAGCAATTTTTATTAAGTTCTTTCCCTCAGTGTAGTACTACGGTATTGTAGAATATTGAATCATATTTTTTTGACTTCAAAAAAAAATTTATTCAAAACTATTACATATACGTACATAGGAAGAGAATATATACCTGCAACTTGATGCAAGAAATTCTTGTGCCTTTAACGAAATTTATAGTGGCTTTAAGCGTATGTACACACCACGATCACGGAATTGTTTCTATAATTACGTGATTAATTTAATCAGGCTTTTTTTATAGCTCAATGTATTTACATAACAGCCGACGCGTGTGTATTCAAACTATCGACACGGCGGATCAATGTACTCACAACAGTAATTTTTTTTTGTTACAGGTAAGCTCCACTTTCCGCTGGAAAAAAAAGAAGAAGAGGAATAATGGCTCGTTCATCGCGTACGCGCGGCTCGACACAAAAGCATCGATCGTGAGTACGTTAACCTTTGACGAGCGCATCAAACGGGCGCACAATCGACACTCCTTCGCGCGGCACCCGGACGCCGGCGAAAAGCCCATTGAGGCTGCAGCAGGGCGCAGCTGCTCGCCGCGGCCGTTGCCTATTCCGCAAATAACCTCCGGAGCTAACAAAAAACGAGAAGAGGGCCTGCGCCGCCGATAAAAGAGCCCGTTTCAGGAAGCACTTGTGGGTAATCGGACGGAGGGGCAATTTTCTCGAAAACGACCGATCGCCCATTCACTCGTGGACTCGCGCTTTTTTTTTACAGCGACGCACTTTGCGTACGTATACGTTCAGCGACGCCGGCGCCACACGCGTTTCTCCTTCCTGGAGCGCCGGGACGTGGGCTCGTGTCGGTGGACGTGTTATGGCCGGAGCGTGGACTGAGTGAAGGCGGATTTTTAGTGCCCACTGCGGGGGGCATTGTTAAAAGTATTTTGCAATTTAAGCTTACTTAAGGGGGCTTGTACGTGCACTGAATCGCTGCTGGATATAGTGATAAGACCATGCAGAAATCTTTGCGACTTTTATATTGATTTTATCGTCTAATAATATTTTAATTAAATATATGCACGCTTATAAATCATAATGACGTTAAGTGCAATTTAATCGGTAGTTATTTTAAATCTACATGGTGACAAGAATCTATCACTAAGCATTACTTATAAATCTTATTTTATATATTTTGCTTAATTATAAGTATACTATTACTCTAAATATAAATAGGTCAATATATTATACACTTTACTCTTTACTCTAAATCTGAAAATGTGAATAGTGACATACTTTGTGTGGAAAATTGTTCACATATTTAACATGTGGACGGCTTTTCACTTGTTAAATGTCACTATTCACATTTTTCAAGTGAATTTTACATTTTCAGATTTACTTAGTACAAAGTGATAAGTTGTTCACGTATCCAACAAGTGGATGACTTATCACGTAGAATTAGTGTATATCCGCTTATTTAATGTGAATTTCATTTATACCTTTTTAGAGAGTGTAGAAATAGGATTACATGGTTTTACGGATAGGATTACTGTTATTTACGATAGAATGTTCTTTAGATCACTTGTTCGGTAAAGAATGAAGTTGACCGTGTAATTGTTTATAAAAAGAAAAGGAAAGTCAGTTGTCAAAGAGCAATGGCCACAAATCTTCGCGTAAAAATTAACCAGAAAATAAATAAACTAAAAATAGAAAGTAAAAGTTTTTATTATCTTTTCCACTGGCAAATTCCTGATTCAGCCGCGAACACATTGTAAAAAAAGTCTTTATTTTCTTAACATTCTCACAGATTAATATTACTAAAAAAAGTTTTTTTTTTATTCTAAAATTCGTCTTTATTAAATTCTACGAGAATCTACACACATTTATTCTATAATAAGAAAACTGTATTTTCAGATCATTTGCAATTTCTAGTACAACTGCAAACCAGAACTCATCTAGATTGCATTTCAGGGAAGAAAAACAAAAGCTTTGCCAATAATAATAACGCCCCACCGGCAGCGAGAAGCTTTCTTCCCCCGAATCGATTTCTTCATTCCGAAACATCCGCGTTCATTCCGCAGCGGTTCAGCGAAGCGTGCGCGCATAATAACCGGCAAGACTATAAACAAACAGTTGCAACGATCCGGGCGTCGGAAGTGCGCGACGCGAACCCCGCGTAATCCTCGAAGCGAGCGGAGAGGAACGGCTCGCAGGATGTACGACAGGCGTGGGCCTCGCCTCGTTAAAGCAAACGCATTTCCCGTGGAGCGACTAATTGCGAACTCCGCAGCTACACCCTGCTTCGGAGATGCTGGAACGTCACTCCCTCCCCCCCCCCCCCATCCAGTGCGCATCCTACTTGGCAGACGCGACGGGCGGTTTAACTTCGCTTTAGCGCCTCGGATCAGCGAGCAGTGAAATCGATTTGCCTCCTAATCGCCCCTGGGACCGTCCCCTTTTTTTCCTTCTTCGCTCATGCGGCCGCGCTTCTTTCAACCTCGCGCCCGTCATCAGTCGTTTCGCGTGTATATACGCTTGTAGGTGTGTATATCTGTATATAAAGATGCTCATATATAGGGTTGGTGCATCGGGGCAAATGTTTTCGCGATGCCGATTGAAATTAGTACTCGCGCGAGGCTTGTGGGATTAATCGCTGCTCCGGATGAGCAGTTAAGGTAATTGAACTACTTTTGGCGATGGAGTAATTACTACCGGGAGGTGGTTAATAACGTTGAAATGATACATCGTGAATTCACGTGGATTGAATTAAGACGCGAATTGAAAGTGCAGGATCTACTTAAATGAGTCATCATTTCTGTTTTTGGAAGCAAGAATTAACGTGCTTTCTAAAACTTTTTAAAGCAGTAATTGTATTTTAATTAAATAATAAAATTTAATTAAGTAAATATAATTAATAAATTTCAGAAATGAAATAAATCAAGTAAAAGCACGTCTACATTTCATTTTTTAACAATACGAATAAATCATCACGAATTTGTAAGTTGAGATCATTCAAAGTTTATATCTGATTTAATAGATAATTATACTTAACAAAATCTTAGTTCATCACTTGATGATTATACTCACTCGAACGTTCAAGATCTTTTATTCTTAGTAAACTGTTTTTAATTATATTAAATTTTTAATAAAAGCAATATTCTAATCATTAACTTCCTTGAAGCAAGAATGGAAGTTAAATGACTCCAAGTAATTATGAATAAAATTAATACTGATCGTCGCGACTACAAATGACTGCCCATATAAAATGCAGCGCCAAGGCACACAACATAAATAACGAGAGCTAATTAAGAAGCCGGACGAGGCAGTCGCAGAATGAAAGTGTCAATCGCGAAGTTTATTGTACTTCGATTAAAGTTTCAATTGCTTTCGTTCCCCTTTCCGCTCTATCCATTAAGCGACGCGTCTTCCGGACTTTACCCTTCCCCCCCAGGGATGCTCGCACTCAGCGCCCCGATCTCGCTCTCCTCAGCGTCGTATTTCACGAATTAAGCGGATCATCCCCGATGGAAGTAACAAGGGTTTCATTAAAGGCGCTACGGCGAAAGCGTTTTATCCGTTTGGCTTGCGCTATTAAACAAGGCCCCGAGCCTGTCAATTCTGGATGATCCATGACCCCTAACGCGGAGTCTTAATCGACGCTCTCCGTCCTCTTCGCTCCCCTCCAACCAAGAAGCTTCTTATTGGGATTCCGGGAACGTGATTTGCGCTGCATTTACCCTGCGTCAGCGGGCCGTCGTTTTATACACTCCGGACTTGCGTTTATCTTCAACTGTATTGCTTTACCAAAGTCCGCGCCTGATCATTAAAATCCACTGAATATAGTCAATATATACACATGCACATGTGTGCGCAGGGAGGGGAGGGTATGTAGAGTGCACCTTTATAGTGCTTTTAGCGCTAATTGAGGAAAACAAGAAGAACGAGTGGCAGACGTAAGATTCGAGGGATATAAACGGAAGGAAGTCGCTTTAATTAAATTAATCCATCGCGAGTTCGCTTGCAATCGGCAAAATCAATAGGAGGAGCCGCGATGGTCAATATCGGCTGCCCTGACCGCGGGACGTATATATAATCAGGAGGAAAAAAAGAATGACTCTTCCCGAGACGAGCAGCTCGAGTTTCACGGCAGAGCAAACACCCAAGGTCAGCGAGTCGTCGTCGACGACTCGCCCCTCCGATTTTTCATATAACGCGCGAGGGTGCGGTGGGGTGGATGCGGACTGCGGTCGATGGAATCGAGGCTAAGGAGAAGCCTCGCTGCATTCGGAAGACGTCGACGATCCAATAATACCGGGACGCTGCTCTCTGGCCAACACCCTTTTTCCAGAATCTATAAATACGTGCCGCGACCCAGTTCGCTCGATGCCGAGAGAAGCGAACTATACCGGGGAGTGGGCTCCGGGGCTGAGGTTGCTGCTCTCGAGAGAAGTCGGGGGGAGCAGTCGGTCTCGGGGCTGAGTAATGGGAATTCGGCGCCTTTCAATTTTCATCATCGCGTTGAATTTTTTTTTTTTGAAGGTTTTTTGCAGCTCGGCGGACGTGGTTTTGCCCTTTTTCTGACTGGTGTAATGGATTCCAGATATATTTAACGTTTGCGCTGTACATTTGTCAGATTCAGAGAATTTTGGAGATGCTTATTCTGTAATTAATTAAATTAGTGAAAAGCTGCTGCAGTCCGTGAGATTTCATTAAATTTTACTAATTGGTAAAAAGAACTCTACACTGAGAGAAAAATTTGTTAATTTTAAGCAAATATTTATTTCAATAGTGCCTATTAAATATTTTATTGAGTCAAAAAATTATTTTTTTGATACTACTAAATTTATTTAGAAACAAATAAATTCATTTAGTTCTAATGAAAGTATTACTTGATTCAAAAAAATATTTAATAAGTACTATTGAAGTAAATCATTTCCTTAAAATTAACAATTTTTTTTTTCAGTGTAGAACTTAGTCACCAGTGGAAGAATTTCTATACTTATTTTAGTAGCTTTTCGTATCAATTTATATTTATTGTTATGATTTTTCATTTAAAAAACTCCTTACTGTTCATATACTTTATTTAATACCAATATTATGCGTATATGTATATTTAATCAACGTCATTGTGCTGTAACGTGAAATGTGCACCGACGTATTTTTTTTTTTTTTTTGTTTGAAGTAGTAACTGGTGAGGATTTGTGGTCTCAATTTTTCCAGCTATATTTAACAGACCAAAGTGTGTACTAAACTGGTAGTATTACTCGGATAAAAGTGAATTAGGCCATTTTTCTAATGGAGTCTCTTGACTGTGGGAAATTCATCGGGAACTGCTTACAAATAGCCGACAATACATTAGTCACGTTTCGTGCAGTCTTCCAGCATCAACATCCTCTCACCCTCGGGAGCTGTATAAATCATCTTAAGTAAACTGAGGAAATTAAGTTATTTTGTGAGGAGTCCGGGGACGCTGACTTCAAATCTTTTTTTTTATTCAACTAATTGCATTCTTTTGGCAGACATCCCAGCCTCCTTTCTATGACGCAACGAGGCACTAATTCAACTCTCTGCATCACAATTTCCTCTGCCGATGAATTATTGTACATATACCTCTTTCCATTGAAATTCTACAAACGAAAAGTGTCCTTTTCTCTCTTAAAGCGATAAACTTGCGCAATATATATTCGCTCGGAGAAATCTTACCCGATTCGGCGCTGCTTGTCAGATTACAGATTTCCCAACCGCGCGTGTATATATACACACAAAACATCAAAAGACGGCGCGCGGAAAATCTCGACACGATCCTTTGAAAATTGCGCGCCTTTGAAGCAACTCTTGGTACTCAATGCGCACGAAAATAACAAACCAAGATTCTCCGTCACGAAAGCCGAGTGGAGGGTGGGTTCGTACACGTGGGTGCACGGGGAGGGTCCGCGCGTTAAGGCCGAGGGAAATGGAACGTCATAAACCAAATTTATCCGCCGACGCCTCGTTTTCGATCGGTTTACTCTTTGCTTCTGCGCGCGGGTGTGGTCAGGCCGGCGCGCTCTTTCCCCTCGACCCCCCATCGGCGCGTTTTGCCATTTTCTTAATGCGACCCAGATAGCCGATCGCGAATTCGCGCGGCTCGTGCGCCGCTTCCTTTCTTTGCTCGAGCCGCGCGGGCAGGGGTTTCACTTTCGAGTCGTTCATTTGGACGTCACGGCGCGCCGATAGCCGAGCCTAACTCGATGCAGTTTAATCGAGCGCTTTACGAGCTTACCAGGAGAAAATAGTCGCGTGTCGTTATTTAATAAATTACATTTGTTTACCTTTTTCTTAGCAACCGATTATCGAAGTAACTGTTGCTTTATATAAATTCTGCGCTATCGTAGTTTCCATCTGGAAAATGCACGAGCCGTTAAATTACGTCAACCAGCGAAAATTAAAAATTTCATACTAGCTCCTATATAGTTTATCAAGAAAGGGGGGAAAAGTCGGTCGCGTCGGATAAACGAATCACTTTTGGTGTGACACTTCAATTTCATTACGGCACCTCAATTTCCGCGGCGAAAGAAAGATAAGAGGCGGCCGTCGGCCTCCGATAAAAGCTTCGGGAAAATGCGCAATCTCGGCGAAAAATTCCTCCCCTTCGGTAACGCTGCAATCGGCCGGCGGCTCGCGAAGACGCCGGCGTCGCTCGATATCGCACATTTTTCCCCGTCCGACGCGCGGAATAGAAAATCCGAGCGGAGGGCTGGGGGCCGCAAGAGCAGCCGGCAAGGCGAGCAAATTTAGGGACTCCCCCGTCTCTTGTTACACGCGACCTTTACTCTCGAGGCGAGCGCGCCCTTCTTCTCCTTCATTGTGCTCCGCTCAGCTGGCCGACTCCCATAATTTTCCGCCGAAAATAAAATGCGCCTGTACACCCTGTTTATCGGGCCGCAGCGGCGCCGTCACTCGCAGGCGAAAATAATGGAGGCGCGCGATTCGCGACGCTCCGTAAGCGGCGGATAAATCAAGAGGGCCACATTCGCACTCGATTATGCGCCGATGCTCGTCCCCCGTGTACTCGCACTCAGCGAGGAGAAAATACGAACTCTCGGCGGTGAAAAAAAAAAAGTACGTTATTATGCAGACACAAATAACGAAACTCGGTCGCGCGCGTGTCATTTCCATAACTCGTCCCTGAAGGTGTCGGGCGAAACCGGCGCTTTTATGACGCGCGGCCATTGAAGGACCGCCGCCGCGAGAAAGGAGAGGAGTACAAAAAAAAAGGAAAAAAAAATACGGGGAGGCGCGAAGCGCTGAGCTGAGGCCAGCGGGACGAAGCGGCATCGACTTGCGCTTCGTGATTGTGCACTTTACGAGCTCGGCGGGTGTGAGCGCACCGCCCGCCTCGCATAATGCGCGCGGCAGCGTCGCGGAATCTTTTATTTTTCGTGAAAGTGGCACACGCCCTTTGAGTCGCGGACCGGCTGGCCTAATTGCACTGCCGGGGAAGCGGGTCGCGTGTTCATGCCAAGCGCCTGGTATTGTCGGCCGTCGCGGATACACTGCGGTCTTATTTGGCCGTGGGGTTGCCTCTCGGTGCAGTTGGCCTTCCTCGCGATGCTTTTGCTCCTCTTTCGAGGCGACCGTCGGACTAAAAAGTGCCGCGGCCAGAAAAGCGCGGGGAACGGGTTTTGCGCGAGCGCGGGTTGCGTAAGGCGCGATTTTATTCGCACCTTTGTAAATCGAGATTAATTATTTCTTAGAGTTTACTTACTGCAGTATAAATCAAATTGGGAATAAATAGGATTTATCTTGTACACGTGGTAAAATCTGTTTATCTTTGTTTAGGGAGGATATACTTCGTTGGATAATCTATTTTTTTTTTTCGTATAGAAAAATTTTATCCTTTTTTTTATATTGACAGTGATTGATGGCCCGCGTATAATTCTATCCTAAATAAGGGATAATCGATGTTTGATGTAAGATAAATTGCGCGTCGGTTCAAGCTGCGGTTTTTTTTTTTGCGAAATGTAGGAAAATAAAAAACAGACGCAATGCTTCGCCACTGCGAAGTTATGTATCTTACTGATACTGAATAAACAGCTTTTAATTCTTATTAGATGGACTAATCGATTTTTTATTTAAAAGAAATGTAATTTAGGTCGACCTTTATAATTGTTTCTTTTTCCTACTGTTTTCCAATTGATTTGACCCTTTGAATTAAGATCACGTCTGGCAAGCATAATTGCCATCTCATGTTACCGATTGAACTAACGGATTAGTTTTTCCCGTGTCAACTGAAAGTATAGTGATGTAGCACTCGTTTTAAATAGATCCGATACTACAAGCAAAAAAACATCGGTTACGTCTTTCAAAATTTCAATCTCACTCGATCTTTTTCTCTTACCTCAGAAAAACATCTCAAATTTATCCGCAGCAGTGAACTTTAGCCGTAAAAAAATAAACGCAATCGTTCGCTTAGAATAAATCCTTCAGTATTCCCCTTAAAAAAAAAAAAAAAAAAACGATGGTAGGCTGTCCTCAGGTATTTTGATATACAAGCGTAGATATCCGATTAAACGTCGCAGTAATTTAAAACGTGCTATAACATTACTAAATCCTGATAGAAATAATAATAATAAAAAAATTATAAAAAAATTTATTGGGCAAAAGCCGCTCCACGTGTCTGCTCTATATCTGGTCAGCGCTGGTCCGACCCTTATAAACATGACAAAGGGATCGGGGGAGGCGCCGTCGTCGGGGCAGTAAAGCGTGCGGGGACTTCCGCTAGGAGGGTTCGCGAAAAATTGGCCTTTCAACGCCCGGATGATGGATCGCCGTGGCGAGGACGAAGCCGCGATCGAAACACGACCCAGTTGAGTCTTTTCACATGCAAAAAGACCGATGATCGCGTTGATTGCGCTCTTCTTTATTAAACCGACAGTGTGCACAGGCGCGACACTGCCCTGAAATTAATTTAGCATTCCTGATAGATCGTTCTAATGAATTCGCCGGCGCTCTTCGCGTAAACAAAAAGACGCGACCTTCGCTTATCGATTGAACATATATGCCGTAATTTCAGTCAGTCTTCCATCCGTTAAAAGACGTTTGACGTTGAATAAATAAATATTCGCTCATTTAACTTTTACACCGTCGCCTTCTTTTCTCGCGTATACGAGAGGCTGCGTTTCATCGACGCGGCTTATCTTTTCATTTCGGTCGGATGACGTATGAATCGCTCGGCTCGGTCCGATTGAAAAAAGGTACACAAAATAATAAAAGCTAATGGACGGACAGATATAAAGCGAAAATGACGCGATCGTGCCGGTCGTGTAAACCGAGCGAGCAATAAGCAAGGAGACGGACGGCGTGAGATGAACGCCAGAGCATCCGTGATGTAACATCGTGCGCGGCAAGAAACGACGGCGTAGAAGCGTCATGACCGATACCATTCGGATCTTTGTTGACCCCATTATGACATCTAGTTTAATGCTCCCTTTCGTTGCTACAATAGCGACCGGCCATTAATACTGTTTGGACAAAAGAATTCCTTAGTCGCATTCGACGCTGTGAATTTATTGTAGAGAATAATTATACTCACGTGTACAAGTTATAAATAATTTATAACGTTAGACGGTAATATTAAATTCTAGAAATTTTAATAAAAAATTTATATATCTACGTACTATTTATAATTAACGAAATTGAAATGATTTGATTGAATTTTGAAGAAGTTTTTAACGTTCTACATGCAGTGTAGGAAAATGAACGATCAATCATTTTTTTTGAAGGTCAAGAAAGTAAAGCGTAATCCTTTTAAATGTACGAAACACCAAATTTTATTCTTATTTTTGTAAAGTTTCCATCAATCAATTATAATAGTTATACAAGAGATGATTGAACGGTATACTCGAATATCTAAGCAATACACGTAATTGATATAAATGCAGGCTTTAATAACAAAAAATATGTTAAAAGGCTGTACGTACAAAACAATTATTTCCAGTCGTTAAATTTGAACGACTGATTAGAAACCTACATTGGTCCACAAGAATTCCCATTCGCGCCCAACCAAATTAAACGACTCGTATACGATCGATTAAGCAAACACAATGCGACCATAATTCAAGCGACCGTAATTTCGGAGTCTTATACCGACAAAATGGCCTTCGCAACACGATAGACCCGAAATTATTTAGTGTAGCCACACGCGCTCTAATCCGCGCCGCGTAATCCTCGGCCGCGTCTTCTACAGAACCATTCGCCCATTGACGTACTCCGACAGGAGCTCGAGCGGCGTTTACGACGCGCGGGCCCCTCGGCTCAATCTCATTCCATCGACCCCTCGCATCGGCGACTTGTTATATTCACTTGTCGTTGCCGTCGTTTATAGGGCCGGAGGCCTTGCGTACTTTCGGCGTAACGAGCGGCCCGTTAAAAGGGAGCCCGGCCGGTTTTATTGCGTCCCGATGAATGGCCGCGGCTCACGGACGATGATGAGCTCGCCGCGCGCGCCGCTTTTAACGGCGTACGATATGTGGCCGTTTCGTTTTTTATTTTATTTTATTTTTCTTTCTCTCTACTCGTGCTCTCGGTACTGCGCGCTTCCCAGGACGGACTTTCACGGCGTCGTAACGTGGGCGGCTATTTTTGAAGTTTACGATTTTTTGCTCTTAACTGCGCCGACGCGCTCGCACCCCTCGTCGCGCGCACTTCGCTTTACGTCTTTTCGCAAACTTGTAATGGAGTTTTAGTTACTTTATAATTGCTCTTAACGGCCGCTTTTTCTTTTACTTTCGTCGGAATTATACGAGACTGCGCGTCCTCGCGGAAGTTTGCGCAACTTTCTCGCGAGATGCGTCGTTGTAAAAAATTTAATTCGAATTAATGAACGCCGCCAATAGGTTGGCAGTTAACTTCGTCAAGGAAGATTCCTGAAAAAAAAATTATTTAAGGATAAGGAAGAGTCGCGTGGAAGTTAAGAGAAAATATTAGCGAGAGAGTCAAGAGCCTGAAAATGGCGAACGTTCTCAAGTCATCGTCGAATATAAAGAACTCGAGATATACAAGCGCAGCGTCGACGCTCTCTCCCGCATGATGCTTTCCCCAGGGAGAACAAGCTCGACATATTAAGTTTCAACTTGACAAATAAAGTCAAGCGCGCGATAAAAAAACCATTGGGCCGAATCGATTAATCTCTCGTTTAACGAGGCCCACATCCCCTCGTTGCTCCCGTCCCGCCGTCACTTTCTCTCTCCCTCGTTATCCCCGACGACCGAGCGTCATTATCCGTTATACGTAGTACCCGAAGCAGATGGACTGGGCCGAGACGACGTGATTCGCGTTAGACACGCCCGCATGGTGCGCGCACCTCCGGACTCTGTCGAAGCGACCGTCCGTCCGTAAAAGGCCGAGCGAAATCGATATATCGCCTCCCGACGACCGGCGGCTCATCCTCGCGTGTGCCTCTCTGAACGGCCCGTTGACTTTCGTTTTCGGCCTTTCGCGTCGATCCTCGGCGACTGCGAGTGATCATTAATTTTTTTTTTTCAATTTGGTCGGTTGGGTGGTACCGATGTGCGGGCGCTTTTCAGCTTGGGAGCTCTAATGTTGATTTTCGCTGGTTTGATCGATGGGACTTTCTAAATTTTAGTAGCTTATTTGGTGACAAGTATTTGATTTTATTTTTATTGTGAAATGAAGATCGATCAATTATCTAACGTACACAAAAAAAAAAAAATAATTGTAGACCCATCCAACTACAGCGAGAGAAATAACTTAATAAGAATTAGTATTACGATTAGGAAGGGAGTGACCGTCTTGTCAAGCGAGAAATTGTAATATGAAAAATAACAATTATTAGTATTCAAAATAGTAATTTTTAAAATTTCAGGTGCTAAAAATTTGCGTATAAAAATTTCTCACTTGATAAGGTTGTCACACCTTTCCTAAGCACAATAATAAGATTTATCAAGTTTTTTCTCTTAGTGTTTAAAAATTTTGTTGAAATCTGCAATAAAAATGATTTGAGTAAATATTTAGTTGAATAAGTTGAAGAAAAAGTGAAAATAAAAATGTACGATAGAAAGGAAATGTATAGGCCCTTTAAAAAAGTGCATCGCGGGGTCACGTATACATGCACTGTATATGGTCGCACTTGCACGCATAATGGACAGAGGGGGAGATGCGGGAAAGTCCAGCACACCCGGTGACCTTGACTTTCCAATGAAATCCCCGCATAAATATTCATCGACCGCCACCGTCGCGAACGAGCGGAGGATGTGACTTCGCCTACGGCGGCGAGCGCGCAGGTGTCGACGTTTCGCGGTGTATATATGGCATTACCCCGCGGACGTACGACCGTCACTCCTCCGGAGGATGGCCGCAGAGTCGATAATAGTTTTTTTCTTCCTCTTGGAATAGTACGCGCTTTACCGAGAAATATACACAAGTGCGTGGTCATGGATCGCTATTGACACCCGAAGGGGTGAAAGTTCTCTATAGGCCGCGGCGTGCGAGTTTTACGGTTCATTTTGGCGATGGATCTACGAGGCAGTGAATACGTGAGGAACGTGCTTTCTACGGCGGATCGGGGATCTTTTATTTTTAAGCCTCGTTTCTTCATCGGAGAGTTACGTTACGCGCGCGACTGCTTTTTTAAATTTGTCCAACCTTGTCCCGAAAAGAGGATAAATTTTGAGCTTTAGCTTTTCAAGGAAATGTCTCTGATCGAAGGACGGCCAGTTTTTACGCGCCGATGTTCTTTTAGTCGCTTATTGTTTCTTTCAGATGCACTTGCGTAATGGGAATTTGTCATTTCTCGTGTCATAATAGCAACCGCAGTATATCTACCTATTTATTATAGGAAAACGATTTATCTGAGAATTGTAGGACGTAAAGTTTTATTTCTTATGATGTACGTTGACTAAGTTTCTTAATTTAGGAATACACTTATATAACTCCAAATTAAAAAAAATATATATATTATGCAGTGTCAAATTATAGTAAATCAAGCTTTATTCATTAACGAACAGAATTTTCTATATTAAGTAACAAAAAATTTAATAATTTTTTCTGCTATATTCGAGAAAGTAATTATTTTGTATCTATATTACTAAAAATTTCAACAGAAGTCAACTAAATCAATTGTTAAAAAAAAAAAAAAAATTAATCAAGCGTCGCTTTTTGTAACACTATCCATTCATTATACTGCAGACCCTATCACCCAGCCAGCGGTAAAATAAAAGCGCACCCGACTTATGACTCAATATAAATGAAAAAGACCCGTCATCCCAGAAGGCACTTGCGTTTCTTTCAATAACCGCGCAATTTGTCACACAAAAGCGGCGAGCACTTCCTACAATACCGCCACGGTGAAACCGGCCCGCCGCGTCGTCGCGAAAAAGAGAAACATCGCGAATAAAAATAAAAGGAACGAGCACCCAGAGAATAAATAAAAGGAGATAATAAAGAGAAGCAAACGAGCACGCGACCTCATTGCGTGCAGCGAGCGCCTCGGGAATGTCGCGCGCACATATTATGCGCAAATTTGCATAGGAAGAAACAGCTGATCCCGCGCCGCTCGCTTTTCTCCTTTTATTATTTTTTTGTCCTCTCGCCGAGCTGCGAGGCTCGAATACACGTGCAATCGGCTCGCACCTAATTCGCTCGATTGATTTTCAATGGAGGAGGCGTTCGGCCGCGTGAAAGTGTCCCGGAGGCGTGGAGCGACTGCTTTCGGCTCGCGCAGCGATGAGAGGAAAAGTTAATGGCTCACCGGGCGGCGAGATAAAATACGGGGACTTTCTTCTTTCGGCCTTTTTAGGGAAAATCTTTTAATTTCGTACACGCGAAGTTACTCCATTCCTTCAACTTTCCTTTTTTTTCTTTACGCGTTATAAGTGACGTGTGTAAGTTTCGTAGCATTTTTCTCGGAGAGAAACTCTTTGTGTCTATAATTTTTCGTAAATATACACTACTACCACTTGATAGCTTAAATACAGTAGAACAAGAAAAGAAAGTTTAAAAATTAGTTGCTCACGTCGAGAATTAAATTTTTGGAAAACGAACGTTAATATATACTTATAAGTTAAATGAACGGTTGAAATTTGATTTTGAAGATTTTAAACTGTACCTTATAATTATTTCAAGTTTTAAAAAAATTGTAAATTTATTCATACCATATATATTCCCGGAGATGTACCTACTTTTTAAATTTTCCTTTTTGCGTTTTTTCGATCTACTGCGCTTTCAGTATTAAAACAAAAATATACTAAATAGTGAATAATTCAACAAAAAAATTTATAAAAAAAAAATTTGATAACTTCTATTTATCATATGCGAGCGTACAGTGGCAGATTACAAAAGGGCACTCAGCAAAGATAAATAAGTACCCGAGCCCTGTAAGATCGTGTAGGAACAAACGAAGCGGGTATTAGATTACGAATTCGCCTTGTCGTCGTCATTTTCTTCTTCCGTTCCTCGTGCAGTCCGCTTCTCCTCCGTCTAGCGGTCGAAAGGAGCGAACGCCGGCGTTCATCTCCCCCTCCTCGAACGACTCGGGATTATACAAGTCGAGTTAACGGATATTCGCTAGCTGCGCGTTTACTTTGGCAATAATGAAGGGCTTCCGATTTCCCGGCGCGCGTATACATACTTCGACGGGAAATTTACCGTAGCGAGCACCTGACCATGAGATAACAACATTATTTTATAATTGCTGTGCGTGCGGCTATATAATTACGGCCTGGGAGGTCAGGAAAAGCGTGATTGAGACATTAATTTCTCAATTTGATTAGTTAAGGCCGGGGTTGTGGATAGCCGGGCTTAAACAGTAGTTTGTACCAATTTTCAAAGGGAGCATTAATAACTAGGACTGATGGGTGTGCAATTATAACAGTCACTTATGGATTTTTCCAATGAGACTGCAATTTTTTCGTGAGCGTCGAATTTATTGCTTTATTAAGATTGAATATTCTTAAACTTTTCTTCTCAGGCTTTTAGATATACGCAATAGACGTCAATTAAACGAAGTGATGCAGCTGCTTTAAAAGTCGTTGTTCGTAATTACAGTAATTATTTTCGAATTTTCTCGTAAATATAATAAAATATAATCAAAGTAAAGATACACTCTTCGCGTATAATAAATTCGTCAATTATTTCAAAAAAGTATAAGCTTATTTTAAATAAACTAGAAAGTGTATAAATTAAAGCTAAAGTTAGTTAGTTAATTAAGAAAAAAAATTAACGAACGTCTCAAGTCTATCCTCTCGTCAATATCTCGTCTAGTCCGCCGGATAATCGCAACCCGTCATCGCGCGATTCTCCACGCACCTCGCGTCGGCTCAGCATCCCCATAGAATTCGTTATCGCAGCGGGCGCACCCGCGCCTCGCTCGCATGGAGTGCGTCATTAAAAAAAAGCGGAGGGTGCGGCTCCCGCGAGCACAAGGAGCAGAAAATGAAAAAAAAAAAACGCGAGCGACACCCTTTCGGCACGAAGGATCACGCGGTGTAATTCAATTTTTCCCCCGCGAAGCCACTCGTCGCGCGGGAAATTCAAACAAGGGACTTATCGCCCCGACAATGGAGGGTGGGAGCTGCCGCGATTCCTTGTCGGATAAACTTTCCCCGACGTCTTGTAACGCAAGTATATATATACAGATATATTTAGATGGAGGTTTGCGGACTCGGGGACGGAAAAGAGGAATATGGGCACGCGGCTCGTGCAAACAAGTGCCAGCGTGAAAAATGTGTATAGGAGAGGAGAGCTCCCCATTGTTTATACCGCCTCTTGAAATTCCCCGCGCTTATCGTGTTTTCTTTAAATTATTAAGGGCTGATTTAAAAAAAAAATTTGGGGGCTCATTGTTTCGGCCGGCTGATTCAATTTGGCGATTTGAATTGAACAGGGAATCATTTTTCGTTATCGCAAAACTGCAGCGATCGTTCAGTCACTTTTGTAGAATAAAGAACAGTCATTGTTACATACTGTTCTAAATTTTTGAATGTTCAGAATAGAGAATTCACTTTATTTCTTTACAATTCTCGCGCGCACGCGCTGCTTCTATTCTACAACGACTAATAGGCATTTCAGTTAGTCAAAAGAAAAAAAAAAAACAGAATCTCATCACCAAAAAAAAAATTCGCTAACCATAGGGATGCCAGTGTGTTCACGAACCGGCCGTCAAAAGTAAACAATCGATCAGCGTTGACAAAAGCGCGGGTGTACAACTAAAAAAAAAGAATCCGCCACGTGCGCTCCACAATTGCCATCCCCCGTCCCACGACAATTCGTTTTTTCGCCCATATCGGTCTATAATAGTACCACTCGTGCAAGAAAATAAAAAAAACCACGACCCGTGGAAAATTTGTAGCGACCTCCTCCTCCCCCCTGTCACCGGAGCCCATTGTCCCGCGCGCCGAAGCCACCCCTTTTTTTCACCATTGTTTTCTCGCGGCAGGCTTCCGGCGTGAAATATACGCTCGCGCGCGAGCTAAACGGGCCTCGTTTCCATCGGTCACGCAAAAGCCTCGCCCGCCACGTGCTTTTGTCCTTTCATTAAAAGCCCTCGGCACAGTGCTGCACACCTATCACTGCGCTGTCCCGCGAAGCCGCTCTTTAATGCGCTCGCAAACAGTGGCCGTGTCTATTAAGTCGAGCAAATACTGTACCCGTGTTCTGAGTCTTTTATAGGCAAATAGATAACAAGGCGTATATATATTTTTTTTAATTAGGATTTTGCAGGATTTTCTGTATTCTATAGCAATTAGTACGCGTCATAATGCTTTTGATTATACAGACAATTCCAGTATTTAAAATTACGATTTTTACATTAAATAATACAGAATTATAATACACGGAAAGAAATGTTGTAGTAAAAATTACTATGTTCCATAAAATCAATGGCATATACTCAACTTATGAAAATTTTTACTATAAAAAATACTAAAAATGACTGTGTACATTGCAATTTCTATTGATATATAAGTGGCAATATTTGCTATGTACATAGCAATTTTTAGTATGTTTTATAGTAAAAATTGTTTCTTCATTTTTTCTCTCCGTATAGGTATTATAGAATAGTTAATGTGAAATTGATTTTCGCATATATTTATTTAAAAGTGAATTATCTTCTTTTACCTGTCATGTTCCTGCTTTTCCGACTTTACCTACAACAATAAATTATTTTTCTACCCGTCGTAGATTGATTAAGTTAAACGATGTAGTCACTTCAGAAACAATTTTATCCAGCATAGTTATAGTTTAAATTTGAGTTCCGCAATTTTTTAAGTAATTTACGATAAAAACATCTGATTTTAGCAAGATAAAAAATGTAACACTTTGAAGCTGACATAATGGCGCAAAGAACATCTCCATTAGTGCGCAGAGAATAAAAAAAAACAATGGAACGTTTATGTAACGCGACTAATAGTTATATCACGGAGCGTTGGTTTTAGTATAATGCCAGAATGACTAAACTGCCAGGAATCGCGGCATAAATCATGAAAATAAAAGCTAATGAATGCTCAGCGAAAATAGCGACGTCGGCTTAGAGGGGCGTTTCGACAATTGGATGTCGCTTCATTAGATTTCGAGGTCAGTAGCACGCGCAGCCTAGTGGCGTCTTCTTTTTATTCAGGCGTGACTCGCACTAACGGATTTTCAATCTCTCATTTGGCTGGTGGCGTCGCCGCGATGCTACCGGCATTAGAAGCGCTAAACGATAAACAAGCAGAGCTCGCCATTCGGTTTTATTCTTTTTAGCAAATGGGACGTAGAGACTCGTCGTTAAAGGCGCGACAATGGATGCGATTGTTTTTGAGAAAATTGCGGTTACCTGTTAATTAAAAGCTTCTCACCGGGTAATTATTGTTTTAAGTCCGCGTTTTATGGTTATTAGGTGCGATAAAATTACTTGACACGTGCGTTACGAACTTGATGTTTTCTATTAGTTTTTACGTTCAAAAGTGCGAAGTACTTATTAAAAACAGAGATTTATGCGTGAAATTTTTATGACTATGAATTTTCCAATTACTTTTCTTTAATAACTATACTTTGACCCCTATCATAAATTACCATAATGTAGACTGGCTTCGATGTATAAAAAACTGTTTTTATAAAAGCTCCAGTTAAGTCTCTCAAATGATGCAAATCAGATCAAACAAATATTTACCCGCCTGTACGTACAAAAAAATAAAAATTCCCTTCAAAAACGTGCCAGAATCTCAAACAACCCCTCGCTCTCTCAGCATTTAATCGTGACAAATACCCGTAATCGGAAGCTTAATAAAAATCGCTCCATCACAAAACTCGACTTCCTCCTCACAACAGCATCCGCAGGTATATGTGCTCTACGCTTCAGTTGCAGGCGCCTTTAAAAAAAAAAAAAAAAGTGATCCCGGGAGATTACGGTTCCCCTCGTCCCATGGTGCACGGAGGACCCCGCGCGTGCCGCCAGACGCGCCGACTGAGATTTATCTCCCGAAATAGCCAGGGCTTCTGGAAATAAGAGTCGCCGACGGCGACTGCGGCGGCGTCGTTTCTCTTTCGTCGTGGTCCACTTCCTGCGCTGCCGCTGCCAGACGTCGCTAATTTCGTTTGTTTGCGAATTTCGTGCGCACGCGGCAGGCTTCGCCTATTTGCTTGTACGTACGCTTGTACTCGCCTCGGCGGCTTCTCACTTCTTCTCGGTGTATTGCGACTACCCCTTTGAGGTGGCTGCCGCGCTTTTGACGCGAACGGGGTTGGGGCGACTCTCGAGATTGTTTGGACAACCGCCTGGTGACGAAGGTACACGATTGGGGATCACATTTACTGGATGGATAAAATTCGCGTTTTTCTTTTTTTTAGAAAGAGAGATTAGAATCTCAATTTCGGATATAAATATATATGTTGTTGTGTATGAGGTTTGAATTAAACTATAAGTAAATATGTAAATAATTTTATTAAATACACTGAGAACAAATTTGTTAATTTTAAGCAATCATTTATTTCAATAGTACTTATTACATATTTTATCTAGTCAAAAAATTATTTTTTTGAAACTACTTAATTTATTTAGAAACAAATAAATTCATTTAGTTTTAATGAAATTATTACTTGATTCAAAGAAATATTTAATAAGTACTATTGAAGTAAATGATTTCCTTACAATTAGCAAATGTAAATAATAAAATTTTGGTCTGTTTATGGGTTTGTAGTTTGAAAATATGAAAAATTAAAATGCTATGATGCATGGTTTATGTCAATGAAAAGTTATGCGTTTACTTTATAAACATCTTGTTTCGTGAGTGCGGCACTAAATTACTTCTTAATTATGTGTTCTTTCAAAGTTTCTAGAATAGAACAAAGACCACGCATCTGTAACTACTTCTTCGAAGTGGATCATTTATTCTAATTTTGAGTGGCGTGTATAGTTACTTTTCTTTTGGATTAACTTGTTAAAAATATTTTTTTTTTTTTGATAAAATAACTACAGATAAGCTTATTCTTACAATTAATTATTCTTACAATTTTCACTGGTACAATTGATTATCAAATAAATTAATATTAATTATTGTGTATAATTTTCACAAATAATTACAATCTAGAGCTAATTCATTTATTGATTTAACAAGAAAAGACTTCCTGTAAATTACATACAATAATACTTATAAGTATACACGCGGAGATAAAAATTCTAGTAAAAATGATTATAACACAGGGACAGACCCGACAAATAAAAAATTTTTATTAAAAAGTATAGTAAAATTTTCTAGACTCACAGTAAATTTTTATTACAAGTCTAATCAATTTTTTACTACACTGCTTTTTAATAAATTTTTTATTTGTTGTGTCTGTCCCTGCGTTACAAAACAGTGTAGTAATCTTTACAAGAACTTTTTTCTCTACTAGTGTAACGTCAGAAGATACAAAGTAATCAGTTGAACAATACAATTAATATGACATATGAAAAAGGCTGTACAAAAATGACTCCTAAGCAACTCGTGATAACAAACGAAGCGATTGACCCCCAGTCTAACAAAAATTGACTTCTAATCCGGTCGCCTCTTTGATACAATGGAGCATAATCTCTCCTCGTCGGGCAATTTGTACACGAACAGGCGCCGGTGAGTTATCGTCTCGGCGGCGTTACATGCCCGGGGAGCGCTCGTCCATCGGGATCTTTTCCGCGCGCTTCCGCTCTCTCGCCTCAGTGTGTCAAACGGCTCTTTGTTATGCGCGGAGGAGCGCGCACGTGGCGCCGGTCGTTCGCGACTTCCGCTCGCGTCCCTTTTACGAGGCTGACCCAGAACAGGCCGGGCGTAATGGGTTCGCGATTCCGCAGCCCGCGGCTCTTATTGGAGCACCGCCTGCCATGCGGCCCTGTTTCCGCGTGTCGATCGCTCGATGTGACTAATCGGCATGCCGATCCTCATACCCGCGGGTCTTACATCCATATTTCAACGATCTATGATCAACGAGCGCTTCGTGATCGTCGAATTATTGTTACACTTTTGGATGATTTACGTGAGAACCACGGCGCTAATTTTTCATTTTCCTCTTATATTTTTAAATATAAAAGATTCTTATTTTGTATATTGTAATTTCATTGGGGTAATAAAGTGTTCAGTATGAAGGTAATAAACTTTAGTTGCCTTGTCGTTTTAACTTTCATTCGTTGGTTACTTGAGGTAACAATTTGTATAATCAAAAGTATACATTCCCTTGTCAATTAGATACCATCACTATTTCATTAGTCACTGGTGACAGTGTGTAAATTTAATTAAACATTTTCTCATAATCTTTATGATTCTACGCAATAATTTACATAAAAAAAAAAGAAAGAGATAAAACATCACTTCCAATAGACTTTACGTTTTAAATGAATCATTACCCGATAAGTTTCTAAGTTTGCCGCTTCTGACGACTCCTCGTATAAAAGATCGCACTATTCCTACATTACTCACCTCCCCCTGATTCATAAAATCCACGAGACGGGAAGTTAGAGCGGCCGAGGCATGAAAATTTTTCAATACCATTTTTCAAAGCCCGCGAGAGGAGCGCCGCCCCGGGGAAAAGGAGTCGCGCCGGCTCGTAGATAAAAAGGCGAATCTACCCACGCTCGGGGAAACGGAACGACGCTCGTAACTAACAAGCAGGTTTCTTCCGTGATTCCGGCCGCCTCCTCTCGATGACTTTCCGCCGTCACTCGAGGGACCTAAATTTACACAGGGGGGCTTTTGTATGCGCCCCCCCCCCTTCCCCAATCCGATCCGATCGTATCATAAATAATGCCTTTAAGTGCGTTATCTACGAGCGGCGCGTGCTCCGTTCTATTCTCGTGACTTTCGACGCGGGCTTTTTTAGCGCCTCGACGAGATAATTTTGGTGCTCGCTCCATTAGTAGCCCAGCGATGAGAACTTTTTATCCGAATAAAAGGCACTGTAAACCGCCATTTATTCTTATATTTTATACGTATTTATTTGTGTATAGGTGGCTGGCGAAGGAATTATTTCCTCGTGTAAATAATTATGCGGAAAAATGATTGCGCTTATCGGCGATTAGTAGCGGGAATTTTATGTATATACAATAAACATGAATCGTCGGAATTTATACTGTTTACCGGAGATTATAAAACTACCGATTTACACAACAAAAAAATGTGTACACCGTATCGATAAAAACGAATCAAATTAGTCGACAATTGCGATAAATCAATAACTATTCGGACGTTAAGCAAAACAGCAATAATCTTCAGTGCAATGATACTTAAGCGAAATTCTTGTCCGCCCATAAAACGGAACGTAAATTAGCCAAGGAATTCCGAAACGGCCATCGTCTTCGCAGCTTCTTTCCCGCTAAACCGTAAATAAAAATAAAAAAAACAGTTAAAAAGCGCATGCCTACCAATTTAAAAGCTCCGCGAAACTTCCTACGTATACCGCGTTTGATAAGCCTCCCGTCGTAAAACAATCGCACCCGTCAAAAAGGGACAGTAATCAAGCTCGCCCCGCGAAATCATCGCGAGGCGGTTACACGCTCGAGCAGAGGACGTATTTATGGAGCGCAGCTGGTACAATGGCTCGTTTCGCCTAAAGCGCGCGTACATATCGAGCCGCGCGCAAAAACGAGGCGCGGCACCACCCGCGCCTACTCGCGCGTATTTTACGTGGAGTACGTGCACTCGTCGCCCGCACCCTTTGCGACCGCCTAACCGCCCGTTTCCCCCCTTTTCGCGAGCACTCGCTTGTCGAGTGTAATAATGCGCAGGAGTTTGCCGCGGAATTGGAATACACTACCGCGGGGAGGGTCTTTGTCGCGGGGGAGGCTACGCGACACACCCGACGGCGTGTCATTATTTTATTCCTTTCCGGAGCCGTGGGATCTGAATAATTGAGACGCGAAGTGTATCCCCGAATGAATATGCAGGGGCTTGTACTCGTTCAGTTGCGTTCGGGAAATTTCTTTAATTCCTTTCTTCTCTTCATTTTGTTTTTGTGCTGCGCGGGTAATCTAGTCGCGGATAATTAGACTGTTGAGACTGCGGGGGTACTTCCGAGTGTCGTTGAATTATTTATACGTTGTTCTTCTGTTCTTTTCTTTTTATTTTTTTTATTCATATTTTTCGGAAGTAAATGGTTAGTAAGAAAAATTATAATTTATATTCTTTACAGTCTTTAAAAGGGGTGGCTTTTTGTTTGTTGATTTTAATTTTACTTCAACTTTTATAATTTAAATGTATTTGTAAAATAAATAAATTTTTTTCCATGTGAGGAAGCATACAATATTTATACTTAAAATTAAAAATATACGTATAAATGGAGAAACTATTTATTAATATGTAAAGTAATAAATTTGTAAAGTAATAGAGGGTTGTTTATGGCATTTTCCTTGTCATTTTTTTTTGTACTTTGGTAAAAATAACTGAACGATACTTTCGTAAAGTAACTTTAAAAGTCGATCGATTTTTACAATAGTATGTTATTACGACGGACAGCCCTTATAATATAAGTACCCGCAACAATGCCTAATTGGATAATTACAAACACAGAGGCAAGAGATAAAAAAAAAGAAGAATACTGTACTACACTCGCAAGAAGATAAATTCTACACTTCAAAAAGCTCCAACAGCGCAAAATATGATTATTATCCACGCGGATTACCTTTCCGTAATCTCACGTTTCCCGCGTATTAGTTACCGAGTCGAGGGGAGACATCCACAAAAACCGCGGCTTCTGCTGGAAGATGAAAGGTGCGGAGGCTCGCGCAGGGGGTCGACAGTAGAAAGGAAGGGAAACTCGCGCTCGGCTTAATCTCGTTTGTGCGCGGAAATCGCGGGGTTGCGGCTTCCCGTGGTCGAAAAAAATGAGCCGCGGGGGCGAGGAAGGAACTCGTCACCAAGAGCACCTCCTTACGTCGAGAAACCCCGTAAAGTGCGGCGGCACGCCGCAAATGAGATTTGCCGTATCGCCAGGCTCCTCTTACGCGGGCGCAACTTTTTTTTCCGCGTTTCGTTTCTTCCGAGGAGAAGTGCCTCGGGCTCATTTTTCTCGAGGACGCGGCACTGCCACTCGCAGCATTTCTTTTTATTTAACGTCGACACTTACAACTGTTCTGCTTACACTTTGAAACTTTTTTTGAAACTTCGAGATTACCAATTTTTTCGAGAATAGTTTATATTGGAGTGCGTTTTTGGTCATAGTTTTAGTGATATTTAAATTATAACGATTTTAGTAATTATTTATGAGTTGACTTACCGTCTCGTCTTTTTTTTTATGCGTATATATGAAAGTCGTTTTAGCCTTTCATGTCAGGAAGAAAAAAAATCTTGTGACGTTTAATTGCAAGAATTGCTAGAGCTATTAACCAATCGATTTTATTCCATCTATAGCAAAGACATGATTATATACCAGTTTTTTTTAAAAGGATTGAATATTTCTCGAACTAGAAATAATAAATCACATGCTTCGAAGAATTTTCATTTGGATTAATTACGCTGCATTCTATCATTTTTTTAATTACGTTAAATATAAAAATTTTTAAAAACAGCAAGTCAATAAAATCTCTACAAAAAAATACTGCATCGATAAAACTTTCATTAACCCGTTGCTCACGTAACCCCCAGCTGAATTTACTATTACGACAGTTTAAAAGCTCATTAGGTATACGAAGAGTCGATTTCGCACGGTTCAAAGGAGGAAATCGATTGTCGGGAATTTTTCGCGCCGGGAGACAATCCGCTTAAAGAAGCCCACCCACGAGCCGGCCGCCTTTGAGCATTGTTCCCCGACGCGACGATTTCGCCGGCAATTAGATTCGCGCCTATTGTATTAATTCGAGACAATCGCGCGAAATTTCCGGTGCGCCTATTTGCCGCGCTTTTTGCGTCAAAACAAGTGGTTCTCGCATAAAGACGTCAGAGCCTAGCTTCTCGCACGCACGCGCACTGCGGCTACGATTGTCCCCGTTTCGCCGCTCTCTATTATTGGCTCGACCGTGTGGGCGCGAGTAGCGCAACATATGTGGGCATTATGCCCTCGAAGTCTGGCTGGATGCAGGTTATTACTGCTCGAAATTGCCGGCGACGCCAAATGTCTTATTTTGGTCAGTTGCCGAGCATACTGGACTTTACGGATTAGTATACTCCGGGGGTTGAAATTCGACGATTATTAAGTTATTTCGTGAAATTTTCCTTTTATTTTTATTTATTTAGTTATTTATTAAAGAATCTAACAAACGAACAAAACGTTTTGACAAAATTAAACAGGAATTATAGAAATTTAAAAATAATATTATAAGAATATCTTAAATCGATCATAAATATAAAAATATAAGAAGGGGAAGACCATGTTATGGGAGAGCTCAAGTTATGTGCGAGGAAGTTATGTGCGAGGGGTTATAACACACATAACTTGATCTCCCCCGTAATAGAACCTCCTGCACAACACGATTTCTCCCATAAAATGACCTCCTCCATAAAATGACCTCCATAATATGACCTCGTACATAACTTGACCTCGCGCATGAACAGGCTATTTTATCATCAATACTAAAATTATTGCATTTATGATAAAATTCAGCGGATTCTATTCTTCTAGTAAACGTATTGAGAATTATATTGAAGCAAACGTATTCTCCAATTTATTAAATTCATTTTAAAATTAAGTAGATAATGTTTAAGTAGATTGGTCTATTATTACTAAGAATCTATTTTTGTGAGTGTACTTTTTTTCACAGAAAAATAAGGATTTACGTTCCGTTTTTAAAAATTTATTTTATTTCACTATGACGGCTAAAAAAAATTCGAAGATTAGAGATCACCGCGAGGCTTGCAGCTTGCGGGTATGAAATAATACCCATTGTATAAAAATCCTCGTTCTTTTACCGAATCGAACGTAAAAGTCACTTCGCACAATCGGCCGGGAAATTTATGTCCTCCCATAGTGAAAATTCCCAAACAGCCTTAAATCAACTCCCGCCAATAGAATCCTCATCCCGCTGTCGTCATCGTCAATCCTCTCCCCCATTCCGTAATCCCCGCGATTTCTTCATCCGGCAGCCGCCTAATAACTCAATGAAATCGTTAATCGAGAAACGCGCGTTTGCGGGGAAGCCTCGCGCTCGCCATGTGTCCGCTCGGTCGCAGGGGAAGGGCTAAATGGTCGTGATAAATGCCTCGGCGGGGGATGATGGGTGCATCGATTCCGCCGCACAGACGTGAGTCGTCAAATTGACCGCGACGGAAGTGCGCTCGCAGCTGTCGGCGAGCCTCACCTTGCCAAGCTCCCGCCGCGACTCGTCCGATTGTTTTCTCCCGGAACTTTGTCGGAGCCCCTCCGCCGACGAGCCACGGGTGGCGGGCCGTTGCGGTCGACCCGCGGGTGTTGCCTCCGAGGCGCCGCGATGAAATTTTGTCTTCGCAGGGCGATTGTAAAATCGATAAACCCGGGAGTCGAGTGCGGATTCAATTTCGCAGCGGCAGGTGCGAATGAAGGGGAGCTTCAGTTGATTACATGCTTTTATTTTTTTAAATTGACTTGTGGGTTACTACACTCGTGGGTATCGATGAACAAGTATAATATACATGTATTATAATTATATGTATATTCAGTTTCTATTGTGTTTTATATAGAAATATTGTATTGAATATAGAAAAATTACGAGACTTTTTTTGTCTCATTATTATTAAGTAGAGTTGAGAAAGTTCGTTGAACTTTATAAGAGATCGAAGGGGATTGTGCGAGCTAAGTATTCTAAGGCGAAGACTCTCAAGAAAGAGGGAGCAGCAGGGAACGTAAGACAAAGAGTGTAAAAATGACAAATGGAGCAGAAAGAACTTTACCGATGAATTCCCGGAAAATCGTTTTAAATTGTAAATCAACTTAGCTTTTTAATACTTCGCCACCCGATCTTTATATTTTTCATTTATTTTCATCCTATACAGCATTAGCGAAAATCGCGAGCTTATACAATTTACAATCGCATCGTTATATTTTCACTTAATTATGAAGAAAATGTTAAACTTTTTGCACGCATATCCAATTAACCAATCATATCGGTTTTTAAAATACTTCATATTATCCTGCCATTGTTTTTTTAAAAAACGATTTGTACCATATAAAAATAACGTTAAAAAAAAAAGATTTATCGGATGCCGTAATTAAAGTGCCCCCGGGCGAACGATTCTCGAATGAAAAAAAAATAAAGAAAGAACTTTACGCGCCTCGGTAAAAAAAGTCAATTTTTCAAGGAGTCGAAAGTTCCGAGCGTCGCGCCTCCCCGAGAGCGAGCGAAGAGTAATTACCCTTCTCCTCAACAATGCGCCTTTCCGCCGGAGGTATACTCTCGGCCTGTTCGATCTCCGCCCAAGAAAAATCCCCCGCGAGGGCTTCTCCTCTCTCTTTCTGTTGAGGAGCGCGCGAACAACCGAGGCGGCATCATCGGGAGAGGAAAAAACGCGAGGGAAGAAGAGGGCTCCTCGTCGGCTTTCTTTTTAAAAAGTCGGCGACACACGCGCCGGGGAAAGCGAGACCCTCTCGAGCGTCGTAGTCGAGGGGTTCCGCGGCGCAACAAAAGGCGGCGGCTGCAGCGCGCATCCGACTATATGTGCGGCGCGTTTTTCCGCTCAGGCGCTGAATTGAAGGCTCGCGCGGCAATTGAGGCCCTCCTCCCGAGCCTTTCGCGAGGGAGAGAGAACAACGCCGAGCTTTTTACGGAGAGCGTCTTCGTAATGATAAGTGGCGGTTTTACGAGATCCGATCGGCCGGGAGGAATACTTTTAGCGGGGAAAAGCCTTTGCCCGAGGAGAGGAGTAAGCGAGCTCGCCCTTAATGGGCTACGGTTGCTGTCCTTTTGAATTATGCAAAAATTTTCAGGGAATTCCTTCATTTTTGTAAGTTTGTGCTTGTTTTTAAGATTCCTTCATTTTTTTAAACTTCCTATACTGACATTAAATTTGTGGGTGGGAAGATTGTAAATTGATCTCACAGAATTTTTTTTAAACTAATTTTTGTGACCTACTATTCACGTGGTCTGTACAATTCCATTTCATTTTTTTGAATTAAAAAGGATATGATAACATTCATATGGTTGTAGATGTAAATGTCGTAGCTATGAATAGTCTTTAATTATTTTAATTAAACATTTCGTCAATTAATCACGTTACATATAAAACATGAATTGAGTAAGGTTCACTTCTAATTTTTAACGCAAGTTTATTTCTTTTTAGATTTTAGATGTATACAAACTGTAAAAAAATACATTTTTTAAGGAGGATTCAATAAAATTTTTAGTTGGAACAGTAAACATTTTTATTCAGTGAAGATAGTATTAAAATAAATCATTAAACAATAGGAAAAGCATGGAAACTTTAATTTTTTCTTTCAATTCTAATAAACTTTAATTTGTTGTAAAAAGTACAATGATTTATTTTATTACTCTCTAACTATGAGAATGTGAAATTCACTTGGAAACTGTGAACTGCAAACTATTTATTTTTAATTGAAAGCAGTAAAATCTTCTTCAACAACTTTTTCGCC
This sequence comes from Sycophila sp. Sp_5, assembly GCA_018906775.1. NCBI lineage: Eukaryota > Metazoa > Arthropoda > Insecta > Hymenoptera > Eurytomidae > Sycophila > Sycophila sp. Sp_5. The sequence goes on from JACCID010000004.1 coordinate 1,664,907, forward strand.
AATAAATGTCTAAATAAAGTCTCGGCCGAAACAGCGCGTACGCGTAACACAGGGGCCCATCCTGCGAAAAAGTAATTTTGTGCAGGGATTCGTTCATCCCGACGTCCGCGTAAGCGCGGGTGGAGGCGTGCCAGATGCGCAGGCGAATATTCCCGCGCCTACATAGGTACAACACACATCGACGCGTGCCGGGGTTCCTCCACACGTGCGCCGGATGTGCAGGGCCATGCACCGCCGGAGACAAAAAAAAAAAAATTGACGCGAAAAAAAAAACGACGCCCGTTCCTTTTAACGAGAAAACGCGCCCCGTGAATACGTTATAACTTCCTTTTGTTCGCTTATCAATGACGAATATACCTACGGCGCGCCTCCTAGTGCTGTCTTTCTTGCGGCTTGATTGCTTCGCCGTGAGTTTCGCTTTCGATTCTTTCGGTTCGACGACACTCGCGCGTTTTTTCTTTTCCTCCTCGGCTCTTATTTTTTACGAGCCGCTGGTATATACAATGCAGTCCTAAACCGGATGTAGTAAAAGTATTTGTTTATAGTCAACGTTTGCGGTTTAATCTCAAACGTTTAATATACTGTACGACTATTCATTCGTTTTTATACTTATAGAGTACTGACCGAATATGATGGTTTAGAATTTCACGAAAAACTGATATTTATAATAAATAATATAATTTAGAAAACTTTTTAAAAACATATACATTTATATAAGTGTATTTTTGCACTATCTATAATAAGTATCTAATAAACTAATTTTCTGTATGCGGCTTAAAACACTTAAATATTCAATATTGAATTGTATATAGAGGATACTTTTAAGGAAAAAGTGCACTTGTTATAAGGTCGTAATTGAAATGGAAGCATTGCCCTTTTTGATTAGTAGTTTTCAAATTGCATTGTCACATTTTGTAGTTAAAAAAATAATCAAATATATTTCTATCCATTACCGCAACATATCTTCAATTTGTATAAGCAATTACAATCATTTATTTTATTACTCTCTAAATATGAAAATGTGAAATTCACTTGGAAAATGTGAACATGTGATTTCACATTTTCAAATTTTATTGAAAAACCGTTTTTTCATTTATTAATTGTCACTATTCACATTTTTCAAGTGTACTTCACATTTTCAGATTTACGGGGTACTCATCGCCGAATTTATCTTACTCTCCAAATCTAAAACTGAGAAATTTACATGGAAATTGTGAATAGGTGCATATTTTACGTGAAAAATCGTTCACATATTTAGCATGTGAGCAGCTTTTCACTTATTAAATGTCACTGTGCACATTTTCCAAGTGAATTTCACATTTTCATATTTACACGGTACTCATCGCCAAATTTATCTTACTCTCTAAATCTGAAAACCTTAAATTCACGTGGAAAATGTGAATAGTGACATATTTTGTGTGAAAAATCGTTCACATATTCTGATTTTTGTCACATATTAAATGTCACTATTTACATTTTCGGATTTAGAGAGCATTACGCAAGAGTCATTCACTGCAAATTCGGTTTGCTTTTAATAAAGAAAAATATTTTTTTTCGGGAACATAAAGGAACATTATCGATGCTTTTGTGCGAGACGAAAACGAGGCCGCATCGGCGTCAGCGTGAATAACTGTGTGATCTGTTAATTTGCGGTTGCAGACATAGCGATGGACTGGTCGGACCACGCACTGTGGTGGCCGGCGCGCAATCACTGGCTCACGCGAACGAGGAGTACCCTCGACCAGTACGGCGTGGCCGCCGACGCCATACTCCACTTCACGCCCATGCACAAGACCCTCAGGGTCCAGCTGCCGGACATGCGATACCTCGACTGTCGGGTCGACTTCTCCGTCAAGACCTTCAATGCCGTCATCAATCTGTGCAAGGAATTGGGTGAGAATATTGACACTTTGATTTTTATTTACTTCATTTTATAATGTGGATATCAATTTATTGCAATGATTTTTTTTAACTAAGCGAGGTATCAATTATAAAAATATTTAATATTCGTTGATGTAAATTATTTGAGGTAGTGAGAGTGTTTAAGTTAGAATACACTGAGAGAAAAAATTTTGTAAAAATTGCTATTGTGGTTAGGAAAAGAGTGACAGTCTTATCAAGTAAGAATTTTATATATGCAAAATAGTAACTTTAACTATCAGAAATTTTAAAAATTACTATTTAATACTAAAGATTACTATTTTGAGTGTTAATAATTGTTATTTTCCATACTAAAATTTCTCGCCTGTCAAGTCTGTCTGTCATTCCTTTCCTAATCATAATATTAAGTTTTTTCTCTCAATGTATAGAATAAAATCCATGTGTTTTAAATAATATAATGTACTTTAAAATCCTTTATAACTGCATCTACTGCCACTTATTTTCCAAGAGAGTACTGTTTATTTGGATAAATATATTTTTAAATTTGATACATCGAATTAAATTGAGGCACTTAATTTGCAATTTAATTACGATTGTTGGCGAATACCGCACTATTTTATTCTATTTTCGTCACAAAGAATTCTGCATTGTTATACAAGATGAGTCACGCTGCACCAGATGGTGATATAAATAGCGCATATACCAACGAGAAATTATTACGTGATAAACTCTTATCGAACTTGTTCCATTAAAGTCAATTTATCACTGTAAAAACTACTAAAAAATACGCTATTGTAAAAATTCTTTCAATAACTCACCGAAACACTCAACGTTTAAAAAAAAACACAGTAAAATAATCGAAAAGAGAAAAGAAGATTAATAATACATTCTATAAATCCACATCCAACCGGAAGCTAATACTTAACGGTACCTTCTCGAAGCCCAGACGAAAAAAAAAATTATCAATATCACTCTCGGTGGAGCCGCCGAGGCTAAAGGGCGATATATCCGACGAAAAGAAGCGAGCGAGTCGCCGTGATAACGGCAGGCCGCGCACATGTGCGTGCAGCTCCGGACGGCTGCGCAAATAATTTATTACGACGGCGCCCTTTGAGGCGGGCGCGCGGGGAAGGGAAGACGCCTCCTCCGGGACGCGCGGGTAATTATTCCGGGCTGTTGCGGACCTCCACGTGAAAAATCCGACCGAGTCACGCGAAGGTCACGCTGCTGTACGAGCCGCTAATTTATCGCGTCGACCCCCCCCCCCCCCCCTCGGGCTGACGCGCGCTCGCCGCCTCTTTTTTTTATCCTTTGCTTTTCTTCATTACGCCTGCGAGTGGGGTAATTGCGCTTTCTCCGTAATTACTCCCGTAGCGCGGCCTCGCTCTGCACACCCTCCTTTTGTCGCGTCGCGAATTCAGCGGTACCCGTAAGTTCGATCGTCTTGTGCGTTTTAAAAAGCTTTTCACGTGTCTCAGAGCGATATCTATTTTAACTTTTTAATTGAAAACGATATTTTATCTATTTTTTAAAATAAAAGCCTTATCTCCTGCATTAAAGTTATATATTTAATTTTTATTTAAATTTTTTAATTATACTACCTCTCTTTAACTAATCGCTTTATTAGAAAAGATTGCATTTCTAATTAAAAATAATTGTTTAGGAATATTGATAAAAAAGAAATAAACGAATATGCGCTGCAATCGTAAGTCCTTGTACTAATCGTTTCTATTTTACGAATAGTTTTCTTCTGAAATATTACATTTTTTATTAATTACGATATTTTATAAATTTTTGTAAAGTTTTAGTATTAAATTTATTATTATACTCATTTGACTTAATATCTTAAGTGCATTAAAAGTAAAAAAAAAGGAGTCTCCGCGTCCGTGGGTCCTTTCTCGGAATTCCAAGCGCGCAAAACCACAAATTCATCCTTGAGCGCACGTCACTTTCTTTGGCAGTAGACTGACAGAGTCTCTCAAATGGTCCAACCGTTGGTGGGAAAAAAGAATGATCGATCGAGGCGTGAATGCTTCGCGACGATTTGCAGTTTCGTGGGCGTCATCGTCGGGCTCGGGACGACCAGATGCCGGCAGGAGGCCGCACATGGCATCGGGGAACCGGTTAGGCAGATACGCGCGTCTCCCTCCGCGCGAATATAATGCGTTATGGACTTTTCGATTTGCTGAGTTGGTGTGGATCATCGCTATTTAGGAGTCGATTTTAGCGCGGATTCGATTGGAAGTCTCGTACGGCTTGAAAATGATTCTCTAAAGTTTATGTCTTGTTTGTCGCGCGGCGCGAGTATTAGTGCGCGCGTGTAAAGCAAAACTCGGCGAGGAAGCGGAATTTGCTTTTGTTTTGTTTTTTTTTTTTAATTTTATATTATTTTAATTTATGACCGAGTGATAGTCTACGTGGAAGTATCGCGTACTAAAATTTTATAGAAATCGCTTCTATTACTTTTTACAAGATAACGTACAAAGATTGATGGTATTGAGGTTTGCTTATAAAATTAATCTTTGCCACTCGGGCCATAAATATCGAAGTTTAAGTGTGAATTTATGGTGCAAATTTAATATTGCTGCTTATGAAATATCTGCGGTATAAAGTTAAGCTATAACGTAATAAGGTGTCGAATATACTTTTTTGTTTTGATGCAATTTTCTTGAAAGATCGTTTGTTGAAAAAGTAATTTATACGCGCAAGTCACGCATTTGGAATTAATTAAGTTTGCACATTCAGTAAGCTCATTTTAATGAAAGCATTTGGTAGGAGTCATTTAAACTAAATAAACAAGTTTTATACGACTTTCGCATGTGCGAACAATTAATTAAAATAATAGCTGTAAAAATAAATTTTTATATTTTGCACACACACACACATAGAGGTAAGAAAATATTAGAGCACGAAAAAAAAACGACAATACTTAGTTTATTAAAATAAAATAATTACTTAAATTAATTGCCGCAACAATTATACTCTAAAAAAGGGATGTTTACTTATAATACTTTTTATATAATTTTATATTTTAAGAAAATAATTTCTTTTAATGAAGAGTTTACTTTTGGTATCTCATATAATCACTTCTATTCAATAAAGTATTAAAAAATATTTTTCTTTTGAAAAACAAAGCTTAAGAGAAATATCTTAAATAGTTGGAATTTGATTAACTATAATTAGATACTCTGAAGAACTTTTCTTCTGCAAGCTTCGAGTTTCTTAATTAACAGTTATCTTCTCAGTAAATTGCAGTAAAAAATTATAGAATTTACATCTTTTTCTGCAAAATCAGTTAACTATTAAATATTGTGTACTTCAGATGCCTTGAAGAACTTTCACACTGCAAGCTCTGCAATTCCTATTGAAGTAAATTATACGTTTAGTAAATATCAATAAAAATATTGCTGTTTAAAGAAATAGCTAATAACTTAATAATTACAAATTTTCAATCTGTCCACATATCAGACGTCGTAAGGAGCTTTCATACTGCAAGCTCCTCGATTAAAAATCGTAATTCTCATAGCAAATTCAAATACAATCATTACTATTTAAAGACATAATATAAATTTTAACAAATAGAAATTCTTAATACATTTTCATAAATAGAAACTGTTAATACCTCAAATAGAAAATTTAATAAATAGAAACTGTTAATATCTTAAATAGAAAATTTAATAAATAGAAACTGTTAATATCTTAAATAGAAAATTTAATAAATAGAAACTGTTAATACCTTAAATAGAAAATTTAATAAATAGAAACTGTTAATACCTTAAATAGAAAATTTAATAAATAGAAACTTAATACCTTTTAATAAATAGAAGCTTTTAATGTCAATTTAGGAATCAGACACCCGGAGGAGCTTTCGTTCAGCAAGCCCCTAGAGCCGAACCATCTGAAGTACAACTCGAAGGACCTTTTGGCTAAGAAGAAGATCGAGAACCACAAGAACGGCTACCACGCGGCGGCCGACACGAACACCTTCATAGCGGCGACGCAGAGCCCCCAGGGCTCAACGGGCAGCCTCGACCAGTCGAACCCCTTCATGTGCGCCCCAGTCACCCCCACGAGCCAGCGCAATCACAGCACGCCCATCAGCTCGCCCGTCACGGTAAGCGCGCGCATTTTATGTAGATCCGACGGACACGTGTTGCGTCGTCGAGGCGCACTTGTCAAAACAACGGGCGCACGTAGCGCGGCTCCGGGTGTACTGTTATAGGCGCGGGACTCTCTTCTCGGTTTTATGGGGATTTTACAATGAGAGGAACTGTACTCGAGGGGTTAAGGGGATTCTTGGGATTCCTTTTGCGTTGGTTTAGGTATACTTATGGATGAGCGCTGCGCGCTGCATTTTGGAAAGTTTGTTTTCCTCGTTGCTCAGGCGAGAAGTGAGGAGGAAGCTTTTTCTTTTTATTTCGAGTGGGATAAAGAGTAGCTGGTCTTTTTTTATGGGTGTGCTATGTAGCGGTGAAATTCTGGCCTTTTACTAGCTCTTTTTACGGTGAACGAGAGATTTTACGTTTTATTAGGATAATTGTTTTAAAGTTTTGCTTTTTTCGGTGAGTTGGAATTAAGGAGCTGCGCTACGCTGTATTTTTTTTTAAAGAGATATTAAATTTTAGTTTTACATTGACAGTTTTATTAAAACTGTTGGTCGTTAATTTTGATTGTGCAGTAATTATTTTTCATTCAAGTCAGCATGTAATCGTTAAAATAATACTATTAGTGGTTTTAAAATGTTGCTGTACTCTCGTAAAGTCGACTGTATAGTATTTTATTTTCTTTATTTTATTGTTTAGAAAAATATGTTGAAAATTTTAATATCAATTGTTTGAGATAGAGACTCGACTAATAAAAATTTTACAAATATCGTAGTAAAATTTTACTATAGAAGTATTAACTACTACAATAAACTTTGTATAATTTTTCTGAAACTTGTCGTACAACTTTTTACATTGTCCAAGAGTGTATTATAGTGTAAATTTTTCTGTAAGCAATTTTTTTTCGGTGTACTTTTTAAAACCATCTTTCTCTCGTCTAACGTCACAAAATAAATAAATTGAAAATCATACAATTATACCGTGTAAATCTGAAAAAAAGAATCTCCCTTGGAAAATGTGAATAGCGACATTTAATGTACTTAATAAGCCGGTCACGTGCTAACGATTTTTCCTATAGAATTTATCACTATTTACATTTTTCAAGTGAATTTCACATTTTCAGATCTACAGAGTAAAATAAACAAGAAAAAAGACAAGAATTACACTAAAAAAAGTTGTTAATTTAAAAAAAATGATTTACTTGAATAGTACTTATTAAATATATCTTTGAATTAAGTAGTGATTTCATTAAAACTAAGTGAATTTATTTGTTTCTGAATAAATTTAGTAGCTTCAAGAAAATACTTTTTTGATTCAATAAAATATGTAATAAGTACTATTGAAATAAATGATTGCTTAAAATGAAAAAAATTTTCTCTCAATGTATAAACGAATTCAATTGAATTTAAACAAAATATTTGTGACGCAGCACACCGCGACCTGGAAGCGCAACAACAACACATTGGGCTTCGGCAGCACGGGCTCCTTCAACGCGAACAACAGCACCATGAGCCTGGAGGCGTTAAACGGCGGCTTGAGCGAGCAGCTGGTCCAGAGTCCGGCGAGCGTGTCGCCGGACGTGCGGGCCAAGCTTCTGCGGCCACGCAGCCTCGTCGAGCGGGCGCGCATGAACGTCGGTTGGCTCGACTCTTCGCTCTCCATCATGGAGCAGGGCATACGCGAGTACGACACCCTCAGGCTCCGCTTCAAATTTTACGCCTTCTACGACCTCAACCCCAAGACCGACGCGGTGCGCATCAACATGATCTACGAGCAGGCCAAGTGGCAGCTGCTCGCCGAGGAGATCGACTGCACCGAGGAGGAGATGCTCATGTTCGCCGCCCTCCAGGTGAGTTATATTGAGAAAAATGTATAATTTAAACGGAAGAGGATGAATCGTTTAAAATTTTTCGATCCAATTTAAAATGAAATCTTTTAACTACAAGATCCTGTAATCTCGATAATTTAAAATGAAATTTTTTAAATACAAGATCATGTAATCTTAATAATAGAGTAGAATCTGCATGCATATAAACAAAGAAATCTGCTACGTTTTAGCAGATTTCTAAATTTTGGTTATGTAATTGCTACAAAAAAATTTAATTGACTATTTTTTTTATTATTATAATTAATGAAAAGAAGAAGTGTAATTCACTGTTTTTTTTTGACAATTATTATTTACTTGAAATATACTAATATTTTTTCAAAATGAAAAATTTCGGAAGAAACGGAACGATTCTAAACTCAAGTTTCAATCTGAAGTTTCAAATTGAAACTTGAGTTTTTGCGAAAAAATGATTTTTAATTATTTCCTCTTTTGTAACACATTTTTTATTGTTACTTAAATTTATAAGGGATTTTCAGTTTTATGTAAAAAGATATAGTTTACATCCAAGAGGATGCTTTTTAATCGTCTACCGTTTACGCTGTAGAAGATGAAATCTTTTTAAATTTGAAATACAGCGGATTTTTCTTTGCCATTTAAACGATTCTTTTATCATTTAAAAGTCATTTTTGTCAGTGTACGAACAAAAAAAAATAAAGACTGTTGAACCTTCGCTTTTGCGTCTTTACGAGGAGGCACAATTTTTTTCTTTCCTCGTATTTTTTATTTTACTTTTTTTTGTATCTTTGGGTTTTATTATTGTACGCTGCGGGGAGGCTGGTGGGAAATGACTCGAGGGAACTGTTTCGCTCTAATCGGCTTCGACTGGCGCACGGTGTTTCGCTTCCCTTTAAAATTCAGAGGAGTCGTTTGCGCGTGAATTACCGCGCAAGAGCTTACTTTGAGATGCAGCTTTTACGCGGCGCACCGTGCGCATTTATTTTTTTACGGCGGCGCTAACGAGTTTTCTCGCGCGTTCTTCGCTTGCAAATGCTACGCTGGCTGCCGGGAACGAGGCCAATTTGAACTAGTGGGATATATATATATTTTTTTTTTGAAAGTTTGGTTTTAAAGGGAAATTTTGTATTCTTATTTGGCATACAAATTTCGATTGCGCTTGAGTGCAAAGGTATTTTAAATTGTAAAATTATATAAATATGTTTACCATTGAACATATTATTTCGAATTTTTTAAAGGGGATTGTTCATGAATTATTTAAAAACTGAAAGTCCTTGAGTATTGTTTGTGCTATTTAAAGTTTTCTATTTATAAGAGAAAAAATTAATTTATTAGGTATTCATACTTGGTTTTTAAAATTTACATCCAACGCGAATGCGAGGAGTGATATAAGACTTAGTAAACAAATGTGAATTCATAAAAAATCAAGTTAATGTTTTTACAGTAGATCTCAAAGTGAAAATTTTCACTTTCACATTGAAACTTCAGCTTAGAGTAGTTCAATTTCTTCTGAAATATGAAGACTTTTTATTTCATTCTGAAAAAGTATTAGCGTATTTATAGCAAACAATAATTGTCAAAAACAGTCAATTAAACTTCTTCTTTTCATTAATTATTATAATAATAAAAATAATCAATTAAACAAAGGCAATTAATTTACTTCATAGCAATATTACCAAAATTTATAAATGTATTAAAATAATGCATCAAGTACATTACCAAAATTTAGAAATGTAAAACTAATGTATCAACTATCACCAAAATTTAGAAATGCAAAAACAATGTACCAACTACATTACAAAAATTTAGACATGCAAAAAATAATGTATTAACTAAATCACCAAAGTTTAGAAATGCAAAAGTAATGTATAAACTACATCACCAACATTTAGAAATGCAAAAGTAATGTATAAACTACATCACCAACATTTAGAAATGCAAAAACAATGTATTAACTAAATTACAAAAATTTACAAACGTAAAAATAATGTATCAACTACATTAGCAAAATTTAAAAATTTTAAAACAATTTGAAATTAACGGAGGAAAAAAATATCGATCCGCAGGTGCAAGTGAACCTTCAAGCGAGCGTACCCCAGACAAGCTACGACAGTAACGGCACGCAGCCACCGGCCGAGGACGACATAGACGCAGCCCTGACGGATCTCCAGGTGACCCTGGAGGGCAGCAGCATCAGCAACGGTCCCTCCGACATCACCCAGGTGCCGGAGCTTTGCGATTACCTGCGCTTCTTCAAGCCCAAGCGCTTCACCCTGAAGGCGTTCAAACGCTACTGGTTCACGTGCCGCGACCTCCAGCTCAGGCTCTACAAGAGTCGAGAGGACGCCAACGGCTCCGACGGACCCGTCCACGTGGTCAACTTGCGCGGCTGCGAAGTCACCCCCGACGTGCACCTCTCGCAGGGCCGCTACGGCATCAGGCTCGAGGTGCCCAGCGCCGAGGGCATGACCGAAATGTGGATACGATGCGATAACGTTAGTACTGCTCATTGGTTTTTACTTTTGTTATCCAGTAAAATTTTTATAAGTATCTTTTGTAATTTTGATTTTGTATTTTTTGTTTTTACAGGAACAACAATACGCCAAATGGATGGCCGCCTGCAGACTCGCGGCGAAGGGTCGCACCCTGGCAGACGCGTCCTACGAGAGCGAAGTGAACGGCATCATAGCGTTCCTGCAGCTGCAGAGGCCTGCTCCTGCTCCGGCCATCAATCCGAATTCGCTCGGCGATATAACGCCGGAGGACTACGTCGCGCCGAGATTCGCAAAGAAACTCAAGAGCAAAGTGAGTGATTTTTTAAATCGTCGTCACCTAGTTATTCGCTCTCAGAATTACGTACATAGAAATTTTAATAGATGAATGTACTTCGTTTATTAAAAATGCATTTACTATACGTGAATGTATTTCACTTATTAAAAATGAATTTACTATAAATGAATGTACTTTATTTATTAAAAATGAATTTACTATACGTGAATGTGACTCATTTATTAATATTTTATAATTAATGTCGATGATCACTTGATTATTCACTTCTAGAGATTATCAAGTATGATTAATAAATTAACGTATTTATTAATTAATTCGATGATTATCTGCGGATTATTTGAATATCCAACGTATATCAAACTTTAAATTAATTATTTACTGTTTATTAGAAATGTTTAATTAATTATGATGCTGCTCTCAGGTAATCCAAAGGATTCTCGAGGCTCACGCGAACGTCAAGGATCTGCCGCTGATCGAAGCTAAGTTGAATTACATAAAAGCGTGGCAGTCTCTACCGGAGTACGGCATTTCTCTCTTCGTCGTGAGATTCAACGAGAAGAGTAAGGACGAGCTTCTGGGCATCGCCAGCAATCGGTTGATGCGTATGGACCTTCACAGTGGTGACCACTTGAAAACCTGGAGATACAATACCATGAAGGTAACGCATACCTTGACTATAAATTAATTATCTTATCTTAATAAATAAAAAAACTTCTTTTCATTGAGGAAAGGATTTTACATTTTTACTGATAATGTAATCTTATCATTCTTCTTAAATCGGTAAACAGACGATGACGTTCTAAGTCCTACAGTGTGATCATTCTAATCAATAAAATTAAAAGTTGAATTCAAAAAATTCGAGTGGCATGTATATATTTTTTTAAATTATTTTCAGTCTGTAACTTCGATAATCGTCGGAATCTGTATACATTCTGATAATAGGACTATAAAAATAAAAGGCTAATAAAACACGAAATTTTCAGGCTTGGAACGTCAACTGGGAGGTGAAGCACATGATGGTCCAGTTCGAGGAAGGCAACATAATCTTCGAGTGCCAGTCGGCGGACTGCAAGGTGCTGCACGAATTCATCGGCGGCTACATCTTCCTGTCGATGCGCTCCAAGGAGGCCAACCAGACGCTGAACGAGGAGCTCTTCCACAAGCTCACCGGCGGCTGGGTTTAAAAGGACGCCGACTTATCTTATCCCCAAGAAAAGAAGGATTTTATTTTTTTACAAAAAGAAAGACGAAACAAAAAAAAATACGATGCCGAAGAAAGACGCGGATTCACGGAGAGGGGCGACGCTTCCTTCGAGAGATCCTTTTCGCATACACACGCAAAGTGCCTAATAGAGGGAAAAGAATGAGGATGCGAATCACGCACAGAGAGATTTATACACAACGATTTGAATTATACACTTTTAACTACTGACTCCGAGAGGTTTTATCAGCGAAGGACGCGCGTGAGCTAAACATATGCAGGAATATGCCTTCCTTAAGGACCTTCTATTAATCTCACCTTGTTGCTTTCTATACGTAATTTTTAACGATCTAAGAGAGAAAATAAATAAGTAAATAAAACTCGTTTTATCGTATTTTTTTTTATATAGACTAGACAAGTGTCAGTTAATATTCGCCCACTAATGGTAGTCAAATTCACTCGTTTCGAAATATTTTATTGTTGACAAATCTCGTGGACGGTGCTATGTTGAGCGATTCTGACTGCCAGCGAATCACATGCGAGATCGTGTAAATTATTTGTTATAATTTTAATGCGAGAGTAGTTTCTGCAAGTCTGTGCGAACATTTGTTTTTTTTTTTATTGTCTATTCAGTTAATTTAGCTAACGGTTTATACCCGCGTGAAAATATTATGCGCTAAACACGATGGGAGATCTCGCGCGGCAGATTTCGAGCGCATAAAGATCCTTATTGAAGATCTTAACTCGATTAACTATTTCTATTGTAATTTGTATAAAATATATAATGTTTATTTATAAGAGTAGATTTTTTAGCGTGACAAGTGCTATTAAACAATTTATTTTTTAAGTTAATTATTACAATTACTAAAATGTCTTTGCGCAGCGAGATCTCCTGTAATGTTTCTACGTGGGTAATTTGTATGATTAACATCCACTTTTAATGTTTAATATATTCAATAATTTAATTTTTTTTTAATTTATTGTACTTTATTGCATATTAAAAAAAAAGTTTATTTATATTTATAATCTATCCTATACCTTTTTATAAATAATGATTTAGGATAATCGCTTTTCTTAACGATATAGATGTGAAAAAGAAAGTACTTTATAATTGAAATAATAATATAAGTATGAAAATGTTTGCTGGATTTGCGAGGAACTACTTTTAAACTATATACTACATATGAAATAAAATAATTCTATGTAAACTTATATCGTTATATCTAATTATATATGTGCGCGATTATATGTACGTTATCATTATTCATGTACCTATACATGTAACCAAAAATTATAGTTTTGTACATTAATTTAGAATATAGTTGTACAATAAATAAACTCATGATTGCTATTAACTGTAGCCTTTATTTTGAGCGAGCTAATGATTTTTAAATTAATTTTTAATAAAAGTGCAAATTTATAAAAAAAATAATTACGTAGTGCTGTTATTAGCAGTGAATAAATTTCTTTTGTAGTTGTCTTGTGAGGAAAATATTTTTTTTTTATATGTCCATTGTTCTGGAGTCATTACTTTGTGATCCAGGGCAAGCACTGGCCTTATATGTCTTTAATCCCAATTTAACTGATAGAGGCAATTGATTCCGCATACTAAATCCCATAGGACAATTACCAACACTTGCTGTTCCAGGCCCATGTTCCTACATATATATAACAAATTTAAGTAAATACTTAATTGTGTTTAATCACTGTAAATTACTTTGCAATTTAATTGAAATTTAACTCTTAAATAGTTAGTTTACTTAGTAATATTTGTTAATATTTTAAAATTACTTGTTGATTAGCAGATGGTGCAGATTGTACAAGTCTTTCGTTAAAACTGGATTTCTCTTTTCTATTACGAATCCATTCATGTCCCAAAATTCTGTCAACTGTCAGTCTCAGTGTTATATCTGGCTCCAAAATTTGTTTGACTATCGTCTTTGCTAAGGTGGATACCGTATCACGAATTTTCGGTTGGAATGCCCAGTTTTTATTTTTCTGATCTCTTAATAATTTATGCAGATGTTCATCATTGAATGGCATAACAGCATTCAACATAATAAAGAGTATGACACCAAGAGACCAGACATCGGCTAATTTAGGATTGTAAGGTATGCCAGCAACAACTTCTGGAGCAGCATAAGCGGCAGAGCCACAATAGGTTTGACTCAGGACTCTTCTACCATCTTCATTCACACAATATCGAGCAAATCCAAAATCTGCTAGTTTTACATGAAACTTCTTTGACAGAAGAATGTTCTCGCACTTGAGATCTCGATGAGCTATATTCATTTTATGAAGATATTGGAGGCCACTTGCCATTTGCCTAAACCATATTTTTGCTTGTTGCTCAGGTATTGGGCCATTTCGAAGAATATAATCCAAAAGATCTCCATTTTCAGCATATCTCATAAAAATAAAAACTTGAGGCCCTCTTTGAAGAATACTATGTACCTACATAATTAATTTTCATTTAACTCTTTTATACAACTTTTTAAATATTATATATTTTATCATAAATTGATGAAGAATACAACAGTACTTGAATAATATGAGGATTTTCTATTTTTGTGAGAATCTCAAGTTCTCGAGGAAAAAATGTATTCAAAAAGTTATTTTCTGCTTTCTTTTTGTCAAAAATTTTACAAGCTAATTTAACTTTCTTTCCTGTATTGCCATCAACAAATTCAGCTATGTGAACTGTTGCATGTGTTCCCTGTTACACAAATTAAATATTAACATATTCATAAAAGACAAATTTTTAAATTATTTAACTATATAAAATGTTTGATTTGCTATAAACATTATAATTGTATAAGTAATAAACACGATGCACATAAATAAATTTTGTAATAATAACCTGTCCAATTTTTTTGCCAATAACGTATCCACGTTGTTCAAGACCATGTACTTTAGAACTTCGAATTTTGTTTCCAGCGGCCATAACAGCAAAGATAATTCATCGAAAGTAAAAGAAGTTCACTTGGAGTGACTTCTTTAACCTATTTTGTTTATTTATAATTTACACTCTTATTATAGAAAAACTTGTAAACTTGGTGAATAATACTTGTAAAATCTTATAAATCCAGACCATAATGTTAATGAAACATTTGACCAAACTGTACAAAAATTTAGTTTAGGCTGTAATTTAAGCCCTCACACAATATTACAAAAAGTGAAGAGGTAACATGGATGAAGTATTGAAAACTGTCATCACTGAAACAAATGAATAACCTTTTTTTAAATAACAAAATAATAATAGAAGATTAGATTTTTATATACTTTTTTTTATTAAATCAATGTACAGGTAGGGAGTGATTTTATGCAGCGGGGTCATCACCCTTGGTTGTTCGTGTGTAAATAAGTTGCGCATGGTGTTGAACTACTTGTTTAATGAGACCTTTCTGTTGCAGTTCAATCAATGCTCTCCTGGCAAGAGATCCACGAATCTTGAGCCTTTCACTGACAATTGAAGGTGTGATCAGTTTGTAGGCTGGAACTTCTTTCAGAAGTTTGTCGTATGTGCCCTTGTCAAACAACACTTGGTTGTTTAACTTGTCACGAACTTTTCCTTTGGACCACTTCTGCAATTTAATAAATTATGTATTAGAACTTATTCAATTTACTTGAAAATTATTTTATTGAACTGTGTTAATTATCAGTCTCATTAAATCAGTTTTTAGCTTTCATAGCATTCAAGAGAAAAAAAAAGATCATCACTAAATAGTAGAAATTAATTAAATTACCGCATATTTTTAAAATCTTTTTTGCATATTGAAAAACATCTGTTTTAAAAAGAATTTAAAAATTATAGTCTTTAGTAATCTAATCGTATTCTTTACGATTTCAAGATTCAATTCCAAGTAAAATTTGTTCAAGAACAAAAGTTTTAATAATAAAAAAACAATTTAGAAGTTAAATAAATTTATTTATATTACAAACCTTCTTCTTGGCCTTGCCACCAGATCCTCCCTCCTTCTTCTTTTGGGTCTTCTGGGGTTGCTTGGAAGACCCCTTCGTGTCCTTTTTGGGCGGCTGAAAAGTAATATTGAAAATTAGCATAAAAGTATTTAATAACATTAAACTTTATTATATTTTTATTTTATCAGACTCATTAAATCAGTAATTTTGCCGTCACAGAATATCTGGTAAAATGGAGTTCATCACATATACATTTTAGGTTAAGTTCTTTAAACGCAGCTCTGATAAACACAGAATTTACTATTTTATTTTTACATTTGCCAAAATCAAATAGCAGTGTAACACTAAAAAAATCTTTAAAAATTGTACATTACAAAAGAAAGGGCCAAAATTCTCGAGTTTGCTTAAGAAATACGATTGTTGTTAATGAACCATGTGCTCCGCGTCGTCGCACCACTCTATTTTTTTCAACGATTTTTGAAGTTTTCGCTTAACATATTGACAATGCGGATTAACATTTCGACACTTTATTGATTAAATTTTAATAATTTCACAATTTTTTTTAATATTTATTCGAATAAACATTGTAAAAATGTAAAAAGTTTCAGCACTACTCCTTGCTCTTACTCACCATGGCGAACGTGGACTCGGAAAGAGACTAGGAAGTGGACTACGTCGTCATTATTAACTTCACTGATTTCCGGGCACTACGTTAATCAAGCTGACCACCTGTAAACCCCGCCAGATTTAAAAAGTACTTTTAATAGAAAACATTTTAAAATATTTATGATAATACGTACGATAAGTATTGAATAAAGTCAAAATAAATTATAATATTATTAGTTCTGTTTATCTAAATAAACAATTAAATTTAATAATAAAATAAAATAGTAAATAATTTATTGTAATGTAACTTAGTAGTAATTAGTATTATTGAGCATTGCTAATGTACAATATACACGTTTAAATAAATTTTCTATCGAAATTATTCTTTAAATCTCTTTGAAAAAATGAAAATTCGATAAATAATTATCAAGCTAGACAGTGTTAATTTTCAAATATCAGCGCTTAATGAGTACGACCAATAAAGGGACTTAAAATTATTTATTATTAAATATACGACATAAAATACAGTAAACATTATAAACAATGAAGAAACTATTACAAATTCGCTTCCAATTTATTTTAATGAAGTTATTTACTATTACGTTATGTTAAAGTAATTAAACGGAGCAGAGGAAATGGTTACTGATTGTTACTATAATAATTGAAAAAAAATTATCCGAATGGCAGCGCTGCCTGCTGGAACGTGGGCAACATGGCGTCCCATCAAACGTTTTCAAGCAGCCCGGCACGATGACGGTCTTTCTATTTAGTTCTGTAGAATGCATTTTGTAAAGTATTAGCTTCCTTTGTACTTCTCGTTTGTCCGCAAACAAGTGGCATCGTAACAGGATTTTTTGACTGTGGGGTAAGTGTTTCTTTATAACCAGTCGACGTCACTTAACCTCACCGACCGTGGACGTGTCACTCTACTTTTTTGCTACAGAGCACTGTATTTGCGTGTATAAGGAAAACAAAGTTTAAGTTTATTATCTTTAATTGTTGATAGAAAAATAGCAGATGGTAGTTTATTTCGTTGATTTAAATTAATTTTGATGGGAGAAAATAGTTGACTACGAAAATGTTTACGTTTTGTCTGTTTTAAAAGTTTGTAATGTCATTTGTAAGAATCTTGGTACCATAAGGTAAATTAATTGTGCAGTAAGACTTGAAAATGAAAATAGTTTTGTGCGATAAATTTTTTAATGAACAATAATTTTTAATCTGTAAGTAATTGACTTAATTGAGATTATTTTATTTTCTGCAGGAAATTTTTGTAAATAAAGTGATATTGCAACCACAAATATGCTTCCACTGACACACAAGGACTCACCAAGTATCCTTATTAGGCTAAAGGAAAAAGTTATAGGATGGAAGCGGCTGATTTGGTCCGACAAGACAATTAGAAATTTATTCCTCTTTCTGCTGCTGAATTTTTCATTTGCATTTGTCGAACTTCTATATGGGATTTGGACCAATAGCTTAGGATTAATATCGGACAGTTTTCATATGTTCTTTGACTGCACTGGCCTAATTGCTGGGTTGGTTGCTTCAGTGATAACAAAGTGGAGAGCAAACGAACGCTATTCTTATGGATATGTAAGAGCAGAGGTACTTGCCGGAATGGTGAATGGAGTATTTTTAGTATTTATAGCATTTTTCATAATGTCAGAAGCTGTGGAAAGAGCTATTGAACCTCCAGAAGTAAAACATGAGAGATTATTTTTAATTTCTGTACTAGGGCTTCTAGTGAATTTAGTAGGAATTTATGCATTTAATCATGGACATGGAGGAGAAGGATGTGGGCATGGTCATAGTCATGGACATAGTCATGGTCACAGCCATAACCATGGTGGACATAGTCATTCGCACTCACATGGAGGGCATGGCCATTCTCACAACCATCATGATCACCATTCACACAATCATCTCGATCTTGAAATTGATCATTCACATAATAATTCCAATTCACAAATTATGAAAGGAGTTTTCCTACATATATTGGCAGATACTCTTGGCTCTGTTGGAGTCATTATTTCCTCTGTGCTAATGCAGATGTTTGGCTGGATGATAGCTGATCCAATCTGCTCAATGTTTATAGCTATTTTAATATTCCTCAGTGTCTTGCCTCTTCTAAAGGAATCTATGTTTATTCTGATGCAAAGGCAACCTTCAGCATTGGATCACGTTTTGCCTCAATGCTACAATAAAGTTACTCAGCTGGCTGGGGTTTACAGTGTTCAAGATCAGCACTTTTGGACTTTGTGCTCTGACATTTATGTAGGTTGTTTGAAACTGGAAGTTGCAAGAACTGTGGATCCTAAGTATGTTGTAGCACATACACAAATGATATTCCAAGCAGCTGGTGTAAAACAGCTGACAGTTCAATTGGATTATTCAGCATCGTGATTAAAGTAAAAAGATACGAGTCTTGTTTGAGTATAAAGTCTTCTTCAGCTGCTAAGGCTGTTTTACTGAATTGTAAAGCCTCTAAGTGAAAAAGAACACTAATTGTACTATGTAAGATTAACAAATTTTGTTAAAATTTTGTATGAATGAATGAGCAGTGTGCACAGAATTTTGTGAGTGTATAAAATGCAGATGATTTAACTTGAAGTGCTTATTTTTAAATTATTTATGTTGCTACTACTAAAAGTTTGTAAATGTATATTAGAACAATATTAGAATTTTTATTGTCAGTCTTATTTTTATAAAAAAAAATTAGTTGCTACTTAAAAATGTATGTTATCTTACACAATTCATAAATAATTCAAATATTAAATTATACAGTTTAAATCTAAAAAAAGCACTTCAATCATTGTTTTTTTTTTAAATGTATATTATTATCTAAAAAATGTATCTTTTAAACATTTTTCAATATAGTAGACATCACTGAACATTTTTGTGAAGAATAAAAATGTATGTATTTATATAAAAGTACAACATTAATCAGTCTTCAAATCTATTTGATAAAACTATAACTTTTTAACATCACACAATGCTAAGCTTATAGTTGATTTTGACTAAGATTTTTACTTTTTTACGAGTCATTTTTATCGAGTAACAGTTAGTTCCAACATCCAGTTCCCTGTGTTATCTGTATTGTATGCAAGGCGAATTTTTACAATTTTTTTTTAAAAACATTTAAATTCATAAATTAAGATATTAAAGATTTATATGCATTTTAGGACTTTGAAAGTCTTGTGGTGCTCAAATGAAGTTTGTATTGTATAAAAGTAAAATTACTGCACCAACGCAAAGTAACTTGTCACTCAAAAAAATCAGCATTTACTTCATTTGAAAATGTAGTTTTATGAATATCTTGTTATAAAACTTATTAATTTATAAGACTAATGTAAAAAATTGTATTCTTTTCAATGATGTATCAGAAAAAAATTTGCATGTTTTTTTCTTAAGGTGTTATTAAAGTTATTCACTTTCAGTGAGTTACAAAAACATTCCAGATACTATAAAAAAATGATGCTGCTTTGATTGTCAGAGTTTCGATTATTTCTGTGATTGTATCCTACAAATTTTGGAGCATTTCAAATGATACTTTTATCACTTTTCTCTCCGAATACTCAATGAATTATATCATTTATAATTATTTGCTTTTTGAAACATAAAATGCTGCGCTTAGAATTAAAATTGTATTAGACTTTTTAAATTTTATTTGCTATACTGTAAATTACTGCGAACAGCAATTAAAGGGTAAAATTATTTCTTATCCGAGCCATTTTTACCAAAACTATAATAATTATTTTTTTTTGTTCTAAGCATCCCAGCAATTAGTGATATTGTAGGCCAAATTTCTGATAACAAATAAAAAAGTATTTTCTCGTTTATGTATGTATAAAGTAAAATAGGCATTCACTGCTGAGTTGAATCATGCAAAAAAAAATACACAATTGTATCGAGAAAATATTTATCTCGGACTATAATTTGCGTAACGACAAAAAGAAAAGAAAAACAGAGAAAAGAGAATTGTGTGACAACTGTATACATCCTTTTGACAAAAATATGTGAGGAGGCATCGACTTTTCTTGTGTTATCGCATTCACTTCTTACATCTCACAATCGTGACGAAAGTTTTTTATTAATGAAAGCTACATAATAATAAAGAGACTGTTACAAATATTCCAAGTCGGTTTTCTTTTTTTACCTTTAAGAAACTATTACCACAATCATTCCTTGTCATCTTATTTTGTATTTTGTTCGCAATTTTTTCATTCTTCGGTAATCACTTTTAATTTTTCAGTCAACATCAAAATGAAAGCAAAAGTTATTAGTGTTTAGAATTTTTTTTTAAAATTGAAATTTTTACTTTAATACCACTTAATACACTGCGACACGTGCGCTTAACGCGATAAGGTTTGCCTTGACATATTCCACCCATTATAGAAATTTTGAAGTAAAATTAAGTTAACACATAATACTCGCCTTTGCCAAGCGCCTTATCTACTAATGTACCAAGTTATTTGTTGACGTAACATTCACTCTTTTTACTGCAAAATGTTTGAACATTTGTTGTTTATAATATCTTTTATCTTTTTTTGCGGGAAATTCAAATCGAAAGCTTTTCCCTTCGCAGCAATAAGGAGTCTAGGCCTTTTCGCCGAATAAATTTAAAGTTACCTATATATAGTAAACAAAGAGGCATCACGGAATATCGAATTATAGTGTCATAAATAATCCCCTAAAAGGAAATTTTTTAAAATGTCATCTTATAAAGTAAAAAAAAAAATTGTAAATAATCAACACGTTTCGCACACTGCATCCACAATAAATTGAATTCATGCAAGTAAGAAGGGTAAATAAATCAACTAAAGTACCATCAAGGGAATAAAAAGATAGAACATTTAAACACGTATTACATTTATTAAGAAGATATGTGTACACATATAAATACATAAATACTCTATAATAAAATCGCTCGAGCTGAGTACAATTTTACGGGAGAGTTTTTCTCATAAATTTTCGTCTGCACATTTCATCCCCGCCCTCAATCAATTTTATCGCTCGACGTTCATCCCTTCAGCTTTGGTCTGATCGCGTGTACGCAGTCGCGTCGTGCTTACGGTGTGCCATCGGAATTGCGTTCACTTGTCCCCGCGGCGTTAAAAAATCCGGAAAAAAACAACGAACTCAGTCGGAAAAAGTCTTTCGCCGCCGCTATTCTTATCAGGTATTATATAGAAAATCGAGTGTCGACGCGCCCCGTTAGTCCGCGTCTCCTCCTCACTTTTATCAAATATGTACAGATGCAGAAAAATTACTCGTGGTATACAAAGAAACGTGCGAGCGCTTGCTTCGTTTTTTTTTTGCTTTAAAAATTTTTTCCTTTTTTTTTTAGTGAAAAAATGGAAAAACTCGGTGCGAAAGAATGACTCCTTAAAAATACCTACAGACTTTTATATGCGTGTATATTCGTAATAAAAAAGTGCGAGAGCCTTCCCGGCGGCAGCAAAGTATTTAGGGCATTGTTCTTAATTAAAAAGGTCTACGATGCCGGGGGCGTGCAAAAGAGCGTCGCACTTTAATTAGCACTGGGACGCCGTAGGCGTCAAAGTCGCGTTCGTGTAATCGTTTATGCGATGGACAATACGATTCGTAATTTGTTTCTTTATTCGTTTTGCCGAAGTTATTAAAAAATCCCTTCGTACAATGAAAAAATCGTCGTTGAGTGAATGCAATACACGTCGGAAAGGAGTATACACGTTGTAAAAAAAAAGTAAAAGATTGTCGAAAAGAACTGCCCCAATAAAATCTGGACCTCCCGCACTGGCTCGCAAATAAGAAAAGTACAAAAACATCGACTACCATCTATAGTACGTACATTTGTTTTTTTTCGTTCGATAACAGAAAAAGTTTTTCTCCTCCTCTTATTTATTCATTTTTCGTCTCTTCATCGACTCCATTCAACTATCGGATATCCGAAAACACGTGCAGTTCGCATTATAATAATCCTGGGCTTCTATTTTTTTATATTAGAGAGAAAGAACTGCGCGTAAGCATACACTCTTATGCACTAATAATAACAGCGAAATATTTTCGTTAATAATGCTATCCTTTTTTTTCGTATATATTTACTGTTTTCATTTATTTCGTTTATTTTATTTAAAATTTCTTTTTATTATTACTCGTAACAATAATATCGCCTCGGCGTTATTTGGCAGTCGTCCCTTAAAAATTACGCGCAAAAACATCCCGAGGGCCTCATCCGATTTCCGTCTCCAAAGTGCATGCGTATATGTCGCGAAATTCGTCGAATTTTCCGAAGAAAAAGAGAGAGAGAGAAAAAATGTTGGCGGAAAATTCGCGCAATCACACTCGTGCTTCGTTTCCTTCCTCTCGACTCGTTACTCGCTAAATCATTCGGGTATTCGTCGTCGTCCATGTTAATATACGTATATATTTATATATATCGCTAAAAATTATTCGATAGCTTTTTCTTTTATTTGATATATAATATATTACTCTGTGCCGTATTTTACAATGCATGTAACAACAGCGTAAGTATAATATTACTACGGTCTCTTGTGGAGAGTCGCAACAGCCTCTGTTTCAGTTTTTTTTTCTTTTAAATTACCCCCTCATTTTTTTTTAAATTTTATTCCTGTTTCGAATATAACTATGCAAATAGCGAGGGGGTGAATATAACACTCGTGAGTCTAGGTAAAAAAACGTACACACTTCTAAAAAAGCGTTGGATAAAAAAGATCGTCGTCGAGGTACAAAACGAATACTCGTACAATTAATTCTATAATTGTTCATTTTCTTATTTATTTATTTATTTATTTTGTTAAAACTCATGAGAGCAGAATTGATTCGTATCGATCGCATCTGCTGCTTGTATGGCTGTTTGGCTACTTACAATTCGGATGCGATATTTCATAGCAAATAGTCAACATTGCAACATTTCCTGTTTCCTTTTTTTATATAACGAAGTTTTTTTCTAAATCTTCATTCGAAGTTCATTTCGTCGATTTACATAATTTCTTTTACGGCGTAACAATTGTATACAACTTTGTAAAATTCAACGTACTCGTTTCAATTTTATTTTTATTTTTCTCGCGTAAATTAATTATTTAGATATCGTTTAAAAAATTATGCGTTACTCTTTTGTAGAGTATAATCCAATAGTTAATAACAAAAAAAAATTAATTTATTAGAGTTACGAGTGATCTAAGATCATGCAACTAATCACGACCGTTTTTTAATAAATTCGCAATGCAAATTAATGTGACTACAATATTTGCTGAGCAATTAATGCATACATATATATATATGTTACTTCAAAGCTACATATTTGTCTTTCTGTTTAAGGTATTCGAGTAGTGGACTTTGATGTTAACAATACTCCGGGTATCTCTCGTCATAAACTTTATGCTTACTTCACGCCTACGATATTAAACATTTTTAAAAATAAATTTCTTCGCCTCTAGCATGCACCTAATATTAATAACAGCTGAGCGTTTAAATGATAATTATTCACTTTACTCGTCACTATTATTTACGACAATTTAATACAAAAATAACAACTTCTTTTTACCTTTTGATTTTATAATTATTTTTACGTTAATTCCTCTTTTTTTTTGTTAAATAATTATCTTTCGAATAACGAATGTGCAATAAATAAATAATATTTTTTTCTTTTAAATCGAATTATCAATCGACAATAATTCTGCATAGCTAACGATTGACAAGTGAGATTATTTAAACGAGCTTGCTAAACAATCTTAATTAGATTTCAATTTCATCTGCCTCTTACATTCGTTATATAACGCTGATAAGAAAAATCTTTATATAATATATGTGCATACGCTTAATAAATTTTCGTTTACTGATCCATTAATTATGCGAACTATCGAGTATTCTTCAGGTAATTCAATAAGACGCACAAAAGTGCGTTTCGGAAAATTTCGTACAATCAATCTTACCTATACAGTTTGGAAAAGTTTCTCGCAAGCCTCCCGAAAATTCTCTCCACCCCGCAGAATCAACAGTGGACTACAATCGTACATCAATCCTCCCTTAAAACTTCCAATCAACAACGACTCCAATTGAATTCTCGCCGCTAAAAAATCTCCTCCGCCATCCGTATCACAAAAATCCCGCCGTCGAGTTACTCATAAAATTCGCTCTCCGCACCAGAAAAAAGCGCGCGGGTCGCAGCGAACATATTTAACAGACCCCCGTAAAGGCCGCGGGCAAAAAACCACCCCTTCGGTAAAAGTCGCCGATTTACGCCGCGTCGCCTAGGCGCTTCACTTTTTGCGGCTCTTGGCGTTCTTCTGCAGCTTCGTGATCTTCAGCCGGCATCCCGCGCCGCCGGCGTAGAGCACCTCCGCTCGTCCGCCCTCCTCGGTGCTCGCCACCAGCGCCTTGAGCGCCTTGACGTGCACGTCCTTGGCGCTGATCTCCAGGGCGGGCCCGGCGAATCTCTCGCGCAGGCTCTTGCCAATCGCGGCGGCCTGAGCCTCGGCCAGCTCCAGGCCGTCCAGGCACAGCCACGTGAGCGCCTGGAGGTTGGTCAGGAAGGCCTGGACGAGGAGGTGCTCGACGCGGCACTTCCGGGCGCCGTCCGTGACGACCAGGCCGGCGGCCTTGAGGAAGC
Organism: Sycophila sp. Sp_5; assembly: GCA_018906775.1. Lineage (NCBI taxonomy): Eukaryota > Metazoa > Arthropoda > Insecta > Hymenoptera > Eurytomidae > Sycophila > Sycophila sp. Sp_5. The sequence goes on from JACCID010000004.1 coordinate 1,689,866, forward strand.
TGAGGGAGCCGCAGCCGCGCAGCTGCTTGCCGATCTGGCGGAGGGTGCGCTCGCTGTCCTCCAGGTTCACGCGCCAGAAGCTCATGCGGAGCGACTGCAGCGCCCGGAACTGCGTGGACAGGCAGCCGAAGAACTGGAGGAGCGTTCGGTCGTCGATCAGCAGCGAGCCGTTCGCTCCGCCGCCGTTGCTGCCGCCGCCGATCGTCGATTTGTCCAGCGACAGGTCCAGCTCGCTCAGGCCCGTGAAGCCTGCCAGGAAGGGCAGCAGGAGAGGACCCCGCAGGGCTGGCCGGTCGTTCACCGTCACCTGAGGAAGAGATTCTCGTTAGTTGTGCTTTTTCTCTAGTAGAAGGTATTTTCTTTTCATTTTTTTTACTCGTGAAAGGGGAGAATTTTTCGTGAACGATCTTTTGCGACCTTTGCAGATGATAGATACTTTTCTTTGTTAAGGAGGTAATTAGGACGAATAATCAGTTTTATCAGTTTTAAGGACGTAATAAGTGATATTGTGAATACTTTATACATGCGAGAGTACCAGATCTCTGGATTGCAGATTTTGGTTTAAACTTACTGTACTGTTTTGCAACGCAGGGACAGACTCGACAAATAAAAAATTATTACTAAAACGTATAGTAAAATTTGATTAAATTTTGCTGAATTTACAGGAAATTCTACAAATTTTACTATACTTTTTAGCTAATTTTTTTTATTTGTTGAGCCTCTCTCTGAGTTACAAAATGAAATAGTAATTTTACAGAATTTTTCTCTCCGAGTGATCACAAACTATTATAGAGATCGAATTATAGTTTAAGATTCACTCTGAAATTAATCTCTTATTTTTCATTGAATAATGAAATAATTAAATAATACACATGAAAAAATTTGTTTTTTCAAAGTATAACAAAAAAAAAATATACGTAAGTTTAATACTCTCCTAGTTAACTATTGAATGAGCGAAAAATTATTTTAAAAATACTTTTATTCTTTTCTTCGTTAATCTATTTTTAATGATAATGAAATTGTTTGATCAGATACTATCTGAAGAGTATCAGTGTTTGTTCAAAATCTCGAAATGAGGTAATGCAGTCTGCATTTTTCTTATTTAATCAGGGCCGATCGTCTGACATTGCAAATAATTAAGCGGGTCATTGAATTCCAAGGATATCTTTTGTTCCTCGTTTCAATTATCTTCTATACCTGCACGTAAATGTATAATAATTAAACTTTCTACATAATCAATTAAGCACTGCGTTTCAAAGCCAGCAAGCCGATATCGCATAATTATATCATGGCTTGCACATCACAATCGACTATAAAAATAAATCTCCATCTTCGAAAATAAAAATCGAGGCTGATGCATGATCTCTTGACTCTTCGCTCCGGCGTTATTTTCCTATATATCGCAACAGAGCCATGCTATCGCGGAAAAATTACTCGATATAAATTGTCCGATCGGAAATCAGTAAAAACAATTCGATCGTATCACTACTTAATTCATATGCCTCCATGGCACTTATATAAACAAGGCCCGGCGCGATAGTCGCTCAAAAAAGTGCGCGAGATCCAGGTCGGTTTATCGGCGGCCCTCGAGCTTTTCCACGTGTCTATCGCGAACGTGGACGGGGCTTATCCTCCGCCGCCCAAATCGCCGGACGCACCTTCACGCGAGACCCGCGAGTTTTTTTAATACGGGCTTAATTCGGTAATTTTATCGCGCGTTAATGATAATTTAACGAGACTCTGGCGAAATTCGTTGTTTATTTCACCATCGTGCGAGTGAGACGAAGCGATCCGAGACCGATCTACAGGCTGCAGAGAGACGAAGCGATTCAAGCCGGTGTATGAGACGACCAAGTGAGAGAGAAAGAGAGAGAAGCAGGCAGAAGGCTGAACGCGGTTGGTATTCGATTGTTTGTCGTTATATACATTATGACCCCAAAAATAAGATGTGACTTCATAGTGCACATCTCTCCGCGTAGTTTCCACATTGAGCCGTGTGACGTAACGGATGCAATGCATTTAACATATGAAAACGGAAATCCGTCAAGCAAACGCCACGTCGAACGACTTAATGTGGAACAGCCGTTAGACTCTGAATGAAAAAAAATAAAATTAAAAATTCATTTTAGCTGTCGTAAAGACGTTTCAATTAATATCGCAGCGATACAGCGGTAAAAAAAAATAGTAAATCGGTTACTGCGCTTGCGACGTTCATCGTTACGCTCGCCGTTACATTCATTCTTAATTGGTGAATAGACCCCCAGAGATTTCGGCGGACAGTAAAAACGCCATTTGTCGGGCGGCTTTAAATTTTATCGAATTCGGAAGCGGTGATTTCGCTTGGCTGTCGGTTCCTCGAATGATCGGCGCGATCTTCGTTTAGACGCGAGTGAAATCCGCGACAAAGTTTACGAACTAAGCGGCGCTGTATTTTCCGAAGAATAAAGTTCGATAGCGGACCGGCGATGGTGAGAGTTGCAGACGCGAGTCATCCGATTGTCAGCAGATGGGCGTACGTAAAATTTATCGACTAATTTCATGAGGGAATTTATTGTTGCGATCGAGTTTGAAAATAGCGATTTTCCAAAGTTATTATAGTAGCGAATGACTGGTAGTTTATTGCGACTATTAGAAATTTGATGTACGTTATGAGGGATCACTATAATAAATTACGTAATTTTAAATTATATTAGTAAAAGTGTTAATTAGTAGTTGTTAATTAAATTAATGTTAATTAGTAGTTAATCGAAAAAGTTAGTCAGAGAAGAAATTGTGGAATTGACTCTGATTTCACTGGAATTAAGTGGAGTTCCCTTTTTTTTATCATGAGAATATGTTGAGAGAATTTGTTATCAAAAAAATAAATTTAAATCTGCGATCGTATCGAAATCTTAATCGAATCTTATCTTTCGTCTGGAGAGAGAATTATTTTGTTCCTTTTTCACCGAACTTTTTTAGATAATACGCTTGAATTCATGACCTAATATTGCTGGCCTTTATTTTATGCAAATTAAATTTACTTATTTGTAATATAATACTGGTCATTTTGAAACTAAGACATAAGAAAAAACTATAGTTCAAGTTAAATAAAAATTAAACTGTTATTTAAGATTATAATAAACATATCAAATATGAAAGTGCAAGAAGAATGTTATAAGTAATTCCAGTTTTTTTTTAAGTAAACATATTTAAGTGTATTTAAAATCATAATTTATATTAGCTGAAGAAAGGCACAATTTGCATAAAATGAAGGTAATTTTGAATTTTGAAACTTCACCATTGAAGGCGAAGAGCAAAGTGGGATGAATAATTAGTGCAGCCGAAAGTCTACATTTAGGCGCCGAATGCTCATTTGCCGCGGCGGCTTAATTGTCCCAAGTTTTTGTTAATTTATCATTTACATTTGCGCGCAAAGCCCAAGTTTCGGTTTAATTTAACCGAAAGATCGGCGTTAAGTTCGCGCGCAAGCCGCACTAAAGTGACATTTGAACGTTAAGGGGAAACCGCGCAAGAGATGCTCCGGGGCTCGAATTGCAAATTATATCACGCGAGTATCAGAACTTGAAACTTATATAAGTACTCTGGAAATTCGATACTCTCGCGTCCAAAAGCAATCTTCTATTTTCGCACCGACTTGTCACGCAACGTCACATTTGACGCTTCTTTGAGGCTGCATAAATTAATGAAGTTGATCTTGGACTTTTCATCCGTTTAAAACACTTTGAATCGAGCACTTCGTTATTATTTTTAATAGAAATTATTACTTTATAAAATTTATGTAAAACCGCGCGTTACGCCTTATAATCATTTGCTCAATTAATTTTAATTAACCAACTACTTACTGCCTACATAAGGCTTTATTAAATATTTTATGGAAACTAAAATTAGTTTGTGCACTTCATGAGAGATGAATTTATTTAAATTTTAATTGCAAGCAACAAGAAGCTTACGTTTAGAATAAAAGACAAGCTAAATGGCGCATTCATTATAAAATAATTTCACAGCTTCATTAAATCGAGTATTTTTTTTATAAAAATGTTTTTCACTGTTTTTTTTTTTATATTTTTCTGCGTAATGACCTTTTTGTTCGTATGGCGTTAAATAAATAAATAGATAAAAAATAAACAAACAATCGAACGAACTAACGAACAAACACACAAATCAACGCGCAAAATAAATAAATAACTAAATAAATAAATAGACAGATAAATAAATAAATAAATGAACGTGAAGAATGCGAAAATAGATAATGTGAAAATAGAAAATGTGAAAGTAGATAATGTGAAAATAGAAAGTTTGAAAATAGATAATGCGAAAATTGATAACCATCAGTTTCGTGTACTCACTTGGAAACCGGCGAGCCTGAGGAAAACGACGTCCGGGCACGCGGGGGGTGCGGCAGCCCTGAGCAGCTCGGCGCCAGCGTCGTCCCTTCGTCCCAGCCTTGATAGCGGACCCTCGTGCACCGCCAGGTGCAGCCTCGCGTTGCACAGGCTGAGCTCTCGGACGCTCGTGCAGCGCAGAAGCTCCGAGAACACCGAAAGCGTCTCCGACTCCTGTGAAAATTGCCACGTGGATCCGCGATTAATAAAATTTTACTTTTTTTCTGCTATATTTAATCAAAATTTAATTTTCCATCATCGACGCTATTTTTTCTCGGTTTATATTCATTTTTCTTTTACCTTCGCGTTGGACTGGTCCACGCAAATTGGGTTAGCCAAATACGGCCTCTCGTCTTAATTAAAATGTATCGGTAGAGCGAGTGCTTTTTTTTTTGTAATTCGTCGCTGCGCATTGAAAAATCGGAGGCACGGCTGATGGCGTAACGAACGCGCGTCCGATTGAACAGGTCTGCTTTTGAATTAAACGTGCATGAAAGATGCATTTTTTTTTTTTAGCGAACTCAATTTTTAATTAAACGTATAGATACCATTCATAGACGACGTCCTGTCTATTTATCAACCCTACATATATACACACATACCAGTATACAGAGTTTATTCACGTGTATACCCCTCACAGCTATACACGATTTTTTTAATTAAGTTCCCTTTTAATTCCTCGCCTTCTATAGAGCTTTGCCGTCGCATACACGTCGACCCCCTGCACCTGCCGCGAGAAAAATCCGAAGAATCGCGCCTCCCCCTTCCGACGAAACTTGCATACCTCGAGTATATCACAAAAGGCGGATCGGAATCGAGATCCTCAAAAAGTCGCGCTAATGGGTGCAGTCATGCCTTCACTTTGCTTCGACCGAGCGCAAATACCTCGTCCTTATCGAGCGGCATGTCGCCCCGATAAAATTATCCGGGAATTCCCAGCGGAATAGGAGTGAGCGGCTCTGACTTTCGCGAGGGTGAAATGTATCGCGGGCGCGCACTCGCTCGCGGAGGTGTCGCCAAGCTTTCAGTTTAGTTCTGGTGTACGACGAAGCTCGCGCGGGTTGGATTCCTTTAAACGCATCGCTGAGCAGTGATTATGCCAATTACGAGTTCGCTGGGGAGGATTTTTGTTAAAATAAGGATGGGTATAATATACTGATGTTGACTATGTAAGGGGGTAGGGTTCGCTTATTGTTCTTCCGAATTATAAATATTTTTTTTATACATTTTTAGTGCTTGTTTGTATATAGTAGGATTAATTTATTGATTCATTATTTTAGTATTTTTGTTTAGCAATGTAGTATGTTATTTAGCATGCATTTTATTGTAGAATTTAGAGCTTCCCTCAGTCGCTATTTCAACAATTATGTTAGTAATAAAGTACGTTGTTTAGTGACTATATGTTAAATTTATAAGTATACGTAAATTAATTTTATATTTATAAGCATATAATTATTTAAAAGTAAATTTACTTAAATTATTTTCATAGAAACAAACAATCCTTCAAGTAGTTTAGCATTTTTTTTAAATATTTTAGAAAGCAGTGCATCGTATATTAGTTGTGCATTACACTTTTATTTCAGTTTGACGACTTCAACAACACTGTCCATACATCTTTAAAATGCGCCACCGTTGAAACTTATTTCAATGTCTTTTCTTTGGAGAAATTTTTTTTAATAATATGAAAAGATACTGGGTATGCGCTTGTTATTTAAAGAATAATTAAGTGGTTTAAAAATAATCGACGCATAAAAATTATTCTTATCACTTTGAGACGATATTACATCTCAATTACGGTAACTATAATAATAAAAGAAATCATATCAATTTTCACGCACTTATACTTGAATAAATAATCGCAATCGCCTCTTAGATTACTGCAATTTAAATAAAATCACTATTATCTTTACATCCATCACAATCCAGTACTCCCTAATGAAATTTCGACGGTAATCGTCAAAAAGTTTAATACTACAGTTTCCTCCTCGAGATTCTTATATAAAATTGAGAGGGAAAATTATTTTACATTCACTTTAAAGTCAGCCCTATTCAACCCTCGAGTAGATTTCACATCTGCGGTGTTTATCGTAGTCTCCGTCTCGAATGAAAATATCGAAATTTCAATTGAGCTTTCTAAAGCCAAACAGCGTGAGAGTTTTAAAGGCGCCCGTCAATAGTGTGGGCTATATACAGGGCTAATGCACCAGTGGAGGCGCGTCCAGACGGAGGCAAAGACCGGGGGATTCCCCGAGGCTTACATTGCCGAGGCCAGGACGCTTGCACCGAGAAACGATTGAAATTGAGAACGTGTCTCGTGAAATCGAATTTGCTCAGGGTGACGCTCTCGATCCTCGACTCCTTCGGCGTCGACCGAAAGAGGGTACGAGGGACGGTCGAGAGAGAAGTCACCCTCAGCACACCCCGTCGTACGGCGATTCGTTTTGTTTAATGCGATTTCTTACTTTCAATCGCTTTTTCCCATTCCACGGACCGCTAGAGCGCGAAGTCGCTGCCTCCAATTGTTTCGCCATATTTAACGTGAGGAGGGATTTACCTCGCTGCTGTCTAAGGTTGCCATCTTTTTTTTTTTGTGCGCACGCGATTGAACGAAAGGGGGAGAGAGCGTAAGACGGGAGCTTTTCTGTAAAGCTGGAATTTTGATTTATTTCTACTGGCGATAGTGCAAGTAATCCGAATCATTTGAATAATTTTTTATGTAAGACATTTATAGTGTTTGATTTCATTTATTTCTGTTTGTGACTTATCAAATAATATGAAATCTTTCCCTTTTTCTTTTTATTAATGGATTATTAAATTAAAATACATTTGTAACGTACAGTTGGTATGTTATTTTCTGTGCACTGTCGGATTCAGTGGACCAGTCTTAAGGTGATATTTGTTAGCTTTTATTTTGAAATGTTTAATTTAAGAGGAACATTTTTTTGGTACATTTTATGCTATTTTTAAGGAAATTTTATATACGTGAACACGCTACGTAGCAGTATGAAGTCAGAAATTATTTTAATTAAGATTTAAAATAGATGTGAAGTAAAGTAAATATTTACACCGCGTAAGCTCTAGATTTTAATTAAAATTTCAAGGATCCATTGTTTGCTTTCCATAAATTTTTTTTAAATTCTGTCTCCTTATAAGTGCTTAAAGAAAAAATGTATTCACAGAGTTGCATTGAAACGTAAAAAAAAAGACAACAGTAGGTCTTATAGTCAATGCATGTATAATGGAAAATATAAAAGCATCCTGGGAATACGACATTCAAAAAGTATCTGCAAATACTATTATTTATATATTATAAGTATTTTCTCCTTTTTCAGTCAACAACATCTGCATTATTATTTATTATTCATTCACTTTATTTATTTCAAAATGATAAAGGGCTGCTAGGTCTCCTTAAATAAACATCACAAAGCCTGGGCTCTGAGAGGTTTCAAAGCAAGAGGAAAAAGATTTGTTTTAAGATTGCGCTTTTAGAAAATTCCTGCAAAGGATGGCTAGTCCTAAAAAAGCACTCTTCCATCACTGCAAAAAAGAGTATTTCAATTTAACAATAAAAAATCTGATAACAATCAAGCTAACGACGGAAACCGTCACACACCCTTTAAAAGGAGCCGCAAAAAGCGTCACCCCGGCAAAGCTAAAGCGCAATTTTCTCAACGTCATTAAAACCAACGAAGAAAGCCAACAAAAAGTAAAAAATAAGATCGAAAAGAGCGCGCGTCACCTTGGACCATGCCTCGGCCACGAAAAAAAAATAAGCATCTGCCGCTATCTCTGCGATCGCCGAGAGGGTCAACGCGCGTAGGCGGCACCTCATCGTTTTACAGTCACCCCGGAAAGAGCAAAGGCACGCGTGTTTGTGCCCGCGGACCGTGGAGACTTGCACCGAGAGATATAGAGGAGAGATTGCGCGGAGAGGAGGAGCCGTTTGCCAAGGGTCGGGGCTCAAAGTGACGAGCTCGCGGAGCCGTGAAATCTCCGGCCGGTTGGCAAAGAGTGGCCCTGGCGAATCCTTCCGCGAGCAGTTTTAGCCGCGTCGTCACCATCCCCTGCACACCTTGGGTCCAATGAACTCTCGGACTCCTTTGCTGACGAGGCCTCGACCCGCGATAATTAGCGCCTCTCGTTTTGACGCGTTGTTTTTTATTAGTGCACTGAGAGAAAAATTTTTTCATTTTAAGCAAACATTTATTTCAATGGTACTTATTAAATATTTTATTGAGTCAAAAAATGATTTTTTTAAAACTACTAAATTTATTTAGAAACAAATAAATTCATTTAGATTTAATAAAATCATTACTTGATTCAAAGAAATATTTAATAAGTACTATTAAAGTAAATAATTTCCTTAAAATTAACAATTCTATTTTCAGTGTGGCACTGAGACAAATGTTTATAGTAAAAATTACTATATATGTTCCGTAAGAACAGTGGGACATACTCAACTTATGAAAATTTTTACTATAAAAAATACGAAAAATTCCTATGTAATTTCTACTATGTAAATAGCAATTTTTGCTATGTATCTAGGAATTTTTAGTTCGTTTTATAGTAAAAATCGTCATAGGTCGAGTATGTCCCATTTTTCCTACGGAATATAGTAATTTTTACCATAACACTTCTCTCCGTGTGAAAATTGCGAAGATTTTATTATCTGGGATTAGATTCTCCGGTACTCCCGGAATTTTTTTTTTATTATCTTTTCGCCTAATTTTAAGTTTAATCAGTGGATTAGACTTAGAGTTTCTAAAAGAAATGCGTCGAGGAAGCTGTTTCGTCTTGAATTTTCTGTAAGTGGGTTCGTTTTAATGAGCTTTAAAGGTGGGACTTTGAAGCTGTTGTATTTTTGCTTGTCGATATTTTTTACGGTGTTTCCAAAGTGAACGTGTGTAAATAATAAAGTAAACGCGGTAAAAGTTAAAACATATACATGTATATATATTTTTTAAAGCATTATTCAACTACAATTAGAATTGAAAAGTTTAAACTTTTTATTCGATCAGAATTCAATTTGTAAACGGAAAAATGTTAAAAACATTTTATTTGCTTCGCGAGAGAAACAAAAGTTGCGCGCAGTCGCTAATAAAAATACCATCACGACTGAGAAACTTATTTAAGTGAACTTGCAAAGCTCAAGCACAACAATCAATGCAAAGTTGAGGAAAAAAACTGAAGTCTAATTCCAGAAAAGCTCCGGGCATAACTAAGATAAATAAAAACAAAGGATCACGCGAGACTAAGTGGAAAGGCAAACTCGCAGTAGCGCTGATTTACCGCGCAGTCGGAGGAACGAACCATCCGAGGGATGTTCCTAAGAATTATTGCAGTTATGAAGAGATGAACGAAATGAATTCGCCTGTATACCTATACGTAGAAAGGAAAATTCGTCTTGGTTCAAAGCCATCAAGAGTGGTAAATTTCTTAAATGTACACGACGATCATAAGTATTAATAACTCGTAACGAGAATGATATACTCGAATTTATCAATTATTTTATTATGCTTTTAATAATTTTGTTTCGTGTAATTCTCGTAGCCGCCTTATTTTTATTATTTATGTATATTCAACGAAACTACGCTCCGTCTACGATTAATAAAGACTAAAATTCACACGAAATGATTTAAAAATCTTAATATTCAGTAGAACTTTAAAAAAGTATTTCTAAAATGAATAATGACCAATTAAAGCCTTCATTCTACTCATAATTTTGAACATAAGAACCAAAGCAGCTGACATCGAAGGAAAAAAGCCTCAAATGTTATACACGCGTGGAAAGGCGAGAATTCATTTATATACGGCTTGACCCATCTCGATGCAAAAAGGGCCAACCAGAGGGTTGGGAAGGCTAGGGCGGTAAAAGGCCCGAGGCGCACTTACGCCATGGAGAGGAGAAATTCATGCGCTCAAGCTTCGCGCGCCTCGGCTGCGAAGCGAATTATTTCCTTCCTTTTCTTCCCTCTCGACCACTTGGCTCTTTAATCTCTTGTCTTTGAGCTGGGGCGTTTCTTCCGTCTCTGACGATACTTGCACTCCTGGTTGTTAATATACCTGCACTTTCTTGGATTTTCCAGTCCGATTTCCAATTATCTCGAGGGTTTCGTTTTAAACGAGATGGATTTTATAAGCTTCATTGTAAGGAAGACACTCGAGGTTTGTACCTTCTTTCTTTTTTCGACTGTTTCAATTATCGGTTTATTGAAATCCTTCAAATGAGCAGGACAAATCGGATATTCTATTTCATAAAAAAAAATGGATCACTGATAAAGAAAATAGTGTTTCCTTTTTTAATACTTTTAATAGTGTCCATCCTTTTACTCTGCAAATATGCTCCGTTTTCTTTTTTTTTTTTTTTTAAATAAAAGATTGAACTTTATACGGACATATAGTAAATGTACACGTTTCAATTTTTGTTTTATTAAAAACGTTCTTTTTTTAGAAGCGCAGGATAATAAATCCTAGAATCAATAAAAACAAAAAGAATCGTCGCTAAAGTTTCTTTATTTTTCATTTTTATAAAATTGAATACAAACCTTCCACCATAAATCTCAAAATAAATCGTCAAGACAGACAGTCGCCCAGAACGACGAAGAAGCAGAGATCCAAAAAAAGGGTATTTAATTAGACGGACGTCCCGCGCAATTTTTCAGCGTATCTCGCAGTCTCGGGCGGCGGACGAGGAGTCAGAAAAGCAAGAGAGATTTTTCGCCGGCCGCCAACAGTTGGCAAGGAGGGACTATCAATTCAGCTTATCCGCTCGCTTCGACTGCGAACGCGCGGCGAGCTTTTTGTGCGCGGCGGGACGCCCGGTTGACGGGACCAGCAGTTTCGGGGACTAGACGAAGTTTGCGCGGCCAGCCGAGTGACGGATAATGGCTGCATGCGCGAGTGGACGTCGTCGCTGCGATGCAAAAAAAAAAAAAGAAGAGGTACGCGGGAGCCGGATGTTTTGCCGACGCGGACGTCTTAATTTACTGCGACGCGGGAAAAAAGTTGCCCTCCGACGGAAGCACGATGCATCGATATCTTACTTTGCCTCTTGAGTATAGAATGCGTCGAATGCGGGAGCTTCGAATTTGTTGTTGGCCGTTGCGTTTTTTTATTTTTTTTTTTTATTTTTAATGATTAGACGGAATTGATAGTTACGGTCCTCTAGTTACGGTCGATTTTAGATGTTGGCGTAGGTATGATTATTATTATTTTTTTTAATGGTAATAAAATTCTTATTGCGGATATCTTGAAGCATAGGGGCTCTTGCAGCAGCCGCAGTAGCGTTTTAAGTTTTTATGTTGGTATTTGAAAATTTTAGGATGAGCTATACGATACCTACTTCCATTTTTACGATAGGTCCATCGATTTGAAGCTGTATAGCTTCGGATGATAGAGAAAAATTTTTATCTTTGATATTGCAGTATTCGGGTACTTTGCAGTCATACGATTTCTCTTTCCATTACGAGATGACGACACGCATAAATAATTTCTGTTTTTTCTCATTTTTAAAATCCACTCTTAGGTATGTACGTGTTGACCTATGTATAATACAATTAATTATATCCGCAAAATAAATGGTAGGTATATTTTTAAATGGTACTGGAATTTTCCCAATCAACCAGTCGACGCTCCATCGCGTCGATTTCGATTTCCATTGTACACTCAATCTTGCTTCAAATAATTAAGCCTTTCAAAGCGTATGGTCCCCTGAAATCGAAAAATTCCGCTCTTCTTTTGTTTTTCATTATCGGCAATCAACAAAATTAATAAAATTTACAGTCTATCAATTTATTTACCCATTTGGTCCTATCGCTACCTCGGGACCTCCTTAAACTCTCGTAATCCCCTCCAATTTCGGAGATAAAATCGGTGCGCGTGCGGCAGGTGCGGGTATCCTATAGTAATAAAGGGAACTACGAGATACGCAAAAATTGGAAGATCGAGGGGACGATTACAATCCGATAGCGCCCCTCTGCCTCGTCATTTTCACCGTGAGCTCTTCATTTCCCCGCTGCTGTCGCGAAAGCTCCAGCTGGCGCGGATAGAAGTTTCGATGAGTGTCTTTCAACCAGCGGCTTTTATACATATCTATGAAATTAAAATGGATTATTTATATCTCTCACTTCATCACTGTGAGATAAATAAGACACTTTTTAAGCCGTTGATTACGTTTCGTAGTAAATCAAGTGATTAAAAAAATAATAATTATGCGATGAATTTTAAAAATTGGCTGATTCTTTGTGATATCAGCAAAAATAAAGCGGGAAAAATAAATAGCCTGGTAAAGCTCGAATTTTCAAATGAGTTTATACACCCGTGCTTTACCGAAATTGTATTTACCTTCCAATTTCACTTGCTTTGCGGCCGAACTGCAAACGTTTTAATTGCAATCGTGCTTCTGAATGGGATGAGGGGGAGGGGAAGACTACTAAAATACGAGACCGCCGATCCGGTTAATGTCCTGAATTTAGATTTATTACAATACTATGGTTTATGCATGACCACCTCATCACTCCGGACCGGGACAGTAATTATTGCCGTCGCGTTTAAAATTTAACCGGCGCCCCCTCGAGTTTTAATTACTGCGCTATTGCGAAGCGGCGCCAGGTGCAGTTATTGAAAATTATTGATTATAAGATAGACGAGATTTCGTCGTAAGGTAATATTATCGACGTCTCTGTTGGTCGGATCGACGAACCGGGCGTTTCCGATGTGAGTGCATTGTTAAGCGGTGGCGAAGCTTCGTATAAGATTGACGTTTCGATATTTCTGAAACATACATTGCGCGTCTGTCAAAATCAGGGAGAAGCTCGCCGTCGATTGCATTATTTACGTCGATCATGCGCGAGAAGAATTTCCAATTGCATTAAAGTCAGAAGGGTATATAAACAACATTCGAGAATATTGTGAAAGGACAGTTATTAATTGAATTTAAAATTTAAATCAAGTTAAATTTTTTTTCGATTATTTGTCAATTATTTACGCTGATTACTATAAGAATTTCAAATTTCACGAGTCTGAGAGTGCATAAAAATTAAAATAGAGGAATCCTGTAAGCACAATATTTAAAATACATTTTAAAATACATTACTTTTGCAAGCTCCGCTTTTCCATGAATATCGATTAAAAACGCACACCATTTTTTTAAAATATTTATTAGTCCGAATGAAATATTAATAAAATTCATACGAGAAGTGTAACATTTCTCTGCTTTTGAAATTACTCACTCTGATCGAACAACAACGAATTAAGCTTGTCAAAGAATTTTCGACGCGAGAAAGCGCGAACAAAATGCGAGTATTTCAGCGGTCGCTCGTAAATTTCGCAATAGCTGGAAAGGTTGCCCGGCGAACGACGTAGGATTTTTATGAGATAGTTGCGGGCCCACCCCAGCGATTTCCCACGTACTCGAACGAAATGCGAGCCTCTTTTTTTTTATCACTCGACCGGCAAGCTCCGCAAGCTCCCCGCTTCGGCGAAAATATTGCAACCGCCCGATAATCTTTTTTTTTCTTTTTTTTTGTTTGCTTTAACTAACTAGGTTTTATGAAATTGGCCGCGTGACTTTACAGCGTTGAAAAGTATAAAAGCTATCGCTAAAATCTGCGGGGTAAAATTTTTGTTGAGCTCTCGCTATCCTATACGAAGCTGTACATTTTTTTTCGAAAATATTTATAATCGCCGAACTAAAGTCTCTAGTTTTACTTTAAAAAAGTTTATACACTACCATTTTACACCGAAAAATATTTTTTTTCGCGGTCTGCTTCTTTAAAATCAAAATGAAAAAGCAAAAGCTCTAGGAATTATTTACCGGCAGTGCACAGTTTTATGTTACTCGTCGAATGAGCAGAATAAATAAAGGAGTATTATCCACTTCTTTTTTTTATGACTTCACAGTTTTCCAAGGGATGCAAGATAAAACCATTGGTGCATTCGAGCGGCTCCCCTCAACAAGTGCGAGTATCTCAGCGCATTAACGGCATTAAAACGCGTTAAACCCCTTCGACGGCGCATAATACATTTGTCGAGCGGGAAGCCCGGCGGAATAATAAATTCGACCCTTAGCCGTAAATTTTCCAATAACTCCCGGGCGATCGTCTCGGCGCGGATATAGCCCGAGCCCGGCGGCGGCACCCGTCGTTTTTATCCAAATTTAATTCAATCGGCTCGTCGCAGAAGTAATGGCGGGGGAGGAGGAAGGCGACGGAGCCGGTGCCCCGCGACTACGGGAATTTGAATAATTCTTGAAATCCTCCTAGGCGCCGTCGCCCCAAAGCCAATCGCATCCCCTTCTCCCTCGGCCGCCGATGACTACAGCATTTCAGACGCACGGAAATTCGTAATCCAAATTCCCGAATCCCCGCCGCCGCCTATATTAGCCTGAAAAATCACCCCCTAAGCGCGATCGGAATTTTCGGATAACCCCTTTTTCCCCAAAAATTTATCGATTCGTATTAGCCTGAGTTATCGGGGCGATATTCGGCCGAGGGACTCTGCTTAGGTGGTTCGCGGAATTTTTCTCCGGGTCGATTTAACCGCGTCGTAAGCTCCTCTCTCTCTCTATATATATGTATACGTGTACCCGGCAAATTGTTTGCCGTCGTCGGGTCGAGGAAAAAATTTGCCGGGGATACGAGGCTCAGGGAAATCTACATGCTCATGAATAAATTGACAGCGGGAAGAAGTGCACTTGCCGAAATGTCGCGTATCATACCCCGAAGTGCTTGCTCTCGTGCCTCCCGCCTGTAAACGCGGAGATATAGACGGAGGCGCGGATCGCGAGCGCGCACCTGTTGTTTGCATAATGCGCGCGCGCAGTTATCCTCGTGAGATTATGCGCGGGATAGGCTTGTCAAAGCACCTGGCTAAGTGCTAATTTATTGTTTACCTTGCCGTTCGGAACGTGGCTTTGCCGACCGGCTATTTTTGTTTTTTTTTTTATGATAATTTGATATCCAATTTCTTTTTTTTTTGTCTTGAATGTAAAGTGGCCTAATCTTCGTACGGGCCTTTGTGGTGAAGAGTAAGGTACAGATAATTCGATTTAAAAGTGAATTTTTATTGGTTACAGAATATAATGTGATGTGACTTTGGTGGCCGGCTTATTTTTGTTTTTTTTTTATGGTAATTTGATATCCAATTTCTTTTTTTTTCTTGTCTTGAATGTAAAGTGGCCTAATTTTCGTACGGCTTTGTGGCGAAGTGTAAGGTGCAGATAATTCGATTCAAAAATGTATTTTAATTGTTTCTTGTTGATTACGGAATATAATGTGACGTGATTTTGCCGCCTGGATATTTTTGGATTTTTATGTAAATTTGATATCCAATTTCTTTTTTTTATAATCTTGAATGTAAAGTAGCCTAATCTACGTACGGGCCATTGTGGTGTAGATAATTCAATTTAAAAGTGTATTTAATTGTTTCTTATTGATTACAGAATATAATAATTAATTTTTTTCTCATTATTAATCATGTAAAGATAACAGTTTTACTGGTATAGATAAAAATTGAGATTGATATCGTTATCAATTGATTTATATCAATTTAATCGCTTTTTATCATTTACATCGGAATCCACTATCTGATAATCCGAAGACGTTACTCGTGTTGAAGTTAATCAAACTACTGAGTAATTAATACTCGTCGTTTAATTTAGCAGCTAATTGAAATAAGTACGTAGAGTATTTTTTTTTTAATCTTTTCTTGATTTTAAATTGGTTACATAGACAAAAAAAGGAATGAAAATTATAATATGCAGACAACACAATTAGCGTTAACTACTTTAACTTTTCTTTGTCACACTGTAAAACTATATAAAAAGTGTCGGAGCGTATGTCGTCCAAGTTTTTCATTAAAACTTTCTCTGTTCGTACTCAAGAATTTCTTCACTGTATTCACCACCTCTACATTATTTTAGTTTGCCCTTAAAAATGCAGCAACTGTAACTAATTATGTGCCGTTCAAAAAGTTGTTTCTATACCATTAAATTAGAGATTAAAATGAAAAGTTTTTTTTTTCGTATATAGACACATCTGTATAATGAAAATGACAATGAAGCGCAAAAAAAGGTCGGACGAGACTGAAGGTGAAATTTATACCGAGAAAGACAAGATCACCCTCTTGGATGTGGTAAAGGAAGGGGATTGCGCGTCTAATTAGTTGCGGTGGTGCGCACGCGACTCTGCACAGCTCGATTACCGTTAATCAGCCGTGCGCTCTCTCAAAGTAATTTGGCTCTAATTTATCGGTTACACGCGTCGTCGCTGCCAAGTTTATCGAACCCGGCCTATCATTATCCTCGCGCCTTTATACTTTATACGGAAATCTACTTTGGCAGTGCAGCTCTCTCCTCCGGCGGTTATCGTTTGTTTTACGACGCGCCGCGGCGTTAATATTAATGACGTTAAATAAGGGATTTAATCGAGACCAGGGATTAACTGGCTTCCAAATATGCAGATTATAAAATAATTATTTAAGTGATATATTGTTATTGCGAAATAATTCAGAGGCAGTTATTGCGCTTTTGTTGTTGTTTTTTATTACAATTAATTGAATGCTTCAAATACATAAAATGTATTTCATAGGAAAATATAGTTTGTACATAAAATAATTTTATTTTACATTATAAATTAAAAATTTAAAAATAATTACATTTTCGTTCCTTTGAAGTTGAAGCGATTAATTTAATTAAGGGAATGCTGTAATTTAACACATCGTCAAAGGATGAAAAGAGTATTTTTTAAATTCAATACACAAATCACAATTGAAAACATTAAATTCATTAAAAAAGATACTTTTTCTCTTTTTGATACAAAAAATAAATTAAAATTATATATAATTCCCCCCGTCTCGTGTAGAAAAACTCACTCAGTACGACTATCGCATACAAAATTACTCTGAATATGTCCCTCAACCATTTCCCTAAAAGGAGTACAGCATAATCCTCAAAAGTCCACTTTTCGTATAAACCCCACTAACGACGGTCATAAACGCCCCCTCGGCAGGCCTCCAGCCGAGCGGCCCTCACAGCTCTGGTGTCCTCAGATATACCTGTCCGTGGAAAATGGCAATCTCGACGTTCTTCCTGTTTTCCGTCAGGGCGGCCAGATTAGTGTGTCCCTTCCTCATCACCTTCTCCTCCTCGTCCTGTCCGCTGCCTTCCTCCTCCTCCGCCGCCTCCTCAACCTCCAGCGTCCTCCTGTGCTCCGTGCAGTAATTAAACAGATGCAACTTATCGTTGATGAGCTTCACCTCCCTCGTCTCCTTGTTCATGAGGCACTGGACGAGCATCCTGGCCGATCCCTGCAGGACGATCTTGAAAATGCACGAATTGGAGTGCATGCCCGTCGCCTGCAGCACGTACTTGATGAGATTCGCCGCAGGCTCCTCCAGGATCGTGTACCTGCTGTCGTCCAGGAAGACCGGGTGCAGGGAACGTCGACTCAGCTGGGGCTGCTCCTGGACGTAGGCGAAGTTCAGCTGGTAGCTGCCGATGCCCCGCGACGCCAGCGGAAGGTACTCCAGGTACTTGGCGATCTTCTCGTACTCGCCGGTCTCCTTCAGGTGGCTCGTATAATCGACTACCGCCTGCCAGGCAATGTACTGGAGCGAGTGTACGGCGTACACCGCCTGGTTCTCGCAGGCAGGACTTTCGCAATGCATTTCACTGGCGATCATAGAGGGACCAGAGGCTCGATCCTTACGGTGCGCTGCTCACTTTGGGACTGATGCAGATGTAAGTGCGGCGGCGTAGGAGGACCGGCCCGGGGGTCGACCGACCACAGAGGGCTGGGATCAGCTGATGCGTTTGGAGGAGGGGTAGAACGGAGTTTCGCCGGCGAGCGACGCTTTACCCAACACGACCCGTTTGTTTAATTATTTATTCGTTGGTCGTTAGAGTGATCGGAGGAGCAGCGAAGGGGTGCATTGGGAATTAATTTCTAGCGATGTGGTCTTTAAGATCGCGCACTTGTCATTGATCAACGATTTACAAGGATGTAATATTACAATGGAGAGATGAATACGCGAAATTTCGGAGTGTGAATAGTTTTCACTTTAAATTAAATTAAGTTAAATTTTGTGGAAAATTAGCGGCCGCGGTGATTTTTAGAGTGGAGGTCCTTTTCTGTTGTGAATATCGACAAACTATTCAATTTCCGCAGTTCAGTCGGCTTTTAAAGGAAGCGTCCTTAAATCCGAGGGTTTGTGGAGTGGGGGTTGTAAACGCCGCACGGACGTGTTGCCCGCTCCTTTTTCCGGAACATTTTTTTTTTATCTTTCGAGTGGAAGTGATACATCGGTACACCATCTGTTGCCCAGGTATACGCAAGTGGCGACCAACTGAGCGGAAGACGGAAATGCATTTATGGTGTCGAACGGTCAATAAAGCATTTGTGTATTTTTTTTTTCCTAAGGAACAGTTTTAAATTTTCTTCTCGGCGCCGGGTAAAAACCCCACGCATACGTTCACCTGCTTGTTTGTGTAAACGGAAAGTGCGAAGGTGCAGAGATTCTACGCATAAAAATTTAGCGCCAGATGTTTTTTCAGCTACGCTCGATTATTTTTTAAGGAAATCTCGTGAAATTTACGAGAATTTCTTGGAAAAGTTTAAGGAGGTTTTTTGTAAGACTTAAGATTATTTTAACATGATTATATAATCTACACGATTACAAGAATTTCGTCATCAATTTTACAGCTGCACATTATTCTCTGCACTGATTAAACTCCTCAAATGTGGATAATATGTAAAGCAATTTAAATTCTCAGAGCATAGCTAATAACAATAAAAATTGTAGAAGAAAAACTCTTTAAAGTCAAAAGTTTGCAAAAGCAGGAGAACAATACGATTTTTTTGACGAAAATTTAAGTAAAATACAAAACAGTGTTTACAAATTTTTCATGAAAGCACTCACCTCGATCCTGAAGGTCCAGCCCTCGAGGCTAAGCAGTCGCAGGGTAGAATTGCGCGCAAGCGCGTGGCAGAGGAGCCTGCAGGGATGATCGTCAAGAGCCAAGCGGGGACTCGCCAAATCGAGCAGCTGGAGGCAGGGCGCCTCGGCGAGGGCCAACACCAGGGGCATCACATCGGCGGGTCTCGAGGCGCCTGCCGCTCGCACAGCGTCAAGGTTCCGCGCCCTGCGGATCGTCTCGCCCAGACAGGCCGCGTCAAGTCCACCCAACAGACACTTGGACACGTTCAGCGAGCGCAGCTTGCAATTTGGTTCCCTGCGAATTTGAGATTTAACCGGCATTAAATGCGGAGCTTTGTCGTTAACATTCTTTTTGTAGTCAGTCCGATTATTTGTGTACTAATAATCATTTAAGTTTAAGCAGAGCTTTGTCGTTAACATTTTTTGTAGTTAGTTAGATTATTTGTAGACTAATAATCATTCAATTTTAAGCACAGCTTTGGTCGTCAACTGTTTTTTTGTAGGTAGTCTGATTATCTGTGGACTAATAATCATTCAATTTTAAGCACAGCTTTGTCGTTAACATTTTTTTTTTGTAGTTAGTTCGATTATTTGTGGACTATTAATCATTCAATTTTAAGCCTTTTAAAGTAAAAAGTGTAGAGAAGTTTTCCTTAAACAGTATAGAGCTTTTTGTGTAAGATATTATGGCGAAACTTTTCGAATACTTAAAGAGCTTTTTTGTAAAAAATTAAGCATAGTGAACATATTTGAAAAAATTATAAAGTTTTCTTGTAAAAAGTTACGGTGAAACTACTCGTAAAAATTACAGAGCTTCTTCGCAAGCAATTACGACGAAGCTACTCGTAAAAGCTGCAGAGCTTTTTTCGAAATCTCATCAATTGCATTTTTTCATGAGAAATTTCTCTCAGGATTTGATGACAATATTGTTTCTCAAGGATAGGTATATTGCAATCAATATTAATCTGCAATACAAAGGACGATTTTCCGACATAAAATTGGTGCTTTATTCAGCTTTTAGACGAATTTTGGTGGTACTTATTCAGCGGGCAAAAAAGTGCATTTTTCATCGCGGTCAAACACCATAAATTTTCAAACCAAATATTTTTCTCACTAATGAATTCTGCCATCCGCGTCGACCGAAGGATTTTCGAAGGAATTTAATAAAAGTAATAAAATATTCCTCGACGTTTATTGGTAAAGCTTTCTTTTTGTCCTCGACCCTGTTATATGCAATCGAAGCGATCGATCCGTCAGCGAGATATTGTTTGAAGCCGACGGCGGCTGAGGCTTCTCGTCTCCGCCGAGAACAATATCCGGGACTTGGTCGATGTCAAAGAGCAAGTGTCGGAGCAATAAAAGGTATTGTAAAGTATAGAATAAAAGAGAGAACCCTCTTCGCTTCTTTCATGCATTCTCTCCCGTCTATTGGTATTTTACCCTTTTTCTTCTCAATGAACTGCGACACTTTAATTATTACATTATGACATTTCGTCGCGTAATTTCACGTCTTATGCGAGGAATACCTTACAATCCGGAAATATATAGAAAGTCATTTTTTAGAGTTTAACTGTTTTTTATCTGATACTATCTCAGAAAAACAGATAGGAATTTTTCTATTAATGATTGGAGATTAGGTATATATATCTGAAATTTAAAGAAAGTTACATCTAATTATTGAAAAAAATATTTTTTAATAAAAATTGTAATATCTAATTGGTTCTTCATCTTCAAAAATTTATAATACCAGATTCCTATCTATTTTTTTGTAATTCAATTGATAATTTGCTTTTCTCTTCACCTTTCTCGTTTTTATTCTATTTTATCCGTGAAGATTTCAGAATTCTATATACACAGAATAGGTATAAAATGAATTATGCAAAGGTTTTAAATTAAAAAAAAACAATGTTCTTAACAACGTGATCTTCACAGAAAGCAGCAAACGAATTTTCACAGGTGAAGGATTCAAAGGACGACGAACCTTTGAGTGACGTGGCGCTCATTTAGCGAATGAAAAAAAAAAAAAAGAAAAAGCGAGAGGAGTGAAGTCTCGCTCGAAGTGGTAAGCTCATACGTGTAGTCTTGTTTCGCTGTATGCGAGCGTGAAAAGAGTGTTCCGACCCGAACGAGAACAGCTGGGCCGAGAAAGTCGCGTCAAGGAGTACGGCAAGCTAAGGGGCAAACAATGCAATGCTGACTTTCTTTTCTTTTTTCTTTTTTTTTACTGGAGAGGATCCTTTATGCCCCCCGCGAGAAGCATTGAGAGTCGCTTCCCCGTTGGAAATAAATATTGTGTATTTTTTCCTTTGCTTCGCAGGTCCTTTCGCTATTTCCGGGGCGCCTCTTGCTTCGCGACTGTTTTATTCATTCGCAATGAGGCGCATCACGCCCGATGCCTTTTTAATATTTAAGGGCGATTCTTTTTTTTGCGAGCTTTGACGTTATCCTTTTGCCTGAGAATTCCCGTATAAATTTACCTTCAAGTGCCATCGATTACTTCTTAAGATTTTACTTTCTCTTTATTTAGCGAATACTTTTTATTTTTTATTCTTAGTCACCGTATTTCTTTATTAATAAAATCTGCGGATAATATGTATATCTCTTATATTTTTTGAGTGTTTTCCCCATTTTAATGTCCCCACAGACGGAAAAGAATACATAATATAAATAATTAATAATAAATAATAAATAATAAATAATTGTGATAGTGCTTCTTGTAAAATTCACTGATTTTAAAATTTTTTTTTGTAAATATAAAAGATTTTACTGTAGCTCTTCTAAATTTACATTAAAATTGACTATGACACTTTTTAGTAAATCTTAACTCTCGAAGTCACGTGGATTATTTTTTGATAACACGCGACAACAATTTTTCTGCGCGAGGCGTTCCCTGATTTAATTAAAGCAAACACTATCTTAAACTATCGCAAACAATCTTATCTCTCGATCTTATCGAATCGGAAGAAGAAAAAGGAGTGTCACAAGCCATGAAATTAAATTATCTGCAATCGAATAACAGAACGATTGCCACGCTACATAAAACGGAAATCTCGATTACTCCGTTAAAATAAACTCCCAGACGAAATTCTCAAACTGATCAATCGATAAGGGCTGCTCCACCTTATCGCGCGCGCTATTTAATAAATGCACGCTCGATATAGCACCCTCAAAAAAAAAAAAAGAAAAAAAAGTAGCTCGACAGTGCGTCAAAGTTCAACAAGTCGAGTCGCAGTAACAAAGGCGCCCCATCTCGTGTGCATCAGCCGAGAAGATTTCGTCGCGTCGAGATGAAAGAGGCGCTCCGTCGCCTAACAGCTCCGTCGCGCGCGCGTCTCAATCGAGCTCCGTGGACTCCGCGGGGGTGAGGGCTGCAGGCGCGCGCCTTGAAGCGGGGATGGGCGCCTCTTTGAGGAACCGTCGCGTTTGAGCGCTACGCCCCCGCGAGGGACGAGTCACGCAGAAATGAGACGCCTTGCCGGGAAATTGTCGCGCGACCATCCCGTTACGCGGCGGGGCTCCTCCGCATCGCGGATGCGTCACTGGACGGCAAAGGGTAAATGTATATATGTGTATATGTGTGCGTATGTGTGTGTACGTGTATGTACGTGCATGTACGTGTGTGTATGCATGGGTATGTATGCGTATCTATAGGTGTGTATGTGTGTTTGCGGGTGTATGTATGTGTACGTCTGCACGTCCGTTGTAATCCGTGAGCGCGGCGACGAATTTTAACGGCGGCGTTTGCACAGACGCGAGGGGGAGGGGGTGGCAAAGGGAATCGTGGGAGGATAGAGGGAGACGATGGGGGTCGACGATGAGTGACGGCTGAGCCGACGCTGCTTGCCGCGCATACGAGACTAGGCTTTGCCGTGATATGGCCAGCTGTACTGATACTGTGTACCTAGGGGTTTGCTCTTGGAGAGTCTCAGACTCTGCGGGTCGCCGATTTGCATGAATTTTCAGATGGTTGTTTTAGTTCCTCGTGTACTAATGAAATAAAGTGCTGCGGCGAGTTGCGCTTTAATTTGCTTCTTTCTATTTAGTTTTACAATTGAGCAGTTGGAAAATTGTAGCGAGGATTAATTTTGCGAATGAATTTTTTAATTGCGAGGATACCCGTTAAGAGCGAAATAAAATTTCTGCTAGCTATGTTTGCTAAATGAAATGAGTTTTATTGGTCAAACAGCGGTCGTTCGATTTAAATAATTAAATTAAACGATTTTTATGATTTATTAAGAAGTTATAAAATTTTATTTCATTTTTTTTTACTGCAAATATATGATTAAGCGAAATTACCTGCACTTATTTAACGTTAAAAGTCGTTCGGTTATCATCAATTTAAAGAGCGTATATTTCATTTATTCATATTCGCGTAATTTGAAGTATTTATTAAAACAATTTTAAAATCTTTTAAAAGATTGGGTTTGCTTTTATTTCCTAACATGCAGTATCGATAAAAAAATGAAGAAAAAAAATATCGGTGATGCGTGCTTTCTGCTTCCGAGAGTAAAATCACGTACTTCAAAGTAGACGTGGGAATCTGCACATGTACTTTTAAACGAGACTCTTTTACGTAACAACATTCATTAACAATTTTTAATCGAGACTTAATTCCACACTTATCCACCAGTTTACTTCAATAACGTGATGATATAACTCGCCGGTAAAAAATTTACCGTCAAACATTCCGATTCACGTATTACCTCCGGAATGTACTTACATCAAGAATTACATAAAGCTATAATTCAATTCAAAATAAAGCTTATTTCGAATTATCAACACTCGTAAATGTAGCACACTAACGACCGATAAATCTTTCACCTATAAAAAAAGAAACAAACAAATACTCGGCAAATACTTCTCATCGAAAATCGCTTATTCGCAAACACTAAGGAATCCCTGACCCTCATTACATTAAAATTCCATTGCGCTCGTATAATGTCTTCGTCGGAAAACCCAGAGATGACGCACTACAGAAACGCATCCTACAGAAACAAGATTTAAAATAAATAAATAAATAAATAAAAAATGACTCACCTGATGGCGTTGAAGACCTCGTGGAATCCGGTGCCCTGGTGGCTGACGACGTCGCAGGCTGGTAGGGGGTGGAGAGTGGGCAGCCGATGGCAGAGGACGCTGTCGCTGTTGCGTTTGCTGCTGCCGTTGCTGCTGTCGCGGTCGCGCTCGCCGTTGCCGCTGCTGGGCAGGGAGCCGTTGCCGGCGCTCCCGGGGGTCAGTCCCAGCCCCAGAGGCAGCCGCGGCAGCGTCGCCGGGCGATTCGAGCCGCCGTAAGCCGCCAGGGCGCCCCGAGGCAGGGACGAGTAGCAGCGACTGCTCGCCGGTAGGCTGCCCAGCGTGCTCGAGGCACATCCACTGCTTCCCGAGCCTGAGCCTGAACCTGCAAAGTGAACGGTTTTTTTCGTCAATTTTTTTCATCAATTTTTTTTCAATTTTTTTCGTCAATTTCTTTCGTATAAAAATTCAGTCGATTAAGAGAATTGTGAGTTACTAGTGGAAGATTTTTTTATTTAGATTAAGTGCTTATTCACTTATTTCAGGGAAACTTCACTTACTGAGCTTTAGATAGTACTACGTAAAGTTGAATTAGTGAAAAATTACTATAATTAGTGAATTTTCACTGAAAATTAGTGGAAAGCGCTTCACGATTTATATATTAGTGCAGCATCTTCTACTAATTTCAGTAAAGTTTTACTAATTTAATTTTAGAAGGTAGTGTTTTTTTTTGTGCCGAGTGATTGTAACTGATGTGTATAGCTTCTACTATTTGTTTATATAAGAGGTGTTTATTTATCGATGTTTTTACAATCAATATTTGTTAAATAAATTAAAGTAGTTAGTTTTTTTATGCAGATAGTTTGATAGATGATTCATTACCCTTTGTGTCAAATGTGTAATAATAAATTAAAAGTACTTTATTCACGAGGTTCTGTACTTTTTTTTGTAAAAACATAAAAATTATATCGAGTAAAGTGAAAAAAGTATGATATTGTATATCGTAAAATAAACATCGTAAAATATTGCATATCTTATCAACTTTGTAATAAATATAAATTACATTTTATTCCGCAATTGGTTAGTGAATAAATTTGCAACCAAAAATTAAAAATAGATTTCTTGTCAATATATAGAATTTTAATTTATTTTTATTACACTATAAATAATTATACAGCTTTAAATTGTCGTTCAAATGTATTAATTGTTATTTTAAATTTATCATTCAAATGTATTAATGTTTATTTTAAATTTATTTTGTCAATTCATTTTATTAACCAGGTGCATACCAGAAGCGAGGAAATACATTTTCATTATTTAACTATTTATACGCAATACTCGCTTTAATTAATTAATAACAGCCAATTAAACTACTTTTTATCTAAGAAAAAATATTTAATATTTCTTTAATTCTAGGATATGACGATTGAATTATACCACAATTACTCTAATAGCAGTTTAAAAAAAAAACGTTCAAATAAAGTAAATATCGCAATAAAGCAGTATCTGCAGCGAGTGATGATATTGCATAAACAAGCACTGAAATTGCAAATAGAATCTCGCGTGTACCAGGTGGGGGGCTCCGCGTATTTCTCATCAACGTGATAACTATCACCTTCTATAATGAACATCTAGCTTATTTACTGATCAGTCTCTGAGTCTGCTTTAACCAGTGCGTCAGCGTCCTTTTACACATTCCGTTTATCTGATCTTCTAGTGCGTACGTAAAATTGGCAGAAAAAATAAATAAATTACATATCAGTATCGTGTACTTGCGGTAATTTGGAACTCAGCGTGTAAATTGAGAAATATTAAGTTTCGAAGAACCGTACAAATTAATCGATATCGATGTATTTATTCAACTGGATACTAAATTTTCTGTTTAAACTTTTCCTTATAACTCGGCTGCCACTTGCCGTGTATAAAAATAAACTTTTTGTATAAACTCAACGAATCATTTATCCTTGACGTTGAAACACGATAGTCTTTGAATTATAGTCTCAGGCATTTAACGCACTGTTCCCCTGTACGCTATAAATTTTGAGGCTTCCCGGTAAAAGGGGAACTCCAGGATCGATGTTCGATAAATTAATTTTCGACCTTTTATAAATTATTTAGTAACACTCGTTTTTAATTTTCAGATTGGCTGATACAATCTACTGCAAGTGTTTCTATATTCAAGACGAGTAACTCAATGTCAATTCTGAACACAATGTGAGTATTAAAATTTTTTTGCTCAATAGAGAATGATGAAGAAAATTACAAATTGAATCTTCAATTTATTTTTTCATTTATCTTACGCAGATGATTCAACGGAAAATGAAGTTTTTATTGTTGCTCCTCTGCATCTCACTTGCGAGCGAAGTAGCGCTCGGTGAAAATGAAGAAAAATTACCGCAAAAAAAAATTTCACTAAAGCGCCCACTTGAAACCGTAACGGGTGGTTTAACGAAAATCGCAGGTGGTGTAGTGGACATAAAAAATAACGTTAAGAACGCTCTTCATGATGTATCTCCACACGTTTTGGGTCCGATTACCGATGTTCTAGATCCCGATTGGTTGATTGGAGTAAGAAATTTTTTTCTCAAATACTTATATAACAAGAATTTGTTCTATGAGCCAGTATCATTTTAGATTCTTAGCAATTTTTATTAATTTATTTGGAACTAATGTGTTCGTCAATTAAAGTAAATAACGTAAAAGTTTATTGCTGTTGAAACATTAAAAAAAAAATCTCGAGTCGCTCAATTAAGAAATACACTATGTAGTAAAGTTTCTATTATTTACATTAACTTAGATGAATTACACACGATGGGTGATGGACTTGGAAGATGCAGTTTCAGAACGAAATACGGACCTGTGGATTAAAAGCGTGAGCAAAATGCTGGATGTGCCGCGAGTAGTCAGTGAAATCAAAACTTCCACTGCGACAAAAGTTTCCTGCCTAGCTTGCAAATTCGCCGCCAACCTGATACGTCATATGAACAAGACTGGGAAAAGCGACCAGGACATACTGAAATTGGCTTCTAAAGCTTGCAGCCTTCTTAAAATTCAATCGCCTGCAGTCTGCGAGGGAGTCATGCAACTCATCGGCGTAAGCTACACATACTTTTCTTTATTCTCTTTATAATCGTCCAACGAAGGGTCACTATGAAAAATAAGCCACTACTTCGTGACAAAAAAAAAGAGAGAAGAAAAAATACGATGGGAGGTAACTCAAAGGATTTATTGGTAGGTCGACGTGGTGGAGGTGGTGAAAGACTCTGATATGACACCCGCCCAAATGTGCAACTTCATAGTGGGCGACGCCTGCCTGAACGGATACGATCCCCGCCACGATTGGAAGGTGAAGTTGCCCCAGGCGCAAAAAACGATTCAGCACCCGACGACCCCGCCCCTGGAAAATTACCGGAGTCTGAAGGTCCTGCAGATATCCGACACTCATCACGACCAGTTTTACCAGATTGGCGCAAACGCCATGTGCAACGAGCCTTTGTGCTGTCGAGCGGATAACGGCGTGCCCGAATCGAACGGAGCTGCGGCCGGCAAGTGGGGAGATTACAGGAAGTGCGACGCTCCAATCTGGCTTCTGGAAAATGCCTTCCAACACATCGCTGCAACGCACAGGGTAAGTAGCCACTGCTTTTCGTGGAGATTGCAGAGGTATAAAGAAAGGATTAATTAATTACGATTTTCAAGGACATCGACTACATCATTTGGACTGGAGATATACCTCCTCACGACATTTGGAAACAAACTAGAGAAGGAAATCTGCAGTACCTTAGATTCGCAAATTCACTTATGGCTAAGTATTTCAACGGCATTCCAATCTTTCCGTCCGTTGGAAATCACGAGAGTTGCCCCGTCGACAGGTAAGATTTTCGTCCACCTTGGAACATATTTCACTCTTTCGTTGTAGAATCAATATACTTGTAAGTTGTTATTATAACACAAAAAAAAAAAAATTAATTTATGCCATTATTTTAGCTACGCTCCACCAGAAGCGCCACCAAGGAAGAACATGTCGTGGTTGTATGATGAATTGGACGTAATGTGGAGTCGCTGGTTGCCATCCGACACCTCGGAAACCATCAGACGTGGTGCCTACTATTCAGCCTTGGTGAGACCTGGGCTGCGAATTCTTTCCGTCAATGGCAATTACTGCAGTAAAAACAATTTCTGGCTGCTGAAAAACAGCACCGATCCGGCCGGCGAACTCGCCTGGATGGTCCGCGAGCTCGAAGCCGCGCAACGCAACGGCGAACGCGTGCATATCATCGGTCACATTCCTCCTGGTCAACCGGACTGCCTGAAAGTCTGGTCTAAAAATTACTATGATATTATCAACAGGTAATCTTTGACGATCTAATTTTTTTCCTTTCAATTTCTTTATTTACGAGTTGGGTTAAAAAAATATATAAATTTTTTTTATCGTAAGCTATTCAAAAAAAATGTAGAGCTATAAGTATTATATATTTGGTGTGATAATGAAGCTAAAAAAAATATTTGTGGAGAGCTTTTTTTTTAAATTTACAACATTTATTCAGGATATTTTTTTTTCAAAAGCGTGACGTTACAACGTTACGTGTTTGCGAAGGCTTCTGACCTCTTTTTTTTTACATTTTCTACATTTTTCGGCATAAAATATGAGGTTCTCTTTTTATTCGCTTTAGGTACGAGGGAATAATAATGGCGCAATTTTATGGTCACACGCACTACGATGAATTCGAGGTATTTTATGACACGAAAGATTTCAAGCGACCTTTGAGTGTTGGGTACATAGCGCCTTCGATTACGCCTTGGGAAAATGTCAACCCTGCTTATCGAATTTACTACGTCGAAGGTGATCATGCCAAAACAACAAGGGTAAGTTTATGCGACAAAAAAGGCTTCGAAATTTGCATACAAATTTATTTTTAATAAAGGATTTCCCCCAAAGTATTTTCTAAAGCAATGTTTTACTAAAAAAAGAAATATTTATGTTAATGAATTTGCAGTCTATCGTTGACCACGAAACGTGGAAGATGAATTTGGACGAAGCCAATCAAAATGATAATCCGTTTTGGTACAAAGCATACAGTGCCAGAGAGACGTACAATATGCCGTCGCTTTTACCCAAGGATTGGGATAATCTCATAAGTAGAATGTCTGAGAACGCAGATTTATTCGAGATTTATCACAAGTAAACAATTTATTTATATATTTTTTTACGAAAACTGTTTTAAATTATTAAATTTGCCAAAAAAAATATTACAGAAACTACTACAGGGATTCGCCCGTAAGGCCGGCGTGTAATCAAGACTGCAAGAGGAAATTACTATGCGACATGCGAAGTGGACGGAGTCAAGATCGCCAAAATCTCTGTCGAGATTTATAAAACAAGCGGATTAAGAACAGCTACTGTTTTTAAATTAAAAACTTTCAAAGTTTTTTTTTTATATAGATGTTATCGCTAAGAATTCGAGACCAGTATCAAAGCTATTTAGCTTTACACCAATCAGTTTGTTATTTCTGTAAATACTATTTTTGAGTTTTTATTTTGAAAAGAATGTCTACAAAGACACTTAAAGTTACACCATCAACTTTAATAAAAAAAAGACTAAATTAATCGTAATCCAAGCGTTTGTAATTCTCCAGAAGCCTCATTAAGAACCGTAAAAAAATATCTGAAGCTTAGAAGCCACTCGACGCATCCGAGTAATCCGCACAATCGAAGCGCATCCCCGCAAACTCGCGATAACACAAGAGAAGGGGTGCAAAAAAATTTCAGGACGTCGAAGTGCGCTCGAACGCGGGAGAAGGGGCCAATTACCGACACGGCCCCGACGAACGTCGAAATTGGCCCGAAATTATTCAACTCGGAGGGCCGAGTCTGGCAGCGCGCGTCTGGCTGCACCTACCCTCTGTCGCTTTCGCCGTTAAGTACACGCCGACAGTGCAAACCCGGAGGCGCGTCGGTACTTACGCCCGAGCACTCGAGCCTCGGCGGAACCGCGTTTTCTCCGCCGTTCAAACTCGACACTCGCCTCTTCGTGCCCCCTCTGTTTCCGCGGCCTACTACGACGTACTCACCCGATTGTAACGGCGAAGGGGTGCGCGGAGCGTTTGGATCGCGGTTTCGCGGATTTACGGGGCAACGGACCGATCGAAATGCTCCCGCGAATTACGCCGTAAATTGATAATATTATTTCGATGTCGAAAGCAGACTGCGCCCCGCGGGTGTTATTGCGAGCTTTTCAAGCTGTCGTTAAACTGATGCACGGGAAATTGATGGCTTTTCGCATTTTCAGAACGCTTTAATCGGGCCGCTGCATTACAGATTTATACGCATGAAACGGGCTTCTTTTTTTTTGGAGAGACAAAGGACCCCTCGATTTATTTTTCTGCGCTGGCGCACTGCTTTCGATAGAGCGTAACATTTGAATAAAGGGATCAATTTGTTTTCAGCGACAATTTCAGTACCTTTTTCGATTTTTTATTAATAAAAGAATGTTATGATGTTGACGCATTTTCGTCCGAGAGTGATTAGTTACTTTTTTTTTAGCGTTTACGTAACATGGGTATTTCTAATTCAATTTAAAATGTATTACAAGTAGTTGTACGTACACTGAGAGAACAATTTGTTAATTTTAAGCAAACATTTGTTTCAATAGTGCTTAACAAATAAACAAATAAACTCAACAAATAAATTCATTTACTTTTAATGAACTTGTTGTTTGATTCAAAGAAATATTTAGTACAATTGAAGTAAATCATTTCCGTAAAATTAACAAATTTTTTTTCAGTGTATTATGTAAACGTAGTACAAGTAACGAGTGCGTTGGCGTACTGTTTTCGATCGAGTGTAACATTTGAATAAAGAGATCAATTTTTTTTGAGCGACAATTTGAGTGCCTCTTTCGTTTTTTATTAACAAAAGAATGTTATGACGTTGACGCATTTTCGTCCGAGAGTGATTAGTTACTTTTTTTTTAGCGTTTACGTAACATGGGTATTTGTAATTCGATTTGAAATGTATTACAAGTAGTTACTGTTGCAGATGGTTAGTCGTGATAATTTAAAGTTTTGCTAGTTTTTTTATTGTTCTTTTTTATCATAACTTGTTAAATCTGATATTTCTAGAATGGGAGAATAATCTTTCTTACAACTTTTTAAGTACATTTCGAGTTAGGCAAAATAAACTCACTCGGATTTGTAAAAATTACGTGAAAAACGTAATCGTTGGAAGGTCTGCTAACACTGAAAACTTTTACGGGAAAATCATAATAATTTTTACGTGAATCTTGAAGGGTTGACGAAGCTTTACAGTAAAAGCTCCGTAATAATGTGAACGACGGATGAATCCGCGTAACTTTTTTAGAGCTTTTCTTATAATAATAATAATAAAACGAAGCTTCGCTAATCATTCACAATTCACGTAGAAATAATAATGATTTCTCCGTAAAAATTTGTAGAGCTTGCAATTTTTACGAGAAAATTCTCTGTTTCTTCTGTTTCTTCACTCTTTCCATTTCGTAAAAAGAAGTAAAATAGTATCGTACAATAAACAAACGGAAGACAAAATATTCCGAGTAAAATTTTATAATCCAACATTGGAACTTTAATTGAAATACAAGAAAGGCGTAAGTCTGAATAGAGGATGGCGTCAGTCTTTTGTATAAGAATCTAAGATTCGCAAGGGGCGTACTGATGCGGTGCGAATGAAAAGCTCCCGGGTGCAGCTTTCGCGCTAATAATTCTCCATTCGCCCGGACGAGGGGCTGGCCTCCAATTTGTCAGCGTCGACGACACCCACCCCCTGCATCCCACCCCCCGGAAGAGCGACGGTCGCGCGTCGCAGTTCCATCAGCTTTAACGGCTCGTTTCTCGTATACATTCTTATTTTTTCCGGGGCTTGAAATCGCGTTCTCTGACCTTCTCCCACTACGACTGGAGCATTAGTCTAAGGGAGGAGACCCTCTTCTGCTTCCCTAAGCCACGGATTTTCTTACGGAGTATAAGGGTTTACTACTAAAGCGAGGCTACTTCTTTCTATCTTTTAGGATACTGCGGTTCATCTCTTTGTTAGCCGCAATTTATTTTTTTCTCAGGGTGATGCGTAAATTTATACTTTCTTAGCGAATGCATTAATTTTCTTTGTTTCGTTCTGCATAAAAAGAAGCGCTTCTATTAATAATAATTTTTTGCATCTCTTATTACGGTTAGGGATCATTTGTTTGATGCTAATTGAGATAAGCTTTTTTCTTCATATTCCTTCTTATCGTGTCATGTTAATTAAAAAAAAAATTTTTTTGTTCTCAACTGTGAGAGTTTCATCATTTATTAAATTGACGGGATAATTGCATTGTCGATACCGTTTATCGTCCGATTGAAAACTAACGATTAACTATTCAGAAATTTCTATCGAGCTTTGCCTAATTAAAAGTTCCATACAGTAGAAAAACTTTAGATAAAAACTTTTCGTAGTTTCACTGAGAGAAAAAACTTAATAAAAATTACTACTGTGGCTAGAAATAACAGTCTTAACAAGCGAGACTTTTTTGTATTAAAAATAGTAATTTTTAGTACCTCAAATTATAAAAATTATTATTTTACTACTAAAAATTGTTCTTTCGAGTACCAATAATTGTTATTTTTCAAACTAAAATTTCTCGCTTGTCACTCCTTACCTTTTCCTCTCGGTATATAATTTAATTCAAGAAAAAGCTGCGAACTCAATGAAATCTGACAATAAATCGAGTTATTAAAGAAAATCAAAGCAAATCCAGATAACCGAATGCTGCGAATACCCTGAATGGTCTCGACCGATTAGGAAATCTTTTACGTTCGAAACATGTATACAGTGTATACATTCAGCCGCAGATCTGGTCTAAAATCCATCAGCTGTGGTTTCTTCGCGTGCCCGATCACCCAAAGCCACCCTCCCCGTAACTCCGTTTTTTCCAGCATTCAAACATTTAAGCGGATTGAACCAGACAAACCTGCGCTCCCTCACCAACCGCCACGGTAAAAGCTCTCCCCGTAATTTAAATAGCTGCATTAAGAGCATTACCGGGACGAGCCAAACCTATGGCCATATTGCAGCTTCTCTCTCTCTCTCTCTTCTGCTCACTCCCAAAGCATCGGAAACCGAATGTTTCGTTTGGCCTTTGTAACCCGCTGCTTTCTATCCACTTCCCGTTTGGCCTCCTCCTTCGGCCGGGGACAACAATTTCCCGGCTTATTCTTTTCTCGACGCGGCTGTATTAACCTTAATTGCGCTATCTCGTGGATAAATTAGCCGGTTCTCCTCCCCTTTCCGCGTGTCCCCCTCTTCGCCCAGGACTTAGACGTTTCGCGAGGCTGCGATGCCGACCGCAGACTGCTTAAGGCTGTGTTCGTACAATTAGCCTGGCAATTGCTAATTTAAGAGCCCAAGACCGTGTGCAAGTGGCTTTAATTATCAGGAGGCAGCTGTTTATTATTGTTTGCGCAATGCTCCGGAGCGTTTCGCATTGTTCGCCGAGGGTACAGTTTTGGAGAGGTCGAGTATTGAAATGCACTTAGAAAACTGATGTTAAGAAATTTACTAGGAACTGTTATGAAGGCTTACTTGCTTAATGAGAATTTTTATTCTAAATAGCTTCAACGTTTGAGGAGAATTTTTACTAGGAATTATTGGGATGTAATTGACAATTAAAAAAGATTTATTTATTTATAACGACTATTATTTGTATTTTAAACAGCTGCAGAAGGGAAATATTTTTTTTAAACGCTTTATTTAAAAGGTTAATTGGATCAGGAAGTAGGCCAAAGATTTAAGAGGTGAGCGAAGATTTTTAACTTTGAAAACAGGCAAGAAACTTCAGAATTTAATAATTAGCTAACAGAAGAAGTGTTTTTGAATAAAACGCGAAGAAAACTTCACTTCATTTTAATGGACAATTTATAAAAATTTTCATCCTGCCCAAAGTTTTCTGAAAGAAGTTTCACGAGAAATAAATTAAAATTATTCTTAAGATTAAGATGCTCTCGGGAAACTATACGACTTGATATATTATCTAAAAGTTTTGAGTTCATCACTATATTTAACAAAAAAAAAATTATTGCTTCGAGAAGCGTATGAATTTATTTCTCGAAATATTAAAAAAAAAGGTGTAAACGATTAATACAATTTCAATTCACTGCTGCAACAAATAAATAGGATGTCTACAAATAATAAAAGTACTATTCTTATATTTTAATAAAATGCAGGTGAAATGGGTCGTTAAAAAGCTCTTAGCGATTTAGGATAGTGTCGTGGTCAAGGGGCAGTGCAATTTTAATCTTCAAGTGTGATTTTTTAGTTTATTGCCTGCAATTTTT
Source organism: Sycophila sp. Sp_5 (assembly GCA_018906775.1). NCBI lineage: Eukaryota > Metazoa > Arthropoda > Insecta > Hymenoptera > Eurytomidae > Sycophila > Sycophila sp. Sp_5. Next base: position 1,724,539 of record JACCID010000004.1, read on the forward strand.
CCACCATAAAGCTTCTGGAACGTAAAACGTAAATTTAACAACATTAAGAGGGTGAGTAAAAAATGTTGCGGCGTAAATTTTGTCTGCAAACCTTGTTATAAAGTACTCTTTTAGCATGGTAATAACAAACCTTTTTGGGTTTTACGAGTTTAAACTAAGCATTAAATTCTGCATGTTTTATTTTAGAATTACTTATTATTTTATGATATCGCAATTGAGCATGCAAGCCAGCAGGAATTATTAATTTCCGTTGTTTATTGTTTTTTATCGAATTATACCTTTTACGATTTAATTTTATTTTTGAGCTTTAATTGAATAAGCGATGGGAAGGAGGTGATATAAATCCTGACGTTTGAGAACAAGAACACCGTCATCTGGTCCGATAAGTCACATATTAAATTATACGTCTGCAAGTTTTGGCATGCATACTCACTCAATGCCAATATTTGTTATGTATCAGCAAACAAAGTATTTTCAACGTTACGTACGATTATTAATCGATACTATTTGCACATTGAACAAAGAAGTATAAAATAAACGTCAAAATCATCCACAATACCATGATTTATTGCAAAATACTTTTTGCTCACTTTTCAGTAGTTCAATTTAATATTTGTCTCTCTGTCTGAGCTAAAAAAAGTAATAAAACTCGAAAAAACAAGCTTAGAATAAATTTTTATATTTATAGATGAATTTTTAACGTTATTTCTCGTTCTCGCTGTGTATTTTAATTGACTTTTTTGCAGTCTAGTAAAAGCGATGCTTTTTTTGGTAAGCTTATAAATCACATTTTATTGGATTATTTGTTATATTTTGACGACGAAACTGTCATAAAAAAGATTAATGATAAAATTCTAAAGCCACATCTACAGAATTTTTGCTCCAGCGCCTTCCAGAAAAATTACAGCACTAAAGAGTTTTATCGAAGACCACTCGAAAATAAAAAAAGAAGAGAGTCTAAGCATCCTACAAATAACGCATATTGTCCGATATCGTTGCGTATCTTCACCTCGAACGTAAAAATTCCTCAGCCTTAGACATTCCCAGTCCGCATCTCGCCCCTGCGAAAAGAAGCCGGAGGGGAAGTGATATCTCGGCAGGCGGAAAGTTGCGCCATTTCGCCTGAATTTATTAGAGGCCCGACGCAGGCTGAGGCGAGCGTCGAGAAAATCCAGCTGTCGCTGCAGAATCCCCCTCGCGCATATTTTCCATTTAACATTTACCCTCCATTGTTATTGGCGGAAAACATAAATGGGCCCTTTACTGAATTCTGCTAATTATAGACTCGCTGCGAGAAATTAATATTAACCGTTGCAAGGAAATTTCGCTTGATTATAAAGTTCAATAATGCCTTAAGGGAGTTCCACCAACGATGGATCTCGATGAAATTCGGTGTACGCTAAGGTAAGTAATTAAAAATTATGAATTAAATTTTTAATAAATAGCTACTATCCTAAAAAAATATTTATTAAAATGGTATTGATTAAATTAGCTTTTCTTCGTTTCTCTAAAAAAGTAGCCAAAAGTTATAAAACGTAAGACTTTAGGTAACTGCAAACAAATTTTAATTATTCTCGAATTTAGAACGTATTAAGGATAATCTAAGGAGAGTTTCTGCGCGAATTTTTTCGGTAAATTCTGTCGCTGCAATTTTGGCATCTTACATGAGTATAACACCTTCCAACAAAGTATTAAAATCCAACATTCGTTGAGGCTAATCTCTCGTAAGGTTAAGACCTCGGCGAGACACCGGATTAAGCGCACGTCGGGTTAAAAGTTGTTTCCAACACGAACTTGGCCACTCCCAAGGAGAAAAAAAAAATGGAAATCGAGAAAATCCAGTTTTGCCAGTTACACCGTGCTCGGCGATAAAAGAAAGGAAGTGGAACGGCGGTAAAACTCGACCGATAAACTGCCCGAGCCGTCGGCGGCAGCCGCGGACGCAAAGTAGATTTGGTCAATTGCTCGCGGTCGGAGGGGGGCTTTGATCCGCCGTGGAAAGAATTCCGCAGTCGCGTGGAGTTCTCTCGAGGCGCCAGGCGCGTCCACGGGATTCTCATTCGTCTCTGCGGTCGAGTAAGTGAATGAAAGTCGATGAAGCGAGCAGGGCGACGAACTGCCGGGACTCCGCCGGAGAAAAATGAGGACGCGCAGACGGATAAATGGAGAAAAAGGGGATCGACGTGCTGGGTAGGGAGAATTTTTTTTTAGAGGGTAAAGGAAGGACAACTTTGGTCGACTAGAGATATTAACGTTTGTAAAGGGTACTGCTTTTTTTTTTTTTTTTTTAGTATTTAAGTACTTTTTGGTGATTGTGAGATTTATTGACCTCTATTTTCCATTGTCGAAGAGGTAACTAAATGTTTATCAAAGGTGAGTTTAATTATTTTAAGCTGTTGGCGAACCTACAGGTAGAATTTTATGCAAATGATATCTTGACGCTTAGTGATGGAAGGCTTTCGTTTAAAAAAATATTTCTTTTAATTAAAAAAAAAAAAATTTTAGCTTTAACTAATTTGGTGTAACGATATAAAAATGATTTATTTTGTATTTAATCGACAATTTTACAGTTTCTTTTATGGTTTTAGATAAAAATCGTTTTCTATTTCCAAGAGCATATATATCGAATGAATTTTCAGATCTATTCAAATTCGACATTTGCAATTCAGTTTTTGTATGCAATGGAATTTTTATATCTAGCAGCTAAAATGTATATTATGTTAAAAAATAATTTAAAGTGACGCGCAAAGAAATTATTCACGTTGTTAATAAAAAATTGTACCAAAGTGTTTATATGAATTTTTTGTTAACGCACTGCTTCGTCTGTATACTAAGCACACAGACAACTGAAAACTTTAAAACTTTCTATTTAAAATGTTTCTGGCCCGTATTTTGAACAAACATACTGCAGACAGCATCAACCCAGGAGTTATAAACTTTCAAACTAAAGTACTTGCTTAAGGATACCAGAAAGTAGGAGGAGCGAATAAAAGAAGGGTAAGTAAAGCGTAAGAGTAGAGCGAAAAGCGTAGAATAAAAGTGGATAGATCAAAAAGATTAAGTAAATGTAATTTTGTATGCATAATTTCTCTACGAAGATCTTCTCAACATTCAATTATTTTGACAATTATTTTTAGTTAAAAAGAAAAAAAAATAGTAGGAATGATTTTTTTAAGGGTAGTGAGAATTAATGTATCAGTTTCTCACGACCTTTTTACAAATTTATGTTTGTCTCTAATTTGGTACTTATTGTAATCGCAATTAGTTTTCTGTCTTTTCGCTGAAAAAGTTTTATTACTCGGAATCATAATCTTCTTTTCTCTGACGGTTATTCTGGATTCAGTTCAGGGACACTTTGAATGTATGCATTTTTAATGATTTCTCGTGAAAGTGGAATTCCGAGATCATATTTCCGATAATTTGGGACAGTCTTCCTATTTAATATTTACTGTCCTTATGCATTCTTCATACTCGCTTTTCTTTTAATTTTTTTATCTTCCTACATATATTTTTAACACTTCAAATTATTAACAAACATAATAAATTTGTTTTAAAGCTGTACAACATTTATATTTCATTTATGATATTACAAGTGTGCTTTTTTAAGTTCATATTTTTTTTTCTTCTTCAGACACTTTTCTTAAAAGCTAAAATTTCGAAGACCTTATTACAAGTGTTCTTCTGCAGGCCCATATACTTTAGGAAAAGTATTTTTTACTAAAATCTGTATAAAAAAATCTCGTGTTCGACAAAAAGTTGTTTCATCTTTTTCTCAAGTAACAAAAAAACTCTTATCGACACTTCTCTTAAAACCTAATATTTCTTAGATCTTATTAGAAGTATTCTTTTGTAGGCCTAGATACTTTTAAGAAAATATTTTTCACCAAAATCTGAATAAAAAAAATCTTATTGTCGAAAAAAGTCCTTTCATCTTTTTCTCAAGTACCAAAAAAGGAAAACAAGTCCTATCGACACATTTCTTAAAACCTAAAATTTCACAGATCGCGAGCAACGATAAGAAAATCTGTCGATACTCACCCATGCTGATACCCGAGCTGGACGGGTCCTCGTTCTTGGCCCCCCAGCTGCCGGCGAGGTTGAGGGCGAGTAAGGGGCGCTCCTTGAGCAGATCGGCGACGGAGGCGAGGCCCTCGCAGCCGCAGCCGAGGTGCGGCAAGTGCAGCGCCTGCACCTGATTGCAGTGGCGCAACGCCTCGCACACCCTCGACACCTGCTCGCCCGACAGATTCATGTCGAGGACCAGCCGCGACAGCTGGGGCGACGCCTGGCTCATGCCGCGGCACAGCGCGCTCACCACGCACTCCAGTCTGCAACGAAATGAAACGAGATCATCTTTTATTTTCGATGCGCGACGGGATTGGAATTTCGTTATTGGAGGCGATGGATTCGATCGGGTGACGTTGCCGAGGATGCTCAGTTTTCATTTTGCTGTGGAATTGTGTAATTGTTTTTCGAGGAGACTTCTCACCTTTATCTTTGGCGAGGGAGTTATGTAATAATTTTTGTAATTGAATGATATTGAATTTAAAATTGAATTAGCAGAAGATGGTTAAGTTTAGTGGGCTTCAAGCTAGAGCAATGTAAGTCACTAAATTATGATTGTTTAGACGTTCCGTTAATTATATATTTTTTTTTTTAAATCGGAGCGATTTATTACAATTATCATAGATAGAAAAGAACTCTGACTAAAAAGTAAAAAAAGTCACTAAATTATGACTCTTTAGACATTTTTTTAAAAATACTTCCGTTTTAGAAAGTAAAAAAAAATGATAATAAAACTAAGCATAGTTATATAAATAAATTGAGACTATTATTTAAAGTATTTTTTTTTTTAAGAATAAAATTCGACAGACTATTGTTAGAAATCAGGTCAAGCTAAAAAAGAATTAATTTGAAACGGACGTCTGACCGTATCCATCTGTTTCTACTTCCACTCAACGAACGGGATTGAATAGACTCGATCCTTTTTCCCGCTTTCGACTTCATATTAATTTAAAATCTTTTGTACAAACGAATGTTTAAGGAATTATTTTTCGAGCGAAATAACTTTTTAGCTTTACCGGGAACACGTCCTTTTACAACTGCATAATATTATGCGTTCTTTCTTCTACGGATTTGTTTGCGCAGATGCACTCGCTGAATGCAGAAGGGGAAGAATGGCCGGAAAAGGGAAAGAGAGAGAGTCGCGGGTAAAAAGAAAACGGTAATATAGAAATGTCATTGTACAGAAGCAAGAATAGCTCCACCGCGAGAGCAGTTGCCTAAATCGCTCCTTTCAGCTTTCGCAAACTCGTCGTCGTCTCTCTTATTCTACCCTTTGGATTCACTAACGTATTAACTTTTAATAAAGTTTTTACTCTTAATTTTCAGTGTTTTCCATGTGTTATTTATTCATTCAGTTTTAAACCCTTTAATCTTGTATTTAACGAATCATTTCGAATAGATTATATTTATTGAAATTTTTATAACAATTTTAAGAACTTCTTTTATAACAGAGATTTAAGAATTATTAATTTAGTCTGTTTCTGTTCTCTCTTTTTTTTTAAATGAATTCGTGAATTTATTCTTGTTTATTTGCTGGCTTTAAATTTATTAGAATACCGAGTCCTGTACCTTTGTTATTTCTTTGGTTGGAATTTATACTCTGACAGTTGCGTACCCGGCATTTTTCATTTTACACGAAGTTTTAACAACACTTCCTGCCGCAGTTACAAGCGAATATAAGGAAACACATTGGGCTTTCGGGTCACAATGATAATTGAAGTTCACTGTTAATGTTCAAGACGTGCAAAAGTGTTTTGTAATCAAAACGAGTTTTCAGCATTTTTCAAAATTCCAGGAGCTCTTTCTGCGCGTCAGTGTCAAACTCTGTGCTACTTCTGGAATCGCTGAGAGCTTGGCATGGCGACCCTTTTGTTTTGGAGCCCGCGAGCTTGCATCCGTTGTTTTATATTTTTTCACAAGTCTGGATGGATTTTTGCGATGCTGACGCGACAATTCACAGTGTACAGGCATGAAGAGCGATGCGAAGTTTGCATCGTTTACTCTTTTATTCATTTCTGCGAGTATGATAAAAAAGTTAATATATACTCTCATCCACCTCTTTGAATTCTTTTTCATTAAATTAATTAAGCCATTCCTGTTGAAAATAATTTAATCAATCATTCATTAATAACGTGCACTTTTTTTTCAATTCGGAGCTTACTTAGAAAGGTAGAGTACAGTAAAAGTCACACGTGACGTCAAGATAAGACACGATTTTTTTTTCCTGTAAATTGCTATTCAATATTTTAGCAGACGGCTATATTGGGATTTTTCACTTTTTTTATACAATTAAGGAATTTTCTAAAGACTACTAGCGCGTATACTAATTAAACAAAGAAAAATAATTCTCTCCCGTTTGCAATTTCGCCAAACTCAACGCAATAATTAACGCGGAAAAGGTGCAACAGGCACTTTAAAATAGACCGAATTCCCGGATCCACCGTAAAGCGACACTCGCAAGACGTCAAATTACAAGTTAATGATTGCTCCTGAATGCAAGCTCCCCGTCGAAAACGCTTCCGCTCTCGTTGACACTCGGTATCCGGGCTTTGAAAGCGGAGTCTACTCCCCCCTTCTCCCTCTCCTCGTTCTTATTCCATTAGCGTTTTGCCAGCCTTTGATGCCGATAAATCGTTTCAGCTTGCTGATAAATAAACCCGCCGTGTCCGCTTGAGCTTTTGCGGTGTGTCGGACCTTCTGTAGGGTCGATGGGTCGTCACGGTTTCCCCTAAACCGAGCGCTTCCGAAACTTTGCCAAGTTTGTTTACGGCGGAGTTGGCGGGCGGCTGGTGCTTTTGAAGGAACGCGGAGAGAAGTGGATGCGAGATACTGATTGCCAGACGATTAGAAATGACGAGTGCCAATGGTGCCGGTCGCAATGGAATTGATTAATGGCTCGACGGTTCGAGGGAAAATTGAAAAGTGACGGTATTAAGGCTTGATTTATAATTGGCTGTTCTCGGGGCGAGCATAAATTTTGGAGCGCGACCTTTTTATTACGCGGCTATTTGTCGCCGAAGAGTTCGTCCCGTAAATGGCGAAGATATTTATCGGTGGAAATTAAAAATTTGTTATTATGATATTGATGAAGATTTATTGTCGTAAGATTTATTATTCGGATCTTTTACGATTTATGGAAAGGCGAGCTTTCTTGAAATTTTATAGCACACTTTAATTTTTTTAAGGCGAATGAAATTTTATTGATAATCTAACTTTTTTCAACGTGATAGAATTTTTTAGTGAGCATATTAATTCAACAATCGGTTGAATAATATTGGAAATTTTCCATTCTTTGGAAATGGAAAAAATATGAATTACCGAATATGGCTGACCAAACGTTGAGTTTACTACTTGCTCGTAAAGAAAAAGGCTATTAATTCTTCAAAATCTGAATTTCTTACATCTGAATTGTTACATTCATCTTTAAAATATACTAAAAGTATTCGTAAATTCCAAGAAAAATTAATGTATTTTATAACATTTACTTTATAAAATAATATAAATTAACAAAAATACTATATGTACTGTAAATGAAATTTCTTGTAAAAGGATTTCACATTCGTTTAACTTAAAATAAATAAATAAATAATTGAAATGAATCGAAAGAAAGCTATCACGTAGACTCGATGTTTAACGAAGCGTCTGCTCCATTGCCAATGCACACAGACTTTGGCAAAGAGCACGGCTATCGCTTGTTTTCGCATGCTGATATGGAAGCCTTTAAAAAAGGAGGAAAATCGCTGGACACATTGTGAGGCTCGCTTATCCACATACAAGCACCCCCTGCCACCCCCCTCGACCTTCCCCTTTCTCTCCCTCGTAGAAGCACCGCTAGCGGCAGAAAAGGTCCTTTCAAGGAAGGAGATAATGAAAGGAGGCGGCTGAGCGAGTCGCATGAAAGACATCATATATTGCGCTCTGATCCGTTGAAGCGACAGGAAGCAGGAAATATCCTCGCTCTCGGCGCCCGTCGTTCCGAGGGTCTCATATCGGCTCGCTTGATCAACCACCACGTCTACCGCCGCCAACCCCTTCTCCCTTCGGCGAGCTTGCAATAATTCATCCGCGGGTGCGGAAGACACCGGGGATCTCGCTGGACCCGACGCGCGAAGCATTATCAACGCTGAATATTCTTTTTTTTTTCATCGGCCTTTTTTTTTTTGCTCGAGTTCCTCTTCTTTTTTTCCTCTTTACGGCGGCGCGACGTACTCTCTCTCTCTCTTTCTCGCGTTTCTGACGGGTGGGGGCTATTTTTTTCCCGCGGCTTTATGAAGTTTTAAGCGCTTTTATTACCGGCGCGCTACGTTGGCTCAAGGATTTTAGCTCTTGAAGCTTCAAAAGGTGGTCGGAAAGAGAATCTGCATTATGCGAGGCTGCAGACGTGTAACCGGTTGAGCTTTTATCAAGTTTCGCTAATTTATTTTTCAACGTTGGAATTCCATTCAACTCTTTAAAAGCCTACTTATGTGCGCGTGAGCTCCTTTATGATGCCTTTAAAAGATTTTTCTTTGATTTTATTGTGTATAGGCGCATTCCAGTTTTAATTAGTTTTTAAGCTTTTTTCGGATGAAAGTGCAGATAGTTTTCAAAGGATGTATGTACTTATTGCATTAAAATATTTTCCTTATCAAAGTTTAATTTAATAATTTTATAATTATAGAAATCTTGTCAGTTAATTATATATATTTTTTTAAAAAATCGTTTGCGATTTATTACAATTATCCTAGATAGAAAACTACTCGAAATAAAAAGTAAAAAAATAAAGAAATAAAAATTAAAGCGTACCGATCGTGCGCGGATTCCTCGAGGCACGTGATGACAAGCTCGAACTCGTTCAGCCTCTTCTTGGCGAGGACACTCTTGACGTGCTCGGCGAGCCTGATGACCTCATCGGCGGGGAACTCCTGGCCCAGTAGGGATGTGATCCTGACGAGCTTCACGCTCTCGTTGGCGGCAAGCGCCTCGAAGAATTCGTCGAGGTATCGGGGATCGGAGCCTCGCTCCACCTGGAAGACGAGCTCCAGGGCTTCGAGGCCGCAAGCCGAGCTTTCCAGGATGCGCGCCCAGCCCTCCAACTCCAGTGGCGAGGTGTGCACCAATGGGGCGGGCGGCCGCTCGCAGGGAGCTGGACCGAAGCCCGGACCCGCGCCCACCAGCCGACAGACGGCCGCCACGTTGCCGTCCGAGGCTCCGGCGGCCTTCAGCAAGGAGAACATGGCGCGCGGAGGTACTTCCAATGGGCACAGCTGGCGCAGCACCAGGTGGGTGCGCGGACCCAGCAGACCGGCCAGATGGCCGATTATCCCCGGCGGCAGACCCTCGAGCTCGCGGCGCAATATATTCGCGTATTGCGCCACTGACGTTAGGTAGTAGGCGGCCAGGAACTCGGCCACCGACAGGTGGATTGGTGTGTACAAGTCCGATTTTCGCTTTTGAGCGAATGTCAAGCCTGCAAAATTTTTTGTTTCTTTTTTAGTTTTTTTTTAGCCTCTCTAAGAAAGGTCAAGCAGTAAGATGTGTGAAAAAATACGAAGAGCTTTTTTTTTTGTTTTGAGTATATAAATAATTAATTTTATACACGAAGTACGTATTATAAATTTTACGTCAATTAATAACTCCACTGTAGAATTCTTAAGTATGATCTGCAGAAATTTTTTTTACAGATTTTCTATGTAATTTTTTTAAGTAAGCTGTAGAAATTGATGCATAATTTTTTCAAAACAGGTTTAAAGTAAAAATATGATTGTTTTTTTACCTTGTCCTATATCCTTATGACAGTTAAGCTTGATTATTTTATTTTATTTTATTTTACAGATTTACAGGATTACATCCATTATAATATGAGAAATATATTTTTTAAACTTGCAAAAATAAACAATTTATCCTGAATGTTACCTATTGAAAAATTTAGTTTCAATAAGTGCCTTTTCAAGGTGGATCAACAAAAAGCACTTAAACCATCATATCTTTTTGACTATCATTGATAACAATTCAAATTCCAAAAGATCTCTTTTAGTCTACAAGCAACAAACAATGGCAACTATGTTTCTCAGAAAACAAAGAGGCACGATATACTCGACTGCGGGACTATTGGTTAAAGCACAGCGGAGCAAACAAACACGAAGTAGTACCTTTGTTGAGGAAGCCGAGCCTCGTGACTTCGAGGCCGCCGCCGCGCGTCCTGAGCTCCGCCTCGGTGTAGCAGCATCGGCCCTCGCGTAGGGCCGCGAGCGCGAGCTTTCCGAAGTCCTCGAGGCGCTTGCGGCAGTGCCCGGGAATCTCCTCGTCGTGCGGCACGACCGGCTCCAGGCTGCGCTTAACGACGCACTTGACGGCTGCTTGGACCAAGGCACTCATCTCCGACGGCAGGTTACCGCAATCCTGCGGAACAATATTTGCATTATTAAGACCCCCCCGTCCAGGTCCTCCTCCATATTGCCACTGAATTTATATTGACCCTCGGTGCTTTTGATATTGAGGACGCTGTAATGGCTTTCGAGATTAGTCTTATTCGAAGTTTCAATTCATAAATTTTTTTATTTTATTTTTGTCAGTTGTCGTTTAATTTATCCGATGACTCGCATTGTACTGAGCTTTCAAGCTTAAATTTTATTTCGGGGGAAGTTAATGTTTCACATTAGAAGGTATTAGAGAAGTGTAAAAAATTCTTCTTACGGGTTGGAGCTCGTTTAAGCGCAGTATAAGAACATTTTTCAAAAATTAACACGAGGAAGTGTAGGAAAGCTTGAAAACTTTTTTACACTAAGTAGAAAAGTCAAGATTTCATGCGGCATACTGAACTAAAAATATTCCGCGTTTTTTTTTTCAAGACTAATTGCTTATATTTATTTCTGTTTTTAACATTTTTATAGATTTACTTATTAGAACAGTAATAAAATTAAAAAACTGAAATGATTAATTTAATATTTAATTTAAAGTAGTAAAAGTCGATAGTTGTTAAATAGTTCAAAAGTAGTATCTTTTACAATTTCTTTTTTTTTTTTAATAAATTCTTTTACTTAAAATGAAAGGAAACACCCCAGAGTCTTTATTAAAAGCGATATATTGAATTTTATAACACTTTCAGTGATACAAGCATGGCTATAGTCAGACACTCCTTTAAAATCTTGCAAAGTTAACTACCCCCTCGTTCCGCTCCACCGTCTCTCAAAAGCACAAAGTGCAAAGTCGATAAAAAGCTCAACGGCATCCTCACCTGGTACAGCACGCAGAGCATGATCCAGCCGAGCGGATGCTGCGCAAGCTGCCTGACGCTGAGGGGCTGCACGTTGAGCACCTCGAGGAATTCCCCCGCCTTCTCGGCCATGTCGTTGTGTATGAAGTAGGCGACGCAGAGCCGCTCCACGTGAGGCCACTCGAGCCCGGCGAGATGCAGCCGCCTCTGCACCAGCGGCCCGATGGTGTGGGCGTCGCTCGTCGAGCAGGTCACCAGGAGGCGCGCCTCCGGGAAGAGTCTGCCCTCGAGGAGGTCCAGGGCGTCGCCGAGGCTCGCGCGGCCGGCGCAGCACTCGTCGTAGCCGTCCAGGACGAACAGCACTCGGTCCTCCAACAGCTGGAGGGTGCGCCAGACCTGCTGGATCGTCTCGGCCAGGGGGCCGCTGCGCGGGAAAAGCTCGCGCGTCAAGTAGTTGAGCAGTGGTCCGCCCCGAAGCTCGCGCAGGGGCACGATGAATACCAGCGCTGGGCCGTCCGCCTGCGTGGCCCATTGGTACAGCAGTCGCAAGCACAGCGTCGTGCGGCCGCTGCCCGGTCCACCCTCCACGGAGACGCGTCGTGGGGCGTCCGATATCGAGCCGTCGCTTAGCTGAGGGGTAGAGTGAGGAGTTTATCGTGAGCTTTTTTTGATGAGGAATTCAATTTTGGATAATAATAGTAATAATCTAAGTTGGAATAGAATAAACTTTTTTAAGACCAGTTTTCTTTTTCAGTTTGAGCAGCAACCTAAAAGTGGGTGCCTAATTTAGTTTGCCAGGGAAGGAAACGCTGAGCTTGTAGTACATTTATCTACGAGCAACATTTACCAAGGAACCACTACCGTTGAATTATCAAATATTGCCCCGAAGCTAACAAGAGTGCTAGAGCAACATTGCAGAATCTTAAGATTTTCTAAAATTCTTAGCTCCTGTTTATAAGTTACTTCTTGATTATATAATTATTGAATTTTTTTTATTAATTTAACTTCAATTTTTTTACGGTAATTGTAAAGTATTTATTATTTTGTCGAAATAAAGTATCCAATACATAAAATATTAAATGATTTTACGTTACATACTTAATTTAGATCGCGACGAGGATTATGTTATCTTTTGCTTCGTACAATACGTGCAGTCAAAAAAGCTCTCCTCTGAATAATTACACACAGCCTTAGTAGCTTCTAAAATCATGTCATTCAGTTTTTGTAGGCAAAAAATAAAATAACAACGTAATAAAAATTATAATAATATTATTATTCTTTATAACTTAAAACTTAGGATATAATTTTTTAAGACAACAATTTATGTTCGGTTTTAGTTTACTGAATATTTGAATCGAGGCAAAAACGGCAGAATCAATTAGTCGCACAGTCATGTGCCATTGAAGGCTTAGACATGGCTAGCACATGTTGAACTAGAGAGAGGAGGAGGTAGAATTGCTCTGGTTGTACGTGACGAACTACTAAATGTGTCTGCTGCAAGCTCCATATACTATCTTTTGGCACGAATTGACCCTCTACTCCCTGCGATGTCTCCCAACTGACACATGAAAAAAATAACGATGTAACGAGCGACTGACTGACTGGGGCATGTAAAACCATTGCTATGTGTAGCATTATAACAAAGGATATTTCTGATCCGTACTACCTTATTTTAATATAAATTATTATTACGAATATAATTTTGTGTTAATGTGAATTTTTGATTAAAAAATGTTGCTTTTCCGTTCTTGTTTTAATGGCCCGCGAAACTTTCATCGTAAATAATTAATATCTGATGTGCCTCAATGCAAAATTCATTGAATTTATTCGCATTTCTCTTCGGCAAATAATAAAAAGCATCGTTTGCTCGTAAAAATATTCAATGATAAAGTCCAGGCATCATCGCATTGAAATAAAATTTAAAAACCGATTACTTAATAAATCGTTTCAGTTAAAAGGCCAATATAAATAAGTACTGAAACACGCGTAAAATTCCATTTATGCATTTATTAAGACTTCCAAAGACGAAATAAAAATAATTGAAAACTCAATTAATTAAATAAAGCTCGTTCGACGTTGACACAAGCAAATTTTCAAAATTTCATAGCTCTCAATCCCTTCGCACGACTCCATAAAAGAAAAGAGGGCACTTGATCAGGAGTAAGCCGATAACTCTAATTCTCAGCTATCGGTCGGGTATTCAATTGGCGAACAAAAGGGGGCGAGTCTCGGCGACGGCAGCCTGTCTGGAAGCGCCTCCGGCCCGCAGCGGTCCAAAGTTGGCCAAGCTGCGGGTTGGTCCCCTCGGGGCCCCTCCGGACGGGCGCTCACCTCCTTATCGGAAAGTTCAGGCTGGCCTTCTTCCGACGGCCTGTTCGCTTCTTCTAGCCTGCCAGTCTGAGGGACGAGTCCGGCCAACCTTCGCTTGTAACGCCGCCTAAGGAGTATCCTCTCGATCTACCCCGCGCGTCCAACTTTTCCGTAGAGCCAGCGCTTTTTCCATTTTTTCGCAGCTCCGGCCGGTTATTTTCTTTCTTTTTTTCTCTCGCAAAAGTTTTGTGAAAAAGTTATGATTTAGCGGAACGCAATTCGTCTTTATTTGCAAAATTAGGCCGTTGTTTTGTGTGCATGTACTCTGGAAGAATTTTCTTGAAAAAATTGCGGGGAAGCTCTCCACGAAAATAATGTTAGAAAGTAAGAGATGTAATCGAGAAGCACTTATATTAATTTTTATAAGGTAGTTCCTTTTATTTTTTTCTGAAATATGAACTATTAGCAAAGCTTTGTCGTTTTTACGAGAAAAGCTCCATCATTTTTATAAAATAAAGCTCGCTAATTTTTACCGGAAAATTAATGCAATTCTTATTTTATTGGTAAAGTCGTAAAGCTTTATGAAATTTGTTTCATATTTTGTTTACAGTGAAAATGAATTATTAAAAGCTAACATACTTCAAGTGAAAATTGTAAGGACTTTTACGTAAAAACTGTCAGAGCTTGAAAATCGTTTATTTCGATTGGATTGTGTAAAATGAAGCATTAACTTTTAAATATGCAGTTCACAGTTTTGATAAAATAAGAAAAGCTCCATTTTGTATAACTGACAAGTTACTACAACGATATCATAATTACATTCTTATTATAAAAAGTATAAAGTACAAACTTGAATAAATTATTTCACTGATAATCCCTTATTAATTGTTAAAAGCCTGCTATGTGTCGAATAAATGATTGACTTCTATAACGTAAATTATACATATTCATATAAATATTCATTTATTCAATCGCGAATTTCACTTTAATGCATGCCTGGAAAGTTAATTATTAATTTTGAACAATATTCACGCTTTTATCCTTACATTCTATTTTCATTGCATTTGTATTCTGCCTTATTCAAGACTCATCGAAAATTTATTAAAACTACAAAATCAAAAGATCAAAACGCAAGCTTGGAAATTTCAATTTAATTACCCTCGTCCTTTAGACTACCTTGAAATCCGCGATCAATTTGAACTCAAACAACTCCACGAGTAACGAAACAAAAAAAAAAAGAATATCAAACTCGCCAAAAGCCAACTGCACATTAAGCTCCTTTAATTAGCATCACCATCGAATCCGAAATCAGCCTAAACAACCGCGATCGTCGGCCTAACCGCCCGGCGCATTGTTTAGCTTCATTTAAATTTATGAATGACAAAGCAACAACAATGCTCGCGGATCCAGTGGCACAACAACGGCGTTAGCGGCCAAACCAAGCGTTCGCTTTCCACAGCCGAGCGTTTGAATACCTCCGCGAGGCGAAAATATTTCGACGCCCACGCACGGATATGCACAAGGGAGGACACCGCCGCGTCGACACACACCCACACACACACACACCGCCATGTGAGTGTACACCGTAGAAGAGAGCGCGACCTTCTTAAGGCTCGGAGAAACTCCGAAAGGACGACGTGGCGCGCCAGCTGGCGCGCGCTCCATGGAGTCAAGTTTATACTGTTGGGGATTGCGCGCGCAAAGAGTAAAAGCTCTCGAGCTCGCCTCCGCGGGTCTAAGGTACACCTCCGCGCCGGGACTTTCGGATCTTGAGTGTATAAATCACGGCTGAAGTTGCCGTCGGGTTCGGGGAATTCCTACTCTATACGCCGGTTGAACGGCGACGCTCGTTTTATTGCAAGCTCGAGGAAATTTTGCCTGATGTTTTTTAAGGGGCGCCGGGAGTCGCTTTTATGCCGCGTGAGCTTATGCGGTTCGTTTATTTCGGACGGGCGGTTGATTGAGTGATAGTGACTGGTAAACTCGATAAAACGAATGCTGTGTTATTTTTGCGAGAAATAATACTTTATTTTTTTAAATAAAAATTGTGAATTCAATATTTTTATTCTTGCAAGCTCGCTGCAGTATGCCCGCGCGGGAGTTGAGTAAACTAGTTTAATAATCTTTGTACGCAAGTGCTTTAATATTCTTTTTAGGCTGAGAAGTTTATGTGATTAAACTTTTAGCTAACTTTGAATAGTGTAGTTATTTCTACAGCGGACAAAGTGGAGATTGAATTTTTTTTTTTAATATTTAACATTTCAAATTCTTATTGGATAACAAAATTTAACTTTTACCCCGCAGTTTAGTTCTTGTAGCAGGATTTTTATATAAATATTATTTTGTGTAAAAATCTTTTAGATTGCTGCTCTAAATTTGTTACAACCCACAATGTTTTTATGATAATTTGAATTTTATTATTTTAAAAGGTAATAGTATTTTAAGCAAAATAAAGAAAACTGTAAATAATAAAAGAACCTTAATTGTAGTGCTTAAATAATAAAACATTGCAGTGACATAAAATATAAACTGTTAAATAATAAGAATTAAAAAATAATCTAATCTTATCCCAAGCACTGAGTACACTCAGTAAATGGAAATCGATTTGTCGGAAAAGCTCGATGCTCTCCGAATCTAAAATTAAAAAGGTAATGAGCAAAATAAAAAACAAAGCGGTACAAATCTCACCCTAACCGGGGCGAAAATCTGGTCCATCTTGATGTTCTCCAGGCGGTGCTCCTGCTCGCTTTTGTGCACAATCTGCAGATGGGGCTGAAAGTGCGCCGGACAGAGTGTGCCAAGGGGCAGGGGCGAGGCCCATTGTGGCAGATGCGGAGGATCCCTCGTGCCAAGTTCCCGGTAAAACGTTTTTAGATATCTGCAACGACACGCGTCCGCGCATCTCAATCAATGTATCCTGTCACTCACTCTCGTTTGTATTTTCCAATTTTTTTTTCATGAATTCGTCCGCGTTTATTCAAATGCAGCTTTTCATGTTTTGTTTTACGAACCATTCTATATCCAGCTTCCTTTGAAAGGAAATTTTATTTCGACGCAAATTTTAAATTAATATACAAAATCAAAATAGCACTTTTGCAAAAAATTACTTGTAGGTAATACAAGCTATTCTATACCCAATTCTCTTTAAACAGAAGCTTTATTACAAATTTTAAATAAATATGGATAAAATCAAAATAGCACTTTTGCAAAAAATTACTTGTAAGTAATATAAGCGATTCTATACCCTATGCATTTTACGAAGAAGCTTTATTACAATACAAGTTTTGAATAACTATATAAAATCAAAATCGCACTTTTGCACACGCCAAATCAGCTGGAGTGAAATGGAGTGAAAATTAACTCTATTGGAGTCAAAATTTTTACTCCAATTTCTAGTGAAATTAACTCTCTTGACGAAGTGAAATAGAGTGATTTTTTGACTATTAAATAGAACGAAAGGTAGGGACTCAACATGTAATATACTACTCTAGCTTAGAGTGAATTTTGTTCTACTTTAAAGTTAATTTAAATCACTGTGTTCATATAGTGTAAAATTTGACTTCAATAGAGTCAAATTTAATTCTACGAGTGTTTGACTATAAACTAAGAGTAACATTTGACTCCAACGTTTCGTCGTACAAGAAAGAGACTCGTACAGGTAATCTAAAGATAAATCAGATAACACCGAAAGGCATTTTAGCCTCTTAAAAGTGTAGCTAATAAATGCAATTATATTTTCGAATTTCACATCAGTCGTACTTAATTATTCTCTTGGCAAAGTTGACTTACCGGAGTAGCCTGCCGAGAGGATCTCGCTCGGGCGATGTGGCGCCGGCCCCGGTCCCAAGGCTCGCTCCTGAGGCGAGCCTGCGCGAGCTCGCTCTCGCGCTGGATATGTAGGCGGCCGGCGCCGGGGGTGGGCTGCACGGTGGGCAGCACACGGGACTACCGCCGCCGGGTGTCGATAACGTGTAACTGCGCTCGAGCTCCTGAAACGAAACGAATATTTATTTCGGTAATCCATTTTGCGAACGACTGAACCCAGGTTTATTATTTTAAATCGATATATGCAGTTTTAAGTCTATTCGAGGATGTGCATATAGAATATCTGGGATGTAGAGTAAATTAAGTTGAAATTAAGGGATATAATTTATATAGCAATGCTTTATTATTCAGTTTTTAGTAGAAGTAAAACAGTAGTAGTTAAAAAGAAAATTAAAGATCTAAAGACCAGGGCCTTAGAAACAGTAATGACGATGGAACAGTTGTAGGTACATTTATTTATTTGTTTATTAATAAAAGGGATTGTTTAAATATGAAATACATTTGTTATAGTGTGTGAGTGTAGTAAATAATGATATAAAAGAAACTTTCGCGATGGCGTAATGCATAAGGAGAATTTAAAACGAGGAGGATGGGAAAAAGGCGTAAGTAGTACAGGTCAGGCTATGGTCAGACGACACTGGAATTTTCGATTTTCGACGCGCTCTGATTATTTTTGTTAAATTTTGCAATGGAATAGAACAATTGACGTCTAAAATTATTTATCCCATGCAAAAAGAACGACAAAACAAATCTTGTTGCTTAGTTCAACAGAGAAAATTGCAAACTAATCTCGCTATCAGTTGCGCTTTACTCTAGAACCTGTAGCGAATCTGCGTCGCTCTTAAATTTTCATTTTTCCTCCTTCACTATTTCTCTTCTCCTCTCTCACGACTCCTATCGCTTGGATACTTTGCACTTTTTTTCTCACGGACTCGTTCCTCTTGCTATGCATTATCCATCCACTCACTCCTTGTTTCATTTTGCACCCTCTTTTTTTTTTAACGCTTTTCCTTCGATACACTTTGTATCGTTATCTCAAACGCATCGCTTGCATTAAATTCGCCGACTTTTTCCCTCCTTCTTTATTCGTTACTGGCTATTTGCGCACTCCTCGTTTTTAATGTATATTTTTACATTTTTCACTGATCCATTAAAGACGTAAGGATTACCTTTATTATTTCTCTAATTAATTTCGCTGTAGCCAGTGTATTAATTACGATGGTAAAAGAAAAAAAAATGTTATTTTACTATTCACTATCTTTCAAACGACTTCGTTTACATTTTTGAGTGTCTCCCATTGCCGTAACGGCGGCAATGTCAGTTTGTCGGTTCGCTCGAGTTTGAGTGCGCAGGAGGTTGGTCGTAGTGGATAGCATCGTCTTGAGAAATCGCTCTGTCCCTCCCGAGGCACTAAGTCGCTTCTCCGGAGCCGGAACACTTATCAAAATTAGCTTCCTCTCTGGCCTCCCCCGCAGGACAAATGGAGCGATTGTCGGTGTCGTAAGTGCGCCACTTCACTTCGCTCTTCACTATCGCCCGTTGATATGGAAAATCATGAAAGGAACAGCTGCGCACAGTTAATCGCACTTTTTAGGTTAATGACTTCGATGGGATATTCTACTTCTTTTCGAAGTTATTTGTTTTTTTTTTTGAAATGTGGGAATTTTCCGCTTTAAACTTCCTATGTTGTAGCGATGAACGTGGGTTTGGAAAAAATGTTTTATTTAGTATGCGATGAATTCGAAAAGCGGCTATTTCTAGATTTTTTTGTAAGAATCAAATGAATTTATTTAAATGTTTACGTCATTGGGAATTTATTGATCTTTTGTACTAACAAAGACGATTTTTTTTCGTGGAATATCGGGACGGACGTGTCAGTGCGACTTTCAAGAACTCTTCATCTACTGTTTGATTGTAAACAATTAATTCATTAATTAATTGATTTTGCGCGCAATAATTTACGGGGCATTTGCAGTGGGATAATTGGCAGTATGTTCGAGTGAATAATTTTGTACAATTTGAAGTACGGACTTTTTTAAACTCAAGGCGTGTGTATTTTAATTGCGCGAATTTCTCGGAGCTTTTAGAGGGAGAACGGGCGAATAATTAAATGCCAAGGCGTTATGCTCGAAGATAATGAGAAATACGAAAAAAAGAAAGCAAAATTATAGCGTGGCTAGAAAACGAGACAGGATACAGAAACTAAAAAAAAATCCACTCTTGGCAGATGAGAACGTGGAAACGTCAAGCGCTTCAGACCAGATGAAGGAACGTTAAATTAACTATTTTATTTGATTCATCGCATCGTAGTCATAAAAATAAAATTATGTTCCTTATTTGTGAAAATGGGGGATAAATCTTATTCTCGTTGAATTTAATTTTATAGTTTACTTAGTGATTTCTTATTTTGAATAAAAATGAGTTTGATGATACGATAATTGTTGCACCTTCGATCATAAATAAGAAGATTAAATGATTCTTGGGGTTTACACGCAATTATAATCGAGGTGTGAATAATAGAAAATATTTTTATGTGGCGATCAGTTAATTAATCGTTTAATGTATGTTGGTCTAAATACTATAATGGATTCGAAGGTAATTACGTTCTATTAGCGATATTCCTATCTGCAGTATCTTGCATAATTAACATCGAATATAAACGCAGGTATGCACTTACGAAAATAGATCAACGATGCAGTACTCTGGATCGAGAATTAGCTATTTCCTAAATACATATTATAAGCTGCTTTTGTAATGCGAAACGATAGTGAATCGTTGTTTACCCAAGCATTGAAATTTCAATAAGTAGCAATAACGAGAATCCGTTTAAACGATTATTGGCCTATTTTTCAGCCTCCTGATAATTAATCAGCTTACAAGATAAAAATATAATCATATCCACTCAATTGTTCCATAGAATTAGTATACAACTACAAAAAAAAAAAAGAAAAGAAACTGTTAATTTTTGTTCTAGAATCTCTTAACACTAAATTTAAAGGAACACACAACAAATGCAATAATCATTCTTCTACTGAAATTCACAATAACCAAAGGGAAGAAACATGAAAACAATAAACTCAAATTTTTACAAGTTTATAACCCAAGTTGAAAAACCAATTTCAAAATAGGATTATCCTTGCAAGCTCGATCAACGTCAAACCATGCTGACGCAAATCCCAACAGCGGCTTGAACGAAGCAGCCATTTTCAAAACAAAAAAAAATAATAAATAAATAAAAAATCGAAAGCCACAACAAGCTTGTCCTCGCGCGACGGACCATCTCCGTCGAGCGTGCGCTCGGCCGGAAGTTAATTTAATCCCGGGCCCAATTAAGCCGGATATAATGCGCTAAGCCTCCGCAGCGACGTTGCACGCCGTCAACTCTCGCGCAGCCCGGGCGTCGGTCGCATCCGCCGAGCTTAACGCGGAAGCGCGCACGCCGAGGCGCGAGCGTGCACAGGCAACGGGAAATTGGCTTCGCGCGCGCCTCGCAAGCTCCACGGCCAGACGGCGATAAACGCGCCGCGGCTTTCACTTTGATATTTGGAGAATCCGGGATTTCGCGAGGACTAATAGGATTTTGACGTTTGCACCCGATGATTGATACTTGGACGCGGAGGGTCGCGTCGCGGGGCACTGAGGCTGAGCGCGCGACGTAGATAAACACGCGCCAATGCGCGGTCGCGATTAGCGCATTGCGAATTTGACGGGACGATCAAATTCCTGTGTAGAGAGCGTCCATGAGGCTGTACTTGTATCACTTACGGTATGTGTGCGAATTTGCAAACGTTCGTGAGCGTGTGTACGCCTAAATGGGCGTGTGAGTGTGCGGATGTGTATACACGTTCGTTAGTAAGTGTATGAGAGTATGTATGTTTACGTAACTGTGTAAGTGTGTATATGTATAAGTATGTGTATAAGTAAGTGTATAAGTACGTGTATAAGTACGTGTATAAGTATGTGTGTGTATAGTGGGATCAGCGAATTTGTTGTTAAATGTTGTTGGCTTGTTGTTATTTTAATCCATCCGCGCAGTGCAGAGATGCGCTGACGTTTTTCATTGATTTAATCGGATCAAGTCTTGCTGCACTCGAAAATTAGCATAATGAATCGATCGAATTGAAATGGCTTTAGATCATTATTTGGAGATTTAAGAGATTTAAGGAAATCATGGTTATTAATAAATTGTAATTCTGTTACTTAATTTTGGCTTAGTGTATGTTCTACATTCTATTGTTCAATACGCATCTGTTATCTCTGTTGTTGCTGTAATTCGAATAGTTACGAACAATTACTGCTATTTATTGTGACCTTTATCTCTTTTATATAATTTTATTTATAATTTTTCGTTTAGTTGATTAAATCTATCGCCTTTTTATCATTAGTAATTTTAAATATTAGCATATAGCCTTTCTAAATCGACTAATCTACGAATAGACTTTACGAAATATTATTTACTGGTGACGTATAAGTATATCATACTGTGGAAGAGAACGAGCTTTTACAAAGTTTGTTTTTTAACGCAAATAATTTTTCGCGTTTCATCAGATAAACATTAGCTTCATATATAGAATTCCCACTAATGTAAGTCTCAATAATTCCAAACGAGAAAAAAAATTGAATAAAACAAAGAAAGAAGGAAATGCTTGGGATGCCAACCAATCGAAGAAAGCGTTTAACCACCAAATAAGGAAGTATGTAAAATCGGCAAAAAAATTTAACGCTTCGCCCAACATCATCATTCGGGCGCCTTTGAAGCGCAATTCCACCTATTTAGATGTTAATTCAGCGCCGAGCCAATTCTTTCGAACGATCGCTCGGCAGTTCCCCGGCGCTCCATAAGACGAAGTCGATCCTCGCCCGGGAATAACGTCGCAGGCACGTGCGCGCCGGGCTAATCGAAATTCGAGCTCGCAATTTAGGCCGGCGGCGAAGCGAGGAGGAGATATCGTGAAGAGCCGGATAAAAGAGAGAGAAAGGACGCGGGTTACAAAAAACCGACGACGACGTCGCAGTTCCGCCGAGGGGCTCCCTCCTCGTCTCGCGGCGCCTTATAGTTGTCCTACGAGAAAAAAAAAAGGGCAGCGCCCATCGGTCCATCGATCGGGCCGACGACTCGACAATGGCAGTAGCTCGCGGCGAAATGGCTCGGCGAATCGAATCATTCGGGCGATCAGACGAGCCGAAAGCCAGCGGATCGCACGTACAGCACCATTGCCGAAGGGACGCTTACCTGCGCGAGCCTTTAAATTATTCCCTTCGGCGTGATCGCAGGACAGTCGAATGCATATCTTTGTCGAGGCGCAATGCACGCGTTGATGGAGCTGGAACTCGGCCGAATGGGCGCCGTGATACGTGTCGATGCGATTTAAGCGATTCTTTATGACTTTCGGAACGATTTAAGGGGGCCAGCCTGGGTTAAATTGAAAAAAATACACTTTCCAGTATAATAAATACATTTTCGTGCAAAATATTAGTAATTGCCTAATATTTTTGAGAAAAGTGTCTACAATAACTTTTTATGTAATTTTTTTCAGAAAAGTGATCCAATACAACAATGAAATAAATCTACAATGTAATTAAAATAAATTTGCTTAAAATACATAAATATTAATCTTGGAAAATAAAATTATTTTCCAAATCAAAGGGAAGTAGAATCAAAGCAGAAGTATGCTAAAGGACTGATTAGTATATTTTTTTCTTTTACTACAAAAAAAAATTTAGCGTATCATCCACTCAATCTGGCTAAAAGCAGTGCATCAAACGTTTCGTAAAGCCGCACCGTTTTGTACCGAAATATTTCTTTTACAACTTTTTACTATTTTTGAGCAGAAGTTATATGGACTAATAAATCTAAGTGACATGTTATTTCATTCAATTTATTTCGTTACATTATACATATTATGATAAAAAAAAATCTTGCGTTCCTGAATCAGCATAAAGGACCAAATGAATATAAAAGCGAAAGCTACCCTTTTAAAATTTTTAGTTCCTACTTGATTTCTGTAACTCCCTCGTGAACGATAAAAAAAATTCTATAACAAGACGTTGCTTATGATAATTCAGCGCTAAAAAAGCTTCCAGACGATTTCTCTCAAACTCGATAAATCACCAGCAGAACAAAGTAAGATAAAAAAAGTCTAGTCGCCAACATCCCTCTATTCGGGAGATAAGAAATTCTTGGGTGAAACAAGCCGATTCATCCATTAAAGTATATCGACGTCTAGTGCTCGCTCGTGCGCCGTGAAAAATGACACATCTCGAGGGGGCATTGCCGTTGTCGTTGTCCCCGCGTAATCCCTTCGCCAAGCTCATCGTCACGGGCGCGAAATTCAGCGGACGCTTCCGAAGATGCGCTTGTAAAATTGTATTTTGTTTTCCTAACGTCGTCGTTCTTCTTAACAAAGCATATTTATTGAAACCGATGGGTATTTGACGCCGGGAAAACACTTGTAACGAACCTCACCGTATACAATCGATAGTGATCGGTAAATTTTCGACTTCAAGCTGCTCCGCAGAGCTTTTTTTTGTCGTTATTTAAGTGCAAGCACTTCATCTTCATTTGTTGGTTTTACAGTCAAAATAATCCTGCTGCTGCGTGCGAACGAACCGAATTACTCTTTAAAAAGAATCAGGTTTATGATTTATTATCGCGTACACCGTGTGATTGAATAAACGAATTGTGCAAATTATTATTTTTAATCTTGATTTATTCGCTTTGGCCATTTAGCTAAAAGGCACTTCATCAATTTTATCGTCCATTGCAAATAAATTCGAAACGGCACATTCATTTTTTTTCTTTATTCACTACTCGTTATAAAAGTCTCCTTTCCAAATGCGCACTTTTATTTTTGTAAAGCAATACCACACTAGCGAAAAGCTCGTATTTATTTATAAAAGAAGATTCTTCAGAAGTAACTCAACTGGAAATTCAACAGCAGATCGAATCCTGCTCTTTTTAAAAGATATATTTATTTCTATATACAGATTGTCCAGACGATCGACTTGACGAACGGCACTGAAAGAGTAATACTTGGTTAGGGGTTTTACAGCCTGCCGGCCCTTTGAAACGGTTTTGTAAGTAGGAAGGAGGAAAGAGACGAGGGCATTTTTCAAGTGTCCGTTTTCCCGAAGATAAATGATAACGGCGCGCGAACCCAGTTCGACGGTGATCCGCAGTTGCGCCTGCGGCTCGCCTGTTCTTCTTTCGGACTCGGACGATCTATTTATAGGATATATTGGTTGCAGGCCGTAGAGCTCTATTGCATTCGGCAAATGTTTTTTCTGCGTTTTTCCAACTAGCGTTTCTATTAGTGCCGTCGTGGAACAAGCCGATGGTGATTTGTTGGGGTTGACGAGAAATTAGAGCACGTTTTTCAAATGATAAATTGTTGTGTTCCGCGTTTGTTGAAAATATAAGCGAATATTATGGTTTGATTGATATCAATTTTGACAGCAGTTTTAGCATTGAACGTGTACTTTCATATTTACGCTTTTGTTAAGCATTTTATATTTTATGCCTGTTGTCCCCTTTTCGCGTTGAGATAATATGTGATATTATGCTGTTTTCAAAATGAGAGATCCACAAATACCATTGTATCAATTTTAATTTTATTCGTTAGATTGCAATTGCCAAATAAAAATATTTTGATTTGGTAAAGGCGTTTTCTGCATCATTTGGTGTTAGAAAACGATTACCGAGAGCTCTTCTTGTAAAATTTAATTCGTTTTAAGCTTCTTCTTAAGGAATTATTATCGAAGATACCAAGACACGTAACTGAACAACAATTCAAGCCATTAATTATCAGATTGCTCTCAAAAGAAAAGGGAATAATCCTCTCTAGACGTGTTATATATTATACTTGCGATTTTCCTTGGGCACGGGGACATTCATCACGCGCGTGGGCACCTTACCGCCCGGCAGAATGGTGCTGCGTCGGATGAGCCATTACCCGACATAAATAACCGCGTCAATCGAGTCTGCCTTCCAGCCAAACCCTGGGCTACCTCATCTTACCCTTCGCCTGCCCCTGCTCATCTCCTCTCCTCACTCTTTTTTCCCCAAAAAAATCGAAACCACCCGCAAGATTTTTCGCAGTGTAAGTAAGAAATTTGCGGATATTTACACGCGATAGAGGAGAATTAATTGAGCGTTCGAAAAGTAGCGGAGTCGTTCTCCTGGACAATGACCCACCCCCACCACTTTATACAGACAACTTCAAATAATTTGTTAATTGTAAGAAAATGATTTACTGCAATAGTACTTACTAAATATTTGTAATTCATTAAAACTAAATGAATTTATTCGTTTCTAAATAAAATTAGCAGTTTAAAAAAAAAAATTTATTGACTCAATAAAATATTCAATAAGTACTATTGAAATAAAGGTTTTCTGAACAAACTCTCAGTGTACGTGTAATCGCGTGCATGTACTGGCTCCCATCGACTCCGCGAGACCAGCGTCAAGTCCCGCAATCTTTTAGCCAAACGTTGCAGCGGACAAACAGCTTTGTCTTTAAAAGCGACCTTTTAAACGCGAGCTTCGGAAAAGTAATGAGGGTAGATGTGGGTCCGGGCTGGGAGGCATTAACCGCGCGATCCAGTCATAATCGCGGGGTCATTTTTATTTGCGGCGAATGCTCGCCGGAGCGGAGCGAAAGAAAAAGAAGGTGGGAGGTACCCGGGGAGGAGGCGAGTCGCCTAATTAAACGGAATTAATTAAATCGCCTTTTCCGCATCGATGCGGCGCGCCCCTCCCAGGCCCGAAGGCACGACCGCACCGCTGCCGAGGCACCATTGCTGCGGAGGCTGCTAATCTTAATTGCCACTGGAAGTAATTGCATCAGTCACTTTGTTACTGCCGCGTCTTCCTCGCTCCGTATTGTGTCTATTATGCCGGCAAGAATCGCATTGCTTGCTTTAATTCGAGCCTGCGCGCGTGCCCCGACTAAACCTTCCGATCATAGTTTTCGGTAGGCGCGAATTAAAATATTTCATTAAAGTTTTAACGGACATTCTCGGGGGCTCTTTATAATTATTTAGCAGAGGATTTGAAATTTTTCGACTTTAAAATTTTTCGACCGGCATCGAAATTAAAATATTTCATAGTTAAACATCTGGAAAATTTGTTGATAAAAAAAAGAAAAATGAAGAAAAGAATGTAATAATGAAAAGCTATTTTTTTTTAACTTTATAAAAATCTCTTTTAACCTGTTATGAAAAAGTTGGTTTATGCAATATTGAGTACTAGGGTAATCCGATGTAATTCCAATTTTTTATTGTGTTTATCTGACAAGAGTAGAATCATCCCTTAAACGTGCTTTAGATGCTAATCCGGATCGACACAACGGAAATATCGGTGAATATTCAAAAAAAAAGGCAAATTTTCGTGATTTCACGAACGTCAGTTTGCACATGTTAATTATCTTTCAATTTTATACGTAAAATTAGTGAGTCAGGTCCAGGTCTGCATGCAAACATAAAAGCTGAAAAACTTCGCTGTTATAGATGGTTCGCTTCATCTACACAATATTGAGTGAGTTCATACTGCTGGAAGTGCAACTTTTTTAATTAATTTTTTTTTATTCGAACATGCAGTTGCAAATAAATTATTAAAACAAATATCTGTACTACCTACGATATTTTTTGATCATCTATGTTACAGTTAAATTTAATAGGAACAATATTTCTGACTCTCTTATTATTAAACGACTACGCCCAAGTTTATGGTTCATTTATATTAAAACCATATAACGCGCAGCGCAATTTTACTATAAAACATGAAATTATGGAGTGCTTAATTAGAATCATCGAATCCAATTATTTTACAATTTCAGATATTTACACAGTGCAGTTTACTTTATAAAGCGAATTTCGCATCAATAAACGTAATTAATTGCAAACTCCGCGTAAATACTCCACAAACAAAATTAAATAACGTCCATCTTAAAAAATAATCTACCACCCCTCCCAGGAACTTAAGAAACAAACTAAAAAAAAAAAAGAAGCTCCATTTCGTTCTGTCAGCCCTCGCGCGGAAAGAAGCTACGAGCTCAGCGTTCATTGGCCCTAATTACTTAAACAATAATCGCCCGACGCTAGAGGCGGCCCTCGTCGCGGAGTGCATTATGCAGGGCTCGTCTTCCCGCGACAGCGTCAATAAGAAAGGAAGGCAGGGGCGCAGCTCCCCGCGGGCGCCTCGCCCTCTCTCTGGGCTCCCTCTGCCCTTTGTTGTCCGCTCGTCGAATCCTCGAGCACGCGAAGGGCTGCTCCGCCGAGTTTCCTTTTTTTTTTTTTTTTTTTCAAGCAAGAGAGTCCTGCCTCGCGCTCTCCTCGATCTCGTCGGGGTGACTGTCGAGGAGCAGCTCGGGGAGTCGGCATTGTCGTCGTTACGCCGTTACACTTCCGGGGGCGGCATGCCGAGGGAGCACAGGGAGTCGAGGACGCCGCGAGTGGCTGCAATGCTTACTGTGCCCTGCACATCCGTCGTCGCGATTCCAGTGAATCGCTCGCTAACTCCGCGGAGCTTCGCTACTCCGCTTCTTTTTCTTCTTTTTTTTATCCGGATTGCGTTCGCTCTTTCCCCTTCTACGGGGCTATTTACTTTTATGTTTGTTAGATGATACCTTGGGGTTCATTGCTGAAGCGGGGGAAAGGGTTTTAGGGCGTTTATTGTTCCGATTCACTTGTAGGGAAAATTCTTGATTAATGTTTTGTGCCGATTGAGCATTTATTTTCTTTTTTTCATTTTTATTCATTTGTTTATTTATTTGAGTATTTTTGTTTGATCAAAATTGAATTAAAGGCTCTTTTGATATAATGAAGCTTCTGAAGAAGGCTTTAAAATGAAAGCAGGTAGTGAAAAACTGCAAAAGCTTGGACGAAAGAATAATGGAAAAGGTAATATATTGCTTTGAATCAGGTGAGATAATTTTTTTTCGAATGTTATTAAAAAGGTGAAATGAAAATTTAGGTGCAATTGTCAATTTGTAAATTTTACGATAAAATTTTAATTATTGTTTAACGGTATGAATAAAAAAATACAATGACTGCATAATGAACAGGTTTCTTATTATGCTGATACAATTAGTGGAATAAATTCTGCAGCAGTTCCTGGAAATACTTTAATATGCCCGATTGATTACAAAACAGTCAAACGTTAAAGGCTCGTTGATTGCACTCGTAACATACTGCGTAAATTACATTCACGCGTATATACAAAAATAAAATTTTCATTATTTACACTCTATTTTATGTAAACTCTATTTTAAATTAAAACAAACCAAATGTTATTTATTTTATTTAACGAAAAATTCTTACGTAAGTTATTTGTATTTCACTAACTCAAGTAGTAATACATTTAATGTTGCGAGTAGCTTCAAAGTCCTCCGTATTTACCTTCTGCGTGCGCCAGCAGCGTAAATGAGGGTCATTTATGGCACTGTCTGTGTAAACTGCACAGATGGTCAACAGATCCGAGCGCACTTCAGAGTTTCCTTATTGCTATGCTGTTTTGACCATTTCGAGAAAAAATATAAAGAAATAATTCCGAGGATCGAGTATTAAGAGAAAAAAATTGATCGTTCGAGCCGCAGAACTGTTGTACTTATGGTGAAAATTTGCAGGTACCATAAACGGGATAAAATAAATAACGAAACTTCCAAGTTATTTTTTTTTGCAAAAACTTTTATTACATTTACTATAATAAAAAGTTTTCAAAGTTGCTCACACTTTTTTTATCAAAGTGAAATAACTTTTTTTTTAAATACTGCAGATTCACTAGCGACGTTTAATCCTTCTCCGCTCTTTGACGCGATATCCCACCGCCACCAGTGTATGCAGAATTCAGCATATAAAGTGCAAGTGAGGCTTGAATATTCGCTTCATTTTTATTTTAAATTTTGTTTGCGGAGCTGCACGTTCATCGGCATTTGCGTAACCAGCAAGCAGTGACCACCTTTTACAAATCCAATCGTCCCGATCAACCAAAAAAGCCTCTAAACGAGTGTAGGGCACAACGCGAACCGATCCAATCCCCATTACAGCTGCTCATTTTGCTAAGTACATGGGCCCCGCGAGCAACTTCGGATATAAATATTTATGCGCGAATCCAATGGCTTTTCCGCTCTCGCCGATTCGCACGTCCGGCACTTTAAACGCGAGTTACCGAACCGAGGGGTGCAGGCGCGCGATAAATTCGTCGGTCGTTCGATTGCACGTCGGACACGCGTAAACCGCGAATCACGTAAAATCGGAAGTCACGCGAAACTGTCGCCGGTGCGGTCAGTCGGCGAGCCACCGGCTTGCCATCCCTGACCATGCAGATGCTTAATGCGATATCCACGAGTGCGTTTTTCGATCGACTGCCTTGTGTTGTTGGATTCCTTTGCCGAATTTCCGTTGCATCATTTTTAAGTACGACGAGATCGTCGTTAATGCTGCAAACGAAATACTTGGTACAGATACGCTGCTTCGTTAAATATTTTAAGCGGTTGATTACGAGTTTTAAGAGAATTTTGATAATTTAATGTGATGAAAAAATCGTATTGTGTAATGTGTTTCAATTTTCTACTTTGTACTCTAAATGATTTGCTTGTGCCCTTTTGCAATTAAAATGGATGAATTTTTTATTTTTTGTAAACAATAATTGAGATAACATAGTTGCAGTTAATTGCAGTTTCTCTTTCTATAGCGAATATACCGTAACAGTAACGATACAAAGCAAGAAATGTTTGAAAAAAAAGTTCTTTGTTAAATTAAAAAAAAAAAAAAAACGAACACATTTGAATGAGTGAAAAAGAATGCCTTTATCCTGTAATAAAATAATGAAAAGCTGGAGAAGAAAGTACATTGAATATATTTTTCAATTTGACGATCGTTCGAAGTAGATCAAAGCCGTTACATAATGACAGATAATCTCATTCCAAAGAAAAATAAAATATCTGCTCATTTAGGGCATAAATAACAGGATTGAACTTAATCAGTGATAAGAAAGTTGAGAAACAGTGAAAACTTGAAACTGCAATCGATTGAAGTTAGCGAGACGTGAGCGGATAGCAAAGTTTCCTCCCTTCCAATTTTTCCCTATCCATTCTCTTTCTCTCTCTTTCTATCCCTCTTTTTTTTTATCTTTAATTTTAGTTCAAACATAGCGCGATAACGATGAAGAGATTTCGCTTCCGCGGCGACGATTCTATTTCAGATAACGAGAGATTTTTTCGCTTCCGTGCTACAGTAGATGCAGTCCCAGGCGACGCCTACTCGTTTAACGAACTCGAAAAATTTCTAGTAAACTGTATGCAGGGAAAGTAATGTGTGCGTCCATGTTTTTTTTTTCGTATTTAGGTAAGCACGAAGTGAGAAAGTCTTTTTTCGATTTTTTCAGTAATTACAACTTTTTATTCTTGGAGTTTGCTTGCTGCAGACTTTATTTTAGCGAACGCTTTCGTTGTATTTTCAGGTGAAATTCAAAATATTGTAGTATTTCTACAATTTTTATGACTTGCGAAGAACCTGCATCACGTACGGTTTTTCAAGAAATAAAAACTTTTAAAATTTTTTATTTAGAAACTCATGTGTGACGCTTTTAAAAATTGTTTATGAATTTTGCATATTTATTAAAGTAATAAGATTACATACTTAATTTACAGTTGTTCAAAATAATTTTTCTTAAGTATTTCATTATTCTCTTTGGAAAAATTTGTAGTCAATATTACAAGCGACAAATTTTGCCCTAGCAAAAATGATGTAAAAAAAAAGAAGCATATAAAATCTATCGCCTCCCTGTTATTATGAACTGAAAACTAGTAAACGAAATGCCAAATAATTAAATTTCATATAACGCTCGTTGTCGCTGTTTAACCGTCCGAATACCCGGGAGTCGGATTAATCTCATCAAAAGTTTAGCACCCATAAAAAGAAGTCTAAAATCCCTTTAATCGTGAAAAAATTTTTAAAAACTTTTGGACTCAAAGTAACGGCGCGTGGGAAAAAGCTTTTAGGTTGCCACTCGCTGAGTTATCAGATCAACCTTTTTCCCGAGCGGCAGCTCGCTGGATAGAGCTGAAAATAGAACCGGAAAGGAAGTAAAAAAAATATATATCTATATATTTGTGTGAACATATAGATATATTCGTATGTACATACATGCACGGTTGACCGAAAATTCGTAGTGCAGCGCGGCCAGGGAACAGCACGAAGAAGGGATTTAAAATAAAAAAGGACGGTTGCAAGGGACTCCGCGTTATTTTCTTCGGACCTCCGATATCGCATTGCACGCGAAAAATGCAGTTGGCCGCCAGCGACACGCGCGCGCTCTTCGAGGTGTTCCTCGGATATTACGTCCATTTTCATCGCTCGAAAAACGCCGCCTGTACTCGATAGCCTTTATCCGTTGATTTAATTCCGCCTCGAATTTGTTTCGTCGTGCTTTTGTTTCAAAAAGTGTGCAAAGGGAGCGCGCACTGTGCTTTCGCTTAATTAGCGCTGAATTAAGCGCCGAAAGGATAATTGAAATTTTTGTTTTGAACGCCGGTGATTAAAAACCTTTATCAATAACAGGAGTTACTATAGAACTGCTGTTTTGTTTTTATTGACAAGTTACATAAAATTGCATCAGAACTCCAGTGTACTTAGCAAAGTTTATGTTTAATTGATTTATTAAAAAAATATTTGTATGTTTGGCAAAGTTTATTTTTTATGTGAACGAACGGAGAATTTACTGTGCACTTTGTCAATGAATAGAAAGGGACAAATGACTTCATTATAAAAATGTAAAATATAATTTCGCTTATAGAGTACACTCGAATTTTTGCTTGAAATAACAAAATAAACAAATTGTTTCAACACTTGGAAAAAATTTATATGCACAGCAATTACTTCATTCCAAACTCGCTAGTAGCTTCGTACCTTTTTTTTCGTTTGATTAAATAAAGTTCTAACAAAAAAATTTTTTTTTTACTATCTTGTACATCAAGAAGTAAAAATAAAAAAAAATACGACTGTCTTATCACTCAAATATGTATCGAACATTTTTATCTACGCGTACCTCCCCAACGACTTGCAATATTCCACGCATAGACTTTTGCTATCAAGTCGTATCACTCGAGGTATATATAAGAGACATCCGCGTTTCTTTCTCATTCTCCCCGCCTGTCTTTACCTTCTCGCTCTTCTGCCTTTTATTTTAAACAGGCGAACGGGACTGTTAGACGAGAGAAGAGAGAGGGATGCAATTTCCCGAGCCGCGACTTGCACCAGACGGAAGCTCGAGACTCTCCGTCTCTATTCCTCTCCTTTACGCCGCGCATTTCCCTGCGGATTCGAGCTTTTCACCTTCCCGCTCCCTGCGCGCCTTGCGATCGTTACAGTTTCAGCAGATTGACTCCACGCCGAGAGCAGCGATTGAAGGGACGGCGAACTTTAAAGCCGCGAACTCGTTTGACGTTTTATCGATCGCGGCTCCGCACCTTCCAGCAGCGAGCGCGAATTAGTATTCACTCGCTGCGAGTCCTGCCCCCTGCCCTCTCACCTTCTCCTCTCCACGGATGAATTATTGAATTAACGCAAGCAAATTTCGTTCGAGCAATACTGTTAACCGTTTATACAACAAAATGATGCCTGCGGTTTGTTCAAGCTCGCTGGGTTTTGTATGGTAAAAATTCGATTGTATTAAAAGCGGTACTTATTGGTTTGAAGTCGTTTTTTGTTTGTTTATGATTAAAATATTTTAATTTATTAATTAAAATACGTAATTTATCGACGGATTATAAAACATAATGCGATGTATCAAGGCGATCGTCAATGTTTGCTTTTGTATTTATTCATTTCCTTCAATGCAGAGTAAAAATATACTCTTTGTATGAAAGCTTGAGCTTTTAAATCATTAGTGCATGTAAGTTTGCGTTTTAATTTTAGACTTTACTTTCTTTGCAATATTTTATTTACCAAAAAAGAAATTCCGAAAGAACTTCTTCCAAAAATTATAACGAGCTTGCAGGACTGTTCAAATTCTATAAACATAGAGAATTTTCTCATAAAAATTATAGTAAGCTCCTTGTTAAAATAATCTCAGTAAACATAGTTCTGGTGTAATCTGCAAGCATTAAAACTTTTTATAGTGAAATTACATTAATGTTTGCTTGAATCTGGCACAGCTTACGAAAGTGTATAATTTTTGCAAGAAAAATTCTGAAATTTTTATAGGGAAAGCTCCAAACTGTTTAAGAGAAAAACAACAAAATTTTCATTGCTTAAAAATACAAAAAGCTTCAAAGAAAAATTGTAATGATATATTCTCATCAAAAATACCAGAGCTTGCAAACCGTCGCTCGATTCCCCTTTTTCGGCTAGTTTTTGTGTCTAAATAAATTTCTACACAAACTTATTCACTCGTTCAAAAGCCTCGCAAAGTCGAAGAAAGTACCTGCGCTTATTGAAGTATTATATACATTCATTTTTTCCTGAATCTTGGACGATTGGAAAATCCTTCTAACTTTTGCGGGGAAAGCTCCAAGAATTACAATGATACTCGCATAAAAAATTTGAAAGCTCGCCAACTATCCCTCGATTTCCTTCTCCCACGTAATTTTTACAAGAGTATAGGCTCGCCGTAATTCTTACGAGAAAATTCTCTCGGTGTCTAAGTAAATTTACAAAGAAACTTATCCACTCATTCGAAAGCTCGCAAAGTCGAAGAAAATACCTGCACTTATTAAAAGTATTATATACATTCATTTTTTCCTGAATCTTGAACGATTGGAAAATCCTTCTAACTTTTGCGGGGAAAGCTCCAAGAATTACAATGATACTCGCGTAAAAAATTTGAAAGCTCGCCAACTATCCCTCGATTTCCTTCTCCCACGTAATTTTTACGAGTGTATAGGTTCGTCGTAATTCTTACGAGAAAATTCTCTCGGCGTCTAAGTAAATTTACAAAGAAACTTATCCACTCATTCGAAAGCTCGCAAAGTCGAAGTAAGTACCTGCGCTCGTTGAAGGTGAAAGAAGTAGTTTCGCGGCCGGCACCAGCCCCTCCTCTTCTGCGGTGGATCGGCTAGTACCGGCGCACAGTCGGCGGCTCGCCTCTTCGGAGAGTCGCCGAGTAGCTTGTACGACAGCAGCCGACACGTATCCTCGAGCGGGCGGCTCTTGCATTCGACGCAGTAAAAAGTTTGCTGGTGCATCTCACCTCCCGCCGTTATAACTTACATTCTCTTCCTGTATAGGACTCTGCGACGCTCTTCTGCCGCAAGTATCCTTTACCTCCTCCACCTGCTTTTATTTATTTATTTATTTTTTCACTCGCGACTTTTTCTTCGCTTTGCTCGTCTTTTCAAGCTCGGCCCCCCTTTTTTCCCTCTGTTTCTCCCTCGTTCTCGGACTATTATTTTCGTTTCGTCGAGAAAACTCCTCGCGAAGTGCTGGAGCGCGTCGCTCGAGTTTTTTTTTTTACACTAGGGAGTTGTAATTAGTGTCGGGGCACGCGATTCTGTTCTGTTCTGGAGAATTTGTTCCGCCGAGCCGCTCGAGCACTCACTTTTAATTGTGAAAAATATTTACCGGATTTCTCAGCGTCGCGTACGGATTTTCCTTTGCAATGATGCGGAATAGTGTTTTTATTTATTTATTGCGCAGATAAACAGCTTTCTTAGACGATGAACAATATTTTCTTTTTCAGATGCTTCGCAATGAATCTTAAAGTTGACAAAAAAACAACTATTACTCTCTATATATGAAAATGTCAAAATTTCACATATTTTCACAAATTAGTGAATTTTGTTTCTTACATATTGAATTATAGTGAAATTTGATTTCACACATTCAATTTGTCAAATTTGTTTCATATATTTCATACGTGAATATTCGCATATTGAATTTGTCGAATTTTAATTCACACATTACATGTGTGAATATGCACATATAATTATAGTATGGACGCGATGTAAAATACAAATAATTCACTAGGAGCGTAAACTTTGAAATTGAATAGTTAATATGCAAAAATGTCTCAGTCATAAATTCGTTATTCACGCAAAATCAAAGAGCAGGGAAAGGAGGATGTTTCGAAAAGTATAAGTTATGAGAGAGGAAAGTCAAGTAAGTCGACGAGCTGGATTTATAAATGAATGAAAATTTGAGAGAGGAAAGTTATTGCCCATGAAAAGACTCTTGCGCAGCACGTGACGAAATACTGCCGCGCTGAAGGATGGAAGTAGTGTGCGGAGGAGCCAAAGAGGCGAAGTCAGGACACGCTTTCGAGAAAAATGGAGCGGCGACACATGTCGCCGTATAACCTTTTCAAAAGAAATATAAGAAGTAGCTGTGTTTCCATTTCAGCAGTTAGAAAATAGCTACTTTTATTTGCAAATTTTTTCGAAAATGTCTTTTGTCTTTATTATCAAAAAATCCATTCCTCTTTCTCTGCCTCTTTTAAACTTTTATATTACATTAAATTGAATGCAATATTTTACATTAAATTGAATGCATTATTTTACATTAAATTGAATGCATTATATTACATTAAATTGAATGCATTATTTTACATTAAATTGGATGCATTTTTAAAAGATTCCATTTCAATTTCGAAATATTCCCATAGTCAAAATTGCCTCCTAGATAAAGAGAGAATAGCGGGGCGAGGAAATTTTTGTGAGCTGCTATTTAAAAGGGCGAAACAACGCGAGCTTGGTGAGTCGGACATAAAACCCCGCGCTAATTTGGAAAGTTGAGGG
The DNA here is from genome assembly GCA_018906775.1 of Sycophila sp. Sp_5. Classification (NCBI taxonomy): domain Eukaryota; kingdom Metazoa; phylum Arthropoda; class Insecta; order Hymenoptera; family Eurytomidae; genus Sycophila; species Sycophila sp. Sp_5. The sequence goes on from JACCID010000004.1 coordinate 1,760,665, forward strand.
GGGTACAATTTTTTACCCCCAGTATGGTTCAAAAGTGAAAACCCGACGTCGCCTCATTGTTTCGCTAACGAATTCGCCGAAAACTCACGGTGACATTACAAATAGCTGGGAAAATCGTCGAGTAGCCCCGTCGTTGTCGCAACGCCGAAAAGTTGCCGAAAAGTTGCGAGCGAAATTGCCCATATATGCGCGGAACTGACTAACTTCCGCGCGGAGGGGGGAGGGGGGTAAGGCTGTTTTTACTTTGAATCCGAGCGGGAATCGCGAGCTGCAGTTTCGGCGCGCTTTTTGGAACTATTTGAAACCCATGTTTTTTTTTCCTAAATCTCGCACTTTTCCAACTTTCGGATCTCCGCTGTCGCGTTACACGAGGCGCGATAGTTTTCGCCCCCGTGACTCCGATCCTCTCCGACAACTTTATGAAAATATTTGCTCGGGCGTTTTATAGATTCGAAGTTTCCATCAGTAGGTGAAGCATACGCGAACCTTCCCCTCGCGTTATTTACTCGTAACTTTACTGAATGGGGTGCTTGCGAGCTTTACAAGATAGAAAGTTTCGATATTGTAGGAATTAATTAGACGGATATAGTTTGACGTTTAATAAAAGTGTAAAATTTTATTAAAATTCAAATTTAAAATAGCTACGTATTAATTAGGTTATAGTTAATTAAGTTAAGGTACTAATTAAATTATGCATCATTTAGTTTAGACTTAGATTGTAAGTTTATTATATTGTCGCATTGAAGACTGTTTTAGTTAGTGAAATAAATTACTTAATTCATAAAGAGAAATGATTTAATAAATTTTCTGAAGGTATCATCAAAATTTTGCCGCGGATTAACGAATTTTACTATGCAGTATCACAATTTTTCCTACAAAGCTTCTGAATTCTTCTAGGAAATTCTTGTGTACACCAATATGCAGATTCGGCCAATCACTGATAAAATCAGAATGGTACCTTTTAATTAAAATTTACTAGCGGGCTTCTGTTCACATTATACCCATAAATAGAAATGATACCGCGTTAAAATATTTACTATCACTTCGATAAAATTAGCCAGTATTTCACGGTAATTAATGCATACATAAAACAATTAATTAAACCGAGTTGTTTACTCAAGAAGCCAGTAGGATATGACGTGTTTAATTAGGGCAGGCTCAATGAAGAAGGAGGGGCTTTTGCGGAAGAGTAAGAGGTACAGTGCCAAAGAGCCGGTGCACGAAGTTGCCCGATCCCCGGGTACATCGGAGCTTTCGCGAAAACGAGTTTAAAGCCGCTTCGCGATCTCTCCTGCGAGATGTAGAGAGGCGCTGAGAGTGAGAAGGACCTATATATACATACACACACACACACACCTATACATACGCTTAAATATATATACATAGAGGAACATAGAGAGAAGCGAGTTTCGCCGAAGCTAATCGCGGCCTCCCCGAGGAGCGGGCGGCGTATAGCAGCTCGGCTCGGGCGAACTCGTAACTCGCAGTCTCCGGGACAATCTCGGGGCCGCTCCCTACTTTCCGATGTCTCGGGGACCCAGCTAAATCGCTTCTCCGGGACATTTTCGTAACGCGCGCCGGCGGAACGAGCTCGCGCATAAAATCCAACCCCCACTGAGCCTCTCTCCACGGTATACGCGCGGGGCCGTCATCGGGGAACGCGGCGCGAGCGGGGATATCTGCAACCTCCGCGACAGTTTCGCCAACTTGATTTTCGTTAATGGAATTCGATGCGAGATGAGCGGCTAATCGAATTCCGACGAATCCGCTGTGCGTTTTCTCGAAATTTACGGGGGGAGGGGGGTGACTCGAGGTAACGAGAGCTGCTGCTAAGTGCCTCTTGATGTTTATTAGCGTTTCTTTTATGTTGGGTATAAAGGATGAATTGAGCCGGGTGGTGAGAAATTGATTTATCAATTGTTGCGGAGCTTTTCGAGGGGAGGGGGTGTAGATCGTTAAAGCTGGGATCTTTCTCTCAGGTCGTTTGAGGAGGCAAAAAATTTGACGGGGATCGATTTGCATCGCAGCGGGTCTAATGACTTGCTGCAAAATAAAAATGAGAGCTTGAAAAATTAATTAATTTTGAAGCGATGGGGAGAGCGGATGAAACCGAGCAGAAATTTAAAAAGGATTAAATCAGCGGCAGAATATCTTTGCAGCTACAAAGGCCAGAGGATACGATCGATAGGTGCCTCAATTAACTTCGTATACACCCGATTTAGATTATTCATTGAATAAATAAACAATTTTGTGTTTTTAATGGTGATCAGACATTTTTTTAAACTGCTAACGAATAAAGTTAACGGAAAGAGCTTTTTAGACAATTTTACGAGACTGATGTAAGCGCGAAAACTAATTTACGCGTGATGTTTTTAGCAAAAATTTCTCGTAATTATATTATTTTTTTACGGTAAGCTGAAGTTTCTACTCTGGTGGAATTTATTCTTTCTAAAGCTGCCAAGCAAACACATTGCATAGTGTGCACACATCTCGCGATGAAGTATTTCAAGAAATTTTTTTTTTACTGGCAACAGTTTCGTCGTCAGCACAAACATTTAATTTTACGTTTTTTTGTAGTTTAATTTCAGAAACCATATAGTCTTGCTGTTGCGCCGGCTGAAATAAATGAAACATGGAAAGTGGCGTGTGAGTTTGAAGTGTGATTTTAAATACAAAGAAAGTCTTTGCAATTTATACAATGCTGTTTTTAAAAAAATTTATTGTCGAGGTGTAAACATAAAATTTGTTTTTCTTTTACAATGAAACAAAAAATTCTTTAATATTATTAATATTATACGTTTAAATTAATTCACGTAAAATTGAAAAAAAAACTGTTTATGTACTTTAATTATTAAATTGATTTTAGAGTGAATTTTTGTATTTAGTTTACCAAGCAATATTTACTTGTTTCCAGTAAGCAACAAGATAATCCTGTAATTGTTTATGTAAGAGAGTAATTTTAGAGTACTTTACTATACCCACTAGTAAACATGTAAACTTTTATTCTCTACCTTTATACTTACTAAAAGTCATTATAACTTTAATGTTGAACATCTTTTAAATATTTAACAACTTACAATCCTGCTAAATTTCTAGCAGGGCTCTGGTGGTTTTATCCCTTATTTAATTCCAAATCTTATTTCTTTTTTTAATCAAGCACAGCAAACAACATTGCTCTATTAATGATTTTTTTTATTTATGCAAGATGGCAAGCTTAAAAAAATAGAAAACAATATTTTTCTAAATAACATTCGTTTGACTATCCATTGAATCTGAAAATCCGAAGTAACGCGGCACGCAGAACCCGAGAGCCAGGCGCGCGTTCCCGACTTCATCAGCCGCCACAAAAGACATAGGATACCACTGCCATAAGCGGAGTCGCGCGTCGGTGGCTTCGCGGCTCAGTTCACCCGCGGGCCAAACTGTCGCGCCGCGGCCCTGCTGACAAATAGTCCGGGCGCAAACGAGTGGCGTATACGCGATCCGGCTCGTGGCCATTTCAGCCAGCCGGCGCGCCGACCCATATAACACCTGGTTCTATCTCGCGCGACACGGATCCGCGTAACGAACAACCCAGGGAGAGGCGGAAAACGCTTAATTATGGGGTCGCGGATAATTGGTTCGTGGGTGTACGCCGCAGACGCGGGGATTCCTCAGGTGTAACGCGTGTGCGGGGGTGGGATCGCGTAGGTAGGCTACTGCCGCTGGCGACGGGACTGCTGGGAAGATCAAGGAGGATCCGGGATGAAAGGGAGGCTTTGCTGCGAGAGGCGAGGAATGTTGACGCGAGGAATTGTTTTGATGGGTAGTGGATTGATTTTTTATTTTATATATGGAATATTGAGAATATTCGTACTTTTAAAAGATAGAGTTTATTGCTTTTGTAGTTTATTGATTAAAGGATTTTAAACGGGAAGTTTGTTATTTTATTGAATTTAATTTCGAAAGAATTAAGGTAAATCTCTGAAACTTTTTCCAGAGCTTTTAGTCTAGATTCTATGAAAAATTGAAAGGATCAATTTTTTTGCCATATTGTACGTCAAAAATTGTGAAAAAAAGTTTGAATTTTTGAAATACATTTTAGCTTGGTAGTAGGAAGATTATATTCTTTAATGGAACAAAGAGGTATTAAAGTTATTATCTTTATTATTTCAATTCCGAGGTAAATATTTCCGTGAAGTTTGCAATTACTTAAATTATTCCAGAATAATTCGGCTAACTAAAAAGAAAATTAAACAATGTTAAAGTAGTGCAATTTAAAAAAAAAAGAATTCTTGGGTACTTCCGTATACCGAACGTATAGATTAAGTAGAAACAGCCGAGTTCAGACAGACGTTGATTTTTAATTAAGTTTTTTTAAACTTTCTATTCAAGCGAGATGATTTACTTTCTAAAATAAAAGCAGAACGTTCGATTGAAATCTTTAATTAAATACTCAGCTCATAAAAATTATCTACACGGAAGCAAGATTTCACCTTTTTCACATCAAAAATACCCAAATGACTAAAAAAAGTATACCAATAATTGAAAGTCGCAATTAAGTAACTTTATTTACGTAAACAATTCGACTAAACCATCACGAAATTCCCTCGATCAACACCTACCCATCGCAAAGTCTGGACGATGGCTGAGGTCCCCTCGACGTGCATTCGCGAAGCGTCCCCAATAGTTCAAATTCGGCGGGAAATTCAAATAGCCCACGCGTTTACACTTGTATAATGCGCGCGAATTCGAATCGACGAGCGTGGTCGCGTCGAGTTCCGAAACTTGGTTGCGCAATTGGGCGGAGTGCCGGAAAGTGGGCCGAGGGGACGTCGATCGCGACGAAGAGTTTGTCGCGTGGCCTCCGATATGCCATTGTCTTTCCGCGGAGCAGAGGCGACTCGACGACTGCCCCCTTTCGCTGCCCCCCCTTCTCAAATTCCACCGATATTTCACAACCGGCCTCGCTTTACTTGCCGAGATTGGCTTTTATTTGGGCTGTCACGGGAGTTATTCGCGCGCGACTTGCTCAAAGGAGCGGGAGTTTGAACGACTCTCGGCTAATCGCTTATCGACTGTCGCCTTTTAGATGCGAGGCGGAAAATGGAATGCGCCGAAGATTTAATTGAAAAAAATTAGAACGGACCACTGACAAGGCCTAGGAATTTTAACCTTGAGCTTGACAGTGCAATATAGATTTGAGATTCGATTTTATTTTATTTTTTTGCTTTACATCAAAGCTCTGCAGTATTTTTGTTCTGGTTCAGTAGGCAACAACGAATCGACATTGTAAAAAGCAAATGAAAGCAAAGAGGCTGCAAATAGAAAGCTTCGCTGAAGTAAATTATTGACTCGACTAATTATTCTCTTGTAATTTTGAACTATTCTCTGTTTTACATATTTGTTCATTGTTAAAAGTTGCTCTTATATACTGAGTGACTAGAAAAAAATGCACTTAATGCAACGAAACACAAGTAAAACAGGTTTTACACACGAATAATTGCGCTTCAAGTGTGCGTAACGAACTTATAACGAAGTTGATTGCACAAGGAAAATTTGCATTGCTCAAGGACGGAGTTATTATATTAAAAAAAAAAAGTTCGTTATTTCATCATAATTACATCCTTCTTCATTAAGCAAACTTTTTAAATTCATCCCGTAGCATCTTCGATCACAAAATCTTTTTGACGTAAAGTAAAAGTTCAAAAAGAAAATAAAAAATAAATAAAGAAACGAAATAAACGACTCGCTGTTAATAAACACACAATCGCGTACGACATTCTTTAGAAACCAAATTTAAAAAAAAGAAAAACGTGTAATGCAAGACACAATAGCCAGTAGGTAGCAGCCGCCGGTGTTTGCCGACCAAAGAGCGTATTCAACCTCACAAAGCTTTTCGCGCGCACTGCACTTCCTTTGACGCGCTACATCCAGGATAACGCAAGTTCCGCACTTTTTTCCACTGATAAACGGGCATAGGGGTCGCGGACACAATGGGCGCGCGTCTTCGGTGAGGCGCGCCGAAAGAAAGAGTCGCGCGGAGCATATCGCGAAACTCGCGCGAAATCGTCAAAGCCGCGCGCGTATTGGCGGTACGTGCGCTCGAGCGCAACTGGCCGGTCGAGAGGCGAGAGCTGCACCCACCGCAGCGCGCCGCTATAGACGCACCGTGGATCGCGATGAAACGGGAAAAAGGACGGGAGTGCGCCGAACACCTTTGGGAGTGAAGGGAATTTTTTCGCCTATATACCTTATTTGTTTTTTTTTTTTTAATCGGCAGATTTATAAAGGATCGATCGAGTTTATTTCCAATAAAATTATATTTTTTTTATTGCAACTTTTGAAAAGCTATTTATAAAGTGGCAGTAACTTTCTTTCGAGATGCTCGAGAGTGAAATCGGCGCGCCGATGAAGCAGTGAATATAGAGGCTTTTGAAAATGTTATACTGCTGTTTCTCGATGAAATTCGCGCAATAGGACGCGACGTGTAATACAAGGCAGGAAACTCCATAATATTCTTTCGTCTTCAAATACAACGATTTCTGTATTGTGAAGGCGTAAAAGTGCCGAGCGCTTGAATACAATGGCATCGCGCGAAAAATGATCGCTTCGAAAAAAAAAGAAAAAAAAAAGAAAATAGCGAGAAAGTCGAGAAAAGGAGGGACGTGGGAGGGGGGACTAAAATATCTCCTTGCACATGGAGCGCGTGTGTTGCGTGCATAAGCGCGTGCGAGGACGGCGCCTATGAAGCGTATAATGCAGTGGACTCGAGCGAATGACCAGCAGTTAAACGCTTGGCGCTAGTAACCGAGAAGAATAACCGGTATAATATGAGCCCCTCCTCTCCTCCCCCCTCCCTCCCTTTCTATCTACCCTTTTCTCTCTCTCTCTTTCTGTTACACCCATTCTCTCTCTCTCTCTTTCTCTTACACCCATTCTATCTCTCTCTCTCTCTTGCTTTTTCCATACGTACCTTTCTCTCTCTTACATTCACTCCATCTCTCTCCCACTCGTGCAGCTTCTATCTCCCTCTTCGGAGCGTGCAATGAAAGTTACGTGTGGGCGAACGCAGAAAATCTCATCTGGCCTCTCGTATAAAATGCACCGTCGACCCGCGCCACTTAAGCGAACGAACGCCTTCCACTTCCGCTATACGCTCGCGGGAACTTCCTATGCGGTACTTACAGCGTAAAACTTTGGATAGATCCTTTATTTATCGTCGAAAGCGGGATTTTAGGATGCTGTTTGTTTAAGTGATTTTTCGATGTCTTTGAAGAACTTAAGCGAGGTGGTAAAAGGCGAAGTGCGTTTAAGAAAATGTACCGCGGTTTCCAATGCTATTCGTCGCTCGAATCAATTTATGCAGGGAGACATTTTTTTCCTGGATTTATTAATTAAATTTTACCGCGAAAGATTTTTGGTCATTAGGAAACTTGTTCTGGGGGGGGGGGGAGTTAAATTACAAGGATCTTGGAAAACTTTTGCCTTAAACCTATCAAAAATGTTAATATCGCAAATGTGTCCAATTTCGCTCCTCCGTTTTTCAGAACTTTTCCTTTTGTGAATTTTAATAAGTCGGGTTTTTTAGAGCTAATTTTCGCTTTATAAATGTTTCATGAATTTCATAAATTTTATTTATTAACAGCATCAAGTCAGTTTGCCGCGTAATTGCTGTTTAAAATTATGAAAGCTTGCATTTTATTTTTCGTTATAACATACCTGGCCTTCCTTAATGTTTCACTCCATTGCTCAGACAATTTAATTATAAAATAATAACAATAAGAAATAAAAATGTATAAATAACCGTCAAAAAAAAATGAAAATCTCCAAAAGCTCCATCAACTTTTCCCTCGAATTTCAAAAATTCACTGCGAGTAGAGCGAAGTGCTTTTTTTTCTGCCCGGCAAATAGTCTCTCTATGAAATACACACAACGCAATATGAAACTGCGGTGCCCCCGACGATCGAGTTTGAACGGCGTGACGTCGAATTTCTGTCGTCTGCATCGGGAGGCGGTTGCATCGGCCTTATCGTCGATCTTCGACCTTTGCGTCCGCGAGTTTCAACCGTTGTACAATTACTTTATGTTAATATAAGTATGTAAATCGGCCCGGGAGGACCGCGGGCGTCGCTCGCCCGCAGATTTATGGTAACTACCGGCGCGCGGCATTCGGCGAGTCTTCTTTTTACGAGGTAATAAGTAATGCGCATGCAGATTTTGTAGACAGAGCCGAGCAGTTTATCTTGGACCACGTTTGACGCGTCGAGCTTCCGCTGCGATTTATATTTTATATATATATATTCCTATATCTTTGTGCCTAGATCTCGACCTACATAGATATAGGCGTAGATCGCGGGAGTCTACTTCCAAGTGCGAGATGAGTCGAGATGGGGCACGGCCTGCTATTACGCTTAGGAAGATAAATAATTGTAACTGTTCGTGACGCGAGTGCGCTTGCTTTAATGGCCAGGCATTAATGTTTGAGAAATAATGCTATTCCGTTCATGGAGGGTTTGCGCATTTTGATTATAGCTTGTCTTGTCATTCCATAATTTTTAAAGCACGAAATGGACTGTACACTCTGACAAAGCTTATATAGATTTCCTATTGCAAATTTAAATATGATAAATTTATTAAATAAACTCCCCTTACATACGAATAATTATTATAGTTAGGGTAATTGTACCCACTTATGTACTCTATACGTAGCATTCATTAATATAAAGCTAATTATATTATCTTCTGAGGCGTTTTAATTATATCATTACTATAAGAATTAATTAATAGTTTAAATTTTCTAAAACGAAGTGTACATATACTTTATTGTAGGATAAAAGTTACTTTATAGGATAAATATACTGTGTAAGTAATATTAAAAAAGCATTTCAGTAGTCTCGACAATTATTATATGCTTTCACCATTCATGAATAACCGCGTAGTACTCCAATACCGTTAAAATTAAATGGTGCTATCCTTGTTTTCAACGTGTTCTGTGCGCAAGTGTGCCGAATGTTCGCATCTGTTTCGCAGTCTTCGTTTTATTTTGATTTATATTGCTGACGAGTTTTTCCTCCGCAGCTTTTTAAGCTTCTTACACTGTCATCTTTCTCCGCGCGCTTTATTTTCTCTAAAATATACGGCGCAGGATTTTCCATGGTAATTGTTTTGAAAACATACATCATTATATTTAGTGGCTAACGCTTAATGAGAAGATTTACATTTTAAGCTTTTTACGTTTAGAAAATTGGCGGTGATATACGAGTTAACTGTAAATCTGAAGGATCGTAAAACAACAGGGACAGTACGTGAGTGCATTAATTAAAATACAGATATTTACTGCCTGTCTTCTAAATACAATCCCGAATATTTCAATGAAATTTAAATAGTATTGATAAAAAGCGTATTTATTTATTCAACCAGAGTGTATACACAAAATTACAAAGTAATGTAATGTATTGTTATATAAACTTTAAATAGTACTAAAATTAAGTCATAAAAAAATGAATCGAATTAGAATTATACTTCTAAAAAAAAATCCCTGGTGTCCGTTTAAACGCATCAGTGAACCAAGAGTTGCAAAACGATGATTTAATGACATTTAGACAAAATTATCGTTAGGTACACGGCGAATAGATCACGCGGCGCTCAAAAGAAAGGACAACGAGTTAAACTGGTCCCGTGCACCTGAAAGCGCAATAACCGCGTTAACACCCCATCAATCCCCCCGGCAAACGCTAGGAATGCTCAGCGCTCGGCTCAGGCACGCGGAGGATGAATCCAGCGCTCGTAAATATTAGAGCCGGCGACGTTTAGTCGCGTCGTCCGGGCTATTTTCGAGGTGCCTCCCCCGTCTTGACGCGCATAGGCCGCGCGTGCGAATTTCGGGCGATTCTCGGTCTCCAGCTCGAGCAATCGAGCCTGGTATGTGCCGTAAGCGTCCGAGGCTTGTGCGTGCGTAAGCTCAAGCGGAGGGGACAGCTGCGCTTCAGGCGAGGGATGCGTCGAACTTGCCCCGTAAACGCGATTTATCGCGGTCGCGCCCACCCGAGCGAAAGAACAAAATCCGAGCCGTTCGTCTCCGTCCGCGCGTGCGAACCTTCGCGAATTTACCGACACTTATGTGTGAGAGATGGAAAGGCTTTTTATTCCGGACGAAAGAACAGAATATTATAAATTTTGTACGGTATTTATTAAAATGTGGTATGATGCGACTAAAACTAGTTGGGCTTAATAAATTAATAAACAGAAAACAAACTGTGATTACGTGAAGATATTATTGTATGTAAATAAAAATGCCCGCGTACTAAGTTATTTATAAAATTAAAATGTATAATATTACAGTCAGATTTGTAATCAGAGTCCACAAAGCATATATCTCTCGATTGAAGTTTTGAAAAGAAAATAAATAAGAAGTGTATAGAAAAAAAAAACAGAGATAATGCGGAAGATCTTCGATTTTTTAATAGACTATATAAAGGTTTAAAATTTAGTTCGATGAAAAAATAATCTTGGTTGTTTTTTTTGCACAACTCAAAAAGCACGTGGTCAATGTATTTTTATCAATTTAACAATTTCATAAAAAGATTATGTATACTTTTAGTGGATACGCGAAACGACCGTACTCGAAATGAATAAATCGAACCGTTTTTTATTATTCATGAACTTTGCGCCGGCGGCACTTCCGTCCGATATTTCAAAATGTGTGATTGTTGCAGAGAGTATATGATAAATACACGTTTCACCGAATTTATTAGCAACAATTTTTTATACCTCCCCCGGTATAAATAGTATAATAAAAGCCACGATGTTAAAATCATAAAGGGACGATACGTTAAATGCTAATTAATCTTGCTCTTTTTCAAATTTAATGCAAATTTCCCGCTCAAAACAGTTGCAAATAAATTTAAGCTCACAATCGCTGCTGAACTTGAATGGGTAATTAACAGTAACATAATTTCCCGCAAAACTGTATTTACCGGGATCATAAAGGATGTAATAAAGTTAAGCTCTTAAAAAAGTATGAAAAAAATAACGTGCGAGCTAAAAAAACGACGCGCCGGGAGCTTTAGAGCTTTCGCACCTTCACTCATCCGCCGAATTAAAAAAGAGAAATCAACCTCATTTAAGACAAAAGAATCTAAATAGATTTTAAATCCAATAGAGAACCAGCCAGCGCACATTCGCAGTAAACCACCCAAGGATAAGAAAAGAGAGAGGACACGTGGAACCAGAGAAATGGGCAAACGATGTAAAAAAAAAAAAAGTAAAGTGAAAAATCGCCAGCGGCCGCTAGAGAAGTGGAAATGAAAAGCGGCGGAGCGATGAGGGCGCGAGAATTATGCCCCCCGCGTGGGGCCGTCTTTTCCCGGCGTTTGAGTCGCACTCGGCGCAAAGCCGGGGCGCATTATACGAGGCTGCGGGGGCGAGCTTTGCGCGCGAGGTGCAATTCGAGCGGCGATAATCTTATCGGGGATTCGAACGGTTAGCGGCCACCCGAATACCCTCACTTTTTAATGGTATTCATTGTGCGCGCGGTCCGAACGAATTCCCCCACCCCCTCCCACCCCTTTTCCTCACCCCCTCGTCGCGGCTGGGGGTCGTTCTTCACACTTGGCTTTTGCGCGATTGCCGTACGTTCTGATGGGGGGGGGGCGCGAATGGTTTAATTGAATGCGTTTGCTCAGAATGGGGAGGGCATACGGCGGACGCCGTTTATGAACTTTTTGAGGATCTATATAGGGTCGGCGAAGCGGTGGATCCGGAGAATAACAGAAAATATATAATACTGCGTTATTGCTCCGACTCTATATCGAGCGGTTTTTATTTGTATACTTTTGGTTTACGTTGCATATTATGCGATGTAATAATTTCGTTAAATAAACTTTCTGGGTTAATTAGTCAGTGGCCCAGATTTACGATTGTTTGCATAAAATGAATAATTAGAATAATGATCATTATTATAAATGTTTGTAAATCGGAGTTGCAATCATTGTTAGAATACTTTTTAAAACAGAATTACGAGGTTGAAGTGAATTCATTTCGTAAACAAAAGCGAATGATCAATAATGCTCTTTATGTATATCACGAGATTTTAGGAATTACTCGTCGTTGTTTTGCAAACAAATATTTATCGCGTTTAAGCGGCGGGGAGGGCGTGTACTTCGTAATACTTTAAATTCAGGTGGGTGTATAAGTCAAAATAACAATCAGAACTTCGACGGCTATCAGGTACTAAATTATGTATTGACTTTCTAATGTTGTAAAATTTATTCCTTCCCTCTGTGAAGCTTTCCTAAAGAGAAAATAGGTGGGCTTATGAGTCACTGCGCAGTTTCTCTGAGATTACGATTGTTTTCTTACGTCAATATTTCCATATTATAATAACTAGGCAAAAGCTCTTGTTATTCTATAATTAAAAATGTTTTTGGAAATTTCCAAAAGCGGAATTTCGAGTATGTAAAAATATTGTTATGAAAGGAAAAATATTAAGATATAATCCACAGCTGTGCTAACGGTAAAATGTATAAAAGAAAAAAATTCTTTATGTGTATATTAAATGTAGCTTTAAAATTTTATTAAGAGCGTCTAAAAGCACAGACTTTCATTTATTTTTCACTTTATTATTGTATTATTTCAACGAGAATAAATCCCTTTATCACAAAAAAATTTATGAAAATTAAAATACACGGTGGAAAAATAAGAACGCAGAAGAATAACACTAAATAAAAATATACACCATTAAAAAAATTTTCATAATAGAATCTTTAATGTAATTTTTTTAAATTAATATACAATTCTATTGAAAACTATCACAACCTAGTATATTCTAATTCCATCTTCATCTACATGGAGAGAAATGTTATAAATTACTATATTCCATAGCAATAATGGGACGTACTCGATCTATGACGATTTTTAGTATTCTTTATAGTAAAAATTTTCGTAGGTCGAGTATGTCCCACCGTTCCTACAGGACATAGTAATTTTTACTATAACATATCTCTCCGTGTACACTGAAAAAAAAATTGTTAATTTTAAGGAAATGATTTACTTCAATAGTACTTATTAAATATTTATTTGCATCAAGTAATGATTTGATTAAAACTAAATGAATTTATTTGTTTCTAAATAAATTTAGTCGTTTCAAAAAAATATTTTCTTGACTCAATAAAATATTTAATAAGTACTATTGAAATAAATCTTTGCTTAAAATTAACAAATTTTTCTCTCAGTGTATATATAGAAGCATAATAGCTACACTTTATATAATTATACCGAAAATTATTTAAAGCACTTTAAGGCTCAATTACAAATTTATACTTCAGTTGATTAAAAATGTTTCTTCTATCCAGATTCGGAATAATTCTTCAAACAACTATACCCGCGAAATCTTTAACAAACATTACGTTCTTCCTTCCTTAACACCGCGCAATTAGAACTCATCAACCGCATCGTTCTGTTCGCAAGAGCTCCACCAGTCGAACAGAGCAAATGGATTGGAATTCGCACCGTCACGCGGCCAACAATGTTCCCCGCGGTAGCCTTAAATGCCTGTTCTCCGCTGCTTTCATCCGCCAGCGGAGTGCGCCCAAAGACTCACGTACGCTCGTATCCGCCGTGAACAGGAGCGGAGCGCGGCGAAAGGGGCAAAGAGGACTCGTCGTCGCGCCCAAGGCGGCGGCTAATTGCATTAGCATCGGCGGCCGCAAGTTTTCCTATTTCCCGGCAGCCTCCCCCGCGCGCGGCAAATGCCAGAACAACAAAGAGGAGCCACCGAGATTCGCCCGAAAGATTGGCTCTTCGGTCCACGGTGTTTATTGCCTCGTGAATTATCGCCGCGGGCTCTCCCTTCTTTTCCGGACCAGGTGGAAAGGGGCGAATATTACTTTTCTCGTTAAGGATGTTTCTTTTAGTTATGAATTCATTATCGCCGGGCGGCGGATAACTCGCGCGAGCGACGATAAACGAAAATGTCATTGACGCGGATGTTCGGAATTTTAATGAAGAAAATATTTAATATTCTGGGTGGAGGCCGTGTAGGGAGGATAGCGAAAAGGGTAGGATGTGTTTCGCGATTTTACTTTCTGTAATTTATTATGTGAGTGTTTTCTTTTTTGTGTATAGGAAGATGGGTGGTTGGTACTTTGAATTTTATAGTTTTTGAATAGCATTCGCTAAAATTGCGGCTGAGGATTCGAGATTAAAATAAAGTACTCACGAGTTCCAGATTTTATGTAATATCACGAGAGATCCATGTATGCGGCCACTTACCTGCAAAAGAAACAACAATTTTGTGATATAAATTCGTAGATAAAGTGGATGAAATGAAAGTAAAAGTATATTCGCGGAAAACAGGTTTCGAACTTTATTTTATAGGCCGTAACAGACTTTTCATTTCCAGTCTATCGCTGCAATTTCATATGTTTAGTAGAAAATTAATGTTATTCTTGCGATCATCTTATGAGGCACTGTAATGAGTTTAAGCTTTAAAATAATTTAGCATCGGGTTGAATAAAAATTAAAATTCGCATTGCTATTTTCAATCTAAAATACATTTTTTTTTTTAAGAGAAGATCCACTTTATTGGTATTTTCTTGTTATTTTTCAGTTGCGCTGCCTTGCTAGTTGTAAAAAAAATAAAGTTAAACTTTTTTCTAGGGAAAATGCATAAAAACAGATTATAGCAATTCTATAAAAAATATTTTTTTCACGGCTTATTCTATCAATAATATAAGTAAACTGTTTTGATCGTTGTGAATGATCCCTTATATTTTGTTGTTTTCAAAATATTTCGAGGCTATACAGCAAAATAATTTAATCCCTTGATTAATTAGTAATTATTTTGAAATCCCAGGGGAGTAATGAACTTAGTGTTTAAAATGGATTAGCCGTAAATCTGAATGAAAATTAGTTGGCACGAAGCAGTGTTGCCATCAGTGCGCTCATTCGATACCACGGATTAATGTTCCTTTAATCAGACTCTAGCAAATATGGGATAGTGCACGTATATACGAATATTCAATCGGCAGCCGACGCCGACTGCGCGCATCCAATGCGTTTATCACGAATGCGCGTTTCCACTTTATCCGAAATGTAGAATGCTTGAAATAGAATAAAGTCAAATAAAAGTTTCACGGCTCTTGTATAATTTAATATGCCGTAAAAAAGTCGGCGTTTTAAAATTTAAACGTAAAAAAGCATAGATAGAAGCAAATTTTTAAGGGAATCAGCATTTTCCAATAGATCGTAAAATGAAAAGCTGTATAAACATAAAATTTATCGCGCTACGAGAGAAGCTGTTATTGCGTGTCTCAGTAAGCAACAAATTATTGTTTTTTTTTTGTACAATTTAAACCTACGTTGTTTCATAATTTTTTTTGAATCATTGTTAATTAATTTTCTGTATTATTATATATTACATTTATGTGTTATGTATTATTTTATATTATAATTATATACCTTTTTTATTGAATTACTATGTAGTTATTTTACAAGTGCGCACAGTTTGTTACAGTAAAATATACATGTACGTAACAACGTTCAATTTAATTGCCCGGAATGTAACGTGTATTCCAAGTATCCATTGTAAAAAAAACCATAAATAAATAAAAAGCGTTACTAAACGTAAAAGTGTATATCATTTAATAAGGATAATCTACCGAATAATATAAAAATACGCAAACCCTCTTAAAAATATATATCACTTCATAACAATCTACAAATTCTCTTAAACATAAAAAAAAAAAAAAATAATAGTTTCCGCGGAAATGCACTTCACGAGAAGTTCAAGCGCCAAAGATAAAAACAAATAAAATAGCTTAAGCCTTAAAACTAACGGCGACCGAATGCCCTCCATAGGCGGCCGTAAAGAGCAGCGAAGTATGGGCTCGCGAGGAGAGAAGGGTTATGGCTCGCGCGGCCGCGGAAAATGGCGAATAAACGACCTTTTTATCGTTCGCACGACGCGCCTTTCGACGGCAGGTGTATGCCACGTGCCACCCGTGAAAGACAGCCCCGCGGCTTCGTCGAAGCCAAGAGCCAATACGCGCTCCGCGGATGCCGCACGCCGGACGAGTTCCCACTCGTCGATTTAATGAAGGGATGAAAGTTTCTTGGGAAAAGTCAATTTGCACGCCTTTTGCTGGAAGGGGAAAAATCGGCAGGGGAGTGCGCTTGCGAGAGCCGCGATAACTGCGAAACTGCTGATTCTCACGCTTCGTTTGAATTTACCCGGCGCACTGGGGCGCGCTTTACGCGCTATGATAACTTTCGTCTTCCGCGAAAAACATTGTTGGAAAAATTGAGGAGCGATAATGTTTGTAGTTCAAGGGAAAAAGTTGAATGGTTCGATCGTTCCTTTTTTTTATAAGTATACAATAATTGAATCAGAGCTCGAACGGTTCGCTTTTCCGATTTCTTTCGGCTTTTAATTTTCACCACGAAATGCAAGTTTCTGTATCTTTGCGGGTTAATTATCGTTTTTTTTTTAACTATTGAATTTCATTTTACGTTATCAGCAAAATCGAACGCGCGGGCGCTCGCAATATCCTGCTGTCGTTTTTGTATTTTTTTTTTAAGGGAAAGAATTTTTTTTTGTTTAGATCTTTTTTATACACGTTGAAGGCAGATTTTTCTTTTTAATCAATATTTTGACGATTGTTTTTTTTTTTTTCAAAAAATCTATCTTACTAACTTATGAAAACTTAAACACTAAAAGCTTTGAAAGCCGCTGAGAGTGCACACCATGTAAAATCCGAAGGCATTGCTTTTAGAGGAAGCATAAATAAAAATTCGAACGCTGCTGCATGGCAGTGCGCCTGTTTTGCGAACAATAGACGCGGCCGTGATATTCGTATCGATAATTGAATCTTCCATTCTCACGTCAAGGTAACAATATCCTTATTATAAATAAAGAGACAGCCTTCGCGCGTACCCAACGATAATACAATCGAACATAATGTAGTGCCAGGCGAACGCGCGCCTCGGACGGAAATACACGGGACTCCGTTCTGTACGTTCGTATGATTTCAATGAGGAAAAAAATTGAAGTACATTTACTATATTCGTGACCGACTTTTGATCCGTTTTGTTATAAGAGCAAATACATTTTCAGAGCAATTTTGTTTGCTCGCCTCCCAGGGGTAGGTTCGAACAATTTCTGATTGGAGAATACTTTTTCGAAAATTCGCGTTTTTTTCTAATGTCTATTTCGTCGATAACTTATTTTCCAAGATTTTCATTTCCTACGAGATGTTTATCAGTGTAAAATACAAATAAGCCGCGAGAGACGCGTACGTACATTTACTCGAACTTGTGATACTTGTAATACTTATTCGAGTAAAATTGACTGTCTTTTTTTTCCTGCACGCTGTGAAAAATGATCTACTAAAAATTATAATATTTAATTTTAATGTACTAGCGTCATTAAATTAAAAATTAAACCCTTAAAAATGACTGTAGAGTAGAGTCAAAATAAAGCCATTCGAAATGTCTGTAGTTTAGAGTCAACATGTACTGTAAATCCAGCAAATCTAATTAAAGCTCTTAAAAATTTATCAAGAAACTACTTTTTCGAGTAACGTCAGTTCGTCCGTTTACTGTAGTTTTTAGTAGATTTATTACCTCGCGGTACAGTGTCAAATTAAAAAACTAAAAAAAAATAAATAAAACTAGAGAAGCCCCATTTATCATTTACAACTCCCAGTAATTTCATTAGCAAACGTAAGCTCCAAGAGCTCACAGAAAGGAATCTCCGGGAATTTCACTTTTTTCCCCTTTGACTGTCTCGCTATCTCCGGCCTTGTATTTACGCATCGGCGGGGGCAGAGGAAGATAGCGAGGATGAACTGTTTTGGCGGGTAACATGCCCGCGGCGCGGGCAAAGGCGCCAGGGCGCGAAGTAGATAGGGACAAGATTAAGTCGCAGGAAGACGCCGCCCGCGCTTCTACCTCGTCGCCTTGGCGCCCCCACCCCCCGCCACCTTCGCGCTCACGGTGAGCCAGAGGAGGCGAAGTCCAATTAAACTTGGCGCGAGCTTCCGCTTGAAATATAGGAGAAAGGCCTGGCTAATCGCCTCTCCTTGTTGCTTAGCTCGGGCTCTTCTCGCTGGCACACAAACAGAGAGTGGAGGCTCTCGGGGGGCGGGGGGGGGGGGGGCGGAGGGGTAGAAATTGAAAGCGACGCCGAGGGAGCGAGGACTCTTGATATATTATATTCCACTGAAAATTGCTAATTATACGCTAGTCAGCCATTCTCTAGCCGTGAGGCACTGGATCGTTAGCTTTGTCAAGCCCTTTGAATTTCACTCGAGCGACGAAGAGGGGCATTCAGACAGTCAACGAAACCTTATCCCCCTGTTGCTGCTGCTGCTGCAGGTTTTGAGGTAATCTTATGCTGGGCATTTTCATATTTCGCTCTCACGGGAGAAAATTGTTCGTACAAAATGAATATGCTAAAAACGATCTTCTTTGACTTAGCGAACGTTGTAAGTGCAAGTAAATTCAGACGGATTTTCTGAGGCAGTGCTTTTTGGATCTTTTAGATGTTTTCTCCTTTCGCGAAATAAAATGTTGCATAATTTATAAAATCTAAGATTTGAAAAAATTATTAATTTTATGAGACTGCGATCGCAGACTAGACTCTCAGATAAAAAATGTCTCATTCTATACAGTAATTTTTTAAGAATACAAATTTTATTTCCAGTACTTTAGAGCAAACTACAGTAATTTTGTACTGAAGATTATTACAACACTTTTTTCTAAGTATATGTAAATGTTTAAAATTTTCTCTCATACAGCAAAGCTCAGTGCATCTGCGTAAGAAGCTGACAATGACATTTTCTCATTTATTAACTTCTTCAATCAATCACTGTAAATATTGCAATAATCATAGAAGATAAACAGGGGCGTCATATAACTTTCCGAAATACCGTCGAACGCATTAAAAATTTAACAACGCTCCAAATCTTTATTAACGACGTGAATCGCATCATAAATAAAAGGAGCGACATTCTGCATATTTATGTACACGAGGCAGTATCCCGTGCCGCTGGTGGCACCGACTGATTTTAAAATACGCGATCCCATTAAATTTCGCACGGCTCTTCGCGCGCCTTCCCTCGCGGCGCCCTATCTACGGCGCTGCCGATAAAGCAACGCCCGACTTTTTCCTTCCTCCAAGCGTCCTTCCAGCTCATTGAGCGACGCTCGCCGGCGTCGTTACTGTTGACGCGGGCCCCGGTGCGGTTTATCTATAAAAGTCGTCCGGGTGCAAAGTTGCGCCCCATCGGCTGCGTATAAGGCAGAGCCACAGCCGGCGACGATACTTAACCGCCCGTAGCTCGAACGATTTCTCGCCGATGCGAGAAGCTGCTGCTACTCCCGTTTTCAAGGTGAAAAATTTGCAAATTGTTTAATGAGGCGATACTCGCAAGAAGAGGGGTTTATTTTTTTGTAGGATCTGCGGGAATCAAATTTTACGCGGAAAGAAGCTTTGCAAGTTTCGGCGGGGCTTTTGAAAACAATAAAAAAGTAGTAAAGTTTCGCGAGCGGGAGTTAATGGTTCAAATCTTTAATTATAAAGTTAAGTATGGTACTTCGAGAGCCTCCTTTTGTTTTGCTTTTCTCATGGAAAAGTGCGGATGGAGAGGGAAAAGTTGAAGGAAAATAATACTGTGGAGAGGAACGTACGGAGCGGAGTTTATTAAACAACTTTGGCGAAGAATAAATTGAGCGTTAGTTTCGTCCTCGAGTGAAGTTATACGAATTCGTCTGTTAAACGATAGATAAATTTACCTTTAATGGGAAAACTTGAGATTGATGAGTGTTAATTAAAAGATGAAATATTAGCAAACGTTAATTCATTTTTCACAGCAAAATTACGGTGGGTCGTATGATAATAAGTTATTATCGATCACGTTTAGTATGCTTATAAAATAAATCATACAACTATTTTAAACTTTACTAGCGTAAAAGTTGAATTTATTAGTTTAAGTGAGAAAAAGTATTTTAAATTAAGAAAAGAAAATAATCTGCAGATATCGGCGACGAAAAGCAAAAAAAAAGGGTTAAATCTATATGGCTGTCTATACCCGTCTGTTACTACTTAAGTGTCTTAAATCAACCGCAGATCTTTATTAACCATGCATTTTTTAAATATTATTTTTTATGCGGTTTTAACAGATGCTTGACACTTTATTTTTGTGAATCGCGATGTCTGTCCACATTCGTCTGTTACTACTGACGCTTACACTATGGCTTTACTATTAAATTAATTAAAGCCACTAAATTCTTTTATTTAATATATAAACGTCATTGATGCATTGCGAATTTTTCCACAAACTTGCAATTTCACTTGAATTTCGGAAAATACGGAAGGCGAACAAAGCAGTAAATAGCATTATCGCATTGCCTATAAATTTTGCCAAGCAGAGCAATTCCAGAGAGCAGCGGTAGCTTAGTTTTCTTTCCGAAGGCACTTTTAATACAAGACTCGACATGATAAGCGACTGAGCGCGCACGCGGCGATGGGATTTTTATTAACCTAAATTTTTTTATCAATTTATCCAATTCCTCTGCTCGGCTAATGTAGGTCAGATGCATTGCAGTTTTTGTTGGCAGCTCCGGCGTCGGCGGCGTGGGCTGCGTGACATGCAGTCGGTAAACTACGTGCAACGCGATATTACGCGATGTCAATTTCCAACTGACTTGTTCGCTCTCGTTATTCTCCTCGCTTATACACGTCACGTTCAAGAGGAATTACCACTTCGTCGAAATTCATTCGATTAAATACTTTTTGTTTTGCTCTTTATTATTACGTATTTTACATGATGTATCATGCGCCGTCTGGAGTCTGTTACAGGTGTGATAAAAGTCAACTTTTAGGATGAAAAATCCACCAGGATATTTAATGTCTGGTTAATGAATAAATAAAACAATTATACAGACGTCAATGAGCTTTAGATTCATGTCTCAGCGAGTTATCATATTTACAATTTTGTTAAAACTGTAAATACTGATAACGATATTTATTGAGTGCGAAAATTTCTGCAGTCTAAAGTGATCGAGTGACTGTAACAAGTTGCATTTAATTATTTTTTATTTTGTTAAACTTCTTTTAGACCTACTCTTACTATTAGTGCGCGTTCATACTTTCGTGTATTAAAAGAAGTTCTAATTTACCCAAAATTCAGAGATAAAATTCTTTCTGAGCGTCGTCTCGTTCTCACAGATGCGCGCAATCGAATACTTCAAACGCTTCGCTGCTTAATTAAAGCTGCGACTACACAGGCCGAACCAACCGAGAGGACCAAAAAGTGAGTATCCCAAAAGCAATTTAACCCTTCGACAAGCCACTCAGCCCTTAATTGAATACCCCGGCGCTTCGTTTCAAACCTTAGCCGTCCTTAAAACCCGCGGCTAAGAGGAAGTCGAACTGGCAAGTTTCGTCCTAGGAAACCACTGAACTCGCGCAGCTGCACCAAGAACTGCTAAGATGGACAGTCAGTCCGGAAGCGGGGGAAGGTCTTCGCGTGGGTGTACACATCAAGACTGTCACGCGCGCGTACGCGCCTCGCGTTAAGCCCGTTTAAACAGGATTACCGTAAACACGGCTTAGTCCAACAAACTCGCAGCAGTCGGTAGCAAGGCGCTGGACGGTGAGCGGATTTCGCCTCCCCCCTCCTCCGTCGTCGGCGCGCAACATTTTTTCACCGTCCGAATTGCTCTCCGCCGCCCGAGATTATCATTTGGAAATTTTCAACGAGGCCGGATGAAAAGTTAAGTATGATTAAGTGCGACTTCAAAGGACCATCTGTCATTTCAGCTGGGAGGACGGGCTCGGAGATGATGCTTTTGAAAAATGAGATGATGGAGTGCGAATTTTATCGTTAATTCCAACATTTGCGTTATTACAAAGACCCTTTTAGAGCGTCGTTTCCCGAGAGAATTTCTAGAATGAAGAATACATTTTGGTGATACAAGGAAAAAAATGGCTTGACTGAAAGGACTATACCCAGGGGTACAGTTAGAGCAGGTATTTGTCATTTAAATTTAAATTGTGTGGTGTAAAAGTTGAATTTATTAGATTAAGTGGCAAAAGGTATTATAAATTAAGAAAGAAAAATTAGTTTATACATATTTGCGTCGAGAGTTGAAATTTTTTGATTATTTGTTGAGGCTGTCTATACTCGTTTGTTACTACTTACGCATTAACTCGACTGCGTGTTCTATTACACTTGCGTTATTTCACTATTCTTTTAGATACGATTTGAATGGATACTTGACATCTTATTACTTCGATTATCAATGCCTGCACATACTCGTCTGTTACTACTTAAATATATTGACTTAACTGCAGAGCATCTTTCTAAATAATTTTAGATATAATTTTAATATATACTTGACATTTTGTTACGGTGAATCGTAATGTCTGTCTATGCTCGTCTGTTACTACTTACACATATTAAACACTGCCGTCAAAACACTTGTATAATACAGTATCTAAAATATTTACAAAAAATCTCGGTTAAATGAAATAATTGTATTGTTATTATCTTTTTAATATAACTTTTCCTAAAAAATGTTCTCCCACAAGTAAAAAATTTACATCCACTTTAATTTGGTGTAGAAACTTTCTATAGCATCAAACTCCAGGTACTCATTTCAACACTCATTAAGTATCTCAAAAGATACATCCCGGCCTCTCAAAACTTTCATTCTCTTTGAAAAGGTGCGCATCAAATTTATTCGACGCCTCCTCGTTATAAATCCAGACTCTAATCCGGCGCAACCTCTCGAGCGCCATTTCAGCACGGCTCATCCGCATGTTTAAGCGAACAAGTTACCGCTACGAATAACCATCGTGCGAGATCGCGGCAAGAAAACCACTAGATCTCCTTGTTTCCTCTCTCTCTCGTGTCCATACTAAAATACACCCTTAAGTGAGTCGACGAGCTCGCCACGGCGCCGAGTAAAAAGCGACAGCACGTGATTAATACCCGGTGAGATCAAGGGACAGGCGGACCGAGCGGAAAGTGAAGCGCACACAGGGGAGCGCATAAAAAGCGGAAGCTCGCGCATGCGGGAGCATTAAAACGAACGACTTCGGCGCCGGCTAGAAAAACGGAGCCGGCCGGAGCGTACTGCGATCGAAATTTTTTCTTTTTCTTTCGGCCGATGCGAAACTCTGCCAGGCAATCGCGGCGTACACTTCCGTGCGCACACGATAAAACTGCGATTTAACGTATAGGCGGCGCATATCGCCCGCTGGCCAAGGAGAGATTTAGAAGGATTCGCTGGAGGGGATAATCGGCTTGGGAGGAGTGAAGCCTGCGGAGATGCGTATGGGAAACCTTCAATTAGCTGAACTATTCAGGAGCGGGGATTCGCGCGGCGCTGAGCTAACGATCGGCGCTAAGCCCTTTAATGGATCGTTAAAAAGTTTCAGGGTGATACTTTTGACGCTCCGACGACGTGAATGATGTCACGCGTCGGTGGGTAAGACTTTTTTTTTATTTAATCTTGTTTCTATGGAGGCAATTACCTGTTGTTTTTTTTTTTCATTTTGCGTGGTAAATTAATTCTACGTTAAATTAGATGAAAATGAATGGAGAAGATTAAAAACTAAATATTGT
Organism: Sycophila sp. Sp_5; assembly: GCA_018906775.1. Taxonomy (NCBI): domain Eukaryota; kingdom Metazoa; phylum Arthropoda; class Insecta; order Hymenoptera; family Eurytomidae; genus Sycophila; species Sycophila sp. Sp_5. The sequence continues at coordinate 1,784,280 of JACCID010000004.1, forward strand.
CGTAGTATCTTTGTATATTCAGTTTTTATAAAAATTGAATCTAAAATTTTAGCGTAGCAGAATTGCACATCGATGCTACGCCGTCAAGAGAACGTGCCCTCTCGACTACCGAGCTAACAATGCGTTTTCTCTTAAGAGTTAAAAAAAGGAAAGAAACTACAGTCAGCGAAGGGCGACGTCCTCTCGATCGTGTATAGTTCCTGATCACGAAGTAGTTTACAACGAATCGGACTAGAATCTGAAAGCAGTGAATCAGCATATGGGCATTGGTGAATGTAAATATCTACACGATTTTCTTTTTTCGGTAAATTGTAATGTGCCAGATTTTGTTTAATAGTTTATCACAATCTGCTTAAGCGAACCATTTTACTCATTAACCGCTCATTTCTTTAACTAAATAAAATATAATTTATTTTCCCAGGAACTTTTAATATCCAATAAGATGATAAAAAAACTAATAGACCAAGATGAGCAACCGCGGAAAGTTTTCAAATATTTGAACAAAAATCTGAGATCTCCGAGCATCAGTCTCTTACTAAATATTTTAATAAGGAATATGTGTACTTGATTGCATATGAAAATTCGTCGGTGTAGAAGTGGCCAAAGGAAAAAAGATGAGCTGACATTGCGGGTAGACATAGGAAGGAACGCGTTTGATTAAAACCCATTCATCAAGTCGTAGATTCGTACGCTTAACGCTACAGACTGAACACGAGAAGCGTTTTCCTTCATTCATTTTACTTTTTTTTTTGCAAAAGAAGGATGGTTGAAATTATCGGCCTGTATTTATGCCTTTCATTTGTTTCGCTAATATTATTAAAAAAGATTTTTATCAGTCGTCATCCGAAGAATTTTCATTAAAGCTCGTCAATGTTTTTAATCATCTATCTTAGAATTATATTTTCTACATAAATTTTCTGATCACCTTTTATCTTTAGAAAGTATTTCGGGTTTTTAAGTGATTCGAAAATTATTGATGAATTGTATTATTAAATAAAATATATTACAAATATTTCGTACTGTCAAATCAATACTTTTCGTACTTTAATAATTTGAACATTCATTTTATCGTAGCTAATTGGACATCGGAAGGATGCGAATCAACGTACTTGTAAAACATTGACATCACAACAAAAATAATCATGTCAAGGTACACCAAACCCGCGTACAGGAAGTATTCAAAGGCCTAGAATGAAAAAGTTTAATTATTGCGATAAGATGCCATATAATATACAATAAAATTTGATACGAGTGTCATCAATTATTAAACAAATAACATGAAAATATTCTACCTGTCGTTCAAAAAAATCCACTTTTTTAATGATAATGACGATGAGGTTACCAAGAGCTTGGCTAAGAAATGTTTCTGAAATTACAATATTTTTCATTCTATCAGGTGCTTGGCTGAGAGCGAATTGCAATCCCGTGATCGTGACAAAGACTTCGGACAGTGCCATTACGATGTACTGCGGCAGCTGCCAGAAAAGGTGAATGGAGTTGGGTTGGTGGATGGTCACTGTATTTATCACTTTTTTATCGCTCGTAATTTGACCAACGATCGTGTACGTTCCACCAGAACTGAGGGACACTCCTCGTTCAATTTGAACACCGTCGATTTCGATTTTGTAAGAATCGTGGATGACTTCAATGAATTCCGTAAAAAGTTTGTTCTCCGTCAGATTTAAGCGGTAACTATTTTTACCTTCGATGCTTAGGCTCAGATTGGCCGGAATTCCAGATTCAATGAAGATGAGAGCTCGTACTGATGGATCGCCGGTTTTTGATTTTTCAATCTTGTCCACCAAACGGAACTGCAGGCTATCGTGATTTAGTAAGTAGGTTAATGCTTTATTCTCTTCCGCACGAATACTACCTAATGTAATAAAAATGAATTTTTCTGTTGTTATACGTGAATTATTTTTTATAATTACAATAAGATAGCAAATTTAGAATAACTTTCTAGCTAATACATTTTGAATATATATACCAGTAAAATTAGAATGAACAGAATTTGGGCACTTGACTTCTACATTAAACTCAAGTGATTTATTTCCAATGACAGAGATCTTAACGTTTTGATATAGACCAAAAGCTTCCACTTCTTGCAATTGACCTTCGAGGGACAAATTAACAGGACAATTAATTGTATTGAAAACACGTATTTGCGCCAATCCAGCAGATGGTTGTACTCTGTATGATGGCTAGAAATTGTATGAAAAAATTATAATTAAATGTAGTTAAAACTTTTCCTGAACATTATCAAATAAATAATCAACCTCGAGTGAAAGCTCCAAAATACCAGAAATGAGAAAGGAGGTAGCGGCCAACATTATGCCAATAGCTAATTTCCTGAGCGGTGTATTTATAAAGAAAATTTTTTCAATGATTGGATAAATAATGTATTGACATGTAGGAATAAAAATAAGGAACGAACAGTTAAAAACTGTCTGAATCTGATCGGGTTTGATAAGATAACCAAGAAATTCACCATTCATGTGAGAAGCCTGAAAAATCCAAAGCGAATGAGCCTGAGAAAGCACACAGAAAAATCCTATGGTTATAAGGTAGAGTTTGCCAAATCTGAGCACAGTTTTAGCATCTTCTATTAATTGAAAATCATACTTGCAGTCAGCGTGATCTAACCAGTGTGTTCGCTTCTCGTTGGATTTAAATTTCCGCACAATAGCGTACTAAAAATATTACAATATGTTTTATTAGGCAAACTATGGTGCTTATCGAATTAGTTTAAAACGAAAATTACTCACAATAATACATTTAGAGACTTTCAAGGTGATATTACTGTCTGGCTTTGTTTTCTTATACACTGGTTTCCCCAGGAAGTATATTGCTGAAACGAATCGATAAAAATTTTCAAATATATTTCTACAGATGTAATTAGCACTTTTGTCGATTGTTTCATTTGAATAATTATAATTTCAATAAAAAGGTACATGTAAAACATAGGATGCAGTATCGAATATGTTTAAAAATTATAAAAAAAAAACATTATCAGTCCCGAAATTATTTAAAAACTTTTTGTAAAGGCTTATGGCATAATTTATTTTTTGTATTCAAGATAAAATTATTTACCTACGACCAGGGTCATAAGCATTGTGGGGACGAGGAAAGTTAGAGGGTAGCAAGTGTTCAATCCGAAGCAGGTGACATCCTTCCGCAGCATTGGCGAAATAATGGTTGATAATATAGAGGCGCAAGCAATCAAGCTATAAAAATTTCTAATGAAATCGGGTATTTTGTCTTTCTTTTCAGATTCTTTAAATTGGTCGCTGGCAAAAGGTATTATGCAGGGTTTTATGCAGCCTGCACCGATCGATAGTAGGAACAAACCCAAGAGCGAGATTTCCCTAAAATAAATTTGTATATGAACATGTAATTTGAGGAGTTGGTCGAATCTGAGCAAAATCATGTAAAATTTGAAGATGCACCTGACAGGTAGATGAAACCAGGGTGTAGATGCCATCATAAGCAAGTACTGGCCTAATAAGTAAAATATACTGAAGTAGAGAATTGTGCGATAACTTCCAAGCCACGAGTCTGCAATTACAGCTCCCATCAGTGGGAAAAAGTAAAGGAACATCACGTACGTGTGAAAAATAACCACAGCCGTGTCTTCAGGGTAGTTCAGAATTTCCACTAAATACAGTGACAACGTTGCTGCAAGGTACATTAATTAAGTTTTCATTAATTTAATTATATTATTATTAATAATGGTAGCCCCTTTTTTAATTAATTAAACCACATCAAATTTATTAAATATGTATTAAAATATTTATTAATACATGCTTCGTAGATATAATTAAGTGACTAACTTAATGTTTCTACAAATTTATGAAAATTTTATTTTAATAAAATATGTTAAATGACTTACTTTGCAATGTAAAATAAGAAAATCTTTCACAAAATTCATTATTTAGTATGAAAAACACTGAAGTAGGGTACTTCATTATTCTGTCACAAATACTTGCTAATTTCTTTTAATTATAGAACAAACACTCCGTTATCCTCGCGATATAACTTAAAATACAACGAAAACGGATACTCGCTTAACTTGTGTCAACGTCTCGCTCTCTACTTCTGTTCTTGCTATGATGGCTAATTATCAGTCTCTTTGTGCCTTTTAATTTCTTTCGCCATTATTACTAAAAGACAGATTCTCGGTCGATGCACCGGATTTTGAGTAAATCGCACAGCTATGTATAAAAGATTTTATCTTTTAAATACAGTTTCTTCGTAAATCTCCAGCTTATTGGCTGTCTTTTGTAGGATCATTGTAGTACGTTAATATTTTTTTGAAGTATTGTAATTGAGTACTTATTTATTGTACTTATTTAATTACATTAATTAATTTTACAGTAAAAATTCCTTTTATATTGTACTTTTTCGTAATATTATTGCAAGAAATAAAATAAATTTTATTAAAAGTCGGTTTAACTCGAGTACATGCCTCAGTATTATTAAACGAAATTCAGTACATTTTTCTAAACATTTTTCTCAGTGTATAAAAAATTTTGAAGCCATGTAAACCCTTAATTGATAAAAGTAAAACATACTCCTGGTTTTATTCTAAAAATGAAATAGTACATCATCAATCTTTTATTTCTCTCTTCATTAATTAAGTGAAACATCTTTAAATGTAAATTAATCATGAATTTAATAGCCCTCCAGAAATATCTTTATAAAAAATTACAACAGTAACCCGAAGCTTTCCACCCATCTTTCTTCTCTTTTTTACTACTTCATCCTATAGGTTCAGATTGCGTAGTCCACCTTTTCGTAAAAAAATATTTCTATTTTCCAAAGAGCATAAAGTACACTACAGAGTCTGTCAAACTCTATATGAGTTAAACGTGTTCACGCATACTCGGCAGGTGCGTTGCATTCTACGATCAGGTCGGGTTGCTTTGCCCACGTAGCTTCAAGATTAAAGTCTCGCTTTACTTTGGTCTTGTTACTTTCGCGTGAAAAAGTAGCGCACACATGATGGTCTAGTAGTTTTTTCTAGCCGAGCGTGGGTTGAGTCACGTAAAAGGGTCAGTGGTGAAAGCATTAATTTTGATGCTTGTTTAACGATGTTATACTCTATTCTGCGACAAGAATAAATTAAGCTTCTTTTTATGCAAATATTAAAGAGAGAAAAATTGAAAATATTGAACTTACTCAGAGAGAAATGTTCGCGTAAAAATTACTGTACTATGCGGAAGAGTACTTACAGCTTGACATTATGAAAAAATGAATACTTTACATTGAAAAATTTTACGGTGAAGTTAGGAAATTTTTTTCTAGAAATAACAGCCTGTGAACGCTTTCCCGCGGAGAGTATAATAATTTTTACGCGAACATTTTTCTCAGTGTACTCCTTGTGAAATGATAAAAGAATCTCTGCTTGTTTAATAGACGCTTAAAGCTCATTTTATCTATGCAGGTAATAGAGACATTAACTTTAATTCCCTTGAAGAATGAAAAAAGGCAATAAAAGTCTACCTCACAATCTCCGTTACACGAATTCAACTTAATAAGATTGTTAAAAATCGTACAATTATTTCAATTTTACTTTTACCTCCCGGTTATTACGAGAAAATTCCCTGCTTTTATACACCACACTGGTGGTTCTTAAGCCCGTGCCACATTCGCTCAGACCATAATCACCGTTACAGCCTCGTCTCCGTAAAACAACAATATCCCACTATCTTCTTCCTAAACCTTTCAGCTGTTACCAGTGTCCAACGGAAACGAAAATCCGCAAATGGGTTACTAACCCAGTAACACCCACTCTTTGTTCCACCGCCGACTCCGTAAAACCCCTGGCTCTCTCGTCAAGCTTTACTCCGCAGCATTATCGGACTTCCTCGCCCGCTAATGTCCTGAAAAAGAACAACCGAGCCGGGAGACCCTAGGACTCATTAAATCTTATCTGCCCGTTCGTCCGGAGGAGCGCACAGCGCGCTGCACTCCCTCGCGGGTGCAATATCACGCGCCGATGGCTTTACACCCCCGCGGCGGCGCCGTTACGATTCTTCGCTAATCGTCCCCTGTCATTTGCGCCTCGGTGCGACTGCGCCATTTGAACCGCAATAACAGTATGATTACCTCGCACGCGAACCCGGCGACAGCTTGCCCAAGCTTTCTCCCTCTCTCTCTTTCTCTTTCGCCGACGTGTCGGCGCAACGCTCATGGTCTAGCGTCCGGTCGGCACACCGCGTGCCTCGGCAACTTTCGCAATATGAGCGCCGAGGAGAGCTCTCCTTTTTTCCCGAGCGTCGCAGCGCACGAAACTCGAAACGCTTTTCTTCTCGGGGCCGGTCGCGCTATATATAACTGCGAGCACCGGAAAGCGGCGTTTATTGCGACGTGGATTTTTTTATTTTCTTATTAAACTTCAAGCGCTGGTTTGTTTTACGGAAGTAAATTATTCGTTGGCTCAATGCATTACATTTGATTGTCGCGCGGAATAAGGTGTTATTATTATTTGGTAAGATTTTACCAGAGTATTGTATGTACTCTCTAAAGTTGAATTTGTGCAAATTCCACTAATCTTTTTAGTGATCAGATTTTCCACTAATCAATTAGTAAAACCCACTATCAATTAGTACAATTTTACTAATTGAAGTAGTAAAAAAGTGTTCTACTATTTAATTAGTAAAAAACACTTTAAAATCAGTGGAAAATAAAGATAAAATAAAAAAAAATATTTATTTTCTGATTTTCACCAATTGAAATAGTGAATTCCCCAATTAAAAATAAATTGATTTCACTAATTTATTAGTGGTTTTTACGATTTTTAATAGTGCATATATTTACTATTTCATTTAGTACATTTTATTCACTATTTCAAATAGTAGATTTCTACTAATTCATAGTGGAGCAATTTTCACTTTTCAAATTAGTGCATGGTCACTATGAATTAGTGGTTTTTCACTAATTCAACTTTAGAGAGTACGGTTTGATTTGTTATTTTATTCGAATTTATATTGCTGTTCGTTTCGTTTCGTATTTACGTAGATTATTCCCTATTCTTGAGAAGCATTCAACATTTCAATGCTACGTTTAATTAATTTAAATAAAAAGGATGCGATGAATTTTGTATTTCTTAAAATTATGAGATCCCCAGGGGGTGTGTGTTTTTATTGCATTCCCAGTAAAACGTTGTTTTACGCTAATTAAAGTTGCGGAACTTTGAGGTTGTTGAATTGTAAATACAGTTAATAACAAAGCTAAAAACAGTGTAAGGTGGATTCTAAAAGTCATAAGTTGTTTTTATTTTCGAACTCGGAAATATCATTGTTAATTTAATTAAACGTTCGCTTAAATTAACTACACCTTTTAGCTATTCTCAATGCGAATTCTCATTATTGCTTTTTGTTCTAAAACAAGCGTAGATAATTCAGTGAAAATGCGAAATCCAATGCAGAACAAAAGGCATGCAGACTATTCAGAATTGTTGGAATGATAAAATCGCAATTGTAAACGGACAAAAATAGTCTGTAGGACTTTATGTTACAATTACATAATGTTTATGAAGTTATAATTTACTCTCACGAGAATAGACATACTCTTTTTGTGTTAGTAATGCATTACTTTACTGCCATCAAATTTTCGCGCAAAAATTATGGAGATGGACACGCAGACCTTGGAAACATTTTTACACATATTTCCATAAACTAACGTAGTTTTTAGTAATAACATTACATTTTCTAAACCAGCTAACAATTTTTAGTAATATTATCTTCTCATAATTCTGCAAAATAAACAAAATTTTAAACATTATTATTTTTTAGATCTCGAAAATAAATTTTATTATAACTAAGACAACTGCGATTATTTAATTTACGTTTACTAAACTGGCTAACGATTCCGCGCGCAATCAAACAATTAAAAAACAAAATAACATGTACAGTTCGACCAATCACATCACGAGAAATGCTGACAACAATGAAATCTCCATGGATTTTTTACTTATTGCTATCAATTCATATAATAAAAAAATATGCACTACGTTATGATAGGGGGATGAACGTCTCGATCACTGTAGTTTGCTAAATACGACACAAGCATATAAATATACACAGCTGCTAATTTGCTACTGAACTTCCATTTGGGTCTTAGCCAATAGACAGAGAAACGGTCAGATCATCAATCACACTCTATCTTATCAGCAATGAAGTCATTGGTCAAAAGCTTCAACACGGGAAACAATTTGTAGTTAATCCGACAGATTTAAAAAGAAAAAAATAGCGTCTAAAGCGCATTAAAGACTTTTGTCGATCATCCGACACTCCGGCGACTTAAAGTCCAAGGCACTTATTCAGATTGTCGGAGAGTATGTAGGCACTCATCAACTTGTAATTAATCGCGGAGTACCGAGTATCGTTTGGCACTACCCTCACCTAAGATTGAAACTCCGGGAACCGCTCGAAACTTAAGAGACGCGTAATACAGAGAGGGACGAAACTATGCTCCAACTATTTCCTTCTCATCATCTGGAAATTCGCAAATTATATAACACGCGGCGCATATAATAGCCCCGGCTTTGCGCACCGTCGGCCGAATGACCGCCGGCCGGGCGCGCGTCTCGTTAACATTCTCCGTCGGAAATACGTCAAGGGATCCGGATTAGCCGCGACATCGGGCTGGCCGGCCGCAGTAAATCTCGGCCGGTGCCACGCCGTCCAAAGTTTGCCTCGACTATCCATGGCGCGCTGGGCGCCATCCAGCCATCGGCGGCGCCGGGGCTCAGGCGCACCAAAGCCCTGCGTTACGTCCGGTGACAATTACAAGCCGCTGGAAAGACGCGGAACGATTGTCTCGCTGATCCGAGTGCTATATACCGAGCCGTCTACCCACACCTATACGAGCTTTTAAGCTTCCGAGCTTCGCCTTTGTGATTATATTGCTTTTTGATCCGACGGTTTATTTCGACACCGATGGTTCGGTGCGAAGAGAAAATTTTTAATTTTATTCTGTGTCTTTTAATTTGGAAACAGTTTAGGTGAAGATTTTTTATCAGCGCCTGTTCGACTCTGTGTAGAAGAGTATCAGATTTTTAGAGTTTTTTTTTTAAAGTTTGATCACTGTTTTCTTATACTAAAATAGCGAAGTTTATAGCTGAAGTTTTCTCGAAAATATTAAATTTCTTTATGTAACGATAACGCGGTCCTTGTAAAATCTGCGGAGATCTTTAAAAATGCGGACGAAATGAGAAAATCGATCCGGAAGTCTAGTACTCTGCTAGTCTGAGATGTTAAAAGGAAAACCTTCATTTTGACGTATATCGGAGTATCCGGTGCACTTAATAACATACACAGATCCGTGCGCGACGGCTACGACGACAATATAGAGATGAGGATCACGATGCAGGCTATAGACACCAGCGATGGCTATCTGACGATCTACGATAATGACGATAACGAAGACGACTACAGCGGTAATCCGAACTGACGTATGAGCACAGCTGAACAGTGCCAAAATAATTAAATTAATTCTAACGAATATTATAACATAAAATAAAACGTGAATGAGCATACATCGCCCAAAGTAGATAATTCATAAATGGCCAAATTGCGCCCCCCTAAATGTGTCGAAAAGGATTAGCGTTCAATTACTCAGCGCGCGTTAAAAATTCACAATGGACCGAACTAATGAGAATTTAATGCAGAACGATGTAAAAAGCAACCTCGATCATTATAAATAAGTGCATGACTTTTTGCAATCGGCCGCGATATACGGGCGAACAAATTAATTAGCGATCGCCAGGGCAGCTTTTAAAAAGTACACTGTGTGGTTCGCGCGTATGTGTATAAGCCGAAGAAGATTATTAATCGTGCGTCCGTGAAGTTTGAGCCTCGTCCATCGATTCGTTATAAGCCGCGCGCGCACGAGGTGTCCCACACCTCAGAGGCATTAGTCAAATTATATGCGAAGCTCGTAATTAATGGTCACCCGCTACTGCTCTGCGCCGGACGGGCGGTATCTGTGTACGCTTGATTCATCCGATTTCAAGTGATTCATTTCGGAGCACAGCTCGAGGTGCGCTGACATTTTATCGGGCCTTTTGATAGCTACGGCTCAGGTGACAGCAGCAGATTGGTCCGACTTATCGGTCGTTTGATTTATTTTCGACTTTTAAATTTCAATTTCCCGTCGTGCTTTACTTTTCCTTTTTACTTTAGTTTATTTATTGCGATGGTGCGCGATGAGTTTGGGGATTAATCGAAGGATTTATTAGTGTACTTTAAGAGTTAGTCAGGCAAGTAAATGATAACAGGGAATGGGAACTCTTCGCTGCTTTATTTTGTTCAAGTGATGGCACTTCCGAGGAGTGAGGGTGTATTCTCGGTAACTACATATTGACGGTGTACTTAACGCCATTAGTCGAATTTAAAACGTTAACTGGCTTCCCGGAGGATTATCGAATTCATCTAAGTGCGCTTGAAATCATTGACATGCACAAAGTTAATGATAATTTAGTTTGTATAATAGAACTTGAAAGAGGGATGTCCCGACAAAAGAAATAAATTATTTAGAGCGAGAATTAATTGTATAGATTTAATTTTATTTTTTATTATTCAAATTGCTAATGCTAAATCGAATATTTAATCCTTTATAAATCCTGGAGATAATGTACATTATACTTTGCCATTAATAATAATTATTTAAAATTTTTTTCGATAAAAGGGTAAACCTTTTTTTTTTCTTTTTGAATGATTAAATTTTTTACGGCTCATAAACAGTTTCCTAACGCGTGCGCATGATTTAATTAAAAATCAGGCATACGCAGGAAAATATTGCGGCTGGCACGGTCGACAACATAGAATCTATGCAAATTGAATGCAATCTGTCAATAAAAGCTAAAACATTCACCACCCACTCGTCAAAGTCACCGTTCTGCCTATTCGAACGAGAACTGCGTCGATAATGCGTTTGCTGATTAAATGAAAAATAACTAAAAAAACAATAAGACAACAAAAAAATATATCGCCAATATTAAAAATAAAACAGATAAATGTTTAACGCTGGTGACACTTAAAAACACTCGTAAGTTGTATCAAAGCGAATCTGCACACTTATTTATTCTTTATTATTTCTTGAATGTAACCAAAGGGAATTGTTCAAAGGCTCACCAAATATTCAGCGCTCCCAAGGCTCTGCGGCGACCCATCGGGCGTCGCGGCCAAGTCCGCGACGATCGAGGTGGAGAAGCTCCTCCTAGTCTGATGCCTGCACTTGTGTGCGCTTCTGTGCGTCGCGAAGCCCGACACGACGCCAGCTTCATTTAGCTTCGAGGTCCAGATCTCAGGGAGGTGTTCTCTCTTGGGCGACTGGCTTATGGTCCTGTGCTTGGCGAAGCGCGAGATCTTCTCGGTGCGCACCCAGTCGTGATTGGGCCGCGGCTGCCGCGTGATGGTTTGCAGGGATTTGACGGCGTTGAACCGCGAAAAGCCGTCCTCCATGGCAGCGGCCCACAGATGATCGGGTAGATCCTTCGAGCGCTGCGTCTCCACGGACTGTCGCTCCGAGGAGGAGCCCAGACCCGAGGTGGTCGGTGTGTTAGGATAGTAGCGCCGGAAGTCCTTCGACTGATTGTCCTCGAGGTCGGTCGAGTAAAAGTCGCAGTCGCGCGACTCCAGCGAACGGTTGTTTTCATCGCGGAGATTCAGCGAGGAACCGATGCCCGTGGAAATCGTCGGAGTGCGAAAGAACTTGCGGTCGTTCGATAGCGTCCAGATCTCGTCGCTGGGGGATGTATCGTTTCCAGCATTGCTACTGTGTGTTCTGAAAATAGATCAGAATTTTTATACACAATACCTTGATACACAATAACATTTTTTTAAGTTCATCAATGAGTATGCAGTGGGCTAAAGAATCATTGGAAAAAGAAGATTTTGGTAGTCTATTGAGGACTGCTAGTGAATTGAAAATTTTAGTGGTTCTTTCATATTGAATTTTAATGTCAGTCAAAAGTTCATTTTCAGCCTAGCGGGACGATATCAGAACTTTTCCTCTCAGTGCCCGATCGATAAGGTTACGATTTTGGCCTCGCTAGGATGAAAAATATTATATGCAACATGGGAAGTAAAAAAAAATGCCTCAGACCGCACGTTTTTCACCTTCGCCTTCGGCTCAGGGGCTAATTTACGTGCGACCTGGGATCATTTTTATTTTACCTCCCCTGTTACGTTTTTTGTTATTTAATTTTTTCAGCCTAGCGGGAGGAACCCGTAATTGGCTAATTCCAGTTAATTGAAATCACGATATCACTGGCTAAAACTATCAGACAAATATTTACTGAAGATTACACATTTAATTTAGCCATACTTTAAGAATAAATCACATATAAAAATACATTTAAGAATAAACCGGAACATTAAGAGATGAGAAATGAATTTAACTCACCTATAAGCACTCCGTTCGACCCAAACGTCATCCGGCGTGGAAGCAACGTGATTGGCGATATGGTTGCCCAGGGTATTGGCACTACGTTGGTTTGCGTAGGAACACCTTTGAGGAAAGCCCATGCCGTCATCCAAACCAGCCGCCCAGAGTGATTCGAGCGGCAGATCATGGGCTCCGAGGGGACTGCTGCCTCGGCTTAGTGGTTGCTGCTGCTGCTGGGCCTCCTTGGTGGGGAGGAGGTGCTTCTGTTGGTACTGCTTGCTCGAGTTGGCCGGCGTCGAGCTCGGGAAGACCCGCTCGGCGCCCTGTAGTACGCAGCACATGCTCGGGCCACCGCCCCCGGCGGCGCCCCCTACGCCGACGTCGCCAGCGCCTTTGCCGCCGACGCCAAGCCCGCCCCGGGTGCCAGAGCTTTGCAGGCAACCTATCGTGCCGCCGGGCTGAGAGGACCGAGACCACCAAAGCGTCCGGCTCGGGACAGCCGAGGAGGACCCAAGCTCGTCTTCCGATTAAGGATGCACGTTGACCGCTTGGGATCGCATTTCATGCGCCAACTGGCAGATCCCCCGACTTTTCATCATCGTTTCCTTTCCTTTTTAAAGATACGAAACATAGTTTTGGCATTATATTGTTAAACAGAATATTTTATGGCTCGATTCTTTCAGGATTAACCACGCTGATCCCCATGAGCATTGAATTTTAAAATAGACTCTCTATACATTTGATATTGTGAAACTCACTTGGAAAATGTGAATAGTGACACATTTCATGTGAAACATCGTTCACATATTTATAAATTTCAGATTTTCATGGTAGCACACGGAGAGAAATGTTATAGTAAAAATTACTATGTTCCGTAGGAACAATGGGACATACTCGACCTATGACGATTTTCCTATGTACATCGAAATTTCTGTTATATAAATAGCAAATTTGGTCATGTACATAACAATTTTCAGTATGTTTTATAGTAAAAATGTTTTATAGTATATCCCACTTTTCCTACGGAACATAGTAATTTTTACTATAACATTTCTCTCAGTGCAATTACAGAAGAATTTTCGTCAGGATTCACAGAGCCTGCTTTACTTTAATTGTATAAGTATTAATTAAATAGTACAATTTAATTAGCATTGCGTTACAGTACTTTTCATTATTATCCAACAAAAAGGCAGTATTGTACAGACTCGATAATTGAATAAAATCTACATGCACTCGCATTGTTCAACTCTGAAAAGCGCGTAGAATGTATTTCCGGCATAAAGCTGCGCTAACGAGAAGCGGTAAAATTAGTTTTTACCGTCGAACAAGTTTAATAGATATACTTCAGTTTGCCCCGTAACGAGCGACGAATCTACCCCCTTCATACCTCCCCTCAGTCAACCCCCTAAAACGTTCACTCGGAAATGATAGCAGGACGCGCGATTGCATCTTTCGTTCTCGTTCGTCAGCGCCCGCTGTAGACCATCGAAACTCGACATTAACGAAGAGTAACGTGTGGGCAGAAGGATATTGCACTCGCGAAAAGGGAAGAGGCGAGGGGTGGAGATCGATGGTTCGTTGTTCGGATGAGATCGCACGACTCTCTATTATGTACCGACTCGCAGCATAGTGCAATTTAGTGGCAAATGCGCGATCGATCTCACGGTAGGCGGACTTGCTTACACACTCTTTTTTTTTATCACCGAATTCGGTGTAGTTGTTACTCTTACTATTGGAAACCCCGCTTAATCCTCCAACAGAAAAAAAAAGAGTCGCCTCGGCCGAAAATTCAGGCTCCACAATTTTTCGTGAAAAGTTCGTTTCTCTGGTTTCACTGCGAATCTTTTATTTTATTTAAATTAATTGAGTATACAGTACTGTTAATATTATAAGGAATTTAATTACTTTACAGCGGAAGAGCCAACACTGGGGACACATTCTTAACAAATTGGTAATCCTACAAAGTTAATTCAGACACCAACAAATCTGCATTGTCCATGTAATCCTGTGAAGTACCAGACAGTAGAACAACGGCGCAGTGGTAATTTGGGCCACGCTGTTCTTCACCTCAAATTGATTCGTTTTGAATCTGGAGCGCAATCCCCGATATTTGCTGCTGCAATACCAACGCTCAATATTATGACTTCATTTCGCGCTCGGCGGTATTGCGGTATCATAAGATAGAAGCCAGCAAGCTAAGGCAAGCTTTGAAGCACGAACTTGTTTGTACTGTTCATCTTAACAATTTCGCGAGTTTCATTTACACAAGAAGCATTTGCTTTGCGTTAGTATCGTAATTTTGAGTAAAACCTCATGTTTTTTTCTATATTCCAATTATACCGATTGTAAATAATTGTAAATTAATCTGAAGTTTAATTAAAGTCAAAATGAATAATTCTTAAAAAAAATGATAAAGCGAAGATAGTTAATTAAGTTAGCGACCACCGAACAGCTGAGTAAAAAGTTTAAGTTTCTTTAGAACGATGATTTCTCCCTCACCCTTTTATTTATTAGTCCTTAGCGAATGTGGAAATATAAGTGAATGCGTATACAGGGTATAATTTTAAGGTATAAATGAGGGCAAGAAGAGAATGTTTGAAACTTACACAATAGCTGCTTCTAAGACTTGTTTGAGAATTCTCCCGAGATCGAACAATACTAATAAGGGAACTTCGGATTCTAACGGCAGCGAATGCACACAGAGATTTTACTTAGCTGCTAGTTAACATTTTCCCGAAATTTATGATTTTTCAGTTAAATTATTTATTCAGCTTAATAATTTATTTTGCATTTGCAAAACTTCGCAGCACCGAAAAAGTAAAATGTTCATAGAAATCTCAAATCCATATTGAACAAACGAATCCTTCACGTCCTTAATGAGATTATCGATAATAACTACTGAAAATATGTAATAAAGCGGAATCTCTTAATTTTAAGCTGATAAAGTTAAAAATTTTGTGTTGTTTGATAAGAAATTATACAAAGATTTTGTTTAAATTACACGTTTTTGTGTGTATTTGGGCACTACACAAAATTCCAGCACTTTCATTGTGTACATTTGAATATTTTGCACATTTTATAATTCATACAAGAAAGCATACGAAATTAACAAAGTATTTGTGTACTTTCTGGGTATGCAGTACACAATTTAATGTAATTGTTGTGTTAAAATTAATTTTTACTAAATATTTGTGTAGTTTACTGGAACAGCCAAAATAACACATAATCTTTGTGTTATTTAATGATTCATATACACAAAAATGATGTTGACGTTATGGTCGTTCTATTGAAAACACAAAAATCATGTTTAGCATTGAACAGCTTTTGAATTAACTGTCCATTAAAAGGTTTCAGAACTCTCACGAACGCATATAGGTGTACGTTTGTAAAAGCTCTTCTTTAGCCACCAACAAGTACACGCGTGGTAGTTTGGCTAACAACATAACTCGAAATCTTGTGTCTAACTAGTCATGTAGAACATGCATTCTGGGCGCAGGAAAACGAATATTTAAGGATTTACTTGGTAAAACTGTAATATCGGGTATAAAGAGCTAAAATTTCTGTCTGTTGTTCTCTACGCTGCTCTCCATTTTCCAGTGTACAATGCGTTGAAAAGTGTACCGGTGTACTTGTAGATGGAGAACGGGCGTAAAAGAATGAAAAGAAGAGAGAGAGAGAGAGATGAGAAAGAGGGGGAAGCGTGACCGGTATGAAGCAGCTGCTAAATATTTATAAAACGAGTTATAAGTAAAGCCAGGCGGTATCAGGTAGCCCGAGCGTATAGACTGCGTAGAGCGGCCGCTCCACCGGGATATGCGTAAACCCGTGATTTCCATTTAATGCACTATGAATATCGCCCCGAAGCCGTTTCTCCCTGATGCTCCTGCACCGCCTCACCGGCTGCAACCGATACATCGCGCGGGGATGCCATATCTGCCCGTGGCACATTTTCGCTCTTGTTCGGTCGTTCCTTTGAGGCTTAAAGCAAACTTTATGGATGCGCGAGAGGAGCATGATTAAGAAAAACAATTAATAAATCCAGTGCAAAATTTATTCTACTTTTCTTCCGACCACCCTAGTAATAAAATTCAATGCAGATATTTTAATCAGAATTGCGGAGTTTATCATACTTTTTTATAATTATAATTACATATACGAAAGTTATACGGTTTTTATAATTATAATTACATACGAAAGTTACACGAAGTTTAATTAAAATCACCAAAATACTTTAGCCATCATTAGTGGGCTAACAGGATAACGAGTAGCGCTTTTAACTGAAAAGGGATGAATGCGGATGTTGAAGTTACGTGAAAGGCGAATTTTACAGGCGTCCCGGAGGAATTTGCGCCTGATATTTTCGTAAAATTCTTAACCATTCCGCGGCCATAAAACTTCGCGTCAACTTTGGGGAGTTTTAATTATTGCATAAAACGCTTTAGAAATATTTAACATCGCCCTCCAAGTGCCCATTACGTTCTAAATACTTATTGCCTCGTAATGTCTCGTCTAAATTCCCCAAGACGTCTGGTGCAGATCCACCGCCACTAAATTAAAGAGGTACTTGCATGCTTCCAGAAGAAGAAAAGAGAGAAGAAAAATAAGGGGACATCGGGCAGTCGCGTAATAAAGGGCCATTTTCCAGGATCCAGCTGGAAAAGGGAACTGTACCGGGATACCTCCGGAGGGTGAAAAAAAAAATACTAAGAGAGAAACGAAAAGGAGGAGAGAAGAAAAAGAAGAGAGAGAGTGGCTAGAAGTAATTTAAGTCCCGCGAGAAAAGCCGCGAACCCTGTGCGTAATATTTCATGACGCTCGAGGAGAGAAATGCAGAGTGCCGTTCCTTCTTCCTCTCTGCTTTCTTTATTCTTATTCGTCGACGTCCGCCGCAAAGGGACATTTGTTTCCGTGTTAGATTTGATACTGGTTTGTCGTGAACGCAGTGCACCTCTTGATAAACGCGATAAGAGCTAAAGACTTTTCACGCTTTTCCGAGGCAGAAAAATGGAAAATATCCGATAGCAAACAAGCAAATGGGAAAGAGACTCTTTGCCTCTTCAAGCGTGTGACCTAAGAGAATAAACAAAATTTTATTATTCATAAAACTATGCTTTTACTTTTAGAATTTCAGTTTATTGGTTCATGCAAGTATATGCTGTAGGTTATAAAAAAAGAATTACATTTGAGCATCGCAATATTCCTACAACTAATATTTATAATGTTAAAACCACTATTTAAACAATATAAAAGAGTATAAAACATTCCGATGTAAATATAATATCAACTTGTACATATTAAATGTCTTGAAAGTACGCGAATTCAATAATCGAACAAGGGTCAAAAAGGGATAAAGGAAATTTAGGTCAGAATGCGGTATGCGAAGCTGCGGAGGAGAAAGTAAAATTCAGTAAAGTTCGAGGGGGTAAAGAACTAAGAAAGTAAAGTGTAAAATGTAAAGAGGTGAAGGCTGAGAGATAGAGAATCTTGGCCATTTCATACCACAAGTTTTTATTCTCGCGCTAAGACGAAGACTAGGAGGGTGGCGTTGCGCCGGAGCCAGCGAATGGGAAAAGAAACGAGATGGGAAATTGCAGAAAAGATTTGAATATCATTTGCAAAGGCGTATATGTATGAGACTTTTCTCCGGAGAGGGATATTTGTCGCCCTGGTTACTTCTTCCACTCTATGATTGTAACTTATTACCTAAATAAAGGCGAGCATCTGAATATGCATTCAACAAATCTGCAATTAGATTAATTTATTTAGAAATCTAATATACACGATGAACATTTAGTGAAAATACTATATCAAATCCCATGTTATTTCAATCGATTTTATTTGACTGACGAACGCATCAATTAATCAAGGCTCAATTTTACTTTAATTATTTCATTGAACGATTACTGATGAGGTGTTTTTCCCAAACGATAGAAATTGCATATTTTAAATTAATTTAGTATCTAATTGTAATCCACTTAAAAAGGTAGACTAAAAAAGCAATAGCGATGACTTTTTTTGCAAGCGATAATTATGTAAACTTGAGAAGGGCGTTTCTATGCCGTAAAAAACAGGGTACGCGAGCTTTTAGTGCATTAGCGCTGGCGAAAATTGGCTGATCCGACGGTTTTCTCCCCTTGCAAAAATTTTGTTGTTGCTCCACGCAACAGCTGGCAGTTTGCGGTAATTACCGAACTGTCCGACTCAGCGAACTAATCTGCATGAATTAGTCCGCCGGTTCATTTTTAAAAGACGCCGCTAAAGTGGGCCGGAGCTTTTTTAAATATTCCACGTCTCGTAACAGTTATGCTGATGGGTTAATGAACAGAAGGGGATGGACGTAATGAAAATTAGTTTACACAGTTTTAATGGCAATCCATTTAAGTGCAATTTGCATTTTTATTGTGGTGTGGTATTTACATCAATAGAAAAGTTTTGAGAGACGGTAATTTTGTTTGCGTGCCTTTGTTAAATTTTCAAAGCTTTAAAACTAGCGCCTAGTGTTATTTGATTTTGATTTCAATGTAGATGAAATTTAGCGGAGAAGGCAAAATAATGCTAAAAGGAACGAAATATAGAGAACATACATACAGTGAAATTATTTTAAACTCAAGCGTTAGATTAGAATGAATTAATAAAATGGAATGTGTGAGATAATTTATTTTTTGACGATTCAAAATTGAGAATTAGACAACTCAAATTATTATACCCATTTCAACGAAGTTATCTTTCTAAAATTCTGAAAGTCTTTATTGCTCAGTAGTTATCGTAAATTAGCTCATAAAATAGCAGTCGAGCAAGGTAGATTTATTAAAGATCGTTTCAAGCCAACCAATTTAATCGTGATTAATGACTATTTTCATCTCTCCACTCTATTTTATGTCTGTTAAAAGTATCGTAGATTCATTGTATCCAGATTTTTTAAAGGCATTTCACAAAGTAATCAACGAGGATATTTTATCTAAATTGAGTAACTTTACCGCTCACGCGATCTTATTTAGCTTGTTTCTTATCACTTATATAGGAGACACGTTTATTAGAAACTTTTGGTTTACAATGAATGAATCGATTAAAAAATATTCGCAATGCTGAACTTTATTACACAACCGTGCGTTTCATAAATTATTGTAACTCTTCATTTTTCGGGTTGCTTTCTAGAATTTGATTTATCCGGTGCTTCAAATGAAAAACTGTTTGAACCTTTTATCTACCTTACCAGCCTCTAAATTTTATTTCTCGTTAAATTCAGAAAACTAGATCTTGCCAGAATGAAAGCAACGAAAGTTTTTAATATTCACCAAACACTTTGTCAGCGCTTCTTATATTTCCCTTTCACATTAAAAAGGGTACAAATATTTAATCAGATAAAAATCCTCGAAGCGACGAACTCATCGAAATAAAAAAACAATGCCTGGCATAAGTCACTTATCGCATTCACAATGCAGGAGGCCTTGCAGTTCGCGATTACCACCCTCTCATATTCCTCCATTCAACCCGAAGCGAAAGCTCCCTCCCCAGGGGTAGAATGCCGAGCGGACAAAGACGAAAATAAAAATGTGTTCGTAACTTTCAGCGTTCCCGGGTCCTCGAGCGTGAGTGAGCGAGGCGAAAGAAGGGGGAAAAAATACCTGGTCACGTATATATACCGGTGCATAAAACTCACTCGCGCAATATTGCCAGTTAGAGCTGTGGAAGAGAGTTAGAGCGAGGGAGATCGGCTGAAAGGGGGGGGGGGGCGAGGGGGAGGCCTATTTCGCGCGGCCGTATTTTCCTCTGGCCGCTTCGCGAGACTCCTGTATATATATACGAGGCATAAAGCCGAGTGTTATTATCGGCGCAGTGGCGTGGCAGCCGATACCTACAATTAGAACCTTTTTAAATTTGATTCAATTGCCTTCAGTTAGCACCTGCGCTACGGCGAAAGCTCATCCTCGCCACCGTTCAAATAAATCGTCGAATGTGAGTTATACCTGTACCCAGTGTTCGCGATCGCGCCTTTAGCCTAACGTTCCTTTATGAATTCAAATTCTGCCGCTGTGAAGGTTTGTTGGTCGTTTTTAAAGAGATTTAGATCGAACAAACTGTATTTTTCGCAGAGATGTGCTTAATGAAATTGAGGGGGGGATTGACGAGCAGGCGTAGCGGTGAAATTATTTCAATTTTAAATGAGGATATCAATTGTTCATAAATAATGTAATAGCCTTCTTATTAGAATTTTAAATTACCGATAATTTAGTCAGAAATGAGATTGCAATTTTCCCGTGTCTTTGTAATAAATATTGTACAATAAGAGGGAGGTACAATTGTTAATTTATATTATGTCGTTCAAAAATGGAAATCATCTTTTTCGATGCATTAACTAAACTGATACGATTATAGTTGAATTATTTAAATAAAGCTTTCCATTATTGTCTAATGGATTGCATCATTTGAATAATTAAGACACAAAGTTACTGAAATGCATATTTTGAAACGCTCTATAAATAAAGAATTATAAACAATTCTCTGAATATCATCAACGATCCGGTTTTTATCGATCTTTTAATGTCTCACCATTTAATAAGCTTAAACAAGTTCTGCAATCACTTAGTTGAATTCGCAATCAATGCAGATTCGCTACCATTGTTATAACAATGATTAAGGGGGTCTAATAGTCAATTAAAAATGCAAATTTCGCGCCATAATGTAGTAGGCGAAGAAATAATTATTTTATATATATCAAAAAGTATTAATGAAAAATCAACAACAAACCATGATGAGAAAAGCTTGAAAAATGTAAAAAATCATATTATTCAAGCTTTTCTCATCAAGGAATTGTTACACGAATTTGGAACTTTGTAAAATAATAAATCAATACCTACCGGAGGGCAAATATCTCTTGGTTTGTTGATATTTCATTAATACTCTTTGATACATGCAAAATAATTGTTTTTTCGTCTACTACATTAAGGCGCGAAATTTGAATTTTTAATTGACTTTTAGAGCCCCTTAACAAAATAAAAAAGGTTCACGTAAATTATCGTTCATTTTACGAGTCAATTTATTTCAGACCAGCCGAAACTCTATCCTCGGCTCAGGCAATACGACATTGGAAATGCTCCGGTGGATCCTCATTGAGTGCCAGATTCCCATTGATACCGACGTCAATCTCCAAGCCCGAAGTACTCCCGTGATAAGGTGCAGCGCACTTCGTGCAAGCTCGGCTCGTTTATGCGGAACAGTGTGCATTGGATAGGTTGCTTGACTATTCGCTGGAGTGGAAGTCGCGTTGCTTTTATCATGAAAAACGGTCCCCGAGTAGCAACTTCCGAGGTAAAGAAGAAAGAGAGAGAAAGAACAGAATACCGGGAGGCAGCATTAAATCTAAACCTTTAAGTTTCGTTCAGCTGTCGGGCGGGTGGGGTAGTAGACGCACAGTCGGAAATTTTACGACGCTCAACGGGGTCAAGTCTAAATTATCGTAGTTATAATGTTTCTTCTCTATAAACTTTTTCATCTTTTTCTCGGTATTCTCTAACGATTAATCTCGAGCGTTAAATCGGCGAAAAAATTGCCATCAAGGTACAGTCTTTCGACACAAAAAAAGAAAAATGATAATAAATAAAAAAAAAATGAAACACGATCTGTAATTGCGATTTAAGTATTTTTTCTCGAGCAAGTCGAGGTCGAATGCCGCTCAAGGCGCTGAATTTCTTGCGGAGTTTATATACATCATTTCACCGTGAAGACGCGGTACTTCGGGTTAAATTGAGAAACAGTTAGATCAATAAAAATATCCCTTGTCAGAAAAATTTTACTGCCGTCGATAAAGTTTGCAGCTGGATAATAAACTGCGCGGTGGAACTTATTGTTATTTTTTGTGGTGCATCAAATAATGGATAATGTCTATTCGAGTGCGTCCTTTGATACTTGAAATTTTAAAGGAAAAACTGCAGTGTCGTAAGAAATCGATATAAAACTTTTAAAAAATTCTTCTTTGTTCGGTGAAAGGTCTAACTTAGACGCCAATTTTTAATATAACTTTCTGACCGATGTAGTCGATTCGATAATATTCATTATTAATTTAGTTAATTATTAATTTATTGATTTACTTCATGTATAATCAAGTAAATAATACTAGAGAAAATGCATTAACTTGATTTACTATTAACTAAACTAATTATTAAGTTCTTTAGCGAAGCTTTCAAAGGAACTTAGTCTTGTTCTTTTATTAATAAATAATCAATGAATTCTACGAATAAAAAAAGGACTGTGCATTATAGATTTTTTATAAAAATGAACGTCAGAGTGATTATTTATTAAAAGCCGAACTTAATTGCCTACGTTGGATATTTTTTTACTAAACGACTAACTTTATTTTCACACAAATTAAAGTTATTAAAAAAAATTACATTACTAAGAGTTGCGTTGCTCACACTACACAAGAAATCTTATAATTTGATATCGATTGAACCAGAAATCTCATGTTTTTTTTTTAAATTTAAAAAAAATAAAATACGGTGATGAGATTCTGTTACCTACGCCGAGTGCGTAATTCAAATAGAAGGCAATCATAAAGCTTTTACTTGCATTGCCATAACCACTACATTTAGT
The DNA here is from genome assembly GCA_018906775.1 of Sycophila sp. Sp_5. Taxonomy (NCBI): domain Eukaryota; kingdom Metazoa; phylum Arthropoda; class Insecta; order Hymenoptera; family Eurytomidae; genus Sycophila; species Sycophila sp. Sp_5. The sequence continues at coordinate 1,807,263 of JACCID010000004.1, forward strand.
TAAATTTCACCGTGAAAACAAACGGGAAAACAGAATGTGATTGCCCAGGTTTTCACTCTGGAGTATATACGCACGGCAAAACGCAGCACAAAAGCAGCGGAGTTCTCGGAGGGGCAGAAAGAAAACAAACGTAGCACGACGAAATAGCCCGGGCTCTTGATAACAGGAGTGGACGAGGAAATGCAGCGGGAACGTGGGATTGCACGGGAAAATAATAGAAATAATGCGTAACGCGTCGACTGGGGAAATGCCGGCAGTAATAAGAAAAGCTCGTTGCGCTGCCGCGAGGAGAAAAATGGGGAAAAAATAAGCGACGTGAAAGCCAGTCAAGTCGTCATCAGTGGGAAAAAAGAAACGCGCGAAAAATTTGCCACTTAACGTGACGATATTTCGCGGGTTTGCATGTCTTTTTTTTTCATTTGATATACTCTCGACGCTGCGAATAATTTAATAGAATCTTGCGCCTCTCATGCATATTTCGCCGGATGTGAAAACTGGAACGCAGCTTGACGCATCGATGTCGATTGTAAGGGTTGATTAGTCAATAGTTACTGCGCTGTATGCTACGCGATTCGATTTTTTTTATTGGACTTTTTTTTACGAGAGGAGTTGGAGAGTTGATGTATAAATAACGGCCGATGCAGCGTAAAAAAATATATATATACAAGCATTGCGCGTTTTGCATGTGATTCTGGTAATTGCTCAGTGCTCCAAAATACATTAATGTATCGGACATACGAACAAATTTATCCGATCAGTTTTAAAAATTTTCTCTTTGGTGAAAATGCAGTTTTCATTTTCCGTAATAGATGTGCATTTAAAAAAAAAATTACAATGGAATAAGTTACAACACTTGCCAAGTCAAGTTATGTGGGAGATCAAGTTATGGGGGAGGTCACGTTATGTGCAAGGACAAGTTACGTTAAAAAAGAATGAACTGCGAGAAAAATTGGAAAATTTTAAAACTAATAAATGACAGAATGAATTTACACTCCAATATTTCAACCGTACTTATTTTTTAACGACTACTGAATTTTAACGTGGGAATTTTTTTTTATTTTATCCGTTTTTAATGATTTGTCGACTTTATGTGCATTTAACGAAAAATATTTACTTTTATAAACGGCTATAGTTTATATGTTCAAACTAAAACTTTACAAGATATTATTTTAATTTATCTAGCGAATAAAATATCTATCAGCATAATATTGTGCTTTAAATCATTGATATACTGATTACGATATTAGCTAGAAAGTCGCAGCTGCATAGATTTCAAAATTATGGAGAGCGATAAACTATCCTGATTAGCTTAATTATGAGAGAAAAAAATCACCTTCCAATTATAAGTTTCCAATCTAATGCAAATAATGTATTCAAGCTTTAAGACGTAAAAATAATATTTATCTTTCCGTGGTTCCAATTAAGCCTCCCCCCCCCCCAATAAACTATTCATGCTAGTCCTTTTAAATGTTATAAAAATACGAACAAAAATGCGTCAGTTCCATATTAAATAGAAAATTAATATAATACCAGATACAAACGCACTTTTACATCAAGTTACGACAAGGTAAATTAGGTAGCCCTAAGGGCAAAATAATTTGCAGCGCAAAAGTCATTCCTGTGAGCTTTGAAAGCTCTGACTATAATCAGATACGCCCGCTTCAAAAAGTCGCAAGCTCTCCTCGCCCGCGAATTCTCCGAGGAGGGCGTGCCATGAGCCGCGGGCAAAAACGCAGATTCGCTGAGGGCTCGAGGTAATTCGAGGGAATTGTATACGTAATTAGGAATTCCCCAGGGGGAGCTTAATCGAGCGCGATTAGTAATTCTCCCGAGGGCCAATTAAGAGTTTTAATGATCTTCGATGCGCCTTTCGACCGGCAAAAGTGTTCCCTCAGAGCGACGATCGCGAATGCATCCGGCGCGCAGCCTCCGCAATATCGGCCAATTCGAGAACCGCGCGCGGCTTAAGTAGATCGCAAACATTCAAGTGCAATTTTCCCATCTCCAACTTTCCGCTATACTTTCCTCTACTCCGTGAAAACCGCCGCGGATGACGCGGGAGCCGCCGCGGCTTGACGTGTAATTGCTTTTTGACGCCGCAAAGGGCTTGCCTTCGATGGTTTACGGGTCGATTGAATTTTTGCGCCTATTAGCGCGCGGAATCCTGGTCTCAAAGTTAAATGAGGGAGACTCGCAAAAAGTTCCGTTTTTCATTAGTAAGCCCCGGCGAATTTCGAAAGTGCCGCTCCCATTTGTCAATTCACCGAATGGCCGCGCATAACGAAATGTTTAAATTAAAAAAAAATTGGGGCTTTTCCCGCGCGCGATATGAATGTCCGGCGGGGACGAAAAAAAAAGATTTTTAATACTACGCCGCCCGAGAGGCAAATTAAAAAAATATTAAAAAAAAATGAAGGGAGGCGTAATTTTAAAGTAACCCCGCGCTGAAAGCTCCCGCGGGAGATGCGCATTAATATGCAGTTTATGCAAAACGCGCGCCGCTTCTAAAATAAACGCAAATGTTGTAGGGTAACTCGGGCACGCGAACAAATATTACAGTTGGTCCTCTGTAATTTCGCATTAAAGCTCGCGCGGTTTTGTAGTCGCCGCGAAAATCGATCACGCGCTCGGCGAGCTTGCGAGCTTGCGCTGCGTATAATACGAGCGACGCGTCCAGCCGGCCGATAGCAAACATACTCCCCGCGCAATCGCATAAAGAGTGCCGATACTTTCGAAGCTCTCCCATTCTCGGCGTTTTAAGGATGTGCGATGTGGTTGTATTATGGCCTGCGCGTGTTCTATCGATGTTTGCGCAGATGCGAGCTTTCTTATGCATTCTACGCAAATATTTGAATTTCGAAAAAAAAAATTAATGCTGAATTTGGTTCATTGAAATTCTTTTTTAGACGATAGATTATTGTTGAACATGTTGATGTGTGTAATGTACACAAAAAATCCCATAATATGAGTATGTGTCCAATAGGACTGTAGCTTTTTGAAAAAAATCTTGATGTTGAAAAGAAATTATTATTGACTGCGATAACTTTGATTTAAATAGTAAGCAAAACCCTATCTTATCAGTTAGTATTTAAATTTTACCCTTAATACTTAATGTACGTTAAAAAGTGAAAGCTCTTTATAGCGCGAAATTTAAATCTCGCTTTAATGACCAACGATAAATTTCCTACTTTAAGATGTGTGCGTTTTTTCTTTGATGCACTGAGATCTTAATCAAATCTATTCAAGTGCAAATTTTTCAACCATTAAAAAATTGTCTTTAATAAAAAAGAAAATAGAATTTAAATTAAATAAACGAATACAAAGGCACATAAAGTCGCAAGTCCTTTGGGGCAATTGCATCTTTTCCCTCAGGCACTGGACAAATCCTCGTAAGAGATCGATTCAAAGATAAGTTTGTTAAATAAGCACTGTTGCAAATATTAAACGAGAAATCTCAAATTAATGAAACAAGAAGCATGAAATAATTTCACGATGAACAGTAAAAAGCTCATAAAAAGGGATATAAAGTGGATGATGAAAAATATTGATGCTGTAAATTAAAAAAAAATGTACAATATAGCCAACACTGCGAGTGAACGATTAACGAGTGCAGAAAAAAGATGATTCTCTCGCAAGAAACGAAGAAAAACTTGGAAGGCGGCTGGTGTGCGGAATGGATCGTTATGTCCCGGACATTAAAAAATGGATAAAAGGAGATAGAAAACCCGCGGACTTTCGAGGAACGTTATAAAGTGGTTCGCATGTTTCGCACGGATTACGCGGCCGGCGGCTTGCAATTTGCCGTTGCGCGTCATTGATTACGACCACGTAAAAATAGCATCCCTCGGAATTGCGACGTATCCGCCGATTTGCTGGCCAATAAAGGAATTCGTCGCCGAGCGCGTATAAGGAACTACCCTCCTTGGATTGTAAAGACTTCTGACTTTTTATCGGAAAAATTTTTCTCCTACATTCTTTTCTTGTCTATTAAAAAAGCGCTTTTTCATACTCATGATCGAAAATACATTGAGTGTACTATTTTTATGGCATATGTAAACAATAGTGTACATTATGCACGTGAAAAAAGTGCAAAGATACTTGAAAATTCATAGTTGACGGTTGTCATATTTATAGAAAATGTTTACAGCTCTAAAGTTTATTGAACACTAAAGAATTACGAGCTTAGTGAAATAAAATGCATAAAGCTCCTACAATCAGCGCTTAAAAATATACCCATTACCTATTAAATCGTAATAAAAAAACTTAATTATTTTTTTAAATAGAACGTCCCCACTCGTAATAATCATCATCCGCCATAAACATGATGATCGCCCGATCAAACTTCCGCGTCCCCGCGCCGAAAAATAGTCCATCAAGCGAGACAACCTCATTAAGAAGAAAATTTCAGAAGAAAAAGAGAAGATAGAGGAGCCGCAAGAACGCCCCAGGATTGATAGCATTAATAACCACGCTAATTTACGGAAAATTCCTTCCCAGAAGCCGAGCCAACAGCATCCTATCCCATCGCGCGGCTCCCGGGGAAATTCCCGCGGGAGCTCCGGGTGCACGCGATGCCATGTTTTTCGCGCGGCTCACATACCGCGGCCTCATTAGCGGCACGCGCGCGACGCGCAGGGAAAAATCGAGCCTCTTGTTTACGAGAATGAGCAGGGGGAGGGGGGGGGGGGGTACGCGTACACCTTACCGAATGGAGGCCAGAACGATTTCACGCTCGCCTAGCAGAGCGCGTGTGTATGTGTGTGTACGAAGGGGGGTAACTGGTTTTCTGCCTCTTGAGGCGGCGGCGCGGCGAAGAGCGCAGAACCCGATAGCCCATGCATCGCACGAGCGCACGCGGGGGACCGCAGAAATCGAGCCTTGGATCTGATACGCGGATGCTTTTCGCGTAGTCTATTTATTTCGCGGTACGTGCGCCTTGTGGGCATTGCCCTTGCAGCGTCCCCTCCGAGTCCTCTGGCTCTGCGCTCCGAGAAGGTGCATTTGTTTTCGCGGCTGGTACTGAGAGATACGCGGGGATTTTCACCGATCCATGTTTACGTGATTTTCAAGCGATTTACCGAGTACTCAAAACCTTAATTGTGATAATAGTCCTTTTTTTATCGCGATGAGATTGTCAGTTTCGTAGAATCTACTTTCTAAATTCCATTTAGTGAAATTTTCACTAATTTGAACAGAGATTATCGTCATTACTCATTAAATAATGATATTTCACATTAAAACGGTGACATGATCCTCGCTAATGGAAATAGTGAATATTTACTGAAAAACCGTGAGCGTTCACTGAAAAGAATTTAGAGAGTATTGTTCATTTTCTCTAGGAAGTAAACACGCGAAGAATTTTTTTTAAACTAGTCATTTTGGTATAAAATAATTTTCAAGACTATTATTTGTTAAAATAGTAAAAGATCTACAAAATGGATCTACATAGTATTAGAGTTATTAATATCTGAATTGTTTAAATTAATAAAAGAACTATTAAAAATAAGTAACATTAATCATGATTTTTTAAGATTCTAATTATGAATTATAAGCAATTAATTTATTGGGTAACTTTGTTTTCATGTATTTTCATGCTAACGTCTGCGTTCAATTAAATTTACACTTAGGCGGTAAAAAAATTTATAACGAATCGTCGTGGAGTTGTGAAAACTTTAATATAGTATAAAACGCGGCATTAAAATATTACAGGGAGATTGGAATGTACAGGGCTTAAGCCAGACCACGTCGGTTGGAATAATTCATGCACGCTAGAATGTGGGATGCTTAATGGGGGTCGAGAAATCCTTTTTTTTTCACCTTGAAGAATAATTATTGAAATATGGAAAATGCTCCATTAAGTGCTTCAACGACATTTGAACTTCTGCAAATTTTTCACGCGTTTGGATCTTTAAGTCTCGCAAAAAGATTCTTTTTTTTTTGTTATATTTCTGTGTTACTTTTAATTTGTGTATCATTGACTACTTTTGAACAAAACAAAATATTTAAAAAAAAATACGATACTTTATGCATCACATTTCATTTTTACACAAAAAACATACAAATTAAAAAGTCTCGTTCAATATTGTTTTACTCGTGAATATTAAAAAAAAAAAAAAAAATAAATCCACCAATAAATAAACTCACGCAAACAATTAAAATAACGAAAACAAACAAAAAATCTGCCAATGTGTATTTTAGCGAGCTCTTGCAACAAATGGCAATTCATGTAATCTCGGCAACGCTCCCTTCAAATCTGCTCGCGCAATTCGCTCGACTCTTCACATGCCAAACTAGAGTTCCTGCCCATGGAAAGCATTCGACGGATTAATGACTCGCCCTGTCTAATAAAAAACGTCCCTTTCCCTCGAATATCTGCATTACCAGACTCGAAAATAAAGTCCTCGAAAGGGGAAAAGGTAAAATATAGTGCAATAACATGTGGGAGGAGGCTCGCTGCTGGAGAATCCGCGAAGCTTCGACACAATGATTGAAAAGATCCAATTTCCGGGACACGCTGACGGAGGGCGAAGGGAAAAAATGGCGGAAACCTCGCGTTCATCGACCGAGCGGATGCAACTGCACCCGAGGAGGTGTAAAGCGGCCCCCAATAAATCATAGTCCGCGACGAGTTTTCCATAGGATAAAAATCTGCGCGCGGACGGCGCCTCATGCTGATGCGAAAAGCCTTGCATCCTCGGCGCCGTAAAGTCATTCGGGCGCTGGGAAATCCGATTTTACTGAAAACTATATGTATTATACGTATGTGATATTGGTATGTTTCTTTTTTTTCTTCAAAATTGTATTATATACTTATTACGGTGATTTTAAATACTGAGGTGATTTTGGTTCGATTCGGTATCGTTGATGGGTGAAAGCTTTTAGTTCGAGCAATTTTCGGGATGAAATCAGGCATATAAAGATGTAAATAAAGCGAGCAGCGGCGGATCAAAATTATTGAAGAGAGCCTTAATTTACGACCGTTTTATCGATAGAATTTAAACGTCCGCGTATCGGTGTATTATTATATTGAAAAATATTTCTTTTGACCTCGATTCATTAATAATGCATTCGAGTTTGGATTATACGGCCCCTTTTAAAGCTCACTGCGCGGAGCGCATTCCAGCATCGTTTTACAGCATTTTTATTGCGTAACATATTTTACGGCTTTTTTAATATATACTTTCGCTTCGGCGCTAATGAATGTTATTTTAATTCAAGCTGCCTTTGTATACCTTTGGTTAAGCTGAAAGCTACGGAATTACCAAAGCATTCATTTTGTAATTAATCTCCCTTTTCCAGAATTATACTTTTATTCGAAATTGCAAATTGAAACCATTTAATTAGCGCGCTTTAAATGTATTTGTATTGTTTTTTAAAGACTAATGCACCGTTAAAAGTTAAAAATCGTAAATGAATTACGATAATTTGGTAAATAAATGAAACTAAAATTTCATGTTTATTTACTAATATCTTCGAATGAATCCATTGACAATATCAAAATGAGTATTTAATTAATCGGAATTATCAATGACACTTTGTTATTCAATAACAGAAATTCATGAATTATTAGTCGTAGAAATTCCCCTTAAAATAAATTATTTTAAATCAAACAATAACTCACTGGTTTATTTTCATCGCTATTCAATAATTATCATCATTTACTTCATATCAAAATAGATCAAAGCTTATTCCAAAGCATAATTTCCATCAGTAACATCAACGCATCCCGTGCGAAATCATTTAAACCTTCTGAAATTGCCGTTTCACCGGATCAACAGCCAGTTCTATAAACAACCTACTACGACATAAAAAAAAAAACCTCCGCGGTCTCCGGTGTACAGACACGTCGAGCTGAATTTCTTGCTCGCACACGCGCGCCCGTTAAACTCGGCAAAAGATCATCGTTACCCAAGGGCCCCGTAAAGTTTGCCCACAACAAGCGCGCCGCGTCAATAGAACCGGTCTGCAGTAACAATAATCGGAGCATTAATTGAGAGGAGCGAAGTCGGCGCAAAGCTCGCTCCGGAGGGGGCCTAATCTCGCGCATTAGGAAACTCCCCCGCTCGCTTTACTTTATACATGAATAATGAGCGCGGAGCGACGCTTGCCTCCTCCCCCCTCCCCTCCGCCCGAGGAGCACTTACATTAGATAGACTGTTACAAGGGCGAATGAGGATTCATCTTCGGCCGAGCTATTTGCGCTCGGGCGCGGAAATTTCGTGTGTACCCTGCCGTGGCGGCGGAATGTAGGTCAGAGTGCGCGCGCGCGCGCAAGCTCGGTGCTTTGCCCCGGTGAAGTAGCATTTACGGCAGTTTTCACCCCGACGGATGCTATATTTGCCGACGGCCTAGCGAAAATGCGCCGGCTTGGGATAGCGGCAATTTTCGCCGCATTGACGACCCGCGGAATGCGCGTCGTGGCGCGGCGCGACTAACGTTTAAAATAAATGTCAATGGGAAGCTCACGGTATAAAGGGCATTCGCGCGTTGTACATGAATGTAGGCGCTAAATTGCCGGGGATGTAAGGATTTTGTAAGGCACGAGTTGTTTCGAGACATTGATTTTTGCGAAAAATTTTGCTTCGCATTTTTTTTATATACAAACTTAGTGTTTTTATTTTGGTTTAATTTATATTTTTGTTAAGATAATGTATACGGAGAATTGTATAGTATTAGAAGCCACGGAGAAACGAACGAAGTGCAGGTAGTGAGGAAAATAAAACATAGGAAATCTTGTTAGGAAAATAGTGGATTCAAAATTACAGTAAAGCTACTCGTAAATTTTGTATGAAAAACTCCAAGTTTGGAAGCACTGCGAATTTTACGAAACGTTAGCGTAATTTTTACCTGAAAAACTTTATAAAAATTACGCAGATTTTCCAGTAAAAGTTACCACAAACTTACGAAATTCAAATAAAAATTACACGTGATCTTTTAGCAAAAAATTTACTTTTCATACAAACCATCCTTTGATATTTATGAAAAAATTTTCTCAGTGTATTTAATCTTTTTCTGATAAGTGAAGTTTTAGCTTGTAATTGAAGAAAGGTCATAACCACATGATCAACATTCTATCTTTTTTTTTTTAACTTTCTCAAACAAAAAAAAAAAAAAAGCGCGGCAGCACGATTGCAATTGAAGAAAAATGATATTCCACTAGTTACTTAACAAAAAGGATCTTTACGCTCGCGGCTTAAGTAAGGTGATAACTATCACTTGCATCTCAACGAATCGGGTGTTACCCCTACCCACGTCGCCGCTAAAGAAGGTGAAAATTACTTTTGCGTCGCAAGAAGGTTAATCGCTCGAGTAAATTACTATATACACAGTGCCCCGAGTAACCATTGCCACTGAAACATCACCTTCAGCAGTACCGATCGTTAACAGCCATTCATTAGCTCCTTTTCTGCAATCACTCCTCACATGAAAATCCCCGAATAAAAAGTCAATGCGATCCTTCTTTAAACAACTTGTTGAACGATACAAGCTGATTGCGCGTTATATCCCGTACACCAGTAAACTCCAATTCTCTCTCACTGCCCCCCCCCCCTCCTTTCGAAACAATCGGTTCGGCCACGTTTATACACGTGCTAATTGCATTCCTGCAGCCGGTCCCTAATACGACGGCGATTTGTTACCGACAAACGAGGCGAGCCGTGAAAGAGAGAGAGAGAGAAAAAAAAGGAGGAGGGCGAGTTCAGAGAAGAACGGAGGCTTCATAAAGAGGAGGAGAGTGCAGCAGACGGGTGCATTGTGCTCGCCCGGCTGAAATACGCCAGAGATACCAGGCGCGCGCAGCGAGAAATGCGGCAAAAAGAAGAGAGAGAGAGGGGGCGACTGCAGCAGCGTAGGAAACGCGCGAAAGCACGACGGGGAAAAGCGGCGAGCTCGCTGGAAGAAAGGGAACGAGGTTAGCAGTGGTTCTATTACGCTCTCGCAGGGGCAAAAGCTGCGAGGCCGACACCGACCTCCTCCGCGTGCGCTTTTCAATTTCTGACCCCCTCCGACACCGCAGTAGCGAGTAAGCATTCACGAAGGTGCGTTGATTGTTAATTCCCTGTAATTGACTTTCCGATCTGTTGGCGGATTCTTGCCTGCTTTTACCACGTTGCCGATCACGCGGGGTGCTTTGAAGGCGGCTTAATTGATTTATTGGATAACGAAGTCAGTTTGGAGGCATTGTAATGTGAGCAGAGCTTTTGAACATGTATAAGAGGAATCCTTTGTATAAATTAAGCAATCGCGATTCATCTGGATTTCGAGCATTTATCTAGATTTTCGAGAAAAACAAATGAAGTTTTGTCTTTCTTTACTATATCTTTTGTATATAACAAACGTTAAGCACATGCGATCCTCGAATTCTTCTAGTAATTTATATATTTATCCTTTGTTAATTATTTAATTTTTTATTAAACGATCAGATAATTTTTTTTAGATCAATGAAAAGAATCAACGGGGAAATATCGCTTATTTGATGAGAGGATAGTATGGACAATTTTCAAAAAGGGTACATTGTTAAAAACTAGACCAATGAAGGACAGAGTTGGACAACTGTAATAAAACTGGAGATGACAACGAAAGACAAGCTTATACCATACACCAGAAATGGCTTGTTATCAAAAAGCTTTTTGTACAGTCAATATAACTACTATACATAAAAGTCACGTTAAGTTACTATTTACCTTTTTTTAATGAAGTAATTCACGGCAAAGGTTTCAAATTTATTTAATTGCAAAAAGCTCGTGTAACGACGATGTTTCGTTTTTGCACATTCGCACGGAAGACTCTCTTTCTTTTTTTATCGAGGATCCCTTTTCGACACAAACGAAACGTCGAATTGAAAATCGGTATTGGAAATCGTGCGGAGTGCCAAGGGCTATTCACGCACGTGTGAAGGCCGAGTAAGGGAGCATTGATTTGACGCGCAATTATGATCGTGCGAGAGCTCTTTTACCCTTTTTTTTTCAGGATTTCGTCAAGTGCCTCTCAAAGGGTAAAAAGGTGTAGTTACGTCGGTTAACGAAGTATACAGAGAGATTGAAAGGACCGATTTTCATTTGGCAACTACTTTACGACGAATAAACTTTGAAAACGTTTAAACATTTCTATACGTGTTTTAGCAAGTCCTTGACGCATGACTGAGCTAATTAGCAAGAAATTATCACGACCAAATGATATAATATAATTCATGATGAAATGAGTTGACTCCATTACAGCTATTATATAGTGCGGATTTTGTTTTGAGAAATAATTTGTATTATTGAACATAATAAGCGCATTAATATTTAGCTAAATATTTAAATGACAGAATCATAATACAGTTTTCTGCGTCATGCATGATTCAACTAATTAATTAGCAAACGGAAGCGAAATTAACGATTAAAAACTATTGAAAACTTAAATTAAAATATGAAAAATTCCATCAAGCTAAATGGAACGTGCAAAAAAAAATACTTCTGAACTACTCAAATTCAGTACAACGTCCCGGTCCTATAAAATATTCAAGCTTTTTATCTTAGAGCCTCCAAAAAACACCGCAGAGACCTCAGCGCGCCCAAAGAACGGAGCCGAGCTAACGCGTAAATTACTCGTTATGAAAATATAACGAAGCGACGACATAAATTTAGCGCAGCGCTTCCTCGGCAGCTTTTTTTCGCGACGAATTTTGCGAGGCCCGGGAGCCACCGCGTCTGGCCAGTTATACGGTCATCACGAGGCTGGTAATCTCATTTTCGGCGAGAGGCGCGTCGGCGAAAAAATGAGAACGGGTTGGCGGATACGCCAGGTACCATTACTTCTCATCTCCGGGAAATCCTACCGTGAACGGGGCGAGCTTGCAGTGGGTCATCGCTGCACCCCGCGGCGATATCGTCCAGAGCTCAAGAACGTAATCCGCCCCCTCCCCTTCCTCGCGGCTTAATTTTGCAGGAGCTTTCCTCGCATCCGCACGTATAAGGTGGCTTAATGGTCGACGCTGAAAAATAATTACTAACTGCGATATTACGATTTTTACTCGTGAATTGGAATTATGGGTTTGCTTGCGGCTTTTCCTTCATTGCTTTATTCGACGCGAATTTGCGGTGAATTATCTTTTTTTTTTGGCTAATTGTTCACCTTTATCCTTTTAGCAAGAATTACGTTAGTGCGCACGTAATTTTGCACTATAACGAAAATTAGTTTCGTTATCGAGTATTTCTCTGGACTAATTTTCGCCGAAAATATTATAATACTCATTTTATTAACGACATGAACGTGAGAGTAAAAACCTTTCTAGATTAGGAGGGTAATTTTATGATATTATTTAACAAAATTAACAAAACTTATGGTAACTCCATGCTGAAATGATTTGAAAAAAGCTTCATCAAATAGAAAGCTCTGATTGCATAGTTTCTTCAATGAGTTTTCGTAAAAAGAAATTGTAACTTACAATTAAGGTAATTACAAATAAAAAAGCTTTGCAAAATACTTTGCCTTTTTTATATTGAATTTCAGATAATTTTTTATTATACCATTAGAATTTAGTTGCGTACAAAAACTAGTTTTTTTAATTTGTAATTTTTTTATAGTTACAGAACTAAAATATTATTTACTTGTAAAAAAAAACTATAATTACATGCACCTTGTAAATTTTATTGATCTAATATTGCATTTGCAGAGCAGAAAGGGTGTACTAACCACTGATTTGTGGTTGATTGATTCGTGTTTGTTAAAAATTCTCCATATATTCAATTGATTGTGCCATCACCGTGTTAATTGGAGTAATTTTACATTTGACATCAATAATCGAGTTAGTTAGCAAATGTCTCCGTTATATATTCCCAGAAATTCAAAATTAAAATTATTACGTTTAAATAACAAGCATTGCGTAAATCGTTACCCATATATGTATAGTCAAACGAATTAATTTCAATCAACCAGCTATCCTCACAGTACTTCGAAATAAATCCAGATTTCCCTCTCTAAAGCAATCGCACTCAAAACAGCAGACTAAGTAAAAAAAAAGAAAGGAAATTCAATTTAAAAAATAGCAGAAGACAGCGCAGTCCCATTATTTTTTCAGCACCGCGGCTCGCCGGTAAAAAGGTCGAAATCCTCCTCGTAAATCTTTCGTCTCGTCGGCGTTGCAGCGGGCCGCCGACTGATTGTCGCGCGCCCGTCTGATGAGGGCTGGAAAAAGCGAAATAAAAGAAAAATCCCGCGGAGACACGGAAAAGGGTCCCACTCTCGTTCTCCGGGCAGGGCAAAAGTCGGAGCTTGCAAGTAGGTGGTTCTCCCGGACTAACGCAAAGTGGCAGCTAACAAGAGCCTTTACTTATCTCCGTCGCGGCAGCTTGGCCCGCTCTCCGCGGCTTTATCTTCGCCCGCCGCGGCGGTGCGCTCTTCAACGCCGGTTCATCTTGAACTTTTCTCAGCTCTCGGAGCGCGCGTCCTGCGGTGCACTTTAGCGCCCGGACGCTCCCCGCGCCGCGGCGCATCCTAATCTCGACCTCCCCCTGACTTTCTCTCGTTACTCCGCGCGCCGAAGAAGAAAAGAGAGAGACAGATGAATGTTTCTATAGATAAGGGGATAGAGAGGTGCGCCCTTCGTTTCGCGTGTGGAAGGAAATCGCGAAGTGCCTTAGTGAAGCGCTGCGGCTTTTGCGTCGAATGCGCTTCCTCGCGCATCCTTGAAAAGTGTGGGGTTTCCTTCGCTCCTTCTTTTGTTTTCTGTTTTATGTAGGGCGCGCGAGTAATTAAAGTTCTGGGATAGTTCGAGGGCGTGCAAAAACTTTGATTACCCGCGCTCTGCTTTTCTGGATCGTTAATAATTTATCCGCTTGAGACAGTGAAATTTTTCCAATCAAAGTGCTATGTGAACACACTTTTCGCAATTTCGGTTAATTGGTCCTTGCGTGAAAACAGTGAAAATCGTAAAAATTATAGAAAAGCTCTCTGAATTTTCAGCTAAAACATTGAGTAAAGCTCCGTCAAGTTTTGTTTAAGTTATGCAGTACAGCTCCTTTTTTTTCGTATAAATTACGTGAAAAATGTAACCAAGGGAGTGTTTGTAAATTCTGAACATTTTTTCAGGTAATTTTTACTTTAATTTTGAGCCTTTGACCAAGTTATGCATTTTTTGCTAGAAAAGCTCTGTAAAAATTATGCGGCAAACTTCGTGCCTGTAAAAATCAAGGAGTTTTTTTCGTAGCAATTATAAAGCTTCGTTAAGGATCCAAGTTTCAGCTAAAAATTACAGAGGTTTTCTTTGTACTTTAATAACTATATATAAAAATAATAATTTTTCAAAAAAAGTGCAGAGTCTATTTAATTGAAATGTTAATAAATTATTTATTTAAAAGAACAGTTTTTGTAACAATACAAATTTCATCAAATACCGGACGAATCATTTTACTCGCTATGAAAATATTTTAAAGCGTTTGTTTCAGATGAACATTTGAATAAGACTTGCGACTTCTCAATTGAAAAATTCCTTAACAATAGACAACATAAACCAAGTAACAAAGACCAAAGAGTGAAATACTGTAAACTAAGCCTAGTATATAAACCGCATTCGCTATGAAACGCGAGCCTTTGAATTGAACTAGTTTAATATTCGAACGAGCACTGAGTTCAGACCAGATTCTCATTCAGATACACTATTGTTTTCACGAAGAACCACTACAGTGCTTCAACACACAGAGTACGAGCCATTGAATCTTGAAAACCACCAGTTTGTAAAATTATCTCAAACCTCGTCACAAAAAAAATCAAACAAACCAAAGTCTTTCATCAGAAACATCGCTCCTTTGCTGTACGATCACTTTGCCACTCTTCAAAGTAAAACAATTGGAAAAGTGTTAAAAAAAAAATAAAAATAAACGAGAAACACAATGCCCAGTAAATTAGAAAAGCGAGAAGAGACGAACGAACGGTAAGCCCTTCACCCGGAAAACAACTGCGGCTCGGTGGTGCGCGTCCACAGGTGAGCGAGAGAGACGGATATAGAGGGGTGGGCGAGAAATATGGTTATTTGCGAAGAAGGGAGGCGAACGGTCTTGGTGGAGGTGCAAGCTCGAACGGAACGGCCGCTTCGGATTCATTTTCACGAGGCGCTTAATGGCCGCTGGATTCGCAGGGCTTCGGCGAGTCCAGGCCCCAGGTGCGATGTTGCGATAGCGCAAACGAGTTACTTTCTCTTCGCCCTTGTTGCTGCCTCTCTCTTTCTTTTTTTTTCGGCCGACGTCAGCGCGGACATCTCCCCGGTCCGGTCGTTTCCCAACTCGTTTGGCCCCCGCTCGGGCTTCTGGCTCGCGCGCGAAACTCTCCAAGTTGCTGGGACGAAGTGAAGCGCGAGATGTAATTTTTAATGAAAATATGTAGTACAGTGGCTAGACGTGTAGGTCATATCTTTCTTTATTTTTTAACTTTTCTTTTTGCTTGCGCTACAAGTTTTAATTACCAGCTGTAAGATTTGCTCGAATCTGCGATTTAGACTTACTTTAGTCATTACTGAGGCATTGCGCCAAATCCCCCTTAAATAACTTTTACAATTTTTTACATTCACTCTATTTTACTTTACGATTATTTTACTTTTATTATGCTTTTTTGCAACTTTTATTAGCTTACTAAGAAAATTTAAATTGTTAAAAAAAAATATTGCTTTCCTCGTTCTTGTTTATTTTTTTTTTCTATTCTCTACTCGCATTTTTATAAGAGAACATTTACTTTTACAAATGTTTCAGGGACTATAAACTTGGTGGAAAATAAAATTAATGTATAGAAATAATAAGAAAATTTATGCGCACGCGGTTAAAAAGCCATATTATTTTATTATTCCATTCCTTAATTTTATTTATTTATTTTTATTTAATTCACAAACACCAAACAGTGAATTTTCATGATAAAGTTACAAATTCATTATTAAATTCCCATAGTACACGCCGTTCGCCGCGAACAATTTAACAAGAAGCGGGCACAAAAAAGATCGCGCGTTGAGAATTCAAATTTAAATTCCCAACGCGTGTCCTTCTTGCAAAATGTCACTATAAAAATTTTAGCCGTGTGCATTTTTACCAGCTGAAAAATCAAATACTAACGAAATTTCATGCAGCGGGGCAATCGATGCACGCGAAATATTCCATCGCGGGCGGCGATTTTAAATTCTTAAGAGCTAATTATAGATCGACGCCGAAGCCTGGGCATTAACGCGAGGGCGCGCTGACGAAGTTGCCACAGGGGCGCATTAATGCGGCAGCGGAAAATTTCCCTCGGCAGTTTCTCCCCTTGCTTACGGCCGTCCTGCCTCCCGCCTTCATAAAGCTGCTATATCGCGTCTAATTTCCTTTGTCGCGGCATTCCGCGTGGTCGTCTTATTCGACCCTTGCGCGACGCTCTCCCTCACTCTTCATTTTTTTTTTCGTCGTCATCGCCCTCCCGTTGGGCCTTTATGTTTCGTCCTCCGCGATGCTTCGTTAGCAGGGGAGTTATTACGCGCGGAGGGACGCGACGTGCTGTACGCGCGTCGCCGTAAAACTTTTGCTCGTTTAATGGCGCGTGAGATCCCACGCCCGGTTTTTCCTTTGTCGCAAAGCGAAAAATCTTCCTCTCTGATCTGCGGTCGCCGGGGGTGCAAGCGCTTGCGGATTTAGGTAGAGTTTCGTACGCCGATTCGATCGCTAGAAAATATTCTCGTTAAAATTACGTGAAAATCGTACAATATTTTTTTTTAAAAAGCTCAAGACGATCTGCAAGCTCTTCCTGTAGTCTTCTGTATCGCTTCTCATATCTTGTATTTTTATCTGAAACTTCGACTGCTTGCGAAGCTTTGTACTTTTTGCAAGAAAAGCTCCGTAATTTTTATGGGCAATGCGCGTAATTTTTACAGAGTTCTTTTAAAAAAAAAATTACCCTATAAAAGTTTTTAGAGCTTGCAAGCGTCCGTGGATTCTAACGCACGTAACTTTTACGGGGAGCTTTGTCGTTATTTTCTACGAAAAATATTCATCGCTGTATGTTTTTTGTATCCTTTTTTCAGAGGGGGCATTCATCGAATTTTTGGATAAAGATTTTTGATTTGCTCAAATTGAGTTGGGGATACTGTGGAAAGCTTCGCCAGTGTTTCCAGATTACTGCGGATATTTTAATTTGGTAAATCCGATTATAATGAAATATCAATTGATTGAAATTTCGTACGATTACTCAACGAGTTTCCACGAACAGCGCTTCATGTCTCTTGTAAGACTTTCGTATTTACGCAAGGTGTGTTGCTTCCGATGTAAATTTAAAGCTCCTCGACTAATACTTTTTATCGAAAAGTTTGCTTTACTAGTGATTTTCGCGACGAGAGTGTGCCTGGGGTACATAAAAAAGTTAGTGTACCGTTTTCGGGAGACTCTTGAGTGTCTGATACACTTTGCGTTATCAACGTCGGAGATTGATGTATCTTATTACTTTCAGATGCACTTAAGATGATAGATTTTCAATTTGCTACGCGCGCGATTTACTTTGATGTCGTTTGCATCATTGTATACGAAGTATATATTGTGAAGTTTTGCTTTATTGCTGACAATTAAGTGCTATTTAATTATATTCGATTTTATGCAATCGATATTCTAATTAATGTCAATTAACGAATATAATTATATTTGAAAAAATTGTAATTTCAGAATCTATAAAATATGATAGTGCCGTACTTATATAACTACGCTATTGTCAAATTGCGTACGATATGTCGGAATAAAACGAGAAGTTCGTACATTAAACTTCAAAACTGATTAAATTACTGCATAAAACAGTAGCATTCAAATATTGATGGCCTTGGATCGCAAAACACGAATTTCAAAATCATCAATTCCGCCAGAATTCATTTTGAACCCTCCGGAATGTTATAGAAACCAATTACAAAGCTCCGGAATTGAAAAATTCGTTTCAAATGTAACTGCAGAAACTTCTAGCAATGTAAGTCGTAAGTACCATTATACGATCCTAGACAAGTAAACAAGAAACTTCAGAACGTTATATACATTTATATCACAAAAGGAAGAATACAAGTAAATGGCGCTTACGATGCGCCCGAGTGCTATACACTAGGCGAGCAAAAAAATGCAATTTTCTGTGGGTCAGTCCATTGTTGTACCGTCGAGTGCTCGCGAACCTTCCCAACATCCCTATTTTTCGTTGGCGTATGTCAACACACGCATTCCCTCGTACAATGGCGTATATTCCGCCCGAAAAATGCGTCGCTCGGAGAGGCGCCTCGTGTGCTCTCGCGTCAATCAAACTGATCGCGAACGGAGCCTTTTTTTTTCAACGTTCCGTTGAGCTCAGGGAGCGTGTAGTGCTGTGCCTAGGGACGAGGAGTTAAACGGGAGTCCAAGAAACCGAAGCTTGTTTATGCGATCTCTCGCCGTGCGGCAAGAATAGTTTACGACGCTGTTTTGTTTATGCGAGAATAACTTTAGGGTCGATTTTCCTTCTTCTTTTTCTCCTGCCAATTTTACGAGTCCAATTTTAGGGATGAATTGGCTTTAGCGTTACTTTGATACGCGCTTCAAATTTTTGCGGTGATTTCTTTTTTGTTTTTATGCGTCCTGCTGGGATTTAAAAGCTACATTTGGGTCTTCGATAGACGAGGTTTTTTTTTCTGTGCGAATGGAATGTGTAAAACACTTTGTACTGACCAGCTCAGCTAAAAAGGAGTCGTTTTTAAACTGTCAATTAAAAATTGCTATATACTCTTTTGGATCGATATTGTAAAAGCGGCTTGAAAAGCTGGAAATAATTTTTACAAAATCCAATGGAATATCCTTTTTTACAGTGTATAACGAATGATGCGTTAGAGACGGATTTTCCGCATTACCCTGCACATATTCTTCTAATTTTTACGTTCAATAAACTTTATGTACTAAAAAGTTAATTAATTAATCAATTAACTTGTAGTTGGCGCAGTCGTTCTTTATAAGAACGAAATTAAACGCTCAGGTTTGATATGCAGTGAGCTTAATTTTTCTTACTTTTGTTGATACTGGTATTTAAAACACTTAAAGCAAATATTAACAACGAATTGCAGCTAAGGTTTGTTAAATACACATATTATAACGTAACGCAGTGTATTTGTAACCGATAAACTTGCGAAAAAAAACTATGTTTTTTTAATTAATCATGCCTCCCGCGCTTTAATTAAATGGCAGCTTCTCGCAAATTATGATCCCCCGAGGAAACGTTAATTTCGCCGTGGAAGCAGCTTCGTCTCTCGCGGAAAATCAGCCGGAAAAAAGGCTTCAAAATTACAAATTAAATTGAAAGAATGAGAAATCAGGTCAAGTGAGGAGAACGAGGTGGCCGGAGGGGGTCGGGGGAAGCGGAGACGTATACCCCCAGTGCGCTACGGCTCTTGCATACGTATCTCGGCATTATACGGCGCGCATCTAAGAAGCGGCGGGTTCACACCATTCCGCGCAATGTCCCGCAATTCCGCGCTCGCAAGGGGTGCAGGCAACACGTTCGGAGAGTTTATACACCCCTCGGAGCCGTTCGAACCCCCTCCACGGCCTCGCGGTGTATTCGAGCGAATGTGCTGTCGTCCGACCTTTCTTTTCTTTTCTTTTTTTTTTCAAAGTCGGTCGTCGCATCGTACCAAACTTTTGCAATCGCGCAGTTTCTCTCTGTTGAGGGAGGAGAGATAAGAAAAACCGAAGATCGATTTATCGGATAAGGTTCGCGATTAATCTTCTTGTTCCTGCTTGTTGATTCTGTAATATTTTGTAAGGAAATCTACTTTTTAATCATGAATTTTGTCTTTTTTTACTTTCGTACTTGATCGATGAAATTCTGCAGAGATAATTTCGAGGAAATCAGTTATCAGAGTGTATCCGTTACGGAGATCACCGACCGTAATAATCGAAATTTATTGCACCGTTAGAGAATTCTTAATTATTTCGAATTATTAGCTTCGATTA
This sequence comes from Sycophila sp. Sp_5, assembly GCA_018906775.1. NCBI lineage: Eukaryota > Metazoa > Arthropoda > Insecta > Hymenoptera > Eurytomidae > Sycophila > Sycophila sp. Sp_5. The sequence continues at coordinate 1,827,200 of JACCID010000004.1, forward strand.
TTCCCTTTGAAATTCTGCGAATATCTAGCGATATTTAAGCTCTATCGCTTAGAGTCTTATATACCAAAATAATCAAAGAGAATCGGGGGTTGGTAAATTAGTTACATTTCAACGTAGCGAGTCAAAGATATGTACACAAAAAGAAAAGTCGATAAAAGCTCAAAGTAAACTTCAATTCACTCCAAGCCTTTTCAAACGCAGAGCCGAATTTTCAAATTAAAAGGCGAAAAGAAACTTTCTCTCTGCGATTCCCAATCAAAAAAATTCCTGTAAATCAACGTTGCGAATTTTCAGTTTTTCCTCGCTCATAAAAAGAAAAAGAAAAGATCGAACATGCATATACAGCCGCAGTAAAGGTTCGACCCATCATCCAAAACGAGCCATTATAACGTTTTATATCCCGACATCCTCCATCCTCGGGCGTGGTTTCTCGTTCTGCCCGCTAATGCCGAAGCTCATCAACCGAGCGACTACCGTTCGCTTTATCTCAGCTGATCGGTTGCACTTTATTACGCCGCCGGCAGCTGGTTGTTGCGTCCGTCTTTACGAGCGAGTTTCCCTACGGCCGTCTTCTTTCAGCCTCCCCCCTCACCGCCGCGGATCAGCTTCCGCACGCATTCGCCGGAGAAGCAGGAAGGTTGAGCCGAGGAGAATAAACGAGGAGTATAGTTGCGCCTCCGACGTACAAGTGGACCATGGGGCGGGGTAATAAGCGACGTAGTCCGACCGGATCAGCAGTAAAAGCCGGTCCTCTTTACGAGCAGGGGGGAGCGCGAGAACCGGCCACTTCCGCCCCAGGCGGAAATCCTCGAATGCTGATAAGACGTAAATTTCGCTGGTTTATTCGTGTTTTCGTTCGGTCCGAGCAATCGCTGGCTACTCTGTGTGTTTTCTGCGGATGGAACTTTTTTTTGTGTCGGTGTGCGTATAGGATTGCGGGATCGCCGGTCTAATGATAGTCTGACTGTGCCGCGAGGAGATAATAGTGGCAAAGAGCGAGACAAGGGTATTAAGATGTGGAAGTGTTGGCAGAAGAGCGCCACTGCTTAATAGCGTAAAAGCAAAAGTGTATACCCATTAGCGGCGGGGGCCAAGACACTCCGGGCGCTGTGTTCAGGTGCAATTTTAGTTTCGCGGTTACACGTCCCGTTAGACCTTGCAGATTGCGCGCGTTCACTTTGATCGTTCATTTTTTAGTGGTTGATTAAGTTGGAAAGCTGCCGGAGTTGTTGCGCCGCTGATTTTATGCTCGGAAAAAATTTAGATGTAGATTGTAAAAAAAAAGATTTTATATTTAAACATGTGTTTAAATACTTTTTTTTGTGAAAGTTTACTTCTAACGAATTATAATGGCAGCGAAATTCCGTGACCTAATTAATTTTAATTATGTTGGAATTAAAATATGGTGCTTGAGTAAATTACTGCTACACTAAATTACTGCATAAAGTCCCTGCCTTTTAGTATATGTAGAGTAAATAATATTCTACCGAGAGAAATGTTTTAGCGAAAATTTTTATACTGCCTGAAAAATTGATCATGGATAGACATGTGAAAGAAAAGTATTATAATTTATAATTTAAAATTCCCTGTCGGAAATTTTAGGAGCTGTTGCCCAGAATATAGTAAATTAAAATAAAATTGAACATAGTCTAGGGAATAACTCCTAAATTTTCCGGTAGGAATATTATAATTAATTAAAATTAATGTATAATTTATGTAAATGAAAATTTAGAATACTGGCGCATAATAATTATATTATACAGGTTAAGTAATTTATTTCAGAATGTTTGATTAAAATATTTCTTTCAGTGTATATAACTGATTAGAAGTTTTTAGTACTTAATAATATCATGACTCACGCGTTTTCAGATTAATCAATGAATCATTGATCAATTCAAGATTTTCGCGTTTTACAAATTTTCTCATTTGTTCAAAGATTTGCGATACTTTCAAAATGAAATTTATTTACACATTGTTCATTTAGATTTTAAATTCTGCTGACTGTCCTTTAAGCCGAATTGTTCCCAGTTAAAAAAAAATAACAGTTCTCAAATACCAGCGGCACTCCCTCGCAGCGTCATAAAAGAAATATTAAAACTGAAAAGCAAACTTCGCCAGCGAGTGTCTGTTTCGTTTTTAAATAACTGCAATTAGACACAAAAGGCGACAAAGTTGTCGACTCGATGGCATTTAAATGCAGAAAACGCTGGCGCGGTAAAGGAGCCATGAAGCGAGTCATAATGAGGCCGCCTTTGTCAAGTTCGCGCGGGCATCGTTTAGCCTCCCATAGAAAGTGCGTCGTCGCCGGCGGAGCCGTGAAAGGGTGCGCCGACGGATCGCAACTTTTACCCGGGGACTTCGACGCGACTTCGCCGACGACAGAGAGAATGCCGGAGCGACCGCAGACCTGCCCCTACCCCCTCCGCCCCGGCGAGCTCGCTCATCCTCGATTTTCCCCGGTTGCCTTCGAGCGCTGGGGGTGTGGGGTGCTGCTGAAGATTAGGGCCTTTCTGACGTTAAGGAATTTCGTTAAAGAGTTTGGGGCAGACCTCGGCATCTGATTCCTGTTTGGAAGAAAATCTTTGCTCGCAATTCTGTTTCGAGGAAATTTTTGAGGATTTCCTTTGAATTCCATAAAGTCGGGGGTTTAAGGGAGAGTTTCGTGGTGTCGGCCCCAATTGTGTTTTTAGGTCAAAGCGTTTTATTCGTCGGATAAGAAAAAATTGCACGCCCGTCGATAACTAATTCAGTTTTACTGCCGTTCCGCTTGATCGATTATTTGAATGATTAGAACAGGCTAGACATTCGTTTTGGAGCGTCGACAAGTAACAGCACCGCCGATAGCCAATATCCGTAGTATAGGTAGAACGGTAATACGTAATAAATGTAATAAACAATATAAAAAAATGTTAATGATGTTAGTAATATTTTATAGAATATGTTGGAATTAGTTTACGTCAATATAAATAAAGTTAAAGGATTTTTAAACAAAGCACGTAGTTTTTGTGATACAATTCAGCTTTCTCGTTGAAAATGCGCAGATCATGCATACATAAGTGCATATTTAAGGTTTATCTCAATTTCTTGTATGCATACGCCCACTTGTTTCTTTTTTTCATTTAAGAGTTTTTTTTTTGAAAATTTATGAAAACAGCAGTTTTCTACAAAATTGCACGGCGCCGTGAAAAGTCACCGCTGCGTTTCTAATTTATTTAAAATTTGGTCTACTTTTCATGCGAGTATATGCACAAAGTTTTGAGAATTACGAAATTAGGTATCAGCGACTCTGGCATCTAAGCTGCAGCCGTATTCTGATTATTTAAAATTATAAATAATGTTATTCTCAAGCAGAGCTTCATGAATTTACAAACTTGCAAGATAACAAAGGAAAGTTCCTCCGAAAGCCTCTTAAACTAACACTCGTAATTTAATAATAAACACAAACGTATACAATACTACACTATCACACCCATTATTTTTAAATAGTTATTAAAAATATCCTTATATAATTTCTAAAAATAAAAAAAAATCTTGAATTCTCTCTTTAACCCACATCACAAGGTAATTAAAAATAATCGCCAATTCTTTACTTGACATATGTAACGTGTCCCATCTCCATAATGGAAAGCTCGCATGAGAACCGCAGATCGGTGCGCTACATCCCTTTGAAAAGGAGATCCGCCCGGAGACACGAGCGCGGACACAATGACGGATACCTCGAGAACCACAAATAACGCGTCGCTCGCTCTTTCTGACCCCCCCCCCCCCCCCGCGGATCCTTTGGCCCTTTCGCACGATTCTAATAGAATTGTTAATTCAATCGCTCCCTCCTCAGGCTCTCCCGCACACTTCCGAGCGAGGGTCAATATTTGCCGTCCTGCAGAAGAGGGCCACTTCCTCCGCACCTCTACCGCGCGACCAACTCCTTTTTTTTTATCTCCCTCCCAGCCCGGTGAAGTTAAGCCGTTTCTCTCCTATTTCGTGCCGCCTTTCATTCTTCGCGCGAGCCTGAACAGCAGTGGAACCCTTCAATGAAAATATACTCAAATGACTCGAACAAATATAGCCGCTCTTCTTCCTCCGGCTTTTGCCTCCGCGCCTGTTTTGAACTTTTCAGCCCCCGGAGGGAGCGAGAGAAGAGCAAAGGCTTCTTTCTCTCTTTGCCTAGGTTCTCTGTGCCTTCTCCTTTTTGCGCCGGCCTCGGGCTTTCTCGATAATTATCTCGACAATGGGAAGTTATACGTATTGTGCCGCGATGACAGCCGAGCTTTCATCTAAATTGCTGATGACGCGATTATCGTGGGCGTCGTTGTAAAAGAATAAGCCATTATTGCTCGGGAATGAAAAAAAATCGATGATCGGCCTCGGCGGTTTGAAACTTTCTTCGTAATTCCTTGCGGCTCCGCCGATTTTAATGCAATTACAGTTTAAAAAGTGCGGGTGCATGTATATAAGTGTGATTCAATTAAAAGCGAGTTTGTCTGCTCGAATGATGTCGCGGCTAGTCGTCAAAGTGAATTAATGAAAATTACGTGGTGCTCGTACTATTATTCTAATGGTAATTCACTTGATAGACCATGAGAATGTGCGAGCCGGGCGCATAGGCTACGGCGGCAATTTAATGGAACTGATTTCAATTTCTTCGGGACGAGAATGTAGGCCGACCTTGATCCTACTCTTTAAATCTGAAAATGTGAAATTCACTTGGGAAATGTGAATAGTCACATGTTTTATGTCAAAAATCGTTCACTTATTTAGCATGCGAACAGATTTTCACTTATTAAATGTCATTATTCTCATTTTCAGATTTAGAGTGCTCGTATTATGCTTAAATGTGTCTCGAAACGTAGCGGTGAGCAATGAGTGTCGTTTTAATTAATGAACCGACTAAGCCCTGTCCTTATCGGATAATCGGGCCCGCAAACGCTTTTAAGATAAGAGGCGAAATCCTTGATTGGCACGCTTATAAGCCAAATCGATTTTGGCCAGAAGCTTGAGTATTGTTACTACTACGGTCCCGAGGTGTTCGCTTAAAGTGCTAAGTTAGTTACGTCCATAAGGATCGGATACAAATTTATAGCCTTTCGAAGCGAGCGTCTTAAAAGTAATTACTTTGCGCATTAAATTTTTATTTATCCAGTTTAGAATTATTTAAGTATTAAAAAAAAATTCAATTCAATTTGTGCTGTGTTAAACATGAAATCTACAATTTTTCTTTCTTTTGTCCATTGAAGTTTTCGTTAGTTAAAGAATTTTATTATATAAAGAGAAAAATGGACGTTCAACTGCGGTACGGTCTATTCAACCTTCTCTATTTACCGAAGAAAAAAATCTATAAAAGAGAATGATAAAATAAAAGTTCTATGCCCCATCGGTGTCACTCGATTGTTTCTCTAGGTATCTGCGCTAACTTTTCGAAACTTCCTCAATAGAAATTCCAATAAAAAAATCCTGCTCCTAACGCAGTTTTCCCGACGTCTATGTCCTATTGTCACCGATATTAAAACTTTTAGCGATTAAAGACTCTCAACAGTCTTTAACCACTGGACAAACTTCTATTATGATGCCTTATTATTTAAAAAAAAAGTCAACGTGAGAGCAAACGCAGAAACCTCCTTTTTTTTAATAATTTTTAATTTTCAATTTCGGTGTCCAAATCATTTAAATAAATTACTTAAAAAGTGTCATAATTATCATAGAATGTTTTTAATAATTTCTTCAGCCTACGATTTCGTAAAATAAATCATCTATAGATTACAAGTTCGTCCATATAGTACAGTTACTTAAGTAAGTTGAAGTGGATTAATTTTTTACTAAATTAATTAAATGAATTAATTAATTTAGATCGGTGTATCGTAAACTATTATTCTTTAGTATGAAGTATTATTGAAATCTTGTTTCTTTAGTTTAAGTATTTTTTGTATTTTGTAATTTTTGTAGATTAAGGATCATAGGTCCGTCAAAATTATTATATAAATAAATAAATAATAGGTTTAATAAAAAATTGTTAAAAATTTCGCAATTCGAATCGACTGGATTAAAAATTCGCTATTTATTTATTTATTCAAACTTCAACGGACCAAAGTACTTAACATACAAATATGTACAATCATGAATACAAAATATAGAAAACTTAAACTAGTGTAAGATAATATAAAATAATAAACTGCAGAAACAACTTAAGTATGTGCATAACTAAACTTGTAATTAATATGTAATTAATATGACAATTAAATCGTCCAAAATTACTAAACTAAAATAATTCCAAAACAACCTCAAGTCTGAAAAAAGTAGCAATTAGCACAGACTATGCAGACAAAAGTGGCCATCGCAGTATTTATCGTAATCGGCACGACGCACTCAGAGCCCGGCGAACTTCGCCGTCGCGCCGTCGAAGCAACAAAAGGAGCAAGCGAGGCAGAGCGACTGCGAGGGTGTCTGTATCGAAAGGTGGGGGTGGGATTCGCCGGGCAGCGGAGTAAATCAACAGGCAAACAAAAAGGCCGCAGGCGGTGGAGCGAGGCCGAAAGTTGGTGCGCGCGTCGTCGATCGGCCCGCGCGATGACCGGCTAATTAGTTCACTCGTTAATTGAATCGAAATCTCGATGCGCCCCGGTGGACTCGCTTTTACGCTGCCTGTGCGCCTTTCGAGCAAACAACGGCGCGTCCCGTCTGAAAACTTCTCAACGGAAGCAGCGGCCGATGTTTCTTTTTTTTTTACTAGCGAGCTTTGATGTATCCACCGAGTCCTCCGGTATAACGAGAATCTAGAGAAGCGCTCTGTAGCCCCTGGCTGTAATTTTTTTTTGGTTTTATTCTTCTGCAAAAAAAAAAAACGCAAAAAATTGCGTGAGGCACGAGAAGGTCACCGTTATGAATTTGATTCTCAACGGGCGACTCTTTTAGCCAGCATTGGCGTTTTTCATCGCAATTATTTAATTGCGCCAGAAGTTTGGGAGCGGCTTGTTATTGGGGAAATTTCGCGGAATAAATGCGAAACTTCTAATGATCGCCGGAGTTCCGAAGAAGCAGTGAAGTTACACAAGAGTCGTCGAATTGAACTTTAATTAAGTAGATTTCATTTCAAAGATTTCCAAAAGAATTATTTTCAAAGTTTCTTGTACGTGTTTCGTCAATTTAAGGCTAATTATGTTTGAGAAAAATATTTCACTTACTTTTTATAAAATCTATTTTATAAATTAGTACTTATGTATACTACTTCTAACAATTTCAAGTAAAACGCCAGCACATCGATATAATTGGCCATTTTTTAAATACAATATTTGTGAAATTCTTGAAACTTGTTTGAAAGTATCGAGCCACCATAAATGTTTACTTTATAAAATGAAAATCTCACCTCGGGCGGACAATTTTTTAATAGAAATCCCCACTGTCGATTATTAAATAAAGTTGATTCTCTTCCTTTTTCAAACAAAAAAAATTCTTCGCTCTTCTCGATTAAAAATGAACTCAGTCAACTAAACGAAGTCACCATTAACTTTTCAGCACGTGCATACCGCGAATAAAATTTTAAAGTTTAAAATAAATTGCATCATCCAAACATCCACGAGTGTTCAATGTTCCATGAACTTACGCACAGCTAATCATTAAAAACAGAACAATAAATGTCCTTTGAAGCCAAAAAAAATCTTACTTCTCTCTAAATCAATTGCAAAAATAAATCAATTTAAAAAAACTCCAAAACAGCGAAGAAAACAGGGGAATCACCCCAAAGCATCATCACACTGTTTATCCAGACGCACGGACTTGATTAAAAAAAAAAGTCTCTGGGGACCACAGTCCAGCCCCCGCTGAGGGATCAACGACTCGCGAGTGCAGGCGCGCGGACGCACGGAAGAGTCACTACCCTCGGGGTGGCTAAGACTCTGCAGGCTCGGCGCGTTGTGCGTGGTCAGTTCGGCGTCGGGGCGCGCACTGCCGGAGCAGAGTGTAACAGCCCCACCCGGCGAGTGCGGAGAGCGCCGCGACGCCCGGCGTCGCGCAGATTCATCCCCCCGGTTGCCCGGAGCAACGCGCCGCCGCCGTGCGAATTTTCCCGCGAGTTTTCCTATACGCTCGGCGTGCATTATCCCGCGAGTTCCTGGAGAACTGGAGCGCGAGGGAAGCGCGAATATTGTTGCGCTCACCCCGCGGACGTTTACAAGCGACTTTTTTCCCCCTCCGTGTTAATGATAGCGCGGGGCTACGTTGCGGCTGTGGCGCTGTTAGGAACCACTTGGGGGTTGTCGTTATTTTTCGACGTGGGGGTGTAATTTGCGGTCTGACGAATGGGGGCGATTACAAATTGGAGCGGAAGTGCGTAGTTCCATTTGCGAGTTTGGGTGTAATCCGGAGGAAACACTTATAGGGGCTACGAGCTGAGGCTCTTCGATTTGAACGGCGAATTAGGAGGGATCAGACCACTGACTGGCGGGAGGATCAAACAAGTTGCACTGCAGAATGACGAAAGCTCCTTCGGAATTACGTAAAGGGCTCCCAGGATCATTATAATGCTTTGGGAATTCTCCTTTATGCGCATTTGATAATACTGCTAATCTTGGGATTGGGAGCGATGCATATGATTGCAGTTCGATTCGTATTAAAAATTCTGATCTAAGAACCACCGTCGTTAAAAAATGTATAATCGTTGTGTTGAATACGTACTAATTGTAAAATCTGGGAATGAATTTCTAAACAATACAGTGAAAGGTACGCCTTGGTTACATGCCATTACATTTTTCGCGCTCTGTTAAATTTTAACAATCGCTCTCTAAAGTTGGATCAATTTAAACGAATGAGTTTGTCAAAATGTATTCATTGAAATTACAACGCTGTTGGTAGATAATATCTTCAAGTTCGAAAGCTACATTTCTATTATTAGAAGATTTTTCTTTTTCGTGTATCAACGCTAATGTACAATTTATCATTATTTCTTTTAAGCAATAATTTTTATTTTTTTTACAATATTACCATGCATGATAATACTCATTCACATGTGTTTCTTGTGACGGCAGTGAATAATGGGTGTAGTTTGAGCAATGAGTAGAATGCTCCGGCTAAAGCTTAATTTTCAATCGGATTTCTATCAGGGGCAGATGCAAGTTTAGAGTACAGACAATGTTGCATAATCGAAAGTGGAGCTGACTCTACACACGATTTACCCGGATATGGTAATGTCAGTGAGCACCTACTCAATTTGACGAATGAGCTTCGGGCAACAGTATCCCATCCACTTCAGCCGTTGTCACCTTTTTAATGCATTATTTAGCCTTAAATCAACACTTTTCAATTTGCTAATCATGCAAATCTAGAGACTTCAGATTTTTTTTTGTAAATAAATAAATTAATGATTGGTATTTATTATTTTCGTGTTGAAATTATTTTATTATTAATAAAGCCTTTAACTATGAAAACGATTTTTATGAGTTAAGTGAGAAAGTTTTTTTCAAAGACGAATGATCTCGCCGTTTTTATGAAATTATTTGTCATAATTTCGACATCTCTACAATATTTGGTTAATGAAGCTTAAAGAGATTCAGTGAACTTAAAATGAACATTCCTCATCACTATTTTCTTTTTACAGAACAATGAATGCGAAGAGGAAATAGAAGGTCGATTAACTTTTTCTGAGTGCAGTCATGTAAAAGATTGATTTGAGCTCAATATTGTTATTCAAGGTCACCGTTCAATTCACAAAAACAAAGAACAATATAACATGTCGATTCCGTCTATTTTTAATTTTATAAAAATAAACAACATTAAAAAAAATAAAACATTTTATTTACTTACGTACAACTTTATGTGTATGACTAAACGTACGTACCTGTAACAAAAAAAAATACATTTGTATTATTCAAATTTTATACAATTTATTTATTGACTATAATTTATTGAATAATTTTTAAAATCTCCAAATGAATTATAAGCTCCTTTAAATCGCGCCAGCCTCACAAATAAGTCAGTACTGCAACAAATCGATAAATCCGACATATTCAATTAGCAAAAAGCGAAACTTCTTTTGATCTTTCCAGACTAATCGGAAATGGGTAGGGTACTAAAAGTAAAATCTGAGTCTCTCGGTCTCCTGCGCTAAAACGAGCAAATCAGTGCTGCGCGCTGCCTTATCGAATGTGACGGAAAGAATTTAAATTGCATTTCTCTCAGCCACTCGAAAGGAGGAGGTCCATTCGCGATAAATGAACGAAACTCGATAAAGATTGGAGATAAGTGCGAAAGGGAAAGAAGGATGTAACTATATGCTTACACCGGAGGGATAAAGCTGGTAGATACATCCCCTTCGACAAAGCGACCGCGACTCTCACCACCACCGGACGATGGGGTAAAAGTTCCAACTTCTTCTTTTTTTTTTGTTCATTTTATTTTACTTTACTTCGTATTTTGTCGCCGACCGCAGAATTGCTTCCGAAGACAATTTTTACCTTAATATCTTTTCACTCTCGGGGAAGACGCGCGTGCCGCGCCAAGCCTCCTTTTATGTACGTCGTTCGCGCGGAGAAAGGTTTTCCAGGCGGTCGAGATTTTTCGCCGGCGACCTAAACTTGCAAAAAGGATCTCAAATATGAGGCCAAATTTTTTTCGTGCCCCCAAGTAAGATTCTGCCCTGGTGCAGCAGAAATTGCAGTTTGAATAAAAACCGGATAAATGAAAAAAAAGGCGCGAGAGCACGTAAAAATGCACTTAAAGAGTTTACAACTCTTGAAGTGCCATTGCTCCGACTTTACAAAAGGAAATTTATGGTTGCTGCTAAGAAGAATTTTAAATTGAAATCTTATATTTTATTTTGCCCGGTTGAAATAATAAATCAGGCGTTTCTGCCAGACGACAAATGAATGAGTACGATTTTCCTATTTCGAAATGATTTTTTTTTAGAAAGATGTTCGTATTTATGTTGTGTTGTAAGTAACAGGACTGTATTTTTATTTTAAAAAAGGGGGTTAAAAGGTAATAGTGTATGTAAATATGCATTAAAAAGCAGTAAACAAAATATTGCATGGTATTTAATATGCCATCCAGGTGCTGCAGTATTTCTTTATTTAAAAAATATATCAAAACATTTTAAAAGCAGGTAAATAATAATATTTTACAGTATTATTTCGTTTTCACCTTTTATAGTAAACATTTTACAACTTCGTGAAAAGAAAATAAACAAACGTTTTTAATTAACACAATATGGAATACATTTAAAACTCCACGAAAGTCACCTACAAAGGTCAACCATTACTGTAGCATCCTGGATATGTAGTTCATATTTGTTTATTCATTCATTTTAAAACTGTTTTTCACTTAGAGAAAAAGTCTAAAAATTACAAAATCCCATTTTGTAAAATCCCCATCAGACTGACGTTATTGAAAAAATTACATTACTTACTTTAAAAGCACTGCTTTACGCGGTGTATTTCAAACGATGTATTTTTAAATTTACAGAAAGTAATAAATTTTACAAAAATCTATTGCAATCTTTCCAATAATATTTCTACGAGAATTCTAACATTGACTCTTGCATTACTAGTAAAGTATAGAGACTTTTGTAATTACTATAATAGTAGACATTTTTTTCCAGTCCAAATTTTCAAAAGGAATAATCAAAATCATCGATCGTCATCTATATTACAATGCTGTATAACCAGTGCAATAAACGCACCCCTTTAAAAAATTAATCACTAGTAATTTACCTTCAAAAAAATCGCGCGATCCACCGACCTTGTTTCTTCACCATCGTCAAATTCCTCTAAAACATCATCGCGAATCGATCGAAAACTGCAATGTAAGTGAAAATCAGACTCGGCGGGGTCATCGCAACGCGGCGCATCCATTTCCTCGATCCCAACGGTCACCGCGGCTTGCACCTCATTTCTCATGGTCCCGCTATTGCGCCGGACATTTCCCGCGACAATAATTACTGTAATACGTAGGAGCGAGTCGCGCGGTGCGCCGGGCGTTTTCGCGCGAGTGCTGCACTTCTGTCGGGTCCACGCGGCGGTCGTTCTGCGCTGGACATAAGCCTCACCCGCCCCGGCGCTGGTCCACCAACCAGACGATCATCACGTCCGCGGCGACCGCTTCATAAGAGGTTCGAACGAGGGTGCGTTGAGCTGACGCTTAGCCGGTGGCCAGCGTCATCTGTTCAAATTATTTTGTCCGTGGTCTCTTCGCTTTAAATGCGAGATGGACGTAAAACATAGCGCTGGGCACTTTGTTGATGCGGGTTATCCGTTTTATTCCGCTTCGTCGGATTATTTTTTTATTTGTTTGTCTATTTTTTTACGATAATTTATGTACATAAATTTCGAGAATGATTAATGATTCTGATCGACTGACGTTTATTTCCGTTCGTGCAGGCGTAGGTAAGCTTTTTTATCTAACTTATTTTATGCAATTTAAATTACATTAGAATCTTTTAGTTAATGTAAAAACTGGAGTGATTAATTTGTTTTCACGACTGTAAGAATTGCTACAGCTTTTCTTACTTCTTCTTTTTTATTTTGTTGCAATTTTTAACAGTAGATAAGATACTTTTTTTTATCTAAAATTGAAAAGACTATTGACAGCCTCAACAAGATGCATATTTATTTGGTTGCATCAATTATTTTATTAAACTTTTTTAAAAGAATTTATTTTCGAATTTAAAAGTACTTTGCTATAGCTGCTGATTTATTTGGAAAGCTTTTGTTTTTTAAAACACGCATGCCGTTATGCAAATAAACATTATCCGGTTAATTCGACAATAAATATTCTTCAGAGCCAACATCAAACTAGTCTCATCATTTATAATGCAGACACGGGAAACGGTACAATGTTGCGTAACTTGAAGTATCTGATCGGATCGTACTATCTAATTTCGCTCGATACGCCGTTGGATGCAGACTCACTACTTCTCAGATTCTCAAGATCACAAAATCGTAAGCAAAAGAGATATGTTGATCAATGAGTTTTATCAAATTAGACGTTAGTTCACGAACTACTTTTTTTTTCATGAAAAACATCAATATTATTTAAATTTATTCGTAGAAGTAATGCTTTGCTGAAGAAGTTTATAGCGAATTGCTTGTCTTGCACCTTATCGGATGTTCAAACTCTTCTTTCTGCAACTTTCTTATAAAGTTTAAATAACTTTAAACTACGAAGTTTTAAAATTTAAGTGCATTATAACCAAATGCGCTGCTTTAAAAAGTGCTAACGTTAATAAAAAAAAAAAACAGTTAAAAAATTGGCTACTCTGAATTAGGTCCCTTTGAAAATTTTAGCGAATTTTTCAAATGAAGGTCTTAAAATTCAATCATGCAGATTGAATAAGATGAACCGATATAGCATTAGGACTTCGATCCGCAGTCGAACAAGATGGTCAAAGAAAATTGGCTTCGACGGTGGGGTGGGAGGAGACAGAAAGGAATAGGGAAAAAGAAAGGGAAAAAAAGCTTCTGTCAAGATCAGACCGCAGTCTATGTCTTTTGCGCGCTCGCGCGACTTCAATTTTTACTTGGGGGGTCGTGCGCGTGGAACTGAATCACCCTGGTGCGATCGGGCTTGTCATCGACTGATCCCTCAGGAGGAGGGCCAAGCCCACACACTGCCAGAATAACCAAGAAATCAACCTTTCTTCCAGAATAAAGATGCCAAAATTGCCTGCTTAAATTAGGTGATTGTTCAAAGTATTTGTTCTTTTCTTTTATAAAGGAAAGATTAAATGTCAGCAAAAAATAATTTTTTAATAGTTTTTTTTTGTGGTCAGATAGGTCAGAGGAAATAATCTTCACGGAATACGGCAGCTTTTAGCAAGAAAGTATAATTTTTGGATATTTCTAAAACTAGAAATAAATTGTCTTAAGATGCAGTAGTTCTTATTAAAAAATAATTTGCTGTCAACAAGGGAGAGTATGTTGTAAACAACGGAATAAAAGTAAACTTTAAAAGAAAATATTTTCTTCGCCAGTCTGTAGTGAATTAATTTTGTTCAGGAAACACTTTTAACAAGGTAAACCGACAAATGGCTTTTGAGCTTAAATGTGTGTACTCTAGGAAATTTCGATTAAGTTGTAAGGCGAGCGAGAGAAGGGATAGGGATATTTACGGGAAACATGCGCAAATGGGGAATAGTAAGCGAACAAGTTTGGCAGAAAGGGGAGTTTGCATTCGGAAATATCACGTGGTGAGCTACAAAGTATCTTCCTTCTCTCCAGCACAATGAACTTTTCCATTTAGTTGACTGGAAAATTGATATGGATCACTCGTCCTCTGCGTATTTGTTAAACTAAAATTCGAATTGAAAAATACGCTCATTTTCATGTACATTTTGCTGTTACTTTGAAGCACACGTTAACGAAATTTAATATTATCACAATTTTTTTTACACGGTTTTGATATTTCTCAGAATAAAAATGTTATTATTAATAAATTTATTAATATGCGTATTGTATGCAAATAAAGTAAAAGCTGACCATTAAAGAATACAATTTCATTTCCAGACTTTAGAAAGTTTAGATGATCGCACGTAGACCGAGAACATTATTTCGTAAAAATTACATGAATAAACGTAGGCCAAGAATGATTTGCAAGCACTAGACAGTTTTAAGAGAAAAGCTCCATAAAAGTTACGCGGATTTTCCCGAAAAATTTAGCTGAAGGTCCATTTAAAATTGCAGAGCTTTTTGCAAAAATTACGTAGCTTCCCCAACTTTTAAAATTCGCGTAAAAATTACAGTGATTTTTTTTCACAAATAATAATTTTCGTTCAACATTCAATATTCAGTAAATAATGAATTTTTAATTTTTCAGTTATATTATTTTTAAGTTTAATATATGAAATTTGTAATCTTCATTTATTTTCATTTCAATTCATTCATTCAATTATTTTCACGAAAATTTTTTCCCATTCTTCGAATCTTTTATAAATTATGCTCCTCTTCTGTGTTACTATTGATTCCACGTAGTATGACACCCGAATTAAATTGTCAGCCATCCCATCTCGAATAAAAAAAGAAAGTCGGAAATTCGAATAGCGACGAGTGAAAGTATAGAGTCCCATCGCGGCAGCGAAGTTCTGCGGACCTGCATTTGGAGGAAGCCAGCTGCGCGGACGCACCGGGAGTAATAGAGCGACGATAACACAATGAGCCCCAGAGCACAATGCGATGCTTGTCCGACACGGCGAAATTACGGCTTCGTTATTGGCATCAGCGGTAATCGCGCGACGACTCGCTCTCACGCCGGATGCGGCGAATCGCGCGGTCGATCTGCCGCCTCCACCTCTGCGCGCTAAAAGGGGAAACTGCGCGGAAAGAATGAGAGCGACTATCGATTTTTCACGGCTGCATTGTCTTTTCGATAAATTTTCAAAAAATATTCAGGTTGATGTTGCTTCAAAAGCTGCGTCGACGTCCGACTGTTCTCTATGATCTTCTTTATCTGAGAATTTTCCTTTTTATATTTAAAAGATACTCGTATTTCAGAATTTATCGTTGAAGTTAGAAATTAGAATATATTTTTGGAAATTTAATAAGGTTTATTTAGTAATTGTGAAGTAACGTGATTTTATTTTATTAGAATTGAAATTAAATATATTCTGTATCGTTCGAAGTCAAAGAGCCTTTTTTATACAGAATCTGGTAGAAACTGTGCGGATTTTCTTTTGAAAGAAGTCTACCTTCTGAAGCCGTTCAATGCAGGACGGCTCCTGGCAAAGACGTTAACTCAGGACTCCAACCAATGTCTATAGGACGAAATGAAAAAAAAATCCTACGTTTTCTTATATTTTTTTAAAATAATTCTGGGTATTCTAGCGAAAAAGAAGCACGCAAATTCCATTTTTAAGAATCGTAACATAGAAGAACTTTTTGAACACCTTATATATTTATTTACATTCTTACAACATCTTCAATATTTACTATAAACGTTTTTTCTATATTTCGAAGATGATTATTTCTTTTAAGATAATTAGATGAGGAAATTTATTGCCAACTATTCAACAATTTCACAGCTATGGATTTATAAAATCACAAACTTTAATTAATTAATAAACAACGTAAAAGAGGCAAAGAAAGTATATTAAAAAAGCTGTACTTTTCTTGCTCTGAACTCTTTTAAAAGTTCTCAGCGAAAATTTTACTATTTGAATAGTGATTATTGACCGAGTATAAAGTAAACCTTCATTTTCACTATTTCAGAAGTGAAAAACCATTCTCTTATTCAAATAGTGAAAATTTCATTGAGAACTTTTAAGAGAGAAGGTGTTTAATAACAACGTCAGCTTAAATAAACAAGTTAAATAAAAAATTGGTTCCACAAGATCATTCTGGCCAATTCCCACCTAATTATAAGCTTAAATTCTTTCAAAATTTCCGTCATTTCAAATCAATAATTCAACCAATTAACTTGGAACAAAGCTTCTTTTTATTTAAATTTTTAACAAGTCCTCTAATAAGCATCCATTCATTTCACTCTGAAAGCACTCGGCTTTATTCAAGTCCGCTGACTACATTATTAAAGCATAAGTAGCTGACCATAGATCACTGGGAACACTGGTTCATCAGCGCGAACATCACTGCCAGAGCGGGGCAACACGACTTTCCACTACATCACTAATCTTCGTCTCATCACGGGGGTCATCCTGCTGCGACGTCCCGTCTCCGATGTAAGACAAGAGCCCGTCCTTAATACCCGCGGCCACAAGGTTGCGTCGAGCCGAAATCGAGCGCGGACCCCTCTATATCTCCGTCCCGGCGGCCGCAGCCAGCCCGGGTGTAAGGCAATTCCCGCGCAGTCGCCGCCGATGGCGGCAACGTCATTAAGCCGGAAATGAGAGGAGCACGTCCCTCACCTGGGCATCCTCCGACTCGCTCGTCGCGCCGCCGAGGCTCGGCTAATGCACTGGCTAGGAACACTCGCCGTCTCCGACGAGTGATTTGTCGGCTCTATAGACTGGCGTACTGATACCGCACCCCCTCACCCCGACCGCACGTTCGGATTAAACTTAAAATTGCCAGTCGAGAGTCATTAGCGGCGGGAAATTGAATCGCGCGTGGTACATATACTTCTTAATGATTTTCGCCGATTCTTCCGCTGCAATGTTCGTTTGGTTTCGATTTGCTACACGTCTTCGTTAATTTTGAGGGTGAGTGATATCGGGATTAACGTTGCGTTGAACGCAGCTTAATTGCGCTAATCTTTTTTCACCGTCTAATTTTGTAGTTAACGACTTTGCAGACACTTTGCTTTCGTTAGGAAATTCCATATTTTTTTTAAATTAGGTCGACTGAAGGTAGGGAGAAGTAATTTTGGAAGATAGACATGTCCGTAAATAAGCGGAGGAATTCTGTTAATTAAGTCTAAACCTTCTATCCTGCCCTTTTTCCGTGGAAAACATTTTCCAAGAAAACCAAAGAAACGCGAATCTCGAGACTTGATTGCGTGATTATTCGAAATTTTTAATTAAATTTTAGCTTTGTACGTATCTGGGCAGTTACGCGCTTTAATTAAAATCGTGCCAATTAATTGGGAAGCTAATCGCGAACTTTTTTGAATTCGTTGAAATATTTCGTATTATTTACAAGTAACAACGAGTCCACCTCGAAGAAGCGAAATAATAATTAGGCTGCACGTCGTTTACGATGATGCCACCGCAGTCGGAATAAGCTCGCTCGTGCGGAACCCCCTCACCTTGCATATTGTATTCAAGCCATTCGACAAAGCTTTAGGGTAATGTCCATAAATTCACTTAATATATACCCAAGTCCTTCGCGCCTGGCTGGAAGCTTAATTTACTTAACAACTTCCTCCAGTAATTGTACAAACTTCCATCAATCGAGGTGGCGAGTTCTACAACGTTTGCGTCCTTGACTTATGTATATGAGTGACTATATTGTTTAAAGAAGCTTTGGAAAGGATTACGCTTGTTGCCGCTGTAGATTCATCATTATTCACTGTATTTTATAATTAGTATTCGTAAGTAGTTGGTACGAAGTGTTATACTGAGTTTTAAAATAATTATTGAAGATACATACTATTTTGATAAAATGTACGCTTTTAAGCTGGCGAGAATGCCAATAAAATAGAATGTTAATACCCAAGGAGTTAGTTCCTTGAGGATGTCATTTCATAAGTTGTAATTCAATAACTTTATTGATTTTCGACGAAAAATTTTTACGAGTCTAAAATACGATAGCACACCTGTTTGAAAAGGAAAAATTTCGCCCTCTTGGGTTATATTGCAGCTGAGAATCCATATATATTCCTCTTTTTCTCTCAGTCCTTCCTACTTGACCCTTTCTAAGTTACTTATTACACCTCCCGTTTTATATTACGCTGTAATTTTGAGAATCATGCTTGCCCGAGTTTTTTTTTTAAACTTTTACACAGTCCTTTATATTTACACTTTTTTCTATGTGCTCAGTTCCAGTTTAAATAACTCAATTCATTTCTATTCAATGCATAATAATAATTCCTTTAATTATGAATTAAAAAGCATTAACTACTTCAGAAATTAAAAAAAAAAGCTTATTAAATCTCTCTTTGACTTTTTTTTTGCTTTTCCCAAGCTCTCGACAAAATAGTTAAATTCACAAAAGTTCAGATTACAGCACGGAAGTACGCCCATGAATATTTGCGGTGCACCGCTTCGACAAGGCATACTCGAGCATTTCGAACTTCAACTCCAGTACTAATATTTCGCATTTGTACACGCGACTAAAGCATCGAGTTCGGGGTGTACTACAGAGCTTGCGGTAAGAATTCAATGACCGAGGCTTGGCGTCGTACACTTTCCATCCCCGGCGAACTCGATCTCAATCTGCCCGCGCGACAACTGCATACATCGGGGATTCCGAAAATCGAAATTGTACACGCGGAGAAGCGTATAACCACCGCAGTTTTCTGCGTAATTTCATTTCCCTTCTCTGCGCTTTCTCCGTTCGCTCGTGGCTCTATTTTGTTGCTTGGATGCTGCGGACTCAAAAATGAATTAAAGCGCAAAAAAAAAGGTAATCCTTTCATGCGCGCTGTTTTCATTCGATTGGCCAGTTTTTTATCCAAGTTGGTAAAAGAATATCAACTTTTAAAAAAGATGAGAAATATTTGGATAGAACGAATATAAAAAAAAGGAAAAATAATCAATAACGCGCAAATCCAAATAAAAACTCTGGGTCGGGGTGCGCCGTTTTCATAAAAATTGCAAAACGTCGTTTGCATGCCGGGCGTTCGTTCTGTGCTGAGGCTTTCCTTTTGTTTTCGGCTGACGGAGTCATTCTCTAACTGTCAAATAGATCAAAAATCTGAAATTGTTTACTAGGCGAAAAAAAAATGACAGCCACCTCTATTGGATTTCCGAGTGTTATGAACCCAGCCATATGTTTTCTCTCGAACGTGCAAACATTGCTATTTTTGTAAAACATTTAAAAAAAAAGCTGTAAAAAAACGAATGAAATATTTTCTTGCTAACGATAGAAACTACGAAAAGTATTGTTGATTTTTCGTAGCTGCGTTATGACGTATTAAATGAAATTTTAATGAAGTACAAATATTAAAATAAAAAAAAGTGATAATAAACATAAGTAATTGATAAACAATTTTACAGACTAATTATGTTTAAAAATAAATTTTTGAATGTACGCACAAGAATGCAACTGTCAATCAAAATATAGGGAAGCTTTAATTAAAAATTTATCGAAGTTAAAAAACTAACTTATTTATAATCAACTGAATAGAAATAAAATATCCTCTAGATATTTAATCTAGAAATCACAGAGATGAACAATTTTTTTATATCCCCTTTTGATAAAACGCAGACAATTCTCGAATTCCCAAACAAACAAGTACAGTGCGCATCCTAAACTTAAACAAAAGCGATATCTAATTAATCGTCGTGTAAACAAGCTTGAACCTCCGCATATTTCGTTTGCCCGCCGAAAGCACGTGCAAAAAAACATGGAATTATAAAGTTCGCACAGAGAGTACATTCACACGATCCCGGAAGCCGTAGCGTGTTACCCAAAGGTAGGTGAATGCATCCCAGAAAAAAAGGCCGGATGGCTTTGCATAAAGTACAGACACTGCCGTCGAAAGCTTCCTACATAAAGCTTTTAAATCGAGATCCCTCTGCCGCCTCCGTATTGTACATATTTATACACTACAAGTATATATATACATATATATTATATGTAGTATAGTGTGCAGGCGAAACTCGCACCGATTCCCTTTTATTTCGTCCTTTATAACGTACAATGAAGATTAACCGGGCCATTGTCCGAGCGGTGCACCGCCCCGGCCGTTAAAACTAAGCTAACGTACTCGGGCCGGCCGCGAGCTTTCGCCCAAGCTCGCCACTTCTCCTTCTCCGCGGGGCGACGTGAAGAATACGCTGAATGACCTTTTATAAGTGCGCTTTGATATTTCACGCTGAGCGCCGCCTCGCATCTTTCGCCCTCGGCGACGATAAATTTTCAAACGGCTGGAGAGCTTCGCGCTCTTCTCTCGAGCGATGCTCACTTACCTACGTGATGCTGGCCAACTACTCGATATGTAGGAGGTAATTTATACTACCTTTTATTTCTTTTTTTTTTATGTTTTGTTAAATAAATCGTCGATTACTATTTATTGAGAGGAATAATTGATGGTCGGGTAATAGCCGGTTTAGTGGATTAAAGAGGCAATTCGATTTTCACTCGATAAAGAGAAGTGCGGTTTTAGTTTAAAAAAGAAGTGAGCACCTCAATTTTTTTAATTGAAACAGTGGATAACGTAGTTTTAAACAAAAAATCGAGTTGGACTACTTTTTCTGGTATAAGTCACGTTCTTTAATGAACATAGAGCTTTTCGCCTTTGCAGTACTAAGAAGTCATAGAATAATTCTGAATTTATGAAAATTCGTGAAAAATTATAATGTTGTATTGTTCCGTGGAAATGTTAATGAGATTTTTCTTCGTCTTTCGCGATAAAATATTTCATGTTTTATTAATTAAAAATTCCTGAGATTATTGCTATATTTACTCTCGCGTGTTTCTGACTTTTTTTTCATACCCACTTTTTTTGTCTTCTTTTTCTTCTTATACCCTTCGAAAAATTGTGCTCGTAAAACGACGCGTTCGTGTCGACCGTATTTTACGTTTGTGCTTAAGAACGCAGTCTTTCTACGTGCAAGAACTTGAACGATAAAAATTTTTCTCGACTCTTCTCCGGGGAACGCTACGTCACTGCCGAACAATCTCATTCGCTCGTATTTCGGAAATTAATAATATTGAATTTAACTTTCATTAAAACGAGGACTTCTCCAGTTTTAATATTCCTTTATTCGTTTCGCCTTCTGAGTGATAAAAATATAAATCGACAAATATTAAAAAACGATAACGCAACATCCCGAATTTTCATAAATTATTACTGAATTTTTTAACACACGAAAAAACGAAAATAAATTTCAATAAATCTCGAAGGATAATAAATTTAAAAAAAGACAGTCAATTTAAATTTATATCCAAGGCTTATTGAACGCTCGACTCTTCTTAATTATTTCGCCCGATCCAGCAGCGCCTTCCATTAGTCCTGGGTCATTTGCAAGCTCGACTTTTTTCAGCTTCAGCGCGTTCCTCCGTATTTATCCAATTCGTCTTTCTCCTTTCATAATCTCGCAGTCATCTCCACCTTTTTTCTCTCCTTTTCACGTTCCTATTTTCTGTCGTTGACGCGTAATATGCGCCAGCGGCGTGAGTTAGCTTCGTGCTCCTCCCTCCCCACAGGTCCGCAAGTTTCAACGTGGAAAATTTCATTTTACGACGAAATGGCGCAACTTGCTAGGCGACGAGAAATAAGTAAAGGGAATAAAAAGGAAATAAGCGACGGTGGTTCTTTGAGCGATTGAGTAGCCTCTGCTGTCGTTCAATCACCCGCCATCACGCTGCCTGGAATATTTTGCTCCCGTTTTGTACTGCTGATTGATTAAGGCGTTAACAAAGTTTTAAGGTCTACTGGAAATCATTTCAAGGTTTGATAAAAGAAATCAAGAAGGGCATGATGAAGCCAATTTGTCACAATTTACAATCACTGAACGACATTAAGTAGGTTGTGGTTATAATGCAGCTTTTATTGGTGGTTTTATTTTATTTCCGTGGAACCTTGGTAGATTTTACTGATTAAAGATTTTGACAAGGTGAAATTAAAAAAAAACTCAAAAATTTTTAAGCTTCTTTAAGGCAAACTATAGGCATTTAGGTAAGGTCGTATTGATGATTTGCCATTAAACTGATTACGTCTGATAATAAAATAATTTTGTGATCATTAAACGAATTGATTAAGTTAATTAATTTAAATTCATTAAAATGACAGTGCACAATCTTTCAGCTTGATTACGATGTAA
Source organism: Sycophila sp. Sp_5 (assembly GCA_018906775.1). Classification (NCBI taxonomy): domain Eukaryota; kingdom Metazoa; phylum Arthropoda; class Insecta; order Hymenoptera; family Eurytomidae; genus Sycophila; species Sycophila sp. Sp_5. Next base: position 1,849,557 of record JACCID010000004.1, read on the forward strand.
AAACAGGAATCAGTGTAATGTAACGACTGTTGTATTTCTGCACACACTGTACCTTCGAAAGCTCTTCCGCTCGAGATATTCCGCGATGGTCAAGTGGCACGGAATAAATGACTACCGATCGTAGTGCAGTCGACGAATTAATTTAATGTAATGCATCGCGAGAAGCCAGCCCGAAAGTACTTTCCGATGTGTCCATTGCATGTGCCCTAATAATAAAAAAATCAACATTTTTTAAATTGATTATTTAACTCCACGACATTGGAGTCGCATTTTTTTTTATAAAAAGTGCAGTAGAAGCCTCTGATATGAGGAAACCCTGATATTTTTTACTCAATTTGAACAACTGTTATAGTAGAGTTGTCAAGAAAAAGAAGGAAATTTTACACTTCCTTGAAATAGCAACTCTGTGAATTCGTTGACTTCATTCTCCCGATGTCACTATTTTTCGATTACAAACGAGAAAACCAATTGAAGAAGTGTAACAGAGTTACAAAATTATGTATCGTATTTAAAAAAAGCAGAAATTTTTAAATCAACGGACAATTTATCAACATTAATGAACCCATTCGAAGTTTCAACACAGTGCTGTACATTGTTGTTTTAGCGAAAGCATAGAACAACAGAAATGACGTGGTCCGACTGGCTATTCCAGACACGTGAGCACCGGACAGTCCTCCAATTCCCATAATAGTATCAGGGGAGCTGCATCCAACTGAGCAACGCTCTCGAAGATGAAACAAATTGCGCAGAAGCTTTCTACCTGGATCAGATTAGCACTTTGTGAAACCCTAGATTTAAGCTCTCCTTGCAAAATAAACTACCCTCATAATTTTTGGCTGTTTTTAAATTAAACGATACTTTCTTGAGAATTAAACTACGCGACTGAATGAATCTTTTTATACTAAACCGAATGGTTCTTTCATTTCATGAGTAATTAAAAAGAAAAGTTATGAGTAATATATTTAAGTGACTAGTATTTCTCGCATAAATATCAAAATTATTCGAAATTTTTGAAACTTGATGATTAGTTTATTTTAAAAAGTTAGTTAGAAAGACTCTGATGATGTAGGTATATGGACGTTTTTAGTAGTTCAAAAACAATCTGTGGGTTCTGTCTATATAAATGGTGACATTTTTTCTTCTTTTGTACTAAACTGAATGGTTCTTTCATGTCCTACCAGAAATGAAGTATTCGCAAGTAATTAAAAAGAAAAGTTAGGAACAATATATTTAAGTGACTTGAATTTCTCGCATAAATGTCAGAATTATTCTAAATTTTTTAAACGTAATGATTAATTTATTTTAAAAAGTTAAAGAAAACTTACTTTCAAATGAAAATACGAATTGAGCACTCTCTAGCTATCGCTAAAGAGGCTGTATCAGATCTACTTTCAGGATGATTAAACTTGTGTTTTTGTCGAAAACCGTCTATGTTATTGAAGTCAACTGCAGTTCGAAGTTTGTGATGAAAATAAAAGCTGAACCGCATTGAGAATAGATCTCGTACGTTTCCTTTATCAACAGCTGGGGATGGCCAACTCATTTTTACTTCTAAAATTAGTTTTCTTTAATTTGTTAACCGAAAAAGGACATTTCTTTAACAGACTCGAGCGCTCCTTTCTTTTTCTACACGAAGCCAAAGATAAGGATTCCCATTAAGAGGATGAAGAGGAAAATAGTGTCATTTCTTATGCAGACATTTAAATAAAAAAAATTCATCTAACTCTCTTGCTAGTAATTTTACACTGAAAGAAATGTTATAATAACAATTACTATGTTCCGTAAGAACAGTGGGATATACTCAACGTACATAGGAATTTTTAGTATGTTTTATAGTAAAAATCGTCATAGGTCAAGTATGTCCCATTGTTCCTACGGAATATAGTAATTTTTACTGTAACATTTCTCTCCGTTAATTCTATTTTAATTTAACATATTCTGGGCAATAACCCCTAAATTTTCCGCCAGGGTCGCGTAATATGTACCCGAGGCAATGCGCGTTTGTGCAAAAGAATTTAGATTCGCGCGCAGGGCTGCGATAGTTATTGTTAGCGACTGTTGCTGCCCGCCAGAAAAGTGCCAGGTGAAAATTGTGTTTAAAAGCGTTGGTCTCGTGTGACTTGAAGCGAAGCACGAGGACTGGAACGGCACACTGCAGGCTCTTTTCTTTTACGGCTTGTTTTGTACGCCCTCGTATTTCTGGCGAGCCGCGCGGTACATGCGGAGTGCGACCGTCTTGACGACTATTTTTAAGTTTTGCGCCCCCACGGAAGGAGATTGCATTCGGTTTCTCAGAACTGCGTGCTCAGATAATTATGGGTAAGATGATACGTGGTCTGGAGATTTCTGCGATTTTCTTAAAATCTCATTTAAATTGGGTCCTTAATTACTGTTATTTATATATAAAGCAAGTATAAACTTTTTTAAATTTTGTTTCTAAGTGTCATAGAGAGAGAGAGAGAGAGAGAGACTTATATTTTTTTTAGCATAGTGCAACTATTTTTTTCTTGCTAATACACCTTAGTTTTTAAAAACGCACGTTCTAAAATTTGCATAATTATTTAAAGACGAAGATTAATTTATTGCTACATTTATGCGATTGTGATGAAGATTTTATAAAACAAAAACTAGGCACTGATTAAAAATTAAAATTAAAATCGTGAAAACTGTATTTTACTGCGATAATTAAGTAACTGTTGCAGTATACCAACAAAGTGACTGACATAATAGTAAGAATAATACAGCCTTTCGAGCAGCCTATTGCAAACACAGTATGACTTGGCAGCACTAAAAATAGAGAAAAAAACTCGTTTTCTTAGGGAAGAACGCCTTTCTGTGCGCACACAAAGAGACGGTAGAAACGAAAACACAAATGAGAAGAAGCAGAATCGTAGAGGAAATGACGCATCGCTTACTGACTTCTTCTCCATGTGAAATGGTAAAGCTATTTATAAACATTAAATGGTTCACTTTTTATTTGCTGGTCATTCTCAAATTTACAGTTATTATATTTTACTTGCATAGACATTTTAATGCTCGCTTTAACATACATTTTTACAATGGACTTTATTTATTTTTAGGAAATAAATTAAACATTTTTTTTGTAAAGGTCCTACAAGTTATAAGCATCGAGAGTTGATTTTTTGAAGCAAACAATATTTTACAATGTGGTCTGCTTTATCTAATATCAAAGGCTGTACAATTTCCTTATGAGATAAGAGTATACGCTCAAAGTTTCCGATAGGAATGTAATATCTTCTAATAGTGAATACTTCGGCTTCTTTGTCGAATCTATGGCATCCGGCTCTTTTCGACCAGACCAGGCATGCTACGACGGTGACTGGGCTGGATCAAAGTCGAGACTGTATTAACGCTTTGAAATACATTCACAAGTTTATTAAATAAGCCGGAAGTAAACATCTTCCAGAATAAACTTTTTCAATCTAATAGAAAATTATTAAAATAAATTGAGCAAGCAGATGAATCCACATTTTTTAAGTTATTGCCAATTCGAAAACAATCCGCAAAATAAGAGAATAAAAAATCCGATAACAATAAATTATTGTAGCTCTCTTAAAATTTCTACTCTTGCCCTCTACTTATTTATTTTCACGTTGAAGTTTCTTGCGAGCCTTCGAAATTTTATTTTGAAATCTTTCATGAAAGTATAGATTGATACTGGTATTCATTAGAACAAAAAGAAGAGTAGTTTATAAACTCCAAAGTGGCGAATTCTCTCCGTTCACTCAAGTCTTTCACTCATCTCTCCAAGGAATGCCCGTGATTGTTGCTCCATTGTGAGGACAAAGTTAGCTACTGTTCTCGGAGTAGTTTAAGCCATACTTTGATAATAAGTTTTGGCACGCAACACAAGTATTTGAATCCAAAACCGTTAACAACGTCCCTTACAAAGTAATTGATTATTGAAATACTTTAAAAAACTGAAATTCTTATTCAATATGTTTCCTTTCTAAATCCCTTCCTGATTAAAAGAAAGCTTGTATCTCCTTCGATCTTTTTATTCCTTCTAAAAATGAATAAGTGAAATGCACATATATATTCACTAATTCTAACGTAATGATAAGGCGCTCGGGTAAACGACGATGTGAATTTGATATATTCACATTTAGAGAGTTTGTTTATTACCAAAAGGACCGATCCACGAGAATTCAAGTTAATTTTCGTCCTGAAAATAAGAATTTCCCCTTGAAAACCCGATTTTCCCAAAGGCTCAAAAAGGCACGAGCATTTATAAAGCGACCCTCCAAACACCAGTACATCAATAAGTCATTTATCCGTATTCCCAGCATAATATATATTCAGTGCCTAGCCACATATACCTAAGGGCACAATGAATAGGGCGCCATCGAAAGTGGCATAGCGATTGACGAGGATAAACGCAAAAAATCTCTCCCCATATATTTCTCTGTGGACGCAGGCGACCTTAGCATGCACGTAACACGCGAAATAAGCTCGTAAATCGAAGCGACGTTGAAACGAGACCAAAGAGAAAAGAGAAACAGAGACGCGCATCGCTGATTTAGACCGCACGCATTGTAGATTCACTGCTTTTTTCCCCCGCTAAGCCAATCCTCTTTCTCGCTCTTCTTCGTTTTCCCGAGCTGCGATGTGCATCTGCATGCCTTCAATCTGGCGTGCATGTTCCAACCCCCTCCCATGCTCGATGATGGTGCTCGGCTATGTGCGTTCGACGAATGCGTGTGCCGATGGCGAGCGATCGATCGGATCGTAACGGCGACGGCAGATTGCAACGATGTGTGACCAGAGCCCGTGTCAGATGGTGCGCTTGAGAAAATAGCGTCATGCTCATTGACCTTGAAATTCTCAGAGATTTATTGTACGTTTAGCTTGCAGCTCGACTGACTTCGAGTATAAATTAAACGCGCGAATATGTTTTAACTTGAGTTAGTTTGCAGTAATGCGTGTACTTATTAATTCATCAATTATAGATTCGGAGAAATAAAGTGCTTTTAGCCACACGCGTATTACTATTCATTTAATAATTATTTTTTAATGATTTATGGCGAATAAAAACTATTCGAGTTCTATGTAAATGAAAAACTATAATGATGTAGGTATATAGACATTTTTAGTAGTTCTACAACTAACTGTGGATTCTGCCCATATAGATAGCGACATTTTTTCTTCTTTGATCGCATTATTCATGTCTCCCTGGACGAGTATAATGCAAAAAAAGGCTACTTCTTTTAACTTTGATTTTTTGTTTGCACAGTAGACTAATAAATGAGATTAGATATAATAATTGCTTATCGGATGCACTATGTAAATATGAATAAGTGAAGAAAGTCCTCCAGATTTCGAATAAGTGACTTTTTATTTCAAATAAGTGCATATTCACTTATTCAAGTGATTTTATTCATACATTGTGCAGAGAAATGCATGTACTTAATAAATCCAAAAGGAAGTTAGAAGATCCTGGTTCTTATCCTGGATTCATAACAAACACTATCAAAGATATCGACCTGAAGGGGAATAAAGCAACCATCTCTATCCTCTAATTAGTACACTTCCTAATGAATACATTCTACTCTCCATATTTTTTGTTCGTCCAGCAACAGTAGTGCTACACGCAGCCGATTTACTCGCCAAAAATAAATAAGCATCAATGCAAGTAAAACAAATTGCAAAAAACTGTCGTAAAAGAGCCGTAAACTTTTTACGCTGCAAAAACCGACGCGAGACGGCATTCACGGTAAACATTTCGGGGGGCCGGCAGAAAAAACATACACAGGCAGCGTTGAAGGCGCAGCGCTGAAAGCCAGGGCTCTGTTACTTCTCCCTCGCCTCTTTCATTCGCGTAGGTAAACACGAGGCTCGCGCGATCGCACGTGCGCAAATTAACGCGCGTACACAGCGAGAGGAGAGGAGGAAAAAAAAGCAGCCCCGCACGAGAGCGAACACGTGCCTCGGAGCGCGTTTCCTCGCGCGTTTCATTCATTGGACTCGCGCGAGTACTACGCGCGTACGCGACTCGCGCGAACCTCCCTTGAGCGGCGTATGATGGCCCCGCGATCCTTTCGGCTAGACTCGAGTTCAAGTTCCCCCAGACGCCCCGTGGACTTTCTTTTTTCTCTCGCTTTTCCTTTTTTTGCGTCGATGCCTTTTTTTTTACGGCGCCGCGGCGGAATTACAGGCGCGGGCCCGTGGGTTATAATGGCCTCGAAATTGCGGGCTTGATTCTTTGATTTTAGGCGGCGCCGTGGTTTTGCAATGCACTCGGCCCGCCGCTCCGGACAAAAGCCACGGCGCAATTACATTTCAATGTTCGTTCGAGGAAGGGAGGGGAGGTAGTTTCGCTTGCGAAATTTTTCAGCGGAACAAAGGCCCCACTGCTGTTTTACGAATGCGTTACGGTGAATGTGGTGCGGACGGGCTATCAAACGTTATGGTAATTACCGGTCTTCGAGGCGAGAAATAGCGCAATTCTATGCTTAAAATTGTATGCATTCGGAAATTTATTCCCTGCCTCTTTAATCGCTTTTTTTAATGGGATGTTTAATGTTTTCAAATAAACTTACATGATGCGACTGGATATGGAAAAATACACGATTCTTTCCAGTTAGAAATTAAAAATTGAGGGGCTCTAAATTCTATCGGTGCAGTTTTTACTTGACACTACTAACAATTAAAATGTTTCTAGTAATTGGTGAGTGAAAGTTACTTCAATGTTGCAATATTGACTGACAGCAATGCAATTTTCCTTTAAATGAGTGCGGTAAGTTATTTTGTCGTTACGCCATTCAAAGACTCTATTTCTTTTTTTCTAGATTAATGCTAATTTTTTCTCGAATATTTTTCTCTGTACGACTACTCTCTCAATGATCATCCATCAAAAATCTACTGAAAAGATTATGACGGCGATAAATAAGAGATCGTATTTCAAGTGCAACAATGCGGTAATCCGAGCTCGCAAAAACGAACCCCACCGGGCAACTAAAGCTCGTTTATTTAATTCCGCAAATTGATGGAATTTCCATTTAATAGAAGCTTCAGCCCGCAAGAAGGTTGAAGGCCAAGCGGGTCGGTCGGACATTTTGAAAAATCGCCACTAGACGAAAATCGCCCCCCTCTGTCTCTTTTTCTCTCTCTCTCTCCGGTCCAGGCGAAACTTACCATTACGTGGTACAATTTATAACGTCTTTCTTGCGTGTTAAAGCGCGGCATGAACGGCATACCTAATGCCTAGGAGCACAGTACGGTCGAATCATAAATCGTCCGGCTCTCTCGCTCGCGCAGCTCTCGCCCACGCACTGCTCGCTCGCACCTATATGCACCACGGCGTGTGCAGCTGCACCGGCATCTTTTCATCTCCTTCTCGGCCACCCCCTTGTTCTTCTCTCGCTCCATCCTCTGCTTCTCCCCAGTGCCTCGCACTTCCTCCACTTTCCCTGCTTCCTGCTTCCTGGCCTCGGCTTACAATCGAACTTGTTCGCGAGTTCTCTGGAACCGAGGCCCACTCCCTCCTCCCCTTTAACGCTTTATCGAGCTGCAGATGTATGTACGGGCGGAGTGTAAGGTCATTGCCGCCTAACACGGCCTCGTTGATACGCAGCCTGTCGACGTCTCTATACGCGAGTGCTTTAAAGCCTTTCGAGTTTTACGAGCGGTAGATCTTTCTCGCGTTCGCGTTCCGTTTTACGTGACGCGCCGTGATTAACGCTGATAACGTTTGAGGTAATTATTCCCCCATATTTCGCGACGAAACGCTGCTTTCGAAAATCGAAGAGTCGCGCGCGTTGCTTATATTGGTTGGGCGTTGTTTGTCCCGCGGGAGGCGCTCAGAATTCTGTTGCTTTAAAACTGGGAACGAGTGTGTAGTTCAAAAGTGCCGATGCTGTGACATTTGTTGGAAACGTTTTTATTTTATGACGGCTACAAAATACACTATTGTTTTTATTTGTCTAGTTACGATGCTGACTTGCCTTACGTTGTGCATCGGGTGTGACCTTGAAAACTTTCTTCTCGATCCTTCGAAGAAAATTGAATATTGATACTGGCGAATTTGATATCAAGGTATTTTATTATTGCTTTGTTTTTTTATTATTATTTTTTTTTAATATAGAAGTGTATTTATGCAGCATCGTTTTATGAAGTTGACTTTTTTTTTGTGAGTTGCTCGAGACACGTCGGGCGCAGCACAGAAAAAGCAAAATGACATCGAGTTCTTTAATGGATATCAACTGAAATTAAAGACGAAATGACCTCTGACTCCAGCCTTTAATTGACACTTACTTGGCAATTTTTTAATTGCGACTTCACGCATCGGGACGGAGTTCTCGGGTCATTATAGTTTTTCATGACTGACTGAAACTCACGCCCGCGCTACGCTGAATAGGGCATAGTTAATCAATTAAATCAATTTGCTCCAATTGATCGGTGCATTAAAAAAAGTAAAAGATAAATTTTCTTGAGAAAATTGTAACGGCTAGAGCAAGTGAAGATGCCAAAATTTAAGTTTCCTAAAAAGGCTACTTTTATTTATTTATGCATTATACAAGCATTGCTGCACTTTTTAAAAACGAATGTTAATTCAGGGAATAATTAATAATTAATAAAGGGAAAACCAAAAAATGGAGCATAATATTTAACGAGACGGTAATCCTACACAATTACAATTCTCTTATTTTACTTTATTTATTATTATAACACATAAAAAAGAGGATGAAATATTGTTGTAAATAATTTAGTAAGAGCCAAACTCACCATTTTGACCAGCTCGAATTCTCCCTTCTTCAGCAGATCCATTAATTTTCTCCTTTCAATTTCCTCTTTGGTCACGTATATCTTCTCGTACTCCTTTTGCTGCTGCTGGTACGCGCGCGCATGCAGATTAGCGTAATCGTCATTTAGTACACTGTTGTAATTCAAAGGCAGTTTATTACGGAGAGGCGAAAGCTCGACAATAAGACCCGACTCCTGCCTCCTCGAGGGCTCAAAGTAGTTACGAGGCGGTGGAGTCGGTGGCGTGCAGGATGGCACGTCCTGCTTGAACTGCAAATTTTTTACCAACACCTCCTTGATCACAGCACCTTCTTCTGATTTCTCCCTCAGCGTACCGTTAGAGTGCTCCTTGCTCAAGGATGACGAAACACTGTCATTTTTCGAATGCTCACTGCTGGCGATGGACTGCCGAGTCCCGTATACATCTTCTTGTATGGAATTGTTCTTCAGCTCCCTTTTGTCGTTTTCTAGCATGCCGTTCGCAAGTCTGCCGCTATTTAATTTCAGCGTGCTTCTTGCCTCGTAAGAATTGGGATCCAACTTTTCACGCGAAACTAACTGCTCTTTGCTGCTGACTTTACTTTCGGCTGAGTTCTCCTGTGACGGAGCGGAAATCTTCTCGAAGCTTTGGGTCAGTTTCGCTTGATCGCTGATGATCGTTTGCTTATTGGCCGGAGTTGTCATGTACAAATCGTTTTCTTTTTTAACGTGGTGAGATCGCCTCAACCTGAAGCTCGGGGACCTCTGCAACAATTTCAAACAATGATTCATTGACTTTTCCGGCGACTTGGTCTCCAAATCGTTTTTCTGAGGATTGATGGTTATCCTTTTAGCACAATCATTCGCCCGTTTGCCTTCTGACGTATTAGTCGATGTGTCGTCCGATGCCGTTTCCCCGTAAACGAAATTAGTCCTTCCAGGTTTAAACACTGACTCCAAATTGTCAGCGTGGATGACCTCCGGTTGCAGGGTCGTTTCGTAAATTTTTTCCACGTACTTTGTCGTTGCGTCCACGTCCCTGTCTTTCTTCGCAAACTCGTTCGGCTGATTGAAATTGGACGCATTCGGTTTGAACGTCGATTGGTTCCGCTCTCCCTCTTTGTAAGGTGCAACGTCATTTTTGGCGGGCGACACTTGCGATTTATTTCTCGTGTCAATGAGAACGTTTGAGCCTTTCAAACTTTTCGACTTAGACATTCGATGCTCGCTCCTGCCTTGAAGCGCACGAACTCGCGCGCTCACCGAGCTGTAAATCTCCTGGGATGGATCGGAGCTAGATTCAGTCGGCGTATTCGACTCTAATACTTTAGCGCCGCTATCTTGTTCGATACTCCTTGTCAATGGCAATACATCAGCCACCTGATCCTGACTCGTTTCCGGCGCAGCGCCGCCGCTGTCTTCCACATTCTTGCTCGGCGAGGCGTTTGTTGTCGTGTATTTGCTGCTGCTCCGCGTGCTTTCGCGCTTGAACGAGGAGCGTCTATTGAACGCCGCGACCGTCGCGCTCGTTGCCATTTCGGAAGTGGACATTTCATTTCTGGCTTTAACTAAACTGGAAATGCGATTCTCCATTTGTTGCCTGGCCCGAGCGCTTTTGCTTCTGACGTTTATTTGATTGGGCCCTTCGCTGGTCCAGAGATGTTGCTGTTGATAGTGATGCTGGTAATGTTCCTGGTCCAGGGACTCTTGCCTCTTCAACGGCGACGAGCGAAAACTCAAATTGACAGCGTCGGTTCGCGAATAATTCATCCTCGCTGCGGCAGGACTGGGATCTCTAGATCGATGTACAGCGCTAGTCTTCAAGTTTTCCTGGTTCACGTTTTCCTGTTGTTGCTTTTGCATCCTGGCCTTGTTCCTGAGCGCCAGGTACTGGCGGTACGAGCCTCGACTGGTGTTGACGCCGACGTTGACTTTGGAATTCTCCGCTACTTGATGTCGTTCGGTCTTGAAACTCTCGTGGGTCGTGAGGTCGTCGTAGCTAGACGAAGCCTGCAGTTGGGACCTGCGCGATCGCAGCTCTTGCTGCCTCAACCTGCGATGACTCTTTTGCTCGGCGCTGCTGTTCGAGCGGGTCAGCCCTCGACTCTCCTTCGCGTATCCCGCGCAGTTTTGACTACGCGTTTGACTCAGCCATTCGTCCACCCTCTTCTGCACCTCACCTTTGCGCAGCAGCACTTCCGGCGGCGCCTTAGCCGAGCGAATGCTCGCGCGAACTTCTTGGTTTTGAAAGGCCGGCGCCGAAATCTTTCTCTCGTGACGCGAGTATCTCCTCCGCGGGCGCAGCAACTTTCTTCTCGGCGTCTTTATTCCGATCCCGGGAGCGTTGTTGAACTTGCGTCTGTCGGCTAACTTTGGTCGGGGAAGCAGGATAATGCTGGGCTCTCGATATCTGGTGATGCGATCTCGACATCCGCGAGCTTTGTTTCTCGGCCGCTTGGTGCTTCTGCATATTCAACATTTCTTCAAAGTTGGAAATCTCGAAATTGTTAACGTCAAAGTCACTCAGGTCCGATGATTTCCTGTAATTAAGATCTTCGAACTCGTCCAGTATATTGTTAACCGACTGGGTATCTATGGAGCTGGTACTCTTTGATTTATTCCTTGTTAAGCACTCGTCGCTGCTCGAGTAGCCTTGAAAATTGTGATACTGATATTCGATTCTTGCATTGTTAAATAATCTTCGTCTTCGATGGGGGCTCAGACGGTCGTACTTCATCATTGCATTTTCGTAACGTTTTAAGTGATCGTTCGAAAGTCGCGAGTTCCTGAGGTCCCTCCTAGAGTTGGGGCTCTCTAGAAGGTCAGGAATGCGTTCTCTCTGATGCCCGTACATGATTCGCAAAAATAGCGGCTGTCGATAAGTAATACCGAATTTTGAAGGCGTGTTAAACCCTTCTCATTGTCAGGAAGCTCCGTATAAGGTCTCGAGACTGCGGGCAGCGTTCTTTCGGCATTCTACTGCTCGTAATCAACTCCACCTGAAACATACAATGCATAATAAATTAGAAAGAGGATACTAAATGAAAAGAGTAAGTAAATATTTTATAGCTCATGAATTCTACACTTGGAGCGTTCATAACTGTAGGCCCCAGCTACGTGATTGCGATTTATAGAGACAAATAAATAATTATACAAGAATTATGCAAATATTTTGTTTTATCATTCAAAGAAATTAAAAAAAAAAGTTATTTAAAAAAGTTTGGTTTATCTATTAAGTATCATGTACCAGCCTATGTACAGATAATTATGTTTACCTGTATAGGAGTTACTTATGTAATTATTTTCTGGTTCAATAAATAAATAAATACGTTCTTTAAAAAATAAGTCGGTTCACAGTAAATAAAAGGAAATCTTTGGGATCACTATTGAAAACTCCACGTGAAACTTTATTGAAATAATGGGCCAGCGCATCAAGATAAATAAATATGAAACATCGAGCGTGTCGACAGAAACGGGAAGGCACGGCCAGCGTCCGCTGGTCACGATCGGTCGATACTTTCTCGCCGAGCGTTTTCGATACACGCGCTATACGAGGCGACGGCCAGAAAAAAAAGCCCCGGCGAAATAAGAAACCCACCGGTTGAACGAACTTCCTCGCGAAGTGCCTTCCTCTCGTTTCACCGCCTTTGGCCGGGAGAGAAAAGAGGGTCCAAGGCCTCAAGATGCCCGGGAGTTTCCACGGCAGATAAGACGAAGTTACGATACCCGTCGCGAATTAATTATTCTTGCGCCCAGTGCTTTCTATCCTCCCAAGTCATTAGGAACAATTGTAATGCCCGGGTTCGCGCAGGCGCTTTGTTCGTGACGCGCATCCGTTATGCCCGGCGAGCGGACGGACTGAAAAGAGCTGCGTGAGAGAGCGCCGTGACGGTGGCTGCTGCCCCAATATTCTCGGGCAAACCATCAATTTGCCCAGGAGGATTGACGATTCTATCGGTCGGCGTCCTTTTGCGGTGGCCATTTTTAAACGTCTTTTTTCTGGGGGAATTGAAGCCGGAGTTTTGTGGCTTTGCAAATGCTTTTTGTAACGAATTTTGGATTCTAATTGAACGTTAAATTGTTTGAGCGAATTTGGAGCAGCCTCCATTCAGTTTTCAAGTTCATTAAGATACTGAAAAAGTACAACGTTAAATTATTTTAAAATAAAATTCATTGGATATCGTAATGATTTACCTATAATTTATTGTCATATTTATTAAATTTTCGCAGCGTTGATCATTTTTCATTCACAGATTTTTCCGCCTCTGATCGACAGTAAAATTATAATGAATATTCTCTGGTATTTTTAGTAAATTTTAAAATGACTTTATTAACAAATTAATTAACAGCGAAAAACACATCTGTGATTAAGCAGGAAAATGTAAAAGAGAAATCTCCGACCGAAAGCTTTTGAAGCAACGAGAATCCTATTAGGATTAAATCGTCATCGCACATCGAAAACGCATGTCGAGTATTGCATACAGCTGGGCGCATAAGTCAGCTCGTTCTCGGCTCAGACTTTACGTAGGCGCGCCCTCGGGATCTCCAAGCCGACTTGGAAATTCTACTTTTAGATTGAGCCGCGAGATACTCGCGAGCCTACGAAATGCCTTTCCTCCTGCTTCATAAATGTATGGCATGAGGGACTGCACAGCTCAGCATTTCAGATATCTATACAATTAGCTCCGATCGTTTGTGGCGCTCAAATTAGTAAGCGAGTTAATTATTACCCGAAATGTGACACATTTATTTTCAGTTACTGCGGTTCATCAATCGCTAAATTGTTACAACGTCGTTAAAATTTAATGACGGTTTACTGGAACCGCAGCGTCGATGAAAGCCGAAATTGAGGTTTCTTAAATTAATTTTAAAATCTCTGTATTTTAACTGGGTCATGTTAATTTGACCTCGATGATAATAAACTCTCTCATTTATACACATAACAGATGTTTCACTACAAAATAAAAAGAAATCGATAACCCGTGGAAAACGTCTATTCAATATGAAAACTTAACATTGATATAAATTTCGAAGCGTCGGATAAATTTCCCGCAGTTCATTCACGAATTAGATAACTTTCGACGACTCGACGAAGTAATTACTTAAAATATCAGCCGTAGAATATGGCAGTAAAAGCAAAAAGATAGTTATCCGACGTCCAATCTCAACGATCCATAAAGATTATCATCCCGCCGATCACTCAGCTTGTAATTTAATATGTTCAAGTCGACGTGCGTTAGGATTTTTTACGAATCGCGGAATGGGCTTGAAAGACAAGGGAAACATTTTAACGAAGAGCAGATTACAGTCGAGATAATTCAATGTCAGATCCGGCGCGTCGGGCTTGTAAGAGCCGCGCGTGCCGCGCGAATTGACTTGGGGTCGCGAAAATTCACGAAAATGACAAAGTGGCTTCTGCTGTAACTGTCTTGTTAAGCCCCGGATACTGGTAAATTAATTGAACAGTTTAGGAGCATAAGCAGCAGGCGTAAACTACAAGGCGTCATAATTTACGCATATAAGAGAAACGTGAGAATGCGCTTATGCCACTGGCACCTTAAAGTAAGGGACCTTTAATCTTGAAGGAGGAATTTCATTTTATACTCCCGAGTGTTAGGGTTTTAATGAGACTTTCAAAGATCTCTAGGTTTTTCATTTAAAGCTGTCAAACTTCAGATGTTTATTTTTCAAGGAGAATGCCGGAAAGGCTTTATACAATGAGGAATTTAATTAAAAGTTTAGATATCTCGAAAGTTTTTTTTAATTCTAAATAAAAATATTTTATAGTTCACTGATGTCTCTTAAAATAAATAATTTTTTTACTGAATGCACTGAATTAGTGTCTATACTTATCGCGGTTTTACACTTTTATAAGGAAGTTTGTGAAACCTATTTATAGATTTATACAATTTATATAAAAAATGGTACTGATATAAGTAGGCAAGATAATATTTATGCTTATCTGAATGTTAATATTTATAATTTAAATGCGAAGGAGTATCAATTTTTTTTAATATACTAGAAACGTGTACTCGAAGACGAATGGATTCATTTGCAAATTTCTTTTAGACTTATACAAGCAATAATATAAATGAGACTCTGGAATTAATCTTAAGTGACATTAACTGGAAACAAATTTTATATTTATTCAATGGTGAAACAGGTATTTTTAGAAAACGTGACCAATTTTTCAAATCAACGACTACTTTTTTCTAGTCTCGATAACCGCAACTGCGAATAACAAAAGGTCACGGCTTGTTTAGAAGGCTCGTTAAACCGCTAAATTGGCACGACAGTGCAGACATGCATTAACGCCTATTATACAGGACAGAGACGCATCTTTAAGTGGGCGTTCTATCCGCATTCAAAGAGGGAATTCTTTTTACTCCATCTATTCGTCACTTACATTAACTCATTTATTTTCAACTCAAGTTCTGTTATTTTCCGCTTCTTTCAGCAAACTGATGTTTCGAGTATACTCACAGAAATACTTTAAAACGTTTTAAAACTTTTTTTTTAAGAAGAACATTTAAAAGAGATCACGCCTTGCGAAAAAGTATTATTAGTACACGGAGAAAAATGTTATACTAAAAATTATAATATTTTTAGAGATGGAAGGATATACTTGCAACGTGAGAAAAATTAGTATATTTTATTTTAAAATTTACAATACGTGTAGTAAAAATTAAAAAAATATTTATTCATTTTTACTAAAATTATACTAAATTTTAGAATATACAGTAATTTTTCTCACATTACAAGTACGTCCTCCAATAGCTAAAAAATATAGCAATTTTTAGTATAACATTTTTCTCCGTGTACCAAAAAGTGAAATTTTATTCAACAGAAAATATAAAACTCTATAATTTTATACTAATTTATATTTCTATAAAATACTTAGCTACGTAATCAATTACTAAGCCTAATAATCAATTATCAACCTCGTTTATCCTTTTTGCCATTTGCTCGCTGATAGAAAATCCTTTGATCAAAAGTCAATGTCTTTAATATAAAGCCATGCGCATTTAAAAGTCATAGGTATATTAGACGTAAAGAGACGGTGCATTAACTATTAAGCCATCCACGGGATTTTCGTCGTTAACGATGATCGAATGCATATTTCTTTAATTCCAATACCACGAATAAATTATTTTTCAAAGGTGCGAAGACTTTGATCAAAGGATCTTTTCTATCAGTGCTCCCATCCGAATCCAAAGGAGCGACGAAGCGCACACTTCGCTGTCTTAAGTTTCTCATCCTTTCCAAGCAATGCATCTCTCGACAGTCGCGTATTCTCCGCCTCACCCCCCGAGAAAAAAAAAGAAAAATTTTGGCCACGAGTACAGTGCCACACGAGCCTCTGCAAGAGGAGCCGGGCCACCCTGTCGTCGCGGCAGGACACGCCAGAACAAAGGACCGCTCGCGCACGCGCGCCCGTATATATCCAACCGCAGGAGGCGCATTGTTTTTTAGAACCCACGGCGGTAGTACCGGCAGCATCCTTCGCTCGTCCCCCCCTCTGCATCCTTCAAGACCCCTCCTTGTACAACCGGACTCCTCTCTCGCCGCGTCCCTGGAGTCGAGCCAAGTGTGCCGGCACGCGTTCGCGCAAACACACACACACGCACATGTATATACACACCTACGTGGATGTAGGTTTATACACACATACACAGGTACGTGCATGTAGATTTATACATACATGCATACACAGATACATGGATGTAGGTTTATATCACACATACACAGATACATGCATGGAGATTTATACATACATACACAGATACATGCATGTAGGTTTATACGTACATACATGTATACAGGCAAAAGTAAAGGTACACAGAGTCCTTTTCCTATAAGAGGGCGGCTCTGCTCGGCGGACGTATAAATATAAATATACGAAAGGATAATATCCTGCTTCCTTTCGCGTAGAGCTGCGATCCTCTCATTTTCCATCTTCCGGCGAGAGCGCGCTCCCTCCACTCGTTGCTTTTATATTTCGCAGATCTGCATTATGCGTGCTCCTTTCAGCGCCGGCTGTACCCTTGAATCCTGTTTTTTTTTTTTTTTTTTTTTTTAATGCATTGATGCAATGGGATACTCGTCTGTGTTCGTTAATAAATCAGTATATTGATACTGTGTTATTAGGAGGGTTTTAGATTGTAAGATCTGACGGGCCGATCGTTTTTCATGCGCTATTAAACTATAAGAGTTTTTCCCCGCTTGATATTGATATGGTAAATTATTGTTTGAAAGCCGAAGCGATTTTTTTTTTGTAACTTTTCCTCCTCAGCTAGGGAAAGTCGCCTGGAATAAATTCTTAATAGGTTTATCGAGAAAAGCGTAATTAACGCGTTTAAAGCATGCAGTCGCGAAGCGAGGCGAGTGTTCATCCGATTTACGATCTCTTAAGTGAGCAGCCGATTAATAATTGGATAAGCGATATTTTGCTTAACGACGTATCTTAGAAACCGTTGCGAAAAAAAAAAAGAAAACGCTGGAGCCTATAATATAAGAACCATTTTAACAACTATACTTATTTTGTTTATATTTTATCCTTGAGCCGTTTTTTTTTTGCTGCAATTACCGGTATAATTGTTGGCAGTGTATTCGGTTTAATGATTAGCTCTTTTGTTTCGAGCTTATATCAGCGAGTGGTCGCGAGGCTTTATTTAAACTTCCTCTTCTGCGCGCGGAGTTCGATTACAATTCACGCACCCTGAAATTTTCTATGAGTACTTAAACACCGTGTATAGAAGCCGATGCGGTCGCGGCGCAGCGCAAGTAGAACCTCCTGCTTGCGCTTTCATTTCCGGCGATTGGCGTCCCAGATAGAAGCCCATTGGGACGCGTTATAATGAAATGATAGCGATGCAGATGGATGGGCCAGTTACCGTGACTATTGATGTGGTCAGTGAAATACTGTCAGTCGCGAAATATTCAGCGCGGATCGGCGGTCGACCGAGCGAGCTCGCGCCACTCTATACGTTTACCGCACGAATTTGAGAAGTCTCATTAATAAAGTAGAAATCTGGATCGAGGCTCTCTTCACCCGTGCAGCCTCGGCCATTATTAAACGCGTCGAGATACGCCGCCCAGATATGAAAATCACATCGACAGCTGAAGCTCTCTTTCAGATCTTTTATTTTGATTCATAGTTCAAAGCACTCGCTTTGATGTGTGAGTTTATCATGTAGTAGGCATAGCGATTGTATACACCTAGTGAACAAAAATTTTCAACTTTTTTTTTCTTTCAGCTCGTTTTATTACCATATTTCTGTTTGATAATAAATACTTATGTTTTCATGTCGATTTCACTTCGATCGAGGCCAATCAAATTTCCTTCGCTTAACTGGTCTCCGTTTCTACTCTACTTGAAAAGTTAATGGCAACGTGGGTAGTACAACGAAAAAATTTCGTAGGCGATGTGTATAACGGAGTTTTGAAATAGTTGACCACTTCCTAATTATCATATTACCGATTCGATCGATCCGACATAGTTTCGGGTCGATCGGCCTCGTCGGTGTCTCATTAAGCCGTCGAAAAAGCGACGCGCGCACGAGAAGCATCTTAACAATCCGTTTTTTTCTCTCAGTGGCAGCTCGACGCAGAGGCAGTGGTTCGACAAACTTAACGCCGGCGAGATTTTTTTGCTCGCTTTGCGTGAGGCCTGTGTACGCGCGAGCGACGATCCCCGGGAAGCACACTCCACGCGACGGCTTCCAACACTTTCGGATGGTACTTACTCGCCCCTCCCTCCCTTTTGGCTTCGTTTGCTTTCGTTTTTCAGCCTCTTGCTTTTATTGTGCTCGCTGGCTCTTTTGTGCCGCGACTTCTATGTGCCCGCTTCTGAGGCGGGAGCTCGTCAAGCGAAAAGGCGAGGATCGCTTTGGCTCGCTTTCCTGTTGTTTAGTTGCAGGGGGAATACTCGCGCTTGAGGTTGCCAGTCGTTCGGAGAGTATTGAGAAAATTGGATTGGACGATCCTTGAAACATCATTAAAATGCGCTTTGATTGACAGACTTTTATTGTCTGCACAATCTGTGCACGTCGTAATAAATTTCAATTTTCAAAACGATGTGAGAAAAAAATATATTAGTTTGAGAGTTTGTTCTTGCAGTTTAAAATTCCTCGTCGTTACATTTAAATTAAAAAAAAATAAATAAAAAAATATATAAGGAGCGATAATTTGTTTTGAAAGAAACTGCGTTCCAAAAGCGATAGTATATAGGCATTCGTTCCATTGGTTGGACAAATGGCGTGTTTTTAATTGTTAGAATTATCAGATTAAAAAAAGTATAAAAACTAACAGTTTTTTGCGTAGCTCGAGTCACTTTGAACACAGTCAGTTTAAAGTCCAGAGCAGTAATTTATTGCAAATTGCCAGTATGAAAATTTTAAAGTCTTGTGTACTATTGTTATTCATTATTGCCACAACAGTCATGGCTTCGCCACCATCAAAGTAAGTTGTTCATTAAGTTGTATACTTCTTTTCAATTTTTTTTTTATATTTTCTTTATTTTTTCTATTCTTTCATTGAATATTGGAAATTAAAGACATTTAAATTGAATTTCTTTTTTAGTATGAGAGACGAAGGAAAACAGTAGGCTACAGCATCAAAAACTTTTGTATGCACTAAAATGAAATAAATAAATTTAATTTAATTACTTAAATGTGTATAAGCTTTTTCTATTCTTTCAATTTTCCTCAAAATGTAAATAAATGCGCGAATGATCCGTTGTTAAACAATAATATAAAAAATTCATAATATTAAAACGTTGATTAATTACGAAAATTAACATGACCTAAATTTATTCACAAAATTGTAGCACTTACGTAAATTAAACGCAAATGCAAAATAAAAAGTGCATGATATGAGTATATCCTGGTAAATTTGTTGAAAGCATAAGTCATATGAGCGAGATCTATAATTATAAATAATTGCTTATACTCGCGAGTTAACGGATGTCACTAATTGTGCTCTTGGCATAAAGTAAAATACATCCTTTTACATAATTTTAGCATAGTTCTAAAAAATATAAAAAAAAAATCCATCGAAAATTAATATCTTAATATTGGGGTATCAACTTGAGTCCCGACTCTAATTAATTGAAGGATATCTCGCTTCACTTTTCGGCTGATCATTTCTTTATTGAAAGAATAAAAAAATGTACTTTTTTCTACATGAAGCACACAGGGTTTCAAATAATTCTACGCATTTTTTAAAAATAATTTATTTTGATGTCTGGAGCATGATCGATGAAACGAGTATTGAATAAAACAAAGAATATTAACATGAGAAACATTTGCAATTCGTTTCGCGGAAAAAATTAGCGTGCGTAATTCAGGAAATTGTTATTGCGTAGAAACTTCCGCACAATGTTACAAAAAAAAGTGCTAATCTCAGAAGCGATAATCGAAGCAGCAGCGCTACAAAAGAATTGGTTGCGAATTGTTATTTCACACCTACGTGATTGAATTTATCATTAAACCTTTCATTTTTCGTCAAAATTTTTAAATCTTTTAATAACTAAGATAAATTTCAAAAGTGATCTTTAAAATACATTAAAGTATTATATTCCCAGCGAATAGAAATATCATTTTGCAAAATGCATCATAAAAGATCTGCATTAACATTTTATTGTTCTTTTTCTTTTTTCAGGTATAATTCTATGTACAATAAAGTAATATTAATACTATTATTTTATTATTAAGTTTCATTGTTAATAATAACATCATTGTATTATAATAATTAATGTAATTTAATAATTATTAATACTATGATCAATGCAATACTAATATACGTGATATTCCATTGGATCCCTTTGTTCTATTAACGGCATATTAGTTCAATTAATTAAAGAATTCTTTCGTCCAACAAACTAAATTTGATAAATTACAAAAAATTCATAAAAAGAAAACACCACTCTAAGTAATTTGAAACTGCGCGAAAAAAAATTGATGAGATAAAACGCTTAAGCTCAAGTGCCGCGACATTACAAGAAACAACGAAAATGACCAACCAATAAAAGGAAAAAAACAGCGCGCTTCGAGTAGAATGTAAAAAGCTTTAAGCTTAAACGAAAATAAAAAGGAAGCGAGCGCAGGGGAGAAAAGAAGTGGCGCGTAAGAATAGCGAAACTGGGTGTATACGAGCGCGAAGGAGAGGAAGCGAGAAGGAGCCAGTCGAGACGCTTTAGCCTCGGCGCGACGGCGCGGTCAACGCGCTTCTTGCGCTCCTTTTTTGCTGCAAATAAACCATCGCTGCCTGCCGTCGCGCGGCGGCTCCTTCCGTGAAGTCAGGATTTATTCAGGATGGGCCGACTCGAGCGGCCGGAATAAAACACGAGGACGAACCGCGCCGCGCGAGGGGCTCCGGGAGGGGCGGAAAATCTTCCTCGGGTCGTGTATATAGCCGCGGTGCAGCCCGGCTTTTTAATGTTTTTTAAATTAAATGCGCATTTTTATTAGTTGACTGGGGCGCGCTCCTCGGGAGGAGCCGCCTGGAACAAATCGGGAGAGAAAGAGGATCTAGCCGCTGCCGAGGACTTTCGAGCGTCCAATTTTCGTCAGGCGTGACTAATTTATCGTTTGGAAATACACCATGTTGACGGGCTTTATTTATTACGCTGAGCATTGCTGTGGCATATTTTTTAAAGCAATGATACTTTTGTATAGACACATACATACATACATATATATATATATATAAATAAGGAAATTCGGAAGAAGTAGAGTAGAAGAGGAATTTTTATTAAAATTCTCTATAGAGGTATTTTCGAAATTATAAAACGCATTCTTGATAGGTATACATATGGAAAATTAATAAATATTGGTTTTCTCAAAATAAATGGTTCAGTATTAATATGCGTATTTTATTTTTAAACAAAGTATTCATTGATATATTTATGCACTGAGAGAAAAAACTTTATAAAAATTACTCTTGTGGTTAGGAAAAGAGTGACCGTCTTATCAAATGAGAATTTTATATATGCAAAATTGTAATTTTTAGTATCAGACATTTTAAAAATTACTATTTTAATACTAAATTTCTCGCTTGTCATGGCTGTCACTCCTTTTCTAATCACAATAGTAATTTTTATTAAGTTTTTGCACTCAGTATGAATCTTCTATACGTATCCTTCACTGTAAATTTAAAACTCTGCGCTCCCCTTAAATATTTTTCTTAGGGGCATAAAAATTGTGCATCTGTATTTGTTTTCTTGTGAGTATACGTATTTAAAACCTAATAAAAAATAGTTTAATAGTAATAATAAAGAATTAGAACAAGAATACAATTTTTGGACAAACAATTCTTTATCAAGAAGAGGAGCTAAAAAATTCTTTCCTTTCTAGATCGAAACGCAGTTTCACTAGGAAGTTAGTACACTTAACAGAACCGAAATTCTACTTAGCAAGCGAAGCGCACTCTACGAGAAACGTCATCGATATAAGATAGATTTCGATCCGTCCCTGCTAATCGCGAGGCAAATTACGTCTTTATTTGCGTAGGCAATAATTATCGTTTTCTCATGAAAGTCAACACACAAGGGGAACTCGCGAGAGCAGTGCCAGATTGACAGCGAGTGGCTCTGGAGGGGAAGCCCTGGAATAGGCGTTTGATCTTCGACTGGAACCGGATATGCTCGTTACCGATAGCTCGACCTCGCCTTTCGAAACTCGCGCAGCCTCTCTACGCCGCTGTGCACACGCCGGGCTGCTGCGCGGACGCGCAATCTTGAGAAACAAGTGCACTTTCTGTGTCTATTGTGAATGCATGCACGCTGCCAGGCACTCTCGATTCGAGAGGCGATAAGAACACAATGCTCAAAATGTTCGTAAACGAATTATTTTTTTTATCAATATGGACAATCGTAGAAGTCACTTTCTCAATTAACTTCTGATGCTGGATGTACCATTTGCATTGCGATTATTCAACGCTTACGTAAATGTGCAAGTGTATTATTTATTAGCCGTTTAAGACCGGAATAAATTACGCGATAATGTAGTGTTTGAAGTAAGAAGTAGTTCGATTCCACGGTTCGATTGTAAATTATAGCGCGAGTTTTGTAAGCTTATACAGTGTACGTATATCTTTTTGTTTTTCAATTAAATGTAACATTTTTTTAAAATTATTAATTAGAGATCAATAATTGGGTATCCATTTCAAGTGTCACGTGATAATATTCATATCTTGGAAGGCATCAAGCCGTAACAATAATTCCCTATTACACAAAACGAGCGCCTAATCTATCCATCTAGTCTTTCCCCCTCTCTTGGCGATGACGAAACTCTGCATCAATGCGCATTAAATCCAATATTTACCAATCTTTGTACAATTGAGTCCATCAGTGCTGCTTAGTGTGAGTAGTGCGCTGCACTGCGCGGTGAATACATTGCGTTACTGTTACTTTTATAACAAAATTCCAGCTATGCTATAAATTTGAACGTTTGTTCATGCAGCACGTGTAAACGAAATTTATCGGACTGTTGTGCAATGTCTCTCTTTTGCGAATAACAACTTTAATTATTAAATATTCTATAAGTCCGAACGAAATAAATTCTTAAAAGTGCTTTAATCGTTAGAGAAAATTTGAATTCCATACAATGTATTTTAATTGCAATCATATTTTTTTTATTTATATATATCGCTATGGTTATTATAGAGAAGATTGCAGATTGTTTAAGTGATATTAGTTTATAATAACAGATGTGTACGTAGTACACATTATACAGAGCGTATGCATCGACGACAAATAACAATCAGCCAATACCAATACGTAATTGTAATTGGTAGGCATTCATTGTTCAAAGGATGTGTGAGAGAATAATTTCCTCTATATGCACACCAAAGAGATACGTTTAGTTTCTCAATTGGCACATAATGCTATAAACAAAATAGCGATAATAGCATAACTAATCTTAATATGGTCTTAAAGGTGAGAGGAAACGAGGATTTTTTTACTAAAGTATACTTCATTGTGCTTTTATCTCTACAAATCCAACGTTTTACTTATCTCAGCCATTATCTATTCTACACTGAAAGAAATGTTTTTGAAAAATTGTTATCCACTCTTGAAGCTGTGCCACAGTCTGCATTTAGTTAAAAAAATACCATTCTGAATTATAAATTTTACTACAATTCTAGTAATATGTTTTTACAATTTTAGTAAATATAACTGTAGACTGCGTTTAGTGAAAAAATTACCATTCTGTATTATAAATTTTATTAGAATTCTAGTAGATATTACTAGAATTTTAGCGAAATTTATAATACTGAATTTAGTAATTACTTGATATAATATAATAATAATATACTTGATATGATATAATAATTAAAAAAATGCAGTCTGTGGCTCCGTTCCCAGACTAGACAGTAATTTTTATTAAAATAACAGTAATTTTTCCAAAACCTTTCTCTCGGTGTACTCTCACGACTATCACAAATCAATTTATATACAAAAATCTAAATAAATCGAGCTCTTTAAAATTTCAACAAAAAAAAAAAAATATTTAAAACTGCATCACAAGCAAGCAGGCGGATGTCCTATTGCATTACCAAATCGCAAGTCGATCTCCGACACCTCCAAAGTTGACACTCCGCCGTACGTTCTCAGCTCATTCGGCATCGCGTGCACACGAGCAGCGCGTCTTCCCCCTTTACAACACGAGAACTCACCTACGGGCTCGGGTCTCCCCGGCGAAGAAGCGCCCGACGTCTGCAGCGGCCGTGTTGAAACCAGCTCTCGTGTCTCCCGTAATCGAGCGAAAGAGAGAGCGGAGAAGAAGCCGCTTACGCTCGCGCCGCTCTCGCTGCGGTAGCCGTAATTTCCCGAGTCGAGTTTCTGCCGCTTCCACGGCAGTCTCACGGCGCACAGACACTGAAACACACCGGGGCTCACCATTTCAAAATCGCTCGCACACCACAGCGCGACTCCCTCCCCGAAGGGAGGCCGCAACACCGGGCCCAGGGCGCACACGTGTTGCACAGATTGCCGGCGACTCCGAGGGAGATTATTACGCCGCGCGCGAGGCGGAGGCCGCAGGAGCCTTGTGTACCGGCAGGATGCACGGGAGGAGGAGGAGGAGAGAAAGCACCGTTCCAGCGGCGGACCGATCGAGATTAGCCGTTCTAATTTTATCGACGGCAGCCTCCTCGCCTTTCCCGACCTTAATCAGCGCGAGGCGCAATTAGCGTTCCCCCGGCTCAGGAAAGTCGATCCTTTCGAGGCCGCGTCACCTGACGATTCGACCTCGCCTCCGTTCGACTTTCTGCCGGTCTTCTATCCTCGCAGCTTCCTTCGATGTTATTAATTAACTTCTTCTCGCGAGAGTTCGGTCCTTCCTCCTGGCGTTTTATGGCAACTTTTATGAAGGGGATAAATAAAGAAGAAGAGTCGAGTGCAGCAGTAAAGATTTTTAGGAAGAACTACTGTAAGAAACGAAGTGATGAATTCTACGAGGAGAGCAGATAGCAGCGATCGAGAATATAAAACCTAATTGTCGGATGGAATCGATAACTTAATGTATAAACTATATTAATTTTTGACAATAAACTGAAATTTATTGAAAGAAAGTAAGGAATTGTTGGCAGTTTATTATATTCCCTTCACATTTTCGTTTCGAGGAGCGGATGAAAAAGGAGCCGATGATAATTCTTCGGCTTTTCGGGTTGATACTTTAAAATTCATTATTTTTTTTTTTATATTGAAGGCGAGTGGAGTGAAGCATGAAAGATTTTTAAGAAATGACGTGACGTATTCCGAACTACTTTGATCCAAAATCTAATCTCAACAAATTGGTTACCACGGATTCCATATAGAAAGAGCAGTATAAGGACTCGGTCTTGACTCGAACCAATCGAGTAGAGTAATCCTGACCTACGAATCAATAATCGACTATACATAATAAAAAAAAATATATTAATCTTTGAAAACAGAGTAAAATATGCACAAAGTAAAGAAACTATCCATCAATTTATTTTCCCAACATCCACGTCTCGAGGATGCGGCGAAAAAACGAAGGAGCCGAGGGGGGTACCCCACGTGGTTGCTTTTTCGGGTCTTCGCGGTCGGCGCTTTAAAATTTGAAACTCGCCGCCGAAGAGGTGGCAGTCTAATCGGTGTAACTCGAGCGGGTTTGAGGATCGCCGTAAAGAAGGAGTCGAGAAGACGAACGGAGAAACTGGTCCGCGCGCGTCGGACTATAAGATGGCGCGTTCGCGGCCTTTCGCCGAGGCTCGATTTGGAATTCGGAGCAGTGCCATTTTCCCCTCCGAGGCGCGGGAATTCCTTCCTCTCTGATCTCTTTCGGCGCGCGTGCTGACTTTTACCGCTGAATCTCTTCCGCCGGGGCGAACTGTCTTTTCACGCACGAGCGCCGATCGCGCTCGTTATCAGCTTACATTCCGAGAATACAACGCGGGGAGGAGCGCAAAGTCGCTTTAAGAGTGAATGCACAAATATTTGATCTCCCGATAGAGCCAGCATTCACCGTTAGAAAAAAAGGCCAAGGTTTCAATGAACCCTATATCGCTCGTCAGAAGTAAAATACTCCATCTGCTTCTATGGAGAATTATAAATTGATGATACTGAAAGTTGATAGGGGATAAGAGGAATTTATCGATTCCGTGGCTTTGGTGTAAACGGTTGCTGTCTAGGAGGTCGCTTGGAAAATATGCTGCGTAGAAAATCGCTTGAAGAAGGTACCATCTGGGAAGCTGCTAAAACATCACACTGACTGGCAAAGAATTAAATAACAAGAGATGAAAATATTGGCTATCGAGGTCTGTCAGAAAGAGCCGTATGGGTTCAGACTTCAGATCGAGGAGAGCAATCGTGATCTGCCAATCATCAGTCGACTACATAACATACATTAATCGTCGAAAAAAAATTATATCCACTCAATAAATTTAGAGAAAGTACGGAACTGCTGTCAAATTATTTATCTCTTACACTGGGGAAAGAATTTGGGTTTTCTTTAAAAAAAAAAAAAAAAAAGAAAATACTTTCTTCTTGCGGTTTCTCAGATAATGCTTTCATCAAGCTGCTTCTCAGATAAGATTAGGATCGTAACTACAAATTATACAAATTTTCTTATACACTACAGAACGAACCGATCACTTAACGTTACACATGCATTATTCAAAGATTTTCAAGCTATTCAATCTTTAAAGCTGCGGAGCAGCGTGAACTCATTGAGTTTTAAACGAAACCAGCGACCAAGTGAATTTAATACAGTTTTGAGCAAAGCTGCATATCAAGCCGGTTAAGAATATCCAAATCTTATCGCCACTGACGCAACAACCTCGCAGCGTTTCTAAATCTCAAAAAAAAAGATCAAACCGACCTCGCGATATGGTACCGATTTCCATCGCGCGGCCAATGAGCCAACCGATCAAAGCGTCCCGCGTCAAGCCACAGCCATAATAAGAGTTTCGATTAACGGAAAGCCAAAGGATCAAGTGACAATAGCTTCAGGTGGCGACGACCAAGGCGACCGTCCTATTGTGGTGTCGCTTTCCGCGATGCACGCCGCCTCGATAACATTAGTCATCTTTATTAATCCCGGCCGTAGCAAAACTCCCCCCATCTCCCCCCTTAATTTGCGAAGCGAGAAAGCAATTTGCTCGCGCTTTACAAAAAAAAAAACGGTAAAAGCGGGCCACGAGGCGACTTTCCAGCGGCGCAACTCCGTTTCTGGAGAATGTTGCAGCCTCTTCCCTTGCGTCTGCATTCGCTGCATCTCTATCCGCGCGTACAAACGCTCAGCGTTAAAAAAAAAAAAAAAAAATTGCTCGCCATTCTGGCGCATTCTCTGCGAGGCCGTCGTTTATCTTGCAACTCTGGGATGCTGCCAGCGTAGGCCTAGGATCAAACGATGTTTTGCCTTATTAGGCGACCGTTCGATCGGCGCGTTATACACTGGCGCCTCAGAAACTCTTTTTCTTTCCCCTCCGCTCCGTATCTCGATCACTTGTGATCCGAGCCCGACTTTTCTCCTTCGCTTTCACGTATAGCTGCATTGCACCGGGCACTTGGAGTGCGCACACATAAATATCCCCACTTGAGACTCATTAGCCTGGCTTCGCTCATAAATTACACAACTTCAAAACAAGCTACACGCCCACGCACGAGCACCCAGGGTAAAACTATACGCTTTAAAATGACGAAAAGAAAAAAGAAAAGCGAAGGATTTTCTCATTTTCTTAAATCATTTTTCGCAGCCTCCTCGCGGCGCAACGATCTCCCCGTCATCGGCGCACACCCGCGCACTCTCCGAAAACTCACACTGCAAATAGCATTCCGGGGAATCACTCGTCACTGCTCATGGGCGCCAATGCGCGCATGTATCCGGCGAGCCTTGGATGTATGCGCGACGCGAAGCAACGACAAAAAAAAAATAAAATAAAAAGAGTAAAAAAAAAGGAGTGAACGAGCGAGTCAAGAAGGCTCGCCTCCTCTGCGAGCGGCGCGGTCGGGCACGCACGCGCGACGCGACTGCGGCCGAGGGACTGCCGCCGCGTCGGGGCCCTCGGGCTCTCTCCCGAGCCTGCCCCGCCGCCGCTGCCGCGTGTCCCTCTCTCGCCGCACTCCTCGACGGGGCCCCGCGCGCCTCTGGACCCCACGTGGCCGCGCTCGTCTCTCCTCCGCCTCTACGCACACACGGCGCGTCTTTTGTAAGTATTGCGCTCGCCTCTTCGGCTTCACGCATTCTTGACGCTCTCCCAACGACTGTACTGGGGATATACTCTGTTTCAAAGTGTGTAATTTCGAGATGACCGCTGCGTACTCCGATTCTGCCTCTTCTCGCTTTTTTTTTTATATTGTCTTCGGAGTGACTCTTGATTTTTTTTGGAGCGGCGTAGCTTCTATGGGATGAATGGGCTTTTTTTTGTTGGTATGGAATTCTATCAGTCGATTAATCTGTCTGATCGGGTTTTTATTCTGCCGGGGGGACGGGTAGCGGATATTTTCGGTAAGGTGTAATTTGCAGGTGTAATTTATACTTTGTATGGGTTTTTCAGATTGGCCGAACGTCAGTGCGATAAGTGATAAGAGCGGTGGTTTTTAATTATTTTTGTAAGTTTTTACCACGAATCTTTTTAGGGGTAGTTTTCTTGTTTATTTGTCCTTAGTCTTAAATATTGAGGATGCCATGAATTTTATTTATTATATTTAGATTTTTCTATTATAAGTGCATAGCTTTTTTATAACTCTGCGTTGTAATATTTTATAACATAGTATATTAAATTTAATTTTTGTAGTAAATGTGACTTAAAGATTGCGTGTATACTACAATAATAAAAGTTAATTAACGCATAAAATTACATTTTCAAATTTAAATTTATTAAGCACTATTTATCTTACTATTTAAATGTACGTACATGCATTACGCCCAGCTTGTTTTATTCAACAGTATGCTGCTTCTCTGCAACATTCCTATTTCTGTCTCAAATTCATTTGCCTTCTCCCCTCACTCTACTTTTTCATGTCAGTCCCTTTGCCATGCGCCCATTTATTTTTCTTTGTTTGAAAACATCTTCATCTGCTTTTAATGCAATTGAAAGGCATTTTTATGTACTTCTATTTTAGCGTCTATTTTTGTCTTTGTCGAGATTTTTCAAACACAATTTATCTTCTATTCAACGAATTCTTTTATTCATGGTCCGGTAGGTGTTTTTATATTTACTTTAAAAATCTTATATTAGACCATCGATTAAGTCTTATCTGGTGAAATAGTTTTTTTGTCTATTGGATATTTTAATATCAATTATATATACATATTTTTTAAACGTAGACGTTTATGTCAATAAAATTTGACAATGCTAATAAATATAGGATTTTTTTAAAAAAATTTCAAAAGTAATTTAAAAAATTGACAAGCAACACATGCATAGCGTAAGACAATTAAAGAAAAACTCGTAAACTCTCCTCTGATTTCTAAATAAGAAAAAAATCTAAATGCCAATTAACCATGGTAAACGATGTCAATACCGTTGCGTGCAGTGCTCCAAAGAAGTCGATGTTTTCTTACCGAGCCGTAAATAAGTGGTGCTATCAGGAATGCTGAATTTGTAAGCAGGTCAGCGAATTTCTTGCTCCTTAAACTTTTATTTCTAATGGGAAACAAACATCGCCCTATTTATTGCCTTCGTATTTGCGTTTTCTTTTTCAAATAAAACCCCAACCGATACGAATAACAAAATTAAATTCGCGGAATCAATCTGCATCATTGGAATTAATTAAAATAGCTGTACATTCACCGACAATCGAACTAAAAATCAATACAACGTGCGTAAAATAAAAGCAGGCAGCTCGATTCCTCATTGCGAATTCCCTACCCTCGTTCCATCGCTCCAAGTGCTACGCGCGTACAACGGCATCCCTTCAAAGCGTCAATCCGACTTCTTCGTCGCACATTACAGGCACTTACAGTATCCTTGCCTTGATGTGTCGCGTGCGCGGGAATTTCCCCCGGTACAACCTTCCCCTCGCACGTCCACACCCATACAAGTATATATATCGCCTTCATTAACAAAGAACGCTCGACTGGTTCGACCGCACGCGCCCTGTACCTTTTTTTCCCTTTGCCCCTCGTCCCGTCTCTCTTTGCTTTTTCTTGCTTTCTGCCTTTTGCGCCATCCCCGATGGCTCCTCGAAACGCGGGCTCCTTCAGTCCGCGCCCGCCGCGGGGACCTGAATTAAATTACGACCTTCCCCCCTTTTTTTTGTCCCTATCGTTCTTTATGTCGCCGAAGCGACAACGCGCCGTAGCCCCGTTCCTCTCGTTCAATGCATAATTATGATTGTGCACGTTTCGCTGCGGGCTGGAGTCGCGGAGCTTAACATCATTGTACACTTTTTTGTTTAGCGTCTTAACTTCTTCAGCTTCAGATTTTTGAAGGATTTTTGCGATGGCGCTGCCTTTTGTTTTGATTTGGCGTGTCGCTTTTTAAGAGCGCGAATTACTTAAGAGCCGTTAATGACGTTCCGCAAGTGTTCATTTCAGAGGCGGATGGATTTACATATTTTAAATTGCGGAACGATGGTGGGGATTATTGTATTTACGTTTCCTTAGGGGAATTGTAATTTCACCTTACGAAGATTTTTCTTTCCCAATGTTTGCTGCGTAATGATAGCTTAGTGAGTTGCACGACGCGAAAGATGCTGAGCAGTTTGTATGAAATAAATGTTTTTTACAGAAAAAAAGGAAAGAAAAAAAGACGGAAACACGAAACGTGTTATTGCGGTTAATTTTACGGCATATATAGTGAGTAATCGTTCATGACGCGGAGTAACTTTTTTTTGACTAAATAAAGTGTATTAAAAAAAATGTAACACTCGCTCAAAGTGAACTAAAAATATCCTCGATGTTTACAAAAGTAATGAAAATAATGAAACGACAAACGCGTGCTACCTAGCAGTTGCAGCTTTTTTGCATTTTTAATTATCCGCCGCAGTTAATTATAGTCCGTGACTCCTCCAGACATCCTTTGTTCGATTACGTAATCTTCCTACGCCGAATCGTATAGTTTTATATAAGCTGTGACTAATGTTGTATTTTTTTTTTAAATTAAAATGAAAAAGAAATCAATTACTCGCAATGAAACTGAAATTTTAAATGTTAGAATATACAGAATAACTTTATAGATTGATACTGATTTACGCAATAACGAGTTTATTAACTGAACTACTTTTTTTTTTTAAAGCATGCTCCGCTGTCCAAAACGATGCAGCACGATAAGAGATCCGTTCGTGCATGATTTAATTTCTGTCTCGTTATTTTTTCTCAATTTCCTTTATGAAACGATCTCGTTATATTCGACGGGACGTTTCAGCTCCTCGAGCATCAAACCGGTTGATTGATGACATCGCCTACTGAAAAAATCCTCCTGCGCTGTTGAATCCGACCATTAGGATATCATTGCTTATCAATAACACATTATTTGACTCTCTGGAACTTATTAACACTGATTGATTTGAAAACAGCCAGAACTATTTTACTTCTTTTTCTGCGGATGGTTTTGTTTGCTTTGAATCGAACGTCCAAACAGCGTGGCTATCGATCAAACAATTCGCTACAGATACAAGAACAGCACATTTTTTAATTTGCATTTTAATCACTGCGACTTCTAAAGAGATGATAGATGACCGTGTTTTTTAACGCTACTAAGTGTTACGAAAACATTTTTTTCCTCATTTACTTTTTCAATTGAAATAAATCGAATGGAATATTTTTTTTTTCAAAAAAAAAAAAAAAAAAAAAAAAAAAAGAGTTAATGGACCTCGTTGAGCCCCCCAAAAAAATGTTAATTTTCTACATTGAAAAGGAAAATCGTTGACCTCCAGAAAGCACGTTAACAGACACCAGCTTGGTTAATACAAAAGTTCGAAACAAAATTTACGAGTAGCCAACTCGAGAGTAAAGTCACTTACACAGCGAATTTATTTATCAAAGCGCATATGTGCGGCGTGAAAAAAAAAATACATGCGGTGCTGGAGGGTCACCCTCATGATACCGACGCTCCAAAGTGCAAGCCGAGCTTCGGGGGATGCTGTTTGTCGCCGGCTGAAAAGCATCCCTCCATGTATATATACACGTGGATTCCTGAATGAGTGAACAGGAGCGCACATGGGGCGAAAATACGCCTGCTATAGTACCAGATGTAAGGAGCGCGTTTGCCGCAATACCGTTATATACGCGGCTTACGTATATAGTATAGTCTCTTTGTTCGTCCTCAGCTGATTGTGTCCTTATTCTCTGTGTAAGTGCATTTGAATTTAATTCTTTCTTTTTCACGGGGAATTGTTTTAATTTAACAATAGTCGAACGATTCTGACTCATTTTTATCCCTCTTCTTTTTTCTTTTATACAATTTATTGTCATACTTTGAAATTTCTCTTCAAATTTTCTTTAAGAATTAATTTACGAACGCAAAAGCGTAATTCTTGGCGATGATTTAAAAGTGTATAATAAAAAATTCACACATTATAGAAGTATGCATAATTTATCCTACAAAATTAATTCTCAATTTATTACAAGCAAAAGGCATAATAATTCAAAAGGCAGCGCTTCTCCAAGTATTGTACTGCTCGTTCGTAAAAGTCGCACGACCTCAGGCTGCAGAATAGTATCACGTACTTTGGTAAATTGCACCTGCGGATATGAGCGCGTAATTTGCGCGTCGCTGATTCGTTCTGTTGGCGCGATTATTGCAGCGGCGCGGTGCTCGGACGACTTACACAATGACACATATGCGGAGCTTCGGAACCGGTTTTCGCATAAGGGCGGTCCCCGTGCCTTTTCATTATGTACAGCCCGCAGCTTTTTCTCTGTCGCGCGATTTGCACAAAGCAATTTAACACGAGACGCGCGCACAATGCAGCGCCAAGTACCCAAAACACTTTCGTGATTTTCTCCACTCGCTTTTTTTTTTTGTTTTACACATCCGCGCAGTTATTTCGTCGGTGGAAAAAGCGAAAATCTTGTTTTACCGCGCTTCAAAGTGATTTCAAACGAGTGTTTTTGTGAATTATGCTCGCTGCTGTGATCAATTTATGACGGTTGGGTTTAACGGTCACGGTCGTAAAATATTTGTAAAATGTATATAAAAGCTTACGATTTAAGTTCTTTTTAAAAGTAGATAATGTTTTCTTTTTCTAACCGTTAGTAGATTACGAGTTACTCGGATGTGGGCTTCTGTAGATAAGAACTAGAGACGATCGGAACAAAATAATTAAGAAATCCCTTTCATTTATTTTTTTTTTATCAATATTTACAAAATGCGTATATCACCGTAGATAAATCATTTATTTAGTAAAAGTTACATAGAAGTTTACTCGAAACTGTAAAATTAACTAATAAATCTTTAAACGGTGAAACACGTAGGCCCCATGATTCTTTAGCCGTGCTAAGATATTTTATCAGGCTTTAAAAATTCCACACCCGCAAAAAGATTTTATTTTTACGCTATAATACAGATATTTATTCCAGTGGCGTACATAAAATTGATTTGTAGAAAAGTGTTTTATGGTACTATTTCGAGTAGCACGTGCAATTCCAGTTTACGAGTTTCTGCGAAAAATGTAATTGCCATTTTAAATTATATAATTGAACACGCACAGAGCCCGTTCCCCGAAATCGACATACAATTAGAAACGTCACCGCATTGTTTATTTTTTGTTCGCGCTATTATTATCCAATTGTTGAATAAATACTGATTACAAATCTTCCGCGTGTTTACCGAAATATCGTAAATTCATGCAACTAAACGAAGTCTAAACGGGATATTTCAGTCAGATCCATTACAAAGTCTAAATGAATAATTCATTCATTTATAATTGCAAATGTTGTTTGTTTCCATTTTCCAGCGGTCTAGTGACCCCGTGCACACCAACTCGCGCTCCAGTCTGTGGAAAATAACAGAACCGACCGAGAAAAAAGAAACCAGGCGAAGCGGTATTTAACCAGGTTTTTGCCAGCACCACTAAAGGCGTGTTACCGTAACTTTTCAGCCCCGGTCTAACTTAGGACATGCGAAAGAAAGAAGCAAACGAGAAAGATGGAAGTACGTTGACTGACACACGTGAGAGAGAATTTTGTAAAATTTTCATAGAGTTTTTATTAAACTTGATTTAGACATACAGAGAATTGTAAATTTTTTCTTTTACTACCTATTTTATAAAAATTAATTGTCAGAGACGAAGATGTAGGCTGAGATCAACAATCATGAGAGAATTTTGTAAAATTTTCATAGAGTTTTCATTAAACTTGATTTATACAAAAAAATATACAGAGAATTGTAAACATTTTCTTTTACTACCTATTTTATCAAAATTAATTCTCAGAGACGGAGTATGTAGGCTGAGATCAACAATCATGAGAGAATTTAGTAAACTTGATTTAAAAAAAAAACATTTACATATACAGAGTATTGTAAATATTTTCTTTTACTATCTATTTTATAAAAATTAATTATGTAATAAATGTTTACGTATATTATCTTTGACAAACGAAGTCAATCCTTTCATACTATTTTACTTAGAATATTGATACATTTTAATAAAGTTTTATACAACTATTAGCAAAAAAAAAAAAAAAAATTGTAAAAAAATTTATCAAAATCTTACATGTCCATTTGCTTTATAAAAATTTTACTAATTTTTTTTTCTCGCGGTATAGAAAGATACAGACAGCCGGGTAGGGAGTGTGATGAATTTCGCGCGTAAAAAGGGCAAGCGAGCGTGGTATCTCATTCTTGGTAATAAACGGCACGCGCGAGCGGCGCCGGTGCACTCTGCGCCGCGGAGATAACACTGGAATTAGATAGCAGAGTTCCGCGAGCTATCATCGTGCATAGGTATGCAATTGCGATTGAAGTAACTGTACGGTAATGGCGCGGTCGCTGGAAGCGGCGTGTGCGCGCTTTACCGTTTAACGCGTCCCCTGCTACCGGTTTTCTCTCTCTCTCTTTCGCGATGCGGTTACAAAATGCGAATTTTAATGAAACCCCCAACTGTTCAACCGCTGACGAATTTAATGAAAAATAAGCCTTTTTGGTAGCATCAAGTGAGTTAAGTATTAATATGGGGTAGAGATAGAGTCTCAAAATGCATTTCCATAACGGATTTATTGTAATATTCATTTTTTTAAATGTTATTAATTATGTAGATTCATTACAATCATTCCTTT
Source organism: Sycophila sp. Sp_5 (assembly GCA_018906775.1). Classification (NCBI taxonomy): domain Eukaryota; kingdom Metazoa; phylum Arthropoda; class Insecta; order Hymenoptera; family Eurytomidae; genus Sycophila; species Sycophila sp. Sp_5. The sequence continues at coordinate 1,884,992 of JACCID010000004.1, forward strand.
TTCCATATTGTCCCTTTAGATTCTGTTCGTGGAAACTGCATCCCTTTTTTGATCATCTAATTGTTCTTGTACTGCAGCATTATGACCGCAGAACTGAGATGACAACCACATGTAGGTACCAGGAGCGACTAAGTAATCATATACCAAGCAAGGAATAACTACGTAGCTACATTTAAACAAGAAAGATCAAATAGTAATTTGAATCCATCATGATAAATAAGTGACAATATTTACACTAATAGAATATACTAATTATATTCTATTAGTGTAAATATACACTAATAGAAATTTCTAATAAAATTTACATGTAAGAGAAACATATAATAAAAATTACAATAATACACTGTCTAAAAAAGCAATCATAGACTGTTATTTTCATATATAGTGTATTGTATATTGTACCGCATTATTTTTTAGAATTTCAAGCTACAACGAGACCAGGAGTTAATATAAGTATATTAGATAGATACACAGAAAAAAATGTTATAGTAAAAATTACTATATTCCGTAGGAACAATGGGACATACTCGACCTATGACGATTTTTACTATAAAATGTACTAAAAATTCCGATGTACATAGCAAAAATTGCTATTTATATAGTAGAAATTGCTATGTACATAGGAATTTTTATTATTTTTTATAGTAAAAATTTTCATAAGTTGAGTATATCCCACTGTTCCTACGGAACATATATAGTATTTTTTACTATAACATTTCTCTCCGTGTATAGAATTGATAAGAAGTTAATATAAGTATATGCACTCTGGTAAAATCGTTAATGAAAAATATCTTGCGAAAAACACTGTAATTCCAGTTGCACTATCTCAAGTTTTCCTCTGAAATTGCAACAAGGATCCTTATACTTCTTGCGTAGATATTTTGCGCAGACGCACGAGCGCGTCCAATGCATTGTTCGCGCCATATCGTCCCATTGTGTCGCGGCCCCCAACGCCCGGCTCGACATTGTTGGCTTTTGCGCCGCGGCACATTTATCATCCTATAAGAGTGCGCGCGGGCGCGGATGCTTCCGCCGGCGAAGGCGATCGGGAATCGCGATTGCGCAAAGTCCCCGGAAATCCAAGCTCCTCCTTTTTTTCCCCAATTCGTTTGCTTCCACGTCGCTGCTGCACAGTCGGGATCATTTTTTCCTCTCCTTTTCCGAGGCGAGAGGATCGATTTAATAAAATCGAAGGCCGAGGTCTGCCATATTCGGACGCGACCGACTGCTTTAAGACAGCAGTAAATCGTAATCAACGCTGCAATGGGAAATTTCGATGCTTCGACCGTCTGAAATCATTCGATGACGGCCGTTTTTATTCGAGCGACGGCGATGATGAAAAGCGTGCTCGTTACGAAATGCAATTTGTATTTTATAAAAAAAAAGCACACTATTTATGTACTGTATACACGGAGAGAAAAATCTAGTAAAAATTACTATACTATTTAGTAGTGCAGCGGGCAGACTCGACAAATAAAACATTTTACTAGAAAGTATGATAACATGTGCTAGACTTGTAGCAAAATTTACTGCAAATCTAGCAAATTTTACGATACTTTTTAGTAATATTTTTTATTAATCGAGTCTGTCCCTCCATTAGTAAATAGTATAGTAATTTTTACTAAACTTTTCTCTCCGTGTATCAATCCGAATATTTCCCACGCAATTAAGCATAAATAATCGCCGGCGACCCAGTTACCAACTGTCTTAATTAAAGTCCGCACCGTACATCTGCCGAACAAGAAGAACACCAAAAAAAAGGGGAAACTCGACTCATCAGCCGATGCAACGCGTTGCAAGCTGCAAGCTCGAGAACAGCGCCGACGACGAAAACGCCTGCAGGCGGAAGAAGAGAAGCAGTGTCCGCTGCGACGGCTGACCTCCCCTCCACCCCGGCGAATTGGAATGAAAAACAAGGGGTGGCGGGTTGTAGGTACAAGACCCCCGGCTGGCAACGAGCGAGAGAAAAAAAAAGGCGTGTTATCTTTCAGCGAAAAGAGGCGAGCGCGAGGACCGCGGCTCGCGCGAGGCACTCCAGTCGGATGAGCCCCGACGAGTGGCGGCGCGGGCTAAAACACGCCCCGGCGCTTACACGGTCATTGTTCCCCAGAGCTTTCATCCCTTTTGCCCTACTAACGCCTCGCTGTGCACGTGCATGCGCGACCCATAAACTTCAATCAGATCCAGCGTTAACAGCTTCCAGCGATGGCGAGGAAAGGGGGGGGGGGGAAGAAAAATGGTCGGGGAGAGGAGGGAGTTTTGTTTCGCGACAACGATCCTGCGAGGCCGCGGAGGATGCGCACAGCCTGTGGGCACATAACTCGCTGTCCGAGCGGCTGGACCGATTCTTCAATTGCAAGTCCGACCATTGGCTTGCGCGCGAGATTCAGTGCGACCGCTTGGGAGAGGATGTTTCATACCGGAGACCAACGGTCCCGATAACAGCTGAATACACTTTTGTAAACTACCTTACTGCGAGATTCGACCGGAGAGAATTATACGGCAGGACTTCTTTCACAGGGATATACGAGTATAAATTTGGAGGCAATTGCATGCTTTCTTTTTTCTTTTTTTGTTGCTTTTCTTATCAGCGCGGTATTCTGAAGTGGACATGTAATGTTTACAAAACTTTTGGATTTATTTTGAAAAAACAAGGAAATTGCTTCATTCATCCAGACAAAAATGATATGCATTGATAGACAGTGTTGGAAATTTATGGACATACTTTATATTTTATTTGATTTTATGTACAGAAATATTTCTAGAATCCTACGACGGTCTACATCGATAATTTTAATTTTCGAAGCTTGAGAAGTATAGATCGACTCTTTCGACGACTAAGAGCTAAATTTATTGCTAGAAATGAAAAAGAAATAAATAATTTTTTTCTAAAAAGCTAGAAACCAATCAATTGGAGGCTGTTTTTTTTTTCATACCTTCAAGACTTCTTGAAATTCCTTGCACACTTTACAGAATTAATCTATAATAGAAAAAATTAAAGAGTAGAAAAAAGTAGTCTGTCGACACTGTAGTGACACAGTAGTGACTTAATTAAAAAGTAGACATTAATTTCATTATGAATACAATTCCGATTCCTCTATCCTCACCCATAGATCGATCTTTCAATAAAAAAAAATAAATAAATAATCAAAGAAACAAGGAAGCACATGAGTAGAAGAAAGTAATCGACACTGCAGTACACTGTTAAAAAAATATTAAATTTAATGCAAATATTTCGAATTTACATTAAATTTAATTCATTTTACATTAAAATTAATGTAAAAATGTAAATTTAATGTAAATTCGGTAAAGTTCATGTTCGCTGATGAAATTTGCTTCTAGTATTCGCATTAAAATTCATGCAAATTTTTTTTACAGTGTAGTGACTTAATGAAAAAGTGTGCATTAATTTCACCATGAATACAACAATCCCGATAACTCTATCCTCACCCACAGATCGATTAAAAAAAAAAAAAATAAAATAAATAAATAATCAGAACAACAGGGAAGCACGTCCCGGAGATTGATTATTCTGCATTATTAATGACCAAATAAACTATAAAACACCGCAACGCAGTAATTGAAAACGATGAAGCGCAAATCTCTGAAAGCTCGGCCAGTCCATAACAAAGGTGCACTCGAGCGCTATCCCGCCGTCCAGTGGAAGTCACGCGTGTACAAAAGGGGCAGGTCGGACGATAGCGCCCACGGCGACGACACGCGGGGCTCGACCGGCCGACAGAGCGGTTCCCGCGCTGACGTCGCGTGGCCGCGAGCAAACGCAAAAACGGCGATTCATCTTCTGCACTCCGATTCCCCGCGTCGGGGGATGCTTTACGAGCGCGCGGCGCTGCGCGAGAAATATAAGTGCTCCGTGAATGGAATTTATTACGGGCGAAAACTCGATGCGACAAGCGGAGGTCTTTATTAAAGGCGCGAGAAGCGGCTACGTGAGCGCCGGGGCCCTATTGTATGTACCGTCGCGCGCAGCATACGACGGTTTATTCTCCTCTCCTTTTTTTTTTCTCTCGTTGGGTTTATTGCGAGCCGCGGTGTCGCCCGCTCCTTTCTTTTTTTAGCGGGCAAGTGCTTCGCGGCGATGACCCAAATAGAAGAATGCCGCTGGCTTTTCAAAAGTGCATCTCCGTCGAAATTCCTGCAGCACCGAGTTCGACTTTTTGTATTAGCGGGGGAATCCCCTATTAATCTGACACTTTGCTGGCTTCTTTCGTAGATTGAGAAAAAGTAGGTTTGAGAAAAAAATTGTTACGTTGGTCTGGGAACGTAACCGCGGATTGAACGGTCGTATAAAAATCACCGTATTCTGTAGTACATTTTACTGTGTGCATGTAGGATTATTTTCAATACTGTCTAGTAAAATTTTTTGTATTTATTTATGGAAATATTTATTGTAAAACACGATCATTTTTATTTCTCATATTTTTTTTACGCTGGTGTGGATAGTTTTTCATTATACCTATTGATGAATTATTAACACCTTCATACTCTCTAAATATGAATAAGTGAAATTCACGTCGAAGAAGTGAATGTACACTTTACAAAGTGATAAGTCATTCGGATATCCAATAAGTGAATGACTTCTCGCGTAAAAATAATTCAGATTAAAATAAGACGATAAAAAAATTCATCTCTATTATGTCCGTCTATTATAAACTTTATTCTATAATATTTCCGATTGGTATAATTCGTTTTGGAAAGTTTATTCATTTTCTCTTTCAAACTTTGTTTAAAAAATTACTACTGCATGCACACATTCAAAAGTTAAGATTTAAAATTGATATTAATTAATGAAAAAATTATACATGTAAATGCAACTATTAAAAGAAGTACGTATACATAAAGCATACCTTAATTAATTAAAGATATTTTCGAAATCGTTTTAAGATAAATTAAGGCGAATATTTAGGACACTGTACAATGCCATATTCCTAAATGCCTCTTTTGTTTCAATATACGTATATGGTTGGGGTAGACAAAAATATGAAAATGTATACAGCGTAAGTTCGACTTTTCGGTATTGTAATAAATATGTATTCAATTTTTTATCAAATTGTATTTTAAACGGTACATGAAAAGATTACCTCTAATTAGTATTTTATCTTGAATGTCTTCATATATATTATATAAATTTTTATGAATTCAATACAATGAGCTAATCACAATAATCTAATATAATATTCTCTACATTTATACTCTGCTATCTATGCTGCAGTATTTTTCCATTTTAAAAATATTTTATACAATTTCATCAGAATCTATTTAATCATAATCTAGTAAATAATTTCTCATCATGCATTAAGTATCAAACGAGTATCGAACAATGTTCCATTGCAAAATAAGATAATAAATCTTTGTATTTCACTCATCCAGTTTTTATAATAGTTTAAGTTTCGTTTTTTATCAGCAGCATCTAAAAATAAATATATAAAATGGATTATTTGCAAAATTATTCAAATTTATGATATTAAATTATTACTCACTGCAGGTGTACCTATATTTATAGAATAAAAATAATATTCACAGTACCTTTTACATATACCCATACACATATGTACATATAGATTATAAGTAAAAAAAATTCAACTCTTTTGCAAGACTTTAGTATTACATTACTCCGATACTATAAAATAATTAAAAAAAAAGGGGGACAGGGGAGGGGGGCGTTAATGGTGCTCAGCATTGGGCGGCACCATTTTCTGCAGAACTCTGGCATTATTTATGCCATTGATATCTTCGCTAAAATAACGTATCATTAGCTGTTGAGAAAATGCATTATTTGTTCATTAACAATTGAAAGATTGAGGCATCAAAAATTGTGCATTTGCCTTCAATTGTACAATTTAGTAAAATAACAATTGCTTTTTTATGACACAAGTAAGATTTTCATATTTTTGTACAAAAAACGGGGCTAAATTATCCATTTTTTTACTGATGAGTCAAAAAGGTAGAAGGGCGATCGAAAAAGGGAAAACGGTGTACAAAAAGCGAAGCGGGCAAAGAAAGCAGCATAACAACCAAAAAATACCACTATATTGCCCGCTTAACTCATAGGGGGCAGTAGGGCCTAACAGGTCATAGGGCAAAATTGGTCGTGGAAAAAAATGGGACATTGATTGGTACACATAAAAATATGAAAATTTATACGGGTGTCAAAAAAAGATTTTACGTACATATTTAGTATCATTATATAATTATTTATGAGATTACATATACATAATAATTAAGCATACATGTACCTTGTTCTAAATATAAATTCATTACTAATATTAATAAAAATAGAGAAGTAAATATAACTTCTACTTAGTTCATCCAAATGGTGCACAGCTTTTGGGCGGCACCATTTTCTTCTTTTGGGAGAGGGGGCAAATTTAAACTAATTTTATATTTAAGAAACTGCAAAGGAATTCAGCATATTTAAAAAGACGAAAATTTAACAAAACTAACTTTACGGTAAAAAAAAGAAACTAAAAAAACTTTTAATACACTTTAATAAACTCGCGAATAATTAATGGAGTAATGTAATACTTTATATCTGCGTTCTAAATTAGAAATTACTATTATCATTGAGATAATATCTTAGTCAGTATTGAAAGTCCATCGGATATTTAAAGTTATTCATAAAAATAAATTACGCAAAAGAGTTGACAGGCATAAGTATAATATCTCACTATCGCGGATTCCCACGGTGAGAAGTCGATGGCTGCTGGGCCGCCTCGTCTTCTTCTGTACTACGCACTCTCGGAGATCCCTTCGAACCCGACTTTACAATGCCACTATGTAAGTATAGTGGCATTTGAAATCGAATTGATACCGAAGACCGCGAGACGTAAGTACACAGAAAAAGCTGAAGGCAACTTAGATATGATTAGTAATATCACACTAATTTGACAACAGCTTTTCTGCTTCGATGCAGACATCAGGCCTTCGTGCGATAGACCTGTAATTAAAAACATTATATTAATATCGAAGTAATATTTACTTATTTATATAAAAATAATCAATGTACATTACATATAAAAGTACTTTTCTTTGTTGAGAGATAAAGTGAAATTTGTTTTATGTTCTATAATTATCTCAATATTCATGTATGACAATATTAAAAATTGAATCGTTTAAAAATAAATTGTTTGAACTTTAATTAAAAACAAGACATAATATGACTTCTAACTAAATTTGGTACAAAAAAAAATTAATTATTATTTACTTACCACTTTATGATGGGTGATGGTTCCCCACTCAACTTTGCTCTTCTTCAGTAATTATAAAAAGTCATAATCCACTAATCTTCAAGTAAATATTCATGAGAATGTCAGAATCTATTGATCATCACTGAAGTTTGATTTTATTATTAAATTTGTTCTTATAGTAACTATTCTATTAGGGAAGCACTTCTCAGTAACTTCAGGAATGGACTTTCACAATTTATACGTACATACTTTTTATATAAAGTATAATTTTTACTGCCCCTGGCAGTATTCAGTTCAATGGTATCTAAGACTGTCATATAACAAAATAGAAGCAGCATGAATACTCTGTTTCATCCGCTCCATGAATTCTGAAAAAACACAACTTAATTATTCGATTGAATATGTAAAAAAAGGTTTGGCAGTATATATTATTAAAGAAAATAAATTCAAAATATTGTACAAATTAATCAAATGATACTTTTAATAAAATTAACTAATTATTCTCATGCACATGAACAATATTCAGCATTTCAAAAAAATATGCAACTTAATAGTAATCAACAAATTTACTTACAGGAATACATGAGTTAAAGGTAAACCAATGTTCCGCAGGCAATTTAAGTTACAGAGAGTAATAGAATTTTTCAACTACTGTAACTTCATCAAAGTTAGAATTCGGTTACTTCCTGAAACTATTGCAGTACCATTTGTGTCAAATCAAGTGACTTGTACAACTGTTCGATCACAAAACAGCAAGCATAGTAGTTCTGTCATCCAACTTCAATCTGAAAATGATAAAATAATTACTAAAATAATAGATAATTTAATAGTATAAATAGAAGAAATACATTTCTTTCATAAAATTTAACAAAATTATTTAAGATATCTTTTAGAAATATTTTGAACAATTTCAATGAATTGATTTATGACAAATAAGGAATAAGCATATATACAAGCTGCTATGAAAGTATACTTACTTATCAGGAAGTACCAGTTAATTAATTATACGCAGCCAATGACTGGAACAGCAGAGTGAAGAATACAATTTTAAAATAGATGTCCACCAAAGCTGCAGTTCTATTATTACTGTTGCTACTTTAATAATAAGTAGTATAGATGATTACTTTTGGCCATTGTTACATCTCAGAATAAGCCGCAGGATACTTTTACCACAAAGCCTTAACCTGAAAATGATGAAATAATCATTAACATGATTCACAATTTTCCTATTATTATTAGACGAAAATCATAATTTAATTAATTACACATTTTTACAAAGACTTGATGCGGTAAAAAAAAAAACTATTCTCTGTAACATTACCATACAACTTTCAGAAGAGATACAATTAACTATTTTAAGTCAAAGGAATTAAAGTTAAAATTCTCTCAAATCACATGAAATGATTATCCAAAGTGAAAACCAAGGGTGACCAACAAGTAATTTAAGAGATTCGTTACTTACTCTTTGAGTGCATAGAGTATTTCCATATATGAAATGTTTGTAATGGGTGCTTTACTTTCTCTTAGAAGGGAGCAACACCCTGAGTATAAAAAAGTAAAACAATTCAAATATTGAGTCATACTCACCTACATTGACTGGTGAAGTAGAACTGAGGCGAAGTCCACATTTACATTTAATCCAATAACTCATAAGCAGCACCAACGTAGTCCAACCAAATGAAGTAGCATCACTCATCTGAAAGCACAGTGTATATAGATTAGTTCCGAAACAGTTTAAAGAGTCTATTGTAGTCATGAAGGTGAAAATTTCATTCGACTACTTTAATTAAAAAATATATATTTTTAATATAAATTTGTTTAACTACACTATCCAAATCTTCACGCCTATTGTGGAATCATAAGTCACAGACAACAAGCAATGTTTTGAACACCTGACACTCATACGGGCTCATTAGAATATAATGTCAGGGAGCCCTTCCGTATTACCAATAGAAAAAAATTAATATTTCGAAGATTTCCATAAAAATTAAAAGGATTTTAAATTTAAAATTCTAATAAAAAAAAATTAAATAAGAAGACTTTAAATCTCAAAATTATTTGAAATATAAAAAGGTATGTAAAGACTTTAAGCTAAAAATTTTAAGCTACAGATTTTAAATTTAGAAAAGTTATAATTTAAAAGAATTTGCTAATTTCAAAAAAAATATTTAAATTTTAAGTATTTTTAATTACATATTAAAGTTAAAAAAAAATTCAAGTGCAAGACTCAGTACTGACCGAGCGGAGCGAGAGCGCGGACGACGGAGAGAGGCTAGGCGAAGCACCTCGGGGAGCGTGGCTCGGCGGAGCAGGTCTAACTGGTGGGGGAAGCGTAGGTCGAGGCGATGTACATCCAACTGGTGCGGGAGAAGCGGGCTGGCGCGACTTTTATGCCTTCGCCCGAGCCGAGTGGAGGGAGAAGCGCGGAGTGGCGGCGTAGCTCGGAGCGGAGGGGGGTCTCTGTGCGGAGCTGCGGCGTCGCGCGATATAAAAGAGGGAGCAAAAAATGTGCCGCAGTCATTTGCCTTCGACGTCTAGGACGTGCGGCATCTCGCCATAAAAATATGGCATTTTAATTGGAATGGTAATTAATAAAGTGATTGTAATGACTGCTGCGATTTTTTAAAATTATAAATCTTTTTTTTTATGTTTCTAACAATCTACTTTCGAACTCTGTATACTGATGAGTATGAGTATAATTTTTAGATTTCTCTGCTCGGAAACCTCGGAAGCTGCAGCGGGTGCAGTTGTACCAAACCCTTGAACGGAATAGATGTACCGTTGGACGCGAATAGAAACGCAAATTCAGGGAGGTTTATACTGGAATATATAATTAACTCGAAAGAAGTATTATGCACTATAAATTTTCTCATTAATTATTATGTATGACATCTAATTAAAACATTAAGAATAGGCATTATGAGGGAATTTTATTTAATAAAAAACTACGTATTTTATATAAAATATAAATAACACCTTGCCACAAAACCTTAGATTAGAAAAAGGATATTTTTAGAGACTTAATCTTTGTATAATGTACTACTGAACATTTTTATACACATACTAATAAGATAAATAAATTAAACATGTACATCAAATTAAATTAATTAAATATGGACATAATTGAAATTATTATTAAAGATATGCAGTGTCAAAAAAGATGATTTTTTAAAAACATCTTTATAGGAGATGGCAAATAAAACTTTCTTTTGTTAGAACTTATTTAAAGTTTCTATGAAATAATTTATTCTGATTTTTTTCATAAAAAGTTAAATTATTCTGGATTGATTTAAATTTAATTTACCGTATAAAATTTAATTGTACAAACAATTATTTACCTTGCAACACTCACATTGTTTATTTGCAATACCAAATACATAATGAATTAAATACATTTTTATTACACATACATTCACTGTATCCACCTATCCATCGATATCTTCTTGTAAAAACTTTCTACAAAACTTTTACAGTAACTTTTTAAACTAATTTACATGTTTTAAGTCTCAAAGATATCTTTTTAGTATATTGTTATACAAAAGTTTTTTATTAGTGCATAAGTAGGACATACTGTTCCCAGTTCTCTCAAGAATTTATTTTCACATTCTATACTTACATATGCTTTCATATGAAGTATATACTGTGAGATAATAAAACAGAAATTCTAGTTCTTTGTTACAACTAGTCCTTAAAATTACAAGAATATTTTTACTTCATAGAATAGTTGATCCATCCACGTTTGAAACTATTTGCATCTTAAAGCAGTTAGCAAAATAATTATCTAAACTTGAAACTGAAAATAATAAAATAAATATTAAGATAATACAGACTGATTATGACATGCACGTAAATATTAGGATTATAAGAAAATGTAATATATAAAAAAAACTATTGAACTATACTCACTTGTACAAGAAGTATGAGTGAATCAACCGCATGTATTTAAACAAGGCTGGAGTGTATGAATAGATTTCCTCATAAGCTGCAATTATATTATTTCCCAGAGTTACTTTAAGATTTTTTGCCGCAAAGAATCTCATTTATATCTTGATTTGTCAGGTGTTGAACCACAAAAGTACTTGCGTCTTGCTACTTTTAACTGAAATTGATTCTCTCACTTCCTCAGATAACTTGCTTTAGGTTTTCCCATACAGTGGCTATTTTTACAAACGATTTGCACATATTATACTTAATCCAAGATTGAAATTTCATAATCAAGTTTGGTATAAATTGATATAGTTCACCTTTTGAAAACATACAAAAGTACAAAAGTATTTATATTTGTAAATACTGGAGAATTCGAGGTGCAATTCACGAAGTTGCTTAACGGAAATGATACTTATCCACTCTAAATCCACATTTATTCTAGATTTAGTCATTGCTCAAAAAAAATCATGGTAAATGTCGCCGGGAGATACAAGTTGCTGCTGCCTCCTGCTCCTGTAAAAGCAACTGAGTATGTAACTGTCAAAGGGGCCCTCGGCAGAAGAAGATGCAGAAATAGTATCTTATGCCCACTTCATGTATCTAAAAAAACACCACTTAATTAAAATTATTAAATCAAATATATATATCACAATCATTTTGCAGTAATTTTTTTATACAAAAAATACATTCAAAATATTTCTTAAAATTGTGCCATGATGTAAAGAATAATTTTAATAAAAGTATCTGATTTTGTATTTTAAGAATATATACAACTTAATAATAGTCAAGAAATTTACTTACATAAATACATGAAGTATAGGTCAACTAATATTATGCCGCTGATGATAGTTCAAGATCAGAATGGAATTTTAGAGTACCAAAACGTAACCAAAGTTCACAATTATCTGTTAAATACTTTCTTAAGCTATTGTAATATTATTGGTGTCATCATCACAATTGATATGTAAATCTCTTAGATCACAATATAGTAAATAGAATACTTGTCATCCAGCTTCAATCTGAAAAAGATGAAAAAATATTTAAATAATTGATAATTAGTAATACAAATAAAAAAGCCTTGCTTTTTAATAATATTGAACAGGAATATTCAAGATATTTTTCAAGGAATGTTTTAAACAATTTCATTGGACCTATTCATCATATTTATGTTAATATATGATAATATCAAAGAAACTTATAATGTAAGTGGAAGCTGCTATTGAGATATACTTACATATATAAGTGGACCATCATTATGCAGAAAAAAAGCAGGCAACAAAATCTAGTGGCATTCTGAATTGTCAGACAGTAATGCAGAAGTTGTAGTACTTTGTTATATCTGCTGTAGGAAAAATATATTTACTTTATGGAGCTATTGGTTGAAATTAGATACTGATTTATCTCAAAACAGCTAGTAGAATACTTTTCCAAACTTCTGTCTGAAAATAAAGAAATAATTATTAAGGTAGTCTCAGACATTAATATGCACTTAAATGCTGTTACTGAAACAAAATATAATACTTGGAGGCAACTTTTGAACTATACCTACTTGCATGGGAATAATTGGTGAATCAAACACTTGTACAAAAAGTATGAGTGAATCAACCGCATGTATTAAAACAAGGCTGGAGTGTAATAGTAATTTCATCTTTGAATAGATTTCCTCATAAGCTACAATTACATTATTTCCTGGAGCTACTTTAAGATTTTCTGCCTCAAAGAATCTCATTTATATCTTGATTTGTCAGGTGTTGAACCACAAAAGTACTTGCGTCTTGCTACTTTTAATTGAAATTGATTCTCTCACTTCCTCACATAACTTGCTTTAGGTTTTCCCATACAGTGGCTATTTTTACAAACGATTTGCATATATTATACTTAATCCAAGATTGAAATTTCATAATCAAGTTTGGTATAAATTGATATAGTTCACCTTTTGAAAACATACAAAAGTACAAAAATATTTATATTTGTAAATACTGGAGAATTCGAGGTGAAATTCACGAAATTGCTTAACGGAAATGATACTTATCCACTCTAAATCCACATTTATTCGAGATTTAGTCATCGTTCAAAAAATTATGATAATCGTCGCCGGGAGATGCAAGTTGCTGCCGCCTCCTGCTCCTGTAAATGCCACCGAGTATGTAACTCTGAAAGGAGTCCTCGGCCAGCTCCCGCCGAGTGTTGAAATGGACCTCTAGAAGAAGAATATCGAGATCGAAATTTCATGATCGCGGTGCAACTCACGAAACAATTATCATTATGTTTGACCCGTTAGCCTTGGTTATTAAAAATAATATTCATAATACTTGATTTGGATACCTGCATTTGTTTAGATTTAGTATTAAGTGAATCTATGTAACTGATACTACCAACTGCTGCCGCGGTACCAACCCCTTCAACAATAAATATCGAAATATACCGCGAAATTAAAATTGAAATCAAATTATTATTAGAATTGATCTGAGCGCTAAACTTCATACTAAGTTAGTATGCATTTGTCGCATTCTAATTTAGTATAAAAATTAATACTATATTACTATTAATTTTCTCTCCGTGTAGGTAACTTCAAATTTATTTGGCGAAAAGGCTTAAACTCTTAAAATAATGATCTCGAAAAGATCTTAAAATGATTTTTAGGTGTTTGGTAATAGAGAATCTTTTTAAAGTCTTAAGAAATCGTAAATTAGTGTATATTCACTTATTTAATGTGAATTTCACTTATTCATTTTTAGAGAGTTCGCATTATTCATCTGTAGTCAACTTAGAAAAAAATTACTCGACAGAGCTTTTAGTTAACAGTACAACTATGATAAAGTATTTTACTTACTCTACTAGAATTTAATTTTGTTCGTTGGTTCAGTTTTCAACCTTGCACTTTCTTTTACTTTTTTGTATCTTTATTGTACCGCCATAAGCCGTGGACCTTCGAGATCAGCAAATTTAATCAATTTTGGATCAGCACCAACAGCAAGCACCGCCCTCGCCGGCAGCATTACATCACTTCCCCCCTGCTTTTGAAAAGACCAAAAAATTGGCTTTCTTTAGATCCAAGTCGTCTCTCCGCCCCTCGCACTGATTTCGAAGCCGCGCGCCCTACACCGGACGCATTGAAAGCGGATATCGAACTCCGATGTCAGTCGACCGGCCAAGTTTGCACTTGGCGCTGCGGGTGTTGTATGTGGGTGCTGCGTGCTGCTCGCCGAGGTGCGCCACTGCCTCGGCGGCGCCGACACACGTGCGCCGAATGGCACTAGACGCGTCGGCCACCAAGGAGCCGGAGTACTTCCGTTTCCGCCTGCGTTCTACCTGATGGGCGAATCTACACGCTCGGGACCCACGCGAAATTACTGAAGGAGTTAAGGTGATGTTACCTACATCGCGGCGAACGCAGGCTGTGCGTCTTCCGCCCGAAATTACGGATTGTTTCCGCTTCGCTGTGTACTTTGTTAAACGCTCCGCGTAAAAAAAAAAATTTAAGTTACGATAAAGTTTATCCAAAGCTCATGTTCTTCATGAACTTGCTTCTTATATATTTGATAGAAGTTTGTAGATGCGTAATATAAGCGGATAAATTACACGGAGAGAAAAGTTCTAGTAAATGTTATTATACTGCTTTGTATGGTAGGGACAGATTCGACAAATAAAAAATTTTACGAGCAAATATAGTAAAAATTGCTAGATTTATTGTAAATTTTGCTGAACTTATAATAAATTTTATTTTACTTTTTTATAAAAATTTTTTATGCGTTGAGTCTGTCCCTGCGTTACATAATAGTATAGTAATTTTTACGAGAAATTTTCTCTCCGTGTACCGCTGAAGTTATAGAAAATAATTCTTTACGTTTATTTCTTTTTAACATTCGTGAAAACATCGAACATCTTTTAAAGTATTGCAAAATTATTTATTATTTAGTCTCATATTAACGATCGATAAACATGAATTTTGGATAAACTTTATCCTAACTGAAATTTTTTTTACGCGGTGCATTAAAAAAAACATGAAATTTAGTTTATGAAGAACTTTTGTGTTTTTTTCTAAGATAATGGAATTTAGTTGAGCAGAAAGTATGTTTCAATTATTAAAATGTACCACAAAGTTTATATACGCTTCTAGAAAAACGTCTGTAAAATGTAGACCGTGAAAGAATCTTATAATATTTAGTACAATTAAAGATTTTTGGAGCTGTTCTACTTCGTTTCACAATATAAGTTAATAAGTATAGACGACAAATAAATTTTATAGATTCCTTGTTTCTGGAAAAAAAAAAGTTTAAACACCTTAAAAATATTACCTGCGCTTAATAATTAAATTTATTCAAATACTATTTAAATAATGTACACAAGCTTATGCACACATCTGCATTTTATACAAAGTATTATAAGCATGTCGATAATATCACATCATCAATCTCGCGTGAAAAACGAAAAAAAAAAAAAATAAATAAAACAGCAACTCTACGCGTACCCTCGAGCGAACGTCAAACTAATTATTTTCCCCTTCAAGTAGCTCCGATCTCTCAGGTACCTCCGGCTTTTTTCGCTTCTTGTTCGAGCATCTCGTGTAATGCCAATATACCGATGATTTATCCCCGCCGCGTTCCGCTCGCTGCTCCTCGTCCCCCTTGACGGTCGTGAATGCGAAATGATTTTCCCGGTCCCGCAGTGGCGCGCTCAAAAGTCGCCGGCGCCGGTGCCTCTCGATCGCAGTTCGATTTCTCCGACCCTTCGGTCGGCGCCCTTTCTTTCTCCACCGCCGCGGCTTTTTCCGGCTTCGCGCGGCCCCGTCGAGCGTTGCCTCGTCTCCAAGCGCCCATGACTGATCGCCCCAGGCAATTCTTCGCTCGTCAACCTGCTGTTTCTCGCCCGAGGATTTTTCATTTCGTTCTGGCTTCTCGTTCGATAGCAAATTCCTGGGCGGACCTTCTATGTAAGTCTCGAATTCGTCTACATGCTCGTACTCCTTTTGCTTCTTCGCTTGATGAGGCGGGGCGTTTGGATTTTCCTGGGAATTACTAAAGTCGGAAATTTGATTTCCCTTGATATCGTCCATCGGCGATTCCGGAATGAAATTTTCTTCGCTCTTAGTCTTGTGCGAGAAAGAATCTCGACTGTCCTTGGCCTTTTGATGAATCGATGTGGTATCGATGGTTTTAACGGGCAAATCATCCGATGTTCGACGAGTCGATCCATCTTCCGGGAGTTGAATGGATTGCTGTTTGCTGGGTATGTATATCTTTTGTAATTTGATTTCTATGCCACTTCCCTTGTTGCCGATGCGGAAGGGCGTTTTGTGATTCACCATTAACTTGTCAACTTTTTCCACAAATTTCAGGATGTCAAGAACGTCTTTCATTCTTTGATCGTCCCCGTTTACTGTTATATCATTACCTTAAATTAAATTTTGCATGTGAGTAATGTATTATTTAATGTAATAATAATTATACGATAATTTAGAAATAATGCATTTAAAAATTCAAGCGAATAGGTAACAAACCATATTGGATAATTGAGAATTAATTAAAAACAAGTAATTGGTCTTACCTAAATTTCCATCATTATTTAACGTGCCTGTTGTACTGCCGGTACTAATTGGATTTTCCCTAATAATAACTGGAGTGGTGTACACAACATCTGTTTGTGATTGCAAATCTGGCAGCTGTGAAACTTCGATTTCAGTATCTGGTTTGTTGCGTGTACTCAAATCATTAACCGCAGTGCTACTTTCTGGGCTATTAATGTCCATCCTAATCGTCGTTTGATACTGCTGTTCAGTAGGGAAATTATTGCTATCGCTGTTAGTAACTTTATGGCAGCTGCAATGGTAACCGTGTCTATGATTCTTGCCACTCGATGGAGAATCATTATCAGAATCGTCAGCAGTTTGAGGTTGAAGAGTTAAGTCCTCCAGAGTTGTGAGCTCAGAATCTCCTTCGGTGGTAACGGTATTTGAGGTATACGTAATTTCGGATTCTACGGGGGTCGTGTGGCAGTTCTTGCACTTACATTTTAGGCGTTTATCCATATCTCCGTCATCATTATCCTCTCCGAGTTGATCATCTAAATTGCCTGGAATTATTTTTATAATTTTCGCCTTGAATTTACTGCGTGATTTGTTGCCGAATTTTTCCTTGAAAAAGTTTGTTATCTTTTGTAGAGGAGATTTTGGATTTTTTACCCCAGTTGCCAAAGGATCCTCTTTATTATCGTCGCCCATATCCTCAATCAAATTAGCATGACTGTTGTTAAAATGCCTTGGCCTCGAAAGTTTTCGTATTCTACGAGATCGCCTTTCTCGACCCTTCGGTCGTTTACGACCGGAGCATCGTTTTCTCCTCCGCGAGTCGTCAGCAGAATCTTCTAAGTCCGACTCTGTTGGAAAGTGCAGATGAAGCTTGCCCTTGACATTCAACTCGTAGTCTCTGCCAAACAACTTGTACAAATCTTTGATGGAGTCTTCGTTTTCGTTGCTTTTTTTTCTCTTGCGTCTGATTTTAGCCTCCTTCTGGATGGACTCCCCGTTAAAGCCGTCGAAATCGCCCGATACGAATACTTGCCTCAAAGGATCATCTTCGGATAAAAATGATTTACGCGCTGGCGAAATTGATTTTAAATTGCGCTTTAAAAATCCAATTTCAAAATTATTTTTCTTATATAAATCCTGACTCGTAACTTTTTCTCCGGCGTTTTTTCCAGCAAAAAACTGGGCAATTGATTTATTAAAGGTGCACTGAATTAATTTAGCCAAAGATTCTTCAGTTATTCCGCTGCTTTCCGCGAACATAGAGGAGCTCGACTCTAGTGCCGAATAATGCTGTCGACTCTCCACTTTTTTATTCTGCTGATCTCCATAAAACTTTTCATTAGAATTGGAGTTTGACTTTTTGCCGGCAGTGGGAATATCCTCCTCGGATTCTACGCTATTAAGTGACAATAATTTTCTCCCCACTTGGCGCGCCCTCAAGTCATTACTTTTATGCCGATTAAAATTGTTCCCAGAATTTTCGTAGTCATAATAATCGTAATAGTATACACTAGACTCTTTGTCAGAAAGTTCGTCGCTTTCTCGCATTTTACGCTTATCGCGAACTTTTTCCTTTTTACTATTTTTTGAAAAATTCTGCAGACCCTCTATTTTACTTCGCAGTTTATTCTTATCGCTTGAAAATGAACTGTATTTAATATTTTTCGAACTGCCAAATTCGGAAGCAACATTTTCGATGGGTTGTACTGGATCAACAAGTTTTGAAACATCACTGTCTTCCCCAGTGATACTTTCTGGGTCTCCTAAACTTCTTGAAAGTTTTTCGAACTTCCGACGATTGCGTAATGAATTTAATCGTGATTTATAGTGTAATTTTGGCAATTCTTTTAATTCTTGCTCCAACTTCAGTCCCTCGTCATAAAAACTTTTATCGTTCGCGACTAAATTTTGTGGATAATTATTGCTGGATGGTACGTCTCTTTTTTCGGGTGACTTTTTACTTTTCATAGGCCCAATTATTTCGATCGCAACTGCTTTAGGAAGTTTACCAAGTTTCGTAATATCCTTAAACACAGTTGTAAGTAACGTATCACCTTCAATATTTCCGCGCAGCTCTTTCCCGATGGACAGTTTGAAAATCAATTTTTCGGGGCTGCTCGGAGTCTCGCGAATCCCCCGTCCGGACGTAATTTTATCATTTCGCTTGCCAATAGCTACATCCGACTGCGGCCAGGCTTCGCCTTGGGAATTCGCCGCAATCTTATTGGAATCCACGGATTTTCTTATCGACTCGTCCCAAATAGCCTGCTGACGCCGTAAACGTTCCACGCTATCTCCGCCCATTGTTATTATTTTGGACGTTCTTCCATCGATTGTCCTGGAGGCCATCGCCGAATTTTCCCCGAGCGAGCGGCGCGAGGGACTGACCGATCGTCGATTGTTTTTCACGATTGTCGATGGCCGTCGACCTCTGTCACTGAAAAAAGCAGCGGCAGCTGCATCTGGAGGATCCTCGAGTCTTCTTTCCTCCTCGGCGATTTTTTCGGCCCTCAAAGCATCGGCTATCTTGCTGAAGACCTCCTTGATCTGACGCCTCGGCCTCTCTTCGCTCTCGCGGTTTTCACCGGAAAGCAAACCGTTTACCGATTTTTTTGCTGAACTCGAGGGAAGAGACTCTAAATCGACATCCTCGGTTATCTGGTGAATTTGTACGAGATTAGAGGGTATCCGATTGCTCTTTTCGCTGTGGCGTTTTTTACGCCCATTGAAGAGCAGTCCGTGTGTACTTCTGAGTCGTCTCTTTGATTTTCTTGCTTTACTTTTAAACTGTAATTTCTTGTGCTTGTTCTTACGAACTTTGGAATTCAATTTTCTTTTTCTTTCTACTGAAAGTAATTGTCTCTTTTGAAAACGTAGATTATCTCTTATCAGATTTGTATGTTCGCTAATTCTAGGTGATTTTTTGAGATCTATAAGCGTAGTATTAGTATTACTTATCTGCAATTTCTTAACATTTAACAACTTTATTTTGTGTTTTATCTTCTGCATAGTAAATTGTTTCAACAATTTATTCGGACAAAAAAATGATTCTACTGCATTTTTTAATTCACTTCTCTTCGAATTCCTTATTTCTTTTGTCGACTGCGCATTAAGCGTTAAATTATTTACAGATCTATTATTACTTGTCTTTCCTTTAACGTACACTTGATTCTGGATTGAATTTTCTAAATGTTGTAATATCCGAAATACATCTTCACACCATGTTATAGACTGATTGTACAAAGAATTACTACTATCTGTTTTACGACTTAAACTTAGGAAGAAGTTTGCGTCAGATAAAATGTCGACAATGGCACTTTTCGAGTTTCCTACCTCGAAATTCAGATTAAATTGCGACGACAGGAATTTTAAAATGGTCTTCAAACTTCTTAATTGTTTAACTTTAAGTTGCGATTTCTCATTTTTGAACGAATTACAAATGAAATGCAGGCCCTGTAAAATTACGTAATAATCAATTTTATAGAAATCATTATATTCGGTGAAATTAAATTTAAAGGGCTTAAATAATTATTGTTTAATTAACAAATCAATTGTGCGTACCTTTTCACCATTTTTCGTTAATACAATTAAATTACTAAAGGCAATAAATTGTTGTCTATAATTATAATTGACATAATTACAAATTATAGCTACGCCATTTAATATATCCTCTAACTTATTTCTAAAAATCTGTAAAAATAAAATTTATCATTAACATATCAATTTTATCTGTTATTGCTAAAAGCATTTGCAATGTATTCAACGATCAAAGTGCGCAGTGATACTTTCAGTATGGCTAGCAGTCGGTATATTACCGCTGGTCTAAAATACAGATCTTGAAAGGTAATACCAAATTTAACTTACATCTTTAGCATTAATTTGGACGATTTCTAACTTATGATATACTGCTAATAAATAAAATTTCAGTTCCTTAAATATACAATCCATGACCCCTGTGTCAATTTTATAGACATACACAGAGTCACATTTATCACTGTTCTGTTGATTACAATATTTAGAGTAAGATAAAAAAATAAAAGTTCATAAACTAATTATTATTTTAATTCTTACTATGTTCCTGCAAAACGAGTTCCATATAGTACCATTCAATTTTCTCAACCTGCATAATGAAATAAAGTTTGTCTAATTAAAAAATTTGTTATTATTTTTTTTTAAATTAATTTTCTAGTCTTTGAAACCCGCTTTAATTGCAAAATATATTTAATGTACGTAAGTAAAAGTAATTTTAAATTTAATATTCCATTTCGTGTAAAGAAATTTCTCTTACGTTTCTTTAGGAGACCTCGTATAGTAAATAGTATCCTGAGTTTCAACTATCAAGAAGTTTCGTGCAATGGGTTGCTCTTCTTTTCTTTCACGCTTTTGATCAACGTCCACGTAATGTTAGCAATTTCACTCAATGAGCATTTAGTAAGGTCGAATTTTCTCTTAGATTCGAACGAACAATTATCAAAAGAGTACCGCATCGTTGACAGTGTATGGTCAATGTACAACGAAGAAAGTATCAGCTATTCATATAAAAGGTAAACGTGATAAATTATATTTAATTATTTTAAAAAATCCTCACTTCTGTTATGACTCAATTTAATTACATTCCCTTAAATAAATGTTTGTATGTAAATTAAAGAAAAATTGTTGAAATAAATAAAAAAATTGTCATGAGGTTATGACCTGCAATGATATCCATACGTGAAGCACACAGCCGAAGCTCGATGACATGTTAGGCCATTAAATAAAATTTGGACGATGCCTTTCCTGGTCATTGCGAAAATTTGTTTAATTAATTCCTTCGAAATTGATTCAGGTTGCCAATGCACATGATTTTCATGTACACAAATCAATGCTTGAGGTTATTTGCCGCCCTTTTGACGCTGATATTTACTTCACTGACATTACTTCAGAGCACAATGTAAAACATAAAATTTATCATTTTTTTTCGGATCTCAAATCTCGTATTTGTAAGAATTAGAATAAATTAAACGTAAGGTAATAAAATCAACATAACTCAATAATAAACGTGTAAACAACATTGAAGGTAGAACAGAAAAAAAGCTCATCAATTGTTTTCATTTAAATGAATTACAAATATACTGTTTCCATCTTTTTTTTTTGCTGTAGGCTAGCATTATGGAAAAATATTAATATAAATTTTTTAATATCTAATATTATATCGCACCATAAAAAATGAATGCAGCATTATTCCTGGCGCATCGGCCTGTGCGATAGCTGCACTTGCGCCTAAGCTCTTTCGAATCCCCAGAGGCAGGATGTTCATCGCGATGTGATCGTTTCTTTAGACCTCGCCAATATATACAGCATCTATGCTCTATGTTGCTACTCCTGGTGTTTTGCCCCAGGTGAGGCTTTTTAGCCACTACTTAGGGCAGTTAGTATCTTAGATAGTCTTATCACCTCGACCCACCTCCAGGTCAATGCTGATAGCGAGCTTTTGTGTACCAAGCTTTTTTACGATTTCAAATTTATTTTGTCGCTCCAAGTTTTTTTTTTTTTAATAAAGAGAATATCTTTTGTAGCGAAAGTTAATACTTGCAAAAAGTGATACATTTAGAATTGAATCCAATGGGTACCAATAAAAACAAATTAATTATTAAGCTCTTCTGCAAACAGTGAACAAACTTTTACGAACTTTGTTTCGTAATATTTTCTTAAAGTTCTCTGTAAGCACGGTGCAATTTTCCTCAAGGACAAATCCGCTGATGATCTAATCATTTATTTTTTTTTTAATTTTGCAATTATTTCTTCTCGTTTCATTGAAATTAAAACAGTGTCGTGGATAAATCGTGCAAAACAATATTTCCTCAAAAGCTTGCGCAGCTCATCAATACCTTAGAGTATCAGTCTCTCAATTAAAGCCACTTGATCAAGGAAATTTTTGGCTAACAACTATCAATAGTCTAATCTAGTCTCCACTAAAAATTGATTTTCCCCCGAAAGCTCCCGCAAGCACTGGATATTTTGAAGGAAACGTCACTATAATTTTTAAACCGAAACTTGAACCCTTAGTGAAGCTTTATAATTTTTATAAGAAAAATTCCTTAAATATTACGAGGATTTACTCGTAAAAATTACATGACTTATCCCGGAAACAGTATACGAAGCTTTTCTTGTGAAAAGTTCTTCTAAAATTCAAGAAAAAATTCCAATGATTCCCGGAAAAATTTCCACAGCTTGCATACTACTGTAAAAAAAAACAACTGCATCAATGGTCCAGTTTCTCCTAAAAATCCCAATCGATCGATCGCTCTTTCCCCCGCAAGCTCCCGGTCCAGAAAAGACAAACAAGCGCCGCAAGCTCGATTCCCTTCCCCAGTGCTCGCAGCTGCGAATATAAAGTAAAATTTCGCCGCATTACCCGCGCGCGCCGCGCAACAATTTTTCTCCCGCGAGCGATCCCGGGGCTCGTTGGCGTCAGTGTAGCGTCGCTCGGCGGGCTCGGAGCTTGCGCGCGCCTAGTCGGCGCCGGCGGCGTGGGGAACTCGTGGCGGGGAGCGATCGCGTGCGGCGGCTAGACGGCCCGCGGAGCGAGGCCAGCAGTTCGCCGCGCGTCAGACCCTCGGACACACCACGGCCGCCAGCAGCCCCCTCGACTCGCCGCGGCCCGCACCACCTCGTGATCTCTCTCCCTCTCTCTTTCTCTCTCGCTCCCGTTGCACCTCGGCGCGGAGGAGAGAGAGGCGGCGGCGGACTCGATCGCCGATCCCCGCGGCCATCAGGCTCCCGCGCACACTCGGCCGAACGTGCAGCGGCTAATTGGCTCGGGGGGACTCGGCGACCCAGGGAGAGTCGAAGAGCGGAAAACGCCAGTACAAAGTGAGGCCCTTTGATAAATCCTCGTCGCGGTTACTCTCGCGAGATTCTATCGCGGATGCTCTTTTGTCATTGTACCGCGGCTCCTTTGAACTTTCTTTATTGTCGCTTTCATTTTGCTCGCCCCTCGCGAGGAGGGGGGGGATCAATTTGCGGGAAGAAAGTTTGAAAGCTGCTCGCGAGTAACGCGGAATGTGATTAGATTTTCAGAGACGGAGCTTGCAGGTTTAAAATAGTTGCTTCGCTCCGTTTTCGCTGATTAGTTTTCCTCGCGGCTTTTAACGCTTTGTTGACTTAAAGAAAGCGGCGGTGAAACGAACGCTCGGCGCGAAAAATCTACCTCGATTTCTCGGGACAACCAGTGCAGCTCGTATTAGGCAAACAGCGAGAGAAATGAAAACTGCTTACGCCGAAAAAAGAAAACACCGAATATCAGATTACACACGACCCTCTTATGCAAAAATCATCACCGGAGCGATCCATACAGTACTCAAATAAGGATAGAGCGAGTTTCACTTATTCCACTTGAGAATAAGTAAACATTCGCTCACAATTCATCACCTTGATCCACTTCCACTCGCTGCAAAGAAAATACAATTCACTATACCCACACGATCTCCACCGCGCCGATCCAAATTAAAATAAAATAAAAAATCCATTCAGAATCATGAGGAACTGAGGAGCGGAGAGAAAGCGGAGAGAAGCCCAAGCCCGTGAGAGGAAGCGGAAGTGTGCAGGGGAGCGCGCGCGTCATATCCCCCGCGGTGCAGTCGTCGTCGCTCGGTCTCGCCGGCCGGTAGCGCCGCCCCGGCGATCGGCCGTCCGGCGGCCGGGCTGAACTGCCGGCCAATCGGCTGCTGAGGCAGCGCCAGGAGGACGTTCCGGGTGACCCGGCAAATGTGGCTCTGTGCACGGTGAGCCGGAGTTCGGGGGCCCGCGGGGCCCGCAGGGCCGCCACCACCGGCAACGCCAGCAGCAACGCCTCGGCGCGCTCGCGCACCGAGCAGGGCGTGCGGCTACCTCTGTGCGCGCCCCCGACGCACCCGGGGCCCGCGGCACCGGCCCAGGCCCAGCAGCCCAATGCCCCGTCCACCCCCCAGCAGCAGACGCCCCGCGACCAGGGCGCCGGTCAATCCTACGAGGTGAGGCATTATCCACTTGCCTTTTTAAATCAGCTGGAGTTAAATGTGAAAATTAACTCTATTGCAGTCAAATTGTCGCTATACTTTTATAAAGATATTTACTCCCTTGGTGGAGTGATTTTTTAACTCTTAAGGGGGCCAGCCTGGGTTAAATTGAAAAAATACACTTTCCAGTATAATAGGTATATCGGATCACTTTTCTGAAAAAAATTACATAAAAAGTTATTGTAGACACTTTTTGTCCAAAATATTAGGCAATTACTAATATTACTAAAATTTAAATTTAACCCAGGCTGGCCCCCTTAAGTAGAACAAATGGTAGCGACTCATTTAATATACTACTCTACTTTAAAGTGAATTTTACTCTACATTAGAGTGAATTTTTTCTACTTTAGAGTGAATTTAAATCGCTCGATTCATGTAGAGTCAAATTTCACTCGAATAAAGTCAAATTTGAAACGATGAGTGGTTTCACTCTAACCGTTTTAGCGTATTTTTTTTTTTACTTGTTGATTTATTTTTAATAAACGAACAGTTTATTTTTTCTAACATTTCGTGATTAATTTGATAAATTTTTAACAATATTTTGTGAAGTAGTAAATGGAAAGTAAATGGTTGAATCTCCAAGCTTTAACAGAAAGTAGAGTATCAGCAGCGTCCTTAGAGTACTTACGGTTACGATTCATGCGTTTTTGAATATTAAAGAATAAAATAAAAGTTATTTAGAAAAGTTTCAAGCTTCAGATCATGAATTATTCTTTTTCAAGCTTAAACTTTTTTACTATTCAATTTTTCTTTGGAAGAATATTGAAAATGTAATATAAATAATTTAATATATTTAATATAATTATTAGACATAATTTATTTAAAAATATGCAAAATAAATAGCTAATCTCTCCGTCCTCAAACTGAGGTTTATGATATTTCTCTTGCTTTTACACAGTCGAGAAGATAAAAAAGCTTTTAATGCAAAAGACGTCTGGGAAATAATAAAAAAATGTCAGTGCTCCTTTATAAACTTAAATTTCTTAAACGAAAAACCATGTAGAAAAGAAAGATTAAAAATAAGTAAACTCTTATTTAACAACAAAGACCATTTAACAAAACAACAAATTTATTTAACAAGTAAGAAATTAAAGCAGTAAGGAAACGTTAGTTAGGAACGGGTTAAGTAGTAACAGTCGGGTATGGCAAGACACGGCGAAACATTACTTTATTACAAAAAATATGAGGTGAATGCGATAAAAAAGGTAAATTTTAAAATTTAATAACGTACAGTTTACATTGAAACAACATTTTCATATTTCTGTCGTAAAGCAATAAGAATTTTGCAATTTAAAAGTGTCTCCTATTTAAAAATATTTTCTTCAATTATACTACTATTTACTCAATCTCATATAATTCAAGTTTGAAGAAAATATTTCGTTCTACGAGAGAGGATCGTACTTTATATTTACCGAATATTACCGAATAACAAATATTATAAGAAAATATTTCATTCTACAAGAGAAAACCGTACTTTATATTTCCCAAAAATTATAATACAATTTTAGAATGTTTTACCAGGTAACAATAACATTTACGACAAAAATTGATGATTTAATTAAAAAAAAAAACTAAATACAAAGTACATCTGACATAAATATATCACTTTATAATGCAAAATTTTAATATCATCTAAAAAAAGCTTCCCAATTTGACGATATTTACGAGTTTAAAGATTTTTTTTATTCTACGCCTGACTTAATATATTGCTACTCCCCTGCAATTAGCGCCAACTTCTAATTTAACGCTTCACCGCTTAAACATTTCTCAATGTTTTTTTTTTTTTTTTTGAAAACTTCGTTAAAACAACCGTTACGTTAAATTTCCATAAAAATACAATCGCGAATTGATTTTCAGGATGGTCAGGGCCTGGACGAGCCGATGGTCCACGTCGAGCGACCGAACCAGCTCGGAACCTGGATATGCTGCGTACCGTGCTACTGGCTACGACGCAGCAAAGCAGTGCACAAGGCGTTTCTCACTTTCGCGATGCTCGTCGTGACGAGCCTCCTGGTCACGAGCCCCGTGCTCTTCCTCATAACAACTCTGCCCGAGGCAGAGCAGCCACGCGAATGCGCGGTACTGGTTAGTAACGTTTCACTCTCCACTTGTCTGATGTTCCACTTTTCTCAAAAGTAAATATTTGCGCACGATAGACTGGTCAATTACGTTGATTATTTCATAGTTTAAGAACAAATATACCTTGAAATTGTTGAAACGTATATTTTGAATTTACGTGTGGATTGCTGAATTGCTGACAAAGAAAATAAGATTTATCTAAAAATATATATAAAAAAGAAAAAGAAAAAGAAATATTAATCTTTTAAAAGGTTTTAATTGATATTGAATTTATGGAGCATTAAGAGAAATGAAAAGATTATAATATAAATTGTTCATTAGTGCAAATTTTTATTTAAAAAAAAAAAATATATCTCAACGTACAGTATTTTCTTCCGATTTAATTGCGGCGCGTAAATACCTTTTTTTTTGCGAGAATTTTACAAAATTCTTTTTGCGGGAACAAAGAATTGCACATTTCAGTCTAAATACATTTCAGTCAAGAGAGAATTTTTAATAACGTCGAGAAAAAAAAAGTGAACTTTTCCTCTGAATTAACGTAATTGCTTCTATCGGTGTGAATTTACTTTTATGATTACGCAAGTAGCTTAAATGCGCTAATTAACTCATGAACTTGTGAAAATTAACTTAAGACATGTTGCAAGCTAATGGGTTAATGCACATCGCGTCATGAACAATTACGCCGAACGGAGAGATTTCAAAAGGAATGCGAAATGCTTGTTTCTCCACGCAAAATCACCTTCTTCTCTAAACTTTCGGCAAACCACAAATAAACAAAAAAAGGACGAAAGCAATAAACAAATAAAAAAAATATAAAAAATAAAGGAAGAACAATAAAGTCGATGTATTTTTCCTAGCGGAAAATAGACTTTCCATCTATTTCCCACGCAGCATCCACGCTCTCTTAAATCTCGATCGCAGTCTGGTGCTCGGCAGGCATCTCCCCGCCTCTCGCGCATACAAATCCAGTCCTCGTTATTTTGACGCACATCAATACCGATGACAGTTCCTCGAGCTCCCGACGAGTAAATCGAGTGCGCAAGCGCGTGCGCCTCGATAATGCAAAATTTCCTTCTGCGAGCGTCGGGCTTCGAGATCGCGGGTGACGCGGAGGGCCCCGAAGACCCGCGGAAGCGATGATTGATAAGTCCGTCGCACGGTGTGCCCTCTCAACTCGTCGCCGTCTGACGATTTGTAATCCCGTTAGTCGCGCCGGTGCGTGCTCCCGGCGTCACACATACTTTTATCTCGCACCCGACGTGCCTGCACTCGTTGCTTCGTTTTTTTTTTTTTCATTAGCCATCACCCTTTTTCTCTCTCCTTTTTTTGTATGCGCTTGGTTAATCTCGTCCGGTTACGAAACGTGCTAAACTGGAGTTGATTTATCGATGAGCTTCTTTTGCGCGCGCCACCTCTTGAGCGGACGATGCGAGGGCACTGAGGGAGGAGAGATTTATTTTAACTGCCCTCGTAAAGGAACAAATTTATTTAGTTGAAATTGAGAGCGAGGGGGAGGGGGAGGGCGGGGAAAGAAAGACAGTGGAAGATTTAGATGGATGTGTAAATCTGGAAGTTTCGAGATGGTTGAATGATTGTGTCGATGGATACTGACGTATTTCAAAGTTTGAGCGGAAAACTTTTTTGTTTTAAGTTTTTAATGAAAGCGTGCCTCGGATTGAGCGACCTCTTTAGATGCAATCCCCCCGTTTTTTTTTTTTTTTTTTGATAGCCACATTGTATAGTTTACACGACTGAATTTGGTGCACTACGGTGGGAACGAGGAACTTTCTCAGCGGCGATCGGGTTCTTGCATTAACCGATATCTTTGAGTCGTAAAGTTCACTACTGTGATTCGCGGAATGAAAGTGAGAGGTTTTTTTTGTTAATATCTATATAGAAGCTTGTAGCATTGACTCGATAAAGTTTTTTTAAGGATCTTTTAAATTTAATTTCGTAAACTCCGGAATAGAAATTAAATCAAACTGTTAGATTCATTTTAATAGCTTTTTAATAGTATTTTTTTCTATTTTCCGACACTATTGGAATAAACTAAAAGATTTCCAAAATAATTAATTACTAATTTTTGCAAATAACCGTAAATTTAATTATTTCTCAAAGAGCATGGTAAAAAAAGCTCGAAAGTTTAGCCTTTGTTAAAAACTGTGTGTAAAATCCTCGTGGAAAAATATATACTATAGAAAAATATATAAAATATAGAAAAAATACTATACTATTTTGTAATGCAGGGACAGACTCGACAAATTAAAAAAAAATTACTAAAAAATATAGCAATATCAAATTTTACTATACTTTGTCGAGTCTGTCTCTGCATTATAAAACTGTACAGTAATTTTTACATGAAATTTTCGCTCGTGTAGCATTACATCACGTTAACAAAAAAAAGTGAAAGAATCGAAAAAATGTAACGTTGCAAATTAAAGTTTGAACAATTAAAGCTCGGTAAAGAAACAATGCGAAACACCCGGTGACGAGCAAACAGCTCTCAGACGCAAGCATTACCAGTGAATAGAGTATGAAAATAATGCACGACAGCGGCGTCGAATCGAAACACGATTAGTCGGCAGTTCAATAAAGTGTACATAAATAGACCCTCGAGACAATAAAAGTACGCCGCGCGCAGACTGCTTACAGCGAGTCGGCCGTAGCGGCATTTCAAACAAGAGATAAAGGAGGGTGAAGGGTGGCGCCGCCGAAGAGGGGGGTAGCAGGCGGAGGGGGTGGCATCGGCGAGAATAGGAACCGTCGGACTTTGAGCGCGCCGCGCAAGCTTAGGCGCGGTGGCTCGCTCGTGCGCTGAAGCCGTACGACGAGATAAGGTTTCGGGGCAGACGTCAACCTTAGCGCGGGTCAGGGTCTGCGCCGTCCTTCATCCATGACCTTCGGTTCCCATGTGTCTAGGCGCGCCACTGCGCATCGCCTCTAAATCGCCGCGGGACTCGCTCAAAATTCGCTCGAGCGAACCGTGCCGCTCGTTTCTTCTGGCTTAAGCGGCTGCAGTCGATGGATTTGCACGCGTGCCCTACGCCCGCCAGTGGATTATTGCCGAGCTTTCACTGGCCGTTTCACTTTACGATGACGGAACTTTTTAATGACTACTAAGATTTGCCGATTGATCCTTTGGCTTTTGGGTACTAGTGCTCTTGAGCTTCGGCGCTTGCAGAGACGATCGTTTGCAGCTCATTTTAAAACTGAAAGCTTTACACCACTTTTTCGCCTTTAAAGAACAATAAACTCGTTTCAATGTAAGGAACTTTTGCGTGATTGATATGTTACTGAAATCTTCGCGAATTGAATGATTTTTTAGATTGCTCTGATAAATTTACCAAGCTTGCAGTTGCTTCATACTACGATGATGGAGCTTTTATATGATTGATATATTAATAAAATGGTTTAACGATCGTAAATTGAATCATTTTGCAGATTTCTTGTCAAAATGAAATACTGTGCAGGTATCGTTGCTACGAACAAAAAAAAAACTCGTTTCAATTTACGGAACTTGCAGTAGTTCCTCGCTACGATGACAGAAGTTTCTGATGATTGTTACGTTTCTGAAATTTTTTAATGAATGCGAACTCGATCATTTATAACTTTTTTGTTTAAACGGAATACTTTGAATGTACCGATGGCCCTAACGAAAAAAGCACGATTCAATTTACGGAGCTTTCGGCTACTTCTCGTTATGATGACGAAACTTTATGCTGATTGTCACTCTGCTGAAATTTTTTAGCGATTGAGAACTTGGGCGTTTCTCGTAGAAGGCCATATATCATGATATTTTCGCGAACTTTTGCAAAACTCACGAAGTCGTTTTTTTCCCGGAGAATCTCGCGAAGTGCTTCATTTCGCGGGAATTATATCGCGAAATGTGTTGTTGTTTTTCACGGAAATCTCACGAAAGTATTTCTCTCTGTGACAGAACTTTCAAAAGAGTTTTCTTCGTGATAAAATTGAATCGCGCCACTTTCCATACAAAAAAAAATCTAAAATGTGCTTTTGTTAGTTAGGAAAAATTGAAATGAGCTTTTTTTGTTAAAGGCGACTGTATATAGAAGTAGAGTAATCGTATTATCACTGGACAATCCAATGAACTGCACATTCTTCTAAATTCTCTAATCCTTTTGCTAATAGTATTTCTTAATTCAGTAATATTTTAACATTTATTGTTTTTAGTTGTATCATGACTACATCTATTAGTGCGTTCACAGTGACGTAAATACCGCGGCTGATGCTGCATTATAAAAATAAACATGTTTTTTTCAAAAAACCAACCTGAGGATTGACCCGAAGGTACCCCAGCGATCGACCTAAAAGTTAATTCGAAGGTTACCCGCGAATTTTAAAATAAGAAAAAATTCAACCAAGGGTCAATTTCGTCATACCCGAGGTTTAAACATGCATAAAAACTACAGGAAAAAATTTAATTTTTTTGCTCATCGATAATCTTGCGACTCGGCTTCTACAATGTTTAACTAAATGGATGATAAATGCTACTTTTGATACAGTGGACCCAATCACTTTTAATAAGCCAGATGCCATAGCATCGAAAATAGATTTTCTAAAATTTTAGGTATCGCCGCGATGTTTAAGTAAATTCATGATAAATGCTTTTTTTAATCCAGTGGATATTAATGCTTATTTAAAAGCATTTTTATGCATGGTTTAGACCTCGGGTATGACGAAACTGAACCTTGGTTGAATTTGTTCTTATTTTAAAATTCGCGGGTAATCCTCGAAATGACTTTTAGTTGAATGTTAGAACGATCCCTGGGGTACCTTCGGGCCAATCCTCCGGTTTGCTATATGAAAAGATCATGTGTATTTGTACAATGCAGCATTAGCCTCGGTATTTAACTGCGGCTTCTACTAAAATAGTATAAAAAAATTATATATACAAAAAAAAAAACATTCTCTGCTTTATCCGCAGCCTATGTTCAATTCACTCGTTTTATTCAGCCTCATGAAATGTCTTTAAAAGCTTGATAGTAAAAAGCTCTTCGCCGTCGAAAGCTCTGGGCCTCCCTCTACTCCCTTGAATA
This sequence comes from Sycophila sp. Sp_5, assembly GCA_018906775.1. Lineage (NCBI taxonomy): Eukaryota > Metazoa > Arthropoda > Insecta > Hymenoptera > Eurytomidae > Sycophila > Sycophila sp. Sp_5. The sequence continues at coordinate 1,916,826 of JACCID010000004.1, forward strand.
TCTCGCATCCGAAAGCCGCGCTATAAACAATAAACACGAACAATTAATGGCAGCCGTCAAAGCTCGACCTCCAGCCAATGAGACGCTCGCATCCTCGAGTTCCGTGAGAGCGATTTGTCGCAGTGAAGACTGCGGTGGTGCGCTCGGCCCCTGCCGCTGACGTTTGTCTCGGATACGTCAGGTCTCTCGCTCGTTTCTAGAAGCAAGCCGCTGACTCAGGATGCGCGACGTCCTCTCGTGGGGATGTCCTCGAGGGCCAATCCCCCTTTCGTCCCCTCAGCTTCCATTCCCCATTCATTGGGGTGGCGTGAAAGAGCCGAGGCGCTCTTCCATTATCCGAAGCCGGGGACAATTATCGTCATCCGCACGCGAGTGTCTCAACGGACGATCTACAAAACAGAAACGCGATATCGCTTTATCCCTCGAGCACTCCTTATCGGGCTACGTAACTTCCTTGTTCCGCTTTCGCCTTTCACGTAGCATGTCCAAAGGAGCTTTTAAGGATCCCCCACCCCCGCCGGTCCTTTACTCTCTCTCTTTCTCTTTCTCTCTCAGACTTTCGCATCCGAGAAGCGGTAATAGTATTCTTTAATCTCCTCGTTCAAACAGCTTTTGGCATCCTTTTTTAAAATTAATTGTATTTGTTTAAAGCTCCGGCGCGCGTCCATTAGACATCTCTGCGGAAGATTTCAATTAGGAGATCAAAGTTTCCTGTCAAAGGGGGAGATTAAAATGTTAATTGGAAAGTTTTTTTTTTTAATTTTTAACTCGCGTGAATTAATTATAACTGAATTTAAATTTGTGAGTAAGTCTGACGTTTTTAATGTGATCGCTTGTTATTTGCTGAGGTTATTTTTTAATTGAGTAATTAAGAGTCATGGTAGAGATGCAATTTTAGCAGAGATTCGCATTCGATTTGTCGTATCTGTATTTTCATTTTTTTAATTATAAGATAAGTTTTTTAATTCCGAGATTATTTTTCAAATAAAACGGAGAATATAATGCTCTTTGTTCGAAACATTTAAAGAAATAATTACATAATATTCGCGAAGTTCAATAAGCTTTCTGCTCACAACTTTTCCATTAACTTGATTGAAGAATTGTTCTGCTATTGTCATTTATATTTTTCAGATTTAAGAGTACGCCAGGCTAATAAATAAATTACAAAATAGACAAAAAATGATGAAAACTTCTTTTCTAAGGAATATCGTACTGTAAAATGTTTTCGCATTCGAACAAATTTATCTATTTATGTGTACAAGAAAATCAAAATATCAGGCGATCGCAGTAATTTTATTTTGCTCATTCAGCTAGATTCAAAAGTAAACCAACCGTCGAAGCTTCCAAAACGAGATTTGACTCTTCCATATTTGCAAAGCAATCGCGAGTCTGAATCCGAACGATCGAAACTCTCCTTTCCTAGCTCCACGAGCGAAGCAACGCAAAAAATAAAATATTTACCGGATGAGACCGAAGGGAAACCCGATTGGTTGAGTAACACCTTGGGATCAATACGCCGCTCCTGCTAAAGTGTACCGCAGGCAAATTAACAAGGCAATCAATCGGAAGTTTCCTCGACGAGCGAGCTGATCGTTCGCGCGGGCCGCTCGATAATCAAATAGACAGTCGGTGAAATTGATCAAAAGTTACAGGTAGATGCGCGGAAGGCTGGGGCCACGGGGGGCGCGAATTCAATGTGCGGATGTTTGTTTGCCTGGGAGCTGACCTCCGGTGACCGGGAGCGACGGCGCGCGGGCCCTTAAAAGGGGGTCGACTATTTCCGTGATCCTCTTAGAAGATCGCCTCACCCCCCGGCATAAGAAACGAATCATTATAGCCTACTTTGCAGCCGCCTACACTTTCGGTCCACTCGTTATACCCCTCCCGAGGTCCTAATGTAAACGTAGCGTTTTAGTTCGAGGCGATTATTTTACGCTGGGTAAATAATGTTCACCGATTTTTCCGAGCATAGCTGTGCAGACTTTTTTCTGATGATTCGCGAGATTTTTCTGTTTGCCTGCCTTTTTTTGTTCAAGGAAATTTAATTAAGCGAAAAAAAATTACACTGTATTTTTTTATCTTTCGGTCTGCAGTGAGGATATAAGTTTTACTTGCGCGTCTTATTCATAAATTTATAAACAGGTGCGAAGTTCATTTAAGCTTACTTAAAGTTTACAGAGATACTAATTTTGACGTTCGATAAGATCCGCGAAACTTCCTATCGGGAAATTAAATTCCTCTGCTTAACTTCTGCTTGTGTTCTAAAGGAAGCTGCACGATATACAGAAGCGTGCAGCTTAACCGCGTCGTCCATCAAAATCCAGTTTTAATTAAAAAAAAAAAAAAAAGGTATCGACTGCTCAGAATACAAGCTCCACAGTTTTAATAAAATATGACGCGTTGTAAAAGAGTGGGCATTTTAAATCCCAGAGACAAAAAAAAAAAACAGACGAGGGGGAGGGGAGATGAAAAAAGAATTCAAAAGTTACGTCCAATAAGCTTTCAATAAAGTTCAATCCCGTGGAAGTTAGAAAGTGCGGAATTGGTGTACGCGCCGTGACCTCCCGGAAAAATTGCCCGTTCGCCGGCGAATAATAAAATCGCGCCCCAGCAGCGCGGAGCGTCCGCCGCCCATGAGGAAAGGAGGAAATCGAAAGGGAGCCCGCCGACAGCAAGAGATTTAGAGCTTTTACGTGTTTCGCCGCGCGCGCGGGCTCGAGGACACCTGCTGGCTGGGTAAAGAGGGCACTTCCTCTTATTTTGCTCCGTGACTCTGACCACGAGGTGCGCGGCTTTTTGGTTGCAGGACGAGGCGTGCATCAGAGAGCGGGACGGCCAGGAGGGCGTCTGCGAGTCGCAGGCCTGCCACGAGGCCTCTCGCCGGATGCTGGCCTCGATGCAGCGCGGCGTCGACCCTTGCAAGGACTTTTATCAGTTCGCCTGCGGGGGCTTTCGCAATCGGCTGCCCTATCAGCCGACCTCGAGCTTCGCCTCACTCCAGGAGCAGGTCGACGATCAGATACAGCGTAAGTGAACTCTGCTTGTTTGCCCTCAGTATCTATCTATCTATATACATATACATGCATTTATATATTTCTCTCTGGCTCTCTGCTCTCTCTCTCTTTCTCTGTATTCTCTGTTTGCGCGAATTGCACCGACAATACTGCGCGGATATGGTGGAGATAGTTAAATTTACAATTTCAGTTTGATGTTTTGGAAAGTGCTAGAGAGCAGTGAGCAGTGCTTTAATGGCTTAGGTGGCAATTATTTTTATGAATTTTAAGACTAATGTTGTTGAACCAATTTTTGAGTGGATAGGTATAAAATAAATTTCATGAAAGGAAGTAGGTAATTCAAAAAGTTTCATTTTGAAAATCATCAGTGCTTTAGTTACGTTTCGGTTATTTATTTTACAGATATGACAGAACGTCAGTTTCCGTTTATTTATTTTATTATTCATTCATTGTCTTCAGTAGACATTTTATTATTTCTGTTATGAAAAAGTAAAAATCTAAAAATATAGGCTTGCGTAAAAGTGTGTAATTGTATAATTTATCATCGCGTTATATCCCTAATGGTAATCCAAAGATATGGTGCAATAAGGTACTGCAGATTATTTTAGAAAAGCTTCCTAGTGGGGCAAGTAAATATCATGAGGTTTCCGAGCTTGTGTGAGCTTTGCCCTTATCTGAAGGTTAGTTATCTGACTCATTAGCTTTGTATCTCTGCACCGGCACATTGTGATGATCTATATTTTGCAGCCAAAGCAAACATTTGGAAGGGTGCTTATCACTTGGTCAGATAATGAGAAGATATTTCTTTTTTACTTTTCCTTGTTGAGTTTACCATGCACATTAAGAATTTTAAGAAGCTGTCGTAATGGTTCATTGCGAAATAATTTTTTTTTTTTGAGTAATGCTTTTGAAATTATTTTAATAATAAAATCAATTTACGTACAATACCTACTTTCCAAAATAAAGTCCCTCGCAAATTTACAAACAAACTGTACAACGCTATTTTCGCTGCTGCGAAATGCTAAATAATATTTTTAGTGCGTGTATCTTTTTACGAAATTAAAAACATATTTGAGCAAATTTTATACATGAAAAGTTATTTTCGCAATATGCATCATCCGCGTTTACATTCGTTTGATCAGAGGTCAACTGATTATCTTTATTAAACGCAAACAAAAAAGTAAAAAAATTGCAACTTACACGTGTTACACCACAATATAGCCTCTTTTACTGTCTATTTTATCACCAAATGTAGGATCGAATTCAAATATCATTTCTGAATTGAGTTAGACTAAAATCATCTCCCATCTCCTATATCAAGATTACCTACATACCACATTGTTTCTATTACTCTATTTTTTTTATTTTTCGTTTTTTGCGCAGCTCCCGCTGTACACTCACCCACACACTCGCACCATGTACACAATAACAGATGAAAATAAAAGCTGCTATTTCCGAAGTGTAGTCCATGTACAGGCAGGAATGGGCTGTGCTAAAGGAAAATTTGATCGCCGTCAGTCGATTCTGCGTGAGCGCAATGCGCGCGGATGTAAAACGGGCGGAAGTGTGCATCCGTTGGGCACTACCCGGCACACGGAGAGAGCAATTTATGAGAGCGCTGATAAACTCAAATGGGCATAAAAGCCATGGCAGTGGCGCCGCGCGGCGTTTTCTTCGTTTTCGCACCCTCGTAAAGACGAGTTTTCGCGGAGGCATTTGGCGCGCAGCCGATTCAATTTACGCAGCCGTCAAAAACTTTCCGATTCTCCGTCTCCGTCGCTCTTTCGCTTTAACAGCAGCAGACGATCAGGGGATGGAGACGCGCCGAAACGGCGTCGCGAGGGAGAGAGAAGAGAAAAAGGGAACGAAGGCGCTTGATGCACGCGGGGGAAATTAAATGCACTCGATGTTAACGAGAGTGAAGAAAAAAAAAAAGAGGGAGGCTTTGATTTTAAGTTTCGAGTTGTAAACACTTGAATTTTCACGCGCGAAGGAGCAGCAAAGGAATATCGATTGCGCATCGATGGCGAAACAATAGTGGCTTTATTGTACTTTAATCCCTGGATGACCTGGAAAATCTGTTTCGCTCGGCGCTCTTTTTAAACTGTAGCTGTAATCGGTAATTCAATTTCTACGGGTTCTGCCGGGTGCGGAGCTTTCCCCCCTTTTTATGGATAAACATTGTGCCCGCGAGCTTTTGTTCGTTACGTCGCGTTTAATTGTCGATGATGGAACGATACAGCAGCTGTGTCCTTTTTTATTTTAATGCAAGTTCGGAGGAATATTTTTTTTGCATTTTTGCGACAGTGCAACGTTTTCTCTTCGTATATTTTAATATTCTAAATATTTTAAGCAGTCGCGATCAAATTTAAGAGATCTACATAATTTACACAAAATAAATAATATTCGTATGATAAATTCGTTTTTATAGCTTCAGGAAAATTTTGTGCATTTATTTAGATTGATTTCTCCTGCGTTACGTCTGTATATACACAATTGCACACATCAGTAGATTTAACAGTTTAGTAAGTAAAAAATATTCTTATATTTTTTAGTTTCTCTGTGATACACGGAAAATTACACAGTTTGGTATGTCAGCATCTCGATGAAGTAAACTTGCAAATCTTACTCCTCATCTCGTATTATTTGCAGATGACGCAAAGCTCTATTCGAGCATCAGCTGCAATGTAGAGGAAGCTTTTACAATTAAATCCGCTCGCTACGTATACGGTGATTTATGCAGTCGAGAATGAGCTTTTATCAAGCATTAGCTAATGTCGTTTCAATTCATTTTTCAAATGTAAGGTCGTGACTACCTTTCAACTGTGATTCCTTCCTTCAGTCTTCAATGCTTAATTGGGTTAATGCACAGTATGTGACTTTCGTATTTAGTTTGACTGTAAATTCAATTTTCACTCTCAAAGTGAGTACTCTCGGTTTATCAATGACGAAGTGTACTGCTTAGGGCTTATAAACTTAAGACTTTTAAAATTCTGCATATATGTAGAATGTACAATTTCGTAGAACGAACGAGTCAAAGCGTAATATTATTAAATATAAAGTTAATTATTTTAATGGAAAAAAAAGAAATTCGTATTTAGTAGTATTGCAGGTTGTTACCTACTATCACCTTGGAATATCAATGTGGGTTAAATTGAATACCGTTAAATGTACAGCACTTCCGTGGGAAATTTCAGAGCCGCATAATAGTTTGACTTTCAGATAACCGATCAACCTTCAATGTTTCACTCGTCGAAATAAAGGTTTATGGTGATTTTGATATATTTTTAAAAGAATTATTAAATATTTTGTATGCTTTGTTACAGAATACCTAAGTACTTACTATACAGCCGAAAAACAAAAAATCGTACTTTTTTTCGTAAAGAAAATACCATTTCAATACGAAAGAATAGGAAGAACTTTTATGGCTTTATTCCACGTCGAAGTTACTTCACCCTCCCCTCCTCTTCTTATGAATAATCGCAATAAAATAAAAATCAGAACAGTAGTAAAAGTAGCAGAAAAAAAAGGCGGAGAAGGGATAAAAGAAAAGTAGATAAAATTTGTCGGCGAGCACAGAAAACGAGTACAAATGAGAGAAATTTTTGACAAATGTGAAACTTCGAAGTTACGTTGTACTGAACATTAAAGTAGTAACATTTCTCTTATTCTCCTCTCAATCCCCCTTCAAGTTTTATGGCCCGATGTTTGAAACATCGAACAAAATTCAATTCGGTATCTTGATTTTGCTATACCATTGAATTGTTAAACTCTAAACTTAAATGAATTCAACAGGATTAAATTGCATTTGTAACTACAAATATTAGATAAAAAAGTTTAAGCAGAACTGCAAAGTGATTTCTCTTTCAATTTCCAGTTTCAACAAAATTATAAAACAAAACAGCACCTGGAATAACAAAAATTAATTAAAAAATTAACTGAAATTTTTTTAATTATCCAACGAAAACACATTTTTTTTACCGCAGTATTCAAAAAGATTTTTTAACTTCTTTTCACATATGCCTGACTTAATAACCTACCTACCTTCCGTTAAACGAATAAAAAAAAATATTCTTTTGAAAAAGACATAAAACTCTCCAGAATTAAAAACAGCACTGCAAGCTCGAAAAGCCATTTATTCGTTTAAAAAAAATGCGGATGAATACCGTAGCGTAGAGTCGTAAAGACTCAACAGCAATTTTCTAGGGAATTTAACGGTCCCACGGAATACGACTCGGGCGACATACACGCGAAATGCAATATCCGCTCACCGCCGAGCGCACTTTACAAGCGGCCCTATTAATTATTAGTTTAGCGGCGTAAATCGCGACGAACGGTCGATTTCTAATTAGTTCAAACTCTATTAAGTTTTCTCAGCGAGACTGGACGCGTAACTCACGTCCGCCTACCCCCGGTAGAGGGGAATCCTCCCCCGCAATTGCCGCGTAATCTGGACGAATTGCGCGGGTGTAAGTGCGCGGGCGCGTGTACCCGATCGCGACGCATCGAGATAACCGGCGCGCCCCCCCCCCCCTTTCGGACGCTGACAAACTGCCGCCGCCTCGCTTTAAATGGCTCAATCTACTGCGACTTTTTTCGCGTATTTTTTAAACTGGCTTTGGCCCGGGGGAGGCGGGCCGATATCGAATATTCCTTGGAGCCGGGGCAAATGTTAATTTTCCGCGGACGGCGCGAAGTGGGGGGATATAGGTCGGCGATTTTACGCTTTCGGACGATGGACTAATCAAGTCTAATGGATGGAATTTCGTTATTATTCTTATTTTATTTTGACTGCTGTTAGGGAGGTGCAGTATACTATGTCGTGGGAAAAATTTCTAAGCTCTTTGCTGTATGGTAAAATTAACGTTGGGATGTATATATTGATTGTTATTAATTATTGAATTCTTCGCGGAAATGATTGATATATTGATTAGTGTGTTTATTTATGGAGTATTTTAATAATTCTGATAAATATTTTACAATGCAAAATCTGGCTAAAAATAGACTTTCAACCTGGAATACGAAATCTATCGATCGTTTCTAATTGCAAGTGAGACTCGTATTTCTGTGCGTTAATTGGAGAGAAGTGTATTATTTCTTCGTAGTTTTAGAGTATTTTAACTGTTTAAAACAAAACTAAAGTATAGATTCAATTATAACCAGATGGACATCCCCTGCAAAATTGTAATCCTGTCTATTCTATCCGTTTGATTATTAAAATTATTTAAGTAGGCCTCGTTTATTTTCAATAGAATAAATATAAAAAACGTGAAATATAAATAATAAGAGTGTAAATATAATCTATTAAGATATGAGGTTTATAAAGAAAACATTAAGGAGCAGGAGAATAATAGCCCTCGAACAATAAAGTTTTAAAAGTTCATTGGCGAATCTTGCAAAGCGAGCTAATAAATCGAGGCCGATTGCGCCAAGAAAAAAAAAGAAGTCGGGTAAATATCGCGCCGTTGTCACGAGCAGAAAGGGAAGGCGGCACAGTAGGCTCCCTCTTTCTCTCTCTCTCTCTCTCTCTCTCTCTCTCTCTCTCTCTTAGACTGCACCGTGCGGCCTTCGATTACCGATACAAACGACAAATGCAGATAAGCTCTAAAAACGCTGGGACTTGAAATCAGTCGAAGCCCCTTATCAAAACATAGCGAAATGAATGCGAGCATAAAATTCATTGGGTATAAATATACTCTGCGCGCTTGGTATGTGTAAAATTAAAGGGCGCTTAAATTAAAATTAATTTGTAAAACGAGCTTTTATAATTCGTGTTGTTTATCCGGGAAATTTGAATTATGGGATCAATAAATATGTAAAACCTTGTGTATATTTTGTATAAATTAATTTAACGTGTAAATGAAAAAGAAGGTAGTAAAGAGTAAATGATCGTATCGTTTTCAGCCTTATATTGGTTCGCATTAATTTTTCAACTTGTAATGGACTTTGTAACTTGCTTTATGTTACATATAAATAAATATCATTCTCTTATCTTTATTTTGTAATATTTTCCGCGCAATTTATAATCGTGTCCACAAAATAAATTAGATTACTTAAAATACGTTGACGCAACAGTAAAAAAGCGATGACAAGATATTATTCTTCGAAGAGCCCCACGTTTGAATTTCAAAACCAAATTTAAATAATCGCCAATGATGTCAATAAGACGACCCTCCTCGTTCCTTATCCACCCTGACAGGCTGAAAAGTGATCGATCGCAAAGTGAAAAATAGCAGCCAAAAATTCTGCAAATTGTACTCCGCCAATTCTCTCGCCAACCTACGCGCCAGACCCTCGATCAAACTCCCCCCGACAATGGCACTAAAATACCAAAACATCCACGCAAAAAAAAAACCAACACTGCCCGACACACAAAAAAAAACTCAACACTCCCCGACACAAAAAAAAAGAGTTGCTTGCAGCACAAACGCAATTCGTACAGGCCGGAGGGGCGCGGCGGTGCAGTCAATACGCGAAACGGCTGAATTTTTGCGAGCGCAATAGCCGCACGTGTGCCGCGTCGAGATTAAGCAAAGCCGCAGAGTCATCGCGCACTCGTCGCGTGATTGGCGCGGCAGTCTCCGCAGTTGCTGCTGTCCACGGGGGAAGGAATCGCGCCGTCAGCCTCCGCTTCGCATATTTCTTCCGCTCTCTGTGTGTCCGACAACCCACATGCACGCGTTCCCGCGAGACTTTCTCATCCCTTCTGAGTTCCCTACAACGAGGAAATTCATTTCGACTGCTTTTTCGTTTACGCGATCCTGGTCCTCTCTGCCCCGCCTCCATCTTCGCGTTAGCTCGAGAAAACTCGAGACACGATTTTCGCCGCGGCTCCGCGGGACTTCGCTACTTTTCCTGGCAAAAAGCTGGGGAAGGAGTGGGGATAAATCGAATAAACAATCCGAAGAGGAAGAGGAATGACTTGAGTGCCCGGCGTAGGGGTAGAAGAACGTCAGTGGCGCCGGACGATTAATGCGATTCGGAGAAGCTTTGGAGCATTTTTTAGAGCTGACAAATCGCTTGGGATTAAGGGAATTTCTCTTAGGTGTAATAAGTTTACTTTTAAGCGCTGAATTATATCATTTGAAAGATTCGTTAATGTTAAAATCTTGTAATTAGCTACGCCGAGGGGATGAGGGTAGGCTGAAAACGGATTAGAGAAAGGTGGACGGGAGGTGAGGGGTTTAGCCATGCGTTAGATCCGACATGGAGAAACGGAAGGAGGAGCTAAATTAATCTTATTACGATTCATTTTAAATTTTTATTCGTTTTTAATTAAATACGTTTGTCTGTCTGTCTGTATTTGTCTGTCATAAAACTGAATTTGTTTTATAAATGATATTTATCAAACATCAATTATGAAGAATTGTTTAAATATTTCAAAATAAGTCAGTATTAGGTTACGCTTCATTTCAAAATTGTTCGGTATCCATAAGTTAAATTCATAGCGTTTGAAAAAGACTTAATGATCCCTCTAAATCTGTATTTTTGTAAATAAAAGTCATACTATAGCAGTTAAAAAGAACCCGAAAGCTCTAAAAGCTCCTCTGTTCCTACCGTGACCGTCGAACATTTTTAAAAGAAATTGCAAATAAATAAAGGGGAAAACAATGCAATTAATTCCGGCCACTCGGTTAACAGGCGGCAATATTTTATTTAAAATCCCATCACGACGCTTTTTACTCGCGACCGTCCGCGTGGAAAATCTCCGCAGCTCGAAATCCGCTGGCCGGTTAAAGCGCCGATGGAAGAGCGTTTACGGTATTCTTTTTCGTGACTCGTCATCGAGGCACCGAAAGCTGATTATTGATTCACGTCCATACCTGCAGCGTGTAATTTTCTCAGAAGGGGGAAACAAGGCCAGCGAAATGTAAGGCACAGCCGTGCGTGCAATCCTCGAGGCTCCCACCGCGGTATAGCAGACAGGTACATTTTTAAAGAGGCCCGGGAGATAAAAAGAGCGAGTGAATAGGTCCGCATGACGCCAGCACCGAAGTTACCATCAATTTTAGCGCGTTGCATCATTGAGCTTTACCCTGAATCCTAACTTTGTTTTTCTTAAACTGCGGAAAACCCAGTTTACTTTTCTACTTGAGTTTATCTTTATTAGGATTTGACGTGGCGATTTTAGAGATGATGATACTTTTCCCATTTATTCGTAAATTTCTTCATTTATTTCATTCGACTGTTTAAAATAGTCAATTAATACAATAATTTGATAAGCGAATGTTTAATAAAACTTTCAGATGCAAATTTTATGCGTTTAAAATTATCAATGATTAATGTATTAATTATCTTTTAAAATATTTTTTTGGGATGAGAAAAATGAGCATTTGCTTAAAACACACAGAAAATCTCTGTCGAACATTTCCGCTTCATACGTAGATAAAATTCGACCTATCAAGATTTTATTTTCTCCTTATCGAGAAATCTCGTGCATATATTGGAAAAAGGAAATCTTTTTCCGAATTTTCACTTTATTTTTCCGCGGGAGGGAAGAATTCTACGAAGAGCGAAGTCCATATTTAACCTTTTTCACACCACGGCTGCTTACACATTTTATTTTCGCTCGTTTCCGACTTTCATTTTCAGTCTAGCGGTTTACCTAAAAATCCCCTACTATAACGCCTTGCTTTTTACCTTATTTTCTTTTAATTTATTTTAAACCGGTGCGTTTGTTTATTTTAATTTTGCCGCAATTCGTCAATTTCAAAGTTTAAGTAAAAGAGGCAATAAAAATTAATTAAAAATGTATACGCGGCAAAAATTGATTTTAGCTAGGCGGCCAGTTAGAAAAACCCGCGCAATGTATTCTCGCCAGTTCCTTCCTCAACTTTTTTCGGGAATACCTTTTTTACGTTAACAGCATATGGAAAAAGTAGAAACAGCGACATGACGCGCGCAGTTCGCCCTGAATGCAAATGAAACGAAAGCTTTCCTGTTTTTTATATTTTTCATTGTTCACGTGACGCATTCCGCTGAACAAAAAAAAAAACGGAACGTAGACGCACCGGTGACAACGAAATAACTACAACTCGTCTTTTAACAAACGTTTGCTCGTTGGAGCAATTAATAATTGTATTTTTAAGGTAAAATTCATTTTTCCGTCGATGTCGATCGAGTCTCGAACTCAGATTTTCGACAAAGCTTAATACTTTTTTGCATTGAAAAGCATTGAAATTTAAGAGATCATATATCTCATATAACGGCTCATTAATTTTCGCTGCGCGTTGTGTTCAGCAAGTCAAGCTCGACTACGCCGAAGGTGTTAATTAATCCTCGATTTTATCGGTCATGTCGTGTAACTTCTATACTTTATTTCACAATTGAAATGAACGACGCGTACTTTTTATCGACTTTAATCAAATTGTATCAATTGAACATTTAATTATTCTGCACTACGATATATTGATACGTTTCGAGATAAATATTATTTTACATAAAAATAAAAAAAAATTAGAGTAAAAATTTTATGTTTAGACGTACTGAAGAGCAACAACTTAAGCTACGTTTTTAAGCGTTTCTTCAGCCGCTGCCAAGATAGCAGATGCTCTTTCCTACGCAACTTCTTTATCTCGCAGCTTCTGCGGTTTCTAGGCTTCTAGGCTTCTCAAAAGTGCATAAATGCACCACGCTATACTTTCTTTTACACTTTTCTTTCTTCTACGCATTCAAAATAAACAGGGTGCAAACTTTTCGAAACACTGCATCCTAATGAAAAAAAAAATAATATGAAAAAACAAATATGCAGAATTCAATTAAGCGAGCTTTAAAAAGCTGCACATTGACACATACACGGGGAAAATAAAGTAGCGCCCAGCATCTCTGACAGGTGCAAGGAGCCGCCGGGGCATATTTTATTTATAGACTATAGTGGCAGTTGCGCGGCGAGCGAAGCAAAGAGAAACAAAAGTGCCGCTGGAAAAATAACATATGCACCGGACGTGCCGGTCGTTAGTAGTTCGAGGACTGTTGTGGCATGCGCCGGTAGCGATCCGTTTACGCCGGCGGCCGAGCGCGACGCGATCGAACGACGCTGATTGTCGTTTCACCGCACGTCCGTGAATGGATAAGAACGTCGACGGCGACTGTGTGTGTGCGCGCGCGCCTCCCTCCAACGAAATGCCTCTGCTCTTCCTTTTCCTCTCGCCTCCGCTCGAATACTTTTTTTTTGTGCAAATGACGCGCGAACAAGATTGTCTCTCTTCCGAGTGGACGGCAATAGTCTGTATTATTCAGAACCAGGAGGGTATTATTTCTAGCTATTGCACCGGCCTTTATTTGGAGATGCATGAATTTTTTTTTTTTTAAATTGGGGCGAAAGCTTGGAGCTTGAAGCTTTCGGAAATAGGATGGATAAACAAAATTTTTGGTAAAATTGGAAATAAAAGGATCCTTTTTAGATTAGAACATTATCAGTATAAACTTTGACTTGTACTTTTTTCTGTAGTATTTATTGAGAATTGGGGAAATACTGGAGCTTTCAGCTGTGAAGCTTTATTTCTTCATAAAACTAGGAATATTGTAGTGTACGAAGCTTCTTTTTCCAGTGTTTATTAAAAATTGGAGGTATAGTGGAACTTTCAGCATTAAGAAGTAATAATAGTCGTATTAAAATTGGTTATATTGTAGACTGTATGAACCTTCGGAAGGTTTTTTATCAAAAAATATGCCAAGTGTCTGTAAATAAGCATAGACACAAGGTCGAAACTAAAATATCAAAATTCGCGAACATGAAAAATGCAGACACGTCCCTTTGTCTAAAAGTCGCGGTTACAGTTTCAAGACCCTTTCATATAGAATTTAGTATTTGAAATTTTAATGTACTGTCCGACGTAAATATTTTTAAAAATATACCTCACAGATAAACAAACTTGATAAGCAATTTATTCGCTGATTCTTTAGGCCAGTACCTTTGCTTGAAAATTTCGGTACAAAAATTTTTAATAACTACATCTGTGAGGACATAAAAACAAGTATATGAAAAAAATCATTAACAGACGAGAAAGAATGTTCTAAATATTAGTAATACAAATTTGGCCAAAATTATCTTTACATTTACTGCACATGGAGCGACAGTAACGTGCAAATAATCTTATATAAAAAAGGAAATAAATTAATTTTTGATGGGCTTAGGAAATTTTCTGTGTCAGCTGCTCAGGTATTAAAGATGTGTATCCCTACTGGGCCAGATGAGCCGAAATGACTTGTAAGCGGTTTGTGCAGGCCACCCCCGCATTATGCCGCACCACCAGTCGAATATGTTCGAGCAACCGCATTAGATCAGGTCGCCCCGAGACTAGTGCACTATAAATAATTCACGTTAATCGATAATACATAACCCGAACTATGCAGAGCGCGCATTATACGCCTTTGCCTAATATTCGCATAACTCACAAATAAATTAATTCGTTATCTCGCGCATTGCATACGATGCAGAATGGGTGTTTTTATAATGGCCCCGTTTGATGTCCATGCTTTATCAATTATGACAAATCGATACAATTTATAAACAGCACGAGGCTGCTGTGCGTGCGCACCTAATATTTAATACTTTAAAAATTAATTAATTCGATTGCGTGACTTCTGCTAGACGGAATGATAATTGAATTCAAAAACTTCAATCGACATTAATTGAGCTGATGAAATTACAAAAAAAATTAAATTTAATTCTACGAATTTTTTCTTTTATTCGTAATATTTCGCTTCGGATTTCAAGGAAGATAATTAAGTGGGAATAATTTATCGAGTGGCGACAAAAGCAAATTTTACCTATAGCATTGACGATTCATAATTTTTTAATTAAACTTCATTGCATTCGAACGAAAATTAAATCTGCCTTTTTTAATATTTCACAGGGATGCTGCTAAATGAAACGGGAAAGATTGGCGGTTCATTCACGAAGCTTGGCCAATTTTATAACAGCTGCCTCGAATTCAAAGAAAAACCCGTGAACTTTGCACCGGGTAAGTAGATTGAACTTTATAAGATTTGCATTTGAAGAAAAATTCATTTTTTCTCAAAATGAATTAAAATGTTACGAGTCTTCTGACTCGGGAGATTTAAATCCTTATTTAACATCAATTTTTAAGTAACTTTAAAGATTTGACTGTCTCGTAAACTTTGTTAATAATCATCCCGTGAATTGGGAAATATCTATCAGACTTTTCATAAAAAAAAACTTTAAGTAAACTTTTCCTTGTGGGATTGATTAATTATGATAATACAGTAGATAGATAATTCGGTAGGTAGTGTCTGTTTGATGCTCAGACAGACAGAAGGAATGATCATTAAGCAATACACAACATTGAGCACTACGTATATGGCATTATTTGTTATAGTAGTCGACATTATTAGTTTAGATTGCGTTTAGATTAATCAATATTGATTGAGGCTATGATTACTGTACAGATCTGCAATAATATCAAAACTACATTGCCACAGGATTAATATCAATATGCATATCAATGGTAAATATTGTTATTATTAAGAATTTTCGAATCGACGTTTCAAAGAGGTTTTAAAAAGATTAGTACAAAATATTCAACAAAAAAAATTACTGTAAAATTTGTTATTTTAAATAAAGCTTTAAAGCTTCAGAAAAATATCCCTATTTGTAGTGTTATTATTATCATTACGAATTTTTCATATCATTAAAAATGTATTTAAACGTCCACTTGACCAATACTTCAAAACTCGATTTTTTTGTATAACAATTATTATAAAAAAAAGTTACATCGTTGTAATATTACTGAATTGAATATTGATTTTAACACCAATGTTGAAACTATTAAAGCATCCATGCTTCCAATCAAGATACATTTGACAATCCATTAGACGAGACAAGTTGGTTTTACTGTGAAATTTGTTATTTTAAATAAAGCTTTAAAGCTTCAGAAAAATAATCCTATAGTGTAGTGTTCATTACGAATTTTTCATATCATTAAAAATGTATTTAAACGTTCACTTGACCAATACTTCAACACTCGATTTTTTTGTATAACAATTATTATAAAAAAAAGTTACATCGTCGTAATATTACTAACTTGAGTATCGATTTTAACACCAAAGCTGAAACTATTAAAGCGTCCATGCTTCCAATCAAGATACATTTGACAATCCATTAGACGAGACAAGTTTGATCAAATTTATCGGGACGATGTTTTACCGGAACGGCGCAAAAACCAGGACCAGATCGTAGAAGTGTAGATTCTTTTGATAAAAAGGAGAATGTAAGAGAGACGGATAGAGGAGGGGGAGAGTCTCTTGGCGCGCCTGCGATAACCTCGACATTATTCCCTTGTCGGTTAGTGCGAGCGTCTGTGCTAACGAGGCTGTTTTTAGCGAGCCGCGCGTCGACGTAAAGAGAGAAGAGTGTGAGAGAGAGGCTGCCACGCTTCGCAGATTCCAAACTCGGCAAATATTTGCACTCGCTACGGCAAACGATGTACGTAAGTGCGGGTGTCATCTCCGCTTCCCGTATGTATTTCACTTGCATCCTCCTTTTTTTTTTTGTACACCCTCCTTCGTCCTTTTTGGCTGCGAGGTATGTACACGTATATTGGATAGCGAACATTCTCGAAGCGCTCGCTTTCTGTCCAGTGTTTGATTAACACGGCGGCGGCTAATTCGCACGCGTGCGTAATCTTCGGGACTGACGCCGATGCATTTGGTTTGATTAAACTTGCACTGCTTCGCTTTGTAGTGGCGCGCGCATTTACTCCTTGCCGCGATGTATTTTTGATGAAATAATTTGTCGAATTGACATGAGGGCGTGACCTACTTGTACAAATGCGACGCGTACAAGTAGGAATGCAGGTACTGATGAAATTTAGTCGTTTGGCTTATATTAATTATTCTTATGGAATTTATAGCAGCTCGTACAGCGGTAACTTTCTAGAAATTGTACCTCTTGCCACCTGAGTTTACCTACACGAGTGCATTGCTACGTTAATAATTGAGAATGTTAATTAAAACGTAAATGAAAAAAAAAAGAAGAAGGTGCGCATATTTGCCTGCAAAAGCGGAGATGCATATTTATCAGAAGCTATCCCCTTTTCCCGCTGATTAAAATTACACATTGTTATTTTAAATTTTGATTAGATTTAAATTAGTTGATCCTTAATGCAGATATGAAGATTGTATGTCCGCAGTGAATTAAAAGTAAAGAAATCGTGTACTTTACACAATTTAGTTAAATTGAAAGTTTTTAGTACAGCAAAACCAACACAAAGAAACTGTAAAAAAAACATCGATGAAAAGGAGAAAGGTAGCAAAAGAAATGAGAATAACGGGAATCCCTTTGTTTTGTCTAAAAGGGTAGAGAACAGGTCTCACGCTTGCACTGGTCAAATGCGAAGAGAAAGGGTATTTTCTTTTTTTTTTTTTGCATCGTCAAGATCACGAATCGAGACGGATGAAATTGCTCTTTTATTTGATGCTCTTGCCTGTAGAAGTTAAGAATGTATGGCAACGAATGTGCTCCTCACTGAATTTTACCTTCTTTTTAATGTTAAATACATTGATACCTCTGTCTGTCTATTTTAATAGACCCTTCATTTCTTTAGAATTATAATCCTGTTACTTGACCACAGGATAGAGTAATAAAAACAAATTGTTTTTGAATACGATACAATCTTACGTATTATTTCCATAATTCATATCTTCATTTTAATGTTTCACAAAAAAAAAGGAAAAAAGAAGTAAATTTAAATATGTTTAAAAAATTTATTTTTTACAATTAAAAGATTAGAATTAAATCTTTTTCTCATGATAAATTTCTAGTTTAATCAAAGGTACGGAGAATAAATGTTTATAAGCTGAGAACGGTTGAGAAAACAGTAATAGGAGTAGGTAGATGGAGAAGCATACTTTAGATATCACACAAAACTCTTACTTACCCTGACCGCTAGTGTGTAACCAACCAAACCACCAATACCATTATCGGATTCTTTATTGAATCGCCTTCACATAAAGGCAAGAAAAACATTTGTATTGATTCTATCTAGAGACAATAAAGTTACCTGCAACTGCATTCGACATGACAAAGATAACATCTGGAAACTTAGAAGTAACCGATGCTATTAAATTATCTGCTACTTATTTTTACAATTAAATCTCTTTCAATACTTTGTTGTACAACTCCAATGCTTCAAGTTTTAAAAGATAAATGTTTTTCACATTTTATGTAATATTTAAAAATTTTTTTAAAATTCTTTCTAACAAAAGAGCTTGAATGCTAAAATAGACTAAAAGCTCACAGCTTAAATAGACTCCAGGCTAAAAAAAAGTCCGAGTGTAATCCTTCTTTATGAAATTATTTACTGAATAATTTTGAAGGATTTTTTTTATTATCGCATTGATCAAGATGTATACTTAAATTTTATTTGCATGTGATCTTTCCTGAAAGTAAAAAATTGAAAGGTGTCAATCTGTAATCCTTTAATCAATACGAGTAATTAACTAACAAATCCGCGTGGCAAAGGAAACAAATAAATTACAAATAAATTACACACAATAAAAGGAACTGCACACTATAACAACCTGAAATACTGCTCGTTCGTAATTCAAAGCTCTATGCACAAAAAAAACTTGAAAATAGAGGCAGGCGGAAGCGCGATAGAATCTTTATCGCTCGATCCGACGATAGCGCACAGAAGCAGCACATAACCCGCTGACATTTTTGGCTTCTTGCGCGGATAGCTCAAATCTCACGCTCTACCCCCACGCAAGCTCCCGAGGCGAACGTAACCGGATCTTGCCCCAAAAGTTTCTGGGCCATTAGAAGCTCGCTCGCGCTCGTAGTGCAGGCCTTGCCTTGTTTCGCCTCTGCCAGGTCGCATCCATAAAAGCTCCGTACTTGCGCGCCTCGTCGCAGCAAAAAAAAAAAAACAGGAAAAAGAAAGAGTAGAATCGCCGCAAGCTCGCGCATTTTAGACGCGGCATCGGAAAGGAGCGACAATTAGTCGCCGCTTCGCGCATTTTTCAAGCCGTTCGCGACGCCATTAGCCTCTGATTCATCGTGCCGCCTTGATTATCGAGTCGAGCGGCGCCGAACTTTTCCTAATTAACCCCAGATGGTGGTGGAGGGGGGAGGATAGGGAGGAGCGGCCGGCTAACTGCGCGGCGAATTATTCAGTCGGGAGGATGATCGCCGCCGCAAAAGCGATTGGGATTATTAAATTAGCGGGAGCGCGTGGCATTGTGCGCGAGAAAGTGGTCGATCATCAATTTGATCGATGCAGCGATTGCGGCTTATGCCTAGATGCGAAAGGCAAATTTCTGCGGAATCGCGATCAGTTGATAAAATATCAGCTGTTCGGAAAAATTATATTCGAGCGCGATGGATGCGGTGCTTTATTAATTTTGATGATGATAACAGTTCGTTATCTGGATGTCGAACTGGCTGGTATCTTTGTCGTTCGGAGATATTGACACGAATGACCAGCAATTTAATGAGCTCTCGTTGGGAATCGGTGATTTTTGAAAATTGGCAAATTTTTGTCAACAGATTGGCGATCGTAATTTATGCGCCATTGAACAAATTGGAAGTGACCTAATAGTCGCTGAAATTGTCGATGGTAAATAATTTATTTCCAATTCTACTTGCACCGAGAGTTATTGCAATTTTAATTAGCTTCCCGGGATTTATTGCCCTTTAAATTTTAATAAGAATACTTTTTTCGTCAACTTTATAACAAAAACGTTTTATGAAAATAACGAAATTATTATATTTATTAGCGGTGGAATGTTACTTGCGCATAAAGTAGTATAAGCACCAAAAACGACGGAGAAATTTCTGGTGTTCGAAGTTCGCAGTTAAATAATTTTTCCTTTTCGCATTACCTTCCGGTCTCTAAAATTTCGGATAATCATAGAAGTTTATGTGAGTACGAAGTAGTCCAAGACAAATGTGTACTCGAGAAGCTTTTCATAAGGGAGGTACTTTACGATATGCGCTTGCTTTTTTTTTTATATAATAAAAGTGACGCTTTACGACTTTGCAGCCACACTCGGTTTTAATGAGACACGAGCAAAACGTTTTATTTTACTGGGAGACATTCATAATGGTTATTCCTTTGAATTATTAATTTTTCATTTGCGTTCAAGTTCGCAATTGTACTTTAAAAAACGATATCAAATGATCAGTTTGAAAAAGAAGTGTTCCTTCTCAATCCGAAAGAGCATTTTGCAAGTAAATTCTATTTTTAATACTTTAATAAAGAACACACCTTCCACGCGAGAATTTAAAATATTTCGTATTCTACCAAGTAAAGCTCCAATCGATCTAACATAAATAAAATTGCAAATTCACGTTTCCCACTTCCTAATTAAGCCACCTCGCATAATCGCGGCTCTACTTACTCAAATGCAATCTTCATTGCACTCCGTCTGACATTCTGCGCGTCGCCTTGAATTAAAAGCTCATTCGCCGCGCCACGTGAGCGACTCTATTAGAGCGAGTATAGTAGCACGCGCGATCGGGAGATAAGCAGGTCGCGGTTGTGACGAAAAAGCCGCACGCACTCGGCGTCGTTTAAAAGGTCGAGAACTGGTCAGGGTGGTCGGTTCTTGGGGTTGCGTGAGGCACGTGAAAGTGACCCAGTTCTCCATTCGGAGGATATCTATCCGCTATCGCTCTCCGGGGCGGCGTCTTTCGCGAAGCCCGGGCCCCTAATAATTCAGTTTGCGGGCGGGAGTCCTTGCAGCCGCGAAATCGGTTTTCCTATGGTCGGTTGACTCCATTCAAGGTCGGCCAGGCCGCCGCTGGCCAGCCTCTCCTTCTTCCTCTTTTATAATGCGAGACCTGAAAATCAATGGCTTAGCATCCACTACTTATACTCTTTTTCCGACTATCTTGCTTTCACTCTCGCTCTTACCGTCGGGTGCTCTACTTTGTTCTCTTGGGCGATATCGCTCTCGTTGCTCTTTTTTTTAGAGCTTATCTTGCTCTTTCTACGACTGATTTCTGTTCGAGCGGGATAAATGCAAAATTTGATTGTCTCTGCAGAATTTCAGCGTGAAGAATTGATTGTAAAAGAATTATTGAAATGTAAAAAGATTTCAATGAGTTAAGGGTGACTCGAAATTTCGTGGATGGTAGAGTATAGGGTGATGATGACCCGAATTGATTTATAAGAATGTTTGAAACGAATTAGTGATACTGATATTAAATAGTCTCTCGAGTCACGAAGATTTGTTATCGTTAGGCATATACAGTTTATTATATTCTTTGGAAAAGATAACTAGAAGAATCGCTATCTTACTTTAGAAAATCAATTAACATTGTAGATATAAAGTTTTTACGTTCATCTAAAATTAAGACTGATTTGGTCTACATACATAAAGCTCTACTTAAAAAAAAATCCTTAAGCAATTTTCTTCTGCTTTCGAACAATTTAATTATCCATCCGAATAGTTTTACGTGCCCAGTCATTTGTTTTCATGATAATTGGAGTGTGAAAAGTTTCTGAAAGTACACTTTCTCTCTTTCTCTGTTATTTTTACTTTCATAAAGGTTTTTTTCGATATAAATTTTTTGCCGACGCTCAATGAATAGCAATACATTTTAGGACAACGGGAGTCTGAGTGTTATTTTTAGAAACCAAACTGTATCTCTCTTTTTCGTCGCGGAGATATTACAAGTATCTTTATAAAATACCGAGTGAACAGTATTGATTCTTCGAAAACATTCCTTTTTATAAGGAGTAAATAAATAAAACGCAAAAATAATTAAGTTCCGTATTATTTATGGGCTTATTATACTCCTACGTTGTTGACTGCGCACACAACTTCCTCACGTACAAATTTACTCAGTCAACAATCTCGGTCACTATCCATAAACTTTGAACATACACATTTTTCTTTCTTTTTTTTTTAGTGAAACTGCGACCGTCAACACTAATGACAAAAACTAACGGTGAAAAATATTTTATTTGACTCTTTAAGTATTGCTTAGTTTCAGTTACTGTTGCACCAATCCGAACGCTATTTTAATGGAATTCCCCTTTGTATGCGCGTAAGACGATACGCGACTCAAATTCAATTACAACTATATGGCATCGTATATTTTATAAGCGACATAGCTGCAACTCGTGGTTAAGTACTTGCCGTAAATGTATAGTAAAATTAGATGCATGCTCTTTTAGTTTACACTAAGCATATAAATTTGCTACACTGACGCTGAAGTAATCAAGCTTAAATGTGCTTACATAACGTGAAGTTCTTTAAATGCAATTCGTATTTAGACTGTAAATTAATGAAGTTATGTACAAAATACCTGAGCACATATTCTCCATTCTTTGGCTTTAAAAGCGATAATTTTACGCGAAATTAAATTGTTAATATAAAATCCATTTCAGAAATGGAAGCTAAAACATTCAATCAAACCTCCTTCCTTACAAGTTTTCAAAAAATCATACATCCGCGAATAAAAGATTCAAACGAACAAACAAAAAAATCAAGATCGATATGCTTGAAAGCGTAATTGCAGGAACTGCCTGAAAGTAATACTAACAGCAATGTTAAAAAAAGAGCCAAACAATCAGCGTTAAAAAAAAAAGGAGCAAGCTTTTCTCGTCTCTAAAAATAGAATTAATTTTCAAACGAAATCACGCCTCGATCAATTATGCACTCCTCGGCGAACGCATTGAAAGAAAGTCGGTGCAGCTGGAAGGCGGGAGAGAGAGTTATCGTTTGAACCTTTTTCCTCGTTTCTCATTTGTATTTTGCGCTCGCGCCGCGCGAGGGCAGCGATCGATCGAAGGCATGTGCAGCCCGCTGTGGGCTTCTAGGCGACGGCGGCAACGAATGTCAAGGTCGACCACACCGTCCAAATCATTGATCCAGTCAAAAATCTTTCGATATCGGCGAGCAGGCCGTTCGGACTTTCCCGTAACGCCGACGAATCTCGTGCCACCCTCCTCTTTCTCCCGGTGCAGAGGGTGCGACCGGCCGAATAAAAATTGGCTCTACGTCGCGGAAACAATTTCGCCGGGCGCCGAGCGCGAGACAGCAGCGAAATTACTCTCGAATCGATTATGAGCAGCAAAAAATATTTCACGAAAAATAGGTTCGACAGGCTGGAGAGAGAAAAGGCGAAATTGTGAGAGTGCAGCGAGCGAGATTGGGGGCGCAAAAGAGGCAGAAATAGCGGAGTAAGGAAATAAAAGTAAGAGGGAGAGAGAGGGATGGCTTTAGAGCGAGGGAGGGAATGGAATTGGGAAATAATGAGAGTGAAATAGAGCGAAAATGAGAGAGTGAGATTAAGAAAGAGAGTGAAAGTGAGAGTGAAAAAGAAAGGGAGGAAGAAGAAAAGGGGTGGGAGGGGGGTAATGGTCGAGTGCGAGGGGAGGAGCGGCGGCTACTGCGAGCAGCCAGAATCGGAACCGTTTGCTCCTTGGTGTGCGAGGCGCGTTGGAGGGTGTCAAGGCTGAAGTTAATTGCGCAAGACTTCCGTCATTCGCGGGCCGCGGCAACCGCCGCCCGCGAGTGGGCTTCGAGCCTCGGCGATGCATGCGCGAGGTCGGTAAGAATCCACTTTTACAAATGACATTACTATTTTTTACCTTTTCTGCTCTCTCTCTCTCTCTTTCTCTCGTTTCTTTTGCTCTTTCTTTTCCTGCCTGCCTCTGTCTCGCTCTCTTTTCCCCCTTTATCCCGACCGACTACGACTTCGGATTTATAACTATTTCTGTGTATGAAAGCGTCGAGCGCCTGGCGCTGGAAAAAAAAGCGCAAACGGCTTTGAGGTGTGCAAGTGCTCTTTTGAGCGCCGTCGATGGAACGTAACTTTTATACGCTGAATGAATTGTTGTACCGTGCCGCTGCTTCGCACTCCATTTATTTACTTGCCAGCGATGAGTATTCTTCTGTTTACAAATTCTCGGGGGTATATTTTTAATATTTTTCCCGCGTTCGAGCGAGCATTGAACGGTGAAAAGCCAGTCTCTCTTTATTTGCTCTTTCTATTGGACAGCCACCGCAAACTGTGACCGAGATGGTTTAAATGGGTTATCGTGTTCAGCATAACATCGATTTATGCAGTGCAAATAAAAAATCAGTAGCATTAACAATTTTATAATTATAAAACTTTCATCCATCTACTCTGATAATATTTTCTCAAAAAAATTTCGTGAAAAAATGTAATCCAGGTAAGGCTGGCAATTTTGAGAAATATTATTGTGTAAAATTGATACAGCTTTGTAATTGTTTAAAAGAAAAGATTCTGAATATTATTCACGAGAAAAGCTTCGTCGTCTCCACAGAACTTTTCTTGTAACATTAAGAAAGCTCAAACTACAAAGTAATTTTCAAACAAAAACGTCCGATTCTCGGAAAGATACCTAGATTACTACTTTTCGCATAATTTTTACGAAGAGTCTCGCCATAATCTTTCCAAAGAGCCTCGCTATAATTTTTACAAGAAAATTCTCTCAGTGTAAAGCAACACTGCTTAACAGCTCATAAACTTTACGGACACTCAGCCCTTTCGCTTTCATTGGAAAACTTTTCTAATCGATTTGTACCACTGGATTAACGACTGGGCCATCCAGATTCTCGCAACTTGATCAAATCACTCAAGGCCAGCCAAGATTTTCACGACGTTACATAAAATGCAAGAAATAACTATCGTTAAGGCAGCTTCCATTCCGCTATAAATAGCGACAAGCAATACGCATCTGTTCAAGGGCGCATTTCTTATTCACTCAAAATCCATTAAAGGTGGGCAAGTGGAAAGGGCCGATTTCGGTCAGACAACGTCAGTTCTCAGCCTTCGCCAAGATGCCGTTACTTATCTATTATAAATTTATCGGACGCGGCGAGGCATGCCGAAATAGCGGCCGGAGCTAAGAGAAGCGCAGAAAAGAAACGGAGGGCAGAAATTCCGATTGCGCGTTCTCGCGCGGGCCGCACGGAAATGGAACTTCCGGTGCTTCCGTGCCCGCGCGAAACTACCGTCGGCACGTCGCTATCCGGGAACTCCTAGCGGACGAGGCGCCGGCACGGGCATTCTCGACCCCGGGCACCCCCCCCCCTCCCCTCGCCGGCGGACGCGACCCGCGGCTTGATCCCTAAAGGGTGAGTTCCCTTTGGCCGTACGCGCCGCTAACCCCCGGGCCGCGACCTGTTCAAATTCATGATTTATGAATGAAGTTACCCCTTGCCTCTCTACGGGTTGGGGCTTTATATTTTATTTGACCGATCGCCAGTTTGGATAGCGATATTGCATTGCAACAAGCTTTTTGGAGCCTTTTCTTTTCTTTTTTTTTATTTATGTAAAGATAGGATTTTTATTTGCGACGGTGTTGATTGGTTCTCGAGATGAAGATTAAAAATTGCAGTAACGAGTTTGCGCTTCGTGAAAAACTGTACACTCGAAATTTAATTAGCAATAACAATAAATTACGTTTCCTTTATCTTGCTAGTGCTAAATATATTGTGCGGGTATTAAATTATCGGTTTAATTACATTTTTCTTTAACGAGAAGAAAATTGTAATTCGTACGCTAAAGGCAAAAGTGCAATAAATTATTTAACTCTAATGTATGTACAATTGTATTTAAGCGAAAAAAAAATAGGAGGATACAGAGAAGGTACAACTCGCCAATAAAAGTTGCATCGCGTGAACTCAACTGTACGATGAAATGCAATTTAATTAAACTAATGAATTGAACTTTTGGAATTAATCAATTCATTATGAATTTACCGGGAAACTGCTAAATTCTGCCCGCTAAATAAATACACAATTAATCAAATAGACTCGGCGATAAAATATTGTAAACTCGTAACTCGCCACTTTCGCTAATAAAAACATCGGTCAACAGCCGACTTCCTATTAAAAGGCAAAATCTCTCCACAGGCTAATTAATTTCTGTCCTCGAACTTTCTAATTAAACCCTTTCGACGGGCTGCCGCGCGCGCGGCGCTTTCGAACTTCCGCCGAGAAAAGGCCACAGGCACGATATAAAAAAGAAGGAAAAAAAAAGAGACTCGCGCGCAAAATAAAGTGCACGAAGAGTCCGATTGAATTTGACCCATATAGGTATCGCTGTATACGCCGCGAAATCTGTTATAATTCCGTATCGATTGGATTACACACATACCTGGGCCGCGAGCTTGATACGCGAGGCATCGATATGTACACGCGCCTGGCCGCGGCGCATATAAACCTCCAGGCGTGCATAGACGTCAGAAGACCAGGCGGTGAGGGGGGTGAGGAAGTAGCCGACGAAACTCGCAGAAGCGCGCGGCGGCCCAGTAATTAGCGCCATCCCCCTCCGACGGGGTGGAACTCTTGAGGTGATGGCAAGTCCCGTAAATAAAAGGCAGCCAATTCCGAATCCGGCACGAGGAGTTGCAGCTGACGATATATCTCGACGACGGGCCGACGCTGCACTCACGTCTGCTGCAACGGATTCTCTCGTCGAGCTGGAGCTCTTCTTCTTTTTTCTTTTTTTTTTTTTTTTGCTGGGACGCGATTTTATGGATTGCGAGTAATTTATTCGCGTGTATAGTCACTAGTCACGATCGAGGATAGAGCCGATAGTATCAGCAGATCCGATCTCGTTCCACTCACTTCCTCTTTTTTTTTCACTTTTTTTTCTCGTTTATTTGCACTTACTCTTCGCTGCCTTGATTTCCCGGCTCTCTGATTGTATTTTCGAACTTATTTGAATTCCATTACTAATTTGAGGTTTATTCAGTCCGGCAAGATGAATCGTTAATGAGTTGGCCCATTTTTTGCGTTCTATTGAATTGTAGGATTACTTTCTAAATGATTATGATGTTTTTGCAGGGATCAATAACTACATTGTATACTCTGATGTGTAGATATGATTTACATTATTCTATTGTAGGGAGAGTAGAATAGATTTTCCAAATGCTTGTAATTAATCTTCCTTAAGAAGTAATATATATTTTTTTGCTAATTTTCCAGTAGAATTAGGCGATTATGGTCAGACATACATCAAGACTTAGTTTTTTTTTTTTTATAAAGAAGAATTAGACGAATATGGCCAAATATTCCTTAAAGCTTTCCTTTGTAAATCAAGTAAACTTGGTTGAGTACAGCCAGATTTACATTATAATTCATATTTGTAAAAAAAAATTAAAATTAAATAGAACTAGGATCAGATATCTGTTACGCCGAATGTCTGACTATAATCACTTAATTCTACTTAACTGATCGAAAACCATTTTAATTCAGAAGAAATATTAATTCTAAACATATACAAACATTTATGCATACTTTGAATTAGGCGATTGAAATAAAGATATGCGCCGCAAGGCATGTCTGACCATACCCGCCTACTACTACTTAATATATAAAAATATCCTATCGAGACAGGATAGATACGCCTCGCGTTCTTTGTGCTGTTTTAATGAAATGTTGGCTTTCTCGTGGAGAATGCTTTGTATCGTTTATACATAAGCTTCGAGGGTTTCTCTTAAAATTATATTATATATACTTTGTGGTTATCGATGTGGTTTAGTTTTCCTGCCATATAAATAGCTGCAGCGTTTATCGGTCGTGTTTAGTCGCACCGTTTGGTCTCATAATTGTATTTGCGGTGTTCCATCGATTCCTCAAGTGAAATTTTATAATCTTTTATTTACTTAACGAAAAATTAAAATTTTAATCTTTAACATTAATTTGTTATCGCGCGGTATGAGACGCGCTTTTAGTAGAAAGGTGACGAGACGCCTGAGTGAAACTCTGCTGAAGCCAAGTACTGTGAGAAGCTCGAGTGCTTTTTCAAGTGTTTGTTATGATCACACTTCTTAAGCTCTTCGAGGAATCGATGAACGGTACACGACACTCTTGTAGTGTCAAATTTGTCAAGCTTTGACTGCTTAAGAAACTGATAAATCTCTAAAACTTTTGGTACTGTATGATATATTTTCTCATGTTATATTAATTAAAAAACGGGTATAATTAAAAACTTAACATTTTTTTAAATAACAACAGTAAGAGTATATGTTTTGTCAATATTCGAAAAGAAAAATACAGAGTTTGTTTTAAGCAATATTTAAACTAGTGTGTCAACAAATAATTTAAGCTTTGAAAAAGTAAGTTTTTCGATTAATTTTAAATTCCTTACTAGAATAAGTAAAAATCCTGTGCTTTAAACAGATTGTATAGGAATAAATGTAGATAATTTTTCATAAAGCTCTTTTGGATTTTATAATCGAGATTTCATGATCAATGTTATTGAGATATGAACTTTCGGAAATTTCAATTTTTATATGCTAATGCAAGAATTTGAATAAAACGTTCCGTCTTATTTCATATTTTCGCGAAAGGAAAAACATTCTTCCATTTCACAAGTATTCGTGACCCTTGAGAATGACATTTTCTTGTGAAATCTCAGTGAACTACGAAGATTTGTAGCAGGAACATACGAGATGACAGGTACACAAAAGGTTAGTTTGAATAACGGATCAATGAAACTTAATAGTTACAACTGCAAAGTCACATTTGTTACTAAAATAAACTGTAGAACTTCTACAGTCGTCCCAATTAGCTTGCAGCTGCTCAGTCCATAAAGCAATATCTCTCTAAAATTGCAAAAGCATTAGTTTCTTCTTTATTACAAATTGTGAACAATTTCCAAATTTAAATTGAATTTAAAATAAATTGAATAAATTTTCTCGAAACAACGTGTTCTCTAGCAAATGTCGCTCTAAAATCTATCCGAAAACTGTTATTCCAAAATCAATGTAAAAAATCTGGAGATTTCCCGAATGTACATCACGTGAATCCCTAAGAAATCGTAAAACTGGTATTTACGGCCGGCAGCATGTACTTTCCTCCTTTTTATCATTGACTCGGGTCCGTATCGAGCAGGGGGCCATTAGCGATTGCGCAATCGAAAGCTTCTTGACGTAGGGAATTTTCGTTGGGTCCGCTCGGACCTTCCCACTAAGGGGCGGGCGTATTCGCCGAATGCAGCCCCGGTCTACGATCGTTCCGGGCGATTGAAATCACGCGAGATCCCACTTAAACTCGAACCTCTGCGCGCTGAAATTCTGGAACGACACTTTCCACTCTCCGCGGCCCTCAAGGCCGTAGATCCTTGAGGGCGGAGCTCTACCTCTTCAGTCGAAAGTCCATTCGAATCTTTTATATAAATTCTGGCGGTGACTTGAATCCGGTGAAAAAATATTCTCTTAAGTGACCTGCTCTTCGTTGATTTCATTACGGTGGTGTTGAAATATTATTAATTATTATCATTTCAAATATTCGCGTGCAATGAATTTGGTTATTTTATAAATTGAATTTGTTCGCAGTGCGTTTGAAGTGAATTTATTTAAAATGTTTGGGAAATTAGCGAGTGCAGGAAAAAGCGGAACAGACAGTCAGCTGCTGTGTGCAATACTAATTTAATTTATATTTTAACTCAGACATTTATAATTACAACGAAATGAATTTTCGGAAGTTCATTTTAGGTCATCGGGATATATAATTTACAGAAATATTTTATTAAAAATTTAATCTTAATTTTGGAAGAGGTAAATTATTTCTGGAATATGTGAAAATTACTATTGTGCGTTGAAAATTGGAATATTTCGAATTTCAATAAGTTATATAATTAATAGGCAATTATGTATGAATTACTAATGATGCTGTATTAATGTTGCATGCATTTTCACAATAAAAATGATTAATCATTATCAAACTATGTAAAGTTAGTTTTTAAATGATACTAGCAATTATAATAGTAATTATAATATTAATTATAGACTGTTGCAATATTAATATTAATTAAATAATGATAATTGATTCGAAATTTCATATTTTTATTAAATTAATGACGAGTTATTTTTTGTCTGTTTCAGTTTATAAGCTCTTAGATGAATTAGGTGGTTATATTCGGCCGAAAAATGAGGGACCGTCTGATATAACGCCTTTGATCTCTTCTCTTTTAAAAATTTCTGGTACCCCACTCTTCGATCTCTACGTAGATACCTGACCTTTATGACCATTCAAAGATGGCTGTTTTTTTGGACCTGCCGAAAAAATATCAATCCGACATGTTTTTGTCTGATGTTCCGGTAAGTACACAACCATTATGAATTACACGTATTACGAATTGAAAAATATAATAAATAAACTGGGAGTTTACGGTAAAATATACGGAGTGAATAAAAATTTAAAAAAATTCTACTTTCAAAGCAACAAAACAGTGAATAAATAAATCATTTCCATCTGGCGCTTTTAGATGAATAATAAACATTACACAACATTTCACTTTAAAAAAAAATGCCAACAAAGCGAAACTGCATCTCGTGTTTTTTAAAACGCAGCCTCCCTTTCCAGCAAAAGTTACAACACAAAACTAATTTCCTCCCTCGACTTTTCAACTCCGCCACAATAAACAAACCCGCATTTTTCACTCTCGACTCATCGCTTCGAGAAACGCCTACACTCCTGATCCAAGACTCGACCGACGCTCACGCATACACAGATCGGTCCAGTGCTAAAGTTTTGGGCGGGGCTATCGGTTTTGGGTAGACGGTCGGGCCAAGTTTTTTAGCCGCCACGACGAAAAGCAGACCGAACGTCGCCCGGGCGCCAATCACCCATGACGAATGGTTTCGCGAGCTTTTTTCGTTCACTCCAGCGGAGCAAAAAGTTAGTCCTCTCCCGCTGCTGTGGCTGCAGTTTAGTTTGTTGTTCGGAAAGCCCGGGGATCGAACGTCATTTTACGCTCGGAGCGCCGGAATTTCGGATGGCTTGTCGCGAGAGCGGAGATCGTTGTCCCCCCTTCTGAAAAATGTCTTCACTCTATACTCGCATCCTGTCTTCTTCTCGGACTGACTCATTTTTTCGTGCTTTTTTTTCCCTCAGAAGTTAGCTGGAGATGTATTTATTAGATTGGCTTCTTTTGTTGGTTGGAGATTGCCTTCGAGCTTCAGCCTTTGCTTATAAAAAATAAAAATTTTATTTACATGTAAGCAGTGGATTAAATAGTTTTAATAGGAAATATATATGTAGGTTTGTAATTTTCTTACGATTAAATTGTTTATTAGTGGAAATTTTAACGAGTCATTGTTACAAGAAGTAACTTTGAGAATTTTCAGTCCGATTGTAAGAGAAGGAGCGCTGGGTAAACGATTGAAAATTTCGAGTATGCACTATTCTTAGAAAGTCTTTCTAAGAAAATAATGGATTCAGCAAATATGTGATTTACACAAATAAAATTTTCAAAGGCTTTAGAAGTTTTTACTGCAAAGACCGGAACTTTGTAAGAGGTGAACAACACACCCAGTATCATTATCTGATGTTTTCCAACAGAATTTAACAAACCCCATTTGTGTAACTAAAGTTTTAATATTTGTAAAAACATGAATAAAAACATTTCGTACTTAATATATAAACGTTTAAAATCTTCCAAAAAATAAATGTTAGTAAATACAATTTCATTTTTGTTTAACCACTGCCAACTGATAAGAGTAAAAATCAATTGTGAACTTGGTCCATTAAATTAGGCGCATGATTAAAAAAGTTCGTAACATTGTAAACTAAAAAAAACGCGAAACTTAAAATGAATCTTTCATAATCTGACAAAAGAAAGTAAAAACACAATCAAGTGCGTAACATCCGCTTTGAAATATTTAAATTTCATGAGCGCGACGCACATCAGTGGAGACTCTAACGTGCCACTAAACTTTCTTACGAAATTTCTTCCCCCCGAAAAAAAAGATGGAAAGGGGGGTGACTTCGAAAATGCAAAAGGACCACGAAGACGTAGGAAGCACGTGTAAACCGAACAAGAGAAACAAAGGAGGAGGAAAAAAAGGAGGCAGGAAGGGGTAAAGGGAGCACGCTGACAGAAGAAGCGAGTGCGGGTGACTCGCGGAAGAAAGGAGGAGGCTTGAAGGCGCGTACTCGCTCGAAGGGGCTGCTTAAATAGTTAAGCTTCAACAAAAGAGTCGTGCGCCACTTTTAGTCGGACTTTAATAATGAAGAGAAAAATGAGAGTATGACGAGTGGTTGACAAAAATACACTTCTTGTCATCATGCCCCAACGAGGATTCGCAAATTGGTCGTACGCGCGCGGGTTCTTGGGCTGAAGAAAACTTCTCTTTCTTTTCTTTTCATGAAAATACCATACAGTTCGTAGGATGTTGAATAAAAATTGCGTACAATGATCTGCGGAGGGTAGTGCACACTGTTTAATTTTTTTGGAAATATTTAGAAATCATTTGGACATCTTTAGTCGACTGCATATATTTGAAAAGATTTAAAAATCGGCGAGTGGTTTCTTGAATGCATAGTCACTGTGCGATCAGTAAATTTCGACACTTGAAAATGACGTTCCCCTGTGGGAGTATTTTACAAAGAAACTTGCAGGCTGTAGGAAAGTCAAGAAACTTTTAAGGGCGCAGGAAAATGTTGAGGCTAAAAATAAACTTAGAACCTCCAAGCTCATCGATTTTGTGGACGGTCCAGAAGTGGTATCCGAGCATGATTGTTACACACGAAACTTGAACTCGAACTTTGTGTCGCTGGTATATAATTCCAACAACACAAAATGTTCAAAAAGGTTCCCACTCCAGATAAACTTTTTAAAATATTACCTGCTATTAGAGAAGGTACATTTCTACATTTAGTAGCAAGTCATTTTTGAATTTATAAGAAAAGAATAGACCAAAATTTTCTAAATTAAAATTTAAAATAAAATTGAGACTTTTTTCTCATTCAAAATTAATTTTATATCGTTTAAAATGTGTTTTAAAAATAATTTGCGATTGTATGGAATGAGTGATATCTCGTTTAAAATAATAAAGCACATAAAAATAAAAATAAAAAGTTAATAAAGTATTAAACAAATATGAATTGTAGTAAGTACAGATAAACAGCTTAGTTTGAAGGTGTCCTCTGTTAACCACGTTGATTGTTAAATGAAAAATGAAAACGTTTTTCTGTATTTTTTTTTTCAACTCGTAAAATTTAAATGGATTTTTAATTAGATTTAATGAGGTTTTTATGGCATAAAGTTTGCAAAACACATAAGAATACCTAAAAGTAATTAAAGCAACCGTCACATTTGCAGTGTACAATTTTAATTAAACTCCATAAGAAGGTACCTACACGAAAACTTTTATTGCATAGTTTTACGAAGTTCTATGATACCGCACATTTATATTTCAAGCGTGTTTGAAAAAAAATTAGAAACAGATTGTTAAGATCAACGGAAAAGCTTTTTCACGTTATTTAACATTTACTTCGTACATTTGCAGAATTCAGTATATTGCATTTGGAAATCGCGTTTGAATAATTAACTTAATTAATCGCTTAATCTATCTCATACTTAAGTAGAATTCTAATAAGCAGTTTAAATAAAATCTTTTACCAATCTTATGCTAATCATTCAATGCATTTATGATAATTACTATTTTTAAAACAATTTTATAATAATTTAAATAATTAATCTGTCAGTGTGCATCGAATAACACCGCAAGCTCTCAACATCTCGGCCTCATTTAAGCAAATTAAAAGATAATATAAATTAATACAAAATATCAAACGAGAACGAAATACTTCGCATCTCAAATAATAACAACATTATTGCCTCAAAGTATTAAATTCTTTGCCGAGCCAACAAATCATTAGCTGTACACACCAGCGGACTACAAAATAAAAAGAAAGCACCACCCAGTGAAAAAGCACGCGACCGCAGTGCACGCAATTTTAGCGCTAAATGCTCCATTTCGTTTTCGAACGTGCACTATCAAAATTGCAATCTCGCCTGCCGCGTGTAAACAACCAGACACCGAAGATCCCCGAATAGCGATTATGGCACACATATCCCAATGCCAAAGCTACTTTCGAGCGCCGCGCCAGAATAGAGCTTTCGATTCCCAAAAATAGATCTTATCTGCAGGCGAGTTGATTCGACGTGTGTATAAGCGATCCTCGATGCCTTGATGCAGGGAGTCCACGCGGGGGTCTCGGATATACAAGAATAGACGCGCAAGCTCGATGCCTGCTAAAGTTTTTAAAAAAGCTAACCGAGTGACTCGCAAGATACGCTGGAAATCTGGGTCGGCCGTCGCCGATTACACGCGCGATCCCAGCCCTCTTCGTGTGCCACGTGGCAGGAGGAGGAAAGAGGCGAAGCTGAAACGCGCCGCCCGGTAATGGCAATTGCGCCAAGTATGCCGCTACTTGTTTTACGGTTCGTTTGCGGCCCGCCGGGGTTGATTCAACGGGCGCCGGGGATTTTGAGCTAATAACGATCGGTAATTCCCTGCGAAATGAAGCGGGCGGCCTCCGAAATCTCGGTGCGCTTGATCGATAAAAGCTGCCGCGCGCATTAGCCCGAAACTTCCGAGCAGCTCGACTGAGAGAATTAAGCAAAAAAGTATCTTTTCTTTTTTTAAAGATTAGTCGATCTTTTTAAGAGTACAATGATTTACGAGACAATTTTCTTCAGAAGCGATATGCTTCCTGAATAATTAATTATCCTAATGTTTTTTTTTTTACATTAAATTCCGATTTTTTATAAAAGCTCCTAACAGAATCCTTAATTTTATTACATATTATAGATTATCTGCGATTATGTAATTAAAAAGTACAATATTTAAATAAAATAATACTACGCAATGTAAATTAAGCTTTGCTTGTAAAAATTGCAAAGCTCCGATAAAATATCAAAAATGAGCTTCAAAAAGCTCTACCCAACAGCTT
This sequence comes from Sycophila sp. Sp_5, assembly GCA_018906775.1. Taxonomy (NCBI): domain Eukaryota; kingdom Metazoa; phylum Arthropoda; class Insecta; order Hymenoptera; family Eurytomidae; genus Sycophila; species Sycophila sp. Sp_5. Next base: position 1,951,538 of record JACCID010000004.1, read on the forward strand.
TAAATCGAAAACACTGAGCAACCGTTAAAAGGAAGTCAAATCAACCGTCCAAAATAAAACTTCGGGCTCATCTTCAATTCATTCAAACTCAAGCTCCGCGGGAGCCAAAAAAGGGGAGAAGAAGTGCACTTAGAAAGCTTGCGACGCGCAGAAGCGCGGATTCGCCGGGGGAGAAGCAAAGAAACTGGCGCAACGCTGCACGAACATTAAAAGTCGCGCGAGGGAAAAAAGAGCGAAGCGCAGAAGCGAGTATCGGTTCGACGCTGGCCTCCCGCCAGAAGAGCCGCTCTGCGATATTCCCTGTGCGAATCCTTCTAATTCTCAAAGCAGCGACCTTCCCCCCCCCCCCCCCGTCGCCTCTTGGCGTCTTCTTTCTTCTCCGCAGGGCACACCCACGCGCCTTTGTTTCGCTTTCCCCCATCTACCCTCGCGGCCGCCCAAGATAAATTACAAGCTCACCAAGCGCAGCACGTGAACCTCGCCAAGGTCGGGGAGCCACCAGTGCGATTAGTGCTGCTGACCGACGATCGGTTTAATCTACCGTATGGATGGGACGAGCAGTGCGTCGGCGAGTTGCATCTTTTCTTGCAGCCGAGACGGCGAGGAGCTTTTTTTTTTTTTGATGGAACTGGATTACAGCCAGGGGGCGAGTTTCCCGTTCGTCTGGTGAGAAAAAGATTGGAGCTGATTTGCATGCGTGCTGAGATTAATATTTTTCTCGGATTGGAAGGGGATCGGATGCAAGCTTGGAAAAAAGCTCCTTGCGCTAATTTACTGCTGCTGAGAATCGCGCGTTGGGAATAGGATTTACTGAGCATCTGCATTTTAAAAATATGAAATATTCGGATGATTCATTTTTCGGATGAAAGTTTTATCTTAACAACTTATTATAAGTGGACAGGAAATCGTTTCACTGATGAGAATACTCTAAGGAAAAACGAGCACAAATTTAAAATTTTCATAATTTATTCTAAAGAAAATTGTTAGTTTCGGCTGTCGTAGGTCCTTCGACCTCTAAGGCGTCTGGCAGCATGAATTCAATTTTTTCAGAGTCGACCATTGTAGACCCACCCAAAATGAATAAGCTGAAATTCCATGAAATTATGAAAATTGTTTGTAATTGTATTTTTCTTTTCTTTTTTTTTTGCAAAAGCATATTGAAGCAAAATATAGAGTGCAATTTATTAAAAGGCTGAACAAAGGGGCTGAAAGCATTATTTAGTAGAAATATTACTGTGAATGTTAATGCTATAAATGGTCGACTTTATCTTTAAACACATTTAATTATAAATCACATTCAAGAGTCCATTATCGCAAATATCGTAAAATGTATGATGCGCGCGTGTTTAAGTGCACATTAACTGTTATTAATTTAATCAGGATTTCAGGCACAATTTATATAACCCATCGTAAATTTTGCAGTTAGTCGAATGTACTTTATATTCTCACCATTACATTACACATAAATTCGAATAAGAAAATGTAGAATAATGAAACTATTTTCCAACGAAACATCTAATTACTGTAAATTTTTAATTCTGCACTGATCTTTGAAAAAAAAAAAAACGACCTCCCACCATCACCGTCACGCGGACGTCAAACAAAAGCGTCAGACGTCCAAAACAATTATCAAGTGTCCGGTTCCGCGGAAGCAGTAGAAAGCGATACCAGACTCATTTGACAGGCACTAGTCTCGCGTGCGGGGCACCCGGGGGGCGCGTGACCGCCTCTAGAGCGGACGAAGCGCGCGTCGTCGAATCGAGCGCCGCGTCTAATTTGCATAAACGCAGCCGATGTAAGCCGAGGTGTCGGCGCGCGGAGGGGAGCTGCTCGCGGCCCTCACGGATCCTCCACCCTCCCCCTCCCCCCTTCAGCCCCCGCCGCTCGCGCGGGAGTAAAGTATCGAACGCGCGCGTCGCCTCCGTTACGTAAGCTGCAGCGGTGATACTTGGCGCGCTCTCGTCTTGTTTGCCAAATCGAGCAAGGAGAGCTTTCTCGTCGTTACATCATAAGCGCCTCTCACTTACCCCACTGCCGCTAGTGCCACTTATTGGATTCCGGCCGATTGTTTCGCCCTTTCGAAGGCGCGGCCGCCAAGCACGCGGCGCTGCTCGAGGAGTTCGAGCGAGATATGATCGGACGGATTGGATGTAGATCGCTTGGACGCGAAAAAAGGACGTCAGAGATGGTCTGCAAGCTCTCGAAAATTTTAAGGGGAAATAGCGGTAATTTTCTCCTGGATCTTGGACGGTTCGTGAAAGTGCGCAAAAATTACGAGAATGTTACGGACGGATCGAATGTAGATCGCTTGTACGCAAGAACAGGAAGTCAGAGGCGGCCTGCAAGCTCTCGAAATTTTTAAGAGGATATCGCGGTAATTTTCTCTCGGGTCTTCGGCAGCTGGCAAAACTTTGCAAAAATTACGAAAATATTCCCGTGCAATTTTTTTATGAAGATAAAGCTCTTTTTGTGTAATTATTAAAGAACTTTTTTCGGAAAAATTACGAAGCTTTTCTTGTAAAAATTGTAAAAATTTGTCCAAAATTACAATGACTTTTTAGCGTAAATTCTTATAGTGCTTGCAGACCTTTTTTCAAGTAATTTTTGTGGGCAGCTTCACCGTAATTTTTACAAAAGAACTATTTAAATGTAGGTGATAGTATTTAGTTTATTAGGACTGAGATCTCGGTGCTCCATTTCGTCCAGTTTGAAAATAGAGAATTGCAACCATAAAAAATCTTAATCTCTGACAAGTAAGTAATATCGTCACTCCTATAACGCTGAAAAGCTCATTTCATTTTTCCGAATGTCGTAAAGCACATTTCAGTTGTTTGCGCGAAAAGTAGCGCAGTTTAAATCTGTCGCGAAAAAAAAAACACTTTTCGGAGTTTTATGGTGAAGAAAAGCTTATTTCGGAGCTTTGCTACCAAGAAAGGTACATTTGAAAGTTTTACTGCTATGAAAAGCTCATTCGGAAGTTCAGTCCAGAAAAGAAACACATTCGGGAGGTTTGCCATGTGAAATCTGCCTTTTTTTGGTGTGATTTTCGGAACTGTGCTTTTTTCTGCGGTGCATCTGGCGGAGTGTACTTTTTCTCCGTGAGAATCTCACGAAGTGTACTTTACTCCATGAGCATTCTCAAAGTGGGTTTTTCTCCGGGGGAATCAAAGAGATGCGCTTGTTTCGTAACTACTTTGTAAAATGTGCTATTTTCTACCATTAAATTGAATTAACCCTCTTCGTTAGGAAGATCTATTTATTGTGCAAAATAGAGGAGTAAACTAAAAGTAAAATTTAAATTATACGAAAAGTTCAAATACGAAAATAATGTGACACGCCCGTGGGACTAAAACAGTGTCTATTTTCGGTTGAAAGTAAGACATTAGACGCTTTCATAAATAATCGTCCACTTGACTTTGAAGGATGGTATAAGGCAGTGAAAGGAGAAGTGCACTCCACATTCGTACGACTCCCTTGTGGAAAGAGTTTCCGAAATAATTAAATCCGAGTTTAGCACTTTGAACCAAGCTTTTCGATTACACGAAATATAACTTAGTCAACGCTCTATAAGCGGGTTAGAAATTCCGCAAAATGCCGACTGAAGGACAATATAACGTTGGAGTTTTGATGCTTATTAAATTGGAAAGCGGAATAAAAATAAAGGCAGTGTTCAGTTCAATTAATTGAGATTTTTTTCTCTTCACAGGAGGACGCGCCGAGACGACGGCGAGGACTACAGGAAGCAGACGAGCCTTCACGGATCAAGAGGTCCACCGTCGCTGAGAGCAGAGCGTACACCGTTATCAAGGTCAGTTAGATCCCATTTTTTTTTAATTGCGTTCCATTAGAATTTTCTTCAAAGCCTGTGTTGTTAAACAAGGAGAGGATGTAAATTTTAGCATCAGATTGTATCAACAATAATTAGCTGTAAGATTTCTTCGAGGTTTTTAAAGAAATTTCCTATGGAATCTCTATGAATATGAAAAGTTTCTAACTGAAATTAAGAGAAAAAAATTGTGGACATAAAATAAAATTGCATGAATGCGAAAGATAAAAATGCAATAACATTTTTATTGGATGAAGTGTGCGGAGACCGCAAAACAAGGCAAGCCATCAAAGTTCCAAAACGAATTTTGAGAAAAAGGCGCGAATGAATAAAAAAAGAGGGTAAAGTGGGTGCACCTCGAGATATTCAATTTTCTCAAACTCGGGAAGCTCTTTGAATTTCATTCGCCGCGACGGAAAGGTTTCGGCACAATATTTTTAAGTCTTATCTTATTACGCCCGGCAATCCTAGACTCAACGAACCTGCCATTCGCGTATCTCCCCTTTCATTTTCTTACTTTGTACTTTTCGTATCGAGTAACCGCTTGCCATAGGTTTCCTGAAATCCTGTGATTTGCCCTCGCGGCGCCTTCGCCTTTGATCCTCCCTCTCCGGGCTCTTTAATTTTCGGAAATGGCCGCAGGCTTCTATCATTTTGTCTGATTGAATGCGATGTTCAGGATGCCGCATCTGCATTTATTTCCTTGTTTGGTAAAAGCAACCCTGCGATCGGCTCTCTTATAATTTTCAATTCAATACGGAATATGGAGTAGGTCACATTGCTTTAACAATAAATAAGATACTCGCTTGATCGAATTAAATCATTGAGAAAATTCACGAGTCGATTAATCAAGATGGAAAGTAGTATTTTATTATCAGTTTTTTTAATTTAATTATTTGATTAAAATGCAATTTTAATCGCTCATTTATTTATTTTTTGTCTTGCCATTAAATATATTATTTTGGGTATATTAAAACACTGTGTGGTACAATGTCGTACCGAGTTTCTAATTTGAGACCACATTGTGTGAAATTTAGACAAAATTAATAATCCTTCTGGAATATTAACTATTCCAGTGAATTTGATATATTAATTTGAATACAATTAGAACTTTAATAAAAATTACTGTGAAGCTCTTCGCAAAAATATTACGTGAAAAAATGTACTCGAAAGTGACTTGCAATCACTATAAAAATCACTGTCATTTTTATAAAAAATTTTGACTTTACCTAAGCTTTGATTAATTTTTACAGAAGAAGCTTTACAAAAATTACAAGGATTTTTCTGCATATAAAATACAGTGAGCTTTCCTGTAAAAATTACGTAGTTTTATTTATAAAAATTGGAAAGCTTCACCGCCGGTCCAAATTCCATATAAAAGTAGCAGGAATGCTCGTAAAAATTTGCAGTGCCTGCAACCGTTTTTTTCACTCAATTTTTGTGATAAGCTTCATTGCAATTTTAATGTGAAAATAGCACTACGTGGAAATAATTTTTAATTAAGTTTGAGTTATACCGCAAAATTTTTTTTTACAAAATCTAAATTTTTTACAAACAACGTACAAATAATTTACGGATAACGATGGATCTACAACAACAATAATCCAAGGATCGTACCAATATTTCCAGATTCATGCGACTACAAAAAAAAATCCAACGCAATAACATCATGAAGATCGGTGGTCCTTTTTTCACGCAGCCATAGATCTTCGACTCCGCGCGCCCCCGCAATATTACACTGGCAGACTTTCAGCGAGGCATATTACGTTTTTTTCCAATTAGCACCGACTGGCAGGCCGCACCTTGCCTTTGTTTCTTTTTTTTTGTCCTTTTTATCCAACCGGATCCGTCATCGCGCAAATACGCCCGACCGACCAACCAGCAATTTTTCAGCTGTGGATCTTGCCTCCACCACAGCGGCGCACGTAGGGTTCGCCTCGTAAATCGGACCAGCGAAAGCTACTAATAAACAGTGCGGCTTCTGCCTTCACTGCGGACTCGTAACTTTAATTTCAGACTTTTATTTTGTTTCATTTTTTATCGACGAATAAACGTCGCGCCTGATGTTTTTGTGGGTTCAAATGGAATTCTTTAATTTATCTTTGTAATTTGAATTTGCGATGTGCAGTAGTTTGTTTAATCGGAGAAAACTGGGCTGCGCGATTCTTTTTCTGTCGTTGAAAAAGTACTATTATTACTTTTACGACTTGGGAGCATTGAGTTACGTTCCGTTGAAAGAAAGAGTAATGGCTTAAAAGAAAAATTTTACGTAAATTCAATATGTACATCTTCAAGACAGTAGGTATATGTCTGTCATTGAATTTATATAAAAAAAAGTAGTCCCTTGATATAACATTTTTTTTTTGGATTAAGTGGAATAAGATATTTTCTTTTATAAAAAATACACTTTTGTTTTCAATACTACTGAGATTTTATTTTATATATTTGTAAATTACTACAATCTGAATAGATTTTGGATAAATAATTAGACATTTTAAGTAGCAGTTGATCCCCTAATGCTATATAAGGAACGAAAGGAGTGCAGCTTATCGAAGCAATTGAAAACTAAGCCAATCGGAATGCAGAGTTTCACAGGCTTTCCGCTCGAATCCGATGCCTTTTCAGTCTCTCACAATTTAAGCCTCGATTGACATTTTCAACGGCATCTACCTTAATGTTAACAGTAAAAGAAAAAAAACAGAATCATTCTACGCGAAGAAGGGAAGAAAGAAGAGAAGCTGACAGTTGACAAAAACATGTCTCCAATCGCCTTCAGCGATATTTCAATAGCACTGTAATTTTTGATTTACACGGGCCAAAAGCGCAGTTCCGTACGGGAGGACTAAAGAGCCAGGCAGTCTTATAAATTTATTGAATATAAAGCCTCCACGAGGCCGATAACTCAAGCCCCGCACAATATTCCCGAGCATCCCTATTTAACGATAGAGCGCCTCATAAATTATTGGGCTGCGCACGCGAGGGTCGCCCGAGCCCGTCGAACTTAAAAATCCATTCGCCAGTTATAATTCTGCGGTTATATGCTCCCTTATCATTCAACTCGCTCGTAAATCGAATGGACTGGCGGCGGGGGAAGGGGACGCCCTCAACTTTCCCCATAAAACTTGAAAGATCGGCGCCGTTTGGGCCGTCGCGGCGCAGTCAACAAGACAAGGAAAAATCCGGACGATCCGTCGGATAATCGTCTGCCGTCTCTTCGTACGTCGGTCGCTCGCTGACCGAATAAATTTCCTCCGTCTCCGCCGATCGCTCTGCTCTGTAAGAGGTCACCGCCTTCGCCGTCCATCCTACCCATCTCCCTTTGTTTTTTTTTTTTTTTTTTTGAGAGCGGCACACGCGTCGCTTTTTTTTCGCCCTCCTTCTGTCTTCCTTTATGTGGCCATCGTATTTGACGGTGAGTCAAAACTCGACGGGCGCCCCCCTCCCCCCTCCGGGCGTTCTTGACCCAGTTGCACTGCGGGGCGGACAGCCGATCGGAAGATTAACGTCGACGAACTATTGACTATCCATTTCGTGAAAAATATTAATGCTAACTAGTCCTGGGAAGAGGGTGCAGGCGATGGATTGCATAAATGTTTATCAAATCTCGAGAGCTATACGGTTCGGATGCATACATAAATGCACTCGCGGAATATTTTTATACTCTGCTTACTCTTCCTTTCCTTTTCTTTCTTTTTTTTTTGTTTGACGCACTAGACAGTTTAATCGCGGCTCGCTCGGTTATTAACTTTTTTTTTGATAGAAAATAGCGTTGGGCAAATTTGCTTTTGGTCTCATTTTTTTTCGCATGAGAGAAACTTTGATTATATCGCTATTTCCTTGTCGGAAATATCAAAGTTTAAAAAAGAGCTGATTTCAAGTTTCACGAGGTACTTGTAAATTTTTATTAAAATTCGTAACGATCTGCTTTTCTATTTTAAAGAGTAGATAAATACTATCTATTTGATAATAATCAATAAATTCTTAAAATTTAAGAGAAATATGGTGTAACAAATTTATTGAAAATTGATATTTTTTTGAGATGCATTACAAATTTTTTAAATTACTTTCTATTGAAATTTTTTTTTTGTAAATAAGAGAAGCAATAGGGAGACTGTGTAAATACTTTTCCATAGAATCCCATATCCGATAAGAATGTAAAATTGCCATTCCATGAGTTAACTTCAGTGAGTTTGAAGTCTGCAAAACTTTGGTTCTACGTAAAATAAGAAAGTTATTAGCGGCTGCAAACTTTGCTGAAAGTTGACAACAACTAACGTAACATTTATTTACAAGAAATTGAAGCAAACGAGTAAATTTACACAGTTGATAAAAGTTTGTGGAACGTAATTATAGTAAAACCAAGTATAAAAATAAATATCACAGTAACGAAATATGTAAATAAAATATCTATATGTTTACATTGAGAATGCAGATTCGAGTAGTTTGGTAACAAATATAACCTTAATGACTTTCAAATCCATTCTTTATTTTCAGGTAATTAGAAGATATTACCTTTGAAGGTAAATTTTGAAAAATCACTAAGTGCACTGAGAATTAATCAAAAGTTTTCCATCAGCTACGAACTAGTAGAACACATTATATTAATTGTTAACGCATTTAATTTTAAGCCTTCTTTACTAATTCAATTTTAGAAAATATTGCGAGCTTTTCAATTTTACACGAATTTTAAAAAGACTTTTATTTAAAATTATGATTTTCATATTCTGGGTTAATTCATTACCACTCCAATAGCATCATTCCATATTACTTTGACTACCTCTAAAAAAATACACTCTTATCTCAACTGAAGAAAAGAAAACAATAAATTAATTTATCGTGCTTTTTTTTCATTCAACTTTTCATATCGTTTTATGACTTACATAAAAAAACACAAAAGGAGATTCTTCAGACTATCCCAACTCACCTGCGTATCGCAAAACACTTACACCCTTTTGGTCTTCGTAGCACTTTTACGCTTTTTATAGCTCAATTAGTTTCTAATCGGTACCGACTAATCGATATAAGGAATCCGATCGACTATTTCTCTCCTCACGTACACCCCGACGTGCTAATTAAAATCTTGTGGTCCATTACGCAAGCCCGAACAGCTGCTCGCAGTTTCGATTCCATCACGGTGAGTACAAAAGAGACCGACGAAGAAGGTAGGGTTGACCAAGTCGTAAAAGTCACGTCCTTGGCGTTAAAAAAATGGAAAAGGAAAACATCTATAGCCGGAAAGTAGAGAAACTAGTCGACCTGCTTTTTTTCGCATTTTTTTCGTAGACGCGGTCTTGCCATAGGTGTACATCGGCGTATTGAGGCCAACGTCGTCATTAAAATTACAAGATGGAAAGAGAGAGGGAGAGTGAACGATCGACCCCGAAAGCACATTTCGTTTCTAAAACCTGCCCGCTCGCGCTTTCGACTATCCTTTATGAGTGCCCCTCTTATCCTGCGCGCAGGCTCTCCATCGTGTAGTGCTTTCATTTCTACTTATTTATCCAAGATTTACCGATGGGATCGCACTCAGTACAAATTTGAACGAGATGCCATCTAATTTATGAAAAAACTAATTTTCTTAATGGTATCGATTTTTGTTTATTACAGCTGCGAGAGGCTTTATTTTCAATTCTGCTGATATGCGTGTTACGCGGATTAATGCACGTTGTTCCGATAGACAGGTAGAATTAATTTACGTGCATATTGTTGTTTGATTAAAAATTTTATAGTGCAGATTTTATTTGATGAAAACATTTACTATACGCGAGCAGCGCGATGTTCCATTTGAAATTGTAAATTTATTTTATTTGTGGAAAATGTAGGCGGATGCACCGTAATAAAACGGTTTTGCGCATCTAAAGTTTCGAGTGACGTTTGTCATTCGGCGAAAATACTATTCAATCTTCGTTCTCGAGGAGTATAAATAAAATTAAACTTTTTTGAATTTAAAATATGGTGAGCCCGAGAGATATTAAAGTTCGAAAACATCGGAAATCTATAAGATAATTCCGGTTTTGTGTCTTTAATCAAAAAGAGCTGCCGAACAAGTGAATGAATGAATTAAAAGCGAGAGAGATAAAAGAGTAAGTTACGCGGTACAATGGAAAGAGAAACTTTTGTAGTTTTAACTTTTTCGAAAGTTTTCTATTCAACTAGCGTTACTTACTCTATTTATACTTATCTCCGCCAGCCAACACAGAAGCAACACTCTTCTTTATTTACGCGCAAGGTCACTAAAAAATTGCCATATTTCAAGCATACAACATTTTCTTCTTTCAACGAATTCATTTATTCTATTTACGAGCCTCTTACGTACGATACAAGCCTCTTGTGAATAAAAAATAACACTTAATTATTTAAAAATAATTGATAATTTTTTAGTCACATTAAAAATTTTAATTATGACTTTTTGAGTCGCTAAGAGAGTGTGAATAGGCTGGAGTAGAGTAAAATGGGAAAAAAACTGAAACACTTCGAAGACTGGCCCCATTTATCCCTTATAAGTATAAAAGCAAAAGTTCATAATATAATTATTGATAAATGCAAATTCTTCGCGAAGCACTTATACCTCAAAAAATAACTTATTATTCAGGGCCAAATGTTGTACAACCAGACAGCTATAATTTTAACGACAGTTCAGCAAAGTTGAGAAGGCTTTAGTGCCGCGCGCGCGCAAAAAAAGAACGTCGAATAATTGATCAAAGCTCGGGGAAGATGAGGCTCGATATCAGCGGCTCGTCGGTCCTTAATGGCTGTAAATTTGTAGGCGGTCTTACAGGCGGCCTTGCGCAATCACGTATAACGATCCTCTTATTACGCGTGCTCCTTTCGCCTCCCCCGTCGGCCCGACGGCCGCCCGCTGTGTCATCTCGCCGGAGCGAGGAAAAGCTGTATGCATAGTGGCCCAGATACCGCTCAATGTGATCGAACGCTTCGATCGGCTCGCTCAATAGAAAAACAGACGCCGAGCGCGAGACAAGGAAAAGAGCATCTAGTTAGCACTCGGGAAATTACCGACGCTTATGTAGGTATAGCTCGCCGTTTTACCCACTTTTTATTTTTTTTTTATAGTCACTTGCAATGCCTGCATATGTAGAATGCACTCTAACGTAATGTCTAAAAGCTGTTTTAAGAAGAGGAAAATTGAGACTTAAATTAATATTATTTAATTGTCGTGATTTATCAGTTTAAATCGCATGAGAAAAGCTAGTTTATTTACTCATACTTTCAGAGAATATGTTTGTGGAAGTTACGGTAAAGCTTTTTGCAAAAATTATGTGGAAAAACATAATCGTGGGATAATTTGCAAGCTCCGAAAACTTTTTCGGGAGAATCATTGTAATTTTTCACCTGCATAATGGAGCTTCAGCGAAGCTTTCTGATTTTTACAAGAAAAGCTTATGCGATTTTTTTTTGTACTTGCATATAACTTCCCTTGTTTACATTTTTTAATTTAATTTTTACTACAGACAGTATATATTAAAATTTTATTTGCATTTCAAAAGGGCTGAAACAGTTTTTTTTTTTTAATTCAGAGAGCAGTCTTATACCAACAACATTTTGACTATTTTTCTCATCTGCGATATTGAAAACTATAAGATAATAATTTTCCAGCGAGGAAAAAAAGTACGCGAAACAAGAATTAAGAAGTAAGAAATAACTTAACTAAGCCAATAAAAGTATCGTAAAAGTTCAGATTTACTAAATGCAAAAGCCGTGGAAGCGCAGTGCCCGTCCCCCGCTGAAACAAACAACATACGTCAAGGTAACTGGACTGTGGGATTTAAGTAGGGAAGGGATATGGAAGCGCCAAAGCAAACCGAGCATCCGGCGAGCTTGAAATTCGAAAATTACTGGAAGGAGCCCCGAAGAAACGACCAGACCGGAAATAAAATGCAAATGGACCGGGATCCGGACCAACTAACCCAACCGCGGACAAGCAGCAAAAAAAAAAAAACATCGACGATGCGCGTTGGCTGCTCGGAATTTCGCGACTCTTAACCGAGCGCTATCCACGCCAAAAACTTTCTCATCTCACAAAAGCTCAGCCTCCTCGGCGCTACATCTAAATTTGTCGTCGATTGCTCGCCTTGTATACATATTTACACTGCGATCCAGAATACGGCTGACCCACCTTCGCCGCTTTTATGGATCACTTAAACTCCTCCCACCCCGTTCATCTTCTATTTACAAAAATTCGGCCAATAAAAGTTTTAGTGTGATGCTTTACACGTGGAGCTTCCATAAAACCCCTCCTCCCCGTTGGCCAAACGAAGTTTTCTTCGCGGCGATCGTTAAATTCCGTCGCGAGCGCCAAGAGTCCTTCGGCGAACTTAGTTTGAATTTCGCGCGCATTTAGCGATAACGCGGCTTAAATTGACCCCGCTCCTCTGCATTTTTCCTCCACGTCACTTTAAATGTATATCGCGCATGACTTACGGCCGAGAAGAAGCGACATATGCGAGACACGCGCGCGCCTATTCACGTTTTCGGCCGAGCGACTTCCTACATATACCCATACGGCGATTCCGGGACTTTCTGGCAAGAGCTCCACTGGCGCACTTTGCCGTAGTGCAGGAAAAGCGATGGTTCATAATTTACGATTTATTATCCGCTGGCTGTGCCCGTAGTGCGGAGTCTCCATTCCTCTCCCCACCGTCACATCGTTTCCCACCTCCTCCTCCTCCTCTCCGTCCGTCGTTCCATCCTTTTTTTCCTTCGTGTGCCTTTTATGCTCCCCCTCTTGGAAATTCAGCCGAGAGTGAGCACCGCCATTTTCCCTCCGATTCGGAGGACAGGATTCAAACTTTACGCTTCTGCATTGTGGGCGTCCTCTTCTTTTTTCTCTCGTTTTACGACCTACTCTCGAGCTCCGCTCAATCTCTTGGGAATATCCTGTTTATTAACCGATAAATTGTCACTGGATTGAGATATGAATTTCAATGGGCGTATTTAAAAGCAGTCCGACCACCTTCGAGCGTAAATAGCGAAATTGACGCGGCGATTATTTTTATAATCCCTGGGGGGGATGCACTTTTTTTCGTCTCTTTCTTTCGGCGAGCTTGCAAATTTCTGAGACTGCATATTTCGTAGGTTTCTCCGCGTTAATTCAATGTTTTTTCTTCGGCTAAAACGAAACTTTGGAAAAGTGTAAAACAATACGTTGAAATTAAATTGTAATTGTAGTCCATGTCCAAGTTAGTACTTAATGTAAAAATTCATCTTTTAGTAATGAAATAATAATTAGCAAGATCAACTTACAAGCATTAGGTTAATGTACATAATAAAACATTTTAAAGCCTTCCAAAATGAAAAAAAAAAGAAGGAATTTTAAGATAAATATTAACGTTAAAACCAAAATAAGTGCAGATAATCTTGGGGATAATTTTAAATGCGGCTCGACTCACAGCCTCCCTTAGCGTTTATCATTGAAATTTTTATCAACAATTTTAATCAACTAATTAGCACGCAAATTTAATTTGCACGAATGAAACTTGAATTTCCCGCGAATGCGTGGATGTAGAAGTACCGACTATTCAACACGCTTTTCTGCGATTATTATTATTATTATTGTCATTATTTTTCGCATAACCTACTTAGTCAACATTAAGTGATATATGCATTACATCCGAGGCAAATTTTCAGTAGTCCAAGCAGACTGCGGGGAAACGCGTCGCTTTATAATCCGCTGAAGCCACGGTGAACATCATTAAAGCGAAAATTGCTTACCTACTTTCAAACTATCTAAACCTCTTTCCTTTGGCTAACCTTAATTAATTCTTTCAATACATCGTACTTAACCGTAATTACGCACTTGATTATTTAGTAATTTATTTACGCATTATCATATTTTTTAAACGTAAGTGTAGTTTCTAAATTACTCCGTACCAAAATGCCTGGAGCTTTCGCGAGTCAAAAACTATAAAAGGAAGAGTATAAAAAGAGCAGAAAAATAACGCAGAAATTTGTATATTTAAATAGAATTTTAAAAGTAGAAGTTTAATACTCGCTTATTAAAAAGAAAATATCCTTTTTAAAAGTATCTAAAATACCACATGCCTTTCGATTTCAGCATCAGATATTCGTGCTACAATAAAATTTACATAATGGAATGAGCCATTATGTATCAAAGTGTGGAATGCTTTACACCTGCAGCGTATGCAGGGCCGGTTATGCATGTTTTATTCTTGGGTATTCGCCAAACAACATTGTGCCTACACGGATAGAACAATATATTTTGCAATTTGTGCAATAAATAAATTATCCATTTCGAACGTTATTTTCGAACGAAGAATTGAAAAATTAAAAACAGAAGAACAAAGGAAAATAGGGATTGCATGAGAACGACCGGTGGTTTACATGCAAGAATAGAAAGATTTTTCGTTAACACATACCTTCTATATACATTCTATAATTAAAAAGATCACAAACGGAGCAACGGCGGCGGACTAATTTTGCGGCTGTGCATGACGTTCGACCGTTCGGGTGTTTCAAAAAGCCACGGACCTAGTACAACGGCGAAATGCAAATTTTAATTGCCGCTGTACATGCCCCACTATGAAATTACGCGAAACCTAAGCTTTCTGATGCGGTCTGAGAAACATATGCTCAGCTGTGGAGGTTCCTTAGGCAACTATTGCCAGTGTCTTCGCCTCACAAGGGCTTGAATTTTATAAGCTTTTCGGCATTTTACGAGGATTCCGTAATGAAACAGCAGCCCCCCTTCACTAGGATAATTCTGTCGTTGCCGGAGACGCCGGCCGCGATCGTTAAAGCTTTATTGCACTTCTGAGCTTTAAAGGGATCGCTGTTTTCAGCATCTTCGAAGGATGAACAGAAGCTTTTCGTAATCATCATTGGGAACCAGTGCAATCTCTCGAGATTTATTTTTGATGAAAGAATAAACTTTAAATTTCAAGGGTTGATTAATTCTTTTCTCTCGAATCGGGCGAGCCTCATTTATCACGGAAGTTGGCCTTAGAGGGGGCGAGCTTGCGAGAGGAAATCTGCATTGGTACAATGCAGGCTTCCTTGCGGTACGAAATGAAGCTTGTCAAGACGTCGGTGCATTTATTGCAGTAGGTCAAGGAGTTTCGCAGATAAGAAAATGTTACGCGCGGCTTTCTTTGTCCGCAATGCCCCAGTGTTTAATGCACTTTATCGGCGCGTTCGACAATGGTATGGATAACGCTTAAGCACAAAACTTACGATATTTGCCTTTGTGCGCTACTATGGTAATGCGTTTCGTAACAAAAGGATGTAAGCTTTTTATCTTGCTTCTGGATAGCTATAAATTTAATCCTCTCTAAATATTTAATTATTATGTTTTTTTATTCTTTTAAATAATTCTGTACAATTTCGGCAAAAACATTTGAGTTTTCAGTAAAATAATTAGTTCGTTGCCTTTTTAATTAAAGTATGTACGTTGAGAACATTCTCTGGCAAAAATTTCAGCCAAGCTCCCTTTAAAAATTGCGGGAATAAGCTTAATCTAACGACTGTTTGCAAGCACTGAAAATTTGTCCAAAAAAAAAACATCTCCAATTATTACTTGAAACTATGATTTATGACGAAGCTTTGTAGGAGGAAAAGCTTTGTAAAAATTAGGCGAATCCTATAAAAATTAGCATGAAGCTGCGCGTAAATATTAAAGAACTTTTTAACAAAAAAAACGAAGTTAATTTCAGGAGAGCTTGCAAGCTCCGTAATTTTTACAGAAATATCCTATTACAGTTTTTATTGTAAAAGTTACAAATCATTGTTAATGATCCAATATTCGGCTAAAAATTGCAGTGATTTCCCCGTAAAAATTGTCGGTGCTTGCAAGCTATCCCTCGAATTTTTACCAGTAGCTTCACTCGGTATATACATGAATTATGGATCAAAAAGTATTATGAGTGTTAAAGTAGTTCTTCTATCCAAGTATCCCACAAGAAGCTGCAGTTTTATGATTTAGATCTTTGTTTGTTCAAAGATAAAGCTTGACGCTTCAAAAAAGTTCGAACGGTTTACCCACGAGCTTTGAAAAAACCTCCGCTCAGATTGCCGTTCCTCACAAAATAAGACTTTACGACTTCGCTGGCATTGATTCAAATTTATCGCGCCAGTCTTAATAAACAAGCGGAGCTCAGGCAAAAATCAGTGAATTTCCCGCGTCCGACAATAAGCGCCGCTTAAATAAATCAGACGGCCTTTCAAAAGGCAAAGCCCGGAGCGCCATGTTTTAGCCCGGGAGCGATTTTCCGTGAAAACTCGGCGGATGGCAGGATGAAGCGGGCGAACGGCGGTTCGACTAAATTATTAAACCAAACATTGGACTTGGGCCGATGTATCCACCATGGGGTCTAATTGCGAGCATCTGCAGCTACTGCTATACTTGCGGTGTTTATCCGCGCGTCGTTAAGCCCCGTGACCTGCATGCATATAAAGCTCCGGGCCGCAACCAAGTGTCGCGTGGCACCCAGGGGGTGGTGGGGAGGGGGTGGCCGCATCGAGGACTTTGGTCCTGCGTCTCCCCTCGCTGCGGCTCTGTATAATCAGTTGAAACGCTGAATGCCGCGTCGGGACAAAGAGTCGCTTAACGAAGTAGCGAGCGGATTGTGGAAGATGAAGATGCGCGGGTGGTGCTTTGTTCACGCCTCGCCGTGGTGACGCGGCCGATTCTTTCGATCGGAAGTGACATTTTATTTTTTCGATGGCTGCGTGCTTGCAAGCTCTCGGCCTCGGACGATCAATCGACTGTTGATACCTAACTTTACACGTGTTTGTTCAAGTGTTTTAGTAGATGGGAACGATCAATTTTTCTGTTTGACTTTTCTAGTACATGTAAAAATTACGGTAAAGCACCGCCTTAAAAATTTAATTGTGGAATAGTTTTTTGTAGCTTTGAAAATTTTTTTCTTAGGAAATATTCTACCATTTTTACAGCTCGAACTGTATATTTTTATAAAAAAAAGCACTATATTTTTTACAGGAAAATCTTTAGTTATAAGTTTATAAAATTTACGGAAAAATTATTGCAATTTTACAGAGCTCTTTTTATAAAAATTACAAGGCTTCGTTAACCGTGAAAGACTTAGATAAAAATTATAGTGATTGTTCCATAAAAACTTCCAGTGCTTGCAAGCTGTTCCACGTTTACGTTTTTTGCGAAAAAAATCACAATCACCTTCTGTACACATTAAACGAGAGCTTCAATTGCTATTAGAATACCGTTGATTTGTATTTTATTCCATCGTGGCCATTTCCTTTTTGATTTTTGTATAAATTTTTCTGTCAAAAAGGAACATTTATACAAAAATTAAAAAGGAAATAACCATAAAAAGTTTATTGCGCATAAATATTATTATCATTCACGATATGCATATTTAAATAAAATGACGTTTTATTATTTATTTCAAAAGGATATTCATAATAAATGATCTCAAATAAAATACATTTTATTATATGTCATGAATAATTTACATATTGTTTTATAAATAACGGAAAAAAGAAGATTATTAATGAACTAAAGTGTCAAACATAATAATTAACGAAAACTTTGCACATTAAATATTGGAAACTATGTTCTATTGTCCATTATATACAAATTTGGAAAGATCGATTATTGCGTTAGGTTAAACTTCAGGCATCAGAGAAATTTGTTAGCCTAAATATCGGTTAGTTTCTATTAAGAGTATGATGGATTTATAATAAAGTTATACTCACGGCGTCTTATATAACATGGGGTGTTTTAAAAAAAAATTGTAAAATCATTCTTATTTATTTAACAAAGTGCAATTATAGCTAGAGGATAAGTCCTGCTCGAAATGGTATTATCTTTTAACATTTAAACTTGAAAATAAGCGTATTTTTTTAAATTACTTTTAAATAACAAAAGTGAAAAAGCAACAGCCACCAAAATGAGAATTATAAGATAAATGTGATTTAATAAAGTGTAGCGGAGCAGAAAGAGGGTTTCAGAGATGAGTTATGCTTTATCGTACCTGATTCCATTGGATTTCTGGTCGTTCAATAAAATTGATAATAAACCCGCGGGTGAAAAGAAAATTATTTAAAAGAAAAAGAAAAAGTCTTCCTAATTATTCATTTTTCATTCATTCATTCATTCCTAATTATTTTATTTTGTTGGGGTAATTTATTTATTCGAGAAACATTAAGCAATGACTCCTTCGAGAAAGATTTCATTTTAAGCTCTCGTAACAGCTTATTGTTATTCGATGCACCTGTGGCCTGAAAATCCCGCCTATTATTGGTTATAATTCATTTTAAATAAACGCCACTCTCGCGTCTAAATCCAGTATGCAATAAAGTTTCTAATTGCAATTAGTTATTAGTTTATAACTCGTTAGTTAAATAATTTACTACCTAAGCACAAATTCGAAATTAATTTGCAATGCAATAAATTCGTACCCAGCTTTTATTAAATTTTACAACCAGTATAAAATTTACTATCAATTCATTAAAAAAATATCTGCAATTAATTGCAAATTTAATGGAACAAAAATACCGTCTTTTCGGTCGGTAGCATTGAGAATACAAAAAACTGTTTACACTCTCGCGAGGGACGATCAACTACACCTGACAGCCCGAAAGAATCTTTCAGTAAACTCAATTAGACTTTTGAAAGCGACAAATTGACCCGGAAAATAAATATCGTCCAGCGTCTCCAAGAAACTCGTTCCTCGCCATAAATCACTCGCGCATCCTACGTGTGTTTATTTTGGGGAGCTGGGTACAAGGTGCACCATGATAACTCCAATAAAATTTATGATCCGTGGTGTCCGAATGTGCGGTTCTCTTCCCTCGCGCTTTATCCGCGGCGCCGATAAAGCGACCGGCGACAGGAACGCAGGGGCGCCTCCGGAACCGAAGAAGCTGACGCGGATATTGGTTTAGTTAGCATAACTTGAGACCGGCTCTTTTCTATCTCCCCCGGCCTACGGCTTAACCCATCCCACTCGCTCTTTTATCTCTCCCGAGGCTTTGGCTCTGCTTTTTCAAGCTCGGGGCTTTATAGCGTCCGGGTACAAATGGCAGCGAGTAAGACGGCGTCGATAAGCCCGCCGAGGGAGTTCTTAAAGTTTCGGCGGATGTACCGCGACAGTTAATGGAGGGGATCTTCGCGATCGGGCTGGAATTCTTATTCATGGATGCGCGACGCGCCCGTCTGACCGTACCGCGCTGTTACTACTGTGGCGCGCCGAAGGATACTTTATTGAGCTCCGTGCAGGTATTTTCATATTCCCGAGAGATTTTTCTTGTTTGCGGTGAGGATGAACTTATACTTGATCGTAGATATTTTAATGTGACGCATTTATGTCAACGAGAGGCGCGAGTTACTGGAAAATAGACGACAAAATTGAAATTGCATTTTAAATGAGTAATCGTACGGTTATGATAGAGATTATTTTCTAATGGTAGTGGGATATTTTTTATCAAGTATCGAATAATGTAAAATATGAAACATATTTAATGTTTATATATAAGTTAAAACTACTATGCTAACTTGGATCATTTTCATAGAAAATTCAAAAGAAAAGTCTCACGGTACTCCGTTTTCCCGATATAAAAATTTAGCTTTTTTTATTCTAATCCTAAAAGTTTCATAAGATCGAGGAATATTATAAGATATATATATATTGGACAGCTGCATATGAAGTGTCTGTTTTACATTGTACTTTCTTGTGTAATATTTTTTGTCCTTTTAAATAGGAATACAAATCTATTATGGTTATATTAATTTTATGATACATCTGAAAGCGTATTTTATAAACATACGTAAAATGGTCATATCAAAAGTTCATCGATGAACTTTCGACAAATGAGATGACAAAACTTTTTTCCAAAAATTGGGTCACGTTATTTGCGTCTGATAAAGTGAACTCTGGACAAATTACTTAAGCTGCATCTTGATGAAATATTCGTTCGATGCCAAAATTCAAGTATGCTGTCAACTTGGGTAAGTTTATATCGCGGCTGTGAAATATGAGGAGGAATTTTATTCGAAGCGATATTGAAGTTTTAAGTCGCTTTAGAAGCTGATCCATCTTATTGAACATTTAAATAACCGCATCAGAGATTGGCAGAAGTTATGTTTTACTTAACCTTATACCGAAAGCCTCGAAACTTGGCTCTTTAATGTTCTTGAAAAAGATAAATGCTTATAGTTAACGAAACTCGAATTTGTTTTATCATCGAAAGCTCAATTTTAAAAGGTGATCAGTCGACGTTCTGTTAGCTATGAATAAATGAAAGTTCATTTTAAACGATAAGCGTTCTCAAACCTTTTTTATGAAGCTTATTTTTCAGACACAATTAAATTTTAAATAAACCTTGAATTCGCTTAAAAATACACAAGTTTGTTAATGATTATGCATCAACTTTTGAAAAATGCATGTCCATTTATCAGCAGGTACAGCAGCCCCTCAATTACAATTTATTATTTCCCGGCGCTTGTTACCGCGCAAAGAATTTTTCATAACGAAATCCATCCATCAACGACGTGAAAACATAAATTATTAACACCACATGTAAAATAAAACTAAAAAAAACGCACTTTTTAAAAAAAGAACCTCGTGCACATCAAATTACCATTTGAAAAGCCTCGACCACTTAGTCCGAAGCACTTCCGATGCAGCGGAAAAATTCGAAAACGTAATAAACCCTCATTATGCAAAAGCGCTGGTGTGTTTTCAAAGTTAACAAATTCTCCCGGCTTATTTTTTCTCCCTCGGGCCGATCGAATAAACTTATCTCAGCCACTCGAACAATTTGAAATTCCCTCAGCGCGCGACAACGACATTCAAACGAGCTCATCGCGACAATCGCAAAAGCACGGGACGGACGGTGAAGTTAAAGTAGCGGTAGACAAGGAGAGAAGAAAAAAGGACGAGCGCGAGGCGCCGGAAGAAATTCCGCGCGGGCAGCGGTGCAAAAGTTTGCTGTTCGAACTTTCCAGGACGCGGGTGAGGGGAAGCCGCCGATGAGACGCTAAAGCTTCCATGCAATAGCAAACTCGCGTGAAAAGTATGCCAAAGACGCCGGATCCATTGAAATTAAGCAAAGACTCGAGTCTGGTTCACACACACTCACATAAAACACGAAAAGCTCCGGGATAGTGCGCGAGATTCTTTAATCTTTCACACCTGGCGGCTTTTGTGAGAGAGCACGTTTTGACCCGCTGCTCTTTTAACGCATGAATTTATGACTTTTCGAGCGTCGCCGATTTAATTATTCAACGATCGCGCGTTAATGAATCGGGGGGAAGAGCTTGAAAGCTCTCCGCTCACTGAGCTTTAAATAAATGGAATGCTGGTTTCATTTTTTTTTCAACGAAATGAAATTATTAATTTTGTCTTTGTAAAATAAAAATTAAATACTTCTACTTCAGAGGGAAAATTTAATTAACATTTTAACGGAAAGAATTCACGTTTGTTCAGTGGAATTTTGGAGAGTATATCGAACATTTTCACCAATTCCTTCTATCGCCTTGATATTTTCCTATGTTTAATCCTTTGCTTGTTGGAGCTTTTGACGTTTTATCTCCTAAAACGCGTGTGTAGTCTATTAACTGTCAATTACACGTCACTCTGCTATTGTTCCGCCGTTGCCATCACCAGTACTTTGCACATGTCCATTTCAAAACTCTAAAAAGAACTACAAAATTGCAATTTTTCATACAGTGAATAAGACCATCAAATACTCTTTCAAACCGTTAAGTTAAATGCATATATACTATAAATTATTTTGTTTTAAAAATCATTGAATATGTAGATTTTTTTTAAATTTTAATTCTTCAGTACTTTAACACACAAGCAAGGAAAAAATCCAGTCCCATCAAATTTCTCCATGAACTTGCAGCTGTAAATCACGGAGTTAACGACAAAAGATTTATCAAATAAAAATTCACACACCAAATTAACTCCCAGATTTTCTCATAAATAACAAAATACATTGCTCATATCGAATGAGTGTCATCATCCGATAAACCTTAAAACTATAATCGTCTTCAAAAAAAAAAAAAAAAATTCATACCAGCTTATCTATACTTTGCCTCGCCTTGGCGATAACCTGAAGTCTATAAATTCACATTTGCAAATCACGAAAGATTTGTCAAATAAATTTTTCGCATCCTCAAAATTAACCACCAGCTTTCCTCACCTAAATCAAGAAATTTATAAAATCTGTACCTCTAAAATCATCTCTAAAAAAATATAATACGTCGAGTATCTACTTAGCCTCTCGATCACGATAACGTCCGTTCGGAAATCTCCCCTGAGTAAGCCATAAACGCAGAGCGAGTCCATTAAGCTGCACGTCAGATGCACCAGTGACTTCGAACTATCGAGTGTACCGCCGTGACCACGACACCTGTAGTCGAGCCCGTAACCCAGCGTTTATCTATCCATCGCGGCTACGGGCGAATCCACCGTAGGCCTTCTCTGTGCCCGTGTGTTGCGACGCGCAGTCTTGCGCGAGACCCATTTCGCGGATAAGCTCACGGGAATTCGCGCAGGATTCCCGCAAGAGCACCGGGAGGGCGTATTTTGGCCGATTGGCCGACAGCCAGGGGAGTTTCGCTTATGCGCGTGCAGCATATACGTGCGAACGTGTATAACCACCCTCACGCAGAAAAAGAGGAGTCGGCGACGGTCCTCTGAGCGTGAAGTATTGCCTTTATCAAGTGGTTCGCGCGACTCATCTCTATTCTCTATTTTTTTTTCTCGGTGTTGCAGAATAACAGAGAGGAATTGCGTTCCCGCAGAATACAGAAGATCATCCAAGGCCTGATACCCAGTGACATGGAATCCAGGGAGAGATCGTCCGAGGCCGATCAGATTCTCCAATTCTGCCTGGCTCTCAACAAGGTGAGACTGAATAACAAGGGCAGTTTGTGGAATCGAATTTTGGCATACTTTAGATTTGTTGTTATTTTTTCCTTTGCGGAGTGTCTCTTGAAATCCTGTAATTCGATGAAATTGCACGCATTCAAATTGCGTTGAGTAAATTCGATTAATTTATTTTGAACGAGAGGATTTGCAAATTTTGTGAATGCCTGATTAGAACCGGGTTAAATGGACGTTGAGTGTGATTAAAAATTTTTAATATGCAATTATCTGTAAAGTACTGGATGAATTTCGAAGAAAAGAATCAACCAGGAAATTGAGTTGATACACGTAGATCTTCTGAATTGAACCTACATTTTTAATTTTAATCCGTCCAGTTTGCTATCCGCTCTTGCGTCTGTCAGTTCAATTTATATTCTTTTATGGACAATTTTTACCTTTATTTTGTTTGAAGATTAAAGTCGTAAATGACATTGGAAAACACGATAACAGTTTAAAAATGCTTAATTATTTCCATTTGTTAACGTATTCCCGTTATCGGTCATCTCATCAGTTTTTCATGGATACGAATGGTATTCTCGGAATTGTTTAGAATAATCCATCATAAAGTTGGATGACTATTACTATTACTTCAACATTAATTTGAATGGAATGAGTCGTTCATTTATTTAATAGAAATGTCATCTTGAATTTTCAAAGTGGCAATTAAAACACGATGGAAAATGTCATTTGCAATTCTATAAAAAATTCTATATAAAAATTATAAATACTTTCAAATTTAAACTCCAAATCTTTCATCAATTTCTTATCATATTTTATTAGGTATCTTTTTTTTTAATTATATTTCATACAACGCCGTGCTTATCATTACAGATTTATCCAAGACATAAAGATATCTACAATTGGATTGACATCGATCAGCGAGTATACGTGCCATATAATATTACTCATCTTCAGAAAAGTTTTGGTTTTGTAAGTATATCTATTTCCCCTGAAATATACAATAATTTAGCCGCGAAGTAGCTTATTGCTTTACACTTTGCAAGATAAAGTTTTTATAGAACAAAATAAAAAATTGAAGAAATAACGACGACTAGAGCCAATGCAGTAAAGTGCTTAGGACAAAAATAGACACAAGAACATTTTTCAAAATAATAATAAGTCTAAACTTTTAATACTTACTTTTAATTGCAGTATAATTTATTAATTACAAAAAACTGAAAAATTTACTTTTCAAAAAATTAACTGCAACAATCTTGTTTTTAGTCCAATATACAATACAAAAAAATGGGATAAAAAATCATGTTTGCGCTTAAAAGTGAGATTTAAGTATGTTGTAATTAATTGAAATGCAATTTGCTGGTTAGATAAGGTGGGAGATGCTACTTGATTTAAATCTGGACAACACCACTGCCGAACTCTATCGTGAGTCTATTAACGACGAACAACCTGCCTACATCTACGTGACCGCTCCCCATTACTTTCGCAGCCTTGGAAAATTGCTAAATCGTTTTTCCAAGAGGTAAGCTTTATTTTTTTCTTACCTTCGCATTTAATTTCTACGATGGATAAATGCCTAACCTTGTCGTTTAATGAATATATTACACGACAATCACGGCACAATAATTGCGCAAGTTTAAAAAGCTGCGATAACATTATTTTCCATTTTAATGAGTAGAATGCATTAAAAAACAAATCTAAATATTCAATGAAATTAAAATAAAATAAGTAATACAAAAGGAAATATTAGCCTTAATTCTTTTTATTTTATTTTAATAGTTTAGTGGAACACCGTTTTTCCATTATTTATTTATTTTTTTAAATTTTACAAGATTTTATAGCGAATGTACTACTCTGTTTTTTTTTTTTCAACGCGATATAAAAAGATGTTTCCGTACCAATCACATTTAAAGTCGTTCGTATTCCTATTTACGGTGCTACGCGAATAAGAGTATAAAAAAATCCAATATCCGTACAAATTTCAATACACCTGATATTCTTAATGTTTTCAAATAAAATTACAGTTTTATAACACTTTTTTTTATATATCTGAAGAAATGATCCTTTCATTATCCAAATGCATAACAGATTTACTTTACTCGACGTACATAATTAATAAAATGAAATATATGCGTTTAAATTCATTAAAAAATATCCAATACTCCAATAATTCAAATCTGTATAAAAACCTCCATCGGCGGAAGTCGATAATTACGTATTTAATCTTTAGAAGTTCGAGGTGATACAAAAAATATGAGGCTTCCGTTGGTGTAGATTTTCATTCAGGTTTCCCAGCAGACTGGAAGGTGACAGCTACTCGAGTTTCACAGAAATTTATAGATTTAGTCGCGCACAAGAGACGAGACCAAATGCTACTAGGTTGCCGCTTGGCTTTCGGTTTCTGCCTCGACTTTCTTTTCCCTAATGACCGACTTACGGATTTTCGTATAATATATCTCCATCGCGCTTCTTGTTAAAGGTAGGGTGAGAACTCCGTTTTTGTGAAAAAAAAAATGCGACAAGCAGTTGAAGGATGGCATCCTATTACTGATTGAAAAAAGTCTTTAGGGTTGTATAATCAAGTTATTTGAAAATTTTCAACACATGAATATTCTGAAAAAAAAATTAATTAAAGTCTTGTACTTAATAATAGTTATAAATGAAGTCAAAGGACTTATTATTCATTTATTATTTTAATTGTTTATTTACGAATGAAAGATTTATTCTGACATCAGTTACAGATCGCAGTACTTCTGTGACTATTCAAATGCTTAAAACTAATGACACTTATAGATGTAAGCTAAAGCAGAAGGACACCTATAAAACAGTTCCACCTGAGGGTACTTACAACTGTTATAAACCAGTAGCACAGACTCTCGTCCAAGTTTTTTTTATCATTTGTTTCAATTCTTTTTACGGAGGAAGTTACAGTTGGATACTAAAGAGTCAACCATCAACCATTTCAGGTCAAAACTAAAAAGGATTTTTTATTTTCTCGTGGAATGTCATTTTAATTTTAAATTAATAAGATAATTCTACTTCTTATATAAAAAAAAAGGAATTTATTCCACTTATTTTAAACAATAATTTAATACTCTACTCTGTTCCCAAGGAACACTCCAGTATAATTAAAAATTTAAATTTAATTATTTTTAATGTAAAATGCTTATTTTTTTTTAAACAAGATTCTTCTTTTTTATAGTAAAAATTAAAAATTCACAAAAAATATTCGCAGTGCCGGGGATTTTCACCTGTTGCAAAAAGATTGTCGCTCCGGTCTACGAATCTTCACTAACATAACGATGTATAGATGGCAGTAGACAAGTGTGAGAACTCACCGTACTCTACTTGACCTGCCTCATCTCACTTTGCACTTCTCTTCCCTACTGCCCTCAATTGTACTGCTTACGTACAGGGAAAATTTTTTTAGGAATGTACAAATTGGATTCTCAATAGTGTACGTAACTTAAAAAGAACTCTTCGCTACTGTTGTCTGTATCCCCTCTGTTTTACTTTGAAGAAAGTACGCCTTGAATGAGGTATGCCTTGTTTACACCGATTCAGCAAACACGTTAGCCTCGCAACCTCAAACAAGTTTTTCGTAATGCCCTTCATTTGTTTTCTTCTCCAGCCTCGTTACTGAAAAAGAGAAGATGGCTACTTCACCAGCGCAAGCTGCAAGTCTCTCATAATGAAAAAGGCTGCAATTTGATAAAGCTCCTAAAAATTGCGAAAGCACCAACGAAGATAGATCCCTTGCTACGCTTACGCAGATAAAAAGATCATCTTGAGAAAACAATCAAGAAGTCTTTTAAAAGGTGAAGGTCCCTTGTGTATCAATATTTCTATCTTCAGATCATCAATATATCGGATGTACTCCAATTTCAGATAGTGATTTATTATCTCAGAGCGATTTACGATACAATTCAATCTTCTGCTAAAGTTTCTCTTTTCTTCATGTTTCCATGTAAGAACAAATTTCTGACGATATCTATATCTATTACGGTAAAAAAAAATCATCTTGAGGAAACAATCAAATAGTCTTTTAAAAATTTAATGTCTCAATATTTCTATCTGCAGATACATGAAGTGTACTGTACTTTAATTTCTGATAATGATTTATTATCGCAACGTGCAGCAATAGAAGTTTCTTTTTTCTGGATTTTTCAATATATGATAGGAAAGAATTTCGAAAATTGTCTATATATTTACTGTAAATATCATTTCAAATCGACTCGAAAAAAATAGAAATAAAAAAAGAACGTTGAGGGATAAAGTTTTCAAGGTTTCTTTCTCACGCGCGGCTCAGAAGGTATTGAACGAGTTACAAGCGACAGAGGATGGCAGAATGGAGAAAGTCCGAGGGATAAAGAAAGGGAGCAAGAAGGAGGAGAAAAGCAGAGAATGGAAGGCGCGAGAGAAAGGCAGACTCGAGTTCAAACTGGGAAGTGCCCTTCATAAAAGTTTTCTCGTCCAACGCGCGCAAAGTGCACGTGCGCGCCCTGCCGCTTCTTTAAGCTGAACGGCCGGGCTCAAGTGTGCACACACACTTGTGCGTTCACGTGTGAGCGCAGGTACAATATTTAGCGGGAAATCGCGGACTCCTGAGAGTATCCTCTGCTGATTTTTTCAACTGGACAAATTGAATTTTAGATTTTCATGAGGATGCCGTCACTTCACACTTTTTTTTCTCCAAGGCTGTGCAACAATTACTTAAATTTTAGTTCGTTACCTATTTCGAAATAAACCGAATTTCGCATGATCATTTTTATGTATATTTTTTTTAAAAACACTCACAAAAATTTACTCTCAGTGGTAGAAGAATCCACTAAATAGCACCGGAAAATATACTTATTATAGAGTAAGCTTATTTGTACCGTGGATAATCGAAAAATCATTTACGATTAATTTTCTAAGATGTAAATTGATTCATTAACTATTAGTTTCCAATTAATGTAAAAAGTAAAAAAAATTAAATAATTGAAAAAGTCTCTATAATAAGCAGAAAAATATGAACAATTAACATATTTATGATAAAATTTAGAGGATTCTATACTTCTAGTATATTTATTGAGAATTATACTAAAGCAGACGTATTCTTCAATTGCATTATTTCATTTTAAAATTAAGTAGATAATGTTTAAGTGGAAATGTCTACTAAGATTAAAATTACATCTTTAAAAATGGACAATAAGTCGTACTAAATTTACTTTGCCTTTTAAAAAAAAAATTAATTTGATCGTTATATTAATTAGTGTGTGTTAAGAATATATTTAAGTAAGAAAAAATAATTTGCCCTTATTTAATAGCATTGATACTCAAAGGATTAGCGTTGATGTAAATTAGAATTTCCAGTTCATGAATACGTCTGTAAATTCTAGTTCATGAATATACCCGCGAATATACGTCTGTAAACTCCTCAATGTATTCTACCGTAATTGTCTAAACCAACGAGCATAATGTCAGTGCGAAGAAAAATTAATTATGATAATAAGTAGGATTTATTTATTCGCAACGTTAAATTTGTCCTAGAAATTGCTCTTAAATCACGTGGACGTTATAATTAGTCCCAATGAAACTGCATTCGCAAATAAAAGTATCCTTTCCTCTCAATGAAGGATTAAATCAATGTAAATTGTTTAATCGATATCGTTTAGGTAACTAAAGCTCAAAACGAACAATTGCATGTGCGCAAATTTAAAAATAGATTCGCATATTATCAAAGCTCAAGCTTTCATTATCCCAAAGCTCACCTGCTGTATTTACCTTTTCGTTATTACAAGCTGACTCGAACGTTAATAAATCGCGCTACAAATACAACCCTCTCTGCAAGCTCCGCTATATATACTATTTCATTTTTCAAGCTTACGCCGCTTTGATCTCCCGAATTAGGGGAGGCGATAAATAACGCTAAAACTAATAAATAAAAAGGACGAGGGCAGAAGTTTTGCAATGCACTCGCATCAATCTTAACTTTGCGAATGCTCGATAAGTCATAGTCTCGTTGGGCAAAATACCGTGGACAGATCCAATGATGCACGACGCTCTCTTCCGATGAATGGGATTGGGCGAACGCACCGGCCGAACTTCGCAGCTTTCTCGGCGCGATTCTCCGGCGGCACATTCGTTTTCATCCGACGGTGCAAATTGAAATTAACAGCCATTAAGAGCTTGGCTCATTATACGCTGACACGCGCTCCCGCATTAATCACCC
This sequence comes from Sycophila sp. Sp_5, assembly GCA_018906775.1. Lineage (NCBI taxonomy): Eukaryota > Metazoa > Arthropoda > Insecta > Hymenoptera > Eurytomidae > Sycophila > Sycophila sp. Sp_5. The sequence goes on from JACCID010000004.1 coordinate 1,980,426, forward strand.
TGGAGGAAGGAGTTCCCGGGGTGAGACGGGAGGGATTGCCACTGCCAAGGAATAGAGCTTTTCGCGTTAATTTCGTTCAGACCAGCGTGACTCAATGCAAAAGCTCAGCAGCCTTTAACGTTGGAACACCTTTGCTTGTAACACCCATCCTTCCTCTCTTCTTAGAAGATTACAACTTTTGAAGTGTAATTACAATTTTTTTTTTTTAATACAATGATGATATTAAAATTTTTTTCAATTTCCATTATCACGTCGGGGAAGAGATTTCGTACTTCGCGAATGAAGCTTGGCACCTTTCACCGGCGAATTATTAGGACGGAAAATAAAGTCTTATTAGCCGCGATGAAAAAAGAGCTGTTTCTAGCAGTAATTTAGACTTTTAATTTCTAGCATCGAAAGGAAAACTTTCGCACAAAGAGCTTCCGGGTCGTTGCGGTAACGTTTAATTACCAATTAACACACAATTCGCGCGCGAATAAATGCCGGAATCGAAAAAATAAAAGCGGCTCGAGGTAGATAAAATAATTCGATCGCGCCGAAAGTGCCGGGGTAAGGGAGAGGGGAAAAAGGCGCGCTTTCAAAAATAAAAGAAAAAGCTAAAAGGCGACATCAAACTCGGAATATCCGGTCAAAGGATTGTAAAGCAGAGCGTGACCCTGGGCAACATAAAAATTTAACGATCAGTCAGCGCACGTGTGCAACAGCTTTTGCGCGCGCGATCTGCAAAAATCAATAAGCACGCGATACGTCCGGGCCGCGCCGAGTGGGTTAAAAGGTACAACGTACAACTCCGCACGCTGCCCCTTTTTTTCCCCCGACGTTGCGTCGCCTGCTTTCGCATAATTGGGCCTGTAGGGTCGGCCGAGACGCGCGATTTCGAGCTTCGATTGCGATTCGCGAGCTAATTGAAGGCACCGCGGCGGAGTCAGCAGTGCTCGTTGCCGCGATTTGCACTGCAATCGGGTTTGACCTGATAATCGACGATTGAACCCCGCGACGATGCGAATTTCCGATGCGGCCCTTGTTCGCACTGCACTTGTCCTTCTGGTGCACTTGATGTAGTTAATTTTTGCACTTTTTAGTTCTGTGCTGTATGTGTTCTTTTATTTATTGTTCTGGAGACAATTGTTAATCGTTTGAAAAACTTTTATGGAATAGTTTATGTTTTTAAAGAAGTATTTCACAGTATTATTTACCTGAAGAGAGTATCATACCTACAGGTCATCAATTTGGATGAAACACAAAATAATTTTTTTGCGGTAACTGGAAACTATACACACCTGCATTTTTTTTAATTTTAATTAAGAAATCCGATATTGTTTGTACAAGATTTTCTGTAGCAGCTCTCAAGAGAAAATAAAAAGCGATCCAGGAGAATCAGAGTTTTTATTTTTCGAAGCATGAACTTAAACGATTACGCTTCCCTTATTGTATCACCCTTCAATTTCAATTACGACTTCTTTTTAATTGCTTACGACCCAATGTACATTTCTATCCACTAAATTATCTCTGTAATCGAAGCTGAATTTCTCCTCTAAAATTATTTAAAAATGTTTCCCACCAAAAAAGCGTCGACGAAGGAAGACGATGCCGCGAGCCTGAAATTTTTCATAACGGTTCGTAAACTAACCGGTAAGTACGAGGGCGAGCGACGAGAAAATTTATTGGCAACGGTTTTTCGTCAAAGAAACAAACGTTAAAAAACTCCCCACCCCCCTCCGGGGTAGCCCGGCTAAAAAGTCGTTGCACAGTGCGCGGCCACACGCGTTGGCGCGCTGAAAGAGGAGCAAAAAAAAAGTTCTGAAAAGACAGGGACGTAACAATAGCGCATGTTGTGCAAACTGGTGCGGTCACGTTGCAAAGAGAAAAAGTCCGCGGGCCAGCAAGAACGCGCTGGGGGTGGGGGTGGGTGGCGCGCGGGACATTGTTATTTTTGGAGATCCGCCTGGCTGGCGCCGTGAGGTCGCCCGTCCTGTTGGTTGAACGCGCGCCCCCACGTATCCCATGCAAGGTCGATAAGCTCAATTGTTGGCAGGCCAAGTGTGACAATATCGCCTGCTATGCTAATTAATTCGGGCCGACGTTTGAGTTATGGCTCATCGTATTCGTGGCGCGCGAGATATCAGTGACGCCTGCGGCTTCTCGTAAAGTCGCCTCATCAAAGGAGGCACTCCACGGTCAGATGGTACAATTCTGTTGGGTGCGAATAATGGATAAGGAACCGAGAGAATAAATTAAAAAGTACAATTTAAAACGAGGTGTACTTTTTAAGTAAGGCTCTGCGCTAGATTAATCTAAATTAAAAGAGCACGCAAGTGTCTTATTTCTTTTGCAGTGAATTATTGCATTTTTTTTTCTTATCTACGGGAATTATAAATGACTCGCTCGGGATGCATACTTTAGCTTGGAATAATCTACGCGCGTAATCAATTATTATTTCTTTGATATCACTGGTGATTTATTTGATTCATTCAGGAGAATGAGAATTTAAACTGGAAGACAGTATTTGACGAAGCAAAAAAAAGGTTTTTATATTATTGAAGGGGATGATTTTATTTTCTTTTAGAATGATTCATAATGGACTCTTGGTGCTTTACGCTACTGATGTTTTACACGACATTGTAAACGTAACTGCCAGTAAGAATTGGAGCGAGAATTGTGTCAAGTTAACTAAAAATGTCTTCGGTGAAGTTGTTGGAATGCTCTACGTTCAGCAGTACAGTCCAGATTTTTTGGAACTTCTTGTCAGCAGGGTAAGAAATAATATTTTTATTGACCATGGTAATATACCTTCTTGAAATTTAAAAACAACTACGACTGCTAGAAAACTTTTTATTTTATTTTTATAAAACTGTTGAATGAAATTACGCAGTTTAAAACAATCACTTCGATTTATTCTTTAAAAAAAAAAGGGCGAGAGCTTGATTTTAATTGATCGAGAGCTTTGGCATAGATTCAAGCATCTAAAAAACTATTTTGCAATGATATGGTCCATCATAAAATTCTCTAAGTGCACTCGAAAAATCACTAAAGCGCTCTGTTCATAACATTTTTCTATATTTTTCTATAAAAAGAATGTAAAAAAAACTTTAATATAGTAAAAATTCACGTTCAGTAAGTCCGATTAATACAATTTGGTGCGTAAATGCCTAAATAAATTATTACATTATGGCGAGAATAATGAAGTAATGTATAAAAATCAACTATGCAGATAGGGGCTTTGTTCGAGCGCATCAAGGAAACGCTGGCTGAGCGAATGCTTGTAATGCCTTGGCTTGACGAGGAGACAAGAACCCAAGCTGTTTTCAGGCTGCGTTCTTTACGAGGGAAATTTCAAATTTGGCCTGGATATCTAAACGAGAGTCTGCTCGCGCAAGAAATGGCAGAGGTATGTGAACGCGTAAATGGTATCACAACAAACGTTTAAACTTGTGTCCTTTGTCTTAACGAAGCAATTTTATTCATCTGTCGCATCCAGGTTGTGATAGAACAAGATGACTTTTTTTCGACAGTCGTGAGAAGATTCAAGCAAATTCGAACTATGGAAGGCCAATTGAAAAGAAACACTACTCAAAAGTAAGAGAGAAGAACAGAGCATCATCATGACCATCATCAAACCATTTTAAAAGTAAAACGATATCGTCATTCTATCATCGATTTTTCTTAAATTTTACATACTCAGTGTTTGTTTGTCCATTGAAAATCCTCTTGTCGAATTCAGTTAATATTCTTGTCACTTAATATTTTTCTTTACTTTCAATCATATACTTTTTTAACGTTTTTTTAATGAAGTCGCTTTGAACCACCCCTTAAAGAAAGATACGACGTATTTTTATTATTGTGCATTTCTTTCACATTAGGTGGCATTACCCTTACACCGTCAGCGCATACTACGAATCATCTTCAAATTCCATTGGTAAGAAAACGTACTATTCTCTACTTCAATAAAATTGTACAGTCTGACTAATTCCAAATCTCATTTATGTTCAAGTGATTCCCTTGTCAATGATGACAGCCTGGTCCTGGTCATGGGACGGTGGACCAGCCTACGCTGTATACGCAACCCTCGGCTCGGTAATAAGTCACGAGGTACTCCACGCCTTTGATCTTCATCATCGACGACTGCCCCTGGATCCTGATCCAATAACCGATCAGTGGTCCTGGATCTCCCCGGAAGCTTGGCGCAGGCTCGAGGTCATGATCGAATGCGTCGCGAAGCTCTACGCCAGAAGCTTTTGGAGGAAAGTCAAATTCTTCGGCAACAGCGTCGATGTTCAGGTGAATCCACAATTACTCCACTGACCCATTTAAAAACCCTGCAGAAAAATTACTTCCGCGAAGCATGGTAATGTGGCAAGCTCCTATCCAAATTAAACTACATCTTCAATACACTTTTTTTTTATTAAATTACACTTGCGCGGAGCTCCAATGTGCGCGGAATCTCTAAAGCCTCCAAATGAAAGCCATCAGCAGATTGAACGAGAGCAATATCGCAACTTGTGAGTTCCAATTTTCCGCGCAGGGTCGACCGCAAACGCTACGGCTGATGCCCGCGCATTTACGTAGAAAGGCGGTCGCGCTCGGAAATCGACCGCGGCGAAATTGGCGTATCGCACGTCCCTCATTAGCACTATATAACTACCTAAGGAACTCTCATCAAACCGGTATTCATGGTCATTACGAGGGAACGGAGGAAGTTAGCCCGCGCCCGGCTAAGAACCGTCCAGGAAAGTGAGGCTCACTAAACTACATCGGCTGCAAATATTTTAGCCAAACTCGAAGAGCCATTCTTCAGTGCCCATTGTTCATTGCCTTCATAGCTTTTAAAGTTCAGCCTACTGTCAAATAGTTTGTCTCTCCTGTCATTAAAAAATTCCTTTTCAAATTTATTAATTAACCTTAGTTTATTAGTTACCGAGCAGATATTAACAATTGCTTACACTGAAAAAAAAATTGTTAATTTTAAGGAAATGATTTACTTTAATAGTACTTATTAAATATTTCTTTGAATCAAGTAGTAATTTCATTAAAACTAAATGGATTTATCTGTTTCTGAATAAATGTAGTAGCTTCAAAAAAAGAACTTTTTTGACTCAATAAAATATTTAATAAGTACTATTGAAGTAAATCGTTTCGTTAAATTTAACAAAATTTGTTTCTGTGTAGGTAATTTAAAATTTATAGTCAGATAAAGTTCATTAAAAACTTCCTGTAATCCTTAGTACAAGCAAGAATGAGAAATTTTATTTTTTTTTTTAAACTGAAATTAAATATTGATCCAGTACATTAAAGCGGCGAGAAATTGCGTTATAAAAATAAACTACTTTTTGCAGTTCGATTGGAATGTGACGAGAAATGAGAATGTGGCTGACATTGGCGCTCTGCAGATAGCCTATCACACGTGGCATATTCTGACAAATGGGAAGGATCGAGCCCTGCCAGGGCTGGAGGCATTACGTCCCAGCCAACTCTTCTTTATCAGCGCCGCCCAAGTAAGACAATATAACCGATACTTTCGCAAATGTGCTTAGTGATTCCGCTATCACCTCATTTCGCTATACCCTCCCGCGCATGCGTAGGGAAAAATGTTTTTCAACCTCAAAGCTAATAGCGCCTCTTTTTCCTCTTTGTGTTCCCTCTGCTTTGCAGACTTACTGCTCTAACATGACTGCCGAGGCCTACATTCTTTCCGTCGAGCTCGATTATCACACACCACAACCCGAAAGGTACTTATGGAATTAATTCGATTACGTAGATTCAAATAATATTCTTCATTTTGACGAAACGTTGTAATATCCTCATTCTTAATGAAAATAAAAAATACATTTCACGAGTTTCTTATGAAGAAAAGCACATTTTGTGATATTCATTTCTAAGCGCCTTTAAAAAAAAAAACATTTTAACAATATCTTCTTCACAGTTTTAACGATTAAAACCATAAAAAAGCGCAGCTCTAAAGGACTTTTGGAGGAAAAAAACGTGTTTTTTGTGTGACGCATTTAAATGTTCCTAGTTTTTACTGCAAGTAGCCGAAATGTGCTCTTCGTTGGAATAAAGTGGAATGTACTTTTTTTTCGTTAGAAGCGACGATATAATACTCCGTATAAAAATAAATTAAAGCAAAAGATGCATTTCGTATATTATTCTTTCATGCGTACTAATTTTCGACGCAAGTACCAATGTGTGTTTATTTTTGTGCTTCAAGGATTAATGGAATAATGATGAATTCACCAGAATTCGCCGAGGCATTCCGTTGCTCAGCCGGTTCGAAAATGAATCCGCCGAAAAAGTGCAAGACTTGGTGACCTTGCCACGTAGAAAAGTAAAAAGAGATTTGCAGCGAAGTAAGCCATGTTAAGCGCAGCGGCGAGGCGGCCCTTGTTCGCGTTTGCGAAAGAAAACAAAGCTAAGAAAAAAAGTCGCTTATTAGATAAAAGATAAAAAGCATTGTATTGAGAAACGAAAGATTTGCGTGATTTGAAAAAAAAAGATCAGTGCATGCTAACGTCGAGCTATCCAGCAGTAAGGCAAGCAGAACAAAGGTGCATGATTATTACTAAATAATAGAGATACTTTTTAGTGATAGCGATTATAGCGATATAGTGACTAGTATTTGTCAAAACACACAGACCATGAATGAGAAATGAAATATTTCCACTTTATCAGTATAGATTTAGAATTCCAATTCGTAGCTTGAACAATCACTTGTAATTCTAAATTGTAAATATTTAAAAGGGAGAAATATTAATACTGAATTCGTCGTCAATTTCAGATAACAGATAAAACGTTGAACATCAAGTGGAACGGCATCGTCTAAAAGTTATAGTGTCCTCTTTTCTGCGACCAACTGTTTTTGGGGATTACATTTGTCTACGCTGTTCGGACAACCAGTACACGTTGTTGAAAGAACAGAAGAAGAGACTTACGACCGATGCTTTTAAATTCGACGAAACTTTTTAAGCGCTATGATCGAAACGCTTTTTGCCGTAATTTCTTCATCAAAAGTTCTATTTAACTATAGTTCCGAATAAAGTGGCGATGGATAACCTCTCGACTGGCACGCGCATATTCACACGTCGTTTTCTCAACTAGAACGCCATTTATTAACAAAGAAAACCAATACTCCCATTAACTTTCCCTAAAAAATTTTAGAAAAAAAATTGTACTAATGACCATAGCGAGAGCAATAAGTACACTGAGAATAAAAAATTAAGTCAATCTAGTAGAGTGCTTAACGATTACCTTTCAGTTGCCGAAAAAACTCACACGCGTATAAAAACTGCAGTTTCAACTAAACATTGTTCAATTTATAAATCCTAAAACGTCAATACGCGTGTTCTTATTAAATAGAGGAAAAAAAAAGAGTGAAGAGAAAGAAATTTTTCTTCAAAAATAAAACGAATAAAAAAAAACCAAATCCTCGATCAAACGACAAAATGAATAATACTTTTATTGTCTTTGCAGATGCGCCCGAAGTAAGGCATTGGATATAAAAAAGGAACGTAAAAAAATATAATATTTTGTTGAATAAAAAAATATATTCTAGTGTCGACGCAAGAAACGCGAACTGTGATACTTTCAAGCATTCATGCAATTAAAATAAAATGAGCTCATTCCGTTCATTAGACTCAACAACGACAGAGATATTTAACAAATTGTCTATTACCTTGTCATTGTTAATTAATTGCTCATTTTCTTGTAAATGCTTCATTGACACGTACGATAATTTCCCTTCAAAATTAACCGCGATTGGTTACAAAGAAAATGTATCGACGATGTCTGTATTTTTACCACCTTAATTTTTAGATTTAATGTAATTTTATTTAACCTTTATTAAGATTTACTTTGTAATAAGAAGGCGACAATGGTTCCAATAATTTTTTATAAATTATGAAACATCATGATTATGTAATTACTTACTTTTGTTAAATATCTGTATATTGTAAAACTGTAATTTATCTACTTAAATTTAAGTTTAATAATAATACTGTGTAATTGGCCAAGATTACAGCTTTTAATTTTATAAACTCGTGTTGATTTCATTGAAATATTTTCTTTAGCTATATCATTTTAAAAGTACCGTAGAATATATTTATACGTTAAAAATGCATTTGCGCAAAAATATCTGTCATATGCGATCGATTACTTTGTGTTAGCACAATTACACTGTTAAATCTCCTATTTTATGAACACTACTAGGAATTAAATCAATTTCTGTTTTATGAAGCAATAAATTAAAATAGAGAAATTAAGTATACAAAAAATTGTATTGTATTGAAAGTACAATACTGACAGTGATATAAATAAATACTCATTTCTAAAAAAATTTTTTATTATTTTACCTCTTCCTTCTTATTTTATTTACTTCATTAAACCATCTAAAATTATCAATAAATAATATAATATAATACCAAGAAGCTGAAATGGGTTTCTCTACTGTTGGTGTACCATAGATGGATAAAGCACTCGATTTATATTATCGACAAAGGATAATGTCCTTGACAATTCCTGGAAAAGGGAAGATGAATCGATACAATACTGCTAAAACTCTGTTATCTGTGGCTGCAGTCGTACTAGTATTATTATGGTCTAATTACGATTATATTTAATCATGTATAATTTGTCCGATTTGTCTGTTTTCGGAATTTTTTATTCAATATTTCATCTTTAGATGAAGACTACTTTTAATATCTTTAACATTAACAGCTTTTCATTAGTATAAGAAAGTAAAAAAAAATTATTGAATTTACATTTATGTTAATAATACTTTTTTAGTGAGATAATTCTCAATGATAATAAAATGAGATAATTTTGCGCACACTAGGAAAGGTGAATTGAAATAATAAACCATGTGTGAAAACGATGCAGGACAAAAAAATAAAGACTTTATTCACCCACATACATTGTACAGAATAAGGTTGATAAAGTTCACTTGTTCATGCAGATCAATGATAAATTTTATCTTTTTACATCAAAGTCTCCGTACAAGTATGTATTAATAATAATGTCAATAATATCTATTTACTTTCTCTAGGCTAAATCTACAAATAAAATTTAAATTCTTTCGTCTCTTTCACATATTTATTATAATTTATCTGATATAGTAAATTCTTTCTAAGCACACATAAAAATATTAATAAATGTTTCGGTACAACTGAAATACTCCTAAAAAATCATATTACTTTTTTAATTTCTTTCACATATTTTTACATTTTTTATCACCGTCTTGGATACATTTTCTTATTCACTAAAATAAACTATTTTTTCCAAAACAAAGAGATCAATATAAATCGTAACATAAATCACCTTCAACCTCGTCATTCTTTAAAAGAGATAACCATACAAAAAATATTGTAATATATTTCGTAGATCTCGAGCGAATGCATTTCGCCCACTTTAATTATATTATTATATCAATATTCGAATGAATTTTTCATATACAAACTGTATTTCTGTTTATCAAGAAAATTTATCTGTAATTATAAATATTTTTTAAATTTCTGCTTAAAATAAAATATCGCAGTTTTTGCAACTATTAGTGACTTCAATTTCATAAATTCCTTTTTACTAGTTACACATACGAGATTTAATGTATATTTCTTCGTCAAAATACTAGAGTTCATCAATAAAAAATTACGTAATTTCAAATAAAATACAATCTTTAAAAATAAATAATGTTTAAAATCCGGCTCGACCTAAATTTGTGACTTATTAGTATACATTTGCGTAATATTAACTCAATAAAAAAATTAACTTGGTGTATATTTTTCTTTCTTATAAAACGCCGATATTAATAAATTAATATAATCATGTAATAGTAAATACATTGTCGAATACACAGTTACATAATATCTAGACTTGCAATAATAATTGTTCTAATACTGCTCTGCTTTACACTGGTAATTGAAAGTCAATTATTAACTACGAATCTGAATAAATCAATGTTAAATGAAAATAACAGTCGAAAGCAATAATTTAGTGGCCTTACTTTAGACTATGTACAAGAATGCGTGATAAATTTTAAATTATTAAAGATTTTTGTTCTCGTTTGAAATTTATCAACGTTTCCTTGTTTGGATATCTTTTCAATGCCTTTTAAATTGTTCCCAAAATACACGTATTTGCGCGGTAATGCGTGCCAAATTTTTTAAGTATTTCATTTATACATCTCGTAAAGGAAAATAAAAAATGTACATACGTAAAAGTTTTCAACTTAATAATTAATGAACACTTAGAGTCACTAATACAATAGGCCACTTAAAATTTATAACTTTTTCTCAATAAAATAAAAGGCAATCGATTAAATAAACGCTTGACAAGAATTGAAAAAATACGACACATTATTTTAAAGATATGCAATGTTGTAGAATATTTATTTATATTGTTATATGATTTTTTTTGTTAACAATTCGTAAATTTTTATCTCTATATTCATTATCAATTATATTTTGATAAAATCTTTTAGCATAAATGTATTCATGGAATTTCTTACAATTAACAAGTCAAATTAAATATTTCATAATGGACCTTCCTTTGAAAAAAAGTGTCGAAGATAAGAAACGAACGAAAAGTGTAAAAGTACATTTCGATTTTCACAGCTGATATCTTGGATTTCTCTTTTACCAACGACTGCGAGCGCATTATATAACGTGTAATAACAAAATCAATAAATTAAAATTTTTCAGCGTGAAAGAATTTTTTCGCATCGTCGTAGTGTTTTCTTGCATGGAAATGGATTACATCGTCGTCAGTTCGATCTTATCGTAGATTAAAAATAATAAACCTTGCCGAAATTACCTGGACTAATAGCAATTAATAAATAAACAAATAGAGTTCTGAGCTACATTTTTGTTAATTCTACCAAAACTGTTACAATAACGACACGTAAAAAAGAGCAGTCTCAAACGAAAAAATCTTTCCTTCGCGTTAAAATCATCGTCAAAAAGTGATCAATGCGATCGGATCTATTTTGTCTTTTGTAAAAAAAGGGAATGTCTGCGTGTCACCCACAAAAGTGTATACCCCATCAACCGAAATTACAACGGCGCCATTCATACCCCTAAAAATCCTCGAACTAAAAGTAAAGAGATAAAAAAAGAGGGAATCTCCACCCCACGGTAAAAATATCCTCATCCACAACAAAAAGCTCGCCCGAATATATTCCTAAAAAAAAAACAGAATGTAAAGTTCGTAAAGCTTATGAATCGACAGTATCCTTCTCCGCTATTCACTTGATCGTATACAAAAAAGGGAACATTTTCGTTCTTTAAAAAAAAAAAAAAATAAACGGAAGCTTCCTCGTCTCCTCCGTAAGTATCAATAAAAAAAGATTCAATGCTGACTAGAATTGCTAGAGAGAGATGCCGCAACTTTCTACGGGAAGAGTACATCTCGAATAAAGAAAATAAAATAAAGAAGAAAGTCACGTAGAAGGGCATGAAATCGTAAAGAAAATCAAGATGGAAAACAGCTGTTCGTTCGTCCTCCAACCAGTGCAGTCCTCTCGTCCTTCCTCGCGCCTCTCGTTTTGTGCTTCTGGGCCTATACTTTAAAATCTTCTTTGGGAAGAGAGAAAGAGAGAGACAGAGAGCGGGAGAAAAAAGTTTTACATGGCCGTGCTGCGTTCCTCGTGCGCCTTCTTCACGATCGCAAGCTTCGAGTGCGGATCGGCGGCCGGGAGGCCGGTGTAAGGAGGTTCCCGGGTGCCGTGCAGCATTAAAGTGAACTCGCGGATCCAGCCCAGCTGCGGCGTCTGCGAGTTGAAGCTCACCTAATCCATAAAAGCCACGAAATTTTATTTATTGATTTTTTTTTATTTTATCTTTTTTGTTTTTCTAAAGAGTAGATTCATTGATTTGAATGAATCAAATTTTTGTTAGAGAAAGGAAGTTAAGGAAAAAAATTTACAAGGATAAGCATCAGATTAGCAGGGGAGTTTAGTTACCTCAAGTAGCCAAGTTCCTTGCGGGTACTCGCCCCAAGTGTGAGTAGTCATGAAGGGCCACTTTGTAAATCCGTCCCTGCGGTCGTCGTCGTTCACTCGTCTGCTCAGTATCATTGATCTGCAACAAAATAAAATTCAGAAGCGTTTATTCACGGCGAATTCAGTCGACTTATCTTAATTAAAAGCAAGTCGTTTACAATCGTCGGATGTGTTTACGAATTGACGGATAAAACAATTATTGCAATTTACCTCGTGCCCATTGGCGAAGTCAAGAAAAGTTCCAAATCGCCTCTACGGGTAGCATTTACTGAAATAACAGCCTGAACGTGCTCGAGATAATTTACAGCGTAATCCGTTCCAGCGCAGGCGTCTGTCTTAATCTTCAATTGGATTGATCGATGACTTGGCACTTCCCTGTAGAAAAGGAGAATATCATAAATTTAAAATACGACTGAGTTTTTACTCTGCGCGGTATTACCGAAGGAATTAATAATGTTTCTTCTCGGGTTCTAAGTGTTAAGACTTCTTTCAGATGAAATTGCTTTTTTTTTCATTTTTTCTACGCAGCGAGCTGTTTTAATTAAATTTCGAGGGTGAAATTAAATGAGGAAGTAAAATAGAGCTACAGAAAAGAACAAAATAAGGATATAAAGGAATTATTATGTAATATTGTGATATAAATGGAGATTTTTTTTATTAAACAAAAAATGGAATTACCGGGTATAAAAAACGTTCTCTTTACTTTTCCAAGCATTACTTACCGAAACGAAAAAAGCTTTTCTAATTTATCAAGATTAATTAAACAATTTAAAAAGCAGGGGGATTATCTTACTTTAACCAGTTTTATGTAAATAAAATTTTTAAAAAATGTTACCGTACAGTTTAAATTAAGAAATAACAGAAAAATGATGTTTTTTTTTTGTAAAATAAATGATCAAATTGCATGTTAATATTTGTATTAATCATTATACAGTCACGCTACTAAGGTTTCATGAAAGTTTGCGATATATAAATATAATGATGTAGTTGCCCACGTGCTCTTAGGAAAAATCGATAAAGAAACGAAGATGAGCAAAATTAGCTGGAGCGAAGTCTGAAGTTAGAAAGTAAACGAAACCTAATTACGATTTAATGAGATTAAAGATTTCTGGATTGTTGGACATCGACAGCAAAGACATTGCTGAAAAATCAAATCGATTTTTGATTGAGTTTTTTTTAAGTTACTTCTCTTCCTGTTAATTTTATGATTACGTCGGAAAGCTCTTTTCCTTCATTCAGTACTGCTACTTTAAAAGAGAAGTAAACGACAAAATTTTGTTGTCGAATATCATGTTGGTAATATTCTGTGAATGCTTCGTTAAAAAACCCTAAAGGAAAAAGTCGCCTTTCAATTTATCTGTGAAAACTAGTACGACTCAGAATCTCCATGAAGACCAACTCATTTCACGGGATTGCAACGAAAAAAAGCATATTTTACGGGATTCCTTGGAAAAGTATATTTCGCTAGATTTTTATGAAAAAAAAGCTTATTTCACGCTATCCAATTTCCAGGTGTAGTTTTATTATCTCTGAAGCTCAGAAAAATGCTTGTAAAAAAATGAAATGTATAATATATCTGTTTCATAAAAAAATAATGAAAAATATGCAGTCATCAAAGAAGAGGATTTTAAACCATCTTAACAGAATTAACCCAAGACTGTTTTACTTTTCAGTTCTACTTTTACTCTTATAAGACATAAATTAAAGAATTATACCTAAAACTTGCACTTAAAAAAAATTCATTAAATGACAAAATAGCCTCTAATTCCTTACGAAAATTTCAAAACTAATATTCAAGCTTAATGGCATCCCCTTTTCTTTAAAAGCTAAAATTAAATTTTCAGTAAGAGCCTTTAAATTTGAACTTACGTCACCGTCTGGATGGAGCCTGCTTCACAGTGGTACCGCGGCGGCACGGTCTTCCAATTCTTGGCGAGCGCGACCATGGCGCCGGCGTCGAGGACTCCATAGCCGAACAGATGGTTGAACTCCAAGCCCACTCCGTTCATTGTCCAGTGGAATCTGCCCTTGGCGTCGAACAGCGAATTCCGCTTGGACGTCAGCACCGTCAAGTGCTGAATGTCACGCCAGGTTAACTGCGGACTAAGAGGATAACGACTTGTGTATTCCGGTCACTGCTCCATTCCGCTTTGTTTGCACGCCGTTTCTTTTGTTTTCTTTTTTTACTTTCTTTTTTACTTGTCCATGCGGATTTTCTGCGCAGCGCGTCGAATTGACTTAACCGAGAGAGTCAGTCGTGTACTGCACTCCCGAGAATGGAGCTTGACACTCGCTTTACGGGTGAGCTTTTTCAAGTGCTTTTTTACGATTTTTTTTTAATCGTCGCATGATTTTTCTGTAATTTTTTAAAACTCGACCTTTCGATAAAATGAGATTGTAGATTACCCGCGCAATGGGGAAAGTCGATCGGGTGATCACTCTGTTCCAGGAAAAAGCTCCGAGCTTGATTGGCTTGTTTTTTTTATTCCATCGAGTGGGCTTTTTTATACTCTCGCATTATAAGAGCGAAAATAAAAAAGGTAAGAGATTACTGGCGCCCATTAACCATTTTCTTTTTCCATACGGTTTTCACGTCGAAAGTGAAATAAAAAGCCCAAAACCCTTTTAACAATGAGAAGCTAAAGCTCCTCGGAGTCTAATAAAATAAAAGATAAAGGCATTCCCTAGGAAATCAATTTCACTTTTATGGCTCTCCTACGGCTAGAGACAGTACTTTCCAGGAAGAAAATCGCTTCTGGCCGCCGAGAGACAAGATGAAGCTGAAAAGAGCGAACAGAGACACGAACGGAAAAAAAAAGAAAAAAGGTTTAAAAAACTCACTTCGCCTCTAGAGCCAGAGCAAACACGCCGGCGGCTTCCGGCGCCGCGGCCGATGTTCCACTATGCGTCGTAGTGCATTCTCCGTACAAATCCGTGGTCGCCTGCAATGTAAGACAGCGTGAAACGACTGTAGAGGAGACAATCCAATTGTGACTTTTTTAATAATAGATAAATATAAATTTAACTTGGTTCCAATTACATTTTCTTTTCTGTTTTCGTGAGCAATATTTCACGAATTCAAAATTGGTGTTGAAGCTTTCTACTTTAATTTTATATAGTGCTTTTGTACTTTACAGCTTTTCGATTTTACCTAAAATTTGCTTGAATTGCAGTGCTCCTAAAAGGCTGAACGAGAGCTAAAGTTAATATTAATGGATCGAAATCCATTCTACTAAAAAGAATTTTTAATTCAATGCGTTTGGCTTTAAGGCTCGTCAAAATTTCATAAATTGATAATTGCACTCATTTTGTCTCGTGAATTATAGATTTTCTCTCTTCCCTTAGTCACAGATTTAAGTGATTAATTATTCTGAGAATCGTTTTTTTATTATATACAAAAGTACTGCTTCTCAAACCGTGTACACTCAGAAAATTTCTCGTAAAAGTTATAGTAACTCTCCCCTTTAAAAAAGCTCTAAAAAAATTTGCGGGAAAATCTCGAAAATTTTCTACCTGCGTCTTAGACCTTTGGTAAAGCTTTATAAATTTTACAGGCAGCTTCAATTCGTAATTTTTATGAAAAAATTCTCTCAGTGTACACAGTATCATTCGAAAAGTAACATGAATTTTTTTTTTCAAAATCTTATCCAAATCCTTGTCACGATGCTTCCTATACTCCTGACCGTTTTTCAATCGGGTCACAACTTTTCAATCTGCAGGTATACAGAATGGAACTGTTATTTTACTTTTCAACACAATACCTTCTTTTTTATTGAAAAAAAAAAACATAAAACGAGAAAGTTGAGAGCTTCTCTGAATGACAATCAAACAAAAGCACCCATAGCTATAAAAAATGAATGCGAAACGTGTTATACAGCCCCACGTCATCTATATACACCTACGCCCGTACATCCACGTCTGCGTCATAAAAGAGGAGGCCCTGCTCTCTAATGCCCGCATAACTATACCGGAAGGTTCAGCGTACGTTTAATTGGCTCTTCGATTCTTTGTCTCCCTCATCGGGTTCGCGCTTATATCCGCGATCTTATTAAAGTTTCTCTCCGAGCGAGTATCCAACGACAGGGTCGCTGCTATCGACAATTTTTACGCAACCAAGCGTAAAGCTTCGCTCGATTTTAAACGAGAAAGACAGACGCCTTTTATGCCACGGCCATATTGAAAAGGCGACGCGGCCTCTCTTTTATCGCCGTTGCGCCACTAATGCGCTTTGCGCAGCCGACAAATTGGCGGGGGTATGCGAGCAGCGGATGCGAGAAGTTACGCGCCTTTTTCAAGGCAATCGGATTTCTGCTCGGCGAACACGAATGGAGCTACGATGATTTTTCAATGCGCTCCCTCGTTGTGCGTTATTGACTGTGAAAAAACGGGCTACGCGCTCCCCTTGGAAATTCAATTTTTTTTCTCTGATGACTGTTTGACGCGCGAACGCGGGATCAGTCGAGCAGAGTGAATCATAATTATGGATTGGTTTGGGGGCTGATTTGACAACTACGGTGCTGCGTGCTTAATCGACGTCACGTTGAAATACTTTGAGTTAAGCAGCTCCAGGCGTTTATTACATTTTATTTTCTCTTTTAAGCTTTAGTTTTTATTTTTGTAATTTAAGCTTGCGAAGTGGAATAATGAGAATTCTGGCCTTAAGGCAAAGCCGGCAGACACGGGCATTCCTTTAATGTTAAATATAGAGAGTGAAGAGATGTTAAGCTCAAAGGCTACTTTGCTTTTGCCGGAGGTAGTCAAAATTATTAGAATGACAGCTCGCTAAGCAGTCTGCCCCCGCCTTTGAGAATTAATTAATACTGCTTTTTAATTACTGTCAATTAAAACCTATTCAATTATTATTGCCAGCTAAACATCGAAGCTGAGATAAAAAACGGATCTTCCTTCGTAAAACTAAAAAAAGAAATGTTACAGTCTAAAAAAGATTTTCTACATTACTCCTAGCATACGTCGTTTCTTTTTTCGAAAGTTTTCAACTAATTTTTAAAAATTGATTATTATTTTTTAAATAAACTGAATATGAATATATCTAATCCGTACTGAAACTCAATTAACGAATCCCTAGTAAAAAATACTTGCTGACTTCATCACCTACCTAAATTATATTGATATACATCTAAAATAATATTTATTTGTTTAACGTATTGAATAAACACTGCACTCACTTATTCAAGCAATATTATTGAATCATTCATTTTTAAAAAGACGACAGTGCGGTAAAACTGTCCCCTAACAATCGAAGAGACTAAAAATGCTTTCGATTTTATTTTCCCCTATATATTTGCAGATTAAATCGAACAGTCATCTCCCCGTCGGAATTGTTTCAGCGAGATGACCGCAGCAGCCACGTGTGCGTTGAAATTTCTATGTTCAAGAGAGTAACACTAAAGCAGCGCCCGCGAGTGGCTCTTATCGGGTTTGGTGCGCTTCCGACGGCTCGACCGCGTCAGCGAAACCCTTGAGTTCCCGTCGGGGCAACGAGATAACCACGGGAGCGTGGAAATGTGAACGCCCACACGCGCGCGCGTGCATAGATACGCCTGACCCTCCCGGCCTAACGAGTTCGGAGACCCCGATTTTGAAAGGCAATTTTTTCTTTTACTACACCCAGGAGATTCAAAAGAAGTAAAAAGTTCGCTGTCGGATTTATCGTTTTGTCGATGCGACTCGAGGCGCCCCTGTGCGATCGATAAACTGATACAAGTGATAAAAGTCAACGTGTGAGCAGCCGGAGAGATGAAACAAATTTGTGTATTTTGCAGGTTTAGTATATTACGTAACAAGGGAGGTAAAATAGAAATGGTCCCAGATCACACGGAAATTGGCACCCGAGCCGAAGGCGAGGGTGACAAACATGTGATCTGAGGCATTCCGTTTTACTTCCGATGTTGCGTATACTATTTTTCGGTCTAGAGAGGCGGAAATCGTAACCTTTTCGATCGGTCGCCGGGAGGAAAGGTTATGGTTTCCTCCCGCTAGGCCGAAAAAAAAAATGAAGAATTTTTTCTTGCTTCGAAGCTGTTTTGTATTTAGCTTTCGTTCGATAAACTGAAACAAGTGATATAAGTCCACGTGTGAGCAGGCGCAGAGGAGGAAGCATTTGTGTTCTTTGCGGGTTAAAAAATTTAAGAACTTTTTCTTGCTTCGAAAGTGTTTTGTTAAAGCTTTCGTTCGATAAACTGAAAGAAGTGATATAAGTCAACGTGGGTGCAGGCGGAGAGGGGAAAGCATTTTTATTCTTCGCTTAAAAAATTAAAAAATACTTTCTCATTTAAAGGAGATTTATATTTACCCTTCGGTCGATAAACTGAAACAAGTGATATAAGTCAACGAGTTAGCAGCCGAAGAGACCAAAACATTTTTATTCTTTCAGACGTTGGCTTGACATAGCGGGATGAAAAATTAAATAATATTTGTTGTTTTAATGAACATTTGTATTTATGTTTTAACAAAGAAACGTAAAATATTCCTTTAGAAACAAGAAATCGCTCTTTTGATGAAAGAGCATCCTTTGAAATCTACTTGCAAGTTTTTTGTTGAAGAGTTTCGCCTATTTCGTTACAGAGTTTCTCCATTTGCGTTAAGAAATTTCTCTTTTTTTAGTAAACTGTTATACAGAAAAACACGAGATGCATAAAAACATATTATTTATTTTTTTTAAAAAAAGAGATTGTCTCTTAGAAAGGCGTTTCTCGTGTTTTCAAGGAAAAGCATATTGTATGTACGAAATGGAAAGTGTCTTATAAATATTTCGGTAAATGCGTTCGCGTTAAGGATATCCACCTTAATTTTTCTGTCCCGCGTTGCGTGTGGATGGTGATTTTTCTTCGCCACTGGCATGAGATTTATTAAAGCGTGGGTTGCTTCGTACGAAATAAAATAGTGCAAACGCCGTATTTCAAATGGGAAATTTGAAATTCAAGTAGACACTTCGAATTTCAAACGGAAAAACAAGTATATCGTGGAATTTTGGATAATAATTAATACATTGATCAAACGACAAGGAATGAAGGGAATATGCGGCTAATCAATTAACTTTTGTCTTTGAACCATGGAAGCTTACCCTCTGAAACGGAATTGATGAGTGGCATTTGTTATTCAATGGTTGCTTTTAAGGCATTTATGCCTCTCTGGTTTAGAATAGCGAAAACTAAATGACCGAGACTAAAAGCAGTCAAAAAAATCGAAGGATGGCTGTCTACTTGATTGAATGTTAATTTGTCTTTTAACTTCCCGCCTCATTAAATTTCTATATTTAACTTCGAGACTGTAAGAAATATCAGAGAAAATTGAACTAAAAATAACGGGAAACGATTTTACGCAACATCTAATGAAAACTGGCTTTGACAGTTTGCATGAATAATTCAGTTTGACACAATTTTCTTATATAGCTGGTTATCATATTTCAGAAGTATCGATTTTAAAAGTATGAATGAATGTTATTTAATAATAAATAAATCGTTGATATAAAAAGACAATAATTCATTTCAATCTGACTTCTTTTATTAAATTTTTTTTTCTAGTTTTCCGATAAAAAAATGTAAAAGGCTTTAACTACAAATAAAAAGAAGTTTGATCGAAACTTAATTGATAATCCGTTAATAACGAAAGTATCAGCTTATGATGTTACTTTAGACAAAATGCAAACTACTCACTTATGCATAATAATTAATAAAATGTAATGTCGGAGGTGTTAAAACAGGTGCGTGTAATTTAATTCGATTTCCCGACACTTTTAAGTTCATCAGAGGCTTGCTCAACAAAACAGCTCCAAGGACTTCGGAACTAATTGACTAGTGCAAGGTAGAAAATTGAATGATTTCAGCCGCTGCCAAGCCCAGGATTCCACTTTGTGCACGTGACAACAACGGCCCTGGTACTTCTGCGAGTCTGCGATCGACAGACGTTTTATGATTTTCGTTGTGAAACAACTTCCTTTAATTACATTTACATTAAACATAAAATAAATAATTCACTGAGTGCAATCCAAGAAAGCAATACATTTGCAATACAATTCTTGAAGAAATTTATGTAGAAACGTATTAACAAATGTAATTATTCAGAAGAGTCTGGTTTTATTCTCTTATTTCACTCTGATAAATTGCCTCGCTAAGCTAGAACATTTCAATTTACGCTGCCCATTACAAAATAATTAAAATTTTCTTTGCATTAAAGCGACAAAGTTCTTAATTGAAAAAAGAACTGATTGGTATGCTACTTTTGGAGTGCTCAAAGGCTTACCAAGTGATCAGAAACTTTTTTAATAAAAAGTTTCAGCGTAAAATTAATACAAAATTCTACACGCAATTCCCTTGTAAAACATACCGACCCAGCAGTTCCCGCAAAATTAACAATACCGCTGAAACTTCGATTTCATGGAAATAAAAAAAAATATTAAGAAGACACGGTGTCCCGGAAAATGTTCTCGCATTTATTTTTAGTCGATCGCCTTCAGAAGCTCAAGTGCAAGACAAAGAGAGCCGAAAGCTCGCTAATCGAGAAAAAATAAAGGAAATGGAAGAGACGTAGCCCCCAATAGAAATGGAAATGATGGTCCGTTTGCTCACCACTCCGGTGTTGGGATCCTTGGCGCCGTTACTGAACGTCGAGGCCAATGTGCTGGAACAGCTCTCGTCGTAATGGGCGTTCTGCCCATCGTTGATGGCACTGTTGATGCTCACGGTCCACATGCTGGCGGCATAACCGTCGCAATTGCAGTCGTCGTCCTCGCCGCCATCACCTGAGGCCCACACGTATATGTTGCCCAGGCCGTTTCGTCCCTGCCGAAGTGTTCGTAAACGTGTAAATCGTCCTTTGGGACGTTAAAGCTGTTTTTATTGAGTAGCAGCGAGGAGGAAATGGGGAGACTGGACGGATAAAAATAAAAGACGTTTTATCGATAGGGAAGCGTAGTGACGTGTGTTTTGGGCCCTGCTTGTCTATATTCTTCGTGGAGTAAAATGGAATTGGCATTTTTTAGTATTTTATTTCAAGAAAGAAGATCGTTTCCTTATAATTTATGCGGGAAAATACGCATATTCGAAGGAACATCCAGGACTTTATTTTAGTAAATCGTAGGTCGAGTTTCTATGTTGTTCGGATATGATGTCGATATCTCGTGGAATTGCATTTCACGTCATAGAGTAAGGACACGATATTCACGAAACGTTCAAATATGAAATCGATATATCTAATCGTTTTAGGTCATCATTATTTGATATACCTTCACACGTAATATTGGATAAGAAAATGAATATTCACTTTCTCTTCAATCGCGATTTTAAAATCTTTAGTTGAGATTGTAAGCAAAAATGATATTACCATTTATTTCGATGAAAAAGTTCTTAAAATTGTTCAATTGAATTTTTCAAAACTCAAATTACTCCTACGTAGAAGACCTTGAAAAAATAAAAAATTCAACTTTGAAAATAACTTTCCGACATAAATTTCATTTAGCGAATTCCACGTTCTTGCGTTAAAAGCAACGTGGAGCCAATGTCGCAAGCGTCCCTTAATAATGCGAAGCAATCACCCGCCCATTTATATTTCAGTCGCTAAAACTAACGAAAATTCCATCGCGTTCGCGAAGAAAATGTTATTTATCCCGACTAAGTGTTCGCAGCTGCACGAATTTTTGAAATTCCAGGCGCAAAATTATCGAGGACACAAAGAAAATTCCGATCACGTAAAGTCTGCTATCCCGCACATCTCAATGGAAAAGTGAAACTCCTTAAAGTTTGTTAAGCGAGTCACGTGATAAAATTCACGTGGCTGCGAGCGGAAAAACTATTGGATTTCCGCCAGCGTCCGTTACATACTCCCTTCGTGTATAAGCAACTTTTCCATTTTCACCGTATCCAAATACAGAATACATTTCTTTGGGTTTATAAGCAATTGGGAAAAAGTGGAGTCCTAAAGTTGCCAAGGTTTCTGCGCGACGGTAATTGAAAACAATTTTCCTCGTGGCGGAGCTTTTTGCTGCCGCGACGACGAAACGAAACCTGGTCAAAATTGAGGTGTGCAAATAAAGCGGTGAAAAGGTGAATTTATTTTTCGATCGAGGACCCGTCGATTAACTGAAAAAAAATGTTCCGCGGTCAGAACCCGGAAAGCACTGCTTTAGTCTCGCATTCACTGTATGCCGGGCTCTGCATTGTTCTCTCACGTCGAGGCGGAATAGTCCACACGTGATAATAGATTAGGAAAATGGAAGAGGCGCGTGCAACTTTACGAGAGCACGAAGCGTACTCTGCTGGAACTAAATTAATTTTGTGTGAAAACACATTTCGGTGCTTCTAACTTACGAGGAAGGGATTTCCCTTAATATATTTAAAAAAATAATGACAACACACGATGAGAAAATGTTCTTGTATACATTTATCAATCTAATAATAATGATCGTAAAAATTAACGAGCACCACTGAAAATGTACCGCAATTCCAAAAGTAAAATTAATGGTTCGCCAGAGATCCCAAAAGTTAAATTTACGTTTCACTGTAAATTCTAGAAGTAGAATTAACATTTCATAATTATACCGCAAAATTTTTCTCTCAAACTTGTCTCTGGAAACTTGTCTCTAATCAGTAAATTCAAAAGCAAAATAAAATGCACTTAAAAATCCTTTGAACTTCGTATCTGTTTTAATCATTCTGCTTCAAACTCTCGCGAGAAATCAAGATGCTACTTGCGAACTCGCCGCAAACCCGGCGAGATTCCGAAAATGCGAAAATTCGTACGATCAGCCGAATAACTCAATTCTTGCGTCTCTCAGGGTTCCTCGTGTAATCCGAAGATGTAAATTTAAGACAAGAGCAAAGTCACGGAGAATGCAGTTTGTGTGTATCGTGGGATGGAAAAATTTCTCCGACGCGAAAAGCGCTGTTGACAATAACACGAAGGAAAACAAACAGATGCTATGGATTTATAGGTTTTCAAGAGGAGGGTGGTGAGGGAAAGAATATTTTGCATAAAGTTAACAGGCAGGCGAGTGTTTATACAGTTTGCTTGGAATTTTTTTCTACTCCGACAACTTTACTTACTAAAAGAACTGTGAACTTTGTAATAAGCGAATCTTACATAACAGACTTGCAGTTGTTTATTATTTAAAAAATTCTTCCGTCATTTTTTTCTTCTTCTAATGCATAAATAAATTCCATTTTATTAATCATTCGCAATCGAATTTTTAAACGGAATTAATTCAGCACACTCAATTGCCCGCATGCAGATGAATAAAACATTTAATTTATCCAGACCTAATTAACCTAATTGGAATTAGATCCTTTACAATCCTTCAAATTTTAATTTATACACGAGGCTCGAAAGTTAATAATAACAAAAAATTTAATTGGATTCACCTTCGCATGAGCAAATAAAAGGATCAAAGCGTCCATCACATTTCATCCGCCGGTAATTTGTGCAATTTCACTTTCAGCAAGAAAAATTAATTAAAGGGAAACGAAGCCCACCTCGTTGACTCCGCGAACGATGGCACGCATGGTCGCATTCCTCGGACCGTCGACGGTCTTGCCGTCGTCGGTCGGCCCCCAAGAGGCACTGTAAATGTCGATGAGATGGGGCTCGTGGCCCATGCTGTTCGCCTCTATCAAATCGGTCATGTAGGGCTGATCGAGCATTCGGATCCCGGCGACCTTCGAGTCGTACGCCACGCCAACTCCGCACACGTCGTTGTCGCGGGCTGCGGCAACCTCGCCTGCGCACCTCGTCCCGTGGCTGCGAAAAAAAATCCATTTTCATGTGAGTTCTACGTATTTTCCGCTCAAAGGGGTAAACTGCAATGGTAAAAAGATTAAGTGGGTGGAGGGTTTATAATTATATTGGAAAATGACAAAGTTTAGTGCGCGATCGACTGGTTTGTGATTAAAGTTATTTCATAAAAGTGAACGAGAGTTGAGAAATTTCCTAATAATAAAATAAAATTTTATTAGACCGTAAAATTGTTTCAGTTAAATTACATTTTTTTTCTTTCTTAGGTAGAATAAAAAATAATTTGATTCTTAAATAATATCGATCAAGTCGAAAACGCTTAATACTACAGTTCCGTCTCCATAATGTATGATTGATGAGGCCTTAGACGTTGTCATTGGCGCGATAATTTTCAAACAATCGAAGATGATAGATGGACGTTAAAAGTAAAAGTAAGTAAGAAAAATAATTGAATTGCGCTTTGCAAGCAATACTCCTTTTACTTATTTATTTATTTATTTATTTTCAATTACAATTTCAATCTCTTTTTTATCCTACGAATTTAATTAAAAAGCACTGAAACTCGGAAATACTATAAGACCCAGTGAATATCACTACAGTGTAGAATAAACAACAACCAAGAATAAAAATTTAATGCTACACTCATATTCAACAGTCACGTTCTACCATAAATAATAGTAACTGCTGCGGCGATTTTACGAACGGTGGGGCGCGGAGAATACGAAATTAAAAGAAAATCGAAGAAGTAAACACCAACGATTATCGAATATTCCACGAACTATCACTACGAATGTAGATTCTGTTATAAATAATAAACGTTCAGATTTTGGAGTCACAAAAAAAAGATTCTGAAAGTTTATTAAAACAATAATACGTACTATTAACTTAAATACTTAATATGCGTTAAAAATAAATTGATTAAGACTTGCATTTTCGCATAATATCACGAGCGATCATTAAAAGCGTAATTCGATGCGGTGAAAGCCTTCGGCTTCACTTTGTTGTGGTCAACGTACATTATGCGTTACTTTATTAAAGAAGCCCGTCGCGGCAACTGCTGAGGTCACAATAAACTTTAGAGATTTCGCACTTAACTACGCGCCGTTTTATTACTATAAGCCAGTCGTCAATTGGCTTAATGGTCAGATTTACGAACATTGCCAATCAAGTCCCGTGAAATCGTTAAAATATAGTAGCTAAGCTATTTCATACATCAGATAATTACAAATAAAAAATCTTCTTTTATCGCTAAGTATATAATACTAAGCAGGCCATAACTGTTTACCCCGGTTTTCCAAAGAAGCTACCTTCATTAATTCGTCGCAAGGATTTCTTTTTTATTCATCAAAATGTATTTTTTATTTAAATTTAAAAAATTGAGCTTTTCATTAAATCACTTTTATTGCCTCAGCTTAACGACGAGCAATAATATCTTAATCAATAAAATTCAGTCGAATAAAAGCTCCAAGCTACCAAATAAAAGTGAAATAATTAAATAAAAAGATTTATTCATTCTAAAACTTCTTCAATAAACATTTATGCAATATGCAATTAATCAAGTTACATTTAAAACCAATCATAACTCAGTACTGAAAGGACGCTCAAATTAGTTGTTGCGAACGTAATCGCATAATGAAAAAAAAAGGATAAAAGACATTTATATAAAAATAGATTATTAATGTTTCTTCCTCCCGGTATAAAACCACCCAACTAGGGAATTATTTCCTGAGGTTGTTAGATCCACGTGTAGAAGATCGCTTCTAGCTGTAAGGATCACTCGTGGGCGAATAACGAGTATTCGAGTCCTTTACAGGTCGTAATGGAAGGAAGAGACAATTTAAATTAACTTACACGAACGCTGCATAATATCCCTCTTCTTTTTATTGTTCTTTGATATATATAGGGTAGATTAAGAAAAAACAAAAAAGTAAAGAAAGTTTAAATTTTTTCTGTTCATGCGTTAGATCGCTTCTGTCCTTCAACGAGTTACTACGATTTATGTATATTTAAAGTTTGCTAACTAAGAAAATACATACAAAAGAAAAGTAAAAAACTTTATTACAAATTTATTTCTGTCCTCATCGTTAACAGTAGTAAACAAAAAAGCTCGAATTGAATCTACATCCAGTTATGAAAGTCCCTGTGCTTCACCAGCACTCAATAGTCAATCTAAAAATAATGTAAGAAACTCAAAGCGTCGCGATGTACAAACTGACGCGTGATTCCACCCCCGCCGTAACGCACGTTCGAATTAATCACGTCGACAATAATCTCGTCTTAACGTACGCAAGGAATCGAACATAATAAATGAGATGGGCGAATCGCATCGGCAGTCCTGGCAGCTCCGGAGCGTTTCTATGATTGAATGCGCCACTTCCCTTAATCTTCGTGCAAAATCGCTCTGTCGCGCTCACTCCCCCTCCTCGATCGAATCGAGTTACGTGTTAATCGCGTGCGATGACTCAATAATTGATCGCGAATCGTGGAACGACTGCCGACGCTTCGGGGTCCGGCAATATATCCCGTTGGCACCTACTCGACGCTCGCGGCTGGACATCGTATAATCGACTTCCGGTCAAGTCCAACGACGCGCACCGAAGCCACGACCTTGGAAGATTAACGCCCGGGCGACCGCGCACGTGTCCCCTCCCCCCATCCCCCCTCCCCTCCCGTCATCCGCAGGACATTCTGTTTTCACCCTCCATCTCTCTCCCCCTCACTCCCTTTCTGCCGTTCTCTTTCTCTCTTTTTATCTCTCTGATTTTATATATCTTTCGGTTTTTAGTATGGAGTGAAATGTGGTCCTACGACAGACGTACGTACCTGTGAAATTGATGTATTGTGGTACGAAACCACGAAACGTGAAAATATCGCGATGTTTTTTATCCATTCTATAGTGCATAGGTGACATTACAGTTTCTGTGAGTTATTGTGATTTTTATACTACATGAATTATGGTACTATTAGAATATAGATTGTCAAAAGAAATAAAATCATTAGTGGATTATAAATAATTCGATGTAAGGGATGATAAATAAGAATCGTGGCATTTTATGATTACCTGTTGAACCAGTCGTCCGTATACCTTGGATAGGGATAAGGATCGTTACTGCTGAAGTCGTACGAAGCTTTTGCATTCTAAAAGAAGAGAAACGTCCAGAATTAAAAATGCTGCAGAATTTAATGCATATTGATGTTTCCCCTTTTTGCTTTAAATATTAAATGAAACTCGTGTAACTCGCAATGCTTCGCTGCCATTCTCGGGGATTGTTTTATCATTTGTCATTTGCATTTTGATTCGGCAGTTGAAAGGAATGAGGATTCTTAATCGAACGCTCATCATCCCTTTTTTTCTATTATCGTAAAAACTTATCGACGGTCCTGTCTACCGACGTCAACGTTGCCATGGCAACAGTGATTCATTTAGGAAAATCTATTCCGTCAGCCAACGTTAATTTGATTATTTTAAGTGATAATAACTTACATGATCAACATTACGTTCGAATAATTCTATATTTACGCGAAATTTCTTCTTCCTTACGTTTTTCGAATAAAAATAATGAGGCTAGTAGTTTTTTTTTAAACTAAATTATTCAATTAATGAAAAAAAGAAACACGTTACTGTTCTACTTCAGAAGAAAGTTAAAGTACGAAATATATACTCTACTGTGACTACATTAATTTATACACTTCTTGAAAATAACATTAGATCGTGAATTATTACTGGAGGAAATTTGATCCACGTGCTGGTGCATTTTTGGGATATAATACAAATATTTTAAAATACGTTGTTAAATGCAACATTCATTAATACAGTTAATCAAGAATTTCCATGTTAACATTAAATGCAAGTATTAAAATATCGCGTGAATAATTATTACAATGTACTTAAAGTAAATACATTTTAAAGTTTCGAGTTAATTAAAAGTGTTTCTACTCTAAAATTAGTTAATTTTGCAAAACTTACGTAATTGTACTTTTAGATCAGGATGCATATAGTCGACACCTAAAATACACAAAAAGCAGAAATATAACCAGTGTCGATAAATTTATGCTCTTTATTGCACAAAGTGTTAATAAATATTAGATTATTATTCATAAATTTTATCTGACTACGCTTCTTTTATTTACACACTTATATTACATTTACACTACTATTGATATTTCTAAGAGAGAATTTAGCTACATAATGGGTATCCAGCTGATATTTTTATGGTAGTACCTCAAATTTTTTCGTAAAAAGTGAATTCAGTGAGGTTTACGGAAGTAATTATACTTTTACATATTTTATGCGTGACTGCCAAATATAGAGTATAAGTTGAAAATAGCATTTTCAAAAAATTTGTTTGTTTGAAAGCTTTAAAAGCAGGTTTTACTTATTTGCTCACAGCTTTTATAGGTTTATAGTATTTCGCCTCTTTTTCTATTTTTTAGACTTCATTTAAATTAAATTGGAACAATAATAATCCATGTCTGACTTTTTTTATGCGCGTAAAAACGGTTTAAATAAAAAATATTGAATTTTCAATACCATGTAATTTTTTAATTGAAGCCCGTGGCAATTGCTTATTGCGTACCATTACGTCTTTCATGAAATTAATTTTACTGCTTTGTACTTCCGACTTGAACGCGTACACCGTACGATGCTAATATATATTGAAACGAGCTTTCCTTTATGCTTTTTAACTACAATCATTCGAATAAATTTTAGAAACAATGTGCATCGTAAGCTTCATTTCAAGAGTATTGCATTAACGATTTTGGCGTCATCAAATGTGCTTACGTCACACCAGATATATCGGCAAATCGTATTCTTATCGTACCTTCTTTATCGCTTTTTATTGATTTCATTAAACCTACAACATTCGTTCTTTTATTAATAAAATTATTGGTATTTAAATTAAATAAGCAGTTTCTTATCCGGGAATTGAGTATTTACTTCTAATTCTTATACAATTTATTACAACAAGCTCTATATGACGTAATCAATAAACGATCGATATCAATTACTCGACAAATAAAGGTTTAATTTTGTTCTAAATGATTTAAATAATTAAAATAATTATTTGTGAATACTGACCATCATCCATAATAGCTGTTGTAACATTTTTGCCAGTAACTCCCTGAGCCCAGGCGGCCTCGACGTTCAGATCGAGCTTAGGCTTTCCGCCATTCTGGCCCGTGTTTTTCAGGTACCACTGGTACTGAAAGTACGGATCCGTAGGATCGCGACTCGCGGGATTCACGTCCGGATTCTTCATCTCGTTGTAAAGTGGCACTAGTTTTTCAACAATTAGTGGCTTGTAGCCCCGTTTAACTCGTTTAAAGCCCGTCTGCTGCACCGCCGTATGAACCTGAAATCATAATTTAAGATTTAAAGCTCCAATAAATCAGTACTACCTTGTCGTAAACGAGAATTGCAATCATCAAAGTCGAAATTTTCATATAAAAATATTCGAATTTTTTTAACATTTATCCTCCGCTGAGTTAGAGCAGTTTTATTTAACTTTGCGCTTGAAGAAAATTACGGTCCTTTCATCGATATTGAGCTTTTTTTATTTCACGAAAGTAAATAATTGTCATTACTTTGTACGACTAGTGCTGCAACTTTACAGCCAATCATAAAAAAAGATCTTGGAACTTTTATTTCCGCCGTTTACTTATTAATTGACAATTTAAAAGTGCTTTAATAAGCGAGTTTAATATTAATCTTTAATGCCCTGACGCTGATTAATATATATAATAAAATTATATAATCTACGAGAATTAATGAAAAAACTGTGTAGAAATTATCAAAAACGTCAAGAAAGAGGAAATAAAAATTTTAGCATACATCGATCGTGCCAAAAAATACAGGGAACGAACCTTTCGTCTCTAGATACGCGAGTTTTCATTTTCTTCTGTTTATTTTAGGTATTTGGCTAACGTCAAATGTTTACCCAGTCATCAATTGAAGCATTTCGATCTCGCTCTTCTTCCCAGCCTCTCCATCTCTCTCCCTCGCCCGCTTCTTCTTTTTCTACCCTCCCCCCTTTACTCTTCCATTTTCTGTTTGTGTTTATCTTTGTTCTCCAAGTGATGGATGACTGCGTAGTATTAGCGTTGCGCGATGAAGGTAATGATTATGGGGCATATTATTGCGGCTTTAGCAAAGTATTGATTCCGCTAACTTGGGCTTAATAATCGATTGTGCTCTTCTCTCGCTCCACATCGCTGCAGATTGAAATGTTCATTATTACCCTCCGGATTTTCAGTCGACGATAATGTTACGTAACGCAGATGCGCCGATTGCTATTTCATTAAGTAATAGATATTTTTTTCGCAAGAGTTGAGCTGTATTCCTCGAATTTTATTGTGTGGTATTCTTACGTAAACTTATAAGAATACATTTTCCAATATTTTCTCCATCGGTCTTGCTTTTCTTTTTTTTTTTTTTTAATACAATGCACCTGACTGAATATGTATGCAATAAGTACAAAACATTTTTGCAATCAACGGAAATATTGCAGAAAATGAATGTAATACGTGGAGAGAAGTAATTTAATAAAATGGGATTTATATTGAAAGGAAATGAGAATTGAATATGACTAGCTAAATTGAATTAATGGTTGTTTAATTGAATTTGATAGTTTAAATGAAGCTGACCTAGAATTTCAAGAAAAATTACATCGATGACATTGTGACTCTTAGCAGGCATTTACGATGACAAAAGGCGAGGAAAAGACTAATGAGGAAAGATTTTCCTTCATTATCCTCACCCTCCCTCTCATTATTTTTCTTCGCAGTGAGACTTTCATTTATTCAGTCTACCGTTATTCAAGTTTTTTTTCTTCTTTATAGAATATTCTATTAGTTTAGACTTTCTTATTTGGATTAGCTCCTTAAATTCAGATGATTACTATCGCAAACATCACCGTTGCTACGTGTAATTTAAAAAAGAGTGTCTATCGATTTTATCTGTCAATCGAGCGCTCGACCGACGAATATTTCCATTGACATCGAACGCGCAAGGATGCGACGGACATTTGCATTTATATCGGAACGAAACTCGTTGCCGTAAAACGACGTTTTCCGCTCGCAACTCAATTTTAAGGAGGGACATAACTCACCTGCCATTTATTGAGTTCCATTTTAAAGTGTTACACTATCTATTGAATGATTTTATGG
This sequence comes from Sycophila sp. Sp_5, assembly GCA_018906775.1. Lineage (NCBI taxonomy): Eukaryota > Metazoa > Arthropoda > Insecta > Hymenoptera > Eurytomidae > Sycophila > Sycophila sp. Sp_5. The sequence goes on from JACCID010000004.1 coordinate 2,011,321, forward strand.
GCGTTTTTCGATAAAACTAAACCTTCGAAAACATTTTTCTTAAGAAAAAGTTAAATAGATTTTTCAACGTCGCACTCTAAACTATTTTTCTCGTAAATTATCAACAAGTAAAAAATCCACGGAGGTTTAATTGTATTTCTCGTGATCGTATTTTGTTTTTCAACTGTTTGTTGTGTATAAAGCTTAACTACATTTCCGTGCGTCTAGCTCATGCCTGATCTAGTGAATGTAAATAATCCGTGATTCCTGCCTGTATCAATTGCAGCGTTACTGAATTGCGCAACTCTAAATAAAAGTTTCAATCGTTTTTTTATATTTCTTCGTTATCAAGAATTTATTTGAAAAAAGTAGATAGTTAATGACCGAAGGGAAGACGAAAAATGTAAGGATTATGATCTATAAAAGCAGATTATCGCAGTTACATGAGGTAAGCAGATATACTTTATATCGACGAATATGTCTGACAATACGTCGCTTATTCTACTGAATTACAAAAGACTGCGCATTGCTTTTCAAGAAGATCAACGTAGTTATTGCAGAGGATGACAAGAAAAAAAACCAATCGTGGACAAAAGATCATACTTAAGCGAGGTAAGCTCGTAAAATAATTTATATTGACGAATATGTCTGACCATACGTTGCTTATTCTACTGAATTAACAAAAGACTGCGTACTGCGCTCCAAGGGGGAAGATCAACAAGGCAGTATGAATTAGAGCTGACAAACTACATCAGGCGAGATTTTAAGAATTTATAAGGATTTTCTCTTTTATCGCGTTATGATTTATACATCCCATTTTCATTGTTTACGTAGCTGCGAATAGAATAATAGGAAAAATTGGACTCTCTAAATTGAATGCCTGAAGCGATGTTAGAACTATATTTGAATCTATAACTGCGTATATGAGTATTTGAACAAGAATTATTATTTTATCATTAAATAATAATGGAAATGTAGTAAATCGAAAAATAAAATTTAATTTCATCGTAATTATTATCGTTTGTTTAATATTATCCGTTTATAGCGTACTATTCATGAATATAATACTATTTATATAATAATAGAATATTATTCAGTTGTTTTTACTATTATGTATAATTTTTTTCTAATGTATATAAAGTTGTAACTTTTCAGTACAATTTAATTTAAAAGATCATAATGCTCTAAAAAATGTGTGCATTTTCCGCCGTTACCTATGCATTTCTATGTACTTTAAGTTTATTTTGCATGAAAATGTACTCCTTAAATTACATCCCTTAAATTTATTCTACGGAAACAATCACATCTTATTTAACACTGTTAAAATTGAAATATGTCGCAGAAACAAAGGTGCAAGAAAAATATCCCGTCCAGTATAGTAAATATTGAAAATTGCGCCTCACTCAAGCAAGACGTGCGTAGAATCTGCAAGTAAGAAGAGAAGGGTGGACTGATGATAAAATATAAAAGAAAATGAACGAAGAGGTCGCTTGTAAAATATTAAGCTAATGTGAGCTCTTAACGTGATTTCGGATGCAAAGAGGTTCAATTCCATAAACATTCAGGAAATGTTCGTCATAATTTCCTATATTTTTTGCTAATTAAAATGTAGGTACTTTTTAAAATAAAGAAAACAGAGGACCACGACTATTAAATGAATAATAAATGAAGTTTTTAATGCATAAATTTATAATCATAAAGTAAACTAATTTGAATAAACATAAATTAATTAAAACACATTATACAGTGACATAATGCAAAAAATAACAGAGACACACGCTTTCGCGTAAAATTATAGCACATTTTTTCAAAATAAGTCACGAATCTTACTGCGTATCCTCAAATACTCGAAGAAACTTTACTTAAATAATGTCCATCCTGTAGAAACGCAGAAAACCTTAAATTCATCAGCAGGGGGATAATTCTAGCTTTGACCGCTACGCAACCCCTCGACTAATCGAGGATCACCGTTACAAGGCGGAGGCGAATCCAGCAATTACGGGATTTAATTACGCGTCAGTAGTGCGCGGGAGGTTCACGCACGACGGAGTCGACGGGCCGACCTTGGATCGACGTCGCGGACTTTTTCAAACGCGGCACTTTTTTTTTTCTTTACCATGACAATGCGCGACTCGCGCGACTCCTCTTTCAGCGGAGGCTTTATGCGCAGCGGGTGGTCGCCGGGAGAAAACACTGAGCCGCTTTCACGCCTCGGCCTTTATTGTGGCGAGTGGCTGACGTAACCGGGCGACGTGAATGAGACAACTGAACGCATTGAGGAACTGCCGAAGTAGGGTGCTGGCTATGACGTCTAAGCAAGAAAACTTTGGGTTTGGGAACATTTTTATCTTAGATTATCTGCTTTTTTTTAGCATTTTCTCAATAAATGAAGATGTTCAACGTGCAACGTGGAGTTTTTTATCAAAGCTAAATTATCTATTTTATTATAGAATTTAAGAAATTTTTAGTGCGGTTCTTATTTCATAAATTGAGGGAACTTTGGGATATTCTATTCGTTTCCTTAATAAATGAAGATGTTCAACGTGCAACGTGGAATTTTTTATTAAAGCTAAATTATCTACTTTATTATAGAATTTAAGAAATTTTTTAGTGTGGTTCTTAGTTCATAAATTGAGGGTGCGATGGGATATTCTAATTTAATTAAATGTTGTAAATTAAGATTGTCAATTTATTTGGCGCTACAATGATGTACCTAGCTTAGTTCGTAGAGATTGGATTAGATCGAAAACTTCAATCATGCTAATCCCATAAACTTAAAGTTCTAAATTTTGTTTAATAATCATAAAATTTCATAATTTATAAAACGTTACTGGCATTAGCATTTTATTTCTGAGGGAAAGGGTCTGGCAAAATGATGTCTCGAATTTGTAATTCAAAACATTCGCGATGTTTTATAGCTAATTTTATGAGTTTTAATCGTATGTTTTTTTTAAAAAAATATCAATGTTTCATGCAAAGTGCATTTCCCCTACTCAAATTGGCTCTAAAAAAATATTAATTTTTTGTATTGTTGATAAAACATCTGCGCAAAATAAAAAAAAATTAAAGATTGGAAATCCGACAAAGATTGGGTAGGTGAACATGAATATTTTAATAGATTAATGTTGGCGGAGCTCAGTACAAAATTATTTATTGGATAAAAAGATTTTTGGTGTGGTTGATAAGTTACATTTTTCACTAACATTAAAAATTTACGATGACGTGAAATGCGCCGTAAAAAGCGCAATATTTTATAAAACAGAAGTTATAAAATTCATAGTTTGCAGGTGTAATATAAATAAAGTAAATCGAATGTATAAAACAATAGTTAATCTTAATAATGCATTCTGAGAAACAAAATATTACATAAAAAACGTGTAATAATACATCAGTCAGTGTAAAAAAAAATCATAAATATTTAAAAATAAAACAGAGACAGAGTAAAAAACAAAGTAAAATCATTATGAAAATTGATTCCGGTTTTTTGTTGTCATAGTTGACGTTTACAAAGCATGTAATAATGTATCAGTCAGTGTAAAAAATAAAAATAAAAAAACAGAGACAAAGTAAAGAACAAAAAACAAAAACAGAGTAAAAAAAAACAAGGTAAGAAACAAAAACAGAGTAAAATCATTGTCAAAATTGATTCCTGTTTTTTTTTGCCATAGTTGACGTTTACAAAGCGCCAGTAATTTTAGATTTATATTAGGATTGCAATTCCCTTTTTACAATAAGTTACGACAGCGCTATATTAAATCACCACTTACCAAAGGATCCACCTTTAGTCTTCGCGTGTGCGGCACGGACCTTTTACTCCTTGCGTGTGGCAGAGCCCTGTGCACAAAATGATACTCGGTCGGACTGCCCAGAATCTGAAAGTACAATGAAATCTCGGTTACAAAGGAACTTCTAATTTTACGTCGAAAGTTGCTGACGCACTTAAATCTAATCACAACGAAATGTTGCTTAATCTCGTTACCAACTGCACGCTAATTTTCGTAGTTAAAGTTTAACGAGGAAGGCAGTTTGTTAACAGTCTTATCTCATTCTTTACTTTTTACTCCACGAAGACGAACGGTGCGTCAGAAGTCCCGGCGCGTGGATAAAATTTTTCTCGCGGCATTAAAACTCAGTCAAAGTTCACTGCATTATTTACCGCGTGCATTTACATTTTGATAGTCCTCCAGATCGAATCATCAATTTGCAATACATGCAGAATTATCTTCGGAAGAGAAATTCAACGCTTCAGATAATTTATTACTGCTGCAGAGAGGACATAAATATTTACTGCAAAATTAAAGTATAGTAAATTCTTGTTCTTTTTATTGAATTTTGAGTGTGTAGATGAAAAGCTCTGATCAGAAGTTGCAGAAAAACAACATTGAATTTTCTTCGCTCTAGTGATAACATTTTTTTTTTTCACTATTAACAGCATTTCCTTTTATTGGCCTATTTTACTAGCAAGACGTAAAAAAATTAAATTAAAAGAAAAATTGCAATTTCTAACGTTCCGTAAAATATATAAATATAAATCAATTTCTGGATTTAATTTTGTTACAGCATTTCTTGTACACCTCGAACGAAGATAGGCAAAAGAAAAAAAAGCAGGTATACAGAAGAGAAAGCACTCCAGATAGCAATTTCTCGGGACCTAACGCTATTTGTCGGGGGGAGAGGGAAGGGTGGCGTTAAGGTAGGTTCAGCGCGAAGAGCGAAATAATGGGAGTACCGAACAATTTCGCCTCTGACAGGCCAACCTGATTAGCCGATCGATCCTCGCTTCACGATTCGAAGCCTGTCGCCGCCATTTCACCGCACGCTATCGATCCTTATCGCAACTAAGCGCCTCGCCGATGTCAATGTGCCCGCATTTTTTATTTTTTTTTTATGTTACATGTGCTTCTTCTCTTATCAGTACTCGATTCCACTTTTAAAAATATCAGTCACGTCTATAAAAAAAAAAAGCGTAAAAGCATCTCAACTGAATGTCTGCAAGCCCCTGTTTGCGAATTTTTTTATGGCATGTATTTCTCTAATCAAGGCTCGAATTCACCCTTAAAAAAATCCGCCAGGACCATAAAAAAAAAAATAGCCTGGAAGTAAATCACGGCCGAATTCATCAGAGACTCGGACGTAACCAGATGGCAGTGTAAACTGCTAATAAAGTGCGCCGGGAGAAGGGAAGCTGCACAAGAGAGGCGCTCCCTTGGTGAGTAGCGCACCTCACGGGGAGATCGAGTGGCAGTTTGAGTCGTCTTACGTCTCCTGTTTTTCTCATTCTCTCGACCCCTCGAGAAATCCCGCAACGAGACCTCCCCGCGTAGGTCGGGGCATATCGGGTTCTCGGGGGCGACCTGTTCTACGAACGCGCAGATCCGAGACGCTGGGAGGAGGGGGAAAAAAGTTATTCGGAAATAGACGCGGATCGATGACCAGGCTTACTTCGCGACACACGATCTGTGACGCGTGTACGCTGAAGTGCGCAGCGCAACTCTCTCTACTCTTTTTCTTTTTTTATTGCGCCGCGGGGGATGCGCGAGATTTGCCGAGGTGGCGATATTTGAATGAAATGATTGTAGGTTGCTCTCATACATTTTTAGGGGTTTCCGAGGTATTTTAGTAGCTTTTTTTCGTTCGAAAATCCAGTCGAGTTTGTTATACAAAGAAGTAGGCGTTTTTTTAATTAAACAACGTATTTTTTTAACTAAAAGCTTTTCAGATATTGTGCGAAGTTGGAATGTTGGTTTACGTGTTTCAGAAATAAAATTTATGACAAAATATTTCGGTGCATATTTATTTCATTTATTAAATGAAAAGAGTTCTCTTAACGAAACAAATCGTATTGAAAAAAAAAATAACGGACGTTTTATGAATTAAAATATTACAGAGAAGCCACGCAGTTTATATGACAATTGCTTTAGTTTCCAAATTTTTCAGGCGGAAATATGGCTGCTTCACTAAGTCTATTTAACGATTGTTAATAACAACGATGAAAGACCAGCAGTGAGCTCAAAAACAATGAGTTCACAGGAAGCAAGAAGCCGCTTTACTTTACAAAAGCTCTTTGTAAATTGCGAATGGAACAGTACGATTCCCTTGATAATCTGCCCCGTTTAATTTGTTAGGCAAGACATAATCTAATTAAATTGCTCAAAACCTTCGTTTTATTTGCGTTTATCGAAAATCCTATGTACTTGTACGATCACTTAAGCTTATTTCCTCAAAATAGCACTGAGTCCTTTAATTTAAAAAATCGTAATTATCACAGAAACAAAAAAAAATAGCTGCTGCACTTTAGTTACTGAGTTAAAATACAATAATATATTTTTTAACAAAATTAAAAACAATTTTATTTCGAGTTATTTCTTCGAAACATTTTTTGGAAATTCTCCTTGCACAACTACTTTTGTAAAACTTACAATTATTTTTATACAGTAAAATAACGATTAATGCATTCAATATTTATATCATAATAAAGTATCCCTCAGAACTCGCAGTCTAATAAAAAAAACAAAAGCAAACAGAAAAGTAAAATTAAGTAGAAGTTTGTCGTAAAAAGCTGTTAACGTTCTCGACGCCGTCGAGAACGCGTGGATCGATGTCGCGCTAATCCCACGTGCTAGGCGGGGCCGACGGCTTCGCTTCGCAACAACGATGCACAATAAAATGAGGGACGTGAAAAAAAAAAAGAGAGGAAAAAAAGTTAAAGTTCGCGCGAGCTCGTTAGCGCGGGCGCGCGATCGTGTTTTGGGCGTACAATTTACGGAAGGCTGTCCCTGTTGCATCACAATGAGGCACGCATGTGCCACCGCGCCGTGGCCTCGTCTAACCAACGTACATCCTCCCGCTCATTTCGGCAGTTAGCAGCTATTTCAGCGAGCAAATTATCTCTTTAATTTCCGGAAAATGCTTTTCACCCCTTGCTTTTCTGATGAGTTGCCGCCCCGTCAGAAATCGGGCTTGATAAAGCGAATTATGTAGATTATTGTACGTGCGTTAAAATTGGGTGGGAATATGAGACTGCGCGGCGAAATTATCAAGATAAATATTGAATTATAGTTTCCTTGGTACCGCAATTTGTGATCGCGTCAAACTCGGAGTGAAATTATTCGAATATATGAGACATATTCGTAAGGTCAGAGTCCTAATTATTCAATTTTGTCAGTTAATATATAAACAATATGCATAAACGAATAAGTTATCGTATTTTAACGCGTAAGAAAAGTAAATAAGTTATTACGTTTGAAACGAATACGAGTTTTTTCTTCGATTTGGTCAAAACTTGATGTCTTGCCGGGCATGGCTGTTACTACTGAAACACATGAGTTGAAACATTGCCTTGCTACGATTATCTTCTGCTGATTAACTTTCATTGAATTATTGATTTGAAAAAGAAAATCAATTTAGTTTAATTTGGCTAATGTTCAATGCCTTACCGGATACGGCTGTTACTACTTAAACACATTTCTTAATAGAGAAATTAGTTTGCTACTCTTCTCTTCTACTGATTGACTTGATGTTTTTAAATTGTCTTTTCTTTCCTTTAATTAATACAAGCAGTAATTTAATTTGATTAAAACTCATTGTCTTGCCGGATATGTCTGTTACTACTGATAAACATTCTCTATTACAAGAACGACTAGTATCTGGCTTTTTTTTACCGATTATCTTCGAATTATTTTATCAATACAAAATTGCTACTAAATTTTCAAATATTCTTCTCTGTTAATTAACTAACACAGTCTAATTGAGACAAAAGTGGTGCGTTGACGCCTTTAATTTTCATTTCAAGTAGACAAGAGTAGCAAAAAGACCAATTCACAATGTTTTCCCTGTACATCCTGTTTAATAAGTAAGTTTTGAATACATCTTATTAATTTTCATCTCGACTAAGTGGAGAAACTTTAATTGAAATTGCGGTAACGAAAGGGCGAGTTTCCTGGTCTGAATTATTCAATAAATCTTGAAATGGATGTGCATTATATATTTGAAACTTATTTAGTCTTCGTAAATAGTGAACGTCAAATATTTTGCTACATAAAATAAATATCATCCCCAACATTTTATTTCTAAAAAGCAAAACGCACATAAAAAACAATTACTCATCCCAATATCAATCACACGTTTACAAATAAACGAAAAAAGAAACTCAAACGCTTAAAAAGTCGCTTTCGTAGTCGATAAATTCACTGCAACGAACTTCCACGAAAAAGTGGCAATAAAATCCTCGTGCGTCATAAAACGCCGCGTATCCATTGCGAATCCATAATCCTATTATCTCTATTAATAAAGCGCGGCCGCTCATCCCAAATAGATAAAACCAAATTAAAAAAGCCGCGGCAAGTGTCAATAGCTCCACCGCAAAACGCCGCGACCTCAAAAGCTGCAGCCCAGCTGGTACATATGCATTATGAAGCTCTCCCCTCGACTGCGCTCATGGCGGAGGGAAATGAAAATAGAAGGGAATTTCGCAGCGAAGCGCAGATTAGGAGAGTGGCCTGCGCGCGGATAACGAATTATCGACGTTGGCTGGTGCACGCGCGCTTACGCAAATCATTCCGATCGAGCACTCGCAATTATCGGCCGGTAAATCTTGCCTACGGCTCGTTTGCTTCTCCCCTCCCCCTGTGGATGATCCGTTCGTCTTTACCTTTGAGGAGAAGGTTGATTATGTTGATAAGTACGCGGATTTTTTTCTGAGAGCGTTCACTTTGGTTGATTGGGGGTACAGTGTAAATAATACGCAGGTATCACGGAAAAATGATCGTACGTTAAAAAATTTCTACTATTGGCAAGTGTTGGTGAAAATGAATGACACTAAAACACTAATTTTAACATGCGATATGAGTAATAAAATGTTAATTATTATAAAAAGTATAAAAATATTTGTATGCACAATAAAATAAAATTATAATCGTAAAGATACGAACGCAGAAATAAAATAAAGGACAGTTGCTGCGTAATAGTAGCGTGCGAGTAAGGGTTGATCCCTGTCGGACGATCAAATTCCATCACGTCATCAGGATACTCGTATAGCGATTTCTGGTGGAGAATCCATATGAATCGGACGTAATAAATAAATAAATAAATTCTTATGACTCGTTAAATAAAAAATTCTACATTTTGTATAAAAATTTTTATTCTGTAGGTTCTGTCACATCTTTTTGCGTTTATTATGCATAAAATTAGTTACTGTAATTTTTTAATTTAATTTAATTTAATGAGCTCCTGCAGAAATTTTTAATTTCTGAAAATAGTAACGTAAATAACGACAATAACAATTAACTTCGGATTTATTAATTATTATGTTTAGAGCTGTAATAAGTGATAAATGTTTACAAGTTTGGTAAATTATTGATCTGCTTGATATATTTGTATATCTAGATAATTTGTGTAAACTTCACGTAATACGAAAGCAAACGCGCGCAATAAACAAACTTAAGATATCAAACATTCAAGAAAAAGAAAAACCTTTGCAATCTAAAACCAAATTTATCAAAGCAAACTCAACCTACTCATTAACTTACTTAATTCAAAGCAAACAGCAATTTCGTGCCATTTTTCGCTTATAAACTTGAAATTGTAAGATAACCATCTGGCTTCTGACATTAACCCCTCGTCGTCTCAAAGAAAAAAAACGACTTTCAAATTAGCGTCGTAGGAGTCTTCCAGGGAAAATAAAATCACCAGTTGCAACCACAGATTGAACGTCTATCAACCATACCCACACGCTACAGAGTTTGGATGCGCGCTTTTGAAATTCGATGTCGCGAGTCGCGAGTCTGCGCGCTGCACGCGTATCTTACGTAAACTCGTCCCCCTATTCTGCGAATCTTTATGCGAACTTTTTTCTTCTCAACCTTCGCAAATCCTTACGTAAAGGTCTTCTCAGACGCAGCGCCTTCTACGCATTCGCACGCGTTGCCTGGAGAATACTAAAGAGACGATTTCGCGGGGGCGAGACAGTCCGCAGCGAACAGCATACAAAGTGTCCGCGCGTATGAATGAAAAGAGGAGAGCCTGGTGGGACGTTTTTTCCATTCTTTTATCTCAGAGGTATTGTTGGTTGAGCGAAAAGTGTCATTACGTAAACTGCGGTCTGTGACTGGAGATACTCGAGGGGAGATTCTCCGCACACTTGTTGATAATCTTTTTAATGTCAGTCAAGGGGGACAGTTTGAATTCTTTACCGCGGATCGCTCCATTACGTACAGCGATAAAAAAAGTTTGTTTTCAAATTTTATAAGACCACAGAGAGAAAAAGGTTAAAGCAAATTTCTTCTTTTTTTTTTTTTGATCGATGGAGGATACTTTTCCATACTGTGGCTAAAATGATGGAAAAAATTGTTTTTGGAGATGTAAATGCGTTTTTTTTCTTTTTTTTCCTTTTTTATATATAAAGGAGAGGAAACTTTTTATCGCTTCTTCGATAACAACTGGGACGTGCGAAGTATCGGAATGTAAATTAAGGGAATGGATGTAGTAAAGAAAAGAATGAAGACGCATTCAACTAAAACTAAGTTGAATTGTGATAGAAGGAATGCACACATTTTTTACCTCCACGCATTTTTTTAACCAACTTGAAAAAAAAAATTGTGCTAAAAGATATTTAAACGAGATACGGTTATTTGGAAATTCATTTTTATTATCGGATACCTTTACAAATGCATTTACTGTACACCATGGTAAATAAAGAAACGACTCTGCTTTTAACGCTCTTTTCAGCACCACCTTAAAAAATATTCTTTATAGACATTCAATGAATTTTAATGAATTTTCTAAAACATTGTCCTCAAACTCCCTGAATAAAATATTAAAAACCATGTCAGTAAAATTTCATGTTTGAATATTTTCACGCAAGATGTATTTTTAATTTTCATTTTACTCTAGCACATTTAAGCCAATTTAATTTTTGAATATTAATAAATATAGCAAATATATTTAAAAAAGATACATTATTATTACTATTTCTAGAGAAAAAAAAATAGAAATAAAAATCTGCAGAATGATATTTCTATTTTTAATTTTTTATAGAAATTTCGACATTATCAAGTAATAAAAACACTTCCAATTTATACTGGACAAGTATCTCGAACATCTTCTTTAATAATGTACTGTTTAAGTTAAACTTCAACTGCAACTAAAGCCAACTCCCTGTTTACTTTAAAAAAAAACACTGTGCTCATTTCAGTTTATCTGCAAGAATAAATTTAACTGTACTACATTATTTCTCTTAAAATGTTCCCAACATCTTTTTAAGATTTTTTATTACATAAAAACGACCTCGATTCGCCTGCCCGATTGAATACCCACATCTCTCGAACGCACTAAAATTGAAACAATCAAAATCAAGACGAACTTAGATTCAACAAGCAACTTGTCGATTTGTTTCCGCAGCTCGAGCTCCAAAGTTTTGCCTGGCAATCTACTTGTCAGCGCCGCTCTAACCTCCAGCCAAGTGCATAAATCTCGAGGCTATGCCTTAAACAACGGGGCTTAATTGCGAGATTGCACAAATGAATCCTCGAGCTTCAAAAGAGCGTCCCTTTCCCGAAAGGTACACGCCACCAGCTGCAAGTTCAACAGTGCGGGTCGTCGCCTCGGGCAGCGATCCTCGTATTTGAAGTCCTAAATAGTTATTCTTCCGATCAATAGATCGAGAATGAGCCAAAACTTTTTCACAATTCGCGCCAGGTTAGCCGATATTCCGAAGTAAAAGCAGAGCCTCGATCAAGCTGGTGAGAAAAGTTTGTTACTTTCGCTGGGAGAAGACGGCGGAGACTTCAAACGAGCTTTTCTCGCGGTATCGATATTCTTTTTACGATACAAAGTTAAGCACAAGTCGCGTCATGTATCCTAATGAGAGTTTTTTTTTTTAATGCACTTGAAAATTACGCGGAAGGATTTGATGAGCCTTGGGAATTTTACTTGGTAATTTATTAGAGAATCTAGTTTACGCGAAGTGGAATTATGGAGGAAGTTTAAATCCAAACGTATACTTTTAAATTTAGGAAAATATTTAAAGTAGCTGTACAAAACAAACTTGAAAACTAAATATAATATAAATTGCAGAGGCGGTGTATAATAAATGATAAAAGCACTGGTAATGAATCAAAGAAATCTTCTTCATATTTCTTTGAGCTCTTCAATGTTCCTTACAAAAACTTCACGAAGATTCATTAATATAAAACTCTTATCTGAAGTATAACGACTACGTCAAAGGTTTTTTATTATCGTGCTTTGCGTAATCTAATTCTATTGAAGTACGTTGGGTTACGCTATAAGCAAAGCAATACTGTATGCATAATCTTAAATATTCATTTATCTCTTGCATTTATTTTACAAATGAACTTCCCATTGACAGTAAATTGAATATCAAATTAAATAATTATGCGTACATTTTGAAATAAATCCAGTACTTGACATTTTGAGTACGAAATTTTAAGAATAATGTCAATATTGATTAATGTAGTGTGATTATAAATTATAAAATAATAAAATTATTAAAAGGCTAAAAAGGGAAATATAAAACGATCAGAACATAAAAAATGTAATTTTTGTGGAATTCAAAGTAAGGAAAATCTAAAAGTTTCAGCTTCACTTAAGAAGCTTTTCGAGTATTTTATAGGAATGAGTTATCTCTTTAAAAAATAATCTGCATTTGTGTACGTAAAGACTATAACACAATAAACAATTTTTTATATTATGTACACTACTCCCGTGGAGAACACAACAGAAACTTTAAAGCTTACAATACCACACAGTTTGTTCGTTAAAGTTATACTTCGAGCTTCGAATAACTTCTGATTAAATTCGGTTTTAGATATTGCAACTACAATTTTATTGAAATTTGCATATGAATACGTAACCGCATATATTTCTCTGTGATATCACGAATCTTATACTAATGATATTATTTTTATACATCGAACAAGGGTGATACTTGATTTTGTAATAATAATCAAACCACTGACAAGACCACTAATCAACCATTGTTTTATTTTTATTGCCACGGTTATCGTTTCCTTTGATCACGTAAAAAATTGTATAAAAGGCTCAGTAGAGCATAGGCTCATTGTTAAAAACATTTATAACATAAAATGCAGTTCAACGTGCCTAATTTAATCTTAATTTTATGTATCACGAAAATTTGGTATAATAAAGTGCGTAAAGCAGAATAGATTTAAACATTTCTCATAAATGTTGAATTGTACTTGATATAATCTCTGTATAAGCAATTGATTAATTCTAAATTATTTTACAGGTATTCGCTGTCTACATAGAAGATATTAATGTGTTATTTGTCAACGATACTTATATCGATCCCGACACATTTGACGTGTCAATAAACTACAAGCCCAACTTTGAAAACTCATTAAACGCTTATATAGATGCACTTAAAGAAACAGATAAGATATTATTGCAAGTATCCTCACTTAATTATTTTAATTTTTCTTAGAATGTTGCTATAAATTAAGTACAACAAGTGAAATATATCCATGTTAATTACAATATTATAATAATACAACCATGTTATTGTTATAGATTGAACTTTACGTTTTTGTAAGAACGATGGGTCATGAGTTTCCACTACCGGGGATGAGCTTAACTCAAAACATATGCAGTGATGACCAAATAGCCAAAAATATATTTGCGGAGATAGCAGTGCCCTTTGGAATTAAAGAATGTCCTCCGAAAAAGGTAAACTATTAAAAAAAGCATTGAATTCAATGCAAATAATGGAAGCAAATTTTATCGGCGTACGTGAACATTACTGAATTTATATTAAATTTAATTTACATCAGAATGAATGTAAAAATGTAAATTTATCGTAAATTCGATAAAGTTCATGTACGCCGATAAAATTTGCTTTCAGCATTTGCATTAAAATTCATTGAGTTTTTTTTTACAGTATAATTATTTGAAGAATGTCATGCCTGCAGGTCACCTCTATAAATGAAATTTTGAAAATTGTTTTCTAGTAATTCATATTTTGAATTTCATGAATTTTAATAGATACAACCAAAAATATTGCTTATACATGAAAGTCTGCTCTCATCCTAAATAAACCCCCACAGTGTCAAACCCAAAGTGATGTGCTTCATTATTTAAACAAATAAATTTGGTTGCACTTTCAAACAAAAACGATTTGAGATTAACTGCTAATTCCCCTTGTGCGTTCCCCGTTTGTATAAAATAACTATTACTATTGGTTTTTTTCAAAAATGCAATTTCGTTGTTCTAGGGAGTGTACGCAATTGAAGATGTATCACCTAATTTTTCAAAAGCTAAATTTCTTAACAGCGGTGCACATTTCTCATTGGACTTTGCCGTTTTTGCAGACAAGGATATGCTAGTGCATTTAAAAGCATTTATTTCAGCATAAAACATTCATTAGAATATAATAACCTCCTTTGAGACTTTAGTTAATTAAATGATATAGAAAGATTACTTGTCAATAAATCAATAATAGAATATTATGAGAGTTGTAAATAAAGCTTGTCAAATAAATTTTAAGCGGTCACCGTTAAATTACAAATAAATTGGCCGAATGGTACGAAATTATGCAAGAACTTTTTATTTTACAACCGAAATAATAAAATTGATATTTTTTTAATTCTGAGAAACAAAAGATTTACCAAAACAGATAAATTCTTTGAAAATCTTAGTACGTTCCTCCTTTCAACCGCACTAACTATAATATCAAAACGTTAATCAAACAATGCAAAGAAGTTTTACGCTTGAAAAAAAAGTAAAGAAACGAGTAAACCGTTTTCTTGTAAACTCGTGAAAGAACACCTGTTTACATCGTGAAAAAAAATTACAAAGAAAAACTGATAACACGGCATAAGAAAAAGTCATTAATAAAAGGAGAACCCCACAAAGTGAACTTTAAATGCAGTACGGAAGTCGCCGTAATTACGCTTCTCTCTACCTTTCGATTTTACTCTCCCATCCGACGGCCGAAGAGTTTCTGAAATAAAATAGACAGCCTGAGGCATCGCCCAGATTTGGCCGAAAGTTTATTTCTTATTTACTGATGCAGACGTGGTAGGAGCAGTTTACTTGGTGATTACGGATTTACCGGGTTGCCGATGCAATTTTCCTCGGCAATTTTCCTCCTCGCACGGAATAAACCTGAACGCCCGTCGTGCGACTAAAGTGGTTCCCTCATTTTCTCAAGACAGAAGTCACTTAAACGAGGTACGTACCACTAAATAAAATGAACGGACGAAGAAAGTAGGGACCGCCATTATACCAATTGGTTTTTTTTTTTTTTTTTTTTGTTTTTAAGGGTATTTTTTTTATGGAACATAGCGAATCGGTGAAACGCATGATGCGATAGATTTTATTGCGCGATTTTCACGATGAGGTTTCAGCGGGTGCTTTTCGTTTTAACTCGTACAATGACTTCGAATATTAAATTAGGTTTGTTTTATTTTTAATGGGAAACAAGAAAATGCCAGACAATTTATTCTTCAATATTCTAGTAGGGAATGAAATATGTGTATTATTAAAGGCACGATGTATCGAAATTGGATTTAAATTTTGTATGACTGATGGGCATTTAGTAAGAATCGAATTGAAACTGAAGTAATTTAAAATACATTATGATGAAAATGCAGAAATAACGAGAGGTTTATGAAAATTTAATCAAGCGATTTGACGATTTCAATACTAAAATAAATTTTCGATTTATTAAAATCACTTTAATTCAATTCTTTTTACGATGCGCCGATATTCTTCCTCAGCTTAAATTTAAGCTTTAGGTTTTTGTTTACGCATCCGTAGAACGTCAAAAACTGTTGACTTATAAAAAAGAAACAAACCATAATTTACTTAATAGCTTTTAAAAAATTAAAATGCATGAGCACGATTAATAGGGTAATAACTTGAACATTGTTCAATTTACTCGAGGAAGGAGATACTGATCCTAAAATAAATTTGCAGCAAAAAAAAAAGGATTTGCATTTTAATTATTGGAAAATCTGAAGCACAAGGAACCTCCGATAATAGTCGATTGAAGAAAATGAGGAAATATGCAAAAGAAGCAGTAAATAAGTGACAAGAAAGCTAATCGCTCCTTCAAAACTAGCTATTCTTATTCGAGAATTTTAATTAGTTATAGTGTCCAATTAAAAAAGGGAATTATCTAATAATTAAAGGCAAAAATACTTTTCATTCGATTACAACATTGAGAATATATGTATCAACGTAAAAGAATGATAATCCGAATATTGTTCAGGAACTAAAACTCGATTCTTATTACGCAGTCAAATCCCTGGTGTATAAGGTTTTCCCCTTGTATGCGGGTTTTCCCTAGTCACTCTAATTAGGATGACTTGAGTAAATACGGAAACTGAAGAAAGGAAGGACAAAAACGGAATAACATTTATAAGTCTGATAAATAATATTTGTTATAAAGTGTATAAACCAAATAAAAAAAAAAGAGTAATAAATTTATTCAAAAGTTTTCGTTAAATATTAAAAAATATCCGGGCTCCATAGAGACTCGCTCTCACCCAATAACACGTTTTCAAAGTAAATATAATAATTCCAGTATGGTTGCATACATAACAATGCCAATGGAAATCTTACAGTCACACGAAATTTATTATAACTTTTATTTACAAACAATTTTTACAATCTAAATCAAATCTCAAATAATTAAAGCACATATTAAAATCTGTCATTTCACCTGTAAAAATAAAAATTCCTTCACTTCCACAGACACTGGAAAAAACTTCATTATTCGTTACCCTTCAAAAAGAAATCAATAACAAGCTCCAAATCTGCGCGAACTGCACGCCAACATCGAAAAATTTCTGATTCCGCTCAATCCATCCCTCCGACTTATAAAGCCGAAAAAAGAATCACAAAACAGCAAAATCGCGATCGCGCGTAAGTCGAGTAAAGTGATTTCGAGGATCAAACGAATCAGCCACGCTGACGCGCTCGTATGAATAATGCCGCTGAAAGAAAGGCAATATAAGAAAACTCCGGAGTCGCGGGAGAAAGGAGAGGATCTCAAGCTGGCGCGAAGCTGAGAAAGTCAAACAGAGCGATATTGGCTTGGCTTGGTGGCGCATGAGAAAGAGAAAAGAAAGTGAGGGATGAGAGCAGGCTACCCCGCGGCGCACGGACTGTCCGAGCTTATCCTCGACCAGGACCGCAATTGCCGTCTCGCCTCTCCCCGGGAGAGCACAAGATTTTCGATTGATCTCCTCCTCTCCGAGCCTCGCATTGTGTATTGATTTGATTTCAAAGTTTCTTCCTATTCTCGAGGCGTCGGTGCTTATACTCTTCTAGCCGATTACCATGGTATTACAGGAGCTCGTGTATATATTTTTTGGATTGTTAGTTTTAGTGCTCGATTATTTTAAGACCTTTTAAAAGTGTTTTTACATTTTTTACTTAAATTTTAAAAGAGTTTTATTGAAAAAAAAACTAAATGAATCTCACGAACATTGCATGCTTTGAGTTCGTTTAAATTACTTGATATGATTTTAAGGACATTAGAGAAAATATTTAGCAAGTAAACTTGAAAGTAGTAGTAGATATTTATAAATATTTAAAAAGTAATCTTGAAAGTAGTTTTAAGTAGTACTGGTCCTTGTAATAAAATATTTGATTGCATTAAAAGCAATAAACAAATTAGAATTGGTATTCCAGTTACGTAACTACGATATACTTCGCAATCGCTTGCCATCTGATTGTACACTCCCCCTTCGTTAAGAAAAAAATATGAATTTTGTGTTCTAACAATGGTTCATTAGAGAGATGTAATAAAATTAAAATTTCAAAGACAATTATTTCATTATTACTTCAATTGTTATATACCCTTTTTAAACCAGGAAATCTCTGCAGAATTCTGCATAATCACTTTGAAAAGTGCAGAGGTAGTGTGTTCGCTGCAAGAGTTCAAAAATATACGCATCAGCTTCGTTTACAAATTACCATGAGTTTCGGAAGTTTTAGAGTAATACCTTTAATATTATGTTTAACAATATGGAAAAATAATGTGAGTAATTTGAGAAAATTGTGTTATACTTTATATTTTCGTTGTGAATAGTAACAATACTATTTGAATAGGTAGTTAATGCTAAAATCTACATAGAAGACATTAACATATTGTACGCTAATGAGGAATATTTCGATAAAGACACACTCGATATCTCGGTAAATTACCAACCCAATGGAGCGAATACTATAAGCGTGCACGTGGATATATTAAAAGATATACAACAGGAAGTTTTAGTAAGTACCCATTGAAATTTAATTTACTCTAAAGATAAAATAAATAAAAATCATAAAAATGCAATAATTTAATACTTTCTTAATTGTACCAAAGCTCAGAAAAGATTATTCAGATTAATTATTATGTACAATATATTTTTTCGTTTTATATATTTGTTCTAAAATAATTTATTTTTCAAGATTTTCATTAAGCCATATTCTAGAGCAATGGGACATGAAATTCCATTAGGAATATCCCTTACTAAGAATTTGTGCAATGATGATGTGGGGAGGAGTATATTTGATAACATTTGCAAGCCTCTGGGAATTGAGGATTGTCCTGCAAAAAAGGTACTGCAATAAATGATTATTACTTTAAGCACGCACTAATATATTGCACGATTAATTTTTTATATTTGATAATTTTTTAAATAATCGTTCTTGTCACAGGGATCCTACTCCCTCGAAGATTTTGAACCGCAATTTGCAAATGTACCATATGTTGTTGGTGGTGCCCACCTATCTTTGGAAGTTGAAATGTACATGGAGAAAGAAAAGTTGCTCAATTTCAAAATATTTGTTGTGGGATAAAATTTATTAATCAAAAATTAATTGTTATCGCAATAATATTAATAAGCTGTCTTGAAAAATATTTTTCAAAAAATAACATAATTTTTCTTTAGCAATTTAATAATTAGCATTTAAAATATTCAAGAAACGTTTGTAACATTGTTTTTCATTGTTTACACCTAAGCAGTGAGTAACTACTCAGTAACGAAAATCTAAGAAACTTATAATGTAATACTTTTTAGAATATTGAAAAATGAAATAAAGTTTTAAATTTGTGTCTTACCCCACTCTACTTTTTCAACTGCCATTCATTATATGCAATTAAATTATTTTGAAACTATTATAATTGTATGAAACTAATTGTTTGTTTTGTATTGCATATAGCAGATTAGCTCCCTTTTATTATGTACAACATTCATAACACCATCAAATGTATAAATGTAAGTTGAAATTTTAATGATCAAAGTTTTCTTTTGATAAAACGCATTTTAGCCAAAATGAAGCACGACGGTAAAACAACTAACATTCGTTAAAAGTCTTTTGTGACGCACAATATCATTGTTCTTTTTAAAATTACATTATGCTCGCAGTAAAATCGAATAAAAGTGACTAAAAGATAATAATACAGGTAAAATGGTTTAAAAAATACGTTTGCTTTTAATAAATATAATTTACGCGAGGATATTACCTTTTGTTTGCGCTATTCGATAAAAAGATAAAAGACGCTGCTTCATAGAAACTCGTAAAAATGAAGTTACGTAAATTTAAAGCCAAAGTACTGACCCACATGGTTGAGAAAAGTTAATAAGACTGCAGTAAAAGTTTGCACTTCAAACCTCGAGGTATGCCTATGTACATGAAAAGAGATATATGGGAGGCAGGATCAAACAAGGCTGACCAATCTCGGTATAAATCTACTTGCACATGAGAGCTAGCATTTTCTCCGCGTGCTATATATCAACTTTTTTCAAACATTTTTCATACTTACTTTCATGAAACAGATTTTTCGTATTTTATATTTAAAATGTGGACATTTTTTATCGGTATAAATGTACATAAAAGTGTGTACAAAAATAAGGGCTTTATAGGCAATAATTTATTCGTACGAGATAGAGGAACGCGTTTAAAATGACACGATATGAGCAATTGCACCCTAACCGACTATATACTCGATTGAACGTGCAGTCTATTACTACTCAATATGTGACAAACGTTATGAGAAAGTGTAATTACCACTTGGTGCTCACTGAATCATTGACGGATTAAAACTGCACTCGCGCGTACCAAGGAAACTCGTGAAGCTTAAAATTAGAAATTCTGGCAAGTTATAGCAATTTGAGGGGCTTGAAATATTCAAAGCTTCATAAGTGCATTAAATAAAATACTCGAATACTCCATGAAATGCCGGTTTAAAAATTAACATCTGTTAAAACTTTTTTAAGTAGATCGCCGTTGGCTCGACCAGATGAGCAATTGACTACTTTAGTTGGCACTTAGTGTTTAAAAATAAAGACAAGGCTGACGCAGATACCAATTTTAAGAGAAATTAAAGTTCATCAATCACTCGGGCTGTTGATTAACGCAGATAATTGCTAGTCATTGC
This sequence comes from Sycophila sp. Sp_5, assembly GCA_018906775.1. Classification (NCBI taxonomy): domain Eukaryota; kingdom Metazoa; phylum Arthropoda; class Insecta; order Hymenoptera; family Eurytomidae; genus Sycophila; species Sycophila sp. Sp_5. The sequence goes on from JACCID010000004.1 coordinate 2,031,710, forward strand.
CATCTTTTGTTCAGACAAAAGTCTGTTTTTCTTTTTTTTTTTTTTTTGTAACATCACGTATCTTATTATATATTTTTTATGTAGTCCTTTAATTGTAGAATGTTAATTAATTTTGCAGTAAAAATAGTAATTAGACAGATTATTACTATAAACTCAAGAATCCTGTAATAAATCGTTTAATGATGGGACACTTCGATAATTTGGAGCTTCCAAAAAAAAAAAAAATGATTCTCAGCATCGTTTGTCAATTATCCCAGATAAGGATATCTTATCTCTTCGAAATACATTGTTCATAAATTTTCTATATCACGTGTAACCTAATTTCCAATAATCGATACTCCGGTAGAACAGGTAAAGTAAGTAATTAATATTTATCACCAGGACACATAAGTAAAAGCTTAATCCGCGAACTAAGACTACCCAGATCAAACATTGAATTGCGAACAAAACCATATGGCACAGTAGATAAACAAAAGAGCCTCGCGCCATCGCACCTCCAGTAGTAATACAAGCAAATATTAAGACCAACCAGAAGAAAACACACAATCGCGGTAATCTCACCTACACGCGCTCCACCTTAAGCAACCCCTTCAAAGCTCCAGATATAATCAAATGTACCCGCGAGGCAAATCCTGCCAACAACCAACAGAAAATAAAATGAAATAAAAAAATATATATAAAAATAGTGCTCTCACCGGCCCGAGGTTGACAAATCCATTCCTGGACGCCACATTGTCAGCGACGAGCTTGGCAGCAGGCTCCCTAAACTTGACCAGGAAGCTGTTCGTGAAAATCTCGGCGCGACCCTCTCGAGGCCCGTAACCCAACGCGAGGAGGAGCGCAAGGCAGCCGAGCGCCAGACTCATCGTCGGCCCGCGACGATGCCAGCCGGCCGCCCTGAGCCGCTCCCCCGGCCCGGGCGAAGCCTCGTCCCCGCTGCTGCTGCTGCGGCGGCGTCCACGGCGTCGACCCCGGCACGGGCTCGTGTCTCGGCACGCCACCGCTTGAGCGACGGTCACACGTGCACTCCCCATGCTCGCCCGAAACCGACTGGCGCGCCTCCAGCGCACAGCTGAGAGGGAGGCTTCGCGGGCCGCCTTCGATTTTCGTACCCCCCAGCGGGCTCTCAGCTGTGCGTCCCCAGTGTGAACGGGGCCGGCCGCTGGAGGGCGCCACCGGCCCAGCCCAGCACTGCGCAGAAACAAACTGGCAGCGCGCGCACCAGCAGCCAACCACGCACCGTCGCGGCGGCGTCGCCTCGCTTGCCCTTGACTGTTAATAAATCTCTTTCCCTCCAGTTCTCGGCGCCTCGTGCACGCGAGACTCCCTCGCCCCTCCGGCCACTCCACGCTGTCTCGGCGAATTACACCCTCTTCCGTTGGCTTTTCCCTCCTCCCCGCGAGGCGCGCCTCCCACCCACTCGGATACTATCGACGGGCTCTTTCGAGAGTTGCTTCCTCGCGAGGGTGAGAAGCGCTGACGTAGACGTATGTGTGTATCGATGTGTGTATGTGTGTATGTGTGCGTGTGTGTGTAAGCTCGAACGATGTCGTTGAGGAGGGTGAATACCTTGTGGCCCGGGGACAGGTTACATGGGAGCGTAAGCTTCGCCGAGGGGGCGATGGAAGTTCCGCGTCGCGTGCGGGGTTATCGAATTTTTTTGTTTGCCGGACGGCGGCCAAGGGACAGTGACATTCGCACGGGCGGCGAGAGGCACTTGTTGAACGGGACTGTCTGGTTTGAAGGATGCGCGGGCGTTCGATTTTACTCTTTCGGTGGGGGTTGGAATTTTCGGGGGACATTCGATTAAGCCCTGGGACGTTCGCTGCAAAATTTATGAAGAGCCGGCAGGATTTTTTTTAACGCTTTTGGAAGAGTTTGCGGAGGTTCTTTTATTTTTTTATGCGAGGGACTGACGCAGTGGCATGCGACGAATGCCACTATACATATTTCTGGATTTCGAGGAATTTATTTTTGGAATTTTACGGATTTTGGGAAAAATAAGTGATATTTGAAGGAAGAGGTAGACGAAATTTACTCGTTACTTATTTACTGGTAATACATTTGCGTGGACCGAGACTTACTTGTCTTAAAATAGCGATGGCTGACCATTCAGGCTGTTACTACTTAACACGTTTTTCTTGTGATTTATTTTTGTCTACTCTTACTCAATTTGTTTATCATTTAATTATCTTTTAAATAACATGGTTAAAATTATACCTTGCAACTTTCTTTATGAAATATTCAATTCACTACGCATGGTTATATCTATTTTTTATTTAAATAATGAAAAATACATTTTTTTTCTACCAAACGTTGTTATGATTTTTTTCCTGTAAAATTGTGTGATATTCTATAAAATATACAAATTTAATTCATCATCTAAGTGACATGAAGCGGTAAGCAAGTTTTCCATTGAAAAGATACAGTCTGGCCTGAACGTCTGTTACTACTGATATCGTAAATAAAGTTCTGCAGCTGTTAACGATGAAGTTCTACTTTCTAATAGTACTAAATTCAATTTACTTAATTTATTACATTTATTTTATTTATTTATCCAGAGTAACAGTACATTCCGTTACAATGTATTACAAAGTAATCGGACAGAGGAAAATAAATTTTCTGTTCGCCAGTCCGAGGTTAGTCATAGATATTTTTATTTCATTGCATCACAATTATAAAAGACATTATTAATAGCAAAGTAAAAGGTGCAAGTTTACATTTTTATTATATAAAAAAATTTATTTCATTTATTTCATTGCATCACAATTATAAAAACCAATATTAATAGCAAAGTAAAAGGTACAAGTTTACATTTTTATTACATAAAAAAAATATAAAACAAAACTCTTCATTTAATTTCCATGAAGTTGTAATACAAAAAAGTTCCTTCCATCTATTCAACCCTATTAACATCCCACAAAAAAATCCAATTTTCATTTAAACATTCTTCCCACCCAATGGAATAAAACCATCGGCAGCTCGAACCATCCCACCTCATAGTACGCGCTCAGTGTACAAGATGCATCGCCATGCGCAGCAAAAAATATACCGGCGGTGCGGTATGAACGCACGCGCCTCGTTCGTGGGTCGAGCGACATCTTCGCCGCGAAGTCGTGACGTCAGGCGTTATATTGATTGCAGGGCGACCGCCGCGCGCCTCCGAAAAGACGAAACGGCGCGCGCGCCACTTGGAAGGGACGCTGCTGTCGAAGGTAAGCTCCGCGCGCGCAGCTTCTCTTCCTAACGCGAGGACAGCGTATTTATAGGCGACGCTCTCGTAGCGAACCCTTCGCCGAGGCCAACCGCCAAAGTCACTGAAAGGTGCACGCACTGCTGGATTTTTCCTTCCGGACTGTCAGCAGCGCCGTCAAGCTTGGCCATGGCACTGAAAACTGCATGTGCTTTGAGACTATTGAATGTCTATTCGGAGGTGGAGTGATGTTTTTCAGTTGGACAGGATGCCTTTAATGATATTCTAGTATACTTAAATGCACTTTTGTAGGTGCAGTTTGTTTTTATTATGGGATGTGTTTTAAAGGGGCGATTAGTTGTCGAAATAATTCAGAGATAACATAGAATTTTATTGATTTTCTTTTTTAATTATTGGTGAACATGTAAATTGCTTTTTTACGACACTTTCTATATTATTTTTCAAAAAATTTCATTTACTTGGTAATAATGTAAAGATAATATTATCTTACTTTGCGTTATTTTCATTTCGATCAAAAGATAATTCAATCGTAACATCTGCCTGTGCTGCAAAATTAATCCGTCTGGCTAATGCCGGCTGTTACTACTTACCGCTCTGTATATTCTCTACTCTGCATATGTATTACCTTCGTAAGTCGAGATATCACGTCACAATATTTGTCTATAATACGTAATGTTTGTTATTATTAAACGTTTCGTGTTTTAGAAAAGGTTCTTTCTTTAATTCACGTTTTTTCAAATATTTCTATCTGTCTATTTAAATCAAGGAGTTCGTTAAACGAGCCATCGCTAGTTGGGGGAGACGAACGATGAATTTTGATGAGAAAAATATCTCTACCCTCATTTATCACGAATGAAGGACAAGGTTGGACTTATCCTTTAAGAAGTAAATCAAGTGAAAGCGACGAGGCAGTGGACCTAGAAAAAAGGAAGAGAAACTAAGGCGCGTCGTCTTGCCGATCCTTTTATACCATTAGTCTCTGAGACATGCGCAAAAAAAAACTAAATTACAATATATCACTTTTACGAAAAAGAATTGTAATAATCGTACGATAAAATTGTTTAATAAAATCGTACGATATTACTAATGTCATCCAGTGGTAACATAGATATATACAGCTCATAAATTCAAAATAAATTTACGTAAAACTTTCGAGCTTACGTAAAAATCGCTTAATTAATCTTTCCTCTTAAATTTATAAAAAAAAACAAATCGATCCATGATCGGCCTGTGTCAGTATTATTTTTTCATAGCGAAGAAAAAAAAATCAACCGAAAGGGAAAATATTTTATTGGCTCTGTTTACAAAAGCTCCGCCCACGGGGAAGAAGCAACGCAGTTTCATTCGGTACGATTCGAGCGGATTCATTAGAAGCGACAACGTAGGGTTTCCAACCTTCTAAGCAGCATTAATCGAAGTTTCCTGGAGGGTGACCCGGGGGTAACAGGCGAGGGTGCCTCTTCGTTTTCTTATCGCCGAAAGTCTCGTAAATTCACATCACTAGTTAAATGAAACCGAACTAAATAACTAAAACTCCTATTTTCTTATTTAGCCTAGAGCAATTTTTTATTTTTATTAGTTATTCACGATGCTCTGCTTTATGCAGTTCGAACCAGGAGCTTTTTTATCGAATGGAAATTTAAATGCAGCGAGTAAGCTTTGTTTTTATTTACTTACATAATTTGATTGTATACATTTGCGGTGAATTTTTTTTTAATCTTCGGAGGACTGATACTGTGTACTTTTGTCTTATCTCGTAATGCTAATGTAATGTCTGTTATAATGAATAACTAGAAGAATGAACAAATGCAAATTTACAAAGTGATTTGCGATTAACAAAATGTTGATATTGATTTTGCTATCTTATCGTTTTTCATCGAAGTCTCGTTTTTCTCAATCTCATTGGCAGTTCATTGTCGTGAGTCCTTGGGGTCGTAAATCAGTTTCTATTGGCAGTAGATTAGATAATGAAATTAACTGATGATTGCGTCAATTGATAAGACTTTACTGTGACATTAGATAGGCAATATCGAATTGTATTTCATGAACTTATCTGATATAATGTCATTTTTGCAAAAAAAAAATACTAATTAATGCCCCATATTGCTTGCAAAATTAAAAAGATTGTGATTTTTAAGATCACATTTTGTCTGTACAAAGTCTTTTACTACTTTCCGTGTACTATTCAAATTCAAAGTATAATTAAATACCGTTGATAAAATATTTTGATCTAAAAATACGTCGATTTAATGGTGTACACTTTGAACTTCTCCTTACGTAATATTTCTGATATTACTTAAGTAATATTACCCTTCATTAAATTAATCAATTCAATAAATAAAACAGCATTGTTTACTTTCAAACTCATTTATTATCCGGATCCAAGTTACAGTCTGTCTTCAAGGCAGTACTTATACAGTAAAACGACGTTAAAATTTGAAATAATAAAAATGACAGAGAAACAATAACATTAATAAATAATCACTATGACAATCTGAGAACTGTCTGACTAGCGTTTCTGATTCGCTAACAGTGAAAACTCCTTTGTGTAACTATAGCGATAATCATTTTTTTATAATAATATTCTTTAACCATAATAATTCATTTTTCTTTCCCCTTCCATTATTTATCATAATAATAGTAATAATAATAACCGTAGTAATAATAAATGTAATTCATTTAAAATACGAATACGTCAATGCGCGCATCGGAGGTACGGTGAAGCCTCGACCTCCCGTTTAAATACACGACATTTAAAATCCAAGCGCGACCGAGCTAATCGCCATCGACTTCGCAGTTTCATTTTTTCTTTTATGTATATATATATTTGCATATATTTATATATAATTGAACGAAAAACTGAAGCGACACTGCGAGCGAGCAATATAAATCCCATCTCTCTGTCGAGGTGATTTACACGTTTCTTTTTCTTTTTTTTTCTTCAAAGTTCCTCTTTCATTATTTTATATTCTTTAGTAATTCATCTTATCATGTTAAAACTTGTCTTACTTAGTTTAATTCATTTTGCTTCTGATTTATTATATCATATATCATCTGATCTACCGTGAATATACTCATGCCTATGTCCTGGTCACGTCGCCGTTATACTCTATGACTCCCCGTCGACAAAAAAGGAAAAAACGCCCGCATCTTTTCGTTCATCGGCAATAGTAACCGTCGAATCCGTCGCCCCTCCGCCGAGACAATTTTCTCATTACTTCCATTACCCCCGGGCCTCCGCCCTTCTTGCATTCATCCTCGTTAAAATCTGTTTTGTACAACCGAAGGCGCGCTAAAAACCCAATCAACGAACCGCGGCGAAAGAGATATATCAATCGATAAAGGGTGATCGCAAACGGAAAAATTAGGCGCCTATATCTTACAATCGGTGCGCTTTGCGCCAACACATTTTAAAAAAATACACTCAGCTCCCCGTGATTTATCTTGTCGTAGTTTCTTTTTTTTTTCTTAATCAACATTTTTTTTTGTTTTTTCTTTTGGTTTGTGTGCCACTACTTTTTTTACCTCGGCTCTCTCTGCTCGATTGCGCTTCTTGCATCTCTTGCTCAGTTTTGTCGTGTACAATAGGGTTCGTTTTTTTTTTGTTTTGGTTCTCTGTTAAAATCATCGCGTTCGATTTCGTTCTACTCTGTTTCTACGGCTACTTTCGTTTCTCCCTCGCTTCAACTCGACGCCCCCCGTGCACCCGACGAATTGTTTTTTTTTTTTTTGTTATAATTATTCAACAAACGCACCTCCTGGAGTTCTCGAACTATACTTCACGATACGCGCTTCGCACACAGTTGCTCCTTCTCTCTCACTTTCGCTACTAAATGCAGAGATATGATGAGTCGAATTTTTTGTGCTATTTTTTTTTTTGTTTTAACTTACACCAGAAAAATCGCTATATGTTTTCTTTCTTATACTTTTTTTTGTACAATTAAAACGGACAAGGTTTAGTGAATAGAATATATTGTCCAAGAAAATGTATACCATAACATTCAATTAACTGTTAAAAATTGTTTAATAGTTTTTTCATCATTTGTTGCTTTACGTTTTTTTATTCATTTTTGGAGGGGGTATGGGAACGCATATAGAGCTTTTTTTTTCATTATACGTGTGACGACTAGATCATTAACATCGACTATACAGTTATTGCTATAGAAGCAGTACGGTGTATCAAGGTCGCCGTAAATTCAATCGAACCCGGCGTGCGCGCGGTTTTCCACAACCGTAAACATCGCATAAAACGAACAAGTGCCTTACTTAACTCTTGTACTTTTTGGCTTTGGTTTGCCTTTTTTTTTTCATCAAAAGTGAACCCTTTTTTTTCAAAGCTCCTCGACCGATGATATGGACGCGTGACTGAGCTAAAAACAGCTGCGCGGCAAAGACGGTTCGCGGAAACAAAGGGACTCGCGCGAATTGAGCGGATGACCTCATTTCCGGGTGGCACTAAATCCTTTTTTCGTCGAGTCGAGAAAAACCGTCTGCTTAATTGCAAGCTTTTTAGCGGTCGACTCGATGACTTTATCTCGATCGAATCTCGGAGGATTTTTTACGTCTTGATTTTTTTTCTTTTTTTTAAAGTTCTTTGGAGCTTTTTTAGGAACTGAATTATTTACAACTCGATCGGCGCGAATGAAAAATTGATCCACTTTTTTTTTTAAAGTAAAATCATTTTTAACGTGACAAAAATAAATTAAATTGTATACAAAATATTCTTTCGTTTGAAAACAATCGTATCGTTTAGGAATGATGAGAACTCGTTTCCACGGAAAATATTGGAACTTTTAGTAAAAAATTTACACTCTGTTTAACTTTCTGTCTAAACTATTTATAAATAACTATTGTTAAAATTTAAAACAATTAACATTTATTACATACGGTACATTTTTTTTGGAGATATGTCACGGGATAAAAGTGGAATAGTCTCTAAGAGAAAATCCGTTCGTTTTTACAGCTTCTGCTTCTAGAGATTTTAATATATACTTCTCGCAAAATAAGTCGATAACAGGCAAATTTTAAATAATTAGTAAACTTTAGCCTTTTTACAATCGAATTTAACTGTTATACTGAAGAGAAAGGAAAAGAATTTTAACATTATAATCGTCGCTTTGCCGTGATCCAGTTATCACAACACTGAAAACTTGTTAATCCGAATACCAGCTCGTTAACTGTATTTCCTCTAATATCAATGCAGTATATATTGTCTTTTATGTAATACAATGCATGCACAGGATTTAAAACTTCTTTCTTAGTTTTTTTTTTTTTGTTAAACTTACACAGACGCGCTTTTTTCTTAAATATTCCATATCTACTTATCAGAATCCGTAGATGTGCGCACGGCGAATCCAATCGAATTTACAGCCGACGCTGAAGTAGCGCAACTTACAACACATTTTTTTTTTCAAGTAAATATTATAATTTTTTTATCATTTTTATATAACGTACTGTTGCTTCTACTATATCGATACTGTTATATACATAACACGTCTAGCAGTAACTACTTTTGTGACTCTCATATTATCATATTTTTCTTTTTTCAGTTTTTTTTTTCCATTTTTCTTTAAGTAACTACGACTCATTTTGTTGCTCTCGCATTACAGTGTTTTTTTTATTCTTTAAATTAAGTTTTTTCCCAGTAGCGTCACTTGGATCACGTGGATGCCGCGAGGCGAATTTTACAACAGAAATCGGATCGCGTTCAAAATTCACGATCGGAGTGACATATTTTTTTTCTTGTTTATTTTATTCATTTATTTATTTAATTACTTTTTTTTTGTTTCACCAACGCTCGGCCGTGAGTCGATTATTGTCAATACATTCGGAGTAGCGTCACTGCTGAGGCCTTTTTCAACATATTTTTATCCTCTTTTTTTTTGTTAGCCTTTGCAAGCATAATAATAATTAATTATAATTAGTAATTAATAGTAACGATAATAATTAGAAGTTTGCGAGCGCCACTACTTTGTGAATCGCAGGTGTGTGTGTTTCTTTTTGCTCATATTCCAACAACGTAAAACTTGTATACATTCCTGCAAATCTCGCTTTCATTTCGAAACTCAAGCTGTCCGTTCGCTCATTATTATTTTTCTTTTTTTGCGCAGATACATTAAACATACTTTATAATCCGTTCCGTACTCTTTTTTTTTATCACCTTAATAAGATAAACAGCAGTTTAAAATCGCCGTACCGAGGGGTGTCGTGGTTTAAAATTTGCGCGAAAGAAGCAATATATTATTTTTTTGTTTACCATTGTTCTCCGTAAATCTTGCCACCTCCATCATTTCGCTTTTTTCTTCATTTTGCGCGTTTCCGCCCACTTCTCACAATCGCCCGAGGCGCGCAAGTTCAAAAATCCCTTCCACATCCACAGGAGCACATCCGAATGGATTAACGCATCTCATCGATCTCTTAGATAATTTATTCTTTTGTTATACATTTTATATATATATATATATATATGTTTTTTCCTTTATCAATTTATCAATTTATAATCGAGGTGATTTATCAAAACAATGGATCAGTGTGTAGTCTCGTGTGCTTTTGTTTCATATTGACTCGTACAATATTAATCATCAGCCATTATAATAATCACCAAGCAACGTCGCTTCGTCAGCAATCAGCGATATTTCTCTCATTCGCACGCACCTCTCGAAAAAATTTGTTTCCATCGTATAATAATCATTTTTTTTTATGTATATATTTATACTCATATCGTTATGTTTAATTTTATGTATATATATCCTTCTTATTTATTCTTTCCCTTAAGTATTATTTATATATAACTAACTAAATATGTCCCTCGGTTTCCCCTTTTTTTCCCGCGCTACCTCTCCACCGTCTATTTTTCCTTTATCTTCGTTTCCTTCCTCCCCCCTGCTTTTAAACTTCAGGTGTGTACATTACGTAAGCACGTCAGTGTGTCGTCTGTAAAGTACAATAAGTTTACCTCCAGGTTTATTATGTGTATATACTGCCGGCCGCGTAACTTATACGATTACAGCGTAGCCGAGGTTCCCCTTTCTTCTACTTTGAAAAAAGGACCACCCCAACAGCGCCTCGGCGGCGAAGAAGGGAAAACGAAAAGAGGAAAAAAAAGCAAAGAAGACGGTCCGACCCGCAGTACCGGCGCACTTTAGTGCCATTACTGCGTGACCTCCTATGTACGTATTCATGTTTGCGTATGTGTGTGCATGTTTATACGTGTGTGTAAAAGTGTACCTTCGTGTCCGTGTAAACTTGTGCGCACGTGTGTGTACACCCGCGTGTATGTGTAATCGAATGTATGTACGTACAAGTGTAAGCTCGTGTATGTGTGTGCCCGCGCGCGCACGTGTATGTGCGTAAAAACTCGTGCGTCCTCATCCTCCTCGCCTCTCGGCTTACGAAACGTGTGCGTCAAATTTTCCCCCGTGTCGTTCTCCGCTAACATTTTTTTTTTGTAATAGTTTACCTTTATTTATCTATATTATATGTATAGTATGTAACAACGATCCGCCAGTGTGTGTAAGAGAGAGAGGGAGAGAGAGAGATAGAAGGCGCGTGAAACGTGTTTTAGTTTATTTTTTTTTCTTTTTTTTTTGCTGTCTTTTCAAGTTTTTGGAGGGAGGAGAGGTTTTGAGGGGAAGAGGAGGGTTGGGGGTGGCGCTCGTCCCCCCCGTCCTCGCGCGCTTCGCGTGCGCGCGGCCGCAAAGCGAGGGCTGGCACCAGGTGAGCGGTCCGCCGCGGTCAGGGGGGGAGAGAGGGGGCGGCGGGGGCGGAAACTCGGCCGCCCCGCCGCGCGTCGATGTTCGCCTGTGCAATGATCGTTCAGCAGCCGCGTCGGCGTCCAGCGCGACGCTCTCATAGCTGATACCACTTTTTGTCCTTGTACTTGAGCATGAGCGAGTGCGCCGAGGAGGCGAAGTTCTCCGACTCGTTCATCATGCGAGCCGTGCGCTCCTCCAGCTGGGACAACTTGTCGCCGCGCTCGAGCACCATCTGGTGGGCCATCGCGACCTGCGGACAGTACAAACGCTCGTTAACGTCGGAAATTTATCGCTGACGCACGGGGAATTATTATGTCGTGCGTTTTTTATTTCTTTGTGCATTTTTTTTTGTAGAAATCTTTTTGGGTGATGTTGGCAGAGGAAAAGCGTAAAAATAAACGTTGAGAGATTAGTATAAAAAATTGTTTGGAATTTTTTTCACTTCTCTTTTTTTTTTCGCTCGCAGAGCTGCGTTTATTAATGAGGAGAGAGAAAGAGTGGCTTATTGCGAGCTTGAATACTGTGCGAGAGTGAAAAATCCGATAGAATTACTGCGTTCGAGAGAGAAATCGCTCTATTTCAGGATAAATTTAAACCATCGAAGCGAGATTAGCTCGATTTTCAATCGAAACGAGTAGTTTTTTTTCTTTTTCACTTTGCAAATATAACGCAAAAAAAAAAATTTATTTTTTGCAAAAAGTAATCATCGGTAAAAAGAGACTTTTTAAATAACTTTGAAAAATTAGTCGCTTTTAAAACATGCTCTTCCTGGTATACTTTTTGTGCCAATTTTTTTTAATCTATGCAATTATAAAGAGGGCTTGGAAAAGACATTTCTTTTGAAGATAAAAAAAAAACTAAATAGACGCTTTCTTTATGTGGCGTTTGAGGTAATTGGATTTCTTTCTTAACAAACTTTATTTTGTTTAATACTTTGTGCAATACTTTGTGCTTAATACATATTTAATGGATGCATTTATTGAGATTGACATATTAACAAGCTAAACTTTCATGTCAAGGCGGAGTTGCTTGGAAGAAACTTCCTCACTTTTTGACCTGAGGGTATGGTTTTAAAAATCTTTAGACTGTCTACTAAACTCGATAAAACATAGCATGTCAGCAAAAGGCCATCGTAATAAAAACATCACCTCGAGAACATATAGCTATTAAAAAAATACTGACAATTTTTAAACAATAAAAACCCCAGTCCAAATATACTCCGGTTAATAACATATCATTAAAGAAAATATTTTACTTCCATAATTTTGCCATTCGATCCTTCCAACCCTATAAAACTCAAGGCATTTTACAAAATAAGCGAGCACACTTCGCAACGCCATGAAACCGGCTGAACCGAGATTAACTCCCGCCGCCATCATTCGCGCCATTTGGAGCGCAAATAGAAAAGTTCCGCTGCCCGCTGAGACGAAAACCCAATGCACGTTGGAGCATATAATTTTCTCAAAGCTAAATAAACGGAAGCACCGGACCGCACTTGAGTCTCTCTTTTCCGTCAAAAAGAATAAGAAGAAGACGAAGCAGAAGGTAAAAAGAAAAGCACAAAAGAAAAAAGTAAGCAGAAAGAAAGGAAAAATCTTACCTCGCTGGTCGCAGTGGACACGCGCTCCCTGAGTCCCTCGGTGCCGGCGTTGGGTCCGGGTATGCGGTTGGCTATCGTACGCGATGCCTTGCCGCTCGCCTCGCCGACTGAAAAAAAAAAGGATGATGTGACCCGATGTATCTGTCTAAGCGGCCTTTCCCCTCCCTTCCTTTTGAGGCCCTCTGCCCACTTCCGTCGTCGACGACGAAATTTTTTCCGCGACTGGGCACGTGCCTGGTTAACTTCCTCCGCGGCCGACCAAGTTCGCGCCCCGCAAACTTTACTTCGCGACGAGTTACCGCATCAAACGCACGGCGATCGATCCCAGACGTTACTCGCTGCTCCGTATTTTCAATGGCGCGAAATGCCTCGGCTCTGTTGTCGCAACAGTAATTATTTATGGGCAATTTTTTTTTTTTTTATTAAAAGAACGACTGAAGCTTTGAGAAGAAAACGGTACTTTAATTTCGAATGTATTGGGATTCGCAGATGGAAGTGCATTTCAAGGATTTGGTATTGAAATTTGTAATTTTTTAATTTACTTTAATGCCTCTGTCGCATTAATAAAAGTTTGTTAATGCTTTTACGAATACCGTAGGTTGCTAATACAAAAATTTGCATAATTTTACGAAACTGTTATTATAAAGTACACATAGAATACCTGTACTTAATATTGTTGTTGTAAAAAAGTCGTAAAAAGGGAAAGTACCTTTTTATTAGATCGAGAGCTTTGAAGCGGTACTTACGGCGTAGGAATAAATGCATATTTACATTGAACCGAAAATAAAGTAAAAAAGTTTTGTTTTTACACTCCTTGTACGACAGTTAATCGAAAATTCGTCAAATAATGTAGCCCGTGTCATTAAAACTTTTTAATATGTTACAACTCTAATTTTAAATATGACAAGTCTAACATTTTTGCAATAAACTCTACCATATTCTTAAAAAAGAAATTAATTGCGATGCCTGGACATTCAATCACAGAACATAATTTCGCTAAGAAAAATATTCTTACAAATATTATTAATATAAACTATAGAAATAACTATTTATAACAATCGCATAACTACTAAACTGCTTAGGAATTCTTTCAAACTTAGTCAGTAATTGTTACACAACAGTTCTTACATTTTTTAGCTTATATTTTATTTTTGTTACTCTAAATAAACAGCTTTCATTTTTTTTATAATAAACAACCAAATATTTGAATATTAAACAAAGTAAAACATTGCTCAAAATTACTGCAACAAACTAAAATTCACTTGTTCAGAGGCTCTTTATTAATCTCCTCTTTAACAAACTAAAAAGCGATATTAACTTTTCAACCCTCTTCGAAAACAAGTAAGAGGCCGTCGAGAAAAAAGGAAAGCGCCGTTGAACCCTACAAGCTTAATGAATATTTTCCGCGCGTCGAGCGAAGAAACTTGCTCGAACACGACCGCAGTTAACCCGACCAAAAGAAAGAAGCTCCCTCGTGTAGAGCAGAAGTAGAAGCGAACGATTCTCCACGTCAATTTTCTACAGACACTCATACACACACACACACATACATGTATATACTCGTATACGTACAGAGCTCCTCGCGATCGACGCTCCGGGCGCCTCCGCCGAACAAGCCCTTGAAGAAGCCTTCCTTCGGTGGCTCGGGCATGTCCTGCCCGATGAATGGATCTCCCATCATCTCCGTGAGCTCGGCACTGCGGAAAAAAAAGAGTGAAAAAAAAAACGAATCCCATCATTAGTGCTTCTTGGCGTGGCTCTCCCGGTCCTTTGTTCCCACCCGTGGGCCATCGATCAGGCGGCTACAACGTCGTTCGAATGAAAAGTAAAGGAGTCAATCTTGGCGATGCGGACGCGAATTTCCATTTGCTTACCAGCGGCGATTAGCGATTCATTACATTGAAAAATTAATAAACGGTAATGAATTGCAAATCGCGCCGTGCGGGAACTTCCAGATTCTGAATTGATGATGGTGTTTTGTAAATAGGCAAGTAAATGCGGTTCATTTGCATGTCTAGTGGCTAACTGTACGTTTGGATGGACAGTAAATTATATTGCCTGACGTAAGAATTTCCTTTGTCATTGTAAAATTTAGTCGGAGCAGTGAAATTTAGTATAATGTTTCCCGTGATCTTGTGGATCAGGCTAATGGGGTATCTCATTATTTTTACATTCAAGTATTCCTTATTAAAATAGAAAATTCATGCTAACCGCGAATAAGATTCTGAATAAATAAACGTTTAATAAATGGTAATATTAAAATTTACTGCCTCACTCCAAGGAAAAAAATTAAATTGAAAAAAAATCGAAGAAAAAGGCTGTCTGACCATACTCGGGTGTTACTACTTAAAATTCATTTTTAAGACTTTAGCGCAATATCGGCTTGTTTAAAGCCTAAAAATTGAACTAAAAATTTAAAATATCACTTTTAAATTGTGAATAAATCATCCTAGCAATATACAATAAATAATTTCAGTACTAACCAGAATTCGCTGGAAACTGTGAACTTTTGAATTTCAGCCGGCGACGCTAAGTATAGTCCGTGTCCTCTGTTGCTGAAGCAAAGTGTCCTTGCGATTCTGTAAAGACGCAATTAAATGAACAAATCGTCGAATCTAACCAAACGGCCAATATTAATATATACTCTACACATAAAGCACGTATATGTGCGTTAATACTACTTTGGTCGTACTGGAAAGAAATTCAGAGTGCAGAGCTCAAATCCCACTGACTATTCTATACAAAGAAAAGTCGTGTGTACAAATATTACAGGAGAGAAGTAAATGAAAAAGTTTCATTAATAATAAAAGTAAACAACAACTACGTTAGCAGGATGTGCCAATAATGTGTGAAAGATAATTAAAAAAGTAAATGTTTCAAAGGCAGATCGAATAAAGACAAGATTTAGCAAATAGAGTTAGTAAGAGTTACGCAACAAACCAAACCAAACCAAAGAGAGGAAAAAAATTAGGAAGTAAGAAGAGAAAGTCTGAGGGGTGAATAAGCGAGGTGATTATTTTATGATATATTAGCTACGGTGGTTGACTCGTCGTCCAACAGGTTATTACGTGTAATATATATTTATTATGATGGTAATGAATTTTTAGTAGACGACTTACTTATCGGTATCGCCATTTACAAAGAGTTGATGACCCCATATGGACAACATGGGGTCTACTATGCCGGGTTTAGTAGTCTGAAAACTGTTAGAGATTATAGAGAGACAGGAGGGACAGAAGGCAGTTACAGTTGCACGCGAGTTTTACATTTTCTCTATGTCTTTTTGTCTGCGCGCTGTTGTCGTGGTCAACTAGTAGGCTGACAATTCTTTTTCGTTTCACTTCTTTACGAGGGAATTCGTTAAATCTCTTATTTTTTATTCAAAATAGTTACGGTTCTTCTCCTTAAACCCCGTTTTAGTTAATTCGGTTTTATGAGAAAATTCCACTTTATGTTGATGAAATCGATGAAGTATGTTTTGCACTCTAGTATTTTAGCCAGAAAACTGAGCGGTTACTTTACTTTAAAAAATCAAAAAGCTTCTAAAGACAAACGTGGCTTTGCGGTGAAATTAAGCTACGAAGACGGCCAAGCTGATCAGACTACATGAAGTGTAAATTAAAAAAAAATACTTCATTGAGATATTTTCGATAGAAGTTTAAGTTACAATCTCTTGAAACCATTTAACTTTGCGAAAGTTAATCTCCAACTTTTTAATTAGATATTGTCGACACACAACCGACTACTCAATCTATTTCAGATACCGGCGGTAAAATGCTATAAGTTCGATCAAGAATAATACTGCCATAATGTCACGTTATATTGTTTTCAATTTTGTACAAAAATGCTACTACTAATAAACATCGACTAAAATTGTTGATGCAATTTTTCTACCAATATAAAAGTTCTATTCTATTCCCACAATTTTTTTTTCTACTCTCAAATAAAAAGCTTGAAAAAATATGAAATTTGCTGTAAAAAGCAAACAAAAAATTCTCGAACAAATTTTGCCCTACAGTCGAAACATCCACTCATTTTCCACTTGATAAAATTTCGAGTGCTAGATTTTTATGTAAGAGCCGTATGCTTTTAACTTTATGACAGAAGTGACGTTTTATTTTTGTTAGTATTTCTTTTGAATGAGACCGTATTCAGAATGACATCATAGAGAACACAATCCCATGAAAGAAAAAACTGTGCCAAAAGTGTGCTATTAAAAAACATCTACATCGATCATGCCTCGAGCCTTCCTCCGCGTACGTAGTACGCAACAATATATATATATATGTACGGTGCATCATGACGTGTGTCACCGTACAAAGAGAAAAACAGAAAATCATTAAAAAAAAAAAGAAACATGCCGAAATAATTGTTCCAGTGCGCTCGATTGCGATCCTCTCTCTTTCTCTCAGCTGTGAATTTTTTTACAAAAAAAAAAAACAAAAGTCAAACGAAAGAAAAAAACAGAACAGATAATCTCAGGTCGACAAGGACCTTTAAATCCGTGAGAGTGACCATCTATCCAAGATTCTTCTCGTGTGCTAAATGGCAGTAAGAGATAAAAAAATAAAGAATCTCGAAATTTCTAAAGCACTCGACAGTCCAGAATAAAAAAATAAAAAAGTGAAGAAAGGTAAACTAACATTCACCTGCACAGACTCGTAACTCAAAGAAGCATCTTATTTATACGAAACAGCTGTGTGAAATAAATATCTTTTTTTTCACTCAGTTTCGTTTTTATCAATTTTTAAGAGGAATGTTTTTAATTTATGGTGCTTGCATATATGGGGCATGAATGTCGTTAATATGACGCTATATGCTATATGCGTTAACTTGGCAATTTTTTTTTTAAATTTAGTATTAATTTTATTTGTGTTAAAATTTTTATAATTTCGTTTGTACAAAGCATTGAATGAACTGCAATAAAAACTGTGCATCATCGGATATGCCAGACATTTGTGCGTACGTCATATATAGTGATTAGTAGATTGTTTGAAACACTCAAGTATAAGTAAGTCATTTACACTTTGGCCGACTTTGCGTTTACACTCTTCTTACCTTAAATCGGCTACAGGTAGAAAATCGACGTCTATCAGCGGCCTTAGACTCGGCAGACTAAAGGTGCATATGTGGCCGTTCGAAACATAGCAGACCAGGCAGACACTGTCTGTAAGTGTGAAATCAATATAGTAAGTGCCATACACTTAAAAAAATTTCCCGAGTAAAAAATAAAGAAATATGTAAAACTACGAAAAAAATTATTATTTCTATTCAACTTGAGCAATAGAAAATTATAAAAATAATTAATTTAATAGAGTACAAAGGAGATTAAGAAAAATAAGTAGAAAAAATAAAGTTCCACGCGACATCACTTCATCATATAGAGATATATCACTTCTCATCATAAAGATACTCATAAATACTTGATAATTTTTATGTCAGTTATTTAGAAATGAAGCCTCATATTTAATTTCAACTTTGTTATTAAATTTTAAGTTACTCAAAAAAAAAGTCGGCAGTACTAATGCTTTCACTATAAAGTTAAATATTTAAATGAAAAATCTCATTTCGAGCAGAATATGTAAACATTTAATTAAAAACTTCCTTACTTCAAGGAAAAGTTTAAAAAGTACTTGATTAGAAACAAGTGTTTTCCTCTCGAAAGTTTATTTATTTATATATTAATTTTCTTTTATTTGACTATTTTTTTTTTTTGTTAATATCTTAGATATTGTACACAAAGTAAATAAACAAATGTACAAAACTTCGTATTACAATTTGAATCAATCAGAGCGTCAGATTACCTTTTAAAGACGTTATCTCCGCCTTAATAACGATATTAGTCTCGACCAACTGTTGTTTATAGACGCAATTCTGCGATGGAAGAGCAACAACTCTGGCCTGCTTCTCCGATGTCAGCACGACGAATTGCCTATCCTCGTAACCGTCCGTACCAGATCCTTGGGAATTAATTGAGGGTGACATCCGCGTACTCGAAAATTTCCCTTGGTTCTCTGTAAAATAAACTCGTGTCATAAACCGCAAAAAAATCTCTTTCTCCCCTTATATCCCTGTAAATTCCATCGGAAATGGTACAACAATTTGAATTACATTTTGAAGATGTTAGTAATGTTGTTTGCTAAATAATACAAGTAACGTACTGTTTCGATCCTTGGAATCCGTGTTTTCATCCTTCCAAGATTCGTAGGAATAAGGAATCAAAGCTCCGTTACAATCCAAAAAGGACATTGTTAAAATACATCCTTTGAGTTTAAAGGTAGAACCATCTGCGCATATTTGAAATTGCAGTAGAATAAACATCTGGGAACGTACTTTCATAATAAATAAACTGTAATAAATTTTAGAAAAATACTCACTACAACTAGAAATAATCACAGGCTGTGTGTGTCTGTCACCAGAGGCAGGTGTGTTAAACACAATAGTTTGTACGGAACCCGAAGACGTGCCAACCCATAAAGTCGGTAAGGCATTGGAATCTACAAGACAATTTTTTTCATAAAATAAGTTAGCAAAGTAAGAAGTTTGTTTATACAAAATTCTAGAAGGATTATTATATAACATTCGTTTAAAATAAAAAGCTTAAGACAAAATAATAGCTTGAAAATAAAATATTTTACTTGGAAAAAAATTATCCTTCGTTTATTTATTTTCTTAGAACGAAAAAGAAGACAAGTCGCAAAAACTATACAAAAAAAGAACTTGTAAATAAAAGTAATTGAGAAAAGCTCTGAGCAGAAAAAAGTTAACGAGGTTCGGTAAATGGAATACTTACCGCTCTTTTTCGTGTAGGAATCGGCAAAAGTAAGGCAGCTGACGGTTTCAGTGGCAATGTTTTCCAGCGAGGACATACTCGAGCTACGAGATCGTTGGAATGAACTGTCGAGTTTGTCTGCTCGGCCAGCATTTTGAAAAACAAATAGAATCGATTAATCCATGAAAGAAATTCCCGCGGCTCGCAGTGTTTTTTTTTTTATTTTGAGAATCATTCTACTGAGGCATGCACGAAGAGAATTCATAAATAAATCTTCTCATAGAAAGTTTCCTCAAGAAACGTCTAAAGTAGCAACAATAATCGATATATATATAGTGATATAAGACTTGAAGTACTGACAGTGCAGTAATATAAATTACAATGACAAACCCAACAACAACAACAATAATAATATAATACACACTTCCAACTTCGTATCGCATCAAAAATTTATATATATAGCCCATAGCTTTGTTTTACTGCTTGATGTTATAATGCTTTATGGATACGACGACGTGCTTTAAAAAATCGCGCTTCGATCGTTTATATGCGCGTTACTCGAGTGAACCGAATTTAACGAGCATTTTGATCCTGTGCAGTCGCGCGATCTATTTATTTAATTGGCAATCAACAACGCACTTTAATGACGTTCGCCGACAAAAAAAACGATTTACCCATAGTAGTGTAACACGCCCTTATATGAAACCCGTAACCAACGTCATTCGATTTATAACGATTTTATTTGATTAAACTTCTTATTTTATCGATTTTTTTTATTTGACATCCGCTCAAATGATATCGGTTAAGTGGCCATCACTGATTAAAAAAAAAGTATGATAGAAATAAATATCGAGCGAAAAAAATGGATCAATTAAGAAGTTTAACGTCGTTTGCTGCATTCGAGTGGATGCTAAAAAATACTTTTCTATTGGCACTTCACTTACTTGGATTTAGTCGTTGGTGTGCAAGGGCACTGCGCGATTCTAACGAGATGCATTTTCTCGTTATTGGATTCGTTATGCAAAAACGTTGAAGTGCCAATAAAACATATATACACCAACAACAAGCTTTTGAACTGGGCTCAAGAGAAAGAACAGCTCCCAGCAGTATTCACATTTATGCCAGTCAAGTAAAAACAAATAAAGCGTTTTATTTTCTTTGAACTTTTCAGCACAGAGAAACTTACTCCTGCAGCTTTCTCAAATAAAAATCAACCACTCTCGATTTGTCCACTTTTGATTATACATTTACATCTGCATAATCACGTTTCTTTCTTTAATCGCACAGGATCATCGCTTTTACTGTTTAACTTCCCCCAGATAATTATTACTTTCTTTTTACCAATTAAAAAAGATTGTTAGAATATTCAGGCTAATCAAGGCGTAATTAATAGTCACAATTCAATTAGTATCTCGTTAGCTTCATTCAAAGCAGTCTCGCGAACAGATTACGTATAATAATCATGTCTCAATTAAAAAAAAAGAAGGTCAATATACTCAAAGCAAATAATTCATCTGAGACAGTGTAAAGCAGAGGTAAAAAGTTGCTAAAACAGACAAAAACATAAGAGAACGGAATCCCATTGAAGGTGCGACACTATGTAGAGAAGAAAGAGCCTCAAAGAAAGAGGATCTTGGAAAAAGGTGCACTTTCGATCACTGACACAGGTGGACGCGTTCATTCTTCATTGTTACAAATATATTTTTTTTTATTTATTTATATGTAACTTTCTCTCATTGTGAACATCACTCGAAAGTTTATATTAGCTTTGTTTTTAATGAAAATTCGCACAACAACTGAACAGAGGGTGTAAGAAGTCTAACGTAAACAAAGTGAGCAAACGCACAGAGATCACATTAGTTAAAGGCAGACAGAGGAAAAGAAGAAAGATATGAATATATAATATAGAGAAAGAGAGAAAGAGAGCGAGTGCGCGCGTGAGCCAGGAGATGCAATTGCCGATTAATTTTCTTGCAAATATTGTCACAACGACGCAAACCAGACAGTATGTTTTCCGTTTTCGTTTCTTCCTTCGATCTAGGCATCTTCACTGTTGCAAATCCAATTCTTTACTCCCACTCCAATTTTTTTTCCTTACAATCGCTAATCACAGTTTTGCTATTACAGCAGGCTGACAGTGTGCGACTCGATTCAATATTTATGATTCGTTCAAAAGTTTTTATAGATCTTTATTTTTAGGTTTGTTTATTTAATTGATTTCTTTTTAATAGCGTTGCATGATTCTACAAAATTGTTCGTTAGTTCGGACTAATTTCAATTTTAATTATAACTTGCAGATTAAATTTTGTAAAATCATTAGCTGAGCATTTTAAGTTAAAGAGAATTATTTATTTATAAATATAGTTTAAAGATAAATCGGTTGATATTCCACATGACCATGATATTGACACACAAACAATGAAAGCTTACCTTGAAAGGGTCATCTCCAAGTGCAAAGAGGCATACAGCACAGAGAAGCGTAAGAATCGTAAATATGACGAAATCTAGTCACGCACTGTCATTACGTTCAAGAGAATTTTCTCATTTTCATCTCTCTTTTCTCATTTCGGACGAGTGCTATTAACACACTATATCTCTAGGACTCGTGAAGGTATTGTTTTTCAGCGGAGAGATGCGAGAGAAAGAGTGTTTTGAAAAGAGAGCTTGCTACGTAGTAAAAAATTTAATCTCTAAGTATACTGCTCGATCGTATTATGGTGTATGTTATGTATATGAACATAAGGCGACAGAATCATTATCATTGGTACAATCTGAAAGAAGTGCAGAGTGAGCTTATTGTTCATGGAAACTGCATTCGGTATTTTTTTTATTAGTGAGATAGAGTAAGTACCAGTAAGTCACATTCATGTTTGCATCTACGCTTTTGTCGTAGTTAATTGTTCCAATTTAGATTTTAATATTTTCCTGGAAGTATTTGGTAGTATTTTTTATTTTAAAGAAATTGACATTATATAAAAGTTCGTTTTTCTTCTTTTTTTTAATCATGTCGGTAAGTTAATTGAACAATTATTGACGTTGCTTCTATACCGTACAAACAATTACATGTAACTTCTGGAGTGAAAGTCGTCTTAGTTTTGGCAGAAGAAAAGCTATCGTGACATCGTCAGTGCAGTATAAGAGTATTAGATTTGCAGAATGAAAATTTGAATTGAGATGATTCGATTTATATTTTGAAACTTACTAAAATAAAATATACAGCTGAAAAAACGTTTGACAAAGTAAAATTGAAACTAATCTAAGAATAAAAAACTATAAAACAAATAGTCCAAATTTCTTAATTGGTTACTTTCTTAATACTGCATTCTTACTGTTTGGAAAAATGAAAATATTATCACCCCGAGTAGTAACATTTTTTAAAAAGAATCATCTAAATTCTAATTTTTCTCCATTAGATGACTTTTGTTTATCTATTTAGAACTGTACTAGATACGCTAATTGCATATATTCAGTGTGCTCCTTGTAGTCAGATTAGATAGTATAGTATAGTATAGTGTCATCTACAGAACTGCATGTACACAGGCGCAAAGTAACAAGATATTACAAGAGACATAATTATTGTAACAAGATAGTATGATCATTAATCACATCATCATCATCAATCATTTTCAGATCAGATATTACTTGTTCAGTACTACAAGAAGAGCATACAGAGTGTAAAAGATTTCAATAGTTCATTCAGTTTCATCAGTTGCAGTATAAGGTAGTAGTAGTAATATTAACAGTAGTAGTAGCAGTAGTAGTAGTAGTAGTAGCATTAGTAGTGGTAGTAACAGTAGAAGTAGTAGTATTAGCAGTACTAGTAGTGGTGGTATTAGTAGTAGAAGTAGTAGTATTAGCAGTTCTAGTAGTGGTAGTAGTAGTAGTAGAAGAAGTAGTAATATTAGCAGTACTAGTAGTGGCAGTAGCAGTAGAAGTAGTAGTATTAGCAGTACTAGTAGTTGCAGTGGCAGTAATAGTGACAGTAACAGTATTATTAGTTGTAGTAGCAGTTATAGTGGTACAGTAGTTACAACAGGAATAGTATAACTGAAGATATAGATCGATAGAGTGTTGGCAGACTGCACATTAGACACAATATTAAATTTTCTGTTAATATAAAATACTACCAAAGCTGCTATACTGTCTGGTGTTGGTGAGGATATACGGGGAAGTCAGAGAAGCCTGGGAGGAGGTGGTAGCCGAGTAGCCGCGTATGTCAACACTGCGCTGAGCATGGAATGGGAAGCTTGCCGCAAAGCCGCTGGACGAGCCCTCGGTGCCGCTCTCGTAGTGGCTCACTGAGGTACTCAGACACTTCTGCAACTTTCGTATACCTTGGGTGCGGCCGGAGCCGGTGGAGCCGCGGCCGCCAGAACCGGCCCCGGCGATCAGCCCGGCGTCGGACCTGCGGAACAGGCCGAGGCTCTTTTCACCGCCCCCGCCGCTGCTCCCGCTGCCACTGGCGCCCTCCTCCCCCGCACCCTCCTCGCTGGCGCTACCACCCTCACCACTAACGTCGCCCTGATCGCCACCTCCGGAGTCAGCGGTGCGTCCAGTCGTAGGTGACACGCACGTCCCGTTCATCTACAAACCAGTCAAATCACACAGTCCGTGGGGCAAGTCGCTTCGCGAGCAGTGCGCTTGGTGCTCGGGCTCACACAGGGGGTGCGCGCTATGAAAGCCCAGCGTGGCACTAAACCTCTCAAAGGGACAGTCCGTACGCTCTAGCAGTGTCAAGCCTTGCTTTTGCTACGGTTCTATGTGCGCTCGCTCTCTTTTGTCGTGGCTTTGCTTTTGCTTTTTTTTTTAATTCGTTCCTGCGTCAAACGTGGCATTTGCTCTATCTGGGGAGATACGCTAAATCAATGGTTTATTATTTTCGTGGACAATTGTGTTCGTTAGTTTGGATGAAAAGTGAAAGTCGTGGTAACTCGGTGCACATTTTTTTGTTTTGTTTTCCACGAGTCAGAAGACTGAATTGCAATCAGTCACTGCGGCAAACCTACAAAGGGTTCGGGAGTGACAGGGAGACTAAATGTTACCTGCACATTATAATTGTACGACCTAAGGGTGAAAAGAGATTAAGATTTGTCTGGGTAGATAAATAATCGCAGGTCTTAGAAATCGATGGTACATTATTTTCTTCGAGTGAAAACTCTTCTACATGTGGGGTATCGAATTATTAGCATTGCAGTAGGTATGCATTGATATACAATGCAGTAAAAATGATTTTTTAAGCACTTATGTAACATCGTAGATCACATTGATTTTTATTACAATCAAGTTCATAAAATTACCCTCTGGCCTTTTATTGATGTGTCTCAAGATAAATTAATGATAAGGTTTTAATCGTGTGATGTACACACTTTTCCAAACTAATAATTTATAACACCTTAAAAAAAATGATACATTATTTCGAATATGTTATAATCAATTCTCATTTGAGTGATCAAATATTAATCTCCTGCAATTAATCGAATCAATCATTCATATTCCCCAAACTGTCCAGTTGTATGATTGAGGCGCACCTCTGACAACGTGATAAAGGCATCTACGAGACAATGAAAAGACATCGGCAGGCATGACGTACCAAAAGAAAGCCTCGCCAAACCCTACATACCCAGTAGCTCGCATCGACCATCGAACTCTTCGTGTCCCGGGGAAAAAAAAATAAATTAGAAGTGGTAAAAGGAAAAAAGCCCGGGAAGTCCCTGGTGAATTGTATTTCATCATTATTTATAGACGTACAAAGGAGCAACAGTGCTTCATTTTTTTCCGCTCTCGAAAAAAAAAGAAGCGTTGCGAATCCAAGCTGAGGGGAAGCATTAGGGAATTCCCCGAGTCCTCGTATGTCATTAGCTCAAGAATCGGCCGAGGGAAAAAGATAAAGGGGAGACGTGCGAGGAGATGGGTGGTCGGGAGGCGTGGTGTACGCAGAGAGAAACGAGAGATAAAGGACATCGCGAACTCTCGGCATTCGATCTGCTAGGAGGAAACTGCTGGTCTTAACTCATCGGCTGAGATGGCCCATCCGCGCGGAAGTTTCGACGTTCACGGATTTTTGTCTGCCTTCACAACTTTTGCACTCTGTCTTCAAGTCTGTCACCTTTTTTTTCCTCTTACAAGGCCCTTGGACTTCTCTTTGCTTAGTATAGGCTCGTTAGCTCGCGCGATCCTTCGTCAAGTCGCAAGTTCGTTCGTGTATGTAACACTCCGGTACTTTCGTGTGTTTCTCTCGGAGACTTGCAACGACTGCTTCTTTCTCTTTTTTGTTATTATCGGTAAAAATAAGTTTTTGTGTTCAAGAGGCGTGCATCGGTTCAATGAACTTTTCTAGCAGGCAGCTTTCTTTTCAATGTCCTTTACGATTTTTTTTTTTTACATATACGTATATATTTCTGTATATGGTACAAATTGTGGTAATTACACTGATATATAATAAACATCACGCAATTTCTACAAAAAAACAATGCTTTTGTGGATTATATTCTGAGTTTACAGAGAATTTTTTTTAAAGAGAGACACGACAATCTTTATTTTTTTTCTCAAGACTTCGCTGGAATCCAGAAAAGCATTGATTTTTTTTAACGAGCAGTTGATATAATTCTATATTCCAATGCACGTTTTAAACGAGCTTAAAATAACTACGGTGTCGTAAATGCTGCTACTTTATCTAGAGTTTCTTAATTGCTTTTCGCTGACCTTTAAACAAATTTGCAAGTGAATATAGTTACGTCGCTTCTATGCAGAGTCTTTTATAGCAGTCAGTCAATTCCATTGGACGATTGTAGAATTGGCACTCGTAGATAACTTCTTTCTTTTTTTTTTTAACGAACGTTGCATAACACAATTTTTTTTTACGAAAATCCATTTTATTTACAAAGTAATGGTTTTAAGTGCTGTTAAGTAATTTTTTGTATAAAGTGCGTTTCAAAATAAATATGTGATTGTAAATATAGGTAAAAAATTGGATGAGTCTTTCTCTATGCTATGTACAGAAAATCGAACAAAAAATGTTTATATACACAAAAATGTTATAATACAATAACAATTACTAGTAGCAATAGTCGGGTCTTCATAACAGGAAAAAAAAAATTGGTATCAGAGTCTATTTTTGTTGTGTCGATCTAAATAACATTTAAGGGATTGTTTCATCATGAAAACCACTATTACTAATGATTGGCTATCTAAAAAATCAAAAAGCTTCGCGGTTAAATTTCATACCCATAAAATTTTGTGGAAACATGGATCCAAGAACAAAGTATGATAAACTGAATCTCTCTCAATCTTCTATTTACATGAGTTAATTGAATATTTTATTTTCAATTTAAGCAGTGCGACGGTTAGGTGCTATATCGTACTTTGTTCTCAAAGGAAAACCAAAAAACAGCAGGAACCTTTTTTACCTGAATCGTACTTGCTGTCTGGGAAGACTGCGAAATTGAATTGAACCTGAAAAAGCGTTAAAGTAAAGCCTTCTCTCTCTGTCTACTCCGTCGGTTTATTTAACAGACTGCAATTTTATTCATAGTTTTTCTCCATGTTTTAGAAGTATTCCGTTTCCATTTAATTTAACTTTTTCCGCGACAAGTAGTTAAGTGTCTTTTTAAATTATTCGATTAACAATATTAAATTTAGTCGGATGATTTATCACCACGTGGCTATTCGCTAAGATTTCGTTTATTAATTCATTCATTTTTAGATTTATAATTATTAAGTGATTTAACGGCAGGAATGCTTTGGTCGTTTTGATTTGGTATTTTAAGAGAAAATTCGATGTGATATAATGATTGTAGACACCCTCTGACACTTCTTTCTTCTCTCTTAATGTCTTGTCCATTTTATATTTAGCACCCGGCAGTTCTATCTCTCCTCTTGCGGTACTTTGTAATATTTAACATGACTGACTAATATATTAGACTCTGCACTTGGCGCGACGGTAGAATGTTCTGGCGATCCAATTATCAATCATAACCAATGATCCAATTCTTAAAATTGCATACGGCAATCCAGACTCGCTAAAAAAGTATCGTGCAGTCAGGTCACAGATGTTGATAAAATTTTCAACGATTTTCTGACACTAAAAGAAGCGAATCAGCCTTGAAAGTGAAAACGTAGATTATGTAGATCGATGTGTTTTTGTATTCTTGAAAAGTGTTGAAATTCATTTTTTTCTGTTTTATTAATAATCAACTTTAAATTTAATAATAAATAAATGAAAGATTATTCTAATACACATTTAGAGAGTAAAACATAAAACAAATAAAATAAATACTACAATTTCTGTAATGTCAACATCAATTTCTTTCAGTAAAAAAAAAATACCACTTATTTTATCTTTACACTAATTTATAATGTGATGTTTGGTGAACTGATTGCAACGTTTGATATCAGAAAGCAACAGAAAAAACTTTCTCGAAATCTGCAACCTATATTTTGGATACTCTTTCCAAACTTAATGCTTAATCCAAAATAATAGCTGTTCAAAAATGATAATTACTAGCTGTTGCCTAGCAAACTAAAAAAATGTCCTTATGCATTGCTACATCCCATCTTCAAATCAATCATAACAGTGTAGTCAACGAAATAAAAGAAAATAAAACGAAAAGAAGAAAAAAAGATGAACAAAACGAAACTCAAGTTAAACAAAAAAGTCTACCACTACTGATTAGGCAACAGCAACGTTAAAGGCTCTGGCTAATGAGTAAACCAAACGTTAATTAACGAACAGAACAAATAAAAGATTAATACAAACTCTTTAGACAACTTCCACATAACCAAAACCATGTTATGACACCATGCATCCCCCAAGTGATTGGATCGAGGAACAAAACTGTAATTTCAATAACAATAATAGTCACTGGCAAAGTTCATCTTCCTCGCAAGATTTTTTTTTTTTAAATCGAAATACAAAACTCGAAATTGCGCGACAGCGGTCTTGTGCAATTATTCCACTTCGGGCTAGCACACAATTCCCTTTTGCGTCTCCTCGGCAGTTCGCCGTTAACCAATACACGATCGAAAATTCAATCGTTCCAACGAGTTTCCTTCGCTCCCTTCATCTCCCCTCCCATCCTACCCCAGTATTCCTTCAACCCATCCGTCTGCAGCGTTTTCCATCGACTTAATGGCCCAACCCCGGTAGTGAATTTATTTACGCTCGTTTAATACGTAAGTACATACTTAAACTTTATACATAACACATAAATATCTACGAGCATCCTAGGCCTTTTATCGTTTCCTGATTTTTTTTTTCACAAAATATACACCAAGAAAAAAACATATACATTTATAGTGTCGTAAAAATAAAAAAAAAGTAACAAGTAGGGTCTATAATATCACGAATGCGTGACGAATCGTGATTCTTACAAGAGCATTAATATTAATGAAGTATAAATATATATATATATAACAAAAGGGACAAAAAGATAAGAGAAATAAAAGAAAGACAGGAACCATTCAAGTTTGAAAGTAATCTGGTATCGTATTTATATGTGAATGTAATTCGATCGAATACAACGTTACAAAGAGATGGTGATCAAATGTCTCGCTCACGTTTGAGACGCTGTGGCGTATAGGCTCTGGCTGACGCTGGTAAATGCACCGGCGTGGAGGTATGCACACGCACACGCACGCATAGATATTAAATGAGCATGTGAAAATTAGTTGCGTTAATGAGAACACACGTCGACGAGATCCGGCGGCTGATCAAATTCCCGGCTTCATTGGCAAAGGTCAGGGTCGCGTACGGCTGACGATCAAAAGCCGTAAACTCGCACATATCCTCCCCCCACCCCATACGGAAATTCAGCGATTGGAACATGAAAGACGATAGTAAATCCTACGGCGGCGCTGCTGCCCGAAGGTAGAGAGACCGAATCGATCCTCCGATACGCAAAACGGTGACGGTGACACATGCGCGCACATCAGCAGACACTCACACTCACACACACAAAGTCACACGCACCAAAGTTGCCCACAATCGAAGTCGTGTCTGTGTACGAGTGTGTGTTCATTTGCAAGAAAAAAAAAAACAACACCAGACAAAGTCCGACACAATTCCTCGGACTTTTTTCTAAAGCATGCTTACGCTATCCACAGATACCTCCCACCAAATAAAACAAAGTTTAAAAAAAGTCTGCCCACATCCAGTGTGATATATTCCACCTCAAAATAATGCAATGATGTACACAGTAATAATCTCTATTGTCAGCGTACACTTTTTTAACACTTGGTGATTCTGCTTGCAATCGTCAAACACTTTCCGACGCGACAATGGCATTGTACGCGTACACGTATGCTTTTACTGCTTTTTTTTTCTCTCTCTCTATCTTTCTTTTCCTCGGCGAAAAATCACTACAGAGTCAGTCACCAGTTTTGAAAAAGGTACGGCACATGATGAATAAAAAATCCCACGTGACAAAGCAAGCAATTAGTGACTAAAGTATTATTAATCTTAATTAAATGACAGTCGTCCCATCGCCAGATGAATGATCGAATGCAGTCGATGTAGTATCAAATACATACGTATATTAATATATTGATTAGTAATATAAAGTTTTAGTAAACAAAAAGGAAAAAAGAACAAAAAAAACGTTAACAAAAACCAACAGCAGAATACACAACGTAGTATATTAATATAATACGTATCATATAGTAATGAACAAAAAAAAAATTAAAAAGATATAAACATACGCATGTATATATGTATCGATTAAGATATATAAGTTTTAAAAGATAATTATGAGCTGATATCTAGCACGAAATAATATATATATATCTCACTGTAATCTCTAATGCACATACGTATAATATTATAGATAATTAGATTAACATAATACATGACACTCCACTATTTTGATTGTTTCTAATGAGTTTTTATGGTTCAAACTTACTGAATCTTCTCAAGAAATTGCCGGCAAAGGTGTCGTTGCTCGTGGGCGCCGCGCAAGCCGTGTCCTCGTGCCTCGAGCGGCCCTCCTGGGGGTCCCTCGTCGCGGCGCCTCCGGCCGCCCCCGCCGCCGCCTCGGAGCCCTTTTGGTACTTAATGTTGGGCACGGAGAGCAGCCGGGCCTCGGCCCGCTTCGCCTGCAGGCTCCTCACCACCCGCTTGAAGCGCATGGGCGGCTTAACGGGCGCCTGGGCCTCGGCGTGGCTCTCGCCGAGGGCCAGATTGGTCGGGCGCTCGGCGTGCTCCTCGCTGCGCGAGCGGCCGCCGATGGCCGGCGCCGTCAGGCAGGTGGCCCCGTCGCTCGCGCGCTGCGAGGAGCGCAAGAGGAAGTCCGAGGCCCGGGTGCCGGCCTCCGGCACCCTCGGCACTTGGGCCGGGCCGTCGCCGCCCTCGCTACCGGGCATACGCGCCGCCGCGCCCTCGGGGGTCTGCGGCGTTTCTAGGTCTACGCTTTGCACTGGGGACAACGTCCGTGGGTTATCGCTGGCACTTGATTTCTGTTGCTGTTGCTGCTGGTGCTGGTGCTGCTGCTGCTGGGGCTGGGACTGCGGCTGGCCGCGGTAGTCGGTATGCTAAAGCACAGGAGGTAGTTTCGAGGGTCAGCCCATCTCCCAATGTCGGTTGCACTTTCGCGCGAGCCTTTTTCCGTTCAGCGGGGGCTTTTTTATTTTATTCTTATATGCACGTTTCTTTTTGTTATGTCGCGCGTACGGCGGGGGTTCAATCTTGCTTGGAGTGTTAAAAAAAAAATTCGGGAGAAAATGAAAACACTAAAAACACGCAGGGCGGGGGGGGGGGGGTTAGAGGGGACGATAAAGTGCCGATTCATTCATCCACTGCTGAAGGGCGCGGTGAAAAGTTGACGGGGTTAGTTACATTGTAATCGTGGCGTTGGAGAAGAATTGCGTTACTTTTGAAGAGCTGCGAAGAGTCAATTTCATTAGTTAGTCTAGGTTCTACTCTATTATCTTCAAGCCCTTGTAACTGGACAGGGTGCGGAGACTTTCTAAACGGATTTATTAACTAATCGTGACTGTGGGTCACGCACACTCTCCTGGTGAAAATATTTCCCTGGCTCTAAGTATACCTCTGGTTAATTTTAGCGTTTAAATTATGAAATATACATTAGCATTGAGTGTACGACTGTATTTTGTTAGTGTGCAAGTATATCGTGTGCACTCAGGTATATATAGGGAATAAAAGTAGGAGGGATGGAATATGCACAGGTCTCGGATATAAAAGTTCAATAAATGCGAAAAATCACAACCACGTGTTTACCCTTCCTCTCTCTCCCTCTCCCTTTCTCTCTCTCTCTCTTTCGGGTCGGAGCTTTTTACGCGCTGAAAACTACTCGCTAGGAAATCCCGGCTCACAATCTGCTTTCCGATCTTTATTTGGAGGCATAATCGTAGGGAGGAAAAAGAGAAAGGGAGAGCAATCCGCGCTCGATTTATTCAGCGGCTGAATTATTTGCTCGGATTCCGAGCGGACGCTCCGGAGGGTAAATTTTAAAAAACCGCGCGCTTCTCTCCCGATATACTCTTTTTTAATTAATCCGATCGACCCCCTTCCGATGCCGCATGCCGTGAATAATCGTTAAAAGAGATTTCCGCGAGTCGGACGTTACGCTTATCCCCACTGAAAGTTTAACGAAACCACTTAAAATTGCAAGAGTGTATTTATCGATCATAACGACAAAGGACGAAAATTCCTCGGCGAATCGGACGGCAAAAGCGGGGAAACTTTTTCGCCAGATTTTTTTTTCGCTGACTTGAGAAGCTCCACCAAGGGAGAGAGAAAAAAAAAGAGAAAAAAAGACAGAAGAAGACTCGAACAAAAGGATTGCTTCAATAAAAAAAAAGGAGAGAGAGAGAGAGACTCGAAAGGAAAATCACGTTCTCGTACCCCCAGTGCCTCGCAAAAATCGCTCCAACTGCAGCGGAAAACACAAGTAGAACGGGAGGAAAGAATCAGCGGGGTGAAACGTAAAGTAACAAAGGGACGTAAAGGGTGGAGCGAAAACAAAGGGTAGGGAAAACAAGGCGCACGAGATAACGGCAGCATCAGGGACAAAAAAACGCACGCACACTCACGTACACACACCGAAACGGAAAGGAAAGAAAGAAAACAAACTTGCAAAACTGAAGAAAAAATATTTGTAAAAAAGGGAGATAAATACAGAGAGGTAGGGAGAAGGGTGCGCGGGTCTCGAATAGAGGGAGTGAACAATTTAAAAATAAACGAAAACACAAACAAACGAAAAACGGAAAAGAAAAAAAGTAAACCACAAGTACCGCATCTTGGGAGGTGGGCGTTGGCGTCGTCGCGAGGCTGCCGCCACCGCCGCTCTTAATCTTGAGGTCAACCTTGCTGAGCTGTCGCTTCAGCTTGAAGCCCTTCCATCCGTAGTTGCTGCCGCCACTCTCTTTCTCATCGCTATTGGCTTGTTGTTGCTGCAGGGGCACCTGCTGCCGAGCATGCCAAGAACACGCCATTTTTTCTCTCTATCCTCCTTTTTCACAGGCCCTTCACTCGACTTTTCAATTTTATTTTTCCACCC
This sequence comes from Sycophila sp. Sp_5, assembly GCA_018906775.1. Taxonomy (NCBI): domain Eukaryota; kingdom Metazoa; phylum Arthropoda; class Insecta; order Hymenoptera; family Eurytomidae; genus Sycophila; species Sycophila sp. Sp_5. Next base: position 2,064,561 of record JACCID010000004.1, read on the forward strand.
ACTTTTATGTCCCCCCGCTCGATGTGTCGACCTTTATGGGGGAGCCAATGGTGGGTACAGCGAGCGTACCGATACGACTCGCGTTTAATTAAAGAGAGAAAGAGAAGACGGGGCTTCGGAGAGCGAGAGCGAAAAACGAGGGGGGAGAGATTCGACCCGATGATGGGGGGGGGAGAAAAATTAAGCTCCCGAGTTTATTTGCAACCCCTCCCCCTCCTCCTGAGAAAACTGTTCGTCTAATTTCGCTTTTCCCCGTTCTTTTTTTTTCCTCCCAGACAGAACTGGCGTCGCCTCCTTTCTCTCTTGTCTACGTGATTACCTAATCTCGAACCGGCCAAAATCCCCGTAACCAGCCATTCAGCACTTCATATACCTTTCGGCTCTAACCTACTTTCGGCTTTCACTACTACGGCTTTACTCTGTGGCCCGCTCTTTCTCCCTCTCCCTCTGCAACTTGCACCCTCCGACCTTCTCTTTCTCTCGTCTCTTCTCTATCGGGTCTATCTGCGCTACTCGTAAATTTAAAGAGTTTCTAGTCCTGACGCATCGTAATCAACAGGAGATAATTCCTTGCTTTACAGCTTTTACGTAAGTAACATCAGATTTACAAAATCGTTAGATTGTACGCACGAACGTTTTATCCATTAATTTTGTTTAATTAGGGAAATGTATATATTTTATTTTTAAGATTATCGCGCAGTCCACAAAATCGATATTTCATTTTAAAAATTATGCGTTTTAATACACATGATTACATTGTTACATGCAATTTATATGTTCGTGACTTATTTATTAATATTTTTAATATAAACAAAAATGCACTTTCAACTGGAAAAACTATTTTTAATTAAATTTTATTCAACACGCAATGCAAATATGCACCGTACAAATGAAGGCAAAAATGTTCCTTTGATGAAATCCTTTGCCAAATGAAATTTGTAATATGCGCGGTAATTTAAAAATTCGCGGACAAGTTCAGAAAAATAGTTACAACACAATGTCTCTCCCTAATTCAACAAACGTCAACATCTCCCAACGACTCTGGAAATCCCAATGTTATTTGCGTAACCCGCATTCGTGAATGGAATTTTCTAACTTCGATCGATCAGCAAATCCGGCATTTCTTTAAGCTCCGACTACAGCACTGAAATTGAAGTGTATTTTTTTTTCTCATTACCAGAGCTCCAATGCCAAGAGATAAGAGGGTAAATTTAGTTTTTGTCATTCGTTCCATTGCATACATTCGCATTAGAAAATCATCGCAACGGCGAGGCCACTTGTCACTTCCCGATCGTGTAGTTCTTAACTAAAAGGCGAGGAAAAGGTGAAAACTTTTTTAGCCACAGCGAGAGATTCGATCAAATACCCCTACACTCGAAAGTCTACTTTATGACCTAAGATGCTCATAGAAATCAATAGAGACCACGGCGTTATTATTTCCACTAAACTCAGACTTTAAGACGATTGATTTTTTTTTCTGTGCTACAATGGAGGGTGACTACTGCATCTTAACAACCTATTTAGTAGAGTTTTATTTAAAGCAGGTTAAGAGATAATTTTATCAATTACATTTATTTTCACGCTGTCACTTTGTTTTATGATTAATTTATGTCATTATTTATTTAAATTTATTTTACACTCTTGTAAGTGATATCGTAGATGCCAGTGCGGCTTTAAAATAAACCGAATTCTATATTTAAGCAAAAAATTACTCTTCTCGCGTGTACAAAAAGCGATTAATTCATAAAATTTATTATGCAGGAGCTCGTAAAAAATTCAATTCTTTTTGTCGCCAACAATTATTCCAAAATCAAGATAATTTTTTATTCATTGAGTAATACCAATAAATCCGTTTACTCTAAATACTCGTGCATATTTATTACAACCGTACATTTATTTATGTTTCATTAAACTTGCATCATATTAAAAAAGATTTGTTTTTAATTGAATTATTGAATAGATTTACTCTTGATTAAATATATATCAGAAAATATTTCCACATGATAAATCGATCGCTGCGTTTCGCGCATCGCTTCTGGATGTTATGTATGCGCCCGCCCGATGCAAAAATATTTTCGAGATATTTGAATTCATATGGCCGTAGCAAATAAATCTTAATAAACTAGCATCAGCGGTAACATCGAGGATTCAAGGGAAAGAGATGCGAGCAGTAACCGGCAAATACACGATGCACATGCAAATCTATGGAAAAAATATACATCGACATGCAGGCATTCATCAATGAAAGAAGCTTTCAACCTTTAATTTTATTTATATTTTCATCTTGTTCAGTATGAAAAATATTTCATCGAATTTTTCTACAAAAAAAGTATAAACCTTTTCTTAAATTTTTTTATATATTTGGTGCAGTAAAGTAGACAAAAAATGTCAAGGAAGAGCTGAACAAAGAGTCATATTTGTATTAAAAAAAGAGGAGAAAAAACGAGAAGCCAAATCTCAAAAAGACGTGCATAGCTGCTAATTATTTCCTGTTATCCCGTTACCATTTTCGTTGCTCTCGCTGTCATTCGTATTCCTCTAAATTTCGAGCGACATGCGATGAAAATACGTAATATAATAAATATCGACATACTATATTTCATTTTTTAATCGAAAATTTAAAATACCGTCAACATAAAATTTTTCGTGAAAAATCAAAAAAAAAAATTAATAAAATTAAAATTTCTGTATCATGAACGTTTCTTTTCTCATCAATTTGTCCTGCAGTTCAACACCTTTTGATTACAACGATCAGAGTTGCATCGTGTGCACAAAACGGCACATTGTAAAAAAAAATTGCAGCTCTTCTTTTTTTTTTTGCTCTCAATATACGTATACGGTCGCGGCGTGATGACAAAGTATGTATGTTCATTTTATGTCGTGCATGCAACCTATGTGTGTACGAAGGCAAATTAAAATAGCCAGAGTCAATCTCATCGATAGTCGATGGGATTTATATATATATACACAAAAAAAAAATTGGAAAAATAAAAAAAAGCAGTCAATCGCATCCTCGCGTTCACAGTTGGATGCACACAGAAGAATAACTATATGAAGCGATGGCAAATGATGCATCGATAGATGTGGGAGAGGGAAAATGCGGCAGCTATTTTTTACGGATATTAAACTTCGATTTTTTTTGAGTGAAGTCAAAAAAAAAAGGTCGCAAAGACCCTTACGGCATACGCGCTTTCGATTTCTGCGTTATTACGCCGCGTTATCCTCGTTCGAGTCGAAAAAGGAATCATTAAATGGGCGGTATCGGTAAACTGTAGAAAGCCGCGTATATGCATTATAAAATGGCATTGAAAACTCCATTTTCTACTTCCCCTTTCGTAAAGAACCGTAATAAAGTATTTATAGCTGCCACTTTTTTTTCGCTGAAAGGTCACAGTCACGTCAAGTTTCGTCCTTAGATGATAAACACGACACCACTACCTTCTAAAAAATGCCTAATAATTCAACAATATATTGTTCATCGCTAGACTTTTTCCAGTGCATTTTACGAGCAGAGTGAACATAACCACACTTATTTTTACGATTTTCTCTTATACTGTTCAAATATCCAATGTGCCGAGTGACTATAGAAAATCCGTCGTTACACACGCGCGCGACACAAAAATTTCTACAAAATTTCAGTTTCAACTCTTTTCATTGGTCGTCAAACATAAAAAGTGCAATCCATTCCATGTTTTTTTTTGTTCTCGAAAAAAACATATTTATTCGCGCGAATTCTTTATGGTTGAAAATTTCAGTGACACGACGAGAGAGATACAAAATAGGAGTGAAGCGCTACGTGAAAATAAAAAATTAACTAAAAAAAAGTCATAGTAGCACATTTCTTTCGCCTAGAGTGAGAGCGAGATTCAGCAGATGCAAATTATATTAAAAAAAATGTAAACCGACCCTGTACTACGAGTCGTAAAGAACATCGAAATGATATATGAAGCGCAAAATGCTATGTAACATACGGTGAATCAAATTTTACTGACTCCACTTTTCTAATGACTGACACTAATAAATAAAATGAAGTGTATATCAACAGAAATTACACGAGTTACAGATAAATAACAGACCAATCGCATTAATTCAAGTTTAAATGAGACTCTCATCCGACAGTCAATTGTTGGATCTATATGCCATGTACCATGCAGCGTACCGAAATTCGTTTAATATTAACATTATCATGACTACTCGCTTATTTTATTAAAAAGAAAAGGTGATGCCCGTCAAGATAGTGATTAGATTCTTCGATAATCAAAAGCGCTCCTGAGCAAAATAAGAAAGAAAAAAAAGAGATCGAAAGCAAGACTCGATGCTAAGTCGCACAGTATCGGAGGCCTCGTCCCGTGGAAAATGACAAGATTGACCCGCAATTGCCAATGAAGTTCTAGATTCATTGCGCGAGAACGAATATATAATTTCCAGGTGGTCAAGCTACTTTTTCAAATTTTTCGTATCGTTCAACATTCGTCCAAGACATTTTTTTTTGCAAATGGATGGCACTTCTTTTAAAACGAACGCTTTATACAAAAAACTAATAGTCTGACTCATCGTCCGTCATGTTATTTATATTGACAGTTTTTTTTCTTTGCTTTCACAGATCAGTTAAATAATAATTATTCACCGAAATATCGTTGTGGTAATTCGAGGATCTTTAAAACTCATTGTGTATGGAAAACTCAAACTATACGCTAATTAATAAAAAAATGACACTATATAAAACCTATTCTAAGCGTTATATTGATATCCAAATAAACTGAAAAAACGATTTTTATGAAACAAGTTAGCAATGATATTCTTCGGGAGAGTATTCCAATTGTAAGGGCTGGGGTTGAGGGAATTTGAACGTATGTCGTCTCACACATGTTCTACTAATGATGAATAGTATATCTAATTGTCTCCTGTATTGTAAGGTGTTCTCTTTTTTTCTTGTTATCACTTTTTTTGTCCTTATATACACATCGTCCGTAGCAACAATAATTCTTACTACTATATGTGCGCGTCAAAACGAAATATATATATTTTTACATAGACTGCCACTCATGCCGCTTGATTGAGCTTTTTTTCTAAAAAAGAATCAGTCCTTTTTTTTTCTTTGTTTCTAAAAATTCAGCCTTTGACGAGATGAAGGAAAGGAATGGTGGCAGTATATAAAAAATGAGGGGAGGTGGGATGAGAAAACATCAATGCATTCTGCATCGGTTTAGAAGTACTAACTATTAAAATAGCACTCGAATAATCGTAAGGGAAGGTAAGTGTTGAGAGGAAATTACTGCAGTGGTAGTATATCGATTATTCCAGCAAGGCATGTCATTCTATACAAGAGAAAGGGTTACTTGGACCGTGAAGAAGTTGCTGAAGGATTCCTCCCTCTTTATAGTTTACCGATATATATATTACACACAAAAGTATAAGAAAATGGCCTTCGACTGTCGCAACTTTGCACTGCGAACCATCGAAAAGTAGCACAAAAAAATGGCACTTTTTATTTGTCAATCGTATTTTTCAGCGAATCTCGACGATACTAATTAAATTTTTCACTTCCATAATACGAAACTTTTTTCACCAGTAAATTCAAAGGAGAAGAGGAAATCAAAGCTCGTCATAATTAGCGACGTCACGCTTCCAGATACTCATCGCCATTAAACGAGATTCTGCCGAGTATTAAAATTAAAAAAATATTTAAATAAGCGTCGAAATAGAAGGGTAGCGAGCAAATACGAAGAAAAGTATCCGCGTTGGAAATTAAAAGAACACAAGGTGAATATCAACGTTCCTCAAGATTGCTCAAAGATTAAACACGAAAACCCCGTGCCATCGCAATAATTAACCGCGAATCGTATTTTCCATGTTTAATGAGACACTCGCGGGTAATTGAAGGAAAAAAAAACAAAAGGGATCCTTTAACGGGGTCAGACCTCCCCGGCGGTTCGTGCGCTCACAAGTTATGATTTCCATTAGCCCAAGTGTATTAACATTTGAAAATCGCGATGACGAAGGCCATCTTCTCGCATTCCTTTATACATATTACACTTAAGGGAATCCGCGCGGGAATATTCGCACTTAAAGTGCCAATACCGGACCGACACTGACGCTATGCTCGTAAAATATTAGAGCAGCCACGCAAATTATCGTCACATCTTGTAGACGCGTAAAGCCAATTTAAATTTAATTCTGAACTCATACATAAGAAAAGACCTTTTCTCTTTAATGTTAAACAATTCGTTTAAAATCGTGTGTGTTTAAAAACAAAGAAAGCTTCTTTTCTTATCATCAATTATGCCAACTGCTTCAATCAGCGCTTGATAATCTTTTCCAAGAGAAAGCTAAATTTTTATTTCGAAACAAGGATTAAGAGTAAATTGCATGTCTCATCCAACAGCTTCTCAAACTGCAATCAAAGTTAGCTGCCAGCTGCGCGAAGATTTAGCCGAACTGAACAAGCTCAAAGTCGTCTTCCAGAGAAGTCCTGGCCGCGTGCCTCATTTACACGAATAACGATGATTGCAGTTTTTGATCCGGTCACCCCAAGCACGAGCAACACAGTCACTCTGCACTAACTCTTCATCCGGGAGTATTAATTTCAGCAGCGCTAATAATTTTCCAGTGTCGAGTCGGTATCAGCGCGCGAGTGGCTCTCAGTCTCGGAGGGGTATAACGATCGGAGGGAACAGTGAGTAGACTACTGTGAAAGGAGACGTCGCTCGGGGGATAACTGCACTAGAGTAAACTGTACATTAGGCCGGTAATATCCTGAAATGAGTATATACGAGAAATTGTGGCCGATGGTAGGAGGGAGTAACAGACAGAAAAGAGAAGAAAAAAAAAGGTCGCGTCGAGGGGAAAAAATAGACAGCGTACACAGGGAGCGAATAGTGTATTATATATATATACGCACGTGTGTAGGTGCTCGTGTGTATGTATGCGTGACATCATGAAGAGAAGAAAAAAAAATAACGGTGTATAAAGGGGGTCATTCGAGGTATACATTGGAAAGTGTGGAGCCTCGCTGGGAGAGCCAGGCGTGTACCAAGTATACGCGTGTCGCGGAGAGAAGGAGGAGAGTAATCACGAAATGAGCGCGGGGTTGAAGGCGACGGATTAAGAAGATACAGTGAGTGTGATAGTGAGAGATAGAGACAGAGAAAGGAGAGAGACGGAGGTATTTTACCTGATCTACGCTCGGACTCCTGGCCTTGTCGTCGGCGTCACGCCTCCCGGCGGCGTCCTCTTGCCGCTTGGGGCTGCGCAGGGCGCGCTGAGCAGGGTCGACACTGCCCCCGAGGTCCGACGTGCACATCACCAGCAACGAGACTTTCTGCACGATGTCGACTACCACGAGGCCGGTGTCGTTGCCGTAGGCCATCCTTTTGTGCGCAGGCCAGATTTTTTTGTTTATTTTTTTTTTCAACGTTCATTATCGTCGTGGTTCGCAGTTTATTTCGTTTCGCAGACAGGGTGGACAGTTTTTTTTTTGTGTTATCATCGAGAAAGAGAAGAACGACGTGCGGCGGTTATTTTCGTCGACGGTTTGGACATTTTTTGTTCATTTTTTTATGTTTGATGGATGGTGAACTGTCGCGAGTTATCATCCGAGTATGGAGCTTAATTTGAGTTTACACTTTTTAATTAATTCATCGGGCGGAGTGTCTGTTGATGGGTGCCGTTGCGCGGCGAAGTTTCGACGTAGCGGTCAAAAGAAAATTGCGGCGGGACGGCACAAACGGAATGTGAAGTGAGACGAGGGCAAAGCGAGCGCAAGGACAAAGGGGGATGTACGTCTCCGAAATAAAAAAAGATGTTCGAGCTTTGTGAGTCATTTGGAATTTGAAGATTGCTCGTGAATACTTTATACAAAATTTAACGCGACGAGTTGAAAAGTGGAACTCCGATGTGGACGCTTTAAACTTTGAACGCGCCTTTCGCTTCCAATTTGGATTGTTCTTATTTTTAAATTATTAAACTTCGGAATAACTTCTGCTTTTTTTCGTTCTTCATTTACTTTTTCTTTTTTTTTCTTTGATGAAAAAAAATAAGTAGAAAATATTTACGTAACTTCGAGCTTCGTAATAAGCAAGTATTCAGGGCAATTGGAGCTCGACTGCATTTAGTGAACTATTTGAATGTAACTTTGAAAAGTTTAAATTAATGAAGTGGCCATTGATCAAAAGGAAATGAATTTCAATTAGTATTTCGTCAAATTAAACTCCAAACTGCGCGCTATTATTAATTGAAATTTTGCATTTTTCCTGTTCCAATGTAGTTATAACAGGAAAATGGGTATTGTATGTTACCTCGAGTGTACTTTCCAAGTTTTACACTAAAGTAACACATTAATTTGTATAAATAATACTCGTGTTCGCAACAATTTATAGAATTAATCGTGTATTGTGAAATTCAACAATATTATCTCTCCACTTTTGAGAAATAATGGAGTGGAAGAAATTTGATGAATTCTACAATTTAAACATTAGCAATGATTTCGTTAAAATAAAAATGTATAACAATAACAATTTATATCTAAATCAAACAATGAATATGTGTTTTTTGAAAGATTAAAGGGAATTTAAAAATATAACTTGCATTTGTTTGTTACTCGTAGAAAATAATTCCATTCATCCTGAACTCGAGTATAGAACAATGAATAATATCTTTTTAGTTTTTTTACGCAAATAACAATTCTCAATTTGACAGGTTTTTCAAACACAATTGAAACACTACTTTTTATGTAAAAAAATTGAATAGTACGTCACAGTTAGGAATTATATTAAAATTAGTCATGTCTGACCATACCCATGCTTATACTACTTATCACCGTTCGGTCCTCGTTTTCTGTTATTTAAATCGTTCTAAATTCTCGATCGACTTGACAATCGCATTTCAAATCTTAGATACAACAAATTACACGACTGAAAGTGTTTGTGCTGTTTCTTTTGAATCAATTAACCCGAGTAATAAACAAAACAATTAACAAATATTCTCAATTTAAAAGGAAAATAAACTATTAATATCACTCCCGCTAAGCGAGTCGTTCAATTCCATCCAATCCACTTAATAAAACAAAAAATAAAAAAGTGAATCATCAGAAAGGAAAAACTCACAGTCCATAGGAGGAATTTAAGCTGAGCGCGGTGATGCTCTCGGGCAGCTCGCCGTTGGGTCCATGGGTGAGGCACACGAGGGTCGCCTGGAAGCCGGCGGCGCGCTTCTGCAGCCCGGTCTTCACCTTGAGCGGCTGATTCTTCTCGGCGTTCGCCTTCGGGTCGTCGGTATTGGAAAAGTCGAAGTCGGGCGATCGCTCGGTGTCCTTGCTTGGATCCGCGATGAGCGACACGTCCAGTGTCTGCAATACGGACGAACGTGGCGTCGCTGATATTATATCGGAAACTTTACACCCATCCGCCCCCCTCTTTCACCTCCGCAACTTTGTTAATTAACAAACTGCCCTTATCTCTTCTTCTTTTTTTTCAGAGGCGCGCCGCGAATCCCAAGCCCCGACGCGATTGAAACTCGAGCTTTTCCACGGCTACTATGGACACTTTAATGGAACACAAAGAGATGAAATTTCAATGGTGTATCTTTTTCTTTGATCAATTGTATCAATTATATGCTTTTGAAGTTACTCCCGCTGTTGTCTAAATATAGCCGCGGGTACAAACTTCAATAATGAAAGGCAAAATGCAAATGCACTTGTTCCATTACAATTCGAGAGGGACTCGTTGAATTTTTTTTAATTTAATTCGATTATCGGTGGGTAGCAAAATTAGATGTTCTTTGTAAATGGTATTAACGGGAAGAAATAATGAGGGCAATGAATGCAATCAAACGTTGCAACTCGATGTGCCCGTAATTAAAGGTAAAAAGACTCTTCCCACCTGCGGCAGTCCATCAGACCCACATGGTACACACGTAAAAGAAGTAGCGATGCGACAAAATAAAAGGGGAGTAGATTGCTCGTAAAACACGAAGAAATAGCAGAGATGCTTGACTTGCATCTGAAAAAGGGGGACGCCCCGAATCTCGAAATGAGGCACTTCTGGCTCGAAAATCGTAAACCAATAGGTTTTACGAGATTTTCAAGTGCCGTTTCCCGTGGAGAAAAAAAAATAAGGTAAAGGACAATCGTATCCTCGATTCTTCAACGACAGTTATGAGAATAAATTGGATGCTAGTTATTGCCGTTCACTTAAGTTTAAGCACCGAATTTTTTCTTGTCTCTTTGTAAAATAGGCAGAAAAAAACGGCGGTATATAAAGCGTTACGGCAAATATTTACTTTTATCGTCGCGCAAATATAAAATTATACGACTTTTTTCCGCCGTTCCCTTTTGAAAATAAAACTTTTTCCCACAAATAAAATGAGAAATAAAGATCGACCTTCCCGTAGAGCGGTAAAAAATAAAAATTCTCCCGGCAAAATGAAACGAACTTCCCAGTAAACTGTAACCACCGTGCACGGAAAAGAAAAGCAAACCCTCAACAGTCTCTTTCTTTTCTCCCGCCCAAATTGCAATTAAAAGCCACGAGAAGGGAAAAAATGCTGCCTCTTCAAAAAAACAATAAAACCCGAAGGGTCGGCGAAGAATCTCACTTGACACGAGCACGCGTGATTAAATGAAAGGCAACAAAAGCTGAGGTCCGACCTCGGCCCAGAATGAGGCGCAGAGGAGGGTCTCGACGGATCGACGCACCCAACCGACGAAAATCAACGCCTCCGTTTGAATATACTCACCACAACTTCGGACATGCTCTCGACCTTCTTGAATTTGAAGAGGACGACGTGCCTGCCGGCGCCGACGATGGCCAGCTTTCGGCTCTCCGGGCAAAGGAAGATCAGCTGGATCGCCAGGGGATCCTCCTCGTTGTCAAGGCTGCGCGTCCGGCTCTTCTCGAACAGCTTGGCCGTCTTGAGCTTGTAGAGGACCTGCAGCGTGCCCGCCGAGGCATCCCAGAACTTTATGCTGCCGTCGGCGTGCCTAAGAGCACAGGGACCCTCGATTAGGCGGCCGATTCGAGTTTACGCGCGGTCGTGGGATTTGATGGGAAAATAATGGGCGAGTCCACGAGGCTGCGATTATCTGATTGGGGTATCCGGTGGGACCGAGCGATGTCGTAACCTCCGGCTGGATTCGTCCACCGAAGAGCAGGGAGGAATGATTAATATGCGAGGAAAACTTTATTAATTCGATGGCCATCTCTGCGGCGGGCTCGGATTGATTTTCGAACTTTCGGCGACGACGATGCACTCTTTGTGGCCTGGCGAAGGTTCACATCGAGATAATCCGCTTGTTATTTTAAACTCGAAAATGAACTGCGTCGGAGGTTTTAAATTAAAAATGAGAAAGTCCATCAAATCGATAGTGGCTTATCTCGTAATTTTTTTTAGTTAAATATGTAAATATTGAATTTTAAGGAATTTTTTTCTTTTTTAAGTCGTGAACGAACTTTATGAACGACTTAACGATTAATTATCAAAATTGATCAATGCGCTAGGCGCGCTATGATAAGAATAAATCTCTCCATAATCGCATTATTAACGTCTAATTTCCTATAACTCTCGGATTTAATGGTCCGTGTAATATGATCTTTCATAAACGTAGATCACGTGTCGCGAATAGCACGCTTGATAAATCCAACCAATTAAATATTAATTCGAAGTTCAATTTTTAATCGAAACAATTTAGCTTTAATTCGTAATGGACTCGCGGACTGTTTGCAGAATAACGAAGTGAACTTGGCAAACAAATTTACGTCGTTTAATTAAATTATAATTAAATCGAGTCTGCGTGGATGTTATACTATAACATTGTCATTAACACCGTCTTTAATTATAATAATAGTAATCGGCTTTTGAGCTTACTCATGCGCCCGGAAATAAAATGAAAATTTAATTAAAGTAAACAAATAGCGAAAGACATTAAATAAATAAACTATTAGGCTTTGATTTTTCAATAATTTTTGTATTTTTTATAAACTTCACAGCCTCAGCCAACCGATTGCATAATCTTTCGAGATCGAAAATAATTAATGCGCAAAGTAGATATTATCTCGCCTGGAAACTAATCCCTATCAATATTCTAGCAGGTCCCTATCAATTTATTAACTAAATATATCATAAAAATAAAAAATAAATTAATAAATTTATAGATATAATAACAAAAAAAAATCAGCGGCTTGCAAAACTATCGCCTGAGGGCGTGATTAAGCTATCGAAGCCCAGGCACTTAGAGACAAGGATCCCCGAGTGATTTTAGCCATCGTCGTCCCTTCGCTAATGTGTGCGTACAAACACTATGGGTTTAATTACAATCTGAACAAACTAACAGATTTCGCGAACTTCGCCGAGTTCACCGGGTATACTTTTACAAAGCGTTTTGAAGTTGCCAACTTCACCACTAGAGATTCACAGTTTACATTTGAGGTTTCACCGCTAAAACTGGAGGAACTTGCCGCGGAAATTCGCCGCGATCTATCAAAAGCAACGCGGTGACTTAAAGCTCGCCGTTCGAGGAAGATCCCATGAATCGTTTGTTACGGGCACGATAAATTCATAAATTATTTTAAAGTTCGAAACGCTAAAGTTTAGTTCCGAAGTGAAATCGATCGGCGTCCGTGGAAACTCGTCCGACGAAAATCGCACGTTTCTACTTGTTTCCAACTTTCTTTCCGCGAAGGACTCGAAGATTTTTTTCTCTCTTTTTACTTTTTCGCGAGATTTCGAAAATTTTTCATAAATTCGAGTCTGTTAGATTTTGCATAAAAATTCAAGCGATCTAATGTCGTTCGCTTGCGCACCGATGATTGAACAAAGGGCTGCGGCTTTTCGGGATACAGGAAAATGGCCTCTGCCATATTTAGGCCAATAATTATCAACGATTACAGACTGCACTGCTGGAGCACTATAACGAGCACAATACCAAAACACAACTTTGTAAACGTTTATTAGGGATCATGGAGTTTCTAGACCTACCATTTGCGAAGTATGCTTCAACGTACTACGCAATAATCTCTACTAACTGCCAATAAAGCAAGACCAGCCCGTATCACCTCGTCGAATAACAACTTTATCAAAAATTACCGGGTGACACCGGCGTAATAAATTTAAACATAGGTAATTTTGTAGGTGACTTTAGACTTGAGTAATGTGCTATAAAATTACAGATTGACCCTTCTTAAGTTACCGTGCGTTTAATTGGAATAATGATTCAACCAGCTTTCTTCAGAAAAAAAGCAAAAAAATAGTTCAAAAATGAAAGAAACGGCTTACAGTATTCACCGGTTACTACTTCATGTAAAATATCTAACGAAATTCACTCTATTTAAAAAATAAAATCTCTTCAAGCAATGGCACTCAAGATAATTTTTTAAAAGGATAGTAAAAAAAAATTAAATAAGAACATTTTATAATTTTTAACAATTTCATAAAAATAATCTTTTAAAACATGAAAATATTTCTTAAAAAACAAAAATTTAATCCGATTACTCGAGAGGAAAGGTTAATTTCAAAAATGGATTTAAACAGGCACGTCTTACAGTACCCGTCTGTTTCTACTTCCGCGCAAAACGTCTAACATAATCGGCTGAGCTTTTTTTTTTTAATAATTTTCTTCGAACAGTTAAGTTATTCTAATTTAATACAAAAAAGGAATGATGACACTTTTATATTAAAAGTTGTAAATGAAATAATAACATGCTACTTAATAATTTTCATTAATAATCTTTTATAAAATTAATTAAATTAACTAGAAAAGCTTTGTAAAAACATGAATATACATTTATTTGGCAGAAAATTTAACCCGCTTAATCGAGAGAAAAGTTCTTTTTTAAAAATCTGATTTAAAAAAGCATGTCTTACTACGTCCATCCGTTTCTACTGCTGCGTAAGCACCTTTTCTTACAAAAAATAAGCTTTGAGGAGTACGGTCGATTTTTTTTAGTTAGTTATAGTCGACTTTTTTTTTGTTTCATTAGACATTTTTCACTGAAGTTTTAAAGCACGAAACAATGGAAAATCGCCTAGAAAAAAATCAAACAAACTCACCCAGTGAGAATGATCTCATTGTAGCTGCTGGAGTTGGGTATCCACTCGCCGCCGGATACGGGCCACTCCTTCTCGCTGAAGCCTGTCTTCTTCTGCGACTTGGAGCCGACGGAGTAGAAGGCGGGCACCAGGTCGCCCGGGCAATCGGCGAAGTAGGCGCAGCACGTGACCGGCGACTCGTGCAGGTCCATCGGGTAGGGATTCTCGAAGCAGGGGAAGCCCTGCGTCAGCAGGTCTATCACGACCAGGTCGTTTTGCAGCAGCACCACCACCGCGTATGGATCTTGAAAGTCTGCGCCGATCAGGGAACAATGAAAATCGCATGAAACCGCCTGCTGATTCTGAATGGCTCGGCCTCTCCCCCGGGGGTAGCTTCCGCGCCCTGTGAGTGTGTGGGTGACCCCCGCGTGCTCGACAAGCCTTCTCCTTTTTTTTTGTCGATCTCGTCTTGCATTCTTACTGCCTCTTCGAAGACGCCCGTATTCTTTACTTTTTAATGCTTCCGAGAGCGTCTGGCTTATTGATCGCGATATGTCGAACAATGGCTTTCCTCAAGAGAGAACCTGCTCTCCAGATTTTTTTTTTTTTTTTTTAATGGAAGAAATTGTATTGTCCCGGACAATGCGGTATACGTAATGCTACGATAACTGCTAGTCGGCTAATCCAATGAATTTTGTAATGTGTGTTCGAATGCAATACGCCTCGTTGTACGGCCTCATTGTGAATTTAAATTTATAAAGCGATATTTTAGAGCGGCAATAATTCAAAATTACAATTACGCGGTCTTTTTTTGTGTGGTAATTTATTTGAATTTATGGACGCGTGGATCACTTTACTTTATTTTTCGGGAGTATAAGTGTATTATACAGCTTGACTCGTTAAATTCTTTTGAAAATTTGCCAATGTAATCCGCATAAATGTGTCCGATGCAGATTCTCCGCCCCTGTGGCGACCTTACGCTTACACACATTACTTACAAGAGTTTTACGATTTTACGGTCATTTTTACGAGAACGCCGATAAATCAGCCGCAGCTTTTGACGATCACTCTTATACCCGCTGGACTGTTATTGCGAAAGTTATAAAAAAAAATTTTTCGTAAATCATCCCCGTTTGCCGCGACACGCGCGCGACTTGTCGATATCAATGCTTCATCGGCCATTCCGTAAATCAAAAGACGACGAGCAAAGCGTCCATTAAGCCGCGAATTGAAATGCCGCGTTAATTAAAACTTGCACCGGCAAAAAGTAAACGCGCTGACGGGCGAAGCATTAAACATCGGCCTCGGTCGAAAATTGCGCCAGCAGGCCAAGATACCGGCGGCGGGAAATTTTAATCAGAAATTCCGCAGTGACGACGGTGATAACACCCAACTTGTAAACTAGTCATTGTCGACGATATAATATTTCGAGTACGAGGCGAATTTCCGCGGGCAGCCCCCCCCCCCCCACCCTACTACCCCTATTTATATTATTACAAAGTTTGCCTTGCGGCGCGTCGCGGAAGCGATTCGATTGCAGCCGCAGGGCCGGCGCACAGTGAGATAGACGCGCGGGGGACATTACCGAGTCCCGCGACAGAAATGCCAGTAACGTTAACGGGCTGCCGTGGACGATCGTTATCCCTAAGGCCCCGTCGACGCTCCTAAAATATTCCGAGAGCCGCTGACGATCCGAGCACGTTGCTCTTGCGGTTCGACAATTTCTATTTACATTCTACCCCTCGCTCTGTCCGTGTGTGTGCGCGTGTGTGTGCTTGCCCCCACGTGTGTATACTTGTCCGCGCGTGTGTTTCTATGTGTTTGTGTGCATGTGCGCGCGCGCGTTTGCCGAAGCTTATGTGTGCGTACGAATGCACCTCTCTGAGTGCACTCGTGTTGAAGTGTGCGCGTGTGTGAGAGGCAGCTCTAGGTGGCGCGTATGTACGTGTGGATTTATCGGCAGTTACGCTCGGCTCCTTTACATACCGCTGGTCCAAGGGCTGTCGCATAGCGTGATAAAGTCAACTACGTTGTGCTCCATTTCCAGCACCGTCGTAGTCTTGCCCTGCACGACGGTGATGCTCGGCGTTCTGCCCGTTGTGTCGTAAGCCAATCCACCGGAAAATATCACGTATGCCTCCCTGCAAGTGACGTTGACGGAAAATTTCCTTACCAAGCTCCTTTTCTTCCCGGACTTGACGTACTCTCCATTCCCTATCCACCCTTTCTTCCGCTCTCGATTCTTTTTTTTTTCTTTCTTTTTTTTATTCTTATGTACCCTCTCTCGCTCTCGTTCTCCAGCGATTTATTCGCGTCGAGGAGCCAGCCACTCGTTACTTCCAGGTGATACTTCATTTTTTTATTTCACTCTTTTGTCGGAGTATTTTAAGATTTATATACCTTCTTTCTTTTTCTTTTAACTGCGGGAGAGATTGATGTAGATGAATAGCTTCCTTCGTTTCGATACTTCCGAACGGGAGAAATGGAAATGACAAATTTAGGATACCCGCGGAAAATTTGCATTCCAACGAATGGAACGCTGCAGCACTCCGGGCGTACTTTTCAAATTTATCAGCGATTCAAGCGCGAAATATGGAAATATATATATAGAAATATTCCTATCGGCGCAAATTAAATAAAAAAGATTGAAAAATATGCTGTACATCGACCGATAAATCAACAGTGTAGAGCCAGTGGTCTTCCCGTGGCTGATTTTCCTCTCGCGTGTGAAAAGCTCCGCATTCATTATTCTCTCAACTATGTTACCGCGGCGCACTCCGCACGCACGAGCAACTATCTCACTGAAAACAAAAGAAACGTATTAGGATGTAAAGGCGATCGGTAATATTTTTTGCACGCCTATACCCTTCGCGTCGGACTTACAAATTCGACGGGCTCACGACAGTTCTCGTGCGCTGCGCAAATACGAAAATTGTTTATTTCCTCGATTTATTTCCAGAAACGCGGCTCGCAGTCCCAGCCTTCGCCGGGGCGAAATTTATTTAAAATTAAAACGGAGGGGGGAAAAAAAGGAAGGAAGAAAATCGGAGAGAAGAAAGCGCCGGAGTTATTCGCGTGCCGCGTGGTATCGATCAAACGCGCGCGGCCGAATCTCGTCGCGAGGGTGGCAGAGAAGTCGGCGTTGCTGCAGAGATGACGGCCCACGATCGCGGAGTCCGGAAAAGCGGAAAATCGCGAGGGGAAAAGCTTTTAAAAGGCGTATCCATCTTCGACGAGCGTAAAACGATTCGCCGACGAGGGAGTAATGCGAGAAGCGGGCGGCATTGTTTCGCCCGCCCGGGGAATTGAGGGCCGCGCCGGGCGCGCATTTTCGAACAAAAGTCTTTGTGCGACCGAGTCGTTTCAAGTTCATTGCTGCCGTTCCGGAGGAGAAAAGGAGGTTAAAGCCACCGAGAAGATGAGTTGCTATTCTTTATTTTTATTTTTTTTTAAAGGGGGGTGTTGTGTAAGTACGCGCCAAATCGCATTTCGACCGGAGAGTACTTTGGCGAGGGTCGCGGGATGGTGATGGGGATTAAGTGATATATAACGAAGATTCATGGCGTCTTAAAATATGGAAGCAACGCGCGCCAAGATGCGCACCAGCGTAAAATATCGACCTTGACGTCACGGAATTACCCAATTTCGCACTAATGATTTCCACTCCGAAACCTTTCCATCCCACCCGGCTGCTCCACGCCTGTATATGCCTCCCTTCCGCGTCGTGCCGCTGTCGCTTGAATTATTGCGCCCCGGCAAATGGATGATTAGCTGCTGCATTGTGCGGTTCGTGCGTTTCTGGCTTCCCTCCGAATTTCATACATCGCTGAATATCGTCGACGTTATCGCGCTGGAACGTTATTTTTCTTCCTCCATTTCCTTGTTTTTTTTTTTTTTTATTTCGATCGAATTACCGATCATTTGATGAGGCTTTTTTTAAAAGGGCATTGCGTACTTGACACTCTTAACAAATTCCTTCCCTTCTCTCTCTTTTTTTTGTATTCATAACGGATTCGGATTAAAGGTATTCATTCGGATGTTTTCAATGGCGATAGCAAAAGCACGAGTAATCTGAACTTGACATATTTCCTTCCGTTTCACCTAGTTTAGAAAAAAAAATTTCTGGAAATGCGAATATCGTTCGATTTTCTTTGTGCGAAAGTGGCTCGAGGTACGGGAGGTTTTGAAAAGTTTACGGACACTGTTAAAAGTGTTTTATTTTAAATTTATGTTCATTGTTTGCCTTTTTTATTGAAATGTTACGATACCGACGTATTTTCGTTGTTCCTTGTTTAATTTTTTTTATATTTCTATATTTTCGTTTAAATACATTTACAAAATTCAAAGTTTGAAATGCGAATAATTGACCTGATTTACGTCAAAAGCTTCCAAAAGCCGTTAAAATATTCGCGGATTTATCAAGACCATCACTTTCTCATGTAAATCTACCTTCTTACACCCTTCAAATAAAACGCGCGACTCTTTTGCAAAAGTGACAACATTACATTATTCATGAAAATTAACTGTAGCGTGCTACTTTTGAAAAAAGCGATTTAGCGCAGGTAGCCAATTTTTTTCTGCGCGATAAAAATTATTACCTCTCAAGTTGTTCAAACTAATAAATTCCTGTACCTCACTTTACTGGCCTCTAAAATTTCAATCGATGAACATTATTGAAAATCGATGAATAGTTGCAATTTCGATTGTCCTAAGTGCACAAGTGCCGCAATTTTCATTGTTTGCCGGTACTATTCCGCTGATTTAAATTTCATGAGAATCTGCAGAGACGAGCTTTCAACTAAAATGAGGTATGATTTATAAAACGTCTTCTATCGGTCGGTAAAAATTTTTTCAAATTAAAATAATTTAAAAAATAATGCACACCGTGTAGCGGTCGTGCCTAAAAACAAGTGAATAAACTACGAACAATTTCGCTTTTAATTCACAGAAAACACTGTATAATTTGCTTTACCTCGCTCGAGACAAGCTCTTAAGCCTCAAAAAGCCTTTCTACACCCCCAGCTTATATATTATATACTCAGCAATCACAACGGGACTTTATCAACTATTCGGAGCTTTCGCACGCGCGGGAATTCGGAGAAATCAGCTTCGACAGTGTCAAGCCCCAAGTTGTTGATGAAACAAGCATCGCATCGCCCTGCGCCAATGATGCATCGGGCTGCAGTAAAAGCTCACCGACTCCCGGGCGTCCACTTTTGCGCATACGCTCGGCAAGCGGTGTCGATAAATAAAAATGAATTTTTCATCGTCCTCAAAGTGGAACGAGAGCGAGAGGCTGGGCGGAGAGAGTAAAGGGCCGCAGAGACTTACCCCGATCGTGAGAGCTTCCACTCGACTTTCTGAATGGCTTTGCACGGCTCGGGCTCGCCGTCCTTCGTGTTTTTCGCTGTCAACGGAAAAATCGAAGTAAGCACGGGGAATAACTGAGCGCAATGAGGTAAAAAAGAAAGGAGGTAAGAAAAGGGGGGAATAAGGAGCTGCAAGGGGTGCGGGAGAGAAAAGCCCGGCTAAGGGTAAAAAGGAACGGGAGGAAAAACATTGGAAATATGAGGGAAACTGCGGGTAGGAGAGAGAAACGAGCTTGCGAAAGACTATCGAGGATCTTGAGAATCTGCTCGATGCTGCGTATATATAAACCGGTTATACGTATTGATTGATGGAGTGAAGACGAATTTGCGGAAATCTTGGGGAGGAGAGATCATTATTTTCTTCTTTTTTTTTTATCGGATCGACTGGGATAAAAACGATTATTAAACCCTTCGGAAGATAATTGTAGATAAAGAAACTACCGATAATTTTTCGTGAAGTGAACTGGAATATTTAAAATTTGATACTAATAAACTTATTTTTATTATAAGAAAAATTGCGTTTCGAGTGAAAACTAGCTCAGTGGAGCTTACAGTTGTTCAATTTTCTTTTCAGAGATAGAGTAATTTTTCACTAGATTTGAGAGATTTCCCATATTACGAGATTATACTAATAATTCTGCATTTACATTCCGACATTTCGAAAGCTCGAATAATTTAAGAAAAATAATAAAAAAATATTACTCCTCTAAATAGAACTTTTTTACGTTCCTCGCTAAAAATTTAAAGAAATATTTTTACGTCGGATTATAAAGTACAAAGCCGACAGCCTTGGCGGATTGAGGAAACAATCGAAGTCCGAAATAAAATCATATATTAGAATTTGACGTCTGCAGAAAAAGGATAATAAAATTGAAGTGCGCAGCCTATCCGTAATCCCTTGGCATTCCTCCTTAACATTTCGAGCACGCCTCAGCCCCTTCCGTCCCTCCGACACCCAAAAAAAAGAAATAAAACCATGTACGACGAAATTTTTTCAAACTTATTCAGCGTTTTCCTTCTGCCCGAACCAGTGATCCTCCTCCGCCATCATTCCCCCAAATTCAAAATCAAATAGCAATTTTCTTTGCTCTCCAAGTTTATTTCATAATCCACCCGCAGCAATAATTTCGATCATGGAACATTTATTTCATTTCATTCCTTTTTTTTATTAAATAAACGAATTTTAAATCTGCATTATGAAAGCAATTTTTGCAAAAAAATAAAATATTCTAAAAAAATATATACTAAAAAAAAGAAAACGATACCATAAAATACGATCCCCCCGGAGCTTCGAAAGCTGCGTTCCATCAATCGCGCAAAATGGAAGAGGGTTAGCTACGCGAGCCATCGCCACGAGTCATACACACGAAAGAATTTCCGGCTCGCCGCTGTGATAACGACTCGCTCTCGGGAATTTTCAAGTGGCGGCGGGTAAAATGGCTCTCTCGCGCGCGCCCCTCATATCGATATCCCCGATATTTTTCGTTTCTCGTTCTCTCTCTCTCTCTCTCTATCTATCTCCTCTCGCCTGTTCTCCCATGATCACTCCCATACTCACCGTGAGGATGCGTGACGTTAATAGGCTTGGGCTGTCGAACGAGCCACGTGGTGAGGGAGCCGTCGGTGTGACTGCACATAAATTGCTTGCCTTCGTGATGCCAAGATATTGACCTGAGCGGCTCGTCCGTCTGCCATCGGAACTCCGCGGCTTTCGTCTTCAGATCCCAGAATACGATTTGGCCCGTCTCGTAGCCTATCAGCATCTGCGAACAGGCGGTATAGTGCGCGTGAGTCCAGTATGTTGTTGCTTCGGTTGCACTTTTTTTTTTTTATGTAAGACCGACGCTCGGCTCTGTTTACCCGATAAATATTCAAAACGAAGAGCCGACCTGATGTATCTACACTGGCGCCGTTTACCGATGTTCTTTGAGCTCGAGAGGAGGGCCCGACGCTTTTACTGTCTTGAGAGCGGAGGGGGCGGGGTTGAACCAACCGATACTATGTATATGTGAGGACTTAAACTCTTTACGATGCGCCGCTGCGAGGGACACCGACGAGGCTGAATTAATCCTTTGAAATTTTACGAGGACTTTTATATGCAGATTAAGTCGTAGCAATTTGTAAAAAGACGATATTTAGGGGCTCTTCCGAGAGTGGAGTTCTCGAGTAGGTTAATAAAAAAAAATTTTATTTTTTTTTTATTTTGTCTCTTCATCTTGCATTTCCAAGGTAAATTTCGATGTCCAAGTTCTCAAATTAACAAAAGTACAAGTAACTGTAATTGAAACCCTTCCTTAAAATCACAGGGTCATAACTCAAAAAATTAAATTAACGAAGAAAGAAATTGAAGTATTTTTTTTTCTTTGCGTATATTTTTTTCTCTCAAGGCAGAAGGGTTAATTACAGTTTAATTTCGTCTTTATGTTATCAAAATATCGACAGACCTCGAGTACACCTAACGTTACTTGGGGTAGCGGACTAATAAAGTGACTAGTTAAGCCAAGGCTTTCATCTAGTTTTGGCAAGTTTTGCACTGAAGCAAGAGGCATCAGATACCTGCGCAGTGGTGGTGTGCGCCTCTTGCTTCTTACGCTATCGATTCACACATAATTTAATAAAGTTCGGAAACAGTATATCAAATTATGCCTCGCAAGTCGTTAGCGATTTAGTTAATGCATTTGGCTCATTATACCGTTACATATTCATCAAAGACTTTTTTTCTTTGACGTGAAATAAACTTAAAAAAAATTCAAAATTTCAAAAATGCGTATACAAATCCAAACAAATGACATCGTTTAATTCTTCGATATGAAATAAATGCACATTTACGTTAATTCATTATAAATACTTTTCACGTTTCGCATACTTTGAAGTGAACGTTTTTGTTTATTTATTATTACTGTTATTGCCTCCACTTTTTAAATAAATGGCTTACAATATCTGCATTACATTTCTGTGTATTAAAAATGATTGTATTTTAAAATTTGCCTCGCAAACAATGCTAAATGTGAAAACTGAAGTGCGCTGGATTAAAATTTTAAATCATGAAGCTCATTTCAAAATGAATTGCATCTGGTGTCCGTTGGGATGAAGCAAAGGGTGTCGCTCTTAAATTTCACGGAGAACAATCGAAATAAGAAAAGAAAATTTCGATCGGAGCAATTTTTAAATCCTCCCATTAGAAGCAAACGCGGAAACTTTATCCCCTTAAAGCCCAGCGGGCGTTACAAATCTCAGAAATACTGAAGTAGATACTGGGCTCAGATTGGTAAAACATGCATTTAATGGGTGAAATTGTGGTTTCCACTCGTAATAGAGGAGCTTAAAATTGCGTCATCCCGAAAGCGCCTTCGCAGCTCTAACTGCTTGTACACTAAAACGATATTATCTTAGCACGTAAAAACGATTATTTCCATTCTGAATAAGGCATTGCTATAATGTTCATTAAATCTTTATATGCAAAGAAACACATTTGTTTCGAAATTAGCATTAAAAATAGAAAATTATTTGAAACATTTTAAAAACTATTTGAATCCATCAAAGTAGAACTCAAATTAATTAAAAAAGAATCCTAAGAACTCGTTACGTTCATTTCCAATTCAATTTTAAGTTGCTTTTTTATTAAAAATTGTATATCATGATTCTATATATAAATAAACATCTACAGCTCGACGAATCACATCACGAGAAATACTGACTACAATGAAATCTCCATGAATTTTATACTTATTGATGGTTTATTGCATTTTATAATATAACAGCTACGAAGAGCTTGAAAGCTCGATGGTTGTAAACCAGTAAATGCATTTTTATTTGAAAAAATTGAATTCTCATCGATCAAGATGATTATTGACATTGATTATCCGTAAAATAAAATTTATACCGTATGAATATACTAATTAATATTCATCATAAAATTAACTCTTCGCACAATCTGTTTATCCAGCTTCTGTACACGCGAATAATTAATTTATTAATGCAGCGAATATCAAGTGCACGTAAACTTTTACCGCGTTTTTTATAACCCTTAAATTCTCAATAATAAATAACGACTGCACTAAACAAAAAAAAAATACTACGTACTAACTTTTAACTCATCTCCATCCTCTTCAGTCTGCATTTCTGCACCCCCTCCCCCGTAGAAAATCCAATAAACTACAAATAAGTGCCTCTGCTCAAAAAGGGGCAGCCGATAAAAACCTCTTCATTTTCGCGTTACATTACGTAAGCATCCCAGCGTCGACGCCCCCGCCATTCATCTCCCCCACGACCCTCCCCCGCCGATAATTCACGTAACGATTAACGGTTTCCTCGGTGGCGCGAGATTTTTCGCCGGCAGCCGGTTTCCGCAGCGTCAATGGGACGTATTGATAAACGATATTGCGACGACCTCGTCGTCGTCGGGATGACGATGTAGCCTGCCGCCCGCCGGCCGAATCGAATTTCCCTCCTGCATACCTAGCGGAGGGTCCGCCTTTATCATATTCCGGCAAACGCGACCGAATCGCCCGCCGACTGATTTCCAGGCCGCGATAGATGCATTATCGCGGGGAGCTCCTCTCCGGCCTGGATTTCTCTCTCTCCCTCTTTGACCACCAGGCCGCATGGTTTATGGGAATGCGCAACGTAACGAGATGTCCCGAATAATTCTTATTGTCCTGGATTTGACGTGCGTGATTAATCGGCCTTTTTTCTTTGCGGATAGCCCTTTTTTCTTTTACCTTCATCGCTCGCGAAAGGATCGAGCTGTTTCGGAAGTGAAAGCTTTTAACACTGGAGCGCTGTTTTGCTAGGGATTTTTTATGTGAAATGTACCTTTTTTTCTTTTCATTTTTTTTTTTTTTGTAGGAGCAAGTAAATTTATCTCGTCCGGCTTTTACGACAGCGACCGAGAGGTGAGCACGGGATATATTTTTTATTTTTTACTTTTGCTCGTGGCTGATGAATGCGGGAAGGGGAATTTAAAAAAATGTAGTGGCAGTTTGAGCTTTTTTTGTTGATATAAGATTCATTAGATTAGGAAGAGAGATTGATGCTTGCTTAATGTGGTAAAATCTTATTTTTCTTTGAAAAATAAAGGGAACGAAAATACAGAAGCTTGTGTTATAATTAATCATCGCGACCCAGATTACGTCTTGCTGTACCAACAAACTGAAGCATAAAAATTTTTATGATCGTTGTGTTTAAAAAGATCTTACTAAGTAAACAATCATGATTGTTTCAAAGCGTACAAAAAAATTATGCAAACGAAGTTCCTTCTTTGTTTGAGGCTACTTTTCTATTGCGTAAATTTTTGAAAAGTTCCCATCACAGTGAAATACACAATGCGGTTTACTAATTATTCAGCCATTAATTGATAATTATCACTTAGAATGTCTGACAAAATTTTAAGAGCGACACCTTCAACGGAATAATTAATGTTTGAAATTTATAAAACACATACCTTGCTTAGGTCCAAAGGATTATCACTTAAGTGAACAACCGCACCAGGATGCGTCTTCCTCGACCTGTGAAACCGCAACAAGGTACATTCATTAGTATGCGTAAACACAGGCACTTGATGAATTTATTTGTACTCGTAAGCGCGGCTTAAGCGAAATAAAATTCGTTAAATTCCGTGCTACTGAAGTAAAATTTTAAACGAAAAAAAGCTTAAAAATGTTGACGGTTCATTTTACAAACGATTTGCTGATGACCATTAAATTGTTATGCCCATTGTAAGTTTAAAAATATTTGCGCAGTAGTTATAATAATATTTATTATAATAATTACACTAATGAACATTAATTATCGAACAATTTAGATCAACAGAGGCAAAACAGGAAATCATCATCAGTCATGATTGGTATATGAGTACATTCAGATAGGATGGTTCACGTTCAAAGAGAATGCAATAATGATCGTTTCATATTGAGTACTAAATGTAAAGGCGAGTTTCGCTCGTAGCCAAATATTCACTGGCCCGATAAACTGGACAATTGCTTCTTTCCTGTAATCCTAATAATTCATATTTACGGTTGACATCAGTCGCTAAAATTTCGCCATTTTATTTGATTTACTCAGGCAGTTACGACATAAATTTCCACAAAGAAAATTGCACTTTACTCAAATTTGTACTTGAATTCAAGTCAAACGCAAAATAAAATCAGTTCCAAGATCCAAAAATTTCTAATAAAATATATTCCCTAAAAGTGACCCAAATGAATACCAAAAAGCACAAAAAAAAACGAACGCTGGTCCTCACGACAAACATCATCCGTCAATCAAAATGACGAAATTTATATCGTTGCACCCAAAATAAAGGAAGGGAGGTACTGAAAGTAAACTTTTAATTTAACCCACGTCACACACCGCTGTAAATCACACTTACAAGTGCAATTCATTTCATTGGACGCCGGATTGACCTGACCCCCTAAAAATTTCGCTTACCAGGCGAACACCTCCACAGTCACACCTGCCGGGGCAGATAAAGCAAAACAAATGCACTTGACAACCGGAGCGTTTCACCGTCGAGCACGCCACTTTTTTTTCTCGGCCACTTGATTCTTCCGGTGCTCGTTATTTCTATTTTTTTTTTAACTTGGTGAATTTCACTCAAGGTAAAACCGCGAAACACACAGACACAGACATACACAGACAGATAAAGCGAGAGAGGAGAGAGTCGTGGTCACACACGCGACTTTCCAATGTATTTTGCAAGGCGTGAAAGGATTTTCGAGCTGCCAGATTATTGCGGCGAGGTCGAGGGTCGCATTATTAATCGAGAATCATGCCCGACCTTCGGCTCCGTATTCCCGCAGGGATTATAGAATTTCGAATCGGCTCTTCGACGAGCGCGGCATTAGGGCCGCTCTATTCTTATGTATTTTCTCCAGAGCGTCGAGTGGCCGTGAGTGGACGGCCGATCGAACGACGGTCGAAATCAATTTTCAGATGAATCTTTATCCAAAGTGCCAGTGGATATTTTTTTGTTGCGAGCTTCTCTCTCTCCTTCCCGTTCTTGCTTTTCACTCTCATCCCTTTTTGCGGAGGCGCTATTTTTAGAGGAGCAAGGCGTGGAATTTGGGTTGAGGATCGATCGGGAAATGTCAGAAATATGAATGATAAAGTAAGACGGCGCAAGCGTCTGTTGCGGGGAAAAAAGGGACGCGAATAAAGTAAGCTTATCTCTCGGGAGTAAATGTTTGCTCCCTTTCTTCGAATTTTCACTGGCGAAGATAAAGCTCCCTCCCATACGTTTTTCAACAAATTAAAATTTACGTTTTTTTTTATTCTACAATATTTATATTCGGGGGAACGTCCAAATAACCCCGATACATCGAAGAGGGGCATTGAAGTGGCCTTTATTAATTCACGGGCAGCTTAAAATGGTTCAAACACGATGAGCCGAATTTAAATCTTTTATCAACATTGAAATAAGATACAAAAATTCACAACGAATCGATCTCAAAGGCCGTTAATGATTCAGCGGATGCCACAAAGAAAGCCAAGAAAGAACAAACGCGTTTCTCGGAAACCGCGAACAAAAAACGAATCAAAGCTCGGCTTCTGCAATCGTTACTCGCTTTTCAACAAAAAAAGTGAGAGAGAAAAAAGAAAAAGGTAAAAAATAGCGCGCATTTTGTTTGCGGGCACGCTCGCGCCCCTTAACGCATTCGCGAGCACGAATTTTCAAACGCGCGATAAACTGTACAATAAATCTACCACAAAGGGTACGTATACGCGGCAACGCGCGCGATTCGCTTTAAATTTGAATTCCCCGTCGGCGTTGCCTCGCGCAAACGCACGCCCGAGACACTATCGAGGAATGAAGTATCCGCAATTCTCCCGGCACTTTTAATTTTCCGCAAATTGAAAGGCCAAATTGTTAATTAGCGCTGTTATCCCGCCGGAGAGTGCCTCGCGCTCGCGGCTCCAGCTAATTCGGAAAGTTAAGAAACTGCGCGCTGCAGCGCATAATGTGCCACTCCGTCATTGATTTTCCTCGTTGGCACGCTCGTCATTGTTAATACTCCGACGCGGAAAGGAAGCAAAAAAAAAACAAAAAAAAAAGTGCGATTTTTCGTTTCATTCTCGGTCTGGCGTTATAATTCTACTTTTACAATCCTCCAAATAAAAGCGGCAACGACGACTGCGCTCTTTTATTAGCCACGCCGCGGAAGCTCGCGATTTCACATTCACCGGAGCGCGAAGACAATTCGCCGTCACGTCGGGACGAGCAGTGAATCAACAGCCGAAAGTCGCGAGCGAAAATGACAAGGCAAAGTTGTTCGCGAACAAGTTGCTCGAGTGGAGCGCCGACAAGCCAATCCCGGGGCCTCGTAAAACTCGGGACGAATGCAATCGACTCGCGCGCCTCCACCGGGCACGTGCGATAGAGACCATCGCGTGATCGCATAGGAAAGTTCGCCCACACACACAAACACGCACGAATACACACAAATTCCACACACGCGTATACGGACGTACTGACAAATGCACCCACGCGTACTCTCCCGCACGCATACATGCATCTGTACACACATTTATACATGTATACAGCACTCAGAATTGACCATTGTCCCATACCAAACTTCTAAGCGGCTTATTATAATAAAGTCGCGGCGCGAGTTTATACCAGCTTCCCTCGTGATTTCGCGCGCCTCGAGAACACGGCTCCGTCTTCCTCGGGTTTTAGCTTTGATTTATGTCCCAGCTGCACGGCTAATGGAATTTGCACAATCAATCGCGTTTATTTACATTCAAATTAATGCCTTCGCTGTTTTTTATTTTTTTTTTATTTCGTTTTCTTGATGCTACTCAGACTATTTGGGTCAGTACCGAATGGTAAACAATACGTGCCTTGCATTGACAGTTTTTAATTAAAACTATCTACAAATCGATCGGAGGAAATTAGCTTCGCCAAGATTTTACAGTTTTCGGGCGGAGAAATGGAGTTCGTCGGGCATTGAAACTTTGCAAACTTGATTTTTGTTCGACGCATTTATATCGAGGAGTCCCCTCCCCTTTCCTCGGTAAAACTGGGAGCCCTCGGGGACTCTTTTCCACATTGACGCTCTTGTAAAAGTCCGCGGCCAGGGGATTTCAAAAGTTTCGCCTCGTGTGGTCATTTTACCAGTGCAGTCACTCTGAGCTGTTTATTACCATAATCATATTGCCCGCTTTTATAATTTATTCATTCACGTGGAATTGTAAATTATCGGCCCTTAGGGATTCGCGCACTTCTGTGACGCAATGCACAATTGGTTTTTCTCTTCAGAAAAGTTTCTCCCCAGCTGCAAGACGGAACCTCATTTTTCATCCTTTTTTTACGTAAAATTTTGAAAATATTCCTTTTAGAAATAAATTTATGAAGATTTGGATACCTTGAATCAGTGAAAAAATTGAATTATTCTAAATTTATTTATGAATACCTTGCTCTAACTTAACGAATCTCCCAGTATTATATGCTTCATACATATTAGCTCCGTAAAAGATTTAAATATAACCGAGAATGAAGTTAAAAATTTAAATAGATTAGCTTTATTTCCGTTATTATTCGATTATTTCATTAAATTCTATTTCAATTAGCAATTGAGTGACAAAATTTCATTATAAAAAGCGATACTGCTCAAACTAAAGTAGTGATTAGATATAAAAAAAAGCAAAATAAAAAAACTGAAATCTCATAGCAGCCGCTTTTTAGAAAAAAAATCGTAATTTCGAGTAAATTATAAAATCGCTGTGCTCAAAATGTAGTATCTCCTTAATTTAATCCAGTATACCCGAGCCCGCGACAAAAGGCAGCGCAGACAGCCGTCCGAGCTCGTTTCAAGGCCGCCACGGAAGAGCGTATTTATCAGGCGCATAACAAGCTCGTTCATCGCCGGCAAAAAAAGGAAAAAAAAACGAACGAAGATAGAGAGAGAGAACCAAGCGATTTCGAATAATCAATCAATCACAGTTTTCCCGACGTCCTCGTGCCAGCTCGCGGGCGCACGATAACTCCATCGCCGAGCTTCCGTCTCCCCTCCTCCCCCCTCCGGCCGGAGGCAAAAGTTTCGAGGCTCGGGGCTTATAAACGAATAAACCCGATATTTCCAGGAGGCATTCGCTCGCGAGCTTTACACCGGGCCGAGTGAGAAACTCGATTCCCCCGTCATACGCGCCGGGCGCCGAGTGAAAGGCGACGAAAGTTACCCGTCGGAGAGTTGCCCCGAGAGAGGGAGAGAAAACCGCTCCCTCGCTCGATATATACTTCTTTCCATCTCTGTCTTTCTCTTTCGTTTTCTGCCACTCGCACTCGCTCGATTCGCCAGTCCTCTAAGCGAAGAACTTCTCTCTCTCTCTCTCTCTCGCTGTCTATGTATATAGGTATCTCTTTCTCTCTCGCACGCGAAAATGTCGGGAATATGTTCTTGTCGGATTCTGCTGATGTCGCACCTGCTTGTTACTCTGCCTCACCGATCATTGTCTTATCAAATTTGAACTTTGCCGCCCCTTCTCGACGATCCCCGCTCAGACGTTCGATTCGTTCACGAAATAAACTGACGATCGAATGTAATACAATCGTGGGTATCTTGGCTCGCTGATACATATTACGTTTTTCAAATTCAATTTCGCTGGAACAACGGAAGACGAGGACAATGTAATTTCGGAAAAGCTATCGGGTTTTGTGAAGAATCGATGTTTTGATAACGAAAAGAAAAAGAAAGCGCGCTATTCGATAATGCAATGATCGACGGTAAATTATAATTTGCGAAGCTTACAGGCAGTTATTATTTTTGAGAGTCTGATTCTGCAGTTATTGAAATTCCGAGCGCACTTCTACAGGGGCTTAATTTTTATTCGAATATCGCATGTTTCGGTGACACGGGATTGATCAGATTTAATTCTGGCACGACCCATTAAGCTCGTAATAACACTCCGCTGGAAAATTATCTTGTTGTATCTTGATCCGAGTTTAATAATTCTGCATTCGCAGTAATAAGCGGCGGCTAATTTACGAAGCAGCAGCGTAATATAATTTTTACAGTGTACATTTTTACATTTCTAAAAAAAAAAAAGAAAGCCTCCCCGACCGTGGCTGACCCAATCGACTTCATACTACTGCCACCGCCTTTCCAATCCATACGTTCCCCTCCTCGTAAAAAAAATTGCAAAATAATGTATGCACTGCCTTCCTCATTTCTGACACGCATAATAAACACATCAAATTATGTTAAACCCCCAATTTTCATCTCTCAATCAACACCAGTCTCGTCCGGTCATATCTCGCGACATGAATAACCAAGCAATCACACGATGAATTTTAGCAGACTCACCCTAAGATTGAAAAAGTAGGAAGCTCGGCAAATCATAATTTCCGAACTACACTCGAACCAGAAAAAAGGCAGGAAACATCGACTATACCAGACAGATCGACTGGTAGGAGGAGAAAAAGTTATCAAGCGAGTACATTAATGTCGAGAGGGGGAAAAGAGACAAGCGGCGGAAAGTCGGAAAACTTTCTGCCCGCCGCGTCGAAAAATGTCATCCGCAGCAACTTGTCCATTTAACAGGCAAATAAACATCGAGGCGTATGTAGGAGGCGAACGAAACGATGCACGGAGGGTTGGGCACGCAAAAACTTTTAGCCCCCTTCGCACTATGATATCTCCGCGTGGTTATTGCCCATAAAAAGAGAAAGGACGAGGCAGCACTGGCTACACGTGTATCATGACTATGCGACGGGCGCAAAATAAAAAGCTCCTCATCCTGAAGCTTCTCCCACTCCCTCCTTACTTTTTATCCACTCGCCAATCTACTACAATCTAAGCTCTCACGTGCTCTCTACCTCTCTCTGTCACTCTTTCTTTCGGTATTTTTCTCTCAAGCTCACTCGCACACGCATACAGAGGGGCCGGTGCAAACTGTGGCGGTCTATCTCCGACTATCTTTATACATCTATGAGCCAGCTGAAAACTCACACTTCGATGGCCTTGTTCCAGTTGATAACGTAGCCCGACAATACGAAAGTCTCGATGTGGAGGACGTGTATGTTGCCGCGTTCGGTGCCGACGTATAGCCACTTGCTCTGTAGCGGCAGGTGCATGCACGTTATTCTGCAAAAAGACAAGAGCAAAAAATTAACATCATGAAAGCTCAATGCTTGCACTATACATTCTTATAAATCTTATTTTTATTTTCTATTTTCTATCATTATTATTTTTTTTTTTTTCAATCAAGCCTTTCACCACAATATCACAATGATTTTATTCTTTTAATTTGAATTTTTTATAAAGAGGGAGTCGAATCGCAAGCTCTCAACATACAATTTCATAATCAATTTATATTTTATTATTATTTTTTAATGAAGGAGTAGAAGAATCGCAAGGCTCTAACTACAATTTCGTAATCATTTTATTCTTTATTTATTTATTATTTCTTTTTCTTTTTTAATGAAGGAGCAAGGAAATCGCAAGCTTTTCATAATGATAAGCGACGAGGGCTCCTAATTGGAGACCCCGGAAATAAGTTGAGGGGAGGTGGATGCTTTGTTCCGGCGCCTCCCGCGTGTTGCTACAATGGGCCGAGTTGCCGAAAAAAAAAATACTAGAAGAGGAGGAGAGAGCCGCACGCTCCCTCGACGCGCGACCCTTGGTCGAGGCAGGCGGCCCCCCGCGTTTCGGCGCTCCCTCCTTCCCTTCTGCTCTCCCTAGCGCCAGCGAAAAATGCACGCCAACCGACGGCCCCCTCGGCCGCGCGCGCGGCTTACGTTCCCCTGACCCACTGACCTTGACCTTACACAGCGAGAAACCCCGGAGAGATACGTACGCGCCGATGGCTGAACGCCAGAAAGGGTGCAAGTGACACCTTTCGCAGCCCCCCCCCCTCGATATTCCCCCCTCTGATTTATTTGCCGCACATCCAGCGACACCCCTCTTCGAACTTCCGTTTTATTTTTTTTTTGTTTGTTTTTTTTTTAATCAATTTTAATGCGTCAAGTGGACCGAATTTATAGAT
The DNA here is from genome assembly GCA_018906775.1 of Sycophila sp. Sp_5. NCBI lineage: Eukaryota > Metazoa > Arthropoda > Insecta > Hymenoptera > Eurytomidae > Sycophila > Sycophila sp. Sp_5. The sequence goes on from JACCID010000004.1 coordinate 2,096,936, forward strand.
CGGCTCTTATAGGCATAGGAGGATGCGGTGGCGCATGTGCTGCGAATTATTTATTTTATTTTTTTCTTTCGTGATATTTTTCTTCATTTCGCGGGAATCAGATAACGCGCTGGCTTTGACGGTCTCGTGTGGCGCATATAAACTCTTGAAGGGGATATACTTTTTTTTCGCGCTCTGTTCGCCGGTGTAATTATTTTAATGAGAGGGAAAGGTTTGGCCCACTTCCTCGGGAGACTGCGAGATGGAATCGGATTTTCGTCCTTCGACCATTAGTCCCGGATATTTGACTGAAAGTTTATTTGGAAATTCGAAGGGATGAATGGGGTGATTATGCGTCTGACTGTAGACGGACTCGTTTCACTGAGGATTTCACCCATTTCCCTTTTATCTTGCCGGATAATCTATGGGAGACGATTCGGATTGAACAAAGTCACGCGATTTATTCTACCTCCATGTGCACAAGTGAAAATTCTGGTGAAAATGTATTATATATTTTTTTATTGAGCTATGTAATGAGAAGCAGCATAAAATAGAAAATTTTCTTACAAAAAATTTCGTACTTTAATTTCGAACGTCTCTCACTATCTTTTTGAGATATTTACTATTTAAAAAAGAAAGTATTAATCACATTAGAAAAGAACGTCATTAATTTAAGGAGTTAAATGATTAACACTCTATTAGACTTTGAGACAAGGACTTACTATTTCATGCCTTAGAATTTAGTTGGTTTGATCAAGCAGAAATTCTCTACGGATTTACAATTCAGCAGTGGTCTCAATAAAAGATTAAGCGTGCAGTGATTTAGAGATAGAGAAAATTCTTGATTTAGCATCGGGAGTCGCTTGGGAATATGAAGTTTTACCGAGTCGTGATCGTAGATCAATTTGAACTAACCGAGACCACTAATACCACTGCCCGTAGAGTGGCGGTTTACTGCGCAATATTGCGTTATTATCATCCATCTCAGGGGTGCATTTGATATTTTATTGTAGAAAATAATTCACTGTGACATACTTCGTTGTTTTTGGGAAAATTCTATTGAAAATCGTATTAACTATCAATTTCATTAACGGCGAAGAATTCGAAAACTTTATAAAACCGCACTGGCCACAAGGTGTCTAGGTTAATCCAGAAAAACCACAAGGCGCGGTTAACAATTCTACCTAAACAAGTTAATAGAAGTTTAGCCATTTTTTAAATTCAAGTTTCGGTTCATTTTCACCACCTATGCATTAAATCTGTTAATCTCTTTAAAAGAAAAATTATTTCTCACGATAATTAACGTTAAATTATTTAGCGATTAATAGAAATATCAGAAAAATTTTCAGAAAAACATAATGTACTTTTAGGATTCAAAAGATACATTTTTTCTCGTTTATTTTAATTCAATGAAACTTCGCACTCTTGTCATAAGTGGAAAAAAATCTTGCATTTCAACGAACTTTCCATTTTCAATTTGCTCGCATTTATTCTCCCTCGCTCGCGGTAATCAGATTGGCTTAAAACTTTAGTCGACTGCAGTAATGCGCAAGACAACTCATTACGTTATTTCTCTGTCTCTTTTTCTTTTATTATCACGATGGATACATAAAACCGCGCGAGTGAAAAATACTCGATTAACCAATAAAAAAAAACTTTTAATGGAAACTCCCCAGCAAGAAATGATGAAGGTCAAAAGCACATAATCACGGCTCCCTGAAAAAGAAAATATTGCAAAAAAGCAAGCGAACCCTCCTAAATTCAAAAACTTTGTTGACTATGCTAATACTACTATCCGATTTAGCGCCAGAAATACGAGCGCGCTTCATAAGTACAGCGCACGCAAATCCTTTAAGCAACTTTTATTACCCCAAAATGCGGGCTATGAATTGCGCGCGGAAAAAAGCGCCCGCATCCTTACAATTCATAAAAGTGCCCGAGCAAAGAGAGACAGAAAAAAAACGAAAGAAAACAATACCGAAAGCTCGCTTTAAACGTGCGCGCTCGGCGCATCTGTATGCACGCGCATACATAGACATACGCGAACCACTCGAAATGCAAAACGACCGATCGGCCTTTGTCCGCTAACAGCGAGATGATCATCGTTTTTAACGAAGCCGCATATCCCCCGCCCGGCTCGCCTCTGCAGTACGCCGGCGTTCGAGGCTCGTTTTTCGTCGAGGGCCTCGGAACACGCGTTGTTGATTTTTCCGATATTTCCTTTTTCGAATTTTCCCGCGTTATACTTGCAGCTGCGCAAGCACCCCCTCCCCCCACCCTCGTCCTGGCTTTCACCGGCGGAGCACGCGTGGATGTATATATTGGTGTAGAGGCCACTTTTAACGAATTGCTGGCTCGGAAATTTCATTAGCTCGGAGCGTCTACTCTGCACACGCGGCCTCTCGATTCTCCAGTAACGGGGAACTAAGCTCGCGCGCATTGTGGCGGGGTTCATTTCGCAGAATAGAAAGGCAGGGAGGAATGGCTCGTTTTGCCGAAATGTGTCGCGGTCGTGCTTCGAAAAGCAAATTGACTAGATAAACAGATTTCTACATTAGGTAAATGAGATATACACCGGGATCGTCGGTTGGAATTAGAAACCGATGTTAGTAATGAACATGTTGGAACATTTGCATTTGTCTGTTTTTCGGGGTTCCCGTATACTTAAAAAAAAAAGAAGAAATAAAAATCAAGGTCTAAACGATCGTTCGGTTCCTCTTCTCTCACGATGTCATTAAAATTGTAGTATTCTTTCGAGGAATTTAAAATAGAGGAAAAAATGTCTGCTGAACTCGAGTGAAATACGCATGATTAGTTTTAAAAACTTATGAAAATTGCAGTATAAATTTCGGAAAAAATGGATCTGTGTATTACGATTACCTCTTGTCCGATTATTTTTGCAGAAAAATTCTTATGTATAATTTTTTTTTTCTGGCTTACGTACAGTTCTTAAGACAGAATTCTTTCACAGCACTTTAAAAAAATGATGGCTACGTACTACGCATAAACAGCAAAATAAATGTACCGATAAACTCGAAAATGTTATGAAAAAGATAAGGTAAAGTGAACTCTCAGTGGTGTCATTTTTTGGAAATTTTGATAACTTTTCGGAAGGCTCAAGCTCCTTCGACTGTGTTACCCACCTTCTATCTAAATTCAATCATTTGATGCACTCTTTATCAACGTAGATGTACGTAATAAATAAATAAACAAAATTTCAATTCGTTACGGTCTTAAAAAAACTCGGCTTGCTCGCGGCGTAATTAGAATCCTCCAATTTGCTGCCAGATAAATATTTACAATTATTGTTTACTTGGCCCTCCGAAACTGTAATAAAACGCTTCTCCCGCATCTTCTCCCCTCGAAAAATAAACATTTTTTTTTAATACCTTCCAGCATTTAAAAAAAAAGCAAGTACATCATGCTAAATTTTACGCCTCGTTGCCAGCAGCTGCTGCCCCGTGTAATCAAATATCCGAACGTGCAAAAGGGAAACTCAGCAGCTAGAGATAAAAAAATCGTACAAAAGGCAAGATACTGTACCGAAAGAAAAAAAAACGAGAAGAGGAACGAGGGTAAAAATAACATTACGCGTAGAAAGTAAAGTACACCAGCGGCCAAAAAGCCGGAAGAAACAAACAAGGTCAGAATTAAAGGTAAGGCCATTGTCTCCGCGGCAGGGCGGCGCTCGGCTCCGCGTGGGGTGAATTTCAATTAGCGGCCGTTCGACGGCTCGTTTAACGACTCGCCGAGCTGTACATGCCTCAAAGCATATTACTCACCTCTCCCGCTGAAACTTGAGGCTCTGAACTACTTGCGGTATTTTCTGGCGGAAATTCCATAGGTGGAGGGTGTCGTCCGCGGTGGCGGACACGAGGGCGCCCTCGTTCACGAGGAACTGCAGCTGCGTCACCGCGCAGCCGCCCTCGTGCTTCACGTGCACGTCCACCCCGGGCCTGCCCAAACTGCATTGCTATACTGTTAAGGAAAACAAGCCTCGTTGCGACGCCGGAGCGTCTTCTTATTTTTCTGCGGATGCAATAAGTGGCCTGTGTCACTGAGAGTACGTTTAAGTTTCGCGCTGTCGCGCTGTTTCTCTGTTTTCGCTGTTATTTGCAACATTTTTTTAGACATGCATCCAGGCAGAGCTGGAAATAAAATGGTTCGAATAAAAGTGTTCAGTGTAGGTGTGTTAGAAGATCATTTTTTAAAAAGGTTCATTAAGCGTGGCGTTTAAATTGTTATTGTAATTGCGTAACGTCGTATGATCCATAGCAATTTTATTGCAAATTATTTCGTTACTGCCAATTTTATTATATTTAAATTTAAATAATAAACCACTGCCGACAGATTTTTTTTTATTAATATTTTATATGGCTGATGTTTTAAACATACCCTTTGAATATAAAGATTCTGATTTTAATGTAAATTTAACCGCATTTTATTAATATTTATTAAATAAACTTTATTATCTCACGTACAGTGCCGTGACCATTAATCATTTAGAATGTAACGATGAGTAACTGCATTTTTCAACTGTCCAGCATCAACAAGAAAATTCAATCTCTTAATGCAGTATATTGTAGTTCTTATATCGTTTTCTCTATTATAAAACAAAATCTTAGAACAATAATAAATGATGGAGGCGTTTGTTATCTTGCAGCGTAAAACAATGCTTGAAGAAAGATTAAAAAGAAATGTCAGAATAATGTAATTTATATTCGTGAAGTACTCGTACACATTTTAAAGTCCGTGAAGATTTTTACTTTATATTCGATTAAAGTTTGGCATAAATTATCTCTAACGTCTGCTTTCGCAGTCTCGTTAGCAGAACAAGAGTAACAGATGGTTCAATTTGAATGTAACAAGGCTCACTGCATTTAAAATGAATTTTATTGCTGGAGCAAGGGTAAGAAAAGAATTTTATTAAAGGCTGAACTTTTTGAACGATCTTAACAAGGGAGAATTTTTTTTTAAACTTCTTTTTTATTCCGGAGCTTTTGCAAGCTCTACTTCGGATAACTGCGAAGCTTTGAATCTTCATAAGTATTTAAATGGCGTGACATATTATAAACTATTTTTCCAATAAATCCATATTTTATTCTTTCTAAAAAGTTTTTCTGCTAATAGATAATAAATTTCTCAATTGACAATTTGAATGAAATCCATCAATTAATTATCCGAGCTGCTCTGCCCCTCATCATAATTTACTCAGAAGTGGACAGTGCAATACCTTCATAAATCAGCTCCTTAAAATTTCCAAGCCTTTAAAGACTCGGCAGTCTGAAACTCTCGTTTAGAATTGATTTAAAAACCACGCCGACGGAGAAAGTATGAAAAATGAGCATTCACCTAGACGTAAAGAGCGCCCAATGTAGAAAATCGATTAAGCTCGAAAAAACTTTTTGAATTAATGCGCCCTTCAATCGGCGAAACGGTCCCATTGTGAGCACTTCGCGCGGCCCCGGAGGCTACAAATGCTTCGTCAAAACAAGAGAAATCAATTCGAAACTCATCTCAATTACATTCCATCCCCTAAAAGCCCCGGCATGAGCATCCGGGCGTAAAAAAAGTTTCAGCCTGTACGAAAATATGAATATCCCTTGCATCCATTTCGATTGCACGGGGGTAAAGTGCTCTTGGGGAAACCATTTCAATTAACTTTCGCGGCTAAGCACATTTGCGTAAAAAACGAGTATCCGGGAGGGAGTTAAAAAAGCAGGCAAATAGTCACTGAGTCCATCACCGTTTCGCGTTTCAGGGGCTACTCAGCGTCCACCCCCTCCACCACCGGCACAATTAAAATGTTTGAAATCGCTCGGATCGTGCGCTTCGCTCCATTTTACCATCATCAAAAATTTATTAGCATGCCGAGCATGAGATGCTTATTTTCCGCAGATGAAGCGCCCCGGCGTGTAGCGACGCCGTGACGCACGAACGGCTATTGATAAATTCGTCCGTTTTATTAATTAACGTTAATTAGTGACTTCGATGCGAGTATCATGCTGGAATGATTTTCGTATAATCGATGATTTATGCTGCTGCAGTTAATTATAATGGACGGTTTTTATTTTAATTTTTTTTTATTATTACTTATAATTAAGAAATTTATGCAGCATTTTACGGGGATTATCGCAATAATATAATCAGCTTGGAATATAATGTAATTGGACTGTAATTAGGCTTTAATATAAAATAACGAACATTAAAGAAACCTAATTAAAATCATTTTAACGAGATTGAGAAGGACTGTTCAAAATTATTTACGAAAATTTGATACATTAACATCAATATTATTTAACTATAATAATTATTCAGTGTAAAATCAAAACATATTTTAGTTTAGTTATTAAATATTGAAGTATCATGATTAATACTAGTGGCGTCAGAATTATGACAATATTTACATAATAATGCCTTATTTTCTTTTAAATATTTACGATGACAATCAATTCTGTTATTTTTTATTCTTATTATTGCACTTATTGCTTCTTTATTTCAAGGTATACCAACTGAAAAAACTTTATTAATTTGAATTTTTTGTTTAAATTGAATCCAAGCTTTATTGATTTAAATTCTTTACTCAGCGCTGATGAGTCCATAACCATTACAAGAAAATAGAACAATTATTGTATTAGTGACCCTGAAATTTTATTCGAGAACTTTAGTTCATACGTTCAATTCATTTAAACAATAATACATTATCTTTTCATAATTAAAATAAAAAAACTGCGTTTTAATAAAAATTTCGATTTCATCAACGAATTAAATTAAATTTAATTTAAACAACTCGCGCAAAAAATAAAACTCGTTAAACATTTAATTTAACCGTCGCCTGAATGAAGTGCAGAGCAGCGAAAAAATCCAGCGCAACCGACAGATAGGATATTTACCGCAACACGGAGCTTAAATTCCACTCGGGCCTCGTCAAAAATTCAGCGGCTCAATTTCCTTTATCGCTCGCGTGCAGCTCGCGGCGACGTCGGCGGCTCTGAAATCCATCACCCAGGGGCCACCGCAGTCAATCGAATCAATTAAATCCCGCGGCCGGAGAAAAGCGACGTTATTAGATTCCCTCGAGCTCGGCCACTTAATCCAACCGACCCTCCTCCTCATCCTCCGTTTTTTCCTCTCTACCCGCCTTTCATTTTCCGTTTCCCCGCGGAAGCACCGCGAATTTTCGCAGCTGAAAATTAGGCGAGAGTCGACCCCCCGCCGAGAATTAGATTTCGCGAAAATGTAGCTCCGCGCGTTGATTTTCAGAAATTATGTGGATGTGCGTGATATACGCATACACAGCGAATCGCACGAGCGAAGAAGCTTTTTGCTTCGAACGAGGAACGAAGGAAGGAGAGGATCAAGCCTGAAATTACCGCGGGATTACATCACGTCCAGTCAGCACAGAGTGACATCATAATAGAAAGCGAAGAGGCCACCGTGTTTGTTCATTGTCGCGTTTAAAAATAGATTGTTGAATCTTGAGAAAAAATTATCTTCGCTTTAGTGTTTCTCCGAACGGACGATAAGTTGTTTTATCGAGCTACGATGTGATATTTAGAATTTTGATTAATATTTCTATGAAAATAAAATTGGATTTTTGTTTAATTTAAACGAAATTGAGATAAACACATATCGCATAATATTAGCGCAATCGTGACATAATCGGAAAATGCTTTTATGATTATATGATATCACGTGGAATAGAAGGACATCTACGTAATTGTATAAAATAAAATCACGTCAAATTTAGATCAATGTTATACCAGACTAAAATTTTCATTTTCACTAAAATGAAGTCATTCGACATCGGAGCAAACCCATTTTACTTTTTTTAAAATACAAATAGATGTGTCCACTTTTAATAAATTAAAATCTTTTAACAAACTTCCAGTGCGCATCATAAATTTTTAATGATAAATTATGTTTAGTATAAACTGCAGCTTGTTCAGTACGCGTCAACAAACTTGTTTGAATAACTATTCCAGCCTGGACGTCACATGTTTCGTACGCTGAAAAGTTGACGTTAAAATAATTGCACCGACGGACGCGTTAAACCCCGCGATGTAAATTTTCCAACGCTCTCAAAAATGAAACGCTCGTACAGACTGTACGACATGAAAATTCCTCGTATTTTTTAAAAAAAATTTAAAGAAATCCGAGAAGACCTTTTATCACTTTCAAACGGCCATTCGAGGAAAATCGTTCCTCATCAAATCTGCTTTTATGCCATTAATTGCAAAATTATTGACACTTTACGGGCGATTAAAGCAACCGCACAAATCAGAATTCAAGCTCGACTGCCGCGAGCAAATACGCAATTTAATAAAGCGAGTTAATTAAAAGCATCAAATTAAAGTTTCCCCCTGCCCCTCAACAAAGGGGTGGGAGAGAAAAAAAGTTTACAGCTCGAATAAGGTTAGTTGATTTGACTAATTGTCACTCTAATTTGAAACAGCCCGTTCTTTCCGGAAGCCATTCGTGCACACGAGCTATATCCCGCATTTTCTGTTATCTCTTTTTCTTCCTGCCTTTCTCTCCTCTTTTTTTTTTCGCCGAATATCGTAGCGGTGCTCCCGTTTTTTCTCTCTGCTACGCTCGCAGTCACAATTAAAAATAGATTCCACTAATTATTTTAAGTAGATTGAGCCGAGTGCGCAGGAGATTCCCCAAATAAAAGCGGACGAATTATTGCTCAGTGTATATAGAGGAAGATTTTAAACTTTTGCGATTTAAAGCGTATTTTTCATTCTCAAATAATTATTATCAAAGATTTTATTTAACCGGTCTAAAAATATATATATATATTCTTTAACATCCTTTACGTTTATTAACACTCCATCGTTCATCTAAATATCATTTTCGGCTGTTCATAGCTCGAACCATAATTCTTCCGTCGACGTGGTATTGTAACAAGTGGTCATTTTAAAATCGCCAATTACGAATTTATTGAAAAATTCAATCGAGCGTTTTTATGAGAGCAAAAAAAAAACGCAGTTATACATTCGTCCGCGCGAAACTTTTTCCCTCGATTATGTGCGATTGCTTTTCGAGGTAGTACCCAATCATCCGATGGCAATTTTAAACTATACCCGCGCGCTGAATGAAGAGAGCGGACGGCGCGTGGTCGCCGTTGGTGAGAAATTTTATAACATTTTCACTCTTTATCTTTATGCCCAACGACTATCGTCGTGCTCATTGAATGAAACGACTTTTTGTGAAGTGTAATCGCTCAATAAACATTCTCGAGCTCAATGGTAAAACTGATAAATGCCCGAGTTTTATATCGATTGCCGTTTCCATTTTCAAATTATCCTACCTACTATTTTTTTAATATAGCGCATGGGTGTACAATAAATTACACTTTTATAACGAAATCAACAGTATTTTAGCGCGTTCTAAGAAAAAATTTAACAAACAATTAATTATCGACTGAAATGCTTATGCAGACGCTAAGAATAAGTTTTTCAATGAGCGGCGGTCCGGATTTATTGGTTTCATCGGATGGATATAAATTTCCGGTGGTCCTTTTAGAGCATTGAAAGGAAAAAAAATGACGACTCATTGAATATAATAGACCACACCGGAAAGTAGACGAGTAATAAGTTATGCATTTGTGTTTAACTCGTGTGAAATAAATATTAATGCACATCTGAAATTGATAAGCTCCGCGACTTGATTATGGTTAATATTTTATCGCTAAATGCTAAATTTTTCTGCAGTGTTTTTAAACATTTTCTTACTACTTCTCGTAATAACAGTTTGAAGGAAAATAGTATTCAAGTATTTTTCCGTCTTTTCATAAATTTCTGGGTCAAATACTCGTATAGTCGTAGTATTAATTATATTGTGTTTGTTATTCTACCACAAAATTAAGCTGAATTTTATTATCTTTTCACTTACCGCCTGTTGTAGGATGCATTAACATAGAAAATAGTGCATAAGTAGTATATCTTTGAATAATTTGTGTATCCGCATTCTGTGTTAATTATACCATCAAATTAATTTCTATCTTTACTGTAACAATGTCTAACTTTTTTTTTACGTATTAAAAACAACTTTATCTTTGCTCTGAATATCAGTAAAATAATGAATGTCAACTATTATTATGCCGACTACTTGCATTCTGAATCACTCATTTCATACATCAGTTTAATATTAAAAAATATACTACTATAAAAAATAATACTCTTACCTAATTACGCTACAGTATTTCACAAACAAACTACTTCCCCTATACAGGCTCGAATTTTCAATAAAAAAAAGCCTACATCATCTTCCCCCCGTTATCCTTAACCGCCGATGTAAAACTTGTGCAAATCGCCTCACCGAAAAAGCAACAGAAACAAATACAAAACCGCGACATTAAACTAATTCTCCGCGTAAAAGCAAAAACAAGTGTAGAGAGATAAAAAAAAGTCGATCCACCTGCACAATAGCGACGCACCGCCGAGTGATCCGTTTGGCACACACGCATGCCCTTTTGTTCAGAAATAAAGCTCGCGAGGTAAATAACGAATAATAATCTTCGCTGCGCGTGTACACAAGAGGGAAATGAGCGCGCGCGTAATAATCTCCCGATTCCCATTTTTTTTTTCACATTTCAAACGTTCGTTCTCTTTTATCTCCATTTCTCCTCTCATTTTCCATTTGGCACTTCCAATCTCCGTCTGACTCGCCCGTTATCTCCAGGACTCTCCGTGTTCGCGTTCTCCCCCCCCCCCCCCCGCCGCCTCTCCTTATCTCACCGTTGAGGTCAAGAGTACGTACAACTATGCACGTGTGCTCCTGCTTGTTTCTCCAAGTGCATTTCCACGTGTACCTAAGCGTAGTTGCGTGTCTACACGCGCGTGTATGTGTGACTGTGTGAGCGCGTGTCCGCGTGTATGTGTGTCTGTGTGAGCGCGTTTCCGCGTGTATGCGTGTCCATGCGAGCGTGTTTCCGTGTGTTCGTGTGGGCACTTGTGCGGTACGATGCAAGTCTCCGATGGCCGGAGCAATGCTCAATGACAAAGGATACATCCGCAGCGATCCTGATTTAGTGCCGATAGCCAGTAACCTTTGTACCGGGTCGAATGCCATGGCGCTCGGCTGATGCGGAAAGCCATGTCTGAATGTCTGCAACAAAGGGAAAATACATTCTCCATCAGTGAATTATATATACACGCTGGCAAGAGGCTTAAGCTACCCCCTTATCCTCTCGACGTGAGCGAGAAACCATAATACATATATATATACGCCTCCCCCCCTCACCCTTTCCGAATGTTATCCTCTGCGGCGCAGCATTGGTGCTCGTAAGCGCGGAAAATCTGCGCATCGATTCTCGGCGAAATTCGAATGCCACGTGTGTACGCCCGGAGCTGACATCGAATTTCGCCAACTCTTATCTGCAGGCATTCGACGCTGCCCACGTATCACGCTGTACGTGCGGTCGACCTCGCGGCGTGGCGGATTTATAATTACGCCGTCAGTTACGACGTAAATCGATCAGCTTTTTTGACGAAAAACACTCGCCTTATTACTTTCCGCTGCTGTAAGAGAGTATTAGAGCGATTTGCGGGCCTTCGATAAAAATATTAAATTACGCCGTATCGCGCAGAGGGATATGCGCTCGGCGGGGTAATACCAAGGAATTCCAGTACTGCGACTTTACATGCTAGGGGATTTAAATGAATATCGGAAACCAATAGCGTATTTAGGTAACTAGTCAATATTTAACTAGCCAACGATTTATATATTGCCATGTCATCGATACTTTTACGCTGCTTAAATATGTGCGGAGCTTGAAAAATGAACTGCGCGTACTTTTCTTCGAGGATTTTTGTTTTGTTTGGTCTCCTTTTAGTAGAAAATTAAATTTTAGGCATCTTGAAAAGATCTCGTTATGCGCAGGAGTTAATTAAAATATTTTAATTAATCTAATTAACGGCTTCAAAAGGTTCCGTCAAACGCGCTTTCTGGTCAATGCGCGTATCTAATATCCACTGGCACATGGTATCTGTTTGAGAAACTCCCATCGTGAATTCCAATTTGAACTTAATCGTCTTCACACGCGGAATTCGATTTACTCGATGTTAAACCACCAATACATTGGTAAAGCAGCTCACTGCAGGGTCTTATCATCGCGATGACTCATGAGTCACATTACTTGATGGGTTAATAAGTAATCCTCACGTTTCAATCCGTAGATTAATCTAATTGAATTATAAAGTTATATTTTATATTAATAAAATTATAACTTCAACTAACTGAATTAGAAATTTATAGTTTATCTCGGTTAAACGAGATCAAATTAAAAAAAAATTGTTAAAAAGTTAAATCACACTTGAACGAATGATCGACGATTACAGATTTACAAATTAAGCGGAAACTATCTTATCGCAAAATTTTTAATCGACGGTAGTGCAGTAATGCACTATTGATCGCATTGATTTATTGTAAAAGTACAAAAGCCTTAACGGAGCAACTAAAAGTGTGTCGAACTTGTAAAATCGACACCTTTATTTAATGCCAAAGAAGTTAGACTGCTGAGAAGGCCGTTCGTACATTAGGATTTTCGGCTATCCGAAAATCCCTCTAGAAATATGACCAAAGAAGCTGTTATGTATGCGAGCTATAAATTTTAACTCCTGATGGGCAAGAATTCTAACTCCGAGTTGAAGACTTACTTTTAAACATTTTATAATATTTGATAATGAAACAAAATTTTTTTACTTATTCTTTAAAATAATCACCTATTCTTTTCTTTCTTAATAGTTAGAAAAATAATACGAAACTCACGTTATTATTATTTCAATGAATTTTCCTATTACTTTGAGGATTCTATTTATTTCACTGTTACATCAATCCATTACAGATAATGCGAAGCACTGACTAATGTGAAAGAACAGCGGATTCATTAATAAAATTACTATCTACCTCTCGGAACAAACTTTTCTACATTCTTGCGTAAGAAGTAAAAGCAAACTTTGGTATAATATTTTCAACTTTATTAAAACAAATAAAAAGAAAACTATAAAAAAAAATCGCATACAAAATAAAAGTTGATGCTCTAATATCGAAAAACTTGGATAAAATATCCATCATGGCTCGTTCAAGCTGGAAAAAATCTCGAGTTCCCGAGATGCTGACTACTTCCTGTAAAAGCAAAATGATAAATAATACAAATTGAAAGCTCGTCTAACTTTTTGCCCGATTAGTATCAAAAGAACTTTTTTTATTTATCAGAGAAAAGGGTGATACTGTTTTTTTAATTCCCGGATCTAACGAGCATTTTCTCGACTCATCCGCTGTGTGTCCTTGCTCAATTACCCTTTAACTACTTACGACAAGAGCATTCCTTTTTTAATTAAAGATTTCTCCCCAGCTGAATGAGTGTACTTTTTCAGTGGAGTCTGCTTTTATCGCCTTCACTATTATCCCTCCATCTTTAAAATCTCTTAAACTTCCAGTTCTAATAGCCTTTGGTAATTCCATGTTATCAAACTTTTCTCCTTCGTTTAAAATAAGTTTTATTTGGCACTTAACTTTCATAAAACGAAAGATGAAAATACAACGGCTTCACTTATTACGCGAAAGTCGAACGCAGATAACTCACTTTATTGTTAGAAATACGCGACTACACGTTTAACCCATTAATCCAGCTTCAACAGTCGACTCATTATTTATTTCTAGAAAACCAAACGAATGGATCATAATAGATAAGTTCGAAGGACTTGTACAAAAAAATCACTTTTATTTTATCATAAAAAAATTAAATCACAGGGAAATGATTATATTTTATTTTCTGGGCATACGTTTAATATTACAAATAAATAAAAACTCAAAGAACAGTTCTTATTCAAATGCTTTAATCGACCTACAAAACAATCAAAAGACTGAAGGTCTCCCGCCTCCAAGAAGCAAAATTCATGACTATGTACCTAAAAGGGAACTTTGCAAATTATCAAACGCGAAACTTCTAGAAATTTTGCCGGTCGCTCCGAGGACTCTTGTCTTGAATCAACAAAGGAAATCAGTGCTCAAAACCCGAGGGAATATCTCTGGCGGATTCCGCGACAAAAAGACAGAGCACCGCCGCCTCTTCAATTGGGAACCACCGAATTTGCATGCGGCCGTTTGTTCCCTTACCCTCGTATGCGACGAAATCCGGCGCCTCCGTGTGGCGCATATAAAAAATGCACGTCGCGGCGAGCCTCCCAGGGCGCGCGCGGAAACGCCCGATATTCCGTTCCGCGCGAGCGACTCGTGTCTCTCTCCTCTCCGGAGAGCCTCACCCGCGAGGCAGAGGTCAACATTATTTGCCGAGCGAAACGTCCCATCGCCCGGAGTGTGCGCGTCGGAGACGCTTTTCAAAGGCTGCTTGTAAACGTCGCATTACCGAGTGAATGTCACTGTCGGCCGTGAGAAAGCGCGTGATCTTAGTCAAAGGCTATAGAATTTTCAATATTGAGGTGCGCGAGAAGGAAAATATTAAGAGAGCCGTGCACCTCTGACCCTGTCGGCCTTTTTCGTATATACACTCTCGTTGACTTTGATGCTCGAGTCTGAGTTCTTTCTCTTGTCGAATAAATAAATAAATGCCGGGAGTATATACGGAGGCGCGGCGCGCTTTGGAATGTTACACTTCTGCTTCTAATATGCAATTCAATGAGGACGTTCTTTTGTGAAATTTTTCGGAAAATTTCACTCAACAATACTGACGAGTCACTCTTCTCGGTGCACGCGCATAGTGCGCGAGAAAATTGCGACAAAAGCGGAGCTGAAATTTTCTGTACATTTTAAACGAAGAAATTTCTCCTCGTCCAGTAAGTTTTCGGGGAACAAATATCACCGCCGTATTTTCAGTTCCTGCGACTTTTATGAACTCCGCTGTCCTTATCAGATAGAATATTCTACGGCGACTATTAAAGATACATAAATATCATGTTTGCCCGTGTTATCCGAGTGTGTCTTATTGTGGCCGCAAGTTTCCATGTGAATTATGCGAGCTTTTAGTGCGGGCAGCGGGGGTGATGTCAACGGCTATCGGTGGAATGCTTCTGTAGAGGAAAAGTTGGGACGGGAACCGGTATATCATCGCACATAGCACAAAAAGCGTGAAAAGTTAAGCTCGGATCTTCTTACCCCTCGCAGAGACAGAGATGATAAAGAGACGAACATACAGACCGCACTTAGAATAAATTTCATCTGCAAGCGGACAGAAATTTTCGGGATTATGCGCGGCTGGTAAGCGACTCTGTTTTCACAAAAAAGTAACTTTAGGTGATTACGAATAACAAATGTTGCGGACGTGTATCAAATCGCCGTATTTGCACGGGAGTCGAGTTAATCCAGGGAGAAAAGTTTGTTCTGAGTGAGTAGAGAAAAAAAATACATTTGAATGAACATGACAGTTTTAGATCGCTCGAATTTCTAGTGCCAAGTAATTATTTAAATTAGATTGAAATCAATTATTCCTCGTTTTATTCATCGTTTACGTCACCGATGAACTAAATACGCCGGAGTGAGAAAAAAACCAGTTAACTTTTGTTAAAAAAAGCTCGATTTAGTAATAAAAAATATTTTATTATTCATTTGTTGTAACATTGGAAATACTGCAGTTTGTACTACAGAACGATTAACATTTTTCATTAGGAATGTATTTTAGCGGGGTGCGTCAGGCTCGCAGCTTTCTAAAACGGAATTGGTTTTATGAACCATGGCTCCAAAGTGAAATTCAAATACAGCCCAAGGCATAGCTCATTTCCATGACATATACGAAGTTTAACTTTTAGATATAATTTTAAGGAACCTAAAAGCGAAGTTTCACCACCTTCTACATCCCCTTGTAACTCAACTTTATGAACTGATATTAAATTTCTTTATTGCCATCGTTCAATTAATTTTAAGACGTAGATTCTATTTTATTAAAAAGCTCATTCAAGTTTTCACATTTTAATATCACCTCATACCTTATTCAATGAGGCTTCCCCATCATCCTCTTTTTTTCTCAAAATGTGTACACAAAGTGAATAAAGTATCCTACTTGCGAAGAATCTCAAGAACCTCACGTTTCAAAAGCTCGCCGAAAATATGGCCCCGCAATGCGAACATCAGCTCCTAGTGTTAAATATGTAGCATCAATCACGCAGTTAATCAATGCACAGTACGAGCACGTGTACATCGGTCAGTAAATCAAAGGGATGCAAAGATAACAAATCAATACCTGAGTATGGTCGTGCCACGCAATTATTCGGAAACTCAAATACAGCCTGTACGACAATGCATGCGGCCGCACCGCAATCTTCAAAGATAATCTACCCAGAGTCCACCCCAGCCGCTCACTCATACCTCCACACATCACCAAATATCCACGTCGTCTCTCGCGAACCTCCTCCAAATAAAAAAAAAGGAAGCTCGCGTAAAAAAATTTACGTTAGGATAAAGTTTACCCAAAGTTCATGTTTGGCGGTCATTGATATGAACATGGGCAATGAGACTAAATAGTAAATAATTTTGTAATACTTTATACAAACTTTAGATGAAGTTTTTCTTAAATTTAAAAGACGTTCGCACGACGAACGTTAAAAACAAATAAATGTAAAGAATTATTTTCTATAAATTCAGCGGTAATTTATCCGCTTATATCGCACACCTACAAACTTCTATAAATTATACAATAAGCAAGTTCGGTAAAATCTCATTGCCCATGATCATATCAACGACCACCAAATATGAACTTTGGATAAACTTTATCCTAACTTAAATTTTTTTACGCGGGAGGCAATACGAAACAATAAAGCCTCGACAGAAATCTCATATCCCACCACGAGAGACACGTAACAAACAGCCACCCAGGATAAATGACTCCGTCGCCCTTGGGAACCAAGCCAGACCCGCGATTGCCTCTTTAATTCTCCAGCCGGTCTCCTTCGCCCAGGAAAATCCGAAGCGATCGACCGATCGATGGCTCCAGGATCTCGTCATCCTTGACAGTGGATGGGTGCTCCTGCGGAAATCACCCCGCACGCTGCTTCTATTCACCGTGTCCGTCAGTTCATACAAACAGGGGAGTTGGGCCGTGCGCCTCCATTGATGAGGCGCATTGTGCGCTGCAGCGGCGCAACACGTAGGCCGCGACGAAATCAATACACGCTGGCTCCGCTCTATCTCCTCCCCTGACGCCGCCCCGCTTAGGCTTAGCACAAAGACGATAGGAAGCTGACGCGGCTCTGTTTTTCTCCAGGGCGAAACTGCGAAAAGGATGAGTCGCTCCTCGAGGAAACCGAGGGAGATTCAGATTTATTATACGCCTAGCTTGCTCCGGAGAGGAGGAAGGAAGGATAATGGTTATACAAACCGAGGTTACATCTGCGAGGCGGCGAACAGCTCCTACATGCGTTTTTGTAACGAGCTTAAGGGGGGTTTAAAATCGATTAAAAATTCAAATTTCGCGCCTTAATGCAGCAGATGAAAAAAACAATTGATTTGCTTATAACAAAGAGTATTAATAAAATATCGATAAACCAAGAGATAGTTGCCCTCCGTTAGGTAACGATTTATCAGTTTACAAAGTTTTAAGTTCGTATAGTGATTTCTTGACGAGAAAAGCTTGAATAATATGATTTCTTTTACATTTTTAAGCTTTTTCGTCAACTTAACTTTTCGTTAACTTAACAATGAATTATAAAGTATAAGTAGAGTATACTATAAAGTTTCGAAAATAAAAAATCTAACAATTTCTTTTGCTTTAATAATAATCTAAAATAATTTTTTTCGAATGAGTTTTAACGTAATGAAGCGAAGAGTTAAATAGTTCTAACCAATCAGCATTCGCATTGCGTAATAAAGTAAGCCCTTGAATAACGGAGTGGTAACAAATATTATTATTCAAAAGGCAGACTGAAAAATTTAAATCTTTTGTGCGGAGTAAACGTCCAGGAACATAAAAATTAAATTAGGTATAAATCATTGCAATCAACAAAGTATTTTAATAATTTATCATACCATCTAAATTTTTCTCTTTTTTTTTTGGCGCATTATGATAGATAGAGAAAAAGAGAGAGAGCAGAAAAAATTAGGAGAGATGGAGGCTGGAAATTTGAAGCCATTTGAGCGCGGTGGGTGTGTAACGAGAGTTCGAGGGGGTAATCCGCTCGCCTCGCTTTGCGCTTCCAACGGGCATTTCGAAGCGGGTCATTGATTGCATAACATTGCGTTAAATTAATGCGGAGAACGCGTGTAATAGCGAGGCGATCGGATCATTTTCCGCGTGTTACTTTTTACTCGCGAACTTTTCGGACTGTTAAATCGCGAATTATTTACTCCTGTTGCGCGATCGTTTGTATATACGCAGTGCCTTTATGACTGCGACGGGTCATTTGGACGGGAAGTATTATTTATCTGTGCAGTAGGAGGGGGGAGGGGGAATATTTGCGCGGGATTTATAAACTGCCGCGCAGTTACTATATTCTCATGTGTCATTTTCCCGTCCGTCGTTTCCTCATCCATCACTATCAGGTATTTCCTCATCTTGGACCATTTTCCCGTCTACGACATGCTTCTCTCTTTTTTTGACGCATTACGTCGATGTTCAATTACTATGGCAAAGTAAATCAACTTTTAGTGGCCGCGCATTTACTGCCTTTATATTCATAGGCTGTAGCAATTTGTTTTTGATGAATTAATCTTAAAAGTTATATTTTTTTTCGATATAATGTCACAAAGATAGTAAAAATAGTAGACGTCAAAATAGTTTTCAAATTTCGGTAGAATTATTCGAGAGACTGATCATAATGGATTGCTTTTTTTAATGTCAACCAAATATGCAGTTTCATCTGGCAGTGCCACAAAAAAAAAAGAATCGGTATAGCTTCCATTAACCTTTCATTTTGAGCTCAAATCAATGAGTTTTAAATACAAAGGTCACCTGACTTAGACAGAATCTGATGAATAAGAAAAAACCATTTATAAATAAACGTATTTAGGTTAAAGGATTTTTATCTGGAAAATAAGTAAATAATCTTTTAATACAACTTAAAAATAATTAAGGATACAAGAAAGTATAAAAAATCAGTTAATCAAATAACAGTTGCTGTAAATAAACGTTAACCCAGATTTGACAAAAAAGTATTCGACGTTATAACCGTATAGTATCTACTCAAATAACAAATTATTAAAATCCATTTATTCCGGCAAAATAAGCTCGAAAAGAGCAATAATTTGAAATTTAAAGAGATCG
Organism: Sycophila sp. Sp_5; assembly: GCA_018906775.1. NCBI lineage: Eukaryota > Metazoa > Arthropoda > Insecta > Hymenoptera > Eurytomidae > Sycophila > Sycophila sp. Sp_5. The sequence continues at coordinate 2,116,134 of JACCID010000004.1, forward strand.
TCGCCTCTTCGAAATGTAATTCATTTTTAATAAAATTCACAATAGATTGACATTTGACTAAAAGAGGCTTCCGTCGGACTGGTACCCTGCTATTCGGAATAATCGGATCGACCCGGCAAAAGGGATTCTCGCGTGTTCGTCTTTCAGGTTTGACATCGTAATGAAGTATTAAAGCGTGGTTGCTTATTGGCGTTTTTTTTTTCATCGACTAGCCCTTTTTTTGTTAGCCTGCTTCATTTTCTTTTGGGATTTTCCACTTATCCCGTTAAAATCGAGTCATTTCCTTATACAAATAAAGCAGTTTTATATGCATATAAAACATCTGTACAACTCTCAGGACTCGTAAAAATTGAATACTACAGCGATTTTCTAAAAAAAGTTTTGCATATACAGAAATATGAGCTTTGACTATAAAAAGTGAAGGTAAGTACTTCCTTATCAGACTCCTACCACCATAGACTGACTCATCGTAATCATAAAAAAAAATCACTCGAGTCCCTTGCGTTAAAAGTTTGATCAGTACACCTTCTCCTTTAAAAAGAAAAATACGCGGAAGTATGAAGGGAGAGGCTTAATGAGGTACGATTAGCCGAATTCGCAGCTCGGAAAATGTCGCCTGTGAGGCGCGCTCTGATGAAAGCTCCCCCATCAGGGCACGTGGGTGGAAGAGGGAAGTCCGGTAGATTAGGCGCGCACAGCCCCGAATAAACGGGGAAGCAGCGATAGGGTCCTCCCGACCGACAAGGAGAACGTCTCCCCTTTTCGTCAGCCACGTATTAAATCGAATGGCATTCCCGGGCGCCTTCGTTCCGAGAAAAACTAAGAGGGCGTGTATCGCGCCGCGACGACGACTATTCCCCTTTAGTAAGGTGGGCACGAAAAGCCGATCGCAGAAGGGGGAGGGCTGATGCCTGCGTTTCCGCCGCGAGCGGGAAAATTCCCTGGCGAATCTTTCTTTCGGGAGATGGTATCTCGCTCGCGCTCACTCCCACTTTTATGGGGTTATCACGGCCAAATGGAACGGCCGGGAATTTTTCAGCCACGGCTCTTTAAACATTTTTTACGATTTTCTACGTGGAAAGAGGGAGGGGCGGGCATCACTCGCACGACCGAGATCAAATCGAATCTGATGGGAGAAGCGCGCGAAGTTACATCTTTCTCTTTCTGGTCACGTCTTTGGCCAACGAGATCTTCGAAATTTTTGTTACCCTGCTGCCACTATCCGGGTTTCAAATGACAAAATATAAATGAATTCTAATGCATACCTGAATACGTCGCTTTTCTTTACCTTGTCGCGTATAATTTGTAAATTAATAAAAATGATTCGTGAAAATTCAGTTGCTTTGAAATAAATGACCTTCAGCTACGTTCAGCAAACGTCTGTTACAAGGTGCGTATGAAAACTTAATTAACATTGATAAGAAAACACGGAAGTTAATCTAAAAATGTAAATTTGTTCTTGTCATTTAAATAATATAATTTACTTAATAAATGTGTATAAGGTTGGTCTAAAGTATTTTTGACAATAAGTGAATCAAATTTTTTTTGTAGCTAAATATTCAAAAAACAAAGTGAATATTCGTTCGATAAATCGAGTAATCACCGACCCCACTTAAGTTTTGTGGTAAAAAATCCAGATATGATTCAACAGTATAATGAACCCCTAAAGCGCTCGTAAAAGGAGGCTAATCACTCTCCGAAGCCCCGGCAATTACGGATCTCGGATCTCGTAAACAATTTTCCCTTACGCACTTCCTACGCACTTCGAAAATTTACGACAAGCAGAGGCGCCACGCGAAGCTGCGCCGACGACTACTAGGAGGATAAACGCCCGCAAGTACACGGAGGCTAGACGCGGAGGGAAAAATGTGAAGAGGGGAATAAGGGAGATAAATCGGTCTGGAGGACGGAGAGTGAGAGAGAAACCCGATAGTAGTCAGGTAAAGGCTCGAGCCTCGGTGCCCAAGTGCCCTCGAGAATTCAAAAATCTGTTGAAAGTCGACGATTGCACTGATCCGCGCCTCCTCCTCCTCGTGGGTGCATCCGCGTCGGGGCCGATTGTTTTGGATTACTCGACTCGGCGAGCGGCTTTTTCCCTTTGATCCCGGCCAGCACCCCCCACCCCTTTCCCTCCTTCGCGCCCGAGCGCTCGCACCAGTGTCATTCAAAATATCGATCGACGTGCCCGCCCGTTTATTAAGCCAGTCCTCCCTTTACCCGCCCAACCTTTCATGCGCGCACACCGCCGAGAGAAAGAGTTTTAATCTTTTAGTCTTTTCTTGTACGCGAGTCGCCTACTACCCCCCTCTACCCTTCCTCTCCCCCCTTTTTTTTTTCATCCAGGCCTTTTCCCGGGGATTAGAGTCCACTGCGGGCGACGGCAGCCTCTGTCCCTCTCTCTGTGTACACTGGGCTTTTCGGCAACCGCCGCGCTTCTAATGCTTGATTGGACGTGAAAATTTTATCCGCGGCTAAAAAGAACGACGGCGCGCCTTTCACATTAGCGCGCCGCGCGGCCTCGACCCTCTCGCGGTTTCGTTTGTTTATGCGCATGCGACGGACCCTTGCGGTAATTATGCCGGTGTGTCGGACAGCCGCTTTCCGCTGTTATTTCGCGAATTTTTTTTTTCGCGATTCCCCTGCTATCCGCACCCTTCTGTTCTTTTCAGCGCGGCCCAGAGGGTCCGGGAGGTTAATTGGACCGTGCGTCGAGTTTTGCGGCAGGAATTACCGCGTCGCGCGACTCCGCGAATCCCCGGCGGCTTACTTTTTCAATCTTCATAAGACGAGCCGCGTCGAAGTGGGACTCTCTATACTGTCTATATATATAACCGATGCAATCGAGAAGTTTTTCAATTCGTGAACTTTTTCTGGCGTCGTCCAGGCCGCCGGAGTCAAGTCTGAAATCCCGTTATCACCGCTTGTACGCCCTTATCTGTTGATCTTTAGCGCACGGCGCTCGTTTGCGCACCCTCCCTTTTTAATCCGTCGTTTAGCCCTCGGGTGGAGCGGACATGGTCCTGGGAGAATTTAAGCTCTAATTTATATTTTTCGAGACAGACTCGCGAGAGGTTTTGATTAATTTCATTTCGCTGTTACACATGCCTTTGTGGAGTCTCAGCGCAGTTTTACGTAACCCAAGGCTCGGAATTAAGTAATCTCGTTGTACGAGTACACGCGCTCTCGTGCTGTCAAATTAATGTAAAAGGGTAATTTTTTTTTTTGCTGAATTACACTCTTTCTTTTTAAGTTAACGAATAGGAAATAATTTTTGTTGTATTTGATGTTCAGTGCATTGAGAATAAGAGAAATGTAATTCAGAGACAAAAGTGAAATGCGTTATAACGAAATAATAATTAGCGCGCTCGTCGTTCTTTCGTTTCTTTTTTTTTTAATAACGAAAACGTTAGTAAAATAAGAGGATCAGCTACGGGTGCTTTCACTGCCGTGAAAATGTAATTACCGTAGCGAAATTAAAACAAACGCTCACTTCGTTGGGCAATGTCAATGGAACGTTCTTATCGAGACATTTTTTTTTGCGCGATATATCAGCGTGAAAATTTAACGAACCGTAATTAAGACATATTTTTAGCGAAACACGGTTATTTTTTATTCCTCTGTTTAGTTTAGTTTATTATTTATTTAAGCAGTATACTTTAAAGATTAGTGGAAGCGACTGGCATTTCAACGTTAAACTTTACTTTATGAAAATTTTACGATTTTACTTAAGATTTATTAAAAAATTAATTAAGCGATGATGACACGAAAAATTAATCTCACGAAAATATCGTTGAACAATTGGATTATATAACGTCTTACACTTTGTGAACAATAAATTTTGTCAAGTGTAAAAAAATAGTAAAATAGATATTAAAATAATAAAGGCATATTACTACTGTTTTACTACTATTTTTACTACTTCATCCTAAAGATAAACGCGCAATTTGGTAACTTTAGCTACTCGGTCGCGCGCTGAATTAATTATTTTCAGCGTTCGGCTTGATAACGTTTTATAGGCTTCGTAGAATATCCGAAAGAGATACTATGTGTAGAATCCCCATCATTACGAAACTTCTTGCTTTGTGTAATTAAAACTTTTACTGCGCTCTTACTTGGATACCAGTCGAACTTGAAGTCCGAGCCTTTATCAGCTGACCTTTATTATTTTAGATGTTCTTCAATTTAACGACACCTCCTTCAATTTTAAAGTTTATTTGCAAATTCTTTTACAATTCAACGCACTGCACTATACTTCAAGAAGTTTACAAAATTCCGCGAAACTTCGCTTATTAAAGGTATAACAGTTTGATAGGATCAGCAAGATTTTCCGATTTTATTGTTATTATAAAAAATTTCTTTAATATATAAACTTGCAGGTATCCTTCTTTTATTTCTCTTTCAAAGTCTACTTTGTTGAAAGTCGATTTAACGGCGGCGCAGCGAATGTAACTGTCGCTGGGAATTTAGTTCCCGAAGTTCGCGCATCAACGATTTTACGATTTTTTTTCCTTTCAGTAAATGCTCAAGGACGCGATGAGACAATTTTTTACTTCCTTGACTCTGAGTTTGAGTAATTTAAAATTCTCTGCAATCGCCTCAGAACTTTAAGTTTCATCAAGCATCAATAAAACAATTGACTTATTATTCAAATGAATTACTGGAAATTCTCAATGTATAGCTAAATGACTGATTTGATAAATTGTAATGCGCTTTAAAATTTTAAAATAGTCACGTTTTCAGCCGTTATTTTACTTCGGCAGAGACGAAACTGCATCGGTAATTGGATATCCGCAAAATTATCGCACTTTCGGCTTCGTCATTAATAGTGTTGAATTATAGTCAGCAAAAAACGATACAACAAAACTCATATCAGAACTGCAAACTATATTACTTCACTGCGCATTATAAACCTGCAATAAATACAATTAATCGCTTTCTGCAGTAATTACATTTGAACTTTTTTTTTGTCGCCTTACCGTTTTAATCAAAGAAAAAGTTATAACGTAAAATAATTCTAAAATAATGTCGCGAATATGTATATTTATACTTCATTTTGTAATTCAATTTCTTGACGTCTTGATAGATTATACAAGATCTTAAGTCTAAACTTAAACATGACATTAAATGTAGAAACGGCAAATCTTGATGAATATGCATGTTTAAGGTACCTTCATAAACGTGCATCTGGTTTAATCGTCGTAAAATGAAATACTATTCAACACAGCAGTAATGAATACTCTACGACAACGTAAAAGCATTAATCACAGCAGAGGATTCATTAGATGCATTATTTACTCTTGCGAATAAAATAATAAAAGTCACAACTGCATGACAAATTCAACATAACAGAAAAACGAAAAAAATCTCATAAAGGAAATTTTATTTGCAAGTTAAAAAGAAAATTTAATCCATCTGTTCATTATTTAATTTACCAACGATTTTATTCAGTACGAAAAATAAAATAAGTCAGCTGCGCGTGAAAAAACTCAGTTCAATAAACCGAAAAAAAAATTGTGCACACCTGACGACATTTTCATGCAGAGAAGAAAATTTCACTATTCACGAATTCACTTCTAAAAACACTGAATTTATGTTTGCATTTAATTTAAAATACAATTCGTCATATTATTCAAGTGTTCTATTAGGATCGTTTCCCCAGGGCTGAGCCCTGCACGCCTATCTCTTTCGATCTGTTTTTTCATTATTTTCATCAAAATTTTAATATTCGAACAGTCGACCGGTGGAAAATTACTAAAGGAACATCGTGAATATTCCAGGCTGATAAGAGGCAGAAGAAAAAAATTCCAAGGTTAAAAATTTTATGCGTTTATAAATGCGCGCCTTTGTCTCGCCCACCAAGCTTGCAAAAAATGGAAATAAAGGGCCGGTACAATATATTAATCTTTCCTGTGCTCGAGAAGGCAGGAGTACCTAAGAAAAAAGGAGGTATGTTCTCTGGCATAGATGATTTACATCCCGTAAATCTGGAGCACCTCGGCGCCATCCCGAATTAGAGCAGACCTTTCACGGTAGTTTTCTTCTGGCCTTTGTGAAACAGCCGACAACCCTCTCCCTTCCGCCCGTCGGGTAATGCGATTTAAACTCGGCCGCGGAGATAAAAATAAATTAACGTCAACCGTCAAAGTAACGAACAATAAAGAAATTAAGTTTTTACGCTTTGTACCCCACTGACGACAGTGGATCATTAATTCCCACGTCCCTCCGCGTTTATGGTCCGCGAACGGCGCCGCAGGCTAAACGCCCGAGTCTGACCGGAGTAATCGCGGTTAATGGAATCATCGTACAAAGAGTCCGTACTATTTTTCATTCAATCCCGTAGCAGCTATACAAAAAAAGAAAAGAAACAATCAGATACCCACGTTGTTAAACGTATAAAAGTCGCGGGGGGACAATGTCGCTCAGCCGAGACAAAAGGAGGAAAACTTACGACTAAGTGTCCGAGAGCGTCGAAAGTGCCGCGATATGCGGGGACAATGTGCGAGGGGTGAAAAGGGGGAGTTTTGAGTTTTTACCCCTCCCTTCGTACGCGGCTAGTGCCCTGATGGGACTGCCCTTTGTGTCGGGGACCGCGGGAATATTGTTTCGACGCCCCGAGGCGCGCCGCGGACGATAGCGAGCTGAAATTGCAGTTGTATTTTAAATTGCGAATCATCGAAATGCATCGTGTCCGAGTGCCAGTCGTTATTGGTTTGACTTTGGCAACATCGCTATGCCGAATTGGTTGGATTGATCGCTTTACCTTTACCGCTGCGCCGAGTGCCTGTGGTACATTCGCGCTTGAAATGCAAACGTTTAAAAAGACAAATACGACATTAAAATGGAAAATGTTTGACTGAAAAGTACTTTTTTTAATCAGTTTTAACGGAAACAAAAAGAAATAGCGATTCTATGGGTCAAAAAGAAAGTTTTTGAGTCGCCGTACTATAGCCTGTCTGTTACTACTTACGCCACTTAGTATGACCGCTCCAGTAAATCAACTGAAAAATCGTCATTTTTGCATAAATTGAAAAAATAAAAAAACATTTTCTAGTTTAATAATAGTTTAATGCAGTAGTGTAATTTAATATTCATGCAAACATTTCTTTACGCCCAGAAAAATTGTTAAAAAAGTGTAATATTTTGAGAGAATCAAAGCAGTATAATTCTTTAAGATATTAAAGAAAGGCAAATGTGACATAAAAATTAAGAATGTTTTATTACAAACTCCTTTTTATAAATCAGGTTTAACGGAAATTTTTAAAAATATCCAATTGGCAGGTGGAATGATCACTTTTAGTGATGGCTTACCATAGCATGGCTGTTACTACTTACGTCACTTATTATAAGCGCTTACGTAAATCCACTAGAAAATCGCCATTTTTGCGTAAATTTTAAATAAAAAAATCGTTTTTTAGTTTTATAATAGTTTGATAAAGTAGTATAATTTATTTTCCATAAATATATTACATAATGTTAAGAAAAATTGCTAAAAAAAATTTACCGAGATATAGTCTCTTAAAAAAAAATTAAAATATAAAATACTCCTACAAACCAATTATTAAATGAAATATTTACCTTTCTTAAACGTAATAAATAAAGTTATTGTCAGTTTATTTAATAAAAAAGAGACTTGAGAAAATATCGCAAAAAATGACTTTCATTTTGATTTAATTACTTTAAAATACATTTAATTTAATTTTTGCCACAAACTCATTTTAAAAGATCTCATCTTACTCTTCCTCTCTAATGAAAATATGGTTTCGTTAGGAAAATGTATTCGTACTAATTTGAAATTCTAAACTGTGATTTAATTAGAGAAATTAATATCGACTGCTTTCAGAACACAAAAACTATCAGGTCACAGAAGTTAATAAAAAAATTGTGATTTAGTAACCGTAATATCTACTGCGGAACAATATTAAAAATGAAACCTTTTGCTTAATTACAAATTTAAATTGCACAGCGGATCGATGTTTTTTTATATTCCATAAGTAAACGGATCTATGTATTTAAGTGAGAAAAAAACATTAAACTGGGACAAAAAAAAAACAATTTTCGTCCATTAGAGTCAACAAACATAAAAAAAATCAACTAATAAAAGTAAAAAATGAACGATTCGAATTCAAGCCGCTATGTCATCGCGACTGATATTTTTATCCAGGGAATAAAATCACTCCGCAAACTAAAAAAAATATGCACCAGAAGAGCAAAGGAAAAAATTGAACGCGCAAATCCAGGCGTAAAAACGCTCATTTAATGCAGACTAAAGCTCCACTTCAAAAACGTCGAACGGCTCGGCCGAGTTTGGCTGAAAAGCGTTCCATCATTAAAAAAATGGAAAAAAAAACTCCTACCAAGAAAGAAAAAGATGCTAGTCGTGCTTGCGATCCGACCGATGAAATAAAAAGTTGCCTCTAATGCGTTAAACAAAAAGCTAAACAAAAGTGCGGAGAATTCAACAAAAGTTGGCGATCGAGTTCTTACCGGCGATGAGGTGGAGGTGTAAAACGAGGATGTACGTCTGTGTGCGTGTGTGTGTATAGGTGTTCGTATGTAAGTAGGCGGGAGTCGCGCCTAACATTCGATTGCCGCGGATATTTCCAGTCCGTGATATCACGCTCAGGATTATTGGATTCAAGGTCACATTAACGGCGGCTAAGCAATTGCCTTTTGGCACGTTTTAACACGTCTTGCGGTACACCCCTCCCCTTCCTAGCCGAGGGAGTCGCCTGTAAACAATGGACAATCCGCCGAAGGGATACCGTGGATTTTTTCGAAAATTGCTCGTTGTATCCCAAGGCAGACGTGATTCATCGAGTACGTGACTTTTTTAAATCGTATCGACTCGACTCGGATGCTACGTATATCTTGCTTCAACGAGTTTAGCATGCTTGGCAGCCTCGGTCGCCTCTGTGTATGCTAATGAAGCCAATTATAAAAGAATAATGTGTTTTTAAATTTTTTTTTTATTTAAATTATACACGCTGCTATATATAAATAATATAATATTATTCCAATTAAATTTTACTTAGAAACAATCCGCAAAGACTTAAATCTACTTTTTACATTGTTAAAATATTAAATCAAGAATAATAGATCAATTTTACTATTTTCGAAAAATGCAGAAAAATAAAATTTGGAAAAGAATTACTTTTCATATTGTTACAATAAATAAAGGCAGTAATGCACGAGCTTAACATGTATTTCCCAAAAGGTCGTAAACTTTATTATCCGTAGTTAAGTTTTTGTCGTTTCCTGCTGTTGATAAACATTATTGAGGTCATAATAATATTCGCTTTAGCGCATTGGAGTCCGTAATTTGTAATTTTGTTAATTAGACAGTATAATGACGTTGCAAAAAAAAGTGCCGGCAAACCATCGAATTACGGCAATTTACATTTTGCAAACGCGAATTCACCGTTCCCCTCGGATTGGATTATTCGGGAGCAAATACACGGGGAACGTCGCGGATACATATGAAAATTCCCACGGATCGACGGTAATTCAAGCATTTCCGAGCGAACTGATTTTTTTTTCCCTTAAATTCCAAAATATTCACTTTCCGCAGCCCCCTCCCCCTCTCAGACACGATCCCTCAATACACCGGGATTGCCAACTTTTAACTCATTTGAATTGGTTATGGAAGTTGGACTTCGTTCAAGAACGAATGAATATCGAGCAATACTTTCACATTTTCTTTGCCAGAACGCCTCGATCATATAATGATCAGCCTCCTTTTTTTTCTCATATTGCAGTCTGGGGCGCGAGTTGGGAATGCGAACAAAAATATATTTTATTTATTCTCGACTTCCATTTCGGCGAAACTCGTATTTCAAAAGTACTCTTTTTGTATATTCGCAGAAATACGTCTTCTTGAGCAGCCACGGGGCATTCTTATTCACACAAGGCTATATAAAGGACTGCGTATACTGCAGTCGCTGCACGTACTCACAGAGATGCAGGGAGATTACAAGAAACAATTGAGATATAAAGGGTCCTTATAGTCTGCCAGAGCTTCTGAGCGAGTGAAACTACCAGAATATCACAGAGTTGATGGCCAGCGGTGGCCGAAACACCCAATAATTTTCTGCCCTTCAAAACAGTAATTTGGGCTTTACGCGTAGGTGAAATAAACACAGTCGCACGTACAGTGATACTAAAAAAGGAAATAAACCTGTGAAAGCGTTTTCTTTTATTTTTCAAATACTTCTAGACAATCTTAACGAATAAACTACGTAAACACTAAAGTTACATCGCGTATATCTACCTTTATTATTATTCAGAATTTTCATTTTTATTTTAATAAAAAAAGTTTCTATACGTTTTTCTTCCATAATAATAGAGTTTTTTTTTCACATGCGCGATAAAAAGAATAGGAAAATCAAAAATGTTTCGGAACAAATTTCCAGGAAACTTTTCATCGTTAGATGAAAGATCAAATAGGAAGAGAGCACTTTGCAAATAGTATGGGAGCTTTCCGAAATATCAGCTGTCTTGAAGTGGCCGCCTTTTAAATTTTTTACTCTGAAAAGCTCTGAAAGAGCATCCAAGGCAAACCCCTTTTCAAGGCGCTATCACAGCGCACGTCATAAACAACCCTTTCATACAGTCGTTTCAAAAGATCAATAAAGGCGAAATACCTCTTGGTTTGCATGAAATTTTCGAAATTTAATTTCAAGCACCCGAGGCGGGGATGCAACTTTTTTACGGTGGAAAAAAGTTATATGCCTCTCACTGCTGAGTAGCCGCGTTAGAGTGAAAAATATTTTACTTTGAAATTTTGCTTGACGCTCCCTTTTAATTAACAAATTGAGGCGGAAAGTTGGCGGGACTTAAAAAAAAAACAAAACAACAACAAAAAATGAAGAAGAAGGAAACGGAAAACTTTAAAGACAATTACAAAGATTCAGTGGGCATTTTCGCGCTCTCGCTCCCATTTCCGTGCAAAGCATTCTCATGAAAATTTGTTGAAAATTCAAAACTTTTTCTCGGCGTGCAAAATTTTTCTTTTGTAGGGCAGTCCTCTCTAGCGGGACTATATTAAATTCTTTAAATTTCAGATGCTCCCGGTTTAGCGAACTCATAAACCAGATGCTTCGCTAATAATTTATTCACACTTAGCGAGGCTTGCAGGCCGCATTAATCACCCAAGATTCATGAATTTTTAAATTAAATTTTTCCAACTAAAACAAATAGACCTCGCCGCCTCTCCATTATTAAATGCACGTCCAAGCTCGTTTTACCCCGAGCGCAAGGAAGCACCAAGACGGGAAAGTACGAAGTAAAAAAAAATTGCAAGGAAAAACTGCTTCAGTGTGTTTATTAACATTAGCACCGAAATCCTCTCCTAACTACGCAGTGAATCAATTTAGCTCAATTAATAAGTAAGTTGATCAATGACTCTGCCTGCACCGGAAGAAAAAGGCCAAACTGAAGCCGCGGGCGCAACTCCTCTTTTCTCGGCCTTTTTCTCTTTTTGCAATCAGACTGTACCCCGATAAAAAATAAACGAATTTTCATTAGCAAAGAGCTTTAACGAACTACTCGCGCAACATTGCGATACTTTCCCAGGAGAACAGAGATACTCAGTATGGACCACCTTAGTTTAAAACTTTCTCGGTAAAATTAATTTTCGAGCTTCCTATGAAAAGTTAGAGCTTTAAAGCTAATAAGCGAGTAATTCCTCGTGATAAAGCGTTAAAAAAAGGAAGCAACTTCCATTTTTCAAATCTTCTCCAGTGTAGCTCTGTACTAGATAACAAACGAACGGAACAAAAAACGATCGAAAAAACAAACAAGAATGGAAAGCTTGCGGAGAGGGGAAAGGGGGTTGGTTGAAAAAAAAAGTTGGCGCTCGTCGGAAAAATCAGGGGGAAGACACGCGAGGAGTGACAAAAGGAGCTCGCCGAGGGACACGATCGCCCCGCAAATTCGGGTCGATACGCGAGGCTGCAACCTTATTTACCGCTGCATTGTCCATGCATCGCGTCTCGCAGCATGCAAAGGACGCATTAACGTTTTAAAAAAGAAGCTAATCAAGTTTAATCCTTTCAGAGTTAAAATTTCGTTCTCTCCGTAATATAACATTTACTTAAAAAAAATGTTTTACTTACACCGAGAGAAAAAACTTTATAAAAATTGCTATTGTGGTTAAGAAAAGAGTGACAGTCTTATCAAGTGAGAATATAGTAATTTTCAGTATCAGAAATTTTAAAAATTACTATTTCGAGTGTTAATAATTGTTATTTTCCATACTAAAATTTCTCGCTTGTCAAGACTGTCACTCCTTTCCTAATCATAATAGCAATTTTTATTCAGTTTTTTCTCTCAGTGTAACTTTTTGAAGCTCGTCATCTTTTTCCACCGAACGCAAATAATTTGTAACAAATAATAAGAAAGCCTTTGATAAACATCGAGAAAATTTTAGCCACCTTTAATTAGTCTTACGAAAAATAAAAATAATTATGCGTTAAAAAAAAATAAAAATGATAATTCGCGCGTTTGTTTCCAGCCTCTTTCGAGACGCTCGACCAGGGCGCAAAATTACGAGGGTCAAAGTAGCCGCGACGAAAGCTCGTCGGCGCACGCACGCGGGGGCGAGCGCGCCACGTGTGCAAGCTCGGCGTATCGACGAGCCCGAACGGACGCGCGCACGCGACCAGGAATAAGAAGGACGCTGTCAGAACGAAAGAATGAGAGAGGAACGTCGGGTAATATACATATACATAGACCGGCGCTCATTTCCGCGTTTTTGCTCGCGCGACCGCCGGTGAATTGTGGCGTGCGGTCGATTTAAAAAAGCGCGCGTCCCACCGAGTAGCGCAAACCCCCCTTTGGGCCGGATGGATCTCACCCACTCGAGCGGGAGTAGAATCAATCGGAAAGAGAAGGAATCAGGACCTCCTTGGTCCACGGAGGGGGAGGAGGTTCTATAGGTAAGGGTAAGACGAGCCCGAGAAAAGCGCGAAAGATCAAAAGGAGGAGCGGGAGGGAGAGGCATCCCTCTCTCTCTCTTTCTCTCGGCGCGGCGTTTTTTATCGACTGCCCTACTTCGGGATCGCCTTGGGACAAAAGGTACTCGTCCGTTTATACACAACGGATGAATACCAGTCCGCGGGAGCGCGTGCACGTGCGCCAGCCTCGGCAATTTCGGCCCGCCGACGCTCTTTTCTTCCTCGCTCTTTTAATCGCCGCCGCGAGATACGCCGCGCTGAAAATTATCGCCCGGCGCGTGTGCGATCCGTTTCTTTTTTTTTTTTTTTTCTTTTACTCGCCGCAGGCAATTTAGCGGGGCGGACGTGCCGCCGCCGCGGCTCTCGGAATAGGATAGAGCGCGAAATTTATGGAATTTTCTCGCGATTACGAGGTGGTTTCTCGACGTCGGGAAATTTCGCGCTCCGCTCGGTCCGTGAAAAATTGCGTCTGACTCTCGGTTTAAGGTTCAGAGAGAGATTCAGTAAATGCGCCGATGACTGGGCGTTACGGCGACTCCTTCTTGTGCATTCGCGAGCTGCCGATGTGGCGGGTATTTCGAGGGTCAATCGATTTTATATTTTCATACGCGTGGGTGCCAGCTCACACTTTTAATAAGCGCCGTCTTCTTCCCTTTTTTTTACCAAACATCTACTGAGCCAATGCGAACGGAAATAGAGTGTAATATGCTTTATGCTCTTTTTTTTCTTTTTAAGTAGCTTATCGTCGCGGTTAAATATATTTTGCACCATAAAATTTGAGGGATACGTAAATTTTTTAAAGCTTTATTCATTGTGATTATAAAAAGGAACGATTTTTTAATGTTGCGCGTTCATTATTAATGTTTATGAAAAAACCAAGTAACATTTTAACCTACTTTATTATAGAGAACGTAAAGTATTGCGTAATAAAGTTGTGACGTAAAATATTCATGATTAAAAACATAAATTTTAAAACAACGTATTTATTAATAAAATATTATTAATTAAAACGTCAATTTCCTTATTAAATGCACAGTTAATATAAATATATTACTTTTTAGCGAAAACATAAATCCTGCAATAATAACAACATACGATTTTATCCAAATACAAAATTCTCATTTATTAAAGTCGATATTATTATCATAAATTCAATATTTCCCTACAAATCATTTAATAAATTATCTATAAACCCTCCTCCGTTATACCGACAGGCTTCACAAGAAATATCAAAAAACAATTTTTCCGTTATCCCCGAAATCCCCCAATCAAACCCGCATATACCAGTACGCTATCGCAATACCAGTCACCCCAGAAAATAGCCAGTAGCAAAAAAAGGCTTGAGACAAAAAAAAAAACACGGAACAGTCTTCAGCAGAAAAACGCTCCCTTCCCGTCGGTATCGGCGCCTCGTCGTAGGCCAGGATAGACGTCGAGCGCAAACACGGTGCAAAAAATGAAGGAAGAAAGCGTAAATAAATGCAAGGAAAAAAAGTTCGACGGCACCAGCGACTTGAAAACCTCAGACAGCGATAAAAAGCGCGTCGCCTTATCTGAGCCGGTCAGCGGCGCATGGTAATTTCTCCCGGCGGCGCATCCCTATCTCAACCCGCTTTCCTCGATTCCTCGCTCGCGCGCCTCTCCGTCCGCTATCCGTCTCTTTCGCCGTTTTTTTTTTTTTTTTTTGCTTGCTGCTCGCTCGAGCTGCCCTCCCCCATCGATTTTCCTAAGGCTCTCTCGGTGCGCTCCGCACGTACGCTCGCGCCGGGAGCGTTACGCTTTACATTCCTGCATGACGCTGGAATTATATTTAACTCCGCTGAAATATTCTCCATTTTTCCAGTTTAACGCGGAAGATTTCTCGAATTGCGCCGTACGTTTACGCCCGGCGAGCGCGGCTCTCCCATTTTTAAGCACCCGCGGACCGCCTGAATTTTTTAATGGACACCGACGCATCCGGATAATAATATTTCTTGATAAAAGTACTTTAAGAATTTAATGGGTTAGCGCTCTTTTGTGCTCGTCGTGCGTGGTTAATACTTAATGAATATGAAACAACATTTTCTGATAACCCTTAAATATGTTTTACCTTTGGTTTACCGTTTCACGAAAGTTTTATTATCATGCTTTTAAGTATTTATGATTTTTTTTTTGTTATTTATTCATTGATTTATTTTTCGTCAATGCATGTACTTTTTAAAATGCGAAAATCGATAGCCTGCACAAGCATAATCCTTTTTAATATTAAAACAAAAAAAATTATTAAGCTTTTGTGATAATCTGTTTATTCTGTTAACTTGATTTACTTTAAGGTTGAAATTTTTTGATTATATAATCGTTTAAACAATAGATTTTAAAGCAATTTAAAAAAAAAATAAAAATTTATAACGCGAAAGAATGTCGTAGCGTTGGCTTACCCTAGCCTGTCTGTTACTACTTTTGATACTTATTCTAAGTGCTTTAGTAAATCAACTGGAAAATCGACAATTTTATAGAAATTAAATATATAGAAACTGATTTTCTAAATTAGTAATAGTTCAGTATAGTGGTACAATTTAATTTTAATATATTGTAATAAGTAAAACATTTTGTTTCCTCCAAGAAAAAATTGTTACCATAGCATAATCTTTTGAGAAAGGTCAAAGCAGTACAATTCTAAGTTATTAAAGAAAGACAAATGTGACATTAAGATTAAGAATATTTGATTACAAACTACTGTTATAAATCAGTTTTAAGGGAAATTAAAAATAGTAGCAAATGTAAGCGTGGAAAAATCGTTTTTACGGTGGGCTTACCATAGCTGGCTTATTACTACTTACATTTCTCATTTTAACGCTCCAATAAATGACAAAAACAAATTCTTTTCTATTAATACGTGTAATCTACATGAAAATCTAATTGAAGAAAAAAATGTTTGTTAAAATTTTCCAAATTTCTATGATATTAAACTTTGTTCAAGAATTCGATTAACTCTCCAATCTATTGAACGTAGTACAAATAAGTAAAGAACAAACTTGTGGATTGTTTAATGCCAATAAGAACGAACAGCTGGATCAGTCTTAAATCTCTTCTTCGCTTAACAATTAACAAAAGTCCTCTCTCTAGTTGCGGAGAAGGAAAAAAGAGTCATTTCAGTAAAATTGTCTCGCCTTTCTTACAGTAATTGTTCGTGCCAACAAAGTTTGTTCATTTCAACTTTTCTCAACACAAAAAAAAACACGCGTAAAGAATCTGTTGAAGGATTTATACTCTGTAAAGTAGGGCTTTAGCACTTAATCTTATTGGCGAAGGTAAAGTTGATATCCAGCTTGGATATTATTTAATTTAAAATCCGCATTAAAACGCTTTGAAAATTCAAACACCGCTAAGTGGATTTCCGGGAACGAGCATAATTTTAATTAGCGCCCAACGAATTCTCGACCATCAGAGCTGAAAATCTTTTTATGGGAACTAAAGCGCAGAAATTCTTTTAAAAAAATGGGAAATCGCACCATTGAGGCGGTAACAATCGGACACTATGAGGAAACTCCGAGCGAATGAAAAATGAAGTTTTTAGGCAAATGAAGTGTCATATTTTTTTACGGTCGCAGCGTTTGCAGGGGCGTTAAAATGGAATTAGCGATAGTGGAAATTTTAATCTGCGATCTGATCCTCGATGAATGCGCGTACACTTTGGATCGAAAAGTACAATAGAATAATCGTTGGAAAATTATACACGCGCTGCGTCGTTTATCAAATTTCAAAAAAATTGCTAACAATACAGTACCCACACGCAATTTGAAGAGAATAAAATTTATTTTGTTATCTCCACTAACGAACCATATATTCCGAAACCCAAAAACCAATACTTATACAAACCTTGATAAAACATTTATTTGCATTTTCGATTATTCAAATTTAGTATCGAAAAAAAATTATTGTTCCCGAATCAAAATTTAACACATGTAAAATAGAATTGCGACAACAACAAGCGAGCAGCGTGAAAACGTAGCAGATAATTATATGATCAAAATGCGTATAACGAGAATGGATTATCAGCACATTTAAATTTAATCTTAACATGTATATCCCGTTTGCATTTACATTATCACAAATGTCTTTACATACAAATTGCTATTTGTAATCCCTTCTGTATATCACAATTCTATAGGTACGCAGCTTTAACGCGAATCTTATAAATACGAATTTTATTTACAGCAAAACCTACGCGAATCTCAATTTTACTTTAAGCGACGAAAAATATAAAATTAATTACAGAAATATTCATATATTCACTTATTAAAATTATAATAAATAAATAAACCAAGAGATTTGTATTATAACTACGAAGAAATTATAGTCTTATACTTAAATTAAATTCAAGATTTTAATTACAAAAGGCATTAAACCTGAATTCACGAACAATCTCACATCTACATCTTTAAATTTTTCACTAATAATGCTGCACAAACAACAATAAAATATAAGAAAAAATAAAATATATTCAGAATATAATATTATAAACTTCCAAGCATAAACGAATATTAAATAACTCGGATTTAGACGTGGCCAGAGAGCACACTTTGTTATAACCAGCATCTAAATTAAATCCAGCCGGCAAGCCAGAAGTAAAATAAACTCGCTCTTTCATTAAGTAGAAAAAAAAACTTAAAACTCAAAGAAAATAAATGCAGCGGGAGCGGAAAAATGGTGTTAACTCAATAGTCAAATTACTTATGCCCTGTACCTATTTACAATATCTCCACTCGAATTAAAGGTACGAGTTCAAGGGCGGCTTTTAACCATTGCAGATTAGAACGGCACATAAACGTCGCTTTCGGCACAGAGTACAGGAATTCCTCGTGAAAGCAGCGACTCAACACGCCCTCGAGTCCCGCGGAAAATCGCGCGCGAGGCCGGAAAATCGTTGTAGGAGCGGAGCTTCCAGGAAGCCTTTCCTCGCGGGCTCGATCGAGCGCTGCCTGCGGAATCCTCGGGGGGTGACTTCCCGAGGAAAACGAGCGAGCACACTCAGACGATCGCGATAAACGCGCGCTGAGACGAAGGGGAGCCTTCCATCTCTCTCGGTCGATTCGAAAAAAAAAAGAAGTAATTCGAAAAGAACCCGCTTTCTTCTGCCCGAGCGCGCTGATTCATCTCGTTAATTAATCAGCTTGATAAAAGCTTATCGATCTGTTCTCTCTCCGTCGCTCGCCTCTTTTTTTCTACCTACCCTCCCAGCCGGGGCTAAAAACGACGCGGGATAATGTGTGCGCGCCTCCTGCAAATAGATATAAATATATACGAGAAGGAGGAGAAAGGATTTCGGCTTTTGGAGATGGTTGGCGGATTTATATCGGCGGCGGCGCTCCTCCCGCCGTTTATCTAGTTAATTAATTAATTAGTTTACAGCGCGCGAGAAGGAGAAGGTGGAGGCAGACAGACAAACGGCCAGGGAGGGGGTGGAGCTTTTGCGTAGCTTAAGGAAATTACACGAGCGCATTTTGCATCGGCTTCAATTCGCTTTAACGCTCGACTTGCCTCGATCGTTCTCTATATACGTGCTGACTCTATATATCATATCTCGCGATTAAAACTTCGCGCTCTCATTGCCGCGACTTATCTCTCTCTCAGCTTACCCCCTTTTCTTCTTTTACTTTTTTTTTCTTCGGGTGTAAAGTGAGACAATGGAAAATCTGAACTAAATTGGCCGTTTCCCGTCGACTTAACGTCGCTTTCCAGGGCTCGAATGTTTATAACGGTAATTCATCGAATTTAGTGCTCTAAAGCTTGCGCGGTGCTAATTCGAGTGAAAACGGGTACACAACTGCTTGAGAAAATAAAAAAAAAAACGTCCGAGAAAATTTATTTACTCCGCTGGATAAAGCGATCGCGCGGTTAAGGCGGAGAGCAATAAAAAGGGTCTCAACGGCATGCGCAAATCGAGAAAATCTTGATCGCTCCAGTTAAGTACGCCCATTCTTGTTGACAATTGATTGCCATTGAAAATATTGCTTGTCATCGAACCAATCCAATCGTTCACTTTATGTTACCTTTACCGTCCATTGGGCTTTGTAATAAATTTTTTTTCCATTTTCTCGAGCGCACAAAAAATGCGATATAAATAAATAAATATATAAACGAGCAAGTCCCTCGCCCCTCTCGCCAAACAGCGCAGCGTCCGACTTATCGTAATAATTCACGAACTGCCCATTCCCGATGCGCATAAGTTACAGGCGGGGCTCTTACGCATTAGAAATTGCATTAAGTTAAGCCCGAGGCATGCGCAGTCGCGATCCCGTTGAAAGATTCAAGTCGCGAGTGTTAGGGGGAACTGCGAGGGACCGTCAAAGGGGAAAACGATGTTTGTAGGCCGAGCGGGGGATGGTCCGGGAGTGCACACGCGCGCGCGTCTACCTTCAGCGGACGCGTCAAAGGGACGCTGCAGCCCCGACGTACAACTTGGAACGATCCAGCGACGCGCGAACTTCCTTTTGCGACTCTCTATCTCTTTCTCTCTGTGCTGACGGACGGCCAGTACAAAAAAGCTCGCGAAATCTCGCGGCGAAAAAATTCCGTCTCTTTACACCCCCGAGATTCCCTTCCACTCGATGGACACACGCCGGAGTGGACTGAAAAATGTGCGATGGTTCATTTTTTATTTTTTTTGCGGTATACACCCTCCTTTTTCATTCTTCTCTTGTACAGCCGTGGCTTCGAAAGTGAAGGAATGCGAGGGGAGTTTAAAAACGAAGAATAAAAAAAAAAGAGATCTACGTTTGCGGTGCATTGTATCAGCCTTAATTTACTCGGCGCTTTGGAGGAGTTTTTGGCACGTGCGCGCTCATTCCGTATTTACATTTTTAAGCGCTCTAGAGAAACTATAAAGTGGACGCTCGTTTTAACAGGCCCGAAATATAGGCTAAGCTCTCAACGAGCTGCCAACGCTTCAGATCCGCAGCGCCAGCGTCGATGATGCTCCGTCAAAATTATCATTCTGTTTAGCAAATATTTACCGACGACCGGGCCGCTATAATCTCCTCTGAGTAACTAAAATGCTCCTCTAATAATGCGAAACCAGGAGAAGTTTAGGTATCCGATTCGGCCATCGGCATTTACTCTGCAAATTATAGGCGATCATATCGCGAGAAAATCTTTTTCATTTTACGAAGAAAAAGGGGAAGAGGCTTGGGGCAAACATTTATAAGGACAAACGAAGCGATGGAAAAGTGAAAATTCAGATCGGGCGCATCTACATCGAAATTGCGGCTACGTGCACTAAACGCTCGCGACGCGGCGTATCTGTACGCGGCTCTTTCTCGCCGACCTCGTCGCTGCGGGAATACGGTTATGCACTTAACTGCGAGCATCTGTAAAAAATTTTTTTTGCCTCCCCCTCCACACTTCTCCATATTCGGCTTACTCATCAGTTGAGAGACTCTGCCTTCTCTCTCTCTCTCTCTCTCTCTTTTAAATTCTAATTTTTACGCTTAGCAAGAATATGTTAATGAGAGAAGGGCTGCGCGGAGTCTGCTGATGATACGATTATTCCGTAATGGGTATCTTCCGCCTGGAAATTCGCTCTCTTTTCCACGCCGAACACATGAAAATCTTTGAATTTGAACCGCATCTCGAATAATCGCTTTTGATTAAAAATTAATTGTCTGCACAGCGATCGCCGTCGTGATTCTACCTCTTTCTTTTTTACTATACCGAAAGATTGCTTACTTAATAAAAAAAATATCTGGAAGCTTAAAAGTTTAAGAAGAGAATTAAATTGATTTAAAAATGGTCATCAAAGATTTTCTATTATTTTATTTTATTTTTTATTTATTTATTTGCTCATTATATCCTTAATAAATTCTACGAAGAATGTCGATAGTAGCGAGTTTCGCTAAATTAAGCGAAAATTGCAATTTCGGTGGGAAAATCAAGGGCGGAATTTACACTTACTCTTCTAACTGCCACGTGCATTCTAAATTTAAATTGCAACCTGAATTCCGTAAATTTATTAACTATACAGCTGCAGTCACGCACTTTCTAGGAATATTTTCCTAACGATTCACGGAAAAAAATGTTTCAACGACTATCATACTTCACTGGCGAGATGAAAAAGGACTTCGAGCGCACTTTTCGCAACGCAGCCATGAAAAAAAAAGTTCATTTCAAAATGTTAACATTTAATTAATTTACCCTTTAACACACATTTCGCAGCGTCAGCGGTACTTTTTAATTGCGTTTCGCATAACTGCGAAAGTCGAGCCTGGTTAAAAAAAAAAAAGAAGGGAAAATCCACCTCGTCCCGAGATTATTAACGCGATTTTTCAAACACTCCACTCCCGCGCTACCCGTCGGCAATTTTTGCATCTCCAACTTTCATAACCGGCTCGAAAATAAAAATGCAAAGCGCCGGCAATCTACCCGGCCTCTCCCGCGATATATAACCGAGCCTCTTATTCCGCGCCCCTCTTTACAAAAAAAAAAGTTCCGCTAATTTGCCATCAGAAGATCAGATGGAGACAAGTAGTACATTTCGCTCAGCTCCCGCAAAAAATGTTCATAAGAGCGGCTATTTAATCGGTACCGGCGTAATTTGTCACCCGCTCGTTTTACGCTGCGGCTGCTCATTTTTCTCGGCCCCGCGCCGGAAAGGACGCGTCCGCCTCGATTTCGCGGCTGGGATAAGTCGAAAGTTGTGCGAAGAGGCGCGAGGGTGAGCCGATTCCCCTCTCCGAGAGCGACCCGCGTCTGTGTCAGTGGGACACACGCGCGTGCGTCTTTCTCCGCAACCCCCTCCCCCGCTACATTTACCCCTGCCCGTCCCACTTGCCCCGAAGTTCCGCTCCCGGCTATCTCCGCCGCTTTCTTTTGAAGAATTACAAGCGCCGGGGAGGTTAAAAGGATTTCGCAAATCGTCCGTGTAACTATCCTTCGAGCATACCGCTCTTCTCTCTTTTTTCCCTCTCATTTTTGGTACTTTTTCCTCCTACTTATTCGGCAACTTCGAATTCTTTTGAAGCGCCGGTAATCGATATACACACGCCTCGGAGAGATTAAAGCTTGCGGCTAAACACGTACGGGTTATTATGCAATTATATTCGAGACTTCCAGTGTATGAAAATGATACGTTTCACGTTGCTATTAATTGATCTACGTAACACTTTAGTTTCTTTAAATTAAAAGAAAATGAAAAAGCTCCTTTTGGAGCTTTGCACCGAAGAAACATATACTTTGAAATTTTTTGCTGGGAAGGGGAAGCGATTCGTTTTGAAATTGTGCCTTTATACTCGTAAAAATTTGGTTTTTATTGAGGAGATAGATCATTTCTTAGTCCTGGCTAGGAGATTATACAAAATAATGCGAAATTAAAAAAAAAAGTTACTTAATTTTTTTTTCACTAATATTCTACGAAAGGCGCTTTTCTGTGGGATTTTCTTCTCAACTCACTTTTAATGATCTTTCTTCAGTGACAGTTTCCCGTAGACTTTTCCGTAAGTACTTCCTTATTGCAGTACTTATGAAAAACTTTATTAGTAATAATGAATAAGAACTGATGAGTAATTCATACACAATAAATTACATTTGTTCCATTAACTTCGGAGAAACACGCAGTATGATGTTGCGCAGGTTGTAGATTAATGAATACTAAAAGAAGTTAGGATATAGTACACAAAAGAAAAAGCTTCTATAATACAATGACAGCTTTTCATAAAAATAACTGTTAACATTTTTACTTTATCTATAAAAGTTATACTACACTGCAGAAAACCGTTTATTAAATTTTCTGTAATAAAATTCAATTCAGTTCACAAAATTATGTTACCATCTACAGAAAAGGATTTATTTTATTTTCGTAAAATGTTCAATTCAACTCACGAAATTATTCCGTTACATTCTAAAAAAAAATTATTTTCTATAAAATGCACAATTTATAACGTCAAATAATAACTGAATTAAGAGTAAAAATAAGATTTCCTCCGAGAGAAATTCCGTAGCTATTCATGAGCCAACAATTAAACGTGAAATGTGCACACGAAGGTCGAGACATTTTCAATAGAGTAAATACGTTCCGCAAAATTGGGTTATAGAGACGATGTCAAAATCTGCAACGACGCGCAATTCGTGCCCCGTTTTTTTAATTAAACTGCCACATACTAAAATGAATAAAAAAAAGGACCGACTGAATAAAATGCGCTCTCTTTGAGCATAAACCTTATCCACTTCACAGAGATAGTTCTTTTCTTATTACGCGGCCGTAAAAAATAATCAATCATGTCGTAAAAAAAATCTTATCGTAAAAATATCTCGCGCCACGTTGTAATATCGATCTTCATTGCTAACAAACAAAATGAAAAAATTGTCAAGCCTCGTAAATGTTAAGAGGTATATATATATCGTACATGTAAAATTTCTTTTTTTATCACGATCGCGTAATAAAAGAATGAAATAAAATTATTTTAATCAAAAGTTTCATACTTTCTATTTTATTTCTCTATATATCAACGTTTTCCTGCAACAAATACATTCCGTGAGTCGTAATGTTTCGCGTCCCCTTGTATCAGGTGACATATTTCGCTTGAATTGCCAATACACGCCACGGAATCGCGAGCCCATTACACTTATTTATACGGTCCATCTGTTTCATTTTTTTTTTTTTTTTGTATAAGTCTGGGAAGAACGCCTAATACACAGTGCAAAAAATTCCTTACACAGATAGAATCGAACTCATCAGATTTGATATTTTTCATCCCAGTAAGTGAACCTAGAAAACTTTTTTTTTAATGAATATTCATATAACCGTTACCATACGCATATAACACTCCCTTATGTATTGTAACGGCCTTGGATTTTCCCAACAGATACGATCCAAGAGCCGATACCATCCGAGAATTCCCCTTTAATTATGTGGCCAGTTATAAAAGCAGTGCAGACTGTTTGAAGTACATAAGAAAAGCCGTAAAAATGTGATTTCACGCCGAGGATAAAGTCAATTCTAATCTAACCCGATAAAAGTTCCAGGGGAAATATCTCATAAATAAGAAGTTCGCGGGCCGCTAAAGTTGGTACTCGTAAAAAAAAGGAGCGCGAAAGAGGAAAACAAAGTGCCGCGCGCGGATAATTTATGCGCTCCGCGCTAAAAATAAGCCGCTCCCGCGAAATCGCTAAAATATTAAATTATCCGACGTCGAACGAAGAGCCGCGGCTGGGCGCCGGGGGTGACATCAATTTTTTAGAGGCGCACCTCTTAAAACCGAGGAAAGTGATCAATGAAAGTGTACACACCGACAGTAACTTTCAAAACGCCTCGCCAAGTAAAACATATATACAAGGCGCCTTCGTACACATCCACTCGAGTTACCCCGAGCCGCGGAGTGCGTCGCCGCGCGGCGCAGCAAATAATCCCGTACGCGAGTGGAAATTGATTCGCACAAAATTTCGCGCGTTTAAACAACGCTAAAGCGTCGGCGGCGAAGGAGCGCCCGGAGAAAGTCGGGGGAGCGTGTAGCGGCGCGCTCATTCCGCAGCCCAAAATCAATATCGTATATTTCGTCGGGGCAAAGGGCAAACAATTCCGAAATTCCATTTCTCCGCGGCCGTTCTCCGAATATTTTTCGAGGATGCTCGGGGGCTGCGGACGAGAAAGAGAGAGAAAAAAAACGGCCGCCGCGCCGCATCCCCGAAGCTCGCGCGCAATTTTTCACGAAGCCCTCTCCTCCTCCTCGCTCCCACTTTCTCGGCGAATCTCGAGAGTCGAAAAAAAAGAGGACCAGTCAAGGGGAAAAAAGGGGAAAAATCGAGAGAGGAAAACGCGCGCGCGGGGTCAGGGCTTCACGGGCGAAACGCAGGAGCAGAAAAAGAGAGAGAAAGGAGACAAGAGAGCGGAAGAGACTTATACGTTCCGCTGCGGCTCTGATTAATCGTCCTCCCGGCAGATTCCTTATCGGCGCGACTTTCAACGCTGCTACATATTCAGCGGCGGCGTGGCCGACGAGCTGGTGGAGGGGGCAGGATTTTTCGTGCAGCCGGCTAATAATAAATGGCGAGCACGCGACATTCGCGCGCCGATCTGTCAATACACGGCGCGGGGAAATCGACGGGCCTCCCCCACTTAAGCGGCCGCGCTTCGTCTAGTTCGTGCGGCCACGACGCCGTCGGGCTCACATATATATACATATATATATACGCACGCTTTCGTTTTACACGTGAAAAAGGAGCTCTGCGTTTCTCTTCGATTTTCATTTTCGAGATGCTCGCGTGATAGCCCAAGGTCGAATCGACTGTACTTTCACAGGAGGAGGGGGGTGGCGGCCCCGAAGAGGGTGGCTTCCTTTCTTTTTTTCGTCAATTAGCCCCGGGGCCGTGGTTTCCTAATATAAAAATCGTTAAATGCCCTGTAATGCGGCTTACGAAATTGGCCGCCGTGGAATCCGAGCGTCTTATACTCCGTGCCCCGCGAATTCTTATATTATATTTCGTGCGGCCGATTGCTCTATCGCGCCGAGGAGTATTGACTCACCTTCCGTAAAATAACCGCGAATATAACAATTGTGTCACTACACCAAGACCCGAGCGCACACAGACACGCTCCGCTTAATGCACACGGTAGCGCGCACATGCATTCGGTACCCGAGTGTATAAGATGTGCGCGCACACGCATGCCTCGTTGTCCGTACGAAACAAGCGTGACTTTTACATTAATGGACTTTTCGCGCGGCGTCTTTGTATACACATCGGCGGGTCGTTGATTCCCGCACTTTCCTACGTATAAATATATTTATATATTTTTTATATATTTTTTTAATTATATATACACAGCGGGAAGCGGGGGGTGGGAGGTTGGGAGAAACTGAACGGCAACTCTCAAAGGAAATCGCCGCGGGCCTCTGCGCACGGGCTATTTGCGCCTGCAGCGCAAATATCGGAAGTGTTGACACTCAGCTCGCCGCGAAACTCGCCGTGGCGGCGTGTGCGCTTCAAGGACGCGCCGCGCGAATTTCGCGGCAATTACGTCGCGAATTCGGTCTGGAATCACCGCGGGCGGGGGTGGCAATTATCGGGAGTAGCCGCCGCTGGCAATTAGCCCGGCGCAAGATTTTTGCGCGGGGCCAGCCAAGCGCTTATCGATTCTCCTTACATACACACGCGCACACCGCCGCCGCCGTGCTTTATCACGAGCGCGCAGGTATGTATACCTGCAAATTACTGCTTACGTAAAAAAAAAAAATTTTAAACAAACAAAAAAAAGAAAAAGGAGAAGCATACAAAGCTCTCGCCGTAAACTCGAGCGTGCGTCGCTACTGACCTTCTTGACTTGAAAGTGCTCGGATCTGAGAGTCTCGACGATCTCCTGCTCGGGCTTAACCTGTTGAGCGACGGAGGAGCGGAATCCGTCGAGCACCCCCTTGAAGGTGAACTTCTTCATCTTGGCGGCGGGCTTCGCCGCCGGGGAGGCCGTCCCGGGCAGCGCGCACCTCTGCCGCGGGCTTTCGTCCGTAGCAGCAGCAGCAGCGGCGGCCGCGCTGCTCGCGCGTCACATGTGCCGAGCAGAGAGCGCTCCTCTCTCTCCTCCTCCTCCTCTCCTCCCCTCCCTCCTTCCGCGACGCCCCTAACCCGAGCGCGAATTTTCACGCTGCTCGCACACTCCGCAGCGCGCTCGACGCGCGTATCAGCGAGTGTATAGGATCGTCCGACGGCGGGGTGAATTGCCAGAGGCGAGTTCACTACTGCGGGGTACGGGCGGCGGTAGTCCGTGCCGACGGCGACGGCATAGTCCCCCTGCGCGCAGTCCTGGGCGCCGCCGCTGGCGGCGCGGGAGACGCGACCACCTCCTCCTGCTCCTCACGGGGCCGCCCGCTGCGGCATCCTCTCCGCACTCCTCGGCGATGCGCGCTCAGGCTCCGCTACCCTCTGCGAGCGGTCACACAGCTGTGCACGGGCACCGGGCTCGGCTCTCGCGCTGCTCCTGTCCAGTTCGGCGGGGCCGCGAGGCTCAAACTGGCCGTGCAGCTGCTGCGGCGCTCGGCTCTCTCGGTCGCCTGGCGTGCGTGTGCGCGCGTGTGGGTGGGCGCTGCTCCCACCGCCCGACAGCAGCGTGGCCGCCTGACGGCAGCGCTCCCGCGGCCGCGATACCACGGCAATGCAGTGTTGTTTAATCGTGCCAGATCAATAACTGGCAACAGGCCGCCGAAGACGGGCGCGCGCGCGCCCCCGACCCAGTGTGGGCGCCCGCACCCGAAACCCGCCGCCGAGAGCGCGCGGCCAGTACGCATGACACGAGCCGGGGACTCTACGGCGGATGGCGCCGTCGTGGGAGCGGGAGGTGAGGAGGAGAGCAAGGCGCCACGCGCGCACCGGAGAACCGCCGAATAGCCCGTGTGTGGGTGTTTAGCGGGAGCGTGACGTCGGGATCGGGAGCCCTCGACCGCGTGTAGCTGCGAGGAGGTGGAGCCCTCGCGGGGAGAGTCGAAACGAGCTGACGGTCCCCCGCACGGTCACCGAGCTTGCGACGAGCTTTCTCCATTTAGTTTTCAATCTTTATGTTTGTCTTTCCAGATTTTTTTTTCGTAGAGGGACGAGCAGTTTACTGAATGAGAAAGTAGTTTAGTCTTTGAAAGCAGATTTTTAGTAACTATAGTTTTAAGTAAAGATCGTGGAGATTTTTAATAGTAATATAGGGTTATCGGTAAGGAGAATAACAAAACTGCCTTTTTTATCTACTCGTACTCGTACAAAGTATAAGTGAGCGTTCTGAGTATTTTTAATGATAACGAATTCTTATATTATTTAAAAGAAAACAAACTTATTTTTCAGTGGAATACTTCTTTATCGCAGTAGATACGAGTTTTAAAAAAGTGATACTGGCAATCTGTTACTACTGAAAATAGTGCACGGCAGTAAGTAGATTCAGCCGTACATAGCAAGGCGATTTTCCG
The DNA here is from genome assembly GCA_018906775.1 of Sycophila sp. Sp_5. Classification (NCBI taxonomy): domain Eukaryota; kingdom Metazoa; phylum Arthropoda; class Insecta; order Hymenoptera; family Eurytomidae; genus Sycophila; species Sycophila sp. Sp_5. The sequence goes on from JACCID010000004.1 coordinate 2,143,999, forward strand.
TAATTCTTACGGCTGCGGCTACTTGACGGAAAAAGCTGAATAAACACTTTCTTTTGGTTCTCGAGTTGTGGAAATTACTATTGATATATAATTTATCGGCCTTTGGATTGTCTCCAATTTAAACGCAGATAAGTCCACTATCGATAAAGTTGCGACGTCACAATACGAGAATTGACATTTCGCTGCTTTCCTCTTGTAGTCTCGTGTAACGACGTAGTACAGGCAAGTGCGCTCGGTATAAACCTTATTTCACTTTGAGATACGCAAATCGAAAACTGCATATGTAAAAATAAATTTTAATAAATTCCATGAATATTACATGATTATATTTCTAAAGGAACATTGAATAATAGGTACGCCTTATGCATTTACAGCTCAATAATGAAGCAAATGTAGATAAACTTCTCGACATTAAAAACAATGAAAAATAAGACTTTTTAACATGAAAAGTGTAATTATTACGTAATTAATAAAAAAAAATCTTAAACGTAGATTTCTTTTTCACAGCGTTACACTGCTGGTAATGTATCGCACTCATTAATTATTATATACATATAAACACATACCATCCGAACTAATGTCGAAGTCGCTCTTTGGGTTTTCCATTTATCTTAATTAGAGGTACCTATTCCAATCGATTTTACGTCAAATGATAAATTAATAAAATATATCTGACTATAAATCGCATAAATTCTTGTTCAATCAAATCCTCGTAAATCTCTATAATCCTTATACAGGCACATAAGTAGATGCGATACGAATCCGGTAAGGCACAAATTAATTTTCACATAATTATTTAATACTGCATTTCAAGTTGTTCGCTAAATAATACACTTTTATAACAAGAAGTGAAATAAAAACTTCTGTTTGCAAAATAGTCCCCAGCGAAATAAAACCATGCCATGTTTACAAAAATTCAAGTTTGTAGAGTTTTTTCTGAATAATACTCGTAAAAAAAAAGAACACAGTTCCGTTTGTAAATAACACTTGTTTCGAATATTAGTCAATACTCGAAATTTAAAGGGACAAGCGACACTGACGTAAAAACCCTGCGACAGGTCGGATATTGGTATTATTATAAAAATATAACCACCTGTGCTAAAGTCGCAGCTCAAATGCTCCTTGTACATACTCGATCCCTACACTATCCTTTATATCCGTTAACCCATCGTTTCAAATAGCGCCGATATATACATAGGCTACTGGTCGGCAATTAGTTTTGCGATGACCCAATTAATAGTATTCGACTAACTTTGATTTACTCTCAACGTAAACGTTATAAATGGTCTTATCTTATTAGAATAAAAAAAAGGACCCACAGCGTTATATTTACAAAAAAAAATAACTTCTGTATCATTATCCATGTAATAACTCCTGAATCATTAAACTTTCTTTGTGTAACAGTTTAACTATACACTAGTTAAAATCGTTTCTATTTTCCCTCATTAAACGTAATGGTGAAAAAGGATAATTTCATTTAATTACGAAACTCTGAAATGTGTTGACCGACAAAGCAAATGAAAATAGGCACGTGCATTAAAACCGCAACGAACCACTTTATCAAAATAATGGAAACGAAATGCGATTTTTGATTTTAAAAAAAAGAGCAATTAAATTTTCATTTTATATTTTTAAATATGAGATTTAGTTTCACTCTGTTGAAAATGGAATTGAAAATGTAGGTCACTCGAGCTCCTAAATAAATACGCGTAACTTAAGCACTTAAAAGGCGTGTAAGCAGTTATCAAAATCAATATATTTTTTCCTTTCTATCATACTTTTAAAATAATCTCTGAAAACAATATTACATTACTTTATTAATTGCAAATTGTATTACGTTATAAACTGTAAATTAATTTAGAGACAACTAATTTGCAATTTGTGAGAAATAAATAAATTAAAATATTTATTAGTCTTTTAAATAGTCAAAAAGTTTAAATTCCAGTAAAATAGTTAAAATATAGGCTGAAATAAATGTTGATATTTGAAACTAATTAATAAGTTACCAAAAATGCATATTTACGTTAAATCTGTAAAATTACGTTATTATTATATTTTTCGATCGTAACACTTTTAAAATTGGGTCACATAAAAGCAACTCTAAAAAAAAACTTCTTTTTTGCATTATTAATAAAACTCAGCCCTGAAAAATTACTATTGAATAATGGAGAGTTCTTGCAGTTATGAGTTTTCCATGGCAATAAGTAATAACAGAATTTTCAAGGCGCTTATTCTTAATCTAGTTAATTTTTAAAACTTTCTCGTAGTACTTAAAATGATTAGCTTTTAAACAAAACATTTGTGTCTAAGTACTCGTAAGCAGAATGCTTTTACTATTCTTAACGATGCGAATAATCTAAACCCATTTTTTTAAGTAGTAAAAAAGAAATGCATGTTTGTCTTATCAGGACCGACTGTTACTACTTAAGCGTGTACAGCGCGTGTTGTGCCTTTTAATTATTTACAGATATTTTAAAATGCTTTTATTTGAAAATAAAGCATAATAAATTTAATTAAAACATTTTTTAAGTAGCTAACAATGGTCAGCTAATAATAGTAATGTTTATAAATATCTTTACGAAGCATTAACGTTTGTCTGCAACTGCAGATGTTTGAATTTCGTCAGCGTTCGCGGTCAATAATATTCAACCTAACCTTCAATTTCGACGTATTTAAACCCGTGGTGCTAATTATTTATATACATGTTCAGTAATATCTAATATCATCTATAGAATCTAGATCTTGAATAATTCTTACGTTATACTGTTTTTTATTACTTTTATTCTGTGATAATAAAAACTTAGGTATGCATACTTATATTAATAGACGAAATTACAAAACTGGTTGATCATGCATACTTTTGATCAATAAAAATAAACATTTTACAATCACTTACTGCCTACTAATGCATACAAATTCATTTTTAGAATGGATGTTATGGTAAGAAGATTAATAAGAATATCTGTCACATTCAGAAATCTAGCATTTTCACAAGTTCAACGAGTAAACATTAATATTCCAAAATTTTGTCACTCGTCGCATTTACAGAAAAGTATGTACAGATGTTTCAAAACCTATTTTAAAAATATTGAGATAATTAATTTTATTTGATTTGATTTAAGCAGATAAAGTAAAAAATCACACCGACATAAAAAATACAAAAGAAGACTTGATGCTGAAGACATTGCAACAAGGACTAAGTCCTTCCAAGCTATTGAAATACATAGATTCGAATAAGCACCAAATTAGACGGGAACATGTCATAGCAGCACTATCTTCTCTACATAATTTTTACCAAGATCAACAACAGTCTGTTGATAATTTACATGAACAAGTAGACTTTACAAAATTGTGTTCTTGCTTGGAACCGTTAATCAAGCAATTGTCGCCGACTGAAGTTATTGAAGCTTTAAATGTGCTCGAACTTTTAAACGTACCACATTCAAATGTATTTGTTACAACTCTCTTACAACAAATAGAAGAATCTATTGAAAAATTATCTATGCAGGATATTTACAAATTGTTTCTTTTGTTTAACAAATTTTCAGACGTAGATGTTAGTGATTCTCTTGTATCTATGATAAAAAATTACTTTTTTAAGGAATTGTCACAACTAGGTAACAAACATAAATGTTTTCTATTATATATTGATTAAATGCACCATACTAATGTGTTATTTTAAATATTTTAGAAAACAAAAGGGATACTATAAATCTTAATGATGCTGTACATATTTTGACGTCATTGTGTATTATTCAGGAACCCACAGATAAATATCAAAGTATTATACAATTTGTTCAACAAATAATCATTGAAAACAGTGATAAACTTGAGAATGATCAGATTATCCATATAGTTCAAGGAATATCTTCCAAAATAAGATCAAAGTAAGCAAAACTAGATAAGTAAATCAAAAAAATGTTTATAAGAATTGATAAATATTTATGTTTTTCAGGCATGAAGAATTTTATAATGAAATTTTTCTTGACGAAATTGTTACAAAATTAATTCATGAAAATTGGGAATTTTTGGAAGGAAATGAAATACTTTCTTGTTTAAATTCTATTCGACATGTACAAATTGACCTTTTAGACTATTTATGTGCAAAATGTTATGAGAGTTCTGAAATTCTAGAATTGAATACAGATCTATTACAAACTTTAGTTATGGGACTGGCATTAGCTGATTATAAACCAGTATTTTGGGATGTTATGAAAGATTCTATTTTAAATAATGAGATCTCAAAAACTGATCACTTAAAGCTCTGCAAATTTGCCTTAAATTTAGCATGTTTAGAATGTTTTGAACCAATTCCTTTACCAGAGATATTTTCCATAAAAGATGTGATATCTGAAGAACATCGAGAAATACTTTTAAGACTGTACCAAATTGTAAAAATACTCTACCCTTCTTATAATGGCCCTTGGCCATCAAAAGATCTCCTTAATTCTTTTAAAATTTTACAACTCAATAGAAGAAAAGACTATCCTCTCTTGCAGGCTTTAGACCTAGCTGTTGGAGGAAATGCTTATGTTAAGACAAATATACGCACAACGTGGGAACATTATATTGGTTAGATATTCTTAATTCGTATCATTAGACATTCTTATTATATATATGTATTTACATTTAACAATTTTATATTTCAGATCACGCTGTAATTATCAATAGAAGTGGATATCCCATTGATATTAATTCTTATGGAACCCTTAATGGAAAATGTCACAATGACAATGTTACTTATTTAGAAGATTTAACTATTCCTCCTGGAAGTCAAATGTAATATTTTAAATCAGCTTTTATCATTTAATCATTTAATTTTTTCTTATATTCATTATAATATTTTTATTTACAGATTCTTAATACTATATGCATATCCAGAGTGGTATACAAGAAATACTCAAAGAATGTTAGGACCTTATTCCCTGTTTATAAAAACGTTAGAATCAATTTCTTATACTGTAATTCCTGTAAATGGTAAAATGTGGGAAAAAATGCCAGAAAATGAAAAGACTTTGTATATTATGCAGGCCATCAAACTTAAATTTGAAAGTGATTCAATGTCAACTACCTCATAGAATGTTAAGTTTTCCAAGAAAGCTTGTTTATTCATATTAAAAATTTATGTATATATTTTGCTATATTAAAGAATTTTTATGTAAATAGTTAAGAATGTAATTACATGAATCGATAAATGTTAGATTTTTTTATCATATGTGTATTTTATAAATCGTTTTCAATCAAAATTTTGAACATAAAAATTAAATTTTTGTGAACAAATTTTAAATAAAGATATAATATTTTTTATATCAAAGTTTTCTTCTTTCTTTGTCCAGAAACACATATTAATAAGTTTCAAATTACCCATTAAATAAAAATAATAATTTACTATTGCTTTAAAGGATTATAAATACTAAACTAAATAATTTGATTATATAATAATTTATTCTTATGAAAATAGGCAATATATCAACAATAAAATATACACGTTTTTATCGCACAACGGTTTTACAATTTAAAATATCATCATCATACAATTCAAATACAATTTACAATTCCATTCTTTTCTTTCAAAATTTTTCGCACAATAGTCGCATGAAGCATTTAATAAAATCATTAAAAACAATTTCTAATCTTGGGGCAATAAACGCTTAATATATCTTCAAGATATGAAGTTCTGGAGTACACCAGATCACAGTTTATCAAAGTCTGGTATTAGTTGACTTACAATTATACTGAATACAAAAAAAGAATAACATATAAAGTCTACAGGTATCTAAAATAAAAAGATTGTTAATTGCGTGCTTAAGCATGAAAGCAATGTCAATGACAGGTGATCCATAGGATCTTGGCAGCACCCAGCGCTAGCACCACTTGTGCATCACACATCATTGACAATCATTGATTCAAACCGAACAATTTGAGAGCATTAAAAGCAGTAGCAAGCGCAACTTCTTCCGGCGTTTTGCGCATGAATGCTGCGACCATTTCGACAATCGCCGGCAACGCGCATGGTTCGTTTCGTTGAAAAGTGCAGTAACGCTGCAGGAAGGTCATGGATCGTTCCGTCAACGCATCCTTAACGTGAACCGGCAGTTTACTGGCTCGAGTATTCGGGTACATAAAAGGGGCATCAGTTTCTACAAGAATTCGATTTAACGAAATCCGGCCGCCCTCTAATAATTGCCTCACACCACTATCAGACTTGTCTTTGCATAGGTATCCTGTAATACCCAAATAATAATCGTGGTCAAGATAAAGTTGTGCTTCTTCTGCTGTGCCGATAAAAGAATGAATAAGGACTGGAGGTAAATGCTCTGAATGATTGCTCAAAATTTCCAGTACATCTCCTTGAGCTCCTCTCTCATGAATGATAAGTGGCTTATTCAAACGGCATGCTAGTTCTACTTGCTTACTAAAAACAGACCTTTGTATTTCAGGCTCTGAGAAGTCCCCTAAAAAAATATCAAGAAGTTAATATAAATTTTTAAGAAATCTCTAAATAAATTAAGAAGGAACAATTAATAAAATTTAATAACTCAATACTCACTGTTATAATCCAAACCACATTCTCCTATTGCAACACATTCTGGATTCTTAGCTATACTTTCTAATTCTTCCAATGTTTCAGGATCTTCCCAAGATTTGGCATCATGTGGATGTACTCCAGCAGTAGAATATAAATTGCTAGGATAAATTCTTGTCAAACGTAATGCCTCTTTGCTGGAGCGTATACTGGCACCTGTTACCATAATTTTTTGAACACCAGCATCTTTGGCTCTTTGTATAACACTATCCAAATCACGGCTGTACTTCTTATTTGTCAAATTTGCTCCAACATCGACTAATACATAATTTTCATAACATTGAGTCATTTCGTCAGTCACTTCCTTATCCATTTTTGATCCGCTTGCGTCTTCAGACATTCTTGAGTACCTACAAGCATAGCATTTGTAAACGACAACTCACTTGCTTACACAACACATTTTTTGCTTCAAAATAATCTTCATAAATACAGGCCTTCAGTGAAAACGTATTAATTGACAAAATTTCAAGATCTCCAAACTCATTTACTTCAGATAAATCTTTATCGTCAGATAAGTTATAAAAACATATTAATATATATAATACAAGCTACTTTCTCTTTAATCTTAGAAGATTAGATAAATTAAAAGTCATATAACTTTTTAAAATATAACATAAAAATTTGCTACAATAATCCTCCGGAATTTTAAGAAATACCAATCATCTGATTCAGTGATCGAACAGAACTGCACTGTCAATTAATCAAGCCGTAGAGCATCTTAAAACTAAAAATAAACCATGCAGCAAGTAGCACTGGTGCTGCACAGAGGCCGCGTATTAAATTATAAAAGCGTCAAAGCGCTCCTCTTTTAAATGCCATAATATAGTATAACAATCTTACGTTCTTGGTCAGCACTCAACAGCCAGCTGAAGCACTCGCGAGTTCCTCCGCGGATCTACACTTTTAACCTAAGTCAAATAAATAAGGAGGACCGCCGTCGGCTGGATGGTGGCGGGCAGCTGCGGTGACGTGTTTTGTGCGCTCCGAAAAAAAATTCGGCCAATCTCACCACTGCGCTCCGTGGGCGCTCGCGCGCTCCCCGCACATAAGTAAAAGAAATAATAAAAAAACGCGCGCGCGACACGAAATAAAAAAAAAAGATGCCACAAGGCCAGGGATACGCGAGCCTCCTAAAGGTACTTGTCCGCTCGGACGATCACAGGCTGCTGGCCCGGTAGCAGCGGGCAGCGCGGAAAAACTCGATGGGGAGTCGAGGAGCACCGTCTACGTGACTCATAATCGTATAACTTCCCCGCGACGAAGCACTGCACTCTCCGCTCACTGCTTCTCTGTCTCTCTCTCTTTCTCTCGTCCCCCTCGGACTTTTGTCTCGCGCCCACTGCCCGATTCCCGATGCGGCCCGCCGCGCTCAGCGGAGCATTCTTCGGGCTCCTTTATACGCTTTCGCCGTGTTATTTCCGCGAGACGAGGTTAGTATCCGTTGCGTCACCATCGCTGACGACTGCCCACCGCGGACTGACAACAATGAGAAGGGAAATATTCGGGCCTTATTGTGCACAGCTGACGAGACGCGCTGCGTACTTGCGCGACCCTATTGCAAGCATGGCTTAGGAAAATTACACTTGTTTTGTTTGTTTAGTTATTTATTTTTTAAACTCGCTGGATCACTTTTTTTTGGAGAACGGAAATAAAAAGATTTTCGTCTTTTGCTTGTAATTAAGTGTAGTATCAAATTTTTAACTGCAGGGTATACCTTAAAAACATATGGAATATAATTTCTGCCATTTATTTCGTAGTATTGTTAAAAAAAAGGTAAATAATTAAGTATTTACGTTTAAGTGGTTCATTTAAATCAAAAGATCGCTTAAAAAGTACTAAAAATTGATGAATGGAGGATGTAAACTTCAGCTGTTAAGTCAACTGCGGATCTCTTCTGCTTATATTTATTTATTTATGTAGTAAATACCTAATTCGAGTAAAAAAGTCACTCCGCAAAAAGTTTGCCTCCGCGTCATGAGAGCGAGACGTGTAAACAAAAAAAAAGCAAAAAAATGTACAAAGCCAATCGACTCAAACAAAGTAGTCGATTAGCAGAGAAAACAAATATGCGCAAAAAATCAAACCCTTTTAAATTGATATTGTGAGAATAATTTCATTTGAATAAATTCAACATTTTGACTTACATTTTTATTTCCTTAGATGCTGTTAGTTTATTAATATACTATTTCATTACAACGCTGACAAATAAAAATCTCATTGAATACTGGCAACTATAACTCATTCTAATATTATCTACCCTATCGGGAAATACATTTATTTTAGTTAATATCCATGACAATAATATATCATAAAAAATCAGATTGCCTGCATGAATCAAATTTTATTAACTAATATAATATATTTAACATGAATTCAGTATAAATTTACATGGAATGAAAGAAAAAATATATGTATAAGTTATTAAAATGTCATGCAAACAGTCTGATTGCGAACAATTATAAAATGCTTACTGTAAATAATATCCTGTTGTTCACCTCTATTATTATACATTGAAATAAAAGAAATGAATGGAAATGTAAATATATTATATTTTATAATAATTAATACATATAACTTTTATAATCGTCCTAACTTTAATGAATTTAATATTATAGGGTGGGAAACTACTATATTGTCACTGTCATACGTGATGGTCTGCTGCAGTTATTTTGGACAGTGACAACTTATCACCTGAAAAAGCTAAGAGGGCTCCGATTCAAAAACTGAAAAGACTAATGCATTGAAGGAAATACCAAGCTAACTTGCAAAATTTACATATAAATTTATTAAACTAATATACAAGTCCCGACTCTAGAAAAATAAAAAGTACAGGGAGAAAATGGGTGGATATCTAAATGAGTATTGTCACTGTCATTGTTGCTTTGCATCATCGGACCAGGCAAGACACTGCACTTTGCGTGTCTTCACAGTATATATTTACACTGTACATTTACAGTGTCGTTGGACAGTGACAAATGAATTGCTAAAAAAGATAAAAGGTCGTGGATACCTAACAACGACAATCTAAGTAAGTTTAATTTGGCTTAAAAAGTTTACGACGCGGTAACAAATTAATTAATCGAATAAAAATGTCGCGACCGATCGGTAAAAAAACAGGCCGATTCATGAAAAGAAAAACACACTCACAGTAGCTGCTTGAGCTGCATCGTCAGCTTCACACCTTGGGAGGTCGGAGATCCCTTCGAATCCCACTACTTTAGAGCACGAATTTTAACCGAAGACCGACCCCCAAGGTGCATAGATGCAACAATGGGAAGTTGTGAAAAAAGTGTTTATAATACACTTGTTTATAAAAAAAATCGAACAATGCATGCCGCGGTATATGTATACATCTGCTCCCATTGTTGCTTCTACTTTCATGTAGAGACATCACAGCATCCAGCAATTGGTTGAAGAAAGCACTCCTTTTTCTGTAAAATACATAGTTATGTTTTAAATACAAGTTGAAACAACTATAATGTAAAAAAGTAGAGTATGAAAAAGACTTTAAATCCACAAACTATTTGAAATATAAAAAAAAGTTTAAAATGTAAAATAGATGTCAGATTTAAAAGATTTTTAAGTTACAGAATATTTCAAAGTAAAAAAAGATTTCAAACTGCGAAAAAAGATTACAAGTACAACAAGCGACTTTAAATCTAAAAACTGTTTAGAATAATAAAGGTTTGAACTTTCAAATACATGTGAAATTTAAAAGATTTTTAAGCTATAGAAGATTTCGAACCGAGAAAAAATACTAAGTCAAAAAGAAAAGACAATCTAAAAACTATTTAGAATCTAAAAAAAGGTTAAAAATGTAAAATAGCATATACATGATTTCAAAATTAAATGTTTCAAATGTAGAAGAAACAAAATTTGAGCTATGAGGGATCGAACCCTCTACCTACAGGGCTCTTTCAATTTTTTCAAATGTAAAAAATTGAAAAAAAAAAAGTAAAAAAGGTTTAAATCTACAAACTATTTAGAATATAAAAAAGGTTTAAAATTCTAAGATAAAGATTTCAATTGTAAATGATTCCAACATATTAAAAAAATCACCCTTTTTTATACTTAATTTTTTTTTCTTGACATTGATTTGCCTTTCAATATATTATCTGCAGCTCAAAGTACGATAATAATGAATAGCTATTTATTATAACATAATGTCAGATAACTTTATTGTAAACGAAAAGTTAATTTCGTCAGGTACGGCGCTCATTAGGATATAATGTCAGAGAGCCCTTCCGTATTACCAATGAGAAAAATTAATATTTCAGAGATTTCCATAAAAATTAAAAGGATTTTAAATTTAAAATTCTAACAAAAAAAATTAAATAAGAAGACTTAAAATCTCAAAATTATTTGAAATATAAAAAGGTATGTAAAGACTTTAAGCTAAAAATTTTTAAGCTACAGATTTTAAATTTAGAAAAGTTATAATTTAAAAGAATTTGCTAATTTCAAAAAAAAATATATTTAAATTTTAAGTATTTTTAATTAGATATTAAAGTTAAAAAAAAATTCAAGTTAAAAAAAAAAAAAGTGCAAGATTCAGTACTGACTGAGCGCTGCGAGAGCGCGGCCGGCGGAGAGAGGCTAGGCGAAGCACCTCGGGGAGCGTGGCTCGGCGGAGCAGGTCTGACTGGTGGGGGAAGCGTAGGTCGAGGCGATGTACATCCAACTGGTGCGGGAGAAGCGGGCTGGCGCGACTTTTATGCCTTCGCCCGAGCCGAGTGGAGGGAGAAGCGCGGAGTGGCGGCGTAGCTCGGAGCGGAGGGGGGTCTCTGTGCGGAGCTGCGGCGTCGCGCGATATAAAAGAGGGAGCAAAAAATGTGCCGCAGTCATTTGCCTTCGACGTCTAGGACGTGCGGCATCTCGCCATAAAAATATGGCATTTTAATTGGAGTGGTAATGAAAAAATGATTGTAATTATTGCTGCGATTTTTTAAAATTATAAATCTTTTTATATTTAATTCTTTTAACATATCTCTAATTAATTTATATTTAATATTTAAGTCTGATATTCGTCGTCTGTAGTGTAGCAAATCTACGTCTTTCATGGTTTTCGAATTTATACTAATTAAAAGTTTGTTTCGTTCGACTGTTCCGCGATTTAACAGACTTGCATTATATTTTAAGTTCTTTTCAAGTCTTACGACCTTTGACTGAATTTACAGTTGAAAGCAGTGTTCATTCGCATTATTTTATTTCCGTATCGGAAGCTTTAGAAAAGTACCCTTTGCAAACAAAAGGGCAATATTAAATTTTTTTTACGTGCGTGCGCGGGGCGGCAGCCCGAATTTGGTGAGAGAGGTGAAAGCGACAAGGATGATCGTCCGAAGCTCGCAATTCTTAGATGGATGCTTGCAGGTTCAACTCGAGTGCTCCACGGCCGCTGCGAAGGATGTGGACAAATCCGGTACGGGTAGTGCATTTTCTTAGCCTTTGTGATTTCTGCTGTTGAATTACCTAAGGTTTTGTAAGTATTGCTTGCTGTTTTTTGCACTTCTGTAGCTGCTAATGCATAAATAGCATTTTAAACCATCTATTAAGGATCAGAAATGCTACATCAAATTAGAAATTGCTGTCCGTGCTTAAAAAAAAGAGGAAACAGGTGTGCGTACTGTAAATTATCATTGCTTGACTCGACACCTATTTCTATGTACTGTAAAATATCATTGCCTGACTTTACAGCTCTTTATATCTTAAAAGTGTTTAAAGGTCCTACGTAGTTATTATCGGTTCATGTTTTCAGTTTCATTCTAATCTCGTTTTCTATTATTATGCATTTGAGTTTTGAAAAATAACTTACATTGTATCGCATTAAACTTTTAATTTAGCACTTATATTTTCTAAAGAACAATTCCCAAATAATTGTATTATTATTTGTATATCCAGCATTGTACTAAGTTCTTATGCAGGAATCAGTGCTTCTTTTACTAGTTTTGTAAATGCATTTTATAATTTTACAATAAATTATTAAAACATGTTTTCCGTTAAGGAAAATATTAGACAAAGAATCATATTTTATTCTTTAAAGATTTTTTTTCCAAGTCACATTGATAAAATTAGTTGTATATCAATTCTACATCTTGTTTTTTCACAAACAAATAGTTTTAATCAACAATTTATAAAAAATAATCATTGATTTATTTTGGAGATTTAACAACTTTAGCTTGACTTAAGAAAATTTTTAATTTAACTTTAATCTTTTACTTAAATATCCCAAATATTAGTTCAAATAAATAAGTCTAGGGTTTTTAAATTGAACGAACCAAGTGGAACGCGCATGCACATGTCGCTAAACTGTTTTTCAGCGAAATGTCAGTCACAGAACCGTACTCGATTCCGTCTTTTCCCGAAAATCTGGAGCACTGAATGGGAGCAGGTTTGATTCATTTAAAAAACGTTCCGTCATTGATGATCATTTATAAATAGACTGTTCGCGGTAATTTGCCGGCTGGCGGCTTCCGTGTTCCGACTCAGACACAGGTGCATTTGAGTCAACCGCAGAACGTTGCTTTGCCGCGCGATTGTTGTTATTTTGCATTTTGTTACTTTAGAATAAAAAACATAACCAAAGATGAAGGTAAGCAATCATTCAACTGAGCCTGTTTTTTATATGAACCACTTGTTCTTGTGTTTACAGTGTTCATTGTTTCAATAATAATGTATCAAATGATAGCCACTGCATGCTTCAAAGCATACACAGAGATTAAAATCTTAACAGTGGATTTACTATTATTTACCATGATAAAAGTAAATAAAAAGGTTTAATAAATTTCATTATCACTTTTTTTAGAAAAAAGCTCATAAAACTAGAAAACAGATTCAAGCTGAAAAAGCGAAGGCTGCTGAGAGATTAGTAGAACAAGCAAATGCATTAACAAATCCATTAGAGTCTCACACCAAATTCCATAAATACACTTCGAAAGATGACATAGTGATTGAATTAAGCTGTGATAGAGTCACAAATTTACCAGAAGAAACAAAAAAATGGATTTTCGACCTAATGGAAAGAAATATGAAAACGATGTATCAGCAGTCTAAATGGGGATGGAAGGAGGCAGAAAAACAAAAGGAATTGACAGAAGACAGTGCATGGTACTTAATAGCATCTTCCGAAGGAAAAATGATTGGTTTTTCTCATTTCCGATTTGATTTAGACAATGACATTGAAGTGTTGTATTGGTAACTGTATAATTCATTTTATTAATGACTGATTGTTAAAAATTTTCTAAATGTTTTTAAGTGTTTTTTTCATTCAATAGCTATGAGCTGCAACTGGAGTTATCGGCAAGGCTTAAAGGACTTGGTAGATTTATGATGCAGTGCCTCGAAGCTATGGCTGCTAAAAATCAAATGCAGAAAGTTGTTCTTACAGTTCTCAAATGTAATCCTGCTGCTTTATCATTTTTCTATAAACTTGGGTTGGTAAAATTTCATTTATGCTTAATGTCTACTATCTTTTTTAACTTTGTATAATGTACCGAATTTATTAAATCTTACAGTTATAAAGTAGATCTCACAAATCCACCACCATCAGAAGGAGCCGATTATGTGATTCTAAGCAAACAGAATATACGTCTTTAAATTATATACAAGAAAAGAATATAAGAAATATTTTTTATATAAATGACTATTTGACTGAGATTAATTTAAAGAAATATTAAAATAAGTTATAAAGTATCTTTTTCTAAAAAACTTAATAGGTCATAAAATTACATGAATTCACAAACTCGAAGAGGCATTTTCTTATTTGTTAACAAAGTAATTATTAAGATGTAGAACTAGTAAATGGAAACATGTGAATGCATTAATTAACTATTCTTTATTAATTCAGTGAAAATATTTGCATGAAAATTTGCTACATAAATAAATTTTATGAACTATTTTATGGTTTTGATTTAAAAAATTATGACCAAAATTCACTTTTTTAACGAACACCCAAAGGTATACATGTAACACAATTTTAAAATTATATTGAATTTTTATTTTAATAACTCGTCAAAAGATTGATTTTAATTGTTTTGTATCAAATGTGCAACATCAATGTTGGTGTACATAGTTAATTGACGTCGTATAATGCCAATACTTTTATAAGTAATCCAGATTATTCGTACATTAAACAGTAGTCGTTTCACATAAATTAAAATATATTTTATGTCCTTACAAAAATTTCTAAATATTTTGAGAATTTTTTTATGATAGATGAATTAAAACAATTGGGACATATACAATTGTTTATTAAAGCATATATTTTCAGTAAAATATTTACTCGTTTATCACAGCATTGGCAATAAAAAATACCATTTAATGCCTGAGCTTACGCGCAAAATTCTAATAGATTCTTGACCAGAATCTTGTACAGTGTAAAAACGTACATTGAAATTTCTACTTGAAAAGTTTAAAAGTCAAATTTTTTTAAGATAAAAACTGACTAGATTTGTTCAACGTAAAAATTGATTGAATTTAATGCAATCAACGTTTTGGTCAATCAAATCATTTTAAATAATCGTTTGCTAAGTATTAAAATTCAACCATTAAGAATCCCATGCATTTAATTCTACAAGGCCTTAATTACATTGACGAAAACTATTTTATTTTTCATTTTTAAAGAGTACTTCATATAAAAAAAACATGTTTATTTACAACTTTCACTAACATTATTCTAATATTATAAGTTCTACCTCTTTGTTCTAAATAAAGCTTAATATCAATACTTTGATTCTGTATTTTATATTTATAATGATATTTTAGCGAATCCCATATCAAAGTGGCTAATAGAAATTTCTAAATGCCCTACAAAGTTTAAACGAAAATAGTTTTAATTGATCAAATACAATGTTAGCAAACACATTCAAATAAATTAACCCCCCTACCCCAAATTTCAATCACTATGTAATAGTGTCTTTCGTTTTGGAATTCTACGCCTTTCAAATATTGCATTTGAAGACCTACTCGAAGATGTTTTAAGTCATATACCATAACATCATTCTAATTCATTTTAAGATTCCGTTTTATGGAACAAAAGCGACAACATCTGGTGCGGACAAAGATTGATAATTGGTGACCTTCTTGAGGGTCCTACATTCGTAAACGTTAGAGGCGTCTCGCTGATAGTCCAATCTTGCATTTGTCCAAGAAATCGGCTGAGATCTATCTCACCGGTTTTTGTGACGGGGAAGTGATCCTGAAGTGCAGGATCACCCCAGCACAGGTTCAAAGCCTGTCGATGCAGTACCATACCCACGCCTCGGCCAGCTCCGTCTGGTATAGGAACGACGCGCAAGCTAACGACACCGAGATCCACAGGAAGGTTGCTGCTGAGAGGCGAGAAGGTAGGATTCAGATCGAACGAGACCATCGGACGAGAGTGCAGAGCGACTATCGGGTGAAGCAGATCCTCCAATGCTAAGTGACCAGCGAGAGACAAAAGCCCGGCTGGGTAGTTTACCGGAGGAACTAAATTCAGACAGGACTCTTGACTTTTTTCCACCAGTAAAGTGAATTTATTGTAAGTTAAGAGATTGTCGTTGACACCCTGGCCCAATCCACGATTGTCATCTTGCATCAATTTTCGATCTTGCATAATCTGCAATTCAAGAAAGTAATAGATAAATAATTTATTCATTTTTTTTTGTATTTGCTGTGTCTTTTACTTTTGTATGAAAAATATATACCTCAAACTGGCCAGAAGACATTGAAGCTGCTCCCAATGGTTGACCAGTTACGATAGTCATTCTTGCACGTTTATCTTCGATGTAGCCTGCTGCTGCTAACGGGTAATAGTTACCTTGTAAAGGAATTTTCGTAAACCTTTGTCGTTTTATCATCTACGAGAATAAATATATGTTTATTAGTCAACTGTAAATTTAAATATTGCAAAAAAAGATTAATACTTACATTCAACCCATTCAAATCAGTGTAAAATACCTCTCCGGAAGCTATGTCAGTGTTAATTCTCATAGCAAGCTCAAAATTTTGAGTTTCCGTAATATCCACTTCATTAGTAATGTGTAAACCAAGTCCGTCGCTACCCGCAGAATTATATAGAGTACATATGTGTTTAACATAAGGAAGATCCGTAAAAACTCTGGACAAAAGAGGCCCCGTGACTAAATGAACTATTCTATTATTGCCGGCTAATACTGTATCAGGTTCTGGCTTATCAGGTAAAAATAAGTATGCTCCACTTCTATCTTGACTGGCATCTCTCGTGCCATACTTAACAAATTCCAGATGCACTGGGTAGGTGGTATCACTTACCCGTAGTGCTTTTAACAATCCAGTCTTTCCAAAAGTCGCGGACAGCTCAGGTCGCTGACTGATGGAAAACTCTTGCATCGAGGGGTAAATTTGCACATTAGTAAAACCAGGTACTTCTGAGAGCGGTATAGCAGTATTGTAAACCGTTATGTTAGCTAAATGTACTTCTCTGGAAAAAGAAAATTAATTTTATGTGATTTTTCATTCCAAATAGCAATAAAATTAAAGGAATTGACAATAAAAACTGTTCTTACTCTGGCAAATTTGTAGCGTGCAACGCGTGTACTATATACGTAGTTAATCCAAATGCAGGTACAGTGACTAGAAAAGAGAGTTCATATCTTGCTCCTGACATAGCAGCAGGGCTCACCCAAACTGGTGAGATTTGACATTGTATCGGTCGACCCATTTTATCAGTGACTCGTACGTACGGCGATGATACGTAAACACTAGTCACTTTAGTCCGCGATCGAGGAAGAGAATTGTAAAATATAATTTTTCTTGAAGTAATATCATCTCCAAGAGAAATGACATATTTAGTCACCTGGACTTGTGTGATGCGATCTGAAACCAACAATTGACACAATAAATTTTATATTATATTTTATAATGATAACAAAGTGTAATATATTAATATGATTGGTCTTTTAAATCTCACCTAGTTTCGTCTAAATTTAAATACATAGCTTCTAGATCAACAGTTGCTTTTTGTGAACTTTTCAATAAATGCACAACAGATTGCTGCAATAAGTGAGCCGAATTATTTAATGCAACAATCATTTTTTGCGCATAGTCAATTACAACATGATCTTTGGCAGTGCCTGTTACACCATCGTGGTGCTGAAATATGGAATGCCAACGTCTTGCAACATCCAGTCGACTTGCCATTTTTTCATCTAGAAGATGTTCATTACCCTTCATCCAAGCAATAGTACTCAACAATTCTGAGCTCCTTAAAGCTTCTAAAAGTACTCGATCAAGCCTTTTATGAAAAGGTCTGGAAGTATAATATCCACTCCAATAATGATCATCCCTGTCTGAGTAAGTAAAGAAGTCTCCACTCAAACTTGGGAATTCCTTAGGACTCCGCTGGCTTCTAACAGCTTCAAAGTAGTCAGACAAAGTTCCAAATTGAATCTGTACATTCATTTGACGATCGTTATTCATGTATTCAAAAAGTTTCTGGTAATTTTTGAACTGTGCATCCCATTCTGTAACGTGGGAGTAGCGAAAATCGTCTCCGAGTGGTATGAGTACGACATTAGTTTTAAATAATTGCGCTTTTTTACGGTATTGATCCAAAAGAATAGCTGCTCTCTCACCAACGTTAGCTTTACTTATTGCTTTTGGAGGTATCTTCCAAGGACATGAAAAGCCAAAGCTTGGAAGACGAAAAAAATCAAACTGGCAGCAAATTTTTGGATCAGGTCCACACGTATGAGGAATGTCGTAGCTGTAGAATGGCATCATGTGAGTAAACATTTCGGTAGAACCCTCATTATCCCATAATTGACGCCAGCGAAATTCCAAATGCTTATCTTGAGCTAGTTTCTTTTTGACAGAGTAGTGAACTCTTTGTATTACAATATTTTCTAAACCAGCATTCTTCAAAAGATAGGGCATGGTTGGTGAAAGTCCAAAAGGATCAATAGCCCAACCAGTATTTGGTACATAATCCAAATTCATTTTCAACCTTCAATGAAAAATATTGTTCTTAGGAAAATTGAGCATTTTTTAATAAAATGGAAATATTGAATTATAACTTACCATTGATGACCCTCTGTAAGTTGAGTAAGTTGGGCCATCCAGTGTGAAACAGATTCATCAGGCATTACGTACCCTCCAGCAACTATCTCCAGCTGACCATCGTGAACTAATCTTTTAACAACATCTCTAGTTGACTGAGACTGTTCGTCCCACCACAGCTTGAAAAATGATATTTCTGCCCAAATAAATTTTCTTCTTCGATCTTCAGATAATTTTGTTACCATATTGTTTAGAATTCCTTGAGTTTGATATGCATAATATTTTTCAAAGGTGTTTAGCCACCCTGGATCATTATGAGAATGTGGTACCACAAATACTTTGAGCTTTCTGTTAGGGATGCCACTGTTTTTCATCATATTTAATATTCCAGCCTTGTTTCCATACACCACCGTCTGGATTGTCAAATTTTAATTGTTTATAAATGTCAAGCATTTGAATATCCACTTCTGGTACTTGTCTAAAGTTTACTGTGCACACTGCAGGTTTTTCAGCTCCTAAATCAATTAAAGCATTAATATTGCGAATCTTGTCATCTTTTGCTGAATCCCCATTAAATTGAGCAGCAATTTGAAGAGCATTCATAGCTCTATGGTGCCGATTCAAATCTTCCTCGAGTTTTGCTAATCTACTTTCAAAATGAAGCCACTGATTCTGAAAGTAAATAATACAAATTAATCATCAAATTATGAAGAAAATACTACTTAAAAAGTTACTCACATCTTTTACATTATTCTTGGAGCCTCGGCTCTGCGGGAAAAGAGTAACATCCAGCATAAGGTAAATCATAACGCAGCAGGCCAAAATCAGGCCTGCTCCAAGAGCGGCGAATAACTTTCTCGCTTTCATCTTACTGTCTGAAGAAAATCTTTAACTCGCTACCAGTCCACGTGCGTCGAAACATCGATAAATCCTATTAAATAAGCAAAAGAAGTCTAAACCAAGAGCTGAACTACAACTACAAACTTAACCTGCAATTTAGACATTCGAATCATTCAGTGGTGACGTTGTACAAAAGATAAGTGGCTAATTAGTAGCTGATTATTGTGTGTCACTTCCAGCGTACGTGAGTACGTATTGCAGTCATGGGCGATTTACTCTTGTGCAAGTCCGCGAATTAAAAAAGCTGAGCTTAGGGAAGGAACAACATATTGAAATATTCCTCCCCTCGCGCGCCTCCTTCCCCTCGTCGAAAGTCGACGCGACGCGACTATATCTTATATACAGGATCGTCGCAGATATCCCTAGACCAGATCTCCACTACAGTGCCCCAGTAAATTCGTCTGCTATTCTTAATTTGTTAATTTTATTTGTCATTAATTGTTTATGCACAAATTGGAATCGTCGATTTTGCCGAAGCGTTTCTTCGAAATATTCCTAAATTCAATTCTAACCTGATAAAAAATACACCAAACAAACAATAATAAATATAAACAGTGAGAGAAATTTAACTGAGAATTATAATTTGAGGATGATTATTTAGAGAAAATACTTCAATAAATTTGATAGATGATCAGTAAATAAAATGTAGTAACATTCATATTTAGCGATGAATAAATTAAATTTTGTTTTTAAATATTTGGTAAGCAGTGTCTTTGAGGCTATAAATTTGGACGCCCTGAGCGATTACATTCACATCTATACTATATATAGTCGTAAAAAAGAAAAAGAAATTTAACACTTATTCGTTACTTACGTCGGAGTTCGCTACCTAACTTTACATTGAGCTTCAGT
Source organism: Sycophila sp. Sp_5 (assembly GCA_018906775.1). Taxonomy (NCBI): domain Eukaryota; kingdom Metazoa; phylum Arthropoda; class Insecta; order Hymenoptera; family Eurytomidae; genus Sycophila; species Sycophila sp. Sp_5. The sequence continues at coordinate 2,164,352 of JACCID010000004.1, forward strand.
ATAAGTTTGACAGGTACTTAACTGCGATGAGGTTCGCTGTCATTTCTCTCGTTGCATTGTAATCAAGTGATCTCTTGCGAAGACTAGCCGCAATATATGTCGCGGGACAACGCTCCGAAACTATTCAGTATTCATACCGTCAGGATTATTATTAGATAGGAAAAGATGCCTGGAGAACCACCAGTCACCACAGGCAATAAGTCCAGTGGAAAAGTCAAAAGAATCTCCATTCCTCGTGTGCAAAGCAGTACCGATACAGAGTTGCAATCACAGCAGAGCGGCTCAACTCCGCTTCAACCTACAGCCTTGCATTGTGTCAGTTTTCGTACAGACATTGAAGATAGTCCGATACCTCCTCCCCTTCGTGCAAAGCTGTTAGACCTGTTTCAACAAATTGAAAAAGAATTTGAGATGCTCTGCGCAGAAAATAGTGGATGTAAGTAGTAAAAGTGAAATTAAATACCTTGTAACATTTTATTTTGCCTTTTACTGATTTAGTTTATGCACAATTTGTTGCAGTACAAGATAAGATAGATGTTTTAAACGATAGACTGGAAAGAGAATGTTATGGATCTGGAGAAAGAAGTTTGCCAATGGGAGAATTTCAAGATTATACTGATAGTAAAGCTCTTGCCAAACAGAAATGTAAGTTTGATTTTGTATAATAATTGCATAAAAGAATTAATGATAATGATCTAATGATTTTGGTAAAAAATGTATTTTTTAAAATAATATAGGTTCTTTAAATAATTTAATATTTTTATATTTGTCTAGCTATGGGAGGAAGCTCTGCACAAAAAATTAAGACTTCTCACAAGCTCAAAGCTCAAACGAGTAAGATAGTATCAAGTTTTAAAAATCCTACCATGAGCTGTAGCATGCAAAGAGAATACAGAGGTCATAGAGATGGAGTTTGGGAAGTTTCAGTAGGTAGATCTGGTCAACCAATCATTGCTACAGCATCTGCTGATCATACAGCTAGAGTATGGGCAATGGATAGCTGCCGTTGTTTACTGCAATATACTGGCCACAGTGGTTCGGTAAATTCTGTTCGCTTTCATCCATCACGAGATTTAGCATTAACAGCTAGTGGTGATTGCACTGCTCATGTATGGCAAGCTGCAGTAAATTGGGATTTGCCTAAAAGGCCATCCTTGGAGGATATACCAACTGTTGGAGGGGAAAAAGGATCGGGAGCAATTGTCGGAGATATTTGTCCACCTCCAGAAGAAGAAGCAGCTCCTACTCTTAGAACACCGATTAAAGAATTACTTGGACACACTGGAGTTATAATGGCAGCTGATTGGCTATTTGGTGCTGAACAAATAGTAACTGCCTCTTGGGATAGAACTGCAAATTTGTATGATGCAGAATCTGGAGAAATTATCCATACACTTTGTGGTCATGATCAGGAATTAACACATGTGTCGGCGCATCATGCTCAAAGATTGTGCGTTACTTCTAGTCGAGATAGTACTTTCAGACTATGGGACTTCAGGGAACCCATTCATTCTGTCTCTGTTTTTCAAGGACACACTGAGTAAGCAATATTAATCAATGAAATTCTATTTTTAATTTAGAAGTACTTGCTTTTATTTTCATTTCATTGCAGAGCTGTCACTTCAGCAGTATTTACAAGGGAAGATAAGATTGTATCGGCCTCAGATGATCGAAGCGTGAAAGTATGGGAACTTCGGAATATCCGCAGTCCTTTAGCGACTATTCGCGGAGATAGTTCAGCAAACAGATTAGCTGTATCAAGTGCTGGAATTGTGGCTATCCCTCATGATAATAGGCAAATCCGTTTGTTTGATTTGAGCGGGCAAAGACTGGCAAGATTACCAAGAACAAGTCGGCAGGTAAAAATGAATTTTTTAAAAAAAATTGTAAAATTTATTCAGAATTAAAAATATAATACAGAGATTGATACAATCCAAATAATTTTCAGGGTCACCGACGTATGGTCTGCTCAGTAACTTGGGCTGAAGATAACAGCAGTCCGTGCAATCTTTTTTCCTGTGGATTTGACAGGCTCGTACTGGGATGGAGTATTTTACCGGTGAAAGATGCTTGAGACTCGTTTCGCGATCGACGCCAATTGACCTTGACTTTGCAACAAAGTCATATTGGCGGTCGATAAGTACAGCTCTGGTATTATATTGTAAACATAATTGTAAGCGAAAAGTCCACCAGCCAGTCCAATCAAAGAGCCTGTTCTTCCACTTTGACAGACAACTGAAAAAGTCGTTTGCAAATGAAAACTGTGCAATGCAGCAATTTTAAACACAAAATACACAAATTTGTTAGATTATTTTTATGAGAGCAATGTTACAATTTTATTTACACAATGAAATAGGTGGAAAATTAAAATGTCTCTTGTGGATATGTTACAAAATTATTTTGTAATGCGCAATGATTTTATATTATTAAGGCATGTAGATAAATGTTATTTATGTATTACCGTGCCATTGGTACTCATAGTTACTAAGCAAAATGTGTGGTGATAAGAAACCAAATAAGAATACACAATTTTTCTGTTATAGTGCGTGTTTTATGATTAAGATAAATCTCTAACTATTAATATTGTATATTATTTAATCTCCAACTAAAAAACTGAAGTTTTAAGAAATCAAAATAAATAGGCTATTAGAGGAAATTATATAAAATAGCACATATAAAGTTTTACGCAAATTTTTTCAGTCGACAATAATTCAATGCCAAATTATTTTGCAGATCTATAATGTGTTATCGTATAAAATAATAAATGTATAAATCAAAAATAATAAATTCAAGTCCAATAAAAGAAGTTAAGTCAGTCAATAAAACAGTCTAAGTCTAATTTATTCTTGTACTTATTCGATTATTGTTTTCAATGCATGCAGTAAATATGCAATGTACCCGTGACTTCCTAACAAAAGGTCATACCTATTTTGTTATATGTAAGATAATTATCCGTCGAATCGATAATACTCCTTTTTTAATCATTACATTACATAAAAATAATACACTGAGAGAAATGATCTACTAAAAAATACTATACTGTAGGTATAGTAAAATGTGTCTGCATATAAAATACATTAAAAAACATACACTTATTTCTCTCAGTGCAAGAACTCACTTTTTTCATAAAAAGTGTACAACCATCCAAACAATCATCCAACTCCTCTTAAAACGAAATCCAAAGGAAAATCACCGGAATACGCAGTGAGCAGGCACAGTATAGTGTACCCATAGATGAGCACATGATGCAGCTCAGGTGCCACGTGTTGCCAGATGATCCCGAGCAACCCGAGCAGCTTGGAGCATCCTCCGATGATGAGAGCGTGCACGAGGTCGATCGACTTGTACCGCTGGGGTCTCCGCGCCAGCAGGAGCCAGCGCAGCTCCGTGACGACGAACACCGTGGCAACGAACGCGCCGAGGGACAACGCGGTATGCACCAGCAGCAAATAAAAGTTGCGCTCGCCCTCGAAGAGCAGCCTACTCTGCAAATCTTCCCCCGACGCCTCCGTCAGGTTCGTCCACTCGCGGAACGTGTCTCCGAGCAACAGCACGACCAGCAGCTTCCAATATGCGGTGAAGTCGCTGTTGTACAGAAGGTGACGGTACGCCGATTTTTCCAAAAGCACAAGGTCCACCAGCACTATCACCGGGTCGTACTCGATGTACTTGTCCGCTAATTTGCCGCAGTTCTCCTGAAATTCAAAAGACTTTAATAATACACTGAAAAAATGTTGGAGATACCAAAAAGATTCTACTTACAATAAAAAAATGTAATTAGTTAACTAATCAAACTCGAATAAAAGTAGATTTTTTAACAAAAATTTTGCTAATTCCAGTAAATATTTATACAGTTAAATCAACAAAACAATTTTGTATAATTTTCATTAATTTATAATTGTTGGATGTGCGCTGCTGTGCACAGTTTTAATTAATAAAAATTATTATGTGTCAATGCGACAATTACGCGACGAACGAGCAGTATAGAACGTTTCACTGGAATAATGCAGAAACTGGAGTTGTTGGGTTTGGTAAAATAAAAAAAAATACTTACACATTTGAGAACTTTAAGCACACTGGGACTGTATTGACGATAAAGCTCGTCTACGAAGGCGGCACAATTTATGCACGTATACATTGTTTATTGTAGCGATGATTATGAATTATTTTGCATACATTGTCTTACATACCTGTAAAGAAAAATTAAAGATATTTAATGTGTTATGCGTTAATTTTAATTATTAATTTTGAAAATAAATCGTTGAGATAGAGTTCTGACAAAAAATTATAAAACTCAAAAAGAAAAACATTACTCAGTTTCAAAATTGCGTGTGAAAGGCAAATGCGCTTTTATCTTTACGAAAACACTTATAATTATTGTTATTTTACACATTGAAAATTCTTATGTAAATCCTAAAAAAATAACGTTTGATTTCCTAATACTTTATTTTATTATATTTTTTTTTATGAAGAGATGAGGTAATGCATTTAAAATAATCTATTCTGATATATTATTCAACTATAACCATTTCAATTTGTAATAAAGCGCGTTGCGGTAGATTATAGTTTTGTTATTAAGGCCACTGATGATTTACAATTGTAATTTTATAAAATTATAGCAAACTTATGTTTTATTACGATTTTACGAAGAATAAAACTCAAGATTCCACTTTATACAAAAATAAATATAAAGATTATAATTACGAACAACTTGCAATGCATTGCGAAATGCTATGTAAAACGACTACGCGCTTATATTATCTAAAAAAAATACAATGCTTGTCCATGAACTAAGTGATTCCAACTATCGATACGTTTGTATGCAATTATAAAATCGTGTTATGCGGCTTGCATTTTTTTACATTGAAAAACCTTGAAAAACATCAGAATGAATATGTACTTCCTTTCATATACTTAATAATTCATACACTGCATACATACATATACCGAAGGATATCAAATAACGGAGTAAACACAAAACAGGAAAATTCGTAGGAAATAATCAATTGCAAATTCAATAAGACACCTCAAATTATTTCTATAACGGATTTAAACTCTCGCGATTTTAAATAAAAATCCATAAATTTATAAATTAAATTAAAACACAACAATAAACAGGACTTGTATTAATGTGCATAGTGCAACTCTGTACTCTTCTAATGCATACAAAAATCAATTTAAAAATGTTACTCTACGTGTAATTAATTTAAATTGCGCAACTTTTATAATTACACTGTTATTTTACTATTTCGTGTAATAATTTTTTTGCAACATTATTGTAAAAAATAGTATATAATTCGATCTACCTTGATCGCATTTTTAGTTTCTATAAAAAAACAACTGATTTTATTAAACATTTTATTTTCAGTATGTACTCTCAATAACAAAATAAAAATGATTCTCCGACGCTCTTTTCGCTCGAGAGTCGGTCAAAGTAAAAAAAAAAAAAAGAAGAAATTTAGGAGATAAGACACTGAGTTAAAAGTCCGACGAGTACAAGCTTGACAGCGACTTTCTTCGGGCGGTCCACACCATCGCATTTATTCCGGTGAAAGTACGAGAGAATTAATAGATATAGCTAGGCGGAGCTTCGGACGAAGTAGGGGCCCGTCGAGCCGTCATGTGACCGAAGCTGAAAAAACGCGTCGCTCTCCGCGCTCGACACGGAATTTTTTTCACTGGGACATTCCGCGGGTGTTGCTCGACGAGATCGCAGGGTGAATTTTACCGGACGGAACTTTTCGAGAGATCCTCAGCGAGAAGCGAGAAGAATGAACGCGCTAAGGACCGTGACCCTGCCGACCAAGCAGCGCATGCCGATCGTCGGTTTCGGCACCTGGCAAGTGAGTGCCCCCATTTACTTTGGAGATGAAACGATTTTCTTTTCAGTTAAATTTTATATAGTCCTGCACTTTCGCGCAATGCAGACAATTTTTCATTTTTTGTTTGAATTTTAGTTCATGGGAGTTCGATAAAATCGGCAAATCGAGATAAATTTTACATTTGTAAGGATCTTTCGTCCAATACATTTTATTCAGGATATTATTATTCTATATTTATTTGGTAAAAGATTGCGAATAAAAATTATTTTATCGATAGCGGAAGAAGTTTAATGAAACTTATGTTATCCGAAAAAGAAAAAGATTTAAAAAAATATTTACAGGAGTATAATATAATTATCATAATAATAATAAAAGATGAAGCAATTGGAGAATATGTGTTAATTGTAGATATTTTTTTAATTCTAATGCAATCCGTAAAATTGTATTTCGTAGATTTCTTTTTACCGTATAGAATGTTTTTTTTTTATTTGTATAGGAGTATTGTTCCTATGAGTTACATAAGCGAAGGATACACTAAAACATCATGAAATAAAAAAAAACGCGTGCATAACAATAGATGTCTGGTTTACACAAAGGAAACCTATAAAGCTTATTTATTGTACTATATAAAATAAAGTACAATGTTGCACGATCATGAAATAATTTTTTGTTGATGACTTTAACTAATTATTTCATGATCGCACTTTATTTCATACACGGAGAGAAATGTTATAGTAAAAATAACTATGTTCCTTAGGAAAAGAGGGATATACTCAACTTATGAAAATTTTTACTATAAAAAATACTAAAAATTCCTATGTACATAGCAATTTCTACTATATAAAAAGCAATTTTTGCTATGTACATAGGAATTTTTAGTATGTTTTATAGTAAAAATCGTCATAGGTCGAGTATGTCCCATTGTTCCTACGGAATATAGTAATTTTTACTATAACATTTCTCTCCGTGTATAGTACATAATTAAGCTTTATATGTTTTCTTTGTGTAAGCTAGACATCTATTGTTGACAATTGACTTTTAAAGAATTAAGGAAGTAATGACCCGAATTAAGAACCATTTTTTTATCTATAACGTAATAATAAAAAGCTTTCTTATGTATAGTAAATAAACATTTTAAATAATTATTTATAGAACTTGCACTGTAATTTTATTGTTTGCCAAAGCTTTAATTTAAAAAAGATAATATCCATTTTTTCCTCTCTTCGTGAATACTTATCGCGAATATGATAAATTTAACAATAAAGATAGCCATGCATTGTAAACATTTTGTGAAGAATTCGGTACGAAAGATAAGTTTTATAGAAACAGAAGTACAAAAATACAATAATTAAGTGCGTAAAATTTCGATCGTTCTTACAATCGTCATCGTGATTAAAGTTGTTCAATAATTTTTAAAATTTATTGCAAGACAAGAATAACTTAACTATGATCGAAAGATATAATTTTTATTCACGGAAATATTACAGTTTCATTTTATGATTCAACTCTCCTTGAAACTAATATTTTAATGACATTTCTTTGAACACTTGGGGATATTTTATTCTGAAACTATTATATGTCATAATGAAGCACATTCTTCATTTCCTTTGTCTAGTCACCAATTATCAAGGCTACCTCAATTGAATATAATGTGTTTTTAAAAATACATTATTTTATAATTTCAGGCATCTGACGAAGAACTAGAAGCTGCTTTGGACAATGCTTTGGAAGCAGGGTACAGGCACATTGACACTGCACCAGTTTACTTAAATGAACATGTAATTGGAAAAGTTTTAAAAAAGTGGCTTACTTCTGGTAAAATTAAAAGAGAAGAATTGTTCATTGTAACAAAAGTATGATAAAAAGTTTTTTACTTTTTTCTATTTGTTTCTGTGTCATTACAATAAATATGTTATCTTATTCAGCTACCTCCGACTGGAAACCGACCAGAATCAGTAGAAAAATGCTTAAAGAAATCTTTGAAGGACTTACAATTGGAATATTTGGATCTTTATTTAATTCATGTCCCATTTTCTTTGATCGAAGATGGAGATGATTTGCATCCAAAAGATGAGAACGGTAATATGAAAATTGATATCACTACAGATCATGTTGCTGTATGGGCAGAGATGGAGAAACAAATGGTGAACGGTTTAACAAAAGCTATTGGCTTATCAAACTTTAATATAAAACAAATTGATCGAGTACTGAAGGCAGCCAAAGCACCCATTGCAATGTTGCAAATTGAATTGCACTTGTATTTTCAACAAAAAGAAATGGTAGATATACTTGACAGTTGATTTACTGTTATTTTATATCAAATAATTATGTTTACATGAATCATACGCAAATATAATTTTTTCAGGTTGAATACTGTAATAATAAAGGTATTCCATTAACTGCATATTCACCTCTTGGAACACGAGGGCTAGTAAAAATTATGGGCAAAAATGAATCCATTCCAGATTTATTAGCTAATCCAACAGTTTTAGAAATAGCAAAAAAACACAACAAAACACCAGCACAAATAGCTCTAAAGCATACGATTCAAAAAGGTATTGTTGTAATTCCTAAAAGTACAAATCCAAAGCGTATTTTAGAAAACATTCAGTTGTATGACTGGATGCTTGATTCCGATGATGTTGAAGCTTTAAATAAGTTAGATCAAGGTACTAAAGCACGTATCTGTGATTTTTCATTTTTCAAAGGATTAGACAGGCACCCTGAATTTCCTTTTTAACATTAATATTATAAAGTAACTATAACAATAATTAATTTATTCAATTAATTACTTTAGAAATTTAGAGCTATTGGTTTATTTACATTTTCTTAACCTCAAAATACTTCGATTAATTATTGCTAATTCTAAAAGAATTTCAGCGCTGTTTAATAATAAAACCATATGTTAGGCTTTTCTTACACTTTTTATAATTTTGTATGCACAAAAACGGGACTATAAATGCGATTACAAATTGAATATTATGAAATTTAAAGAATCTTTATACTCCAATTAAATATGATAATAAAGAATTTTAAACCCAGATATTACAAGCTTTTTTACCTTTCCTACATGTAGTATTAAAACATTGATGATCAAAACATGATTCAACATTCACTTGTGTGATCACTAACTGCAAAATTACAGATAACTATCCAATAATACAAACAAATGCACAGTTCTCGCATAACAGCCGGATCAGTATTGTTTTGAGATTATAGATAAATGACACGTGCGTTGTAAGATAAGATGACGAGTGATGTTATCTTTTTTATCTCAAGAGTATAAGCAATGCGAAAAGATAGCGGGAAACTTTTTGTAGTCCAATTTAAGGATATAGATCGTTTTCATTGTTCAAGTGGATCTATTGAAGTATTGATTTCACTTAGAAATTCGACCTCTTCAATACTTAGTTGTGAGAAAGAAGTTTTCTTTTGATTTTCTTTGAATACGCTTATAAATTTATGCAAATTAAAAAGTTACTTTTTTTTATTGAAAAAATATAATTAAAAAACTGTTAATAATTACTTATAATGACTAAATGCAGATAGAAGATTTGTTGCATAAATTTTGACAATAAATTATTTGCTCTAAAAAGTTATTTTTAAGAATATTCGTTAACATAATTTTTATACCACTTTTTAAAATAATGATAAAATAATTTTGGAAAAATGAAAGTTCAATAACTGCAATATTATGGAAAACAGTAGGAATTTTTTGCACTTAACATGGAAGGATCTCTTTTTAATTACAATATATTTCCTTAATTCTCTGTCCAAATAATGTACACTAACTAAACTAAATGTATTGTATAAAAATTGCTTTCTCACTATTCTTATTTTATTGCATTCTCATTACTTATCTTTTTTATTTTAAATAGAAATTCAAAAATAAGATACTGCAATGTCTAAAAAAGCTCATGTATCCCAGAAAATAATTAATTTTCAATTATTTTTTTCTAAATAAGCATCGAACCACGTGCCGCAACTTACGCAATCCAATATCCGTAGATCGGCTTTACAGAAAAAAACGTACATTAGCCCGGTGCCCAATATTTACATCAGAGAAATGAGAGTATTACCGGATTAGCCGGGTCGCGCGCCTGACCCCCGTGGCTTTTCGATTAGGCAAGCCTCGTTGCACCTCGGTACATCTGCACACTCTTCAGAAAGAAACGACGGCGACGACGGCGACGAGCCGGTATCAATTACATTGTTGTTATTGGGGGCCAAAAACCGCGGGGCGAGATGCGGTCGGCAGATAATAATACACTGGCATAAGAGCATGCACAACAAAGGGGCGCCGGGGCACACCGAGGGGGGCAGGTATATCGGGCCCCGGGCGAATAGGCAGAGGATTCGGCGGGGCGCGCAAAACGCAATGCGATAGCCATCGCCGGCGTTTCACCGCCTCGATGTGCAACTATGCGGTTAATTTGGATTTGCCGGCGAAATGGATACGGGAGTGGCGCGAGCGCTTAACAAGGGCTCCGCCGAAAAGAGAAAATCTACCGGGCCCGAGAGGCTCGCGGAATCGCGCCGAGCTCAGTCGCGATGAGCGAACCACAAGGAACGCCGGCTCCGCGGCGCGAGACCAGCGACTTCAGCATCGAGCGGATTCTCGCCAAGGATGGCCCTTCTTCGTCTTCGGCGATTACTCCTGGACGATGCGAAGATTTAGCGCTTATGCCCGGACACAACAGCATGAGCTTCGCTCAGCAGAGCACTGCTTTGAGATCTACTACTTCCTTCGTGGTTCAGAACAAACTCGATTGGCTCAGGAATATCTACACGCTGCCGGGGACCAAGGCGCAGTTCAAAGTTGAGCCATCTACCATGAGCGATGTTCAAGCTAACAGGTACAGTGTTCCGTTGTTTATCAATTATGTAGAACTTTAAAATTGTTGACTTCGATTTCCTGAAAGTACAATGTCAAAGATTAAATTAAAATTTATCTACAGCGCATTATAATGAAAATTTCTAATAGAGATTGTAATAAAATAAAAATAATCAAAAATATTATTGCAGTTCGGAAAATATTCTTGAAAGAGATACAGATACAGACACCAAACGCTTCATAGGAGAAGAACTTTCTTGGCTACGGTGCACCAGGTATCGACCACCGAAATTACCCAAAAAGTCCTCAGCTGGAAAACATTTGAAGAGAAAACCTGGATCTTATCCTAGGATACCTTTTACAAAATATCAAGTAGAGATTCTAGAAGAGAAGTACAAAAACGGCGCTTATTTGTCTAGAAAAGACGTTCTTCAGTTATCGGTTTCATTAAATCTCCCACAAAATAGAGTAAGTTACTTAAGTATTACTAACAAGTTCATAAATTAATGAAAAAAATATATTTAATTGGAATTTTAAGAGATTTAAAAAGTTACACTTCGACTTAAGAGTTTTTATTTTTAATAAAATGTATGATTATCGCAGAAAGTGTAGAATACAGTTTCTCAATTTTCAAAAAGAAAATTAAATATTTCTTGCAGACAATTATCAGGAAATCACACAGTTCAATTTTACAAAAATATGTATAATACGCTTTGTTTGATATTAAATCCATGGTGTAATGAAAGATTAAATTTTTTATAAATTGATAAACCATTTGTGTTTTCAGATAAAAATTTGGTTTCAAAATCGACGTGCCAGAGAACGACGAGAATCTCAAACGCTTGATCAAACATCATCATCATCTATGTTATAACGAACTATTCGCGAATCAAGTTAAAATGAATTTAATAGTTGTAAAACACAAGCTTTATAATTGACAAAAATGACAATAGTATGCAAAAATTCGCTGTTATGAAATTTAAATACGTGAAAACTGAATATCTATAATAACATTTGTACAATCGTTCATCATGATTATAATAAAAGAATACTCGACTAGTAAAATCTTTCTCCCATATGACTTGCATTGAGTTCTAGATGTACAATATAAGTCACCTGATTTTAAGCGCGTTTGTAATTCTTGCAAGTAAAGCATTGAGTCTTTGCTTTACATTATTAACTTTGTTGAAAATTCCTTAGTTTATGTGCGCATCAGCTCCATGTTGTGAACAATATATTAACAATAAACCTTAATAATACATTAGAACTGGTGCAGTATCGTCACTCCTCGCTTGATGAATGTCAGATAGCGATTATACTTTCACGACCAGCGCCTACACCTATCCATTTAACTGTAACAGAATCAACAATACATTTTATTTTTATGTACTTTTATTCTATAAAGTTGTAAATTATTAAAGAAATATTACTACTGATATTAAAGTAAGTGAGTAAATAAATAAACATTGACAATGTAAATTTAATTTTTTTTCTCTTAATAAATTAATAATTAATAATTAATTTTCAGTGTTAAAATTATTTATTATAAAACAAAGTTTTACCTGGAACATTTAAAAATTCCTCTAGTATTTGTACATATTTTTGAGCACTTGCAGGTAAATTATCAAAAGAGCGTACTCCCTCAGTACTCTTTTGCCATCCTTCAAATTCCTCATATATTGGTTCCACCTTTGCTAACTCTGAAGTACTACTGGGGAAATAATCAATTTCTTTTCCATTCAAACGGTATCCAACACAAACCTTAATATTGGGCAATATATCCAATATATCAAGTTTAGTCAGACAAATTGATGTGTAACTGAAATATATAAAATTTTGATAATCATTATATTATTGTAAAAATAACATAGTTTCAAGAATAATCTTTTTATTTAAAAACTCACCCATTTACAATAGCTGTATATTTTAGGAGAGCCAAATCCAACCATCCACAACGTCTTTTCCTTTTTGTAGTTACACCAAACTCAGCACCTCTTTTTTGCAGTGTCTCACCCGTTTCATCCAGTAATTCAGTTGGGAATGGACCATCACCTACTCGTGTAGTATAAGCCTTTACTACTGCAACAATCTCACCAATAACTGTTGGTGGAAGTCCAAGACCAGTACAAACTCCCCCAATACTGCAATTTGAACTTGTAACATATGGATATGTTCCAAAATCTATATCTAACAGTGCTGCGTTAGCACCTTCAACTAAAATCTTCTTTCCTTCTCTTACAGCTTTGTATAAGTAATGAACTGTCTCTTTAACTAACGGCCTAATGCGTTCTGCATATCTAAAGAACAAAAATTTACAAAAAGTCAATGAATTATAATAAATTCGCACAAATGATATTTTACATTATTAATAAATAATGTATTCCTAGTTTAAAAATACAAACCCTTTATAACGCTCCAACTCAGCTTTTACATCTACTTTAAGTGCAGGGAATACTTTTTGATGTGATGCAACAAGTGTTATGAATTTTTCAGAAAAAGTATCCCAATCTCCGACAAGGTCTCCTATTCTAATTCCAGTTCTGGCAGCTTTACTTGCATAGGCAGGACCTATACCCTTCTTTGTAGTACCAAGTGATCTAGTACCTTTTTCAATTTCTTGCAGTTGATCAACTTGTTGATGAAAGTCAAAAACTATGTGAGCTCTGTCTGAAATGATAAGACGGTCTTTCCAATCTTTAAGACCTTGAGCTTCATTTTCTTCCAGTTCATCAAATAAACCTGGCAAGTGAATAACAACTCCATTTCCTGAAAGCAGATAAAGATCAGTAAGAAAAGACAGTGTAACATAAAGCCTTGCAAAGTGTGCTAGTAAGTTGAAATGAATCCGGTAACAAGCAGTACTGGATCTGCTTTGTTAAATCAATAAAGTTGCAATAATGTCACAAGGTTAAAAAGACAGATCATGAACATTTATTTTTAGAACAATTAAATAAGAATCCTACACATTATTATATCAATAGAAAGTTGTACTAATTATTTTGACATTTTTATCTTGAAAACTTTAATAGAGAGACACTGAAACTTTGACATAATAATTACCAACTTTGAAAGCAGTATAATTGCACTGTTAATTATTGATTAGCTAATTATCAAATTAGTATTAAAGTTTCAGATATTTACAAGAAATTTAAATCCTATTTTAATTCAAACAAAATTTAGTAACAGTTATTTCAAATTATTTAATAGTTTATTTTATTTTATTTTATCTATTATGAAGCTGTGCATTATTAAAAATGAAGAATTTCAAAGTCCCTATACTTTTTCTTTTCAATCAGAACTGTTGTAACATGCATCTTAAAAAATTATTATATTGTTTTAAATTTAGACTGTTGAGTTACTTTTAAAACATGCTTCCTTTGAAAAAAAAATAATTTTTTTATTTCCTGATTATTCTATATACAAAGCATAGTTTTAAAAGTCAAAGAAAAAGATTAATGAATATGTTAAACTCCATTTACTTTATATACATTAAAATTTAAAGCTAGACATGATTTAATTAAATATAAAGTAAAATATAGATTTAAAATATACTTTTATCCAAATAAATTGTAAAATACAATATTGTGACTTATAGAATTATTAAAGAACAAAAAAATATAATGAACATTTAATTAACAAATTAATGTATTAAAATTTTAAATTTGAACTAGTGGCACAAAGCTTTTTAAGTTTTAAAAAAAGGTGTTCAATCAAAAAATCCAAGTAGTCATAAATTCTGGCAGGAAAAAGCTTGTATTATAATTTTTGTCGATTTAAGTAAGTCATTACCTATAATGGATTTACATCTGGGATTGATTATTCCACTAGGTAGAAGGTGGAAGTGGTATTCGGCACCTTCTACAACTACTGTATGACCTGCATTACTTCCTCCCTGTGAATTATATTAATAGTTGAAGCACAGGATTCATGGAATCACTGAGCAAAGTCTGTATTAATGGTCTAATTAACTCTTTGTTTCTAGTAATAATATAAGTATTTAAAAATCCTTCTTTAAATACATTTAAAATGAAATGAATCATTTAAAATTTTTATTTGTAATGTAATCATTGATGTAAAAAAGAAAAAAAAATTGTAGAACAAAGAGTTGACTAGTGGAATTAACCATGTACATGATTCATGAGAAATTCCTTTACTCCATTAATACAGCTGTCAAGTTTTATTCCCATTGACGAATTATGACAGAATCTGCATATAATAAATTAAAGTATCGGCAAGTAAAATAAAATACATTCATCCATGCACAGTCAGTTCAGTTCATAAATCGAAACAATTGTCAACGTTGTAATCAGTTGGCAGCACTAACGCAGGACCTGGCATCTTGCTATGAAATCATACGTCACATAAATAGCTGTTCATTTGTGCACACAGATATGTGTCGAAAAAGATTACATCATACTAGTCACAAGATGCTTGATATCAGAAAAAATATTTTACAAAAAACTTCACTCTCAGTAAATTTATTACTTAGTTTTTATTTATTGTTTTAAAAACTGTAATCTTACTTAATAAAAAGCATTAATATCTTATCAATTTAAATTATGTTGGATATTAATTTTACACTTAACAAAAAATTATTTTGTCTCCATGATTCATTGCAAGATACAAACTTTTAACAACATTAAATTCATAATATTGTATAATAATATTGTACAATAATTTAAAAATAAAAAATAGCAATTATTTAAAATACAATTTGTGACATAAAATACAATTGATATTAAAGATCAATGCGCTGATTGAATGTAAAGCAAAATTTAATTTTATGAACTACCAATTATCAAAATTAAAAGTCAGGCAGCAAAACATTTACATTATCATTCAATGACCAGCTGAAACTAGTGCACAAACGTGTGAAGCAAATCAAGCGATTCTCATTGAGAGCGTGTCCACAAGCATTTCTGACCTCTGAACGCAAAGGCCTGGTTCAAGATCCCATCTAATATTACAGACGCTGCATATAGACACAAAAAGAATCTCTCGACAAAAAAAAAGAAAGAAAAATAACCACCGAGAGCTCAAACCATCAAAGCTCTCCATCAACACGTGTGTGCAGAAGTTTAAAGAACGAGGATAGGCAACGAGAGTTACAAAAATAGAAAACGTGTGTGTGTGGTGTGCCCACCCTCTCTCTCTCTCTGTCATCAAGACCAGCTCTTCTATTACGAGGAGGATCGCGAAAATCTGATCGCGCGTGCGAGCAAGAAGCAAAAAGAAGGCTGCCGATCGAAAGAGAGCGAGACATCACCGAAGTGAAACGAAGTATCTATCGCAGTGTCGCATGGTCTGTAAAAATAAACCGCGAGCAAGGTTAGAAAGAATGAAGCATCGGAGCGCCTTAGACAACACGCGAGTGAGTACCTGACACCTGCAGACGACGTCGACGTCGGTGGCAAGCATGTCGACGACTTTCCCCTTGCCCTCGTCGCCCCACTGGGCGCCGAGGACGACCGTGACCTTGGCCTGGTGCTCGTTCGCCGCCGAGGCGGACACCCTCAGCTTCTTCCTGAGGGAACTTAAGGCCTCGCCGCTGCTGTCCCCGTTGGCCTGCATCCTGGTGCACGCCGCCGACATTTTCACGCCTCTCGCCGGGTAATCGAAGCTGGTGAGGATACCCGCTGCCGCCACTGCCTCTCGCCTCGTGCTCCTGCTGCCTTCCCCTCGTCGAGCCGTTCGCTCGGCGTGACTGACGCGAACCGAGTGCGCTGCGCGCCAATCCGCCACTTCCGACGAGCCGTCGCGCCGCGCCGCCGGTCCGCCTCCACTCCCCCGTCGTCTCTTCCTCCTTCTCCTTCTCGCTGCCGCTCTTCCCTATGATTCCTCTTCTGTCGCACCTCCTGCTCGACTTCCCGCAGCTTTGCGCGCGTCGCTCGATTCAGTGTGTATAGAGCGGCTCGACGTCAGGTATATAGGTATAATAATACGTCATATAATAATCTTTCACGGGAAATGACGATTCGGCAACCCGTTCGGGTATGATTTTCCTTTCGCCTTTTCGGAGCGAATCTTTATGCGTAGCTGCGTTACTTCCATAGAGGGGGTGAAGGACGCCGCGGGGTAGGTGTAGCCTCTCTCTTTCTAACCTCCTGCCTGTACTTACATTTCGCGAGGCGGAGATCGCACTGCCGTGATTGAATATTGCCTATACCAGTACGTACATTACAACAGTAGGATACATAGTATATGTGGATCCGATGAGTATGCGTAAAGTATCCGGTGCGTGTGCTCCGAAAATACTGCTGAGCGCACAACGAGCAAGTATGCAGAAATCTAAACGGTGAAATCGGGTAAAAGTGTAAGTTACACTTCGTTTTATCCCCGATGCGCTGATTTATTACGTATTCCCGGCGATAAGAGAATAAGACGTTCTGCGGGGAATTTGAAATTTAAGTATGATATATTATTTTATACTGCGAAGTATAATCACTGGTCCGTTTGCGCGCCAATAAGTGGCACGTTATCTCTTTTAGCTGACTTCTATACATATCCGTATGTAATATGCGCTCATTTGAAATTTGAGGCTATAAGTATAGCAATCGAGTCACATTTCGCTGCTTGGCTTGAATCATGCACATTACAATGATCCGCGGAGAACCGAGTGTAAAAAGCGTAGCTAAATATTACTTGAATATTTTATGCGAAAAATTAGTGTTTATTTACCTATAAATATGGTGATTTTTTTTTATTTAAAGCTTGTTTTTTTATTTCTCAAGGCCGACAAATCGATGGAGTCCAGCACGAAGGCGTGTGAAAAAAAAAACTGAAAGTGCAACGCAGTAAGGCGCTAAAGTACCGCGGAAAGTCGTAAAAACCGGCTAATTATTACGAGAGGCATCGCCGGACCGCACGCGAGTAGGCAAAAAATTACACGCGCAAAAGTTCGTTCCACTGTTTGTATTTTGTATTTTTAACTGGGAGTGCGCAATTTTTTTTCTTCCAATTAAAATATTCCCGAGCGAGCCGCAGTTGCGCCTTATGTAAGTTTGTACAAATGAAAATTTTTTTTCGGGGCTATTTTTACATGAGATTTAAAGAATTGCGAAAAATTACGGGATGGTCGTAGGTATGCATATAATTTTACGTGACGTTTTTTTTTGTGTTACGTAAGAGATGGATGACAATCGAACATCACGAAAATTCGCGTGCAAAATTTTTCAATACGCTGAAATCTAAAAGGAGTTTTAACGCTAAAAATAAAAAGCATTTCAAAACGTCCAAGGTGCACGCTTTATCGACTAACTATACTCTAAATAAATGTATATATGTATATCCTTTCCTTTTGTAATTGAAGTTTTCGTTATTGAAATTATGTTTCAATTTCTTTTTATTTTTTTTTATTCAATAGATGAATGAAGTGTTCATATTAGTAATAATAGAATCAAGAAATAAAAAAAGTCTTTTGATAAAAAACGAAAGATTTTAGCGCTTAAATTATTTTTGTTATGAGTTCCTGGAGAATGGCTAAGTGACTATATTCAACAAATTAAAAAATAAATTTTTACACAAGAATCGAAATTTATTTTACAAATTTTGCATTTTAAACTTTTTCGGTTTTGTAATAATAGTACTTATTGAAGTCCGCTTGCCATTGTGTGGTGACCTTATTTATTAAGCGTTTGCATAGTATCTTTTAGAAAATACTATTATTGAGTGCTTATCACTATTTAACAATGTAATAAATATTTATGTAACTGTAGTTGGAAAAAATTTGAAATATTTGTACTTTGATAATTCAATTTGATCTAAAACAAACAAAAAATTTGTTCAATTTTTTCATTGCTCTTTTTAAACAATTCTTTTTTACAGTAAAATTTTTATTGTCAAATTCTTATTAGTCGCTATTAATTGTTTAAAAAATGTTATGTCGAAAAATTAAGTTCCTTTTTTCTATTGATTTATTTTTATCAATTTTTCAGTGAAGAATAGCTGGGACCGGGTATCGCAAAAATTAAGGAAATTAATAATAAAAAAAATTATGCGTAGACGAAAAGATAGTGAGTTTTACCGCGAACTCTTTTTGAAACCAAGTGGCCTTTAAAAAGTCAAACTCGTCCCTGACACGAGAAACGGAGGCGAGCTGATCGCGTCATGAGGAAATCGTCGTTTTCGATAATATCTATATCTGTTTAAAAATATTTCGAGGAGGCTTTTAAAATTTCCCAAAATCTTTTATCTCTTTTTTTTTAGCACTGCACTAAACGATTTCGCGATATCCATTCGTCGAATGAAGAATTTAATTTATTTATATTTATATGAAGTAGAAATTATTATGCCTAAACAATAGCGAAACTCAATAATAAATCTTTTAACATTATTAATCTTGAAAAAAAAATGAAATTATATTTATCTACGAGTTAGAATCGACTGGCACTTTATAAAAACGTTTGTGTATATTAACGTTTAATAACTCGGGTAAGTTTATCAAGATGTACCAGTTTAATCAAGCGCATCTTGCATAAACAAATATTTAAAATTCATTTAAATTTCAAATTATTTCATATATAAAACACACATAATAATCGTTGTATAACTAGAATTCTTCCTATATGCAATTCTAAAAAAAATTAACGTAACAATAGATTTTTAACGGCCGAAAGGAGAAAACAACTTCTACGAACAAAAAAGCAATAAATTAAATCTCTCATTAATGAATTGCAATCGCATCCTGAAACACAGAATATTTAATAATCAGTTAATTTAACACCTGACAAACTAATAAGTTGCTCGGAACAGACGCGTTTCCGCGTTCGAACCACTGTTCTGGAACTTATCCAAGAACATTTCACGTCAATTAGACTATAAATATAAAAACGATTTACCAAAATCGTTATATACTCGACCGCAAAAAGGAAAAAAAAACGCAGTCAATGAAAAACGAACAGATCGAAAAAAAAATCCAGTGCCAACGAATTGAATTCCAATGCGCAAATCGAAAGTAAAGTAAAAAAAATGTTACGACCTAATGCTCGGCGCAGGAGTCTAATAACTCCCGTTGACGTCAGTGACATCCCTGCGACCGACAGCAATCGCACACATATACTCTCCTTCCCGACGATGTTTCTCACGTTACAAATAAGATTTTAATTTCCGCGTAAAATTTCACTCTCTGACAGGAGCTTCTTAAGTGGCCTCCGAGGAAAATTAATCGTATGCCTATACATTGTACAAAATGATGTTAAAAAATTTCCGAACGAAAGATAAATATATACATACAAGCGAGGCGAGCTTTCTGTAAACTTCGATAAAAATCTATCGATCACTTGTTAATTATTTTAGTAAATAATATAAGACGTTTTTATGTTATCTGATAAGGCAAGTGTTACACTACGTGCAGGTAAAAAGGTGTTATCCCCCAGGCCTCGTTGTTTTATAATCTTCCGAAGCCGTTTCGTTGTGATCCGATGGAATTTCCCACTTTTTTTTCGAACGCAATTGTTTGTCGTTGGATTTTTATTTTTATCACCTTTCGAAGTCTTTGGATGTGACCGCCCGTAGCGAGGAATTTTTTCGTTCATTAATTTCTTACTAATGCACAACAAGAGACTATACAACTGAACAGATCTACATAATGAAGAAAAATGAAGGAAACTAAATATAATATTAAAAATTAGTAGTAATAATTACAAGTACATTTAGCATTATATTTGTATTTTTTTAGTAAATTAAAAAATTTATAAATTTAAATTGTTAATTATAAACATTTGTCGTCCGCACGATATTAAATTATATACATTATAACACAGTTCCATGTACACATTACCAATTAATACTTCAATTCGGAATTTTCCTGATTACCGTAATTGGATGACTAAGCAATCGCTATCGGATCATAAAAAAGTTCCAAACATTTTTTCGAAAGTGAATTGCGAGACTACTTGTAATTTTAAACGCGACGAATGCTCTTTGTCACAGGTGACGTTTGTGTAAATGTACATAATGTGAAATGGATAGTCCCATTATAAGATTGCAGGTGTCGGTTTATTATCGTATCCTAATGTTCTTTCTGCCGATTTTTTTTTTAATGGAATTCGATAGCACCATATCATATTGAGAACTCTTTGAATTTTCGGATTAAATTTTTCTTTACTTTATATTCAATATCGAAATTTACCCTAGATTATGTTTGCGTGTTATTGTTTTCTTCACTTGTGACCTAAAAGTGGTTTAATAATCATTGAAATCATTATTTTTTAACTTTACACACTATATAGTAATAAATATGTTACTACTTATTTACTATTTCTTATAGTTTCTGTATGGTATAAAAAGAAGGATTTATATTTAACGCTTAAAATTTATTAAAAATTCTAGGTATGTAAGATACATAATACAATTATTCGTTAACTCACATTTTATGCGCATATTATAATTATTATTACTGTACATGGTGTTCTCACAAATTGCGTAATAATATTGTAAAAGGTCAAAAATATTAACAAAAGAAAACAATTTTTTAAATTGTAAAATTAACTCGTTATCAACAGTAAATATTTCACTGAAGATAAAATTTGCTAATTAAGAGAAATTTGATTAACATTGAATTAATTGGGATAGAATAGATTTTTCCGATTTTCTTGTTAAAAAATTTTTATTATTAACAAGACATATTTTCGTAATATTAATGAACGTAAAGATTTTTTTTATACATTAAACTAATAATTGTAAAAAAAAGTTACTCATTTTACGGAAACTTCTACTGCTAATAAAATCTTTTGCATGTTAAAGTATTGCAGTTACATTGTCTTGAAACTATAAAAACATATTTCAGGAAGATTTGCACAAAATACATTTTTTTTACTTATATTTTATACACTTTATGAGAAACGTAATTTATTTTTAAATAATTTTAGAGAAAGAATACTACCTTAAAATTAATCATTTTTAGTTGCATAATTTTACAATTTTATAATGATGAAAATAACAAAGTGTAAATTACAACATTAAGATGACAAAAACCTCTTTACTATATCATAAGAATAAACATCAAATAAGGATAATTGTGGAGAAACAATTTAAATGATACGCTTAAAAATGCAAGTTATACTATTTCATACACATTCTAAAATATTTTTTTATTACATTCATAATTTAATAAAAAATATGGTTGAAAATGATATTTCATTATCATTCTTTAGAATATTTATATCATTATACAATCAATCAATTTAAAATTTCAATAACTGAATGTTTTACAAATGAACAACAATAATGTATAATAAAAATTATTATTTTCATCATTGTAACTTTGTAGGTATAAAAGTACTTAAAAATATTGATACAATTACAAGTTTTTTTTCAATTAAACAAACTGTCCTTATATATACTACTTTTCTTTGCATGAAATTGTACAGGTACTAAATACAGAGGACAAAGAATTAATTTTGAAAACCTGAATTATTCAGGAAAACTTGCTTATGTTACTGACAATCATTAAAAAATCAATACTTAATATTTACCAACATTTGAAAACAAACTGGGTTCACTTTTACATCATTTTTATATTTGTAATAAATCTAAATTTTTTTTATTTAAATAAGTACCTACCTTACATTTGTCTACATAATATTCTTTTATAAGTAAAAGAGTTTAATATTACTTACAATGAGTTGATTTTTTCTTTTGAAAATAAAGTTTCAAATCAAATAAACAAAATATTGTAGGTTGAATTGATGGAAATATCAATGATGTAGACCTGTAACTTTCAATTTCTTCGGATGACGAATGGTTCTTCCAGTTTCACTATCGGATGATTCTGATTCAGAATCATTATAATTGCCAATCCCAATGGGATCAGATTTTGAAACTTCACAGGATTCGGCAAAGTTTCCTGTAATTTTTGCTTTTTCCAACGTCCGTACTTCACAAAACAGAAAGAATAAGAAATTTGTAGACTTTAACTAATGAAAATGCCTTAGCAAACAAACTATATAAAGCATATTTCTTACTTTGAGATTCCAACAGGCTATTTTGTCGTTTTAAATCATCGATATCCTGTTGATGCGATGTATTCTTACGACGCATGAACTGAATGTATTCAGCTGCTTTCTTGAGTATTTGTGCTCTACTGGCAACTTTTTCCCCTTGTAACGAAGGCACTGAGTCCCGCAAACTGGAGAAACTGTCCTTGATATGGTCTCTCCTCTTTCTTTCAAGGGCATTGTGATGGGCCCTTTTTTCTGCCTACTCAACAAAATAATAGATACGTACAATATAAACGAAACTTCTCACAAACAGAGATATAAAATAAATAAACAAAAATAAGTGCACTTCACCTGCGAGAAGTATTGCTGATTGTTTGAATGCCTCTGTCTGGAATCCGAGTCGTCCCCCTCCTGAAAGTGGAGATAAACAAATGTCAGTGTCAAATGCTCCGCCGAAATTTTGAGGCTAAAAAGTGCACATTTCGACCAACAGTTGCAAACTTACATCACTTTCGATGTCGATGTCCCGATCATCGTCGCTCATCATCGAATATTGCTAATAAATAATCGACAAATTCTGAAGACAGAAGCCAACCTTTAACCAAAATGTCCAAAACACTGCCTCTACAACGTTGTCACACGAGGAAAAGCGAATCGCGTGCTGCACGCGCAACGCTGATGCAAAGAGCATGTGACAGCGCCAGTTTCGAAATATTAAATGTGCATAAATAATTTTCTCTTAAAACTCTTCTCCGTCTGCAGGAGTAAGTCAGACAGTAAAAATGAATTATCTAAAGTAGTCCCTGATAGTAGTTTTTCTTGAATTTTTAGAAAGATAAACTTTTTCTCAAGTAGCAATTACGTAGTAGAAGAACAAAGACACGTGGCAACGTTGCATCTTACGCTGACTGTGACATTCATAAAAATTTCTAGATAATAATCAGCTGATTTAATGCATTAAATCAATCAAGCGTTTATTGAGTAAGTTAAATTTATTTAATTGAAAAGGAAATGTCTCTAAATACATCTTTACTCCTTCATCGTAAATGTAATTGAGATAATTTTAATTTGCTTAAACGAAACATTAGTGATATGATAGAGACTTAGGGACATTTGCGTGGTGATTCTTAAGTTGCAATATTTGAATTCGCCGTAAGTTTCACTAGGAACGAAAACAACGTGCTTGACCTCTTTGAAAGAGAGACGTGTTTAACCAAACTTTTTATCTATTTGCGGTACTTTTAAATAGGTAATCATTATTCTACAATTATACTATTCATTTTTATAAAATATAATTTATTATTTTTGTCACTATTGTTTATCATTTTTTTAGACACTGTAAATTTCTATATTACATTTAATGAATAATAAAGACAAGCTAACCTCAGTATTTCTATATTTTCCAGATTTCCAGGTGAATTTTTTGATTTTTCGATAAATTTGGTATCCTTTATAATGGTGGATACATTAAATAAGAAGCGCAAAGTTTCTAAAAAGACAAAAAAGTCTTGGAGAAAACATGTGGATACAAAAGATGTAGACAGTTTTTTGGAAAACCAACGATTGGATGAACGGTTGGGAGCTCCATTTGAGCTTCGAAAAGATGAAGAATTATTTGCTGTTGACAGACAACCAGATGAAAGTAATAATTTAACAAAAAAACAACGCAGGGAGTTGTTAAAGAACACAGAGCCAAAATGTTTTGCTCTTTTAAAGCCTATGACAGCAGTGCCAGATCCTATAACAAAAAGGAATCGTGTTAGAACTCCTGAAGAAAGGAAGAGCTCTATAACAAAACGTATAGAATCTGAAAGAAAGGCTAAGGGTCAGTTAAAGTTAAAAGAAAGACAAGCTTTGCAAAATCGATTATATGCTAAGAAAAAGAGAGAAGAGAAACCAAAAAGAGGAGAAATTAAAGCTGATGTTTGGGAACAAGAAAAATTTGTTGAGCCAGAATTGAAAAGTGAGTGGCTTACTAATGACACAGTAAGGCACACATTAGCTAATACAGGGAAAAAAAGGAAAAGAATACCAGCATCCCTTAATAAAAAGACATCAGTTTTACCAGCTGTTAATATACCTCACCCTGGAACATCTTACAATCCTTCTTTTAATGATCACCAGAGTCTGCTTGCTGAAATAGCTGCTGATGAAGTTAAGTTAATAAAAGAAGAAGCACATCTTAACAGAGTGACAAATAAAATGTTCCGCAAGGTAATTCAATTTTCTTTACAAAATATGTAAGAAATGATGAAGTATTTAAAATTTGTTTTAATCATTTCATATTTTCAGGTCACACAAAAAGAAAAAGAGCAAGACAACTTGATAGAAATGTCTGAGGGATTACCATTGACAAAAACCGAAAATGAGTTAGATAGTGAAGATAACGATGGTATAGTCAGATCTATTAATCCTCCAACAAAAAATTTAAAAAAAACGTTGGTTCAAAGACGCAAGTTGAAGGAGCAGAGAGAACTGCTACACCAAAACCAAAAGAAGAAACTTGAAAAGAAAAAAGTAGCAGATATTTATCATTTAAATCAATTATCAAAAACTATTTCCAAAAAGCAAAAGAAAGCAGAAATGCTTCGGGAGAAGAGATTAAAACTTAAGGCCAAGAAAGAACTAGAGCCAAAGGTACTCAGCAGGCACAAGTTTGAACCATGTGAACAGGAATTTTTACTGGGAGAAGAATTATCTGGAAATTTGAGAAATGCTCAACCTGCAGGCAACTTGCTAAAAGATAGGTATAAATCTCTACAGCAAAGAAATATAGTAGCACCTGGAACTCTAATTCTGTAAGTATCATTTAATGATTAATGACTAAAGAATTTTATGACCATGTAAAAAAATTTATTTAACATGTAATTTCATTCTCATTATAGGAAAAAGAATAAGGCGAAGGTTAAAAAGTATATTAAAGCCGATCACAAAATAGAGATTAAAAAAGCTGTTAAAAAATAGTTGTAGAGATAATTGTTAATTTAAGTTAAAAAATATTTTTTCCTAAATATTTGTTAATAAATATATCTAAATGACAAGCCACGTTCAGAATTTCTATTAATACTGTAAGTAATCATTAAAATCTTCATATATATCGTAAATATCGTCCATGATGGCCTCTTCATATTCATCCATATCTTCCGACATAGTTTCCACTTTGGAGACTTTTCTTTTTTCTTTCTCGATCAATTCTTCAGTTTCGGTAGTGGTAGATTCATAACTCTCAAATTCAACATCACTCTTTGGTTCTTCCTCCTTTAGTAATATTTAACATTAAAACGTTTAAATTAAAAATATTGGATTCTTAAACTAATTACTAATGTACTAATTAACATTAACTTAATTAAAAACTTATTTGTTACTTTTAGGTTTACCTCGGGATTTATTTCCACATCTTTTTTGATTTCTTCTACCAGTTTTAAATTTTCTTCCAATGAAGTGCTGCTTACAAGTCTGTATTTTCTTTCTTTAACTTTATCAAATTTATAATCCACCTCAACGTGAGATGGTTCAAAACCTAAATCACCAGCCGCGTACACATCTGTTACATGCTTCATAGTTTCCAAACTATAAAATAATTCATTTAAAATTTGTTATACAGTTATGTATCAAAATAAGCAAACCTGCTTTGTTTTTATTTTACTTACGATTTAGTATCATGCGCAATTCTATAATCACACTTGTCTATAATGTCAAACAAATAAGATGCTAGTACTTCAACCTCCATATTTTTATAATCTTCTGTAGATTTTACTTTATCGATCTGAGAAAATAAAGAAAGTAAGTTAAATAATATTTACTTTAAAGAAATCATCATTCTTTTTATTTTTTTTTGCAGGTGAAGGTAGTATTATTAAAATAACTCACCTCAAGTGCGGAGTTAACAATATGTTTCAGCTTGCTCAGTGTATTGCTGTACTTCTGCAGCGTTTCGAGAAGTTTAGCCTTGGATACCTCGATACCCTGGGCTCTGATTTTTTCCTTATGCAGTATGACCTCCAGATGTCTTCTGCGTTTGTCAGCATCAGTGAACTCCGGAGTTTTCAGATTCTCCAGCAATTGAGCGTAGTGAAACTCGAAATGTTTAACCGGCTCGCTTGTCTTCATCAGCTTACTCTTCACCACTTTATGTACCTGGGCAAGTTTCTGCAGCACTGCCGCCTGAATCTTTATCGTGATCAATCGACGTTTCGTATTCTTCTGATTTAACAACATATTTTCCTTGTGCATGGTTATTCGGTCCCTGCGGGGATAATCGATATTTGTTATTCTAAAAAAAGTAGCTTTTAAATTGAATGTAAAAAACTAAATTTTTAAGTCACTTGCGTACAACTTACAGGACATAAGAATTAAGAGAATATATATTTTTTTGTTTAAAAAATATTTATACGCACACGTCGACCATGTTTGACTCTTCCATGAGGTTGCGGTCCTGCCAAATTTGTCCTAACTCATTTTGGAGCACTATGTTCTCACGCATCAGTCGCTGAACTGTCAGGGGCACTATATGCTTTAAGTCGAATTGGAATTGTTCGCACTGTTCTAGTAGTTGCTTGAAAGTTTCTTGCTTCAAGCTGTTGAAATTACAGATTGATTTTTCTATTTTTATCTTTGATTTTCAATTTTATTGCATATTATCCACCTTTCTTTGTGAAGTTTCGCCTTGAATTTGATGTCGTTCAATATTTGTTGCAATTCTTCTTCTTTGCGCTGCAGCATTGCATTTCGGTTGTCGTACTTAGCTCGGAGTGACGCTTCTATTGATTTGAAATCCTCTACGGAGTTTATTTTTGAGTCTAAAGATAAATAATATCCAAATAAGAACAATTTATTGTATGCTGGGTAAGAATTTAATTGATTTCTTTGCACTTAAATATGAATTTGTATTTGAAATGACTAATATTTTTAAAAAGAAAGAATTTAAATTATTATAAATCTGTTAAAATTATTTAGTCATTTTTTTCTTTGAAATTAGTAATGCATTTCTTTTACAATGGTAAATTAGTAACAAAATCTTAGACAATAACTTATTTCTTTAATTCTCGAGTACATCGAAATTCTTGTTTTTTCATATCTATCATCGATCTGTTTGACTTTCTCCAGGTGATTTTGTTTCTGCTTCTCTCGTAAAGCTTCTAGGTCATCGAATTTCTTTTTGTATTCGTTAATTCGTTTTGTTTCCATTGCTATATTGTTGTTTAATTCAACTATTTCATTTTCAGACTCAAGATTCGCGTTATTCCAGTTATTTTTATTTATTATGCAGAAGTTGTCTAGTTCAGCATTTCTTGTTTCTAGTCTGTTATAAAATTTTTTAAAAATTTTCATTCTTAATCTTAAGTATGATTACATTCGCTTCTAAATGGTCTTTTTTAATTGAAAATAGACTTAATTATCCTGGTAACATAGTTTATTACAAATACCAGTTTAAGCTAATATTAAATTTAACTTCTACTAGTTAAAGCAATTTAAAATATCGCATCATTGATATAAAATGTAACCTTTTACAAATATATTGTTTATATTTTTCATTTTCACATACTTAAATAGTTAAGTTATTTTGATAATTAACAGAGTACCGGAAAATTCTTCTCTTTTGTTCTGTGATGTGGCCTTCATAGAAAGCCTTTTGCATATTAATAATAGCAGGAAATGTCTCTTCATCTTCATCTGAACCAGGAGATTGCAATGATAGAGGCAGAAAAGGATTTTTTAAACTTTGTTCTTGTGGATCAGCCATTCTTCTTGTCTGATGATACTCTTTTTAACGATTTTTAAACACACACTAATTAATCGAAAAATATATAAGCAATGTCAAAATTTTCTGTACAAAACATGATTTTGTTTTGTTTTTTTAAATTCGTTTATTAACTCAATCTACAATATGAGAATTATACTAAATTAATTGATTTCAATCATTAAAATAAGATTCAATTTATAAAGTTTACATGTTTTACCTCTTACACGTTGATCTTGTAACAAGATATATAAAATTATATTATAAATACATCCATTCTCATGTTCATAATTCAAATTATTATTTGATACATAAACAATTTTAATTTATTCACTAACATTCACGTTAAAACAACATTTTACATTTAAAAAGTGCATAATAAAAAACACTAATAATTTTTTTTGACACATTATCACTCGCATGTGCAGTCCGATATACTTAGAGTTCGTTCAGACAGTGTTTTTTCACCTTCTTCTTCGCTGGCATCGGTTTTATGTTCATTAGATGCCTTAGAATCCGCCGGTATCAGACCCAAATATCCGAATTCGTATAAATTCTCTACAGGCTCGGATTCAATCTGCAATTACGACGAACATTTAAGTAACAAAGTTTCATTAATTATAATCATTTTTTTTATTATTTAATTATAATCATTTTCTGCATTTAGTACCGTAGACTGGTCGTTATCACCCGTTGATTCTTGATAACTCGCTAAGATATTGAGGAGCGAATGAAGAAGTTTTTCTTTCACACCCATAATGCAGGAAGAGCAGGCCTCTTCCTCTTCGTTACCACTTTCCGTTGCTACATCGGACTGCACCTACATTGGATACAAAAAATTATTTTAATCAAATTTTGAGATTATTGTGCATCACAAATTCCTTTAAAATAAAAGGATCTCCTTCCATCCCTAATGTGTATTACACTAATTCAATAAGAGTGCACCTAAGTTAAAGCTTAACAAATTTACAATCCAATAATTTGTTACAATAAAAATAAATCGAAAATTAACCATGAGCGCTTCGCGAATGGCATGCTTGGCGGTTGCGAGTATCTTCCTCAGCCTGTGGATCTCGCGGCAATAGTCCACGGCCTCGCGTGCGGAATCATCGGCTCCATCACGGCTTATTTCGATGTTCTGCTCCAGAATGCGACTTTGACGCTGCGCCTCGGCACAGCTACGACGCGCCTCCTCCAGGGCTTCATCTGTGCGGGCGGCGTATGCCTCCGCGCGAATTCCCCGAGATAACGCGTAGGTCATGTGCTTCTGATCCGCTATCAGATGCTCGATCTTCTCGTTCTGCTTCGTTACCTGTAAATATATTTTTTATAATCGATATATATTCAAGGCAAACCGTTTGAAAATATTTTAATAATTTAATCAATTTCTCCAAAGCAACTTTCCAATAAAAATATTTACAAAAAAAAACACTCTGAACTGAATTGGAAGAGTACCTTTTCCAACGTAATGCGCGCTTCAGTTTCGTATAGGGCCGCGTTGAGGCGATAATTCCGCTCACGCTCCTTGTAACTCTCCACCAAAGTGTCGAGTTCGCGGCAGTGGGCCAACAGTGCTTTCAACTCTTGGTTGAGGGCGATATTCTCCCGTACAGTTCGTTGTGTCGCATCTGCCAGCCTCAAGCTCGTTGCATCCCGGAAGCTCTCCGCAAGCTGCGTCAGGCGTTGCTCCAACTCGCTCTGCATCCTGGATAAACAAATAAACGATTTAGTACCATTTTCTTATTAATTTTTAGATGTTTGTTTATTTAAACTTTTTAAATTGACTTCTTAGAAGTTTCTCTAATCAAACAAATGAATACTATGTTCCTTAATAAATATTATATTTATTTGTAACATTACTTTGCTTTTCCGATGATAAATTTCTTTTCAGTCTCGTAAAGTGTCTCTTTGTGGCGAATTTCTTGCTCAGTCATTTGCTTCTCTTGCTCTTCAAATTTTTTCATCAAATCCACGCGAGCTAGTCGAAAATCCTCCAGCGCATTCAATTTTCCAGCTAAAAATTAAATTCATATGTAAATTAAACTAATTATAAAAGCATTAAAAATTAAAAGTACCGTAAAATTCATCAACGTTCAACAAGCGCTTAATCTGGTACACGACAGAACAGTAAAAAAAAATTATCAGGGTCATTAACAATATATTTATTTAATTACACACTATATTTATTTAATTTTATTTTAAAATATGAAAAAAAAAATTACCAGCTAGTTTAATCTCGGCGGTAAGGTTGTTCTCCATCGCGCGGAATTCCCTCTCCATTTGATCTTCTTTCTTCTTGAATTCCTCCTGCTCCAGTTTCCGTCGCTTCTCGAGGGCGATGAGCCTCTCCTGCAGCTCCTGTGCCTCTTCGCTTTTCCTGTCCAGGTAACGTTGCAGGTGCGACGTTAGATCCGCTTTATTTTCCTCCAACTCCACTAGTTGCTCTCGCAACTTTTCCGCCTCCGCTTCTAAATCCTCATTTCGCGTTCGCAATCTTAAAAAAAATTGTACATAGTTAAATCAGATATTTTCCATTTGTTTGTTTTAAAAAATGTATAAAATATTATGATACAGACCAAAGCTTAGCGTTATTTACATTTACTAAAATAGTCGCTCTGTTCACAAAATGTGCTTCCTTTTATTTTAATTATGATTTTAAAAAATCTTAGTAATTTTTGTTAATATTTTTTATGTCAGTGAACCAATTCAATAAATTCTTTATCTAATTGTAGTTTAAGTTCGATGGAACAATCAACAATAAAGTTAAGATACAAACATATACCTGGCTATTTGTCGATTGTTATCGACAATTTGTTGTTCGTAAGTTACAGTTTCCAATTCGCTAACGAAATTTTTTTTGCGCTGCTTTTTCTCTTTCTTCTTCTTCATTTTGCCGCAAGTAAACTTAAAATTTTTCTTCGATCAAACTTTTATAAAGAGAGAATTTCTAATAAATTTTACATGTCATTAAGTAAAGCGGGTATCAACCAGTTTAAAAAAATACATTGAATCATGGTTAAGTAGATTTGTGTGTACCGTGCGCTTGTTATATTCAATACTCTTCGTCGTCATAGAGATTACGAACCGCGGACATCGGGATGAGATATACAAATATTAAAAAACGACAAAACTTCATAAACGTATTATTCCAGATTTATTTACATCACAGCAATAGTTCGCAACAAGTTAACAGCTATTTGAGATTTAAATAATAAAGTCCGATAATTAACATTACAAAGACGCTACACAATTATTTTGGATATAAATCATTAGTTTCATAAATGTCTCTCGACACACTTGTAGAAAACTGCACCCTTCAATTTGAAACTGCTAAACGTAAGAGACCTATTTAAAATTAATTTTAGTTCGGATATTGTTATATAAGCAGGTGCGATAATATTGCAATAAAATCTGTTCGCAAGGTAGGTATAGAGAAACTTAAAACACTGAGTATCGATATTTAGACACACAGCTCAGGATCTTTACATTTTTGAAATACTTAACAATTGATTTCGCAGAAGACACATTTTTTACTTTGAGTCTGTACGTCGTTTTATTTGTCCTTTTACACTGTATCAATTGATTATAGAAAAGTAATTACTTAAATCTCTATTTAGAAGCCTTATTAATTACTTTGCATGAAACAAAAAGATAAACAGATTTACTTTTATTTACTTTCAAGGAATAAATAGACTTAATCAGGTGATCATTTTAAAGCCAATTAATACATTCTCTTCATGAGAATTAGTGTTTGAAAAAAATTCAAAAGTGTTACTATACAAATTGAATTTTTTTTTTATTTTACAACAATTTTACACTATCAGTCACTCAAACGTATTATATTCTCAAAATTAATGTAAATGCTTTTAAATTCCTAGAAAACTTGTATTTCTTGATTATTTACATAGATTAAATTTATTTAACAGACTTATCATTAAAATGTTTAAGCAAAGAGGATAGAAGAAAAATTGGTCACTGATATGCTAAATAATTATTTATATATACAAATTTAATCACTATAATCAAGAAATTAAGTCGACCTTGATCTACAAACTAAAACTGTGGTATTTTTCTAATTTCATTATTATCTCGATCCAAATGAACCAAAACTATTGTGCAAAAATCTCTCGTATAAATTTATTTCAAGTGAAGAAAAAAAACATTCTCAAACTCTAGCGTATTTAAAGTTACTCCTTATCGATACTTCCAAAAATATCAGCATAACTTAAGAAAAGAAAAAGCTCGCGTTCTCGTCCGAAAAAAGCAAACAACTCGACCCTGAGCTTGGTCCCACGTGGCCTTCAAGAGTTTGTGCTTAGAGGTGGGTGTGAATGCGCGAGTGCATTAACTCATCGCTAACTAGCGATTTTCAGTTGATGGGCTGTGCAGGGCCCCTGGGAGCCTGCAGATGAGGCCTCCTGAAGTAGACGACGAGGCCAAGCATCCCGGTAAAGATGCCGATGAGATAGAAGTCCCAATTCTGGACGAGTGATTCGTCCCACTTGCTCAGCTGCTCGAACAGCGTAAACTCTTGCACGTAGTCAAGACCGAAGAGTAGGAAGAGCTTGATGAGGGCGAGGGCGACGGGAATGCGGGCGTCGGGGCTGGCCTCCGCCGCCTGGTCGTAACAACGCTTTGCCAAGTGGAGATCCTTGGCTAAACCTAGACCACGTTCGTGCATGTAACCCAGATTGAACATCGCTTGGGCGTTATGCTGCTGCTCCGACGCCAGGCGGTAGTGACTCGCCGCTGCGTCGTAGTCGACTTTCGCTCCCCTGCCATAGTAATGAGCGTCGCCAAGTTTGACCTTAAACGATATCAATATTTATAAATGAATAAAAAGTAGATGCAAATTTTATTACTTTTTTTTTTACCTGAGCAACTGAGTAACCTTGGGCAGCTGCTCTGCCCCAGAGTTGAATGGCTCGTACTAAACCCTGCTCCTCGGTTAGAATCGTTGTTTCGCCTCGGTCTAAAATAAACGCTGCGTTGCTCTGGGCTACTTCGTAACCCATTTCGGCTAATAAGTAGTAAGTAACAAAGGACTCGTCCACTCGGGCTTCCCGGTAATCCGCGTGAGCAGTCATTAGCTGGTCACTCCATTTGCCTCGTTCGGCTACATTTTTTAATAATTCTACAGCAGCTGGACAACTGCGCAGCGTACCGGTGCCTGTGGCATGCATCTGCGCCAAATTATAAAATGCTAAAACGTGTCCTGATTGACTGGCGAGATTAAAGTATTTATTGGCCAATTTATAATCGCGACGTACTCCGGTGCCACCTTGAAAAACAAAAGTAATTGTTAAAATAAACATTGTACGAATAATTTTCAAATTTAATAGTTAATTAGTTCATTAATACAATATATACAATTATAGTGTGTCATGTTACTTACTGAAATACATATTTCCCAGTTGCAATTGTCCGTCAACCCATCCTTGCTCTGCTGCCTGACTAAAGTATTGAAGAGCTTTCGCAGGATCTTTATCAACGCCTCTGCCATATAAATACATAAAACCAAGTCCACTCTGACCAACTGGATTCCCATAATCAGCAGCTTTCTTAAAGTATCTATAAGCCGTTTCATTGTCCTGCTTTACAATATCACTACCTTCTAAATAGATCTGTAATAAAGTTCACAATAGTATTAGAGATTCAAAAATACAAAATTCAATTATTTTATATTGATATTTTATAAGAAACCTTACTTTTCCTAAAAATGCCATTGCAACTGCGTTACCAGCATCAGCAGCATTTTGAAAATAGTGAAAAGCTCGCTGATGATCAATGGGTACCCCTCTTCCACCTTGATAGTGAAGCTGACCTAGACCAACTTGAGCTTGAATATCACCCTTTTCAGCAAGAAGTTGATAATACTCTATTAAATCTTGATCAAAAATTCCAGAAGAGTAATTAGGATTTTCATGTTCATCTAAAAGTCTCACACGCTGTACAACTGGCCCACCACTCAGTGACACTTCTTCAGCTACTTTATTTGCCACTTTGCGATAAAAGTCTAAAGCATTTTCACAAGAATCTTGTACTGTTATCCCTGCCCAATATCGATAACCCATGACCATTTGAGCACGGACGTCTCCACCAATAGCAGCTAAAGTATAATGTAAAAGTGCTTTTGCCTGAGAAGCATTTACACCTCCAAGTCCTGTTGCATAGAAAAATCCCATTCCCTAAAAAAATATTTAAGTCATTTGTTAAGTACATTGAATGGAGGATAACTACAAGAGCCATGAAAATAATTAATTTAATAAAATAAAGAAATCTTTTATTTAAAGATATTCATACCATATGTGCAGAAG
Source organism: Sycophila sp. Sp_5 (assembly GCA_018906775.1). NCBI lineage: Eukaryota > Metazoa > Arthropoda > Insecta > Hymenoptera > Eurytomidae > Sycophila > Sycophila sp. Sp_5. The sequence goes on from JACCID010000004.1 coordinate 2,199,004, forward strand.
GTAAACCAGTCTCAACAAGTTCTTTAAATGTAGCTAAGGCAGCTGATATATCTTGACTAGATGAACGCGATGAAGAAGTAATATGTGTTCCAAGTAACTGAGCCCATGCCAGCACAGACCGAGCTTCTCTATGACCTAATGTAGCTGCAGCCGTAAGCAACTTGTATGCCTCTGCTTTATTCACACGGGTTGCATTTAAAAGACCTTTGGCTTCTTTGTATAAATCTTCAGCTATTGAAATAGATATTTGATGGTAAGTATAAGATTATTATTAAGACAAATTGAATAAAGATTAATATTAACATTTTGCATTCTTGATTACCTTCTTGTTCCTGCGGAGTAAGAGGCTTTGGAGGTTCCTCAGGTTCATCGTCTAATTTATTAATAATCCAATCTTCAATTTCCTCTTCCTTAGACAACAGCAACTGTTGAGAATACTCCAAATTGTCTGTAAATTTATCATGTTCTGCTATTTTTTTACGCATGGTTGCCCACAATTTCTTGACATCCTCATCGGAAACATCCTCTTCCAGTTCGTTCTCACTTTTTGGCTGCTTCGGTGCCTTTTCAAACTCGTGAGGATCTTTAGGAGGCAATAACAATTTTATAGTATCCCGCAAAGCTGGGATATCCTTTAAGTGTTCGATGATGATGGTTTCGGTAATGGTCTCTTCCTCCTCCGACTCATCACCAGGTACATCCTGCGTACTAACATCAGAGGCATCATCCTGCTTCTTCTCCAGTTTGGTCTCATCCTTGATCTCAGCCCTGCTCTCCACCGCCCAGACGAGCAGCAGAGTCGCCGCTACGGCATAAGTTATCTTCATTTTTCTTTCCCCTAAGTCTTCGTTATTCGCCCGTTGTTTTCACCATAGCCGGCGATCCGCGAGTTCACCGAGCGTCAACACATACGTGGACATGCTAGCAGACTGCCATCCCTCCTATCGTTAATTACGTCAGTGTGACACGTCAGTACTCATATTCTGCCTCTCGTTGGGCTGCCAATTAATTAGGATTTCATTAGACAGGGTTCGGGCGACGACGCTGGGCGCAGCCGACGGACTTACCTCGGTCGAGGAGTCGCCTGAACGCTAACTGCTGAAAATCGTTCTCGCCGAATCAGCTGCTAGTAGGGATGCCACGGCTATCATTCGCAAGCACTCGCGCGACGGCTCGCGCTCCCTCGCGTTTACGTACGGCGAACGTCTTGCCACTACACTGCCTATTATCCTCCTCCGCGCGGACGGTCGCTGATCCGCTCGTGGATCGACGCCACTCCCTCGCCGAGCCGCTGAGCTGCTCTACTTCAATCGTTAATTTTATTTTAATATGGGCAAAAATTTTTAACGCGAGCAGGCCGTGGTGCCCCGGAACGGTAGTGATAACGAGATTCCACTTTCCTCCACGCTTTCGACAACAAAAACTTTGCGAGAATACGGACCTAGTAATTTTTAGTTTCTTTTTAGTTACTTTCGCGTTTCAAGGTTGGCAGCTCCGCGTTTAATTTAACTTCACGGCGATAGATGGCGCCACGGTGATTAAAAAACTGCGCTCAGAGAGTAGCGCCGTATTATTGTTTATTTCTGTATTGTTAATGAAATTGCGATTGGAAATTTAAAACTTTCTGTTCAGATACTGTGGAATGAGCAACGAATGGAATTTATTTGATAAGAAACTTATCGATTTTGATAAGTGCAATATTTAAATGCGCTTATTGACGATAATCTTTATCTCAAAATCACCGATGCATTTAATTAATTGATAATTTAAAGTGAAAGATTTATAGTACTGTAAGAATGTAAATCAAAGTTAATACATTTTTACGAGTTTAATAATAAGCACTCTTCAAATTTATTTTTATCTAGAAGTGTTTTTCAACTTCGATAGCGATATCGGATTTATATACGCGTGTATAATACAATAAAAATTTATGAAACATACTTCCGGTTTTGTTCTTTTCTTTTCGATAACTTTTTTAGCATTGCGTGTCTTCTATATATCCAGCCCGTGTGAACAAACATTTAAAGTAGTATTATATAATTTTACGACAAATGTCAGCGTTTTTACCGATAAGTAAGTTGGCAAAGTGCCATTTACTTTTTTTTTTTCTTAAAACGTACGCATCCATTAAAAACGGCGAATGAGTAATTTCTAAACCAACATTTATCTGTCATCAGAAACCACGTAAATCTGGCCAACTGCAGTATTTCGACTCGTCTACAAGTCCACTGCACTCCGCACCTTATCGCTGGATGCCCTGCAAGGATGCATCAAGCTTATCGCTACCGCACGCCCAGTTATTATTCATACAAAAGAAGTTTGAAATAATCTTATCCTGCCTCAAAAAGAATCCTCAGCGCCCGGAAGTTTATCAAGAAAAAAATCCGCGCAGCAAGGAACCAGAGAAAAGGACAGAAAGTGCATTTGGCGGTCATTATCAATGCGCATGCTGGACATTTAAAAGCCCGAGGCGCTCGGTGCAATAAAGGTGCATGCACGCGCGCCCGCAAGGGCAAGCGAGAGAAAGAGCGAGACAGAGCGAGAACCCGGGGATAATATATATCACGCACAAGTGCGCGCTCGTTGTAATTGAAACCCTAACCTCCCGAGCGCGCTCCCCCTTTCTCTCCTCGTCGAGCCGAAAAGCCGAACTCCGCCGCCAGAACATATTACATACGCGTGCGTATATGTGCACGCCGAGCAACAGTCGACGGGGACCAGTGTGAGATAATAAACAGAGAGCGGAGACTCGTCCGTACAACACCGGACGCTCGGCTCGACCGTGCGACAGAGAGGGAGAAGCTCGTATATAGTGACTAAGCGCCGCGGCGGCGCAACATCACACGAAAGTGCGTCCGTGAAGATCGCTCGAGAAAGCAGCAGAGCAGCAGCAGCAGCCCCCAGTGCGTGTGCGTGTATGTGCGCCGCGCGTGCGGACGTAGCCAAGGAGGAGCAGCAGCCGCCTTCCGGAGGAGACTCGACGCACCGACGACGACGTCGCCCCTGACCCTCCACCCGGACGCGAGCTCCAGACAAAGAAAGAGAAAGAGCAGCGCGGCCGTTGCAACAGCTGGCTCGACGTCGGCCCCGTCGGCTCCTCCTCGCCCGCACGGCCAGACGGACATCGACGCGTACACAGACGTCGCGCACGGGCTCAAGGAGAGGGAGTGCAAGCGAGACAGCGCGAGAGGAGATATAGAGCGCAGGCTTCGCTCCGTCTCGCTCCCGCGCGCTTATCCCACATATCCATCCCACGTAGCAATAAGGCAGGCGCGACGGCAGCTCGCGCTCGCCTCTGAGCCGACGAATCGGGAGTTCCTCGTGCTTGGCCGCCGCGCGCGCCAAGTGTCCGCCTCGACGAGGGAGCCAGCACACGCCGCGCCGGAGTCATGGCCAAGACGTACGACTATCTGTTCAAGCTGCTGCTCATCGGGGACTCGGGCGTCGGCAAGACCTGCGTCCTCTTCCGATTCTCCGAGGACGCCTTCAACACGACCTTCATATCCACCATCGGTGCGTATTTTCCGTCGCGAGTGACGAGTGCCCGCGGGAGCCTCACCCTGCCCTTTCCTCCTCCCGCCGCGGTCGGACCGAGGAGGCGAGGAGTGCGAGCGCCGGAAGGCCGTTGGGATATGTGTGACCCGCGACGTCGCGCGCGCTATAGGTTAGGTCGGTGCGCCGTGCGTGTTGTCCTCGCGCGAGGATTTCGCGTCGCTGCGGGTATCCGGCTCCGTGTTTACGAGCGCGGATGATGCAGCTGATTAACCCCAAGGTGCTTTTCTTGCGACGTTTTTCGTCTTTCTACTTGTTATGTAAACAACTGGGACGGTCCACTGTTTACCTGCGTCTTCCTTCGCGAGGGATGTACCTCGAGTGGCGAGGCGTTTTTATTGATTCGCGAGGGTATTGTAATACTCGGGGCCTGGCGAAATATTTGGGCACGCGATCGAGTGTCGATGGTAAATGAATCGGGGCTTTTCCCGCGCGTATGTTTTATGCCGTTTCATTCGGCGGTTGAGCCTCTGCATACTCCGGCGCTTAACGCGATCAATCTATTCTGTGAAATGTAATTAATGAGTCTAAAAATGAGGCATGAGCACAAAACCTTCATTGAAAACAAACAGCTGGTGTCATTGATGACTAATGTGAGTGTGGAGTCCGCTTTAAAGTTTGAGTGTACTTATAAAAGTGCACTTTGTACATTAAATTTTTCTCATTTTTGGCGAGGGTCTTTTTTTAGTCGCTTAGACTTATCCTGCGATTAACTCATTATTTTGCAGTGCTGTACCGTCGAGGGTCTTGCGCAGCGTCGAAGAAGAACCGCTGAAATACCGCTGAAGGAATTCAAAAGTGTTTATTACTAATTCTGAGTCATTTTAAGTACTTGTGTAGCAGCTCGAACGGATATAAATATTGCCTTCTCTTTCTCGGTAAAATGTGTTCGAGATTTATACTCATTATTTTTTTTCTATTTTAGTTTACGAAACAAGCAGAATTGTTTCATCAAAATCGTGCTACCATTATTCAGATCTCGAGTCTCGAGTTTATATTTACCCTCCAATTTGATTAACAAATTCTACATCAGCCTGAGATAGCAGCAATGCGCAGCGGTTAAGAATCATACATTTAACAAAAAGGAATTAGACACTTTTTCATTGACTCGGAAAACTCCGTAAGAATTTTTCTTTCCATCTTTTTTTTCTATCTAATTTTATAAGAGACTTGTTTGACCTATCCTCAACAAGGTGCTCTTTTTTTTATTCTCGTTTCTAATTGTTTGCAGATCCTCTCCAGCAGTTTCCCTTCTTTTTTATCACACGTCGACAAATGATGCACTTATCAGTTTTTTCTCCATCGACTCGTTCAAAAAGCATCGACGAATCGAAGAAATCGCGACTCTTAAAAAAAGGCACTTCGTCACGCATTAGTCCGTCGCACATATGCATACATAGATACATTTGAATAATGACGTCGTGGAATGAAGCGACCGATTAATTCGTGCGACGTTACTCCGGAGCTAATAAGAGACCAGGCGAGAGAATGAGAGAAAAAGAGAAAGAGAGACTGAGGTGTGGGCAACGTGGCCGGTCCGGGAATGTGCGCTCATCTGGAAGTGCGAGTGAACTCTCGACTTATTTTTTATGTCCGTATATTTTCATAACCGGACAAAAGTAATGATCACACTTTATAGGGATTATCACCCCGGTACACCCAAATGTTGTTCAAACTGAATGAAAAACATTCTACTCGTCATTATCACTTATTTTGGCAGCGAATGTATATAAATACATACATCAATGCACACATTATTTTTTTGTTCAAACTCATGACATTCTCTTCTTCTTATTTTTTTCTTTTTATTTTTAACACAGTTTAAAGAAACAGTCATAAAAATCTGTAATAAGTACTCCTCGTCGACGAAGCTCGTCAAAGGCCACTGAAAAGCAACAAAAAACATTTATTTCCGTCTGAAAATAAGTGAATTCCCAAGCCCAGCGCGAAAGCGAAGTACCGCGGATTCGTGCGCGAAGGACGTTAAAAGCAAAAGAAGAAACTATAAGGCTCTCGTCGGTGCAGCCGAGGCCGCGATGGTGCGTTCGATCGCGTGCGCGTCCTCGGCTCTGCCGCGGGTCCTCCAAATGATCGAGCAAACCGAGCGGCACCGCTCCAATCGCCGGAATGTACTTACTCGGCCGGACTCGCGTGGGTGTGTCCGATCTCCGGGCCCTGATCGTCTTTTTTCGGGTCTCGGCTACCGAGTCGCGGAGCGAGAGAGAGACAAAGGGTTCATTGTAAGCGCGATGACTCTCTCCCCCACTTGCGAGACGATGCATCATTTCCAACCGTGTGCACACGCGAAAAATCGAGGTGTACGCCGTGCACGTGGTTATCTGTGCCGAGCGCTGGAATTTCGCGCTCGAATGACGCGTCGACGTTTTTATGGAGGCTGCTGCTGGATTTTATCGCTCGCATTGTATTTTATCGATGCTTTCATTGACCGCGACGGCGGATGGCTGTGCGTTTACTATTAAATTCGGGGAGTTCGCGTGGAGTTGTTCGATACGGTAACGAGTGTTGTTTTGATTCTACTTACTTTTTTCTTATTTTTAATTTCCAATTCATAATTGGCAGTCGGTATATATCACGGATTTTATGCCGAGAAACGTCGTCTTGCTAAGAATAAAGTTTATTCATTTTAAGCAGTCACAAGACAGTAATACCTATAAGTATGTCAAATATCTGATGATCAATAATGTCCATTATAGAAGCGATAAATAAATATTTAATTTTTGTGTAGTATACTTATCTGAATGATATCAATAAAATTAGTTCTTCGGTGATAACTGCACGCGATGTTTCGTTAACATAATTATGTAAGCATAGCAATTTATTCAACATTAATTTTCGATTAAATCGACAATTACGTCCTTAGAAGTTAATTAAATACCTCGCCAATTTTGTATTCAACTATACTAAATTTAATACTAGTGTACTAAATCTTGTTATATGTCCAAGAAACACTATATAAATATTAAATATATTTTTTTTTTTCTTTTTTTTTTTTTTTTTAAAGAAATTCAAAACGCTTACATTAGCAAGGGAAAACATCGTTCTAGATCTTTTAAACATGAATACTTCTAAATAAACTAAAATTTGCGCAATCCACCGTAAGAAAAGAAAAGAGAATAAAAACAGAGCCAAACCAGTTTACTTATTTTATTCATCGAATCGAAGAAAACGTACACATATAAAGTAGTGACCGAAGCGAGAAGGCACTCGTCAAGATCCCAACCGATTACATCGTTAAAATGTTAATTACCGATCAAAGTTCTTTTTCTTTTTCTCCACTGGGTCAATGAGTCACGCTGAAAAATCGCCGAGATAACGCTCGGATCTTACTGCCTGCGGGGGCACACTAAATTTCTCGAAAGACCCATCCCCTTTGCGTGTACGTATGCCGAGCCTGTCGCTTCTCGTGCCTTCTACTCCACTTAGATAAGAAGCGCGCCTATTTAAAACGCGACGCTACCGGCCGATAGACCAAGGCTCTCGAATTATCGCGCGCTCCTTTTCCTCCCGCGGCGACCTCGATGTAAAGTGCACTTCGATATCCGCGCGTGCACGGGCGGAACCGCGACGTCAAGGTGCATATATGCACGTCTTGTGGGCGCGTTGCAGAGGCTTGTGCCCTTTTTTTTTAGCCAAGCGGAGCTCAGCTGTTCCGTGCGGCTCTGACTCACGCCCACTTGCATTCCGGAGAGGCGAGATGTGCGCTAATTAGACGACGTCCCTACTACTTGTCCTTCACCTTTGCTACTTGGGGGGACTTGACTTTTTGACTGGCGGTTCACGAGTGTCTGTACTTCAGAAGGAAGCGATTCACTGTATTAATTTATATTTGTTTATGTTTCAGGAATTGATTTTAAAATTCGCACAATAGAACTCGACGGAAAAAAGATCAAATTACAGATATGGTGAGTTTCTTTTGTTTTCTTTTTTTTTTTTTTTTTTTGTTTTTTAAGTCGGTAGTGACTTCTCAACGCGGTGAGATACTGGGACTTAAGATTCATTGTTTTAAAATACAAAGAAACTTTTTTTTTTGTAGCTGCGCAGCTACTTTATTATTTTTAAAATATCGTAGAATGTGATAAGTAATTCATGCGGTTACGGCAATACAGCATGGTTAGTTAAATGAAATACTATGCAAGAAAAAAAATTATTAATTTACAATGATTCGATGAGTTTATTCTCTAATTTCTTTCTGGCAAATGTTATTAAATTTACTTATTTATGATAAATCATTGAAGGAAAGTGAAAGTAATATAAATAATAATTACTCAAAAATATTGATATCTAATGCAAAATAATTATTTTCCAGGGATACAGCAGGTCAGGAAAGGTTTCGCACAATAACGACGGCGTACTACAGAGGTGCCATGGGCATAATGCTGGTGTACGACGTGACGAACGAGAAAAGCTTCGAGAACATAAAGAACTGGATACGCAACATCGAGGAGAACGCCTCGGCCGACGTGGAGAAGATGCTCCTCGGCAACAAGTGCGAGCTCACAAACAAGAGGCAGGTGTCGAAGGAGCGAGGCGAGGCTCTAGCCGTCGAGTACGGCATCAAGTTCATGGAGACCTCGGCGAAGTCGAGCATCAACGTCGAGGAGGCCTTCTTTACCCTCGCACGAGACATCAAAGCCAAAATGGAGAAGAAATTGGTGAGTTCGCCGAGGGAATGCCGTCCTCGAGCCCCCAGCCCCTTCATAACTTCGCTATCGTTTCCGCCGTTTAGTTGGAAATCAAGTCACTTTCATTTTCGATTATCTCGTGATCATTTTGTTGTCCGTACCCGTACTTTAATGGAAAAACAAATACGGAAAAAGCGATCATGAGCATTTTTTTTAGAATCAATTTTGTTAAATTTAGTCCAACAAACGGTAGCGTCCATTATCAGACAATGTGAAATAACAAATTTTTCTCTGTTTCCCATGCGTCTTTATCTCTGTGTTTGGTGCGGGTCTAAATTGGCAGAAGGTAACTCTATCCTGACTCTGTGTTTACTTATGGCAACTGCATCCTTTATATTGTGTTTAAGCTATTATTATACTTGCACAGTTATTTTGTCGTATTGTGAAAGAAAGGCACCTGACAAAAAGGCAGCTATTTTTAAATCGATTTTGTCTCACGTGCATTCATCCTTCATTATTGTTGAATCTATAATAGAGTTCATTGGCAAATGCGCCCACTAAGAACAACTAGATGCACTTTCACTAAAAGAAAATAACGCATTTTGTATTATAATAGCTTAAAGCTGCTTTTATATCTAACAGTTTATTATATTTTCATTTTTCAATAATTTATTGTTTACTGCGTTCATTTACATTATTTTCCTATTAATTTTGTCTCTCCAATTATAAGTGTGTTTGTGAGTGTTTTAATTTTATTTATATATTTAATTATTTTTATGTTGTTAAGTGATTTCAAAAGAAGTTAATGTTATTTTTTAAGGAAGTTTTACTGTTGCTAATGCAATAAAATTCAGTTACGTAATGCTATAAAAAATCATTATCTAATAAAAGTAATTACTATTTCATTTAATATTCGTAATTCAATATAATTAAATAATTCAAGCAGTCAGTAATATTAATAAAAACATTTGTGTTCAATTTTTTGCAAGCAAGTAATTGAGACTAAAATATACTTCCTTAAAAATTAAATATCTATCGCAAATTTTTTATTAGTCAGTGGCATTTTATAAACTGCTTTATTATTTTTTATTTGTATACTTTACTAATAATTGGCAGCTTTATAAAAAAAAAAGCATTACTTTATTTTTGTTTTTGTGAACAAAAAACTTTTTGGGTTACTTGAAAAGAATATGTTCTAAAGTATTTATTTTCATTTATAGGAGGCATCGAATCCACCAAAAGGAGGTGGTCACCAACTGAAAGCTATAGAACCTCGAATAAAACCTCCAAGTCTGTTTTCACGTTGTTCTATACTCTGACCCCTCAACCACCTGCTGCATGATACTAAGGCCCACTTGTCTACTACTGTCATTTACTTACGTTCTCTCTGTCGAACGAAATTTCTGTTCAAAGAGCAGATTTGCAATGGGCATCTGCCCTCCAAGGGGTTCTGTGATTTTACTCCTTGACAATGGATGTATCTTGTCAATTGGGTGGTGTTTTTATAAATTATACAAATAACCGACACTCTCCTAACGGAAACTTTGGGGGAGGAACTGTACTGACTTCATAGGCTGAACTACTCATAAATAGTGTTTTCTTTTTTCAACGAATTTGATATATCAATTAAAGCAACTTTTTTATTTTAGATACAACAGTTATAGGAATTTTTAGAATTATAAACTTGGCTGCGTAATTGACAAATCACACAACAATTTGAAAGCAACGTTTTGGATGCACGAACAAGAAACAAAAAAGAAAAAGAAAATTTTTGAACATTTTTAATTCTTTTTACAATTGTTGTAGAACTGTGAAAGTCAGGTTGCAGTCATTAGTGAATAAAAGAAGCTCAATAATGTGATGCAGTTTACGAATAAAAATTTTTAATTGTGTTGCATTAACACGTTTTTGACGAAGAGCTTTGTTTCTTTTCTGGCCAATGCGCGCACGAATATTCAATTTAACTGTTTCTCCCCTGATTTCGTCGTATAATGGTGAGGTATACAGATAAAAAGAACTGCAAGCAATAATCAATGCAATGCCTTTAAAAAAAAAAAAGAATACTTTCATGCCTATACCTCATTAATGTACTGAAATCCAAAGGAGAGAGTTGTAAACAATAACTAATTAAGGCCAGGCACCGACCACAATCATTTTTTACATTGTTGTTGATTAATAGCTTTTTCACGAATTTAACAAGATATATAAACAATGATGACGAGGTAATTTTAGCACATTTATTAATTAAATGAAAAATTGAAAAATAAAGATATTGCAAAACATGACCGAGTATCTCATGTGATGGATGACGGACAAAAAAAATAATGTTTAAATACTTCGTCTTTTGGGAGAGGGTGGGGTTTATAATAGTTTTGCAACATCTGATCTGTACAAGATGAGAAGGTTTTTGCGTTACACGAAAGAGTTTATGTTTAAAAGTGTAAGTCGATTTATGTATGTACAGAGGACCTATATATCGGAAAATTTATAGCATCTGCTTGTTGTTGTCACGGCTCGCGTAATCCTTATCGATTTTGCATTTTAATAATTCAATTTATTTCGATTCGGATCTGAATATACAAACGACTATTATAATACATTTTATATTAATCCTTAATGTTTTTGTGTCAGTGTACATGTTTATTAAATTTATCCCTTCCAATCCAAATGATCGAAATAATCACTTTAGCATCGATCATCTCACGTTGATCCACTTTCAAAATTCATATCAAGTCACATTCAAGCTTCTTGTCTTGTTCAATGCTCATCTCTATCTCCTGAAGCATTTGCTCCAAAACTGCCTAAAATTTCAAAGCACTTTACTTGTAGGTTTCTAATTTCGTTCTGCCAAACGCTATTATATTTATTTATTTTTATAAAACGGAAGTATAGACAACGAAAAATACAGTTGACAAAAAAAATCTTTAAACAATAAAATGTTTTAAAAATTATAAATAAATTGTACATTTCTTAGTTGCTATTGTAAAAACTATATTCAATTTATCATTTTTATGCTCTGTATCATAAAATTAAGTATAGATGTAAATTGTACCTGTAAATCCACCGTGGACCTTTCATTCGTGCATGGAAAGACGTCTAAATTAATTTGCGAAATGTCAGTTACTCTGTTCGATAACTGCTCTCTCAAATATGCTATCTCCTCATTTTTCTTCTCTAAAGTCGCTGTCACCGTTAATCCCTCTGTCTGTAAGCGCTTATTCAATTGTACAGCGGCGTTCACCGACTCGCGAAGAAGCTGCTGCTCTTTTTCCAATTTTGTAGCGTTACTAAAATCATTTACAAACAAAATTCAAGAATCTCGAACAAAGTCACGCCAGCGATTGCATTTAGCATTTCACCTTGTAAAACAATTTGACATGTGTGTGCATCGCTGCTGCATGTCCGACAGCGAGGATTCCAAATGTTTCCTTGAAGACTCGCTGGACTCCAGCATCTCCGTCAGCTTTTGCACGTTCGACTTCAGCACGCCGTTCTCGACTTTGACTGCGTACGTCTGCTTGAGGAGACTCTCTCGTTCCATCTTCATGGTCTCCGAGATTATTTGCAGCTGAATTTTTTCCGTCGTACATTTCGCCTTTTCTTTCTCGATCGTCTCAACCGCGCGTTGTGCCGTTGCTAATTGCATCTTTAAATTCGAAACTTGCCTCTGTGCATTTTCAAGGTCTATCTCCTTAGTTTGCAATTCTTGACGAACTTGCGCTAATTCGTTCTTGCACTTTTCGAACGATTTCTGTAGATAGACGAAAAAAGGTTGTTTTTAGGAGTCACGGGTTTATATTGTAAATAATTTAAATAAATTTAAAAAGTACAAAGGATTTCTATTTTGAATGTTATTTAATTTTATAGATTGATTTTGTATACTTTTAGACGATGGTTAGAGTAGGGAAACTTACGGATTTCCAGTCCAAATCTTTTAGTGTTGCTTTCAAATTTAATTCGAAATTGAAAATATCAATATTGTTAAAATCTTTAGGTTGCGACATCTTCTATTTTTGTTTAAATTTAATAGGTAGACGGAACCGTTTATCAAATTCAGAAAATTGTAGATGTATTAATCATAGACTTGTGAATTACAGTTTACTAGTCCTTCTTGAAAGAATGTAAATTTAAATTTGTATTAAATAAATTTAAATGTATTTATAATTGACAGTTTACTCGGTAAAATAGTTTATTTTCATGCCGGTAAAGTAGGTTTGCACGAATAATTTTTAAATTTAAAAATAGAATTTTTTGAAAAAATAATAAATAATCTTTATTTGTTTATAAAAATACAATTATATCACATATCAAAATATTTTCAATGAGAATCATCTACAAATTGAACCTCGCTCAACAATAAAATGTGATTTGGCAGTGGTCGTGGCTGGGGACTCAGCATTGTAAAAGTTTCACGATTAACATCCACACTGGTTCTGAAAAAAAAAATTATTTGATTAATAAATTTGATTAATAAATTAGTCTATGAGCATTAAACTAATTTTTTTAAATTAACATTAACATAAATTATAATTAAATCTCTTTTATAATTTGGAATTTGCAATCATTTATCGAAAAGTATACTTACACACATACAAAACCTGCAACATTTGTTTGTACTACGTCATCTTCAGGTGAATCAGCAAATGAAACCGATAGTATGTGATTTATTAAATGTTTGTTGGGTGTTGAATCTTTATTCTGCAATACATCTTTTTTTACTGGTGTTACAGCAACTAATTTTGTTGAATTATCTTCTGCTTTCATACCTAAAGGCATACATGAAGATGGCAACTTTGGTGCTCCTATTTTAAAAAGTTTAGCATCACTCCACTTTACTTCAAAACTGTGAGGATATAGAGGCGTTCTGGATCCATAGAAATATTCTCGGATAGTCTGATTCCTTGCTTCAATTCTTTGATTTTGAGTTCTTTCCACAACACCTCCACTTTTAGGTAAAAATACCACTTTTACAAAATCTGGCATATCTCTCACTAATTCATTATACAGTCTTTCTTGGTCTAAAACTAAAATAGTGTCAACTTCAAATGCTTGGGCAGCATGAGTTAACATTTTGTAACCTTCTTTGATCCATCCACAAGTATTAATAACTATACCAGAAGCCTTTGCTTTTTTGTTAGCTTGCAATCTATCAGAACATACCTCGGCCAATCTGGTTACAAGAAGATCATACAGAACAGAGTTTGCACTAGGTTTTTCATGTCCAAAATGGAAAACTAATGGAGCTTGCTGGCTGAAACCTTCTACAACATTAGATGGCCTTTCTACAAGTAATGCCCCTATTGTTCCTGGAATTGCAATGTGACCTTGACCGACATCTAAGTCAACGTATATTGGTCTTCTGCCCATGCGAACTGCGTAGTTTAAAAGGAGCCTGCACAAAGTTGACTTTCCTACATCGCAAGGTCCCACTACCATAACAATAGGGCCTCTCGTATCATCTTTTTCAGCAGTTTCTCTCATTCTTTCCATAGCAGCATGACAGTTTAAGTACAAACTCATAGGAGTTTCTTTTGCTATGTAGCTGACATCAGTCTTTCCAATTAATTCAACCGTGCATCCTTGCCATGTAAATACTGCTACTTTCGCACCACAAGTAAATTCATACTTTTTACCTTTAACAAGTTCTGTTCCGAACACCTCAGCTAATCCACTTTTTAACTAAAAAAGTATTAATATTTATTTATGCAGTTATTCATTTTTCAATAATTTAAATAAAAATTTCTTTACACATACCTCTAGCGTAACCTTTTCATTTTTACTTTCCAATTCAAAACGTAATTCACATTCTGAATCTAATTTAAATTCTTGTACTGTATTTTTATCTTCCGTCATTATATTGTGTATAACTAAACTCTTAACTTTGCAAATTAAAGAATAAAAAATTCAACACAAAAATTAATTGTTCCTTATTGTTTACTTGTCTAACGTTTTTTCGTACTTTATATTATCATAGGTTATAAACCATGTGATGACTAGACCATGTGGAGTCATCTGCTGAACTGCAAAATATGCAACAAGCGGAATAGCGGATCGCAATTTTTTCGAGCTACCCCCTTCCATTTCCATGCCACGCGCGCATGCGGTTGTATTTGACCAATCGCATTCGAGATCGCAAAATCATTTTCGACTGTAGCGCCTCGCGCGGTACTTTTTGAATTCCTTCTTCGGAATCAATGTTAAAAAATATGTTTGAATTTAAACATCAAAATATTTTCAAATTGATATTTCTGATTAATGGAATAAAACATTATAATGTGGAAGTCCATACAAATAAGTGGTGATATACGGTGAAAAATTAAAAGTAGTTATTTCAAAAGTTTAAAAAGGTTTACTTTGAAATGTTCAGATTCTGAAAAATTACATACATTATTTTTAAATTTTATCACGTAGTTTGTTGTTACACATATTATAAATTAAAATAAATTTATACATTGAATATAATTCCGCATTGTTTGAAGTTATAAATAATTTTTTTTTCGAGTATTTCTTAGTTATAATTACAAAATTCTTAGCAGTAAGAACCACAATTCTTTTATGCCTGGAGTACAATTGATAATTCTACATTTTTTGGATGTAAATGTATAAATTTTATACGACATTTATAAAAATAAATATACATCATATTTTAGCTTGCAAGCGAGCAGAGTCGCGAATTGACTTTACGTGTTGGCTGTAGTGCAATTGAAATTGATTATACGAATTTCACACACTTCAAACAACGTAATTAATGCTACATCCCGGCAATTACAATTGACTCATCTCAATGATTTTTCTTATATATTAATGCGAGATGAATTGTAAACATCTAAATTAATAAATTGATATGACAAATGTTAACTTCATTCGCATAAACTAAAGTGCACTTATTGATACTGAGTATGAGTTACAAAAGAATGGTACATTAATTCTCAATATATCATAAAGCTTAATTAATGAATTGCGGATCGCTCAATTAGCGTGACCTTTTGTAGGTCGTAAAGCACAAATATTTCATTTAGACAGATTTTCCTAATTTGGTAAATAATTACAATTACTGTCAGAGTTAATTAATTTTTTTTAATATATTAGCAATTGATAATAAATATATTAAATCTTAAATCAAATACGTTCCATCCAAATAGATTGCTTTCTTTTAGTTCATAAATATGCAATAAAAACTATTGCAAACGTGTGTAAAAACAAGCATAGATTTAAGTTAAGAAATTTTTGCAACTTCGTGAATATTGACGTTTGTGAAAATTCATTCAGTATTCATTCAAAAAGACATTCTAGTTTACTATGTTTAAAGACTCAAGAATTCATGAAATACTTAAAATAAAAATACAAACTACAGATAGACTATACAATACTTAATGCAAAAGAAAAATGACTTAATTAAAGATTTGTACTTTTTAAAAATCTATAGTTAAAAAAAGAGTAGATTAGAATCATTACATTCTAAGTAATGCTCTTTGAATACATCTTGCCAAAATCTATTTATTATAAATTTTGGCTAAACTAAACAAGGATGATTAATTATTTGGTAGAATTGTTGGTTGAAGATCGTTAACTTACTGAAGATTGCTGAGGAATCATATCATTAAAAATCCATCAAAAATGAACTTCAGTGTCTACAGTGCACTAACATATATCAAAATAGGATTTAATGATATCAACATTTTCAATGAGTATCCATAAACTGAATTTCACTCAATAATAGAATATGATTGGGTAGTGGCCTTGGTTGTGGACTTAAAATTGTAAATGTTTGACGCTCAACATCCACACTGGTCCTAAAAACAAAAATTATCTTGTTAATAAACTTAGAGAAATTAATTTATTAAATTGGAAAGTAAACAAGAATTTTCTTTAAGAATAAGGGTATAAGAGTACTAAAATAATACATACACACATACAAATCCTGCAACATTTGTTTGCACTACATCATCTTCTGGTGAATCAGCAAATGATACTGACAGTATGTGATGCAATAAACTAGCTCCTGGTGTTACAGCAACTAATTTTGTTAAATTATCTTCTGCCTTCATACCTAAAGGCATACATGAAGATGGCAATACTGGTGCTCCGATTTTGAAAAGTTTCGCGTCACTCCACTTTACTTCAAAACTATGGGGATATAGAGGTGTTCTTGATCCATAGAAATATTCACGGACAGATTGATCTCTTGCTTCACTTCTTTGAACGTGAGTTCTTTCAACAACACCTCCACTCTTTGGTAAAAACACCACTTTTACAAAATCTGGCATATCTCTCACTAATTCATTATACAGTCGTTCTTGGTCTAAAACTAAAATAGTGTCAACTTCAAATGCTTGAGCCGCATGAGTTAACATTTTGTAACCTACTCCCTTAATCCATCCGCATGTGTTAATAACAATTCCAGAAACTTTTGCTTTTTTGTTAGCTTGCAATCTATCGGAACATACCTCAGCCAATCTGGTCACAAGAAGATCGTAGAGAACAGAGTTTGCACTAGGCATTTTATGTCCAAAATGAAAAACTAATGGAGCTTGTTGGCTGAAACCGTCTACAACATTAGATGGCCTTTCTACAAGTAATGCACCTACTGTTCCTGGAATTGCAATATGTCCTTGACCAACATCTAAGTCAACATATATTGGTCGTCTGCCCATGCGAACTGCGTAGTTTAAAAGGAGCCTGCACAAAGTTGACTTTCCTACATCGCAAGGTCCCACTATCATAACTATAGGGCCTCTTGTGTCATCTTTTTCTGCTAATTCTCTCATTCTTTCCATAGCAGCATGACAGTTCAAGTACAAACTCATAGGAGTTTCTTTTGCTATGTAGCTGACATCAGTTTTTCCAATTAATTCAACCGTGCATCCTTGCCATGTAAATACTGCTACTTTCGCACCACAAGTAAATTCATACTTTTTACCTTTAACAAGTTCTGTTCCGAACACCTCGGCTAATCCGCTTTTTAACTAAAATACATTTATTTATTTAAGGTAAAATAAATTAGTGTTTTTTTTACAAGAAATGCATACATACCTCTAATGTCACTTTTTCATTTTACTTTCCAATTCAAAACGTAATTCACAATCAGGATCTAATTTAAATTCTTGCACTGTTGCTTTATCTTCCGTCATTATGTTTTCCTGCTTTGAAACTCTATTTACCTTGACTTCTAAAAAGTTTCTTATATATTTTGATCTCTATTTTTCCCTCATACTTTGCAGTAATAGGTTATGTATTTATAATGCGACTTGACTGCGTGAGCGCCGGCGCAGCGTTGATCATGATCATGATATGATGCAGGCTGTAGCAGTCTAAGTATAAGTATGCAAATGAATTCATTTCATTCAAATGTGAACATGTGCAGAGTTGCAGCAATTGTTGTGATATTCAAAAAAATTTTCTACAATAATTCCTTTGTAATTTTTTATTTATTATGAGAAAAATTTATTTCATCAAAATCATAATATAAATTCACATAATTATAAAAAAAAGAGTACAATTTATTATTTTCTAATTTTTAATTATTCTGGTAGTTAGAACGAAGTAATCAGAAACTTTTGTTCATGTGAAAGTTTAGCCTCACAGCTTGATAAAAAATGTTATATAAAACAATAAGTTTATTCAAGAAGTATCTAAACCACATCAAACCATGTTTTTCACTCCTCTTATATGGTTATTTTTCTATCTCATATTTCTTCTAGTTAAAAAGCACTTAAGAGTTCAAATTTTGCACTTGGATAATTTATAAATTTTTCAAATAAAATTTGTCATTTTAGTTTTTCATGTTCTTTATGTTACTAAAAATAATTTATTAGTTTTTCTTAAGGTTTGTGTTAAAAATTATTTATCATGCTTGAAACAATCCAAAATTTCCAGATCACATTTATCTCCAATGGGTTGTTTAAAATGTATGCTTTCAGCATTTGTATTTGTAATTTTATCCTAGAAATTGGCTGAAATTTGAATTGTGTGTCAATAATGTCAATAATTTACAATTTTTACATTATTAAATATTTTATATACAATTTATTTTTAAATATAAAACAGTTTTAACTACCTTATTTTCTTTATTTACAAAAAACTGTTTTTCTATAATATTCTAGCTCTTGTATACTTAATTTTATATCATCAAGTGCCCTGTGATTACTATTTTTCCAAGGAGCACTTTTGTAAGTATCTGGTTTCCACCGCCTAAAATTAAATAATTTACATATAGATATATTTAGATATGTAAGTTATAAAAAAAATAAGTAACTTACTTAACAACTTCCTTGATTGAAGATACATCAATTATTCTATAATGCATAAACTCATTAGATTCAGGCATATATTTTCTCAGAAATAATCGATCCATATAAACTGAATTGCCTGCCATTGGACATTTTCCTTTAGGAATATATTTTTGCATAAAATTTAAAAGACTTTTATCTACTGACTCTTCACTTTCAGTACTATTTATTGAAGCCTCTGTTAGATTAGTCTACAATGTTAAAGAATAAAAATACCGATCCAGCAAAATAAAAGAAATTCGTAATATGTAATTAAATCCTTTGGTGTCTTACTTTCCCGTGCTGTACTTTACACCAATCATTCATGTTTTCTAATACACTTTCTGGCTGATGTATAACCATGTCAAATTCATCGCTGATTATTTTTAAATTCTCATCCGTAATTAAACAGGCCACTTCTAAAACTCGATCTTGTTCTACGTCTAATCCTGTCATCTGCAAAAGAATTAAAGTATTATACAAAATATAGTTTTAATTTTCAATCAAGCTTTAAACATTTTCTTACCTCCATATCGATCCAAACGATCCTGTTTTTATCTATTACAGAATTCATGGTTTCCTCTATCTTTGCTTCAGCAGCTATTTGATTAAAAACAAAAAAGGAACTGCTGATTTTATATCATAAATTTTTTTTATTTTTAATATTAGAACAGATGATAGAAGTAGGAAAATAATATTGGTAAAGAAAAGTACCATTTGTGCAGGTGTATCGATAAACAAACGGCTGTACAAATCTCTTTAAACATTTACTAATGCCTCTTACAATAGACATACTTGTATAAATAGTTCTTCTAAGTTATGTCGACAAAACATATAATACAATTAACAGAATAAAGCTGAACACCTTGCACCTTATGACTTTCACTGTATGAAAACCTAGCACATAGGTACTCAATTAATCGTTGTACTTTAAGTATTCAACATTTATAAGATTATTTAGTGTATCGTGATCAACATAAATTTACTTATTAATTATAAAGTATAAATTTATTTTACAAGGGTGTATTTATTTATATGACTTTGTAAAATACGTTTTGAAATGTCAGTGAGCTGCTTTTCAAAACAATACTTAACCACATTATATCTACACTTGAACCAAAATAAAAAAGAAAGAACTTGACTGTCTGACATGATGGTACTACACAAGAGTTGATTTTAATGTTTTTAAATGTGCGTACGTATATATATATAAAAACGTTCTAATTTGTTCAACTAAATTTTTTTAATAAATATTGCTTATACAATTGTTGATTATTAAAAATTTAGTCTTGGATAACTGTGAACGGTGTACACGTTTTAAAAATCAATTCTTCAATATACATATAAGCAACAAAAATTGTTCCATTTATAATAAATTGATTTTGATTTACGATTAAGAAAATAATTTTTTTAAATTTAATTTTACTTAAATTTCACAAAACTTACTTTATAGTAACCTCAAATTCATCAAGTCGTTCGACGGATTAACTGCGAATCCACTCGCAAACTCCGAAACATCCGCGTGGAAATATATGGGGCAATACTGCTTCGCCTATGCGGCAGTTACCTGTAATATCAAGCGAAAATATATCACTTAACAAAATGACGGCATACGTGACACGATGATGGTATACGCGGGCTACCGAAACCGACACCGTGACGTTTATCTAGAGCAGCACCTGGACCGCCCCGTGACGGCACAGAGGGCCAAGCACACCGTGCTGACATTATAGATACTGTGATATTGCCGTCTAACCGTGCTGAAATGAAATTGCATGGTAATATGGTATACAAAAAAATTTGCTTTTTTAATCGATTCGAATTTACAGGTTGCTAGGTATTAATTCTATAAATATATGACGTATTTTTAGAAATAAATAAGCACCACATTAGCTATAAGCATAATTTATCATTTAAGTATTACGCATATTAATTTAATGAATGACTTATATACATGATGTAATAAAACATTTATTACAAAGGAAGAATTTTGTCAAAGTCAGTCGCATTTTACATTTTAAACGAAGTAATAGCAAACGCTAATGGAGGAATGACCGACAAAAAAAAATTTAGACCGAGGAGAAAATGAAATTTGCAATTAAAAACCAATTACCATATTTATATTAACCATTGCATGCAATTAATCGTGCTACATCACTGTTTACAATAAGTAGTGAAGTCTACTTCTGGAGGGAACAAATATAGTCGCGAACGAGTCACGAGTGCATATAGAACGCAGTAGAACCACCTCGCAAATTTCGGAGCAACGGGATAATAAGAAATCGGAGCGAAACGATCACCGCGGAAGGGCACCTGCAACGAAGGGAAAGACTTTCAGCCAAGGTCAAACCTAGAAAGAGGCAAAGCGAACGAGTGTAAAGACTTTTTCCGTCGTTTTATACTTCCGTATGAACGAACCGTGACAATAAAACCGTCTTTATACCTTTACGCGTATATATATACCTACATAAATTATCACGCGCTTCTCGCGGGCGGCCGGTGCAGGCGCCCGTTAAACTGCAGTTATATAAATATTCTGCAGTTCTCCAAAATCCGGAAGCGCACCGAGAGTTTTCGTCGTCCTTTTAAATTCATCATCATCGGCGGGCCGTCGACATTGTAGCTGCAGTCTCTGCGCACGTACAAAACACACAATCGCGGGTGGCGTTATTGTAGCCGCGGCCTACGACGCACACAGACGCACATCGCCGAGTCGTTATATACACCAGAGCGCGAACCTACTGCGATATCGTCGCCGTTATCGGGTTCGCCTTCGCCGTCGGGCGGGAGAGAGAAAGAGAGAGAGAGAGAGTGAGAGAGAGAGGCGAGCTGCGCGGGTCCCATCGAGGGTATATCACGAGCAGTGCTCACGGGCCGCGGTTCAAATGCGAGTGCTGGAGGAGGGTCAGGAGACCGTCGATCGCGCGCGCCACTGGCCCAACTCGGGCTCTCGGTAATTCGCTCGATTGCACATGTGGCGGCGGGCAGCGGCCCCAGCGACGACGACGACGACGCGGACGCCGTCAGCGAGCCTCCGGAGCGTCGGCGCGCAGTAGCATTTCCCGCCAAGCCTTCCGCATGAGTATTATGTTTATTCGGGAGAGAGTCGCCTACAGGTATCCATCATCGTCCGAGTAGCAATCAGTCCCCCTAAGTCAGCGGCGCCTCCGCCTCTATTGTCCGATCCTATATATTACCTACGCTTTTTTGTATACACCTACTAATATCTCCGTGAGCGTCCAGAGCATCGCCAGCGTTGTATTCGTTTGCTGTGTGGGTGTGTGTGTGTGCGCGCGCGCGAAAAAAAAAAAAGGTAATAGTTGAAGTGTCAAGGGGCCGAGGGTCCGGAGGTGAGGAACGCGTCTTAGTCGTGCCCAGCGCGGATGGCCGAGAGGCGCGAGAATGCGCCTAGAAGCCAGTGCGCCGCTACGGAGCGATTGACACGACCGAGCAGATAATGCGGCCTCTGACCGAGCGTAGAATCGAATTTTCCACTGCAACAACTCGCTGCAGCTATGTATTTCGAAGAATCCCTGCCAGAGCATCCAGTAACAAGCATGTGAGTTTGTACACTCCGTGGAGTTCTCTGCTTTGTGTTACTGCTGCCTTTTGTTTTGTATATTGTTTTCTTTCGCTTACATTACATGCCCTTGCATACAGGGTTCCATAGCGTACGTGTGCACAGGTGCGTTTATGGAACTAGTATAATGGCATTGCCTTTTCATTATTATGTATTGTCAGCTTACTTTCCATACTGTTCGCTTATCTGTTATTGCGTTGTTTGTACAGGAACAAGTCAGTGGAAAATCTTCTGATTTCCAGTCATGAGGTGATTAGTAGCATTAATTCATCATCACTGGGTGGTAGTCACAGTTCATCGGTAAATTTGATTAATGGAACTTCCAACGAGACTACGCAAGATGCTTCTCTGGGAGGAGAAACAGATCAGGGGAGTCCAATCCTAAGTCCCAGTCTTTCTCCAAAACCAAGTCCTAGATTCAGTAGTAAAAAAGATCATAAGGATAAGTCACATAAAGATGATAAAGACCATAAGGATCACAAGGATTTCAAAGATCATAAGGAACATAAAGAACATAAGGAATATAAAGAAAATAAAGAACATAAAGAACATAAAGAATATAAAGAACATAAGGAACATAAGGAACATAAGGAACATAAGGAGCATAAGGAGCATAAGGAGCATAAGGAGCATAAGGAGCATAAAGAACATAAGAACATAAAGAACACAAGGATAAGGGCAGTACAGATAACATAGGTCATTCTCAAAAAGATTCTGGTAAAGGAAGTGATCAACAAACGCAGGTACTGGTTAAATATTACAAATATTTAGTTCAAAGTATTTAAAAGCCAAATATTTTATACTTTAAATTGCTATTGTTATATGTTTATTTATCAAACAAGTTTAAGGCAAGTAACAAAGAATAGTAACTTAGTAAAAAATGTGACGTAAAAGGAAGATAACATTTTCCAAGATTAAAAGATTGTACGTTAATTTTTTTTTATTGTTTGAACAAAAAACACTGTTGCATATAAATTATTCTTTTCAAACAGTACTATTTATTATTCATGTTCACACTTTTTTCTTAACTTCACTAGATTTTTATATTTCACCTAAAATTTTGACATGTTTAATATGAATCTGAATATAAATCAAGAACTAAGAGGATGAAGTGTAAATCTAGAACTTCTAACAATTTGTGCAGGTTTGGATTCCCAACCATGACATTTTTTCACTCATTATGCAATGAGATAACAGTCAGTCAAATAATGTTTTTAAATTTTAGCATTAGTCTACATATTCATTCTAGTTCCTTTCAAAGATAAAATTGCCTGTTAAATTATGAAATATATATATATGCAAAATAATTTTTTTTTATAACTGGATTACTGAAAATAAAAGATTATAAAATTATTGCATATTGGCTACAACCATTTTACTTCTTTAATTCTTTTTTTAGAAGTAAATTGTTTTTTTATCTAGATAACAAATATTCAAAAGAATAATCTTCTATTAAGTGCATAATTTTAAAATTTTAGTTAAGTTATACCACTGAATTAAGTAATTGAGAAAAAATGAATAACTGAATGATTAAGAATTTTTTCAGAGATATGATAGTGCTTAGACTTATCAGTTTGATAATGCCTTCAAAGTATTTATTAATTGTATTGTAATCATGTTACAGGAAGTTACAAGTCGTTCTTCAGATTCTACAGAAGTTGGTAAGCATTCTGCTACAGATGGAAAAAAAGAAAGACCAGAACGAACCAAAAAAAAATCATGGTACTCCAATATACTTTATCCAACATACAAATCACGATCAGATGACTTCAAAAGGATATTTAAAGATGTACCAGATGATGAAAGGCTTGTTGTTGGTTTGTATTCCAATTTAGTTATCTAAAATAATATTTGATAAGTATTTTCTTTGGAAAACAGTTGATATAATAAAACAAATGATTTTCTAGATTATTCTTGTGCTTTACAACGAGAAATTTTAGTTCATGGAAGGTTATATGTTTCCCAAAACTATATATGTTTCTATGCTAATATTTTTATGTGGGAAACCTTAGTTTCCATTCGTTGGAAAGATGTCACGTCAATTACCAAAGAGAAAACGGCGCTTGTTATTCCAAATGCTATATTGATTTCTACTGCCAGTGATAAATTTTTTTTTACCTCTTTTGGTTCAAGAGATAAGACTTTTATGATGTTATTTAAAGTTTGGCAAAATGCTCTAATGGGTCAGGTAAGCAAACTGCAATACATGATGATTATTAAATCTATTTTTCTTTAAATTTTTTTTTTCTTTTTTTTGTGTTATTTTATTTATATCAAAATTAACTAAAATTATATAATTAAGTCCTTTAATTATATATTTAATATTTATTATTTCTTTGGCTTTTTTATTTATGTCAATATTCCAATTAAATCTAAATTTTATAAAAAGATTGGAAAAAGTGAATGGAAGCAAAAGTGCAAGAGTAAAAAGTGTAAAGTAGAGGTATTATAGTCACTTGTGTATTCTTTCTTGATTAAAGTATTTTAAAAAAAGAAAATTTATTATAAGTAAAATTCAAAATGTCTCTTTTAAGTCAATGAGTATGACTGAAATGTGGCAGCTCGTTCATGACTGTTATGGTGAAGAATTGGGATTGACATCGGATGATGATGATTATGTTGCACGACCACTCTCAGTACCAAATGATGAAAAGTTATCAACACATTTATCATTAGATTCTTTCTCTGAGGTAAGAATTTATAAACTTTTAATTCTTTTTGTTTTTCAGTGAAATAAAAAACAAAAAAAATTTCAGGCTGATATCAAATTAGAACATCCTGCTTCATCTGATATTCTGGAATCTCCATTAACTGAATCATCTCCAATACATTCAGCTACTGGTATTAGACTTGAAGGTTCAAATGATCCTACAGATTTAAGCGATACCAGTGAAAGTGATGGCGAGAAAGAACCTTGTGGTAATCAATCAAGAACAGTCCAATTATTCTTTTTAACATCCGTAGTTAGACACGTTACAATTTTTTTTAATTTGTTGCTTTGCACATTATAATTTATAGTTTTTTATTAATTAATATACAAAAAATTAAAAAGAATTGTGCACTTTAACTAATTTATATGTGACTAAACTACTTAAGGATATTTTAATATCAGTGCACGAATTTGTTTTATATTATAGCTAGGATACCAAAAGGACCTTGTACAACAGTATGTACTGCAACTCATCAGGGAAGACTTTTAATAAAAGCTACTTTGCCAATTCACATAGATCAACTATTTACACTACTTTTTACTAATTCCAAGTTCTTCCTGGATTTTCATACTGCTAGAAAAACAACAGGTAACTGAATAAGATTTTTAATTTTCTGTTAAAATTTCACTCTTTTAGAGAAGGTCTTCACCCATTTTTTTATGTTGAATGTTAAACTTTTTAATTTCTCTGGGTTTCTTTTTCTCGTAGAACTTGTAATGGATTAAGTAGATATCTATTATAGATGTATTTAGTACATATTTAGTTATCTATTAGCAAAACATTTTCTATTGAGAAATTGTGACTAATATTATAAGATCTGATTATGTGTACATGCTCTTTACTAACCAACTGATAAACTATGTTTTTAAAATTTTACAGTATATACAAATAATGTACTACGCATTTTTAAATGCATGCTTGATTTACTTGTGATACATTGTGTAAGGTATTATTTTTATTTTGCAAAGTAACAGATTATTCATAAACATATTTTTTAAGATTTGGTTCAACCAGCTTGGATAGAAGAGCCTGCTACAGGACAAAAGCTTAGAACAGTCACATTGACTGTTTCACTTACACAAGCACTTGGACTTAAGTCATCACAAGTAACAGAAACACAAGTAAAAATATTTGATTTTTAAAAAACGTTTTTATTGTAATAATAAGCGTAAAATTCGTATTTGCTTATGGATACAAAAAAATGGTATCATGTTTAATGTGAAAAAAAGTAGTTTTAGGATTAGTATAAAAAAATTGTATTTTATTATTAAAATGAACACGAATTTTTCGCCCAATTATTGCAAAATGTGTTATTATCAAATTTAGGGAGTCCCTATGAAGCATTTCGTAATATTTACAGGTAATGCTTCCATGTAGTACGCCAGGGCATCTTTATTGCATTGATGTGGAGACTACGAATGCTGGAATCCCTTATGCGGACTCATTTAGTATTTTTTCACATTATTGTATGACCAGCATTTCAGAGAATGAAACTACCTTTGCTGTATTTTCAGAAATAAAATATAAGAAAAAATATGTTTTGGGTTTTGCTAAAAGTATGTTTGCCAAAATTAAATTTCATCTCTTTATGTCATGATGCAATGTATTTATTTATTTTTTTTAACATTTTAGGTTTTATAGAAAGAAATTGTTGGGCGGGTATGCAAGAATATTTTAATAGTTTAATAAAAGCTTTAGCTGTGGAGTGTGAAGAAAGTGGCACGAGAGCTCCTGGAGTTAAAAGAAAAGCTAGAAGACGAAGACGTGTCACAACTGCTGGTGTTACTATACAAACTCATTCCCCTGATCATACAGTTTTTAATCATCAATCACCAGTAGCAGATTTATCTCTTACGCGCAGTATCAATGGTAAGAGACTTACTCATGATACTTCCTTAATCAATTTTTTGTCTTTAATAGCTTTCTAATTTCTTTATATTTTCCAGCTATAGATCAAAGAACAGATAACAGTGCTATTATCAGTTGGGTACTTCTTATAGCTGTATTATGTTTAATGTTTATTAATGGTTTACTTTATTATAAACTATGGAGTATAGAAGAAGCTGCCAGCTATACAGTAATGGATTTACACGTTTTAAAGTTAGTATTAACAATAAGAAAACGTTTACTCTAGTAATAAATCTACTGTAACAAACTAAATTTATAAAGTTTCCTTTTAAATGTAAGATTTAAAAAATAGAAAGGCTTTTCAAGCAAGTTTTTTTAAATTGTAAATAGTTGAACAATAAAGTATTTTTTTTTTATTTATCAAAACTCGTGGTGTCATTTGAAAGTACAATTTTTTGTTTAGATAAAAGTATACTATTCTTACTAAGGAATTTAAAATTATAATTTTTTTGACATTGAGTTAAAATTTTAACTGTGCTTTCTAGGAATACACCAAAAACTGAAGAAGATTGGATAAATTTACTTCAGCAACAAGAAAGTTTACACAATATAGAAGTAAAAAAGTGGCAAAGGATATTGCAGACTGCAGCACAACTACTTAGACAGGTAATTGTAGTCTTACTCAAAATTGGAATAAAATCCCTTTACAATGGAAAATTAAAAAAAATGTTTCTTATGTTTTAGACCGAGGAATCAATAACGCAAATGCAGACGAACGACGTTCATCCAACAGCGACTGAAAAAATGTTCTCAGTATTAAAACCAGGGTTGAAAAATCATAACCAGCAAAATGAACAGCGTAATATTGCAGAGCTGTGAAAGAGCTTTTAAGAGCTATAAAAAATATTGAAGATTTTTAAAAAGAACCTGCTCAAGGCTGTGTTTCCTACTGTTTAATTATCAAAATTTTTATTATTTTCGAGTGAAATTAAAAAAAAAACAGTGCAATAGTTATTTTCAAAGGTTTATGGATACATAACTGCAGAACTAATAATAGTATATTGTCAGGTTGATTAAACCTTGAAATATTGTTATACTATTTCTCTATTTCAATAAGAATGGTTTAATATGTCTGGAAATTATAAGTTTATTTTCATAAAGAAAGTTTCGTTGAAAATTTTATATATACACGTATATATTTTAATGATGCATTTGCTATAAAAAAGTTTTAAAGGATATTGAAATTAAAGTGTTTCTTTATATAGCATGTAATTAATTTTCATGTAAAAAAATTTTCATACATATTAAGAATTTCTTTTTGAAGAGGAGAAATAAATGATAAGGTATAATTCCTTTCTTGATGAAAAGAATGAGCTTCGCACTACAATGTATAATTTTTTCTGATATATTGTAGAAAAATGAAATCTTGAAGCAATTGTAAAGAATTAATTTTAATGTTATCGCACATAATATCTACTGTTATTAAGTCTTGTGAATATTAATTTATTAGGAATTTACTATTAGGGTGTTAAAGTTGCCGTGTATAATGTATAATAGGAAGTTAAAATGTAGGATATTGAATATGCGTACATGTTACATACTCGACAGCCTCAAGTTGTGAACAATTGATTTATAGATACATTGTAATTATGAGTTTACACTGGTATCACCAGTTTAGAAATATTTTTTTTGAACTTTAATAAAATATATAAATTTTACTTGAATAATGTTTACGTCTTATTCAATTTTTATAATAGTTATATTATTTTTTATAAGGTATTTAAAATAAAATGGATCACTTGTAATTAAAGTTTTCTTAGTTTATTATAATGTAAAATAAATACAGATTAAACAATCTATATTCATTTGTCTTCTGGTTTATTGAAGACAAGAGTGTATTTGCATTTGCCACAGTAATGCCTGTCTTCCATCGCAGCCATAAACACACCCGCTCCACACTGTTCTGAGGGACACTCGCGCCTTAGTCGGTGGATTTTACCGTTTTCGTCAACCTATAATTTTAAAAAATATAATGAATATTATAAATATTATTGACAAAAAGTTATAGAAAAAATTACATACCTTGTAGAATTTAAGAACTGCAAGCTTCACCTTCTTCTTCTTGTGCTTGATTTTTTTGGGTGTGGAATAGTTCTTCTTCTTACGCTTCTTAGCACCACCACACAGGCGGAGTGTAAGATGAATTGTGGACTCCTTCTGAATATCATAATCAGATAGAAGACATAAATCTTCTAATTGATTACCTCCAAAGATTAATCTTTGCAAGTCTGAAGGAATTCCTGTAAAAATAAAAATATAAAATTTAGAAATGTTCTATAGTCACTATAAATTTATTTACTTTACTTCCTTTATTTACTAAATATACTATATTTATAATATTTATTTTATTTAGAAACATAAAGTGCTCAATTTTGCAATCATTTATAAACAGAATTATTCTTTATATCATTAATTCGAAGTATGTATTTTTATTATAAACAATTTAATCAAGATAAATTTTATAAAATTAGAATAAAAAATTCTCACCTTCTTTATCTTGGATCTGAGCCTTAACATTTTGAATCGAATCAGAGGATTCGACATCAAGTGTGATGGTCTTGTCAGTTTTGACAAAAATCTGCATGGTGAATGTCCTCTGGAAAAATGGTAATTTTTTTTTAAAACAATAAACTTTATTTATAGAAAATATTTCATCCTCCTACATAGTTAACAAATATAGTATAATCTTGTATATTACAAGATGATTTACATTTTTCAATAAAAGCTTTTTTAATACAGCATTCCTTATTTAAAAGATACTTGAAAATTTCATCCAGCATAAGAAAGCTTATTTCTTACGCAGCAAATTCATTTAAAAAAAAGATATTAAAGGAGGTAAAATAAATAATTCAATTCAATATATTTTTGAAAATTTTATTAAGAAAATTCATCAAAGCATCAGTTTTAGTATACATCATAATTTAACAAATAGGCATTTTTAAACTAGCAGTACAGCATTAATACATCCATCATTTTCAGGATTATTCGTTACTTGAGCATATTTACCCCAAACTACTTTACCAGATTGTGTGACTAAACCTAACTCAGAAATATTTACTTCAAGAATTGTACCCTTAGTAATAACTCCTAATGATGTATACATTGGTGAACTGGGATTTCTCTTAACTCCAATGATGGGTAGACAGAAGGTAGCCTTTAATTCTGGATGAGTGACATGAGCTTTCTTAAATCTCAATCCCATTGGTCTAATAAATCTTTCAAACTTAGGTGGCTTCCGTGTGAAATTTTCTCCTACAAATGTAACTTTGGTGACCATTCTTTTCCATGACTTTCTTTTAGTTTTACCACTCTTGAGAACTTTAAATACTTCTGAGTCTGATTGTGCCTTAACTTTTGGTATTGGTACATCCCATTTACCAGCTTTTTCTTTCCTTTTCTGTTTTATCATATTTGACAAAACTTTGGCCCTTGATGTGACATCACGATCAAGCAAGTAGACTGGCAATGCTCCCTCTGGAGTGGGTTCTGCCTTCTTTTTAACATTTCTTTCTTCATGTGCTTTGATTTTCTTTTTCATCTGAATCTTTTCATTGCGACGTTCTTTGTTGAACAACTTAGCTTTTATACCTCTAAGGCTGCGAGCCTTCTCTGCTAGTTTGTGAGGTGCTCTAGCTTCTCTTTTCCTTTTACGTTCTTCATAATCTAGTCTCCGCCCATACAGCTTCCGATGCCGTTCAATATATTCGTTCTGTGGCATGTTGCTTGTTTATTTGAACAAGCCAATTATGAAAATCTAAAACATAAATTTTAATCATTTAGTACAATATTGTATCAACTTAGTTCTGCTACTAAAGTTGTTTATAAGTACATTGTACACGAAACAATTCACTTACCTTCTCAGATTCAAATTTTATTAAAAATTCACTCGTAAAAATGATCTTAATAATTCACTAAATAAAAAATGGTTGATATATCCCTACTTAAATAAACAGCAGGAAATGCACAAAATTAAACCACAAGATTGCAATTTGGAAGTTTTTGAGCATAGTAAACAACTTATACAGCACACTTTATTCCTGCAAAACTACAAGCCATATTATATGGAAAAATCATTATTTCGATAACTTTAATATCAATTTATAATTAAAGCAATTCGACTACCTGTAGATTTGATTAATAAAAGTCACTCGAAACTACAAACCACTGCATGTTTCACTATAAATAATAGTTCCAAAATTCGAAAATACATGTATAATCATAAGTTTCATAATTTATAGAAGAAAATAAAACGTAAGTATTGATTCGTGTACAATGCGTTTGCATTTAACTTGTAACTTAAACTGTGATGCAGGAGAAAGTATAAATGAACTACTCGAAAGACTCCAAAATAGCAAAATTGTAACAAATCTTAGGGTTACGCGATTAAACAATAAAAATAAAAGGAAAAATGCAATCATAACATAATGAGTGATACCTCGCTCACGAGTACAGAATCGTGGATACAATTAGGTTATGGTTGCAAATTGTGCAGGCCGAAAAACGTGCCATGCGTCGATTGTGTTTTCGGAGAAAATATCAAAGGGTAAGGGCAAAATTCATTTGCTGTTGCTGGATGAAATTTTCCGCGACAATGTAAACATTAAAAAAAACGTTACGAAACTAAATTAAATAAATAATACTGTTAAAATTAAAGAAAATACTGAGCGAACGTACCTACAAACACGCCATGCGAATACGGAAAGGAACTTCCGACTTGTGGCAAGTTTCGAGTGGACGTGCTTCGAGTTTTTCAATGGTCGATTGTGGATTTGTGACGTAGAACGATTTCCGGTCGATAGCAACACCGAGAATGCTTGTCATTGGTCATATCGAATGAAGGCGCGAAATTTTAATGTTCGTACGATTTAAAATAAAAGAAGCTTTAAAAAAATTTTAGAATAAATAATAAATAAATTTACTAATAATTATTATTACTAAAAAAAAATCAGAGATTATTTGAATATTTTAACTAAGTACGTACATGAAATTAGTGTTGAATAATAATTTATCTTGTACTTTCAGGGTCTTAAGTTAATTTTTTAAATATGAAAACAAATTTAATTTATCACTTTTTATTATAAAAATAGAAACGTACATTATATACATAAAAACTATGCACAGCATTAAGTCAGTCTTGAATATAATAAAATTAATCAATACAAATTAAGAAAAGATATATTCATAATGTTTTAACATATTTTCTGAGGCACTTGATGGAACAGAAGTAACATTCAAAGAGAACATCTCTACTGTCTGTATCAGAAAATTGAATACTGTGAGCAATAGCAGATGGATTATATGTCATGAATCTTCTTATAAAAGTATTAAAACAAGGTGCACCGCACAAACAATAATGAGCATCATCTAAGTGATAAACTAATGTGTATGGGATTATACTTGCATCATAATAAATTCTACAAAAAAGTATCAATTTTAGTAAAAATATTAAAGGATTGTAGTAAATGCTTATATATTTTATTTCTAACCTGGCTTGAAGTACAGTTTTTGCAGCAATTTCTACAAAACTGGGTACACCAATATTACACATAGGCGTAAGGTTTCCAACAACATTAAATGTGTTATCTGATATATCTAATTCACTTAAGCTTAGACTTTTCATGCTTCCAGGTAAGTACTGCAAATTATTTTTAGATAAATTTAAATATTTTAATTTGTTTAACTTTCCTATGCCTTCTGGTAAATATGTGATGGAATTGTTGCCTAGATACAGTGAAATCAAACTGTGAAGTTTATTAATCTGCTTTGGAAGAGTTGTGATCTGCAAAATAAGCGATAATTTTATAAAAAAAATTCATATTTAATTTAAAAGTAAAATTTTACTCCTACTATGTATACCTGATTAGAACTTAAATTCAATAATTGTAATGTTTTTCTTATGCGTTTACCACTCAGCCATGTCCATTTGGAAATAGGACTTTTTCCTAGTTGATTATTTGCAACATTTAATTCCTGCAGGTTTGATAGCATCCCTAATTCTTGAGGTAAACTTGTAAGTTTATTTTCAGCTAAATGTAAAATTTTCAAACTTTGTAGCTTTAAAATTTGACGATCAAAAGATCTTCTTTCCAAACTACAAAGATACAGCTGTTCAGTAGTTCTAGGAAATCCTTGAAGTATTGGATAGTCAGACATTTGCTTTATAACAATTTTAGTTTTTAAAGCAGTTGGAAAAGTTTTTGGATTGAGATTAGATACATTTAAAACTCCTGGATCTAATTTTTTCGACAGTCCTAGTTTCAGTACGTGAAGAAAACTCTTTAATTGTACAACAGCATCACACTGTATGTTTAAGTCAACAGCTGGGTCCTTCAGTCTTATTGTTACTTTTCCTTCATCAACAAACCTTGTGAAAACTTTCTCAACATTGTTGTTTACCTGTCAAAAATTAAAAATGTATTTATTTATTAGAGTAACTTTTTACTGTGATTGTTTATGTAAAAAAATTGTCCATTTATAATAACCAATCTATTTTACCTTGTACTTAATACCATTTTTATTAGATGTTGTTTGAAGTAAAAGATGAAGATCATCACTTTTCACTGTCTGCCGTCCAATGGATAAACATGATTTTTGTTTCCGTGGCCCAGACTGTCTATTTGCTAATAATCTATTCGAAATCTCAGCATTGCACAGCAACTTCATTATTTCATAGAACGTCCGTTTTCACCTAAAATCTAAACAAAGAATAAAACGTTATTTATTTCATGTAGTATTTGTAGTTTTGCTACAATCCCGTGGTATAAATAAATATTCGTCAATTCGGGATTATATTCTGAACTTAACGCGGGAAATTCTTAACCTACAATTACTTTACTATTAAAATAGCTACAATAAATTTTTGTCTTTTTTTTAGTGATAATTGCTTCAGAAATAGTCCAGCATCATCTACAAATAATTCATTCAAAAGTCAACAATTCCTAATTTCGAAACTGCATGCAAAAACAATGTAAAAAGGTATCATCGAGACAAGGCTGGTAAATCATTAAATTCGTTTTACCCCAATTCAATTAAGAAATTCGATTATTCTTAGCCCTGTTACTTACAACTACTCATCGACGTGCCTACATATAGATCGAGTAAAACAAAACAGAATGAAAACACGCGCAAAATAAAAAAGAATAGACACAAACCGAGCGCCGTTGTAAGTATTTACGAACACTACGTACAGTTACCTTTCTGCCGTCCTTCACGTTACATCCCTGCAAATTCCTACCAGCCGGTGTATGCAGGCACCATGTGTTCTTTAAAGCGCAACGACAAAAAAAAAACAAATATAAAATAAACACATGTATACTGCACCGCAGTCATAAGACCACGTCGTTTGGCAACACTGCTCGCGAAAGCGAACAGCGAAATTCACGTTTATTTGCTGGCAATAGCGCACTTCAGTCCTTTACTTCATATATTTTTTTTTTTTTCATCGGGAGACATCGGGCGTTATAATCATAATCCCACGCACACAAACACACACACATACGCTGTCAGCACTCAGCAGCGCGCACTCGAGTGCGAGAGTAGGTATTGTACTTCACTTCAGTGTGTCCGTTATACTCCGATCGCCGAGTTGCTTGTGTTCTTCTTGCATAAATAAAAAC
Organism: Sycophila sp. Sp_5; assembly: GCA_018906775.1. NCBI lineage: Eukaryota > Metazoa > Arthropoda > Insecta > Hymenoptera > Eurytomidae > Sycophila > Sycophila sp. Sp_5. The sequence goes on from JACCID010000004.1 coordinate 2,233,282, forward strand.
AAAGCGGAGAAGCGTCTGGAGGTGGCTCGCAGGCTCGACAAGTGCGAAATCAAATCGGCTGCGTTCAGCAGGAGGGGAATGACTATTATTGCTACTGCGCCGAGCGGCGACGAATCCACCCGCCGCTGCTCCTTCAGAATTCGGTTCGGTCGACGTCGCGTCGCGGTGAGGAGCAGCAGGTAGAGGGGCTCGGCCGTTATGTCGCGGTGCGACCGCGAGCTGCACTCGGTGGTGGGCCCAGCCGCAGCGCTCGGCCGACGGATGCGCCCCGCGAGGTCACAGTGACGAGCTGCCCGCGGGAACATCCACCTGAGCCGCGCACGTCATAAAACTCTCGAGTGAAAGTGTGCCCCGGACTGTTATTTCGTTGCACGGTTTATTTTCGTATTTAATGTTTGTGCGGGGGCAAATTCTGTGCCATTGTCACAACGCTGAGCAATATACTTCTGTATTTTTTTCGTCGATTTTGGTTAGTGCACAAACGCTAGGTACACTTATTTAGTTTTTAAGCCATATGTGTGAGATAAGAGAAATTATGTAGACTTAGGAATTTTAAGTCTTCATCCCTTTTTTTTATTAGTTACTTTAAAGCGTTATGTAATTTCTTTTTTTTCTTTTTAAGATGCCGAGGATATTAGGTGGTGTATCAAAATAGTTGTTCCATGACTTGAAAAAAGAAAGATGGATATGTTTACAAAGAAGAAGCCAAATGCCAGAGTCATAGATCTGGTTCGGCAAAGGGAGATTCAAGTGAGTTTGATAAATTGCTTCTTTAGTAACTTTGAATTGACTTATTGAACCGTTGGAATTATTAATTAATTGCAGGAATTGACAGCAAGGAGAATCAGTCGTAAACTGAAGGTCACACCAAATTTATTGAAACGTTTAGGATTGGAAGCAGAACTTGAAGGACATGAAGGATGTGTGAATTGTCTGGAATGGAACGAAAGTGGAACGTTAGTAACAATCAATTTAATTTATATTTTATTTTTCTATGTAACATAATACAAGTTCTTAATCAATAAATGTTTTATTCACAGGACTCTTGCTTCGGGGTCAGATGACAAGCATGTCATATTGTGGGATCCTTTTCGCTATGAAAAAAAGTTAACTCTTCAAACTGGTCATAATGGAAATATTTTTACTGTTAAGGTACTCAACAATTTCTTTTAAAATCCAAACTTTGTTATTAGAGATAATATATTATTCTCATAAGAGATAACTAAATATCAATAAAGCAGTTACAGTATTTATTTAATGGTTGCACATTTAAATTGAGCAATCAATATAAGAGAATAAATTTATGAAGAAATAGTAAATAATTAGTCTTACATTTCACTAAAAGCATTTTGTATTAGCACTGATATTCGAATTCTATTCAGTGGAATTGAATTTGTCATTTTAAATACTAAATATAAGCGAAAAAAGTAATGAAAAATCTTCTCTTCAGTTCATGCCAAAGTCGAACGACTCAATCCTCGTGACTGGTGCCGGTGACTTCAAGATCCGCGTGCATGATATCTCGATCTCGGACATGCTGCTGGTGTGCAACTGTCACTATAGTCGCGTGAAGCGAGTAGCAACGGCGCCGAGCGTGCCCTTTCTATTCTGGAGCGCCTGTGAGGACGGGCTGATCATGCAGTATGACCTGCGACAGCCGCACTCCTGCAAAACCTCAGACCAGCCTACCGTCCTGGTCAATCTGGCGAACCACACTAGTCGCTTGATCGAGGCAAAGTGCGTCGCTGTGAATCCAAGACGACCCGAGCTCATCGCAGTAGGCGCCAACGACGCATACGTGAGGCTGTACGATCGTCGCATGATCAAGCTATCTCACTTTGATAATACGGTAAAAAAAATGACTCAGTCATAACTGCATTAACCGAAATTTGAGTCTATAAAGTTTAAGAGATGACGATATAGTAACTTCTTTCCTTTAGAAAATTTGTTATTATAAATGCTTTACTTTGAGTGAATAATGAGCAACTGTGCCAAAGTGAACGAAATTAAATTTTTTAATTTAGGTGTAATTGTATATAAATTTGTATTTTACTTACATTTCAAATGTCATTTAACATCTGTTAAAATTTATGTATAATTTTTGCAGAGACCGATATTGAATAATAGCTCAATGTGGTTTGGGCTAGGAGATCCTGATAATATACCACTAGGATGTGCACAGTATTTTATTGCGGGTAATAGTTGTTTAATGAGCCTACTGATCTAAATAAAATTCGATTTATTTACTTATAATCTTTTCTTTTTTGCAGGTCACTTAAAACATCGAGATAATTGCAAAAGATTTTCAACGACTTATTTGACATTCAATGACGATGGAAATGAATTACTAGTCAATATGGGTGGAGAGCAGGTTTATTTATTTGATATAAATAACAAAGGAAATTCGAGAAATTTTGTTGTTCCTGTTGAATTAGGTATCTTTTAATTTAATACTTCAAATAATAAACGCCGGGCAGTTTTTACTAACATTTTTTGTAACAGATACAAATGATGGGGACCAAGACTGCAATGAACCTCCTGTAGGTAACAGCAATATTCCAATAGTGTTAGAGGATTTATCGGCGCTAAATGTTACGCAATTAGAACCTGAAGTAGAAGAGTTGCATAAACAAGTATGAGATATTAATTTTAAATTTGTAAAGATTTTACTCGCAATAACAACTTTTAACGTTTTTAATAGGCAAATCAAGCATTTGAAGAAGAGCGCTATGCCAGTGCAATCGCGTTATATAACGAAGCAATCAGCTTATGTCCATATTCTTCAATACTGTATGGCAACAGAGCTGGAACCTACATGAAAAGGATATGGTAAATTTTCATATAAAACTGTATGCATGCGAGAAAAACAAATTTATCATATTTAGAAAATCAATACTACTTTTTTGTATTTTAAGGGAAGGCGACATTTATGCTGCATTACGTGACTGTCGCATTACACTATCTCTTGATCCAGAACATGTAAAAGCTCATTTTAGGTAATACTTACATCAAAATTTTTTTCTATAATTTTATTAATTTTGATAAACAAATTAATGATATATCTACATTTTTTAGGCTGGCAAGGTGTTTGTTTGATTTAAATCGAATAAAAGAATCTCATGTAGTTATGGAAAAATTTCGAGAAAAATTTCCGGAATTTGCTAATAATTCTGCTTGTAAAGCCTTGAGGAAAGATATAAAAAAAGCACTTAGTTCTTCAGCGTCTAAACAAGCAAATGAAACGCGAATCTCGGATTATGAAAAAGAATGGAGGCAAAATGCAATTGATTTCAAATTAAGGCTGTGTGGTCATTGTAATACTATTACTGACATAAAAGAAGCTAATTTTTTTGGAGAGTAAGTTTCTTATATTAAAAGTTTATTTTATTTTTTTTTATGTCAATTTATTTATTAAATTAATTATTATTCATTAATTCATGAATCAATATTAATTAATAATTAATATAATTCACAGAGATGGTCAATTTATTATTGCGGGATCAGATGATGGATCTTTCTTTATGTGGGATAGGTATACAACAAATATTATTCGGGTATTGAAAGGAGATCGAAGAATAGTCAATTGTTTGCAACCACATCCATCCACCTGTCTATTAGCTACCAGTGGCATCGATCCAGTTATAAGACTGTGGAGTCCATTACCAGAGGTAATTATGATTTGTATACATATTGGTTCATCTTTCTATAAAATATTTAAATTAAAAAAATTATTAAAATTCCAGGATGGAGCTGTCAATGTAAGCGACTGGGAGGTTGAAAATTTAAATGAAGCTGCTACAGCCAACTACTATCGTATGAATTCGGATCATTTTGAAGTTATGCTGTTTAACATGGGGTACAGGTTTCCCGGGCCATTGCCTGGAGATTCCCAAGATGATGACGATGGGCAAGAATCTCTTCATCCTCCACCACTGAATTGTAGACCAAGCTAAGCTTTGTTAATATAAAAGTTATAATTATAAAGATGATTATACACACATATTCTTAGATGTGTGTATAAGTTAAAAAGTTTGCACTATAAAAAAAGAGAGTACTGAAAAAATTTATGAATATTATGATGTAATATATTACTTTTCTTCTTATTGATAAAACAAAGATTTTATATACATTATTTATCCTAAATTTTTTTATCTTATTTGTTAGTTGGAAGCAATTCCCACAACATTTCCAAAGTACTTCCTTCTCTTGGTTCTTCAGCAGCAAGTCCTAAGTTGCTAGCTAGTATAGGTTTTCGTTGATTAACTCCACCTTCCGAAAAGTACATGTTAAAAACATTTGATATCTCATCTTGAGAGGAATCTATCTCTGTAAATTTTTCTGTTATTGATTCAGGTTGAGGAACTGACTGTAATTATCATTGTACAAAGGTGTAATAATATATAATATATATATATGTTCACACATGTATATATTTATTGAGAGTTTAATATTATTTATAAATTAATTTCATTACCTGATGTTCAAACGTATATTCCACACCAAAAATAGGTGACTTGTTGTATGCCGCATTGAGAGCAGTCAATTCTTTGTGTAAAGAATATAGTTTTTCGAGTGGATCAACTCTAAATCCTAAGATATAAGAGCCTGATGATTCAGTACTTGTTATAACTAGTGTAGGACCAAATTTAGAAGATCGAACATTTATCTAAATATATAGTTTTTACATTATTTTGAAAAGTTCAAGTGAATTATTTCAAAAAATAAAAGAAATATTATTTTAATTGTAGAGCTACCATCTATTACTTACACTAGCTATTGTTAAGTAAGGCATTGATACATTAAATTGTTGATTCATATCAGCATACCAAACTATTCTTATATTAGTAACTATGAAAGTTCCAACATTCCCCTAAATAGCGTGCTCTTATTAGTCAAAATTTGTTAAAATTATTTATAAAAAAAAATTTCACAAATACTAACTTGTTCTGTTGATAAATTCCACACTCCTGGTAATGTTTCATTTACAATTTCGTGAGGTAGTAAAGTTAGTCTTTTATCTTGTATAATTCCTACTCGTAGTTTTATTTCTCTATATATTTTTGATGATACATAGGCTCTGTGAACTCCCATTACAGAGGTATAATGTCGAGAACTACGAGTATCTAAATTACTAAAGAGAAATTCGTATCGACAATTTCTAAAGGAAGTTAAGATATATAAAGCTTGAGTGGTGCCTCCAAATACCTAAAAATTTTATGTATGAGAACACTTTTCAAATGCAATAATATGTAAAAATAAATTAAAGATAATATTTAAATACAAACTGTATTTATAAGTTTTCTTGTAACAGTGACAAATGTGTTGAAGCCAATGCCTGCGTTGTACATGTTTTATTAATTATTATAATCATGTGGATGATAGTATAATATAAACAAAACTAAATGAAATCTACTTTAATGAAATAATAAGCAAACACTTACTCAAATTAATACGTGGGTATGCAATGGAATGCCACATAATTCTTAAATTTGTTATCAAAAGACGTCCACGATCACCTGCGTTACCTTTTGTATCTTCTACCATTTCAAGTTTATCTATTAAGTGTTCACCCAATCTCATTTCTAGTTGTCTAAAAATAAATATTTTTTACTTATTTTTCAAACTGCAGTTTTATCATCTATCTCATTTTTTTATTTTATCTTTAATATTCTTTAAAATAGTAGTTAAATATTTTATTTAAATATTCCTAATATACTTACGATAAAGAAATGTCAAATTTAACTGAATTATCTTGCCACATCATTATAAAATTTAGTATATAAAAAAAAATGTAATTTTATTCTTAAGTAAGAAAAGTATCTATCTCAGAGAAAATCAATACAGTTGTCATACCTACCAAGAGGTCATAACAAAACCAAATTTGGAAGATAATTTTTAACAAATAATACTATTTTTATATATAGTCAATAGAATTTGAATTTTTATTTCAAAAATATAAATTATACAATTTTTTGTTTTATTTACATGTGTACTAAAAAATATTTTTCCATCTATCTATTTTTTACAATGTACATAATAAAAATAAAAAATAAAAATTTTCAGTTGTGCTATTTAATACAAATATTAAAAAAATATATACTTTTGAGTATACATTATTTTTATAATGAAAGAATCTGTTTTCACATTCATTGCATGGTAAATTTATAAATTCATTATCGCACAACTGGTTTTGTTCCGATCCCTCCAGCTAAATCATATACAATAAGTGAAACCTCAGCAGCTAACTTCTCAACATCAGAAGCACTTTCACATTCTGCGTATACCCGTACAACATCTTCAGTTCCAGAGGGCCTTAAAATTATAAATATAAAATTAAATTTATAGAAACAATCAGGTTTAAAATATAAAACCATGCTTTGTAAAAAATATTATGCAATACCTAACAAAAGATCTTCCTTTTGGGTATTTTGCTACAATTTCATCAATTTTATCTTGCAGATTTTTAGGTGTAACACAACGCCTTTCTGCATCTGCTGTTGTAATAGCATTCCTGTCCTGAACTTTCACTTTAACTTGCTTGTTTGGAAGATCTTTGTAACTCTTTTCCCAAGCAATTGCATCCCAACCTTTAGCATGTAATATAAGTTCTACTAAAAACATATCACTTAAAGCATCACCTACAGTTTGATTTATCACATCAATTATGTTACTTAAGGCCTCTGCAGATTTCTGTTGATTATCTGGAAGGCTATAAAAATATTTTGGATTTTATTTTACAAGATACCGATTTTCCTAGCAATAATGATTAAAAAATATTACTTTTTATTGTTAGCTGCATTGCGAATAATCTCAACAGCAGAATCTTTAAATACTACAGTGCCATGGCCATTGGCTTCAAAGTACACTCCAATGTCAAATTCAAGAGCTTTGTGGTGCAAGTACTTCACACCAGTAGGTACACATGCCACAGGAACTTTCTAATAAATAATTAATGAAATTATATCAGAATTATAGATACTTAATTCATATCTTAAATACCATTGAATTAAATCTAGTTTGTTGTACTAAAATTCAGAGAAACTCTTTTGAGTAGATAAAAATGAAAACTTTTAAAAATCTATGAAAAATTATTTACATATTCTTCAAAATCCAGGAACAAATATAGGTCGTGTAATTTTTTTTTTAACAGTTGGGGCAGTTTGAGATTTAACTTTAGGTAAAAACAATTGTTGTATAGATTCACTGTCGTGTGTAATAAAGATGTCAGGATCTTGTTCAACATCAATCTCTTGAATTTCTTCAAAAGCAGTTTCTTGTGTACCCATAGTATTTTTAGGTCCACTGTTCTGTGCTGTATTTGCCTCTGACATTCCCAACCAAGATAGAACTTTTTGATGTGGTGCAGCTGTAGTAGGAACTAAAGGTGTTTCATCTAAAATTTCCCATGGGGCTAGAAGTTCAGGAGCAAAAATATCAATAAATGAATTAAGTTCAGCAACAGATCTTTTCCAACTTGGTAAATATTCTGCCGTTACATCATTTTCATTGTTTACAGCTGATGGTTTAAGTTTTCGATTACTGAACGTTCTAAAAATATCACGAGCACTAATTCTTTTTGTAACTACCAGTGGAGATGTAACAGTACAGTGGTTATTTTTTAACATTTGCTTTTCCCACATTTTTAGTCTGTATAAGGCCTTTCCATTTTCTAATGAATTTACATCCAAAGGTGTCTCATATCCAATTCCTTGATAAAAAATATCACAAGTAGAATTTTGTGTCAACAGAAATATTTCATTGGTTTGTGTATCTACTGTTGTAATGCATCCAGTATTGCATAATGATAGTCTATTTCTCATTTGTGGACTAAGGCATTCCCCTTGAGAGTGTGACATCGCCAATGTTTCAATGCAACTAGGTGGAGTAAAAGGTGTACTAAAAGACTCAGGTGGTTCTTCAGAAGAACTCCAATTATTTAAAATGATAGCTGTTTCCCCAGCGATTTGACTTGCAATAACAAGGAATTCCTTATTTTCTCTGAAACATACATCAGAATATAATGGACTACTTTTAAACTGATGAGTCCATTTTTTGACAACAGCTCTATCTGGAGATCTACTATCCAACAAACATAAATTGTGATTGGATCCAACATATGAATAGTAATCACTTTTACAACTTGCTATATAAGTAGAAAGACATTCACAATCTTCTAAATTATTTTTAGGACACATTCTTAAAACAGATTGATCCATTGGTAATCTAATATCATAATGATGAACACAATGTCTGTCAACAAATTTTATAATATTATCTTTGCAGTCGTCATATTTCACAAATGCCCAATTATCTTCTAAATGTTTTGTAACTGGAACCTTTCCACTCGATACATGCCTTGATTTGTTAACATCCCAAATAGTTATATTTCTTTTGACATTTGCAGTACAATACACATTAATATTTAAAGGATCAAGATCAACAGATACATAAGGAACTTCTGAGGATTGTTTATCTTCTATAAACAACTTCATTTTCTTGTTATTTAAATTATTAATACTGTACAAAAAACAATTATTTTTGTGCCTAGTTAATACTCTTCCATTATTATTAGCTGTAGAACAGACTACTTGATAAAGGTCTCCTCCATCAAGGCATATTTTTGCAGCATTTTTAAAATCTGGTGTAAATAATGAATACTCTTTTAAATTAATAGGTAACACAATTAATTCTTGTGCAAAAGGAAATATTAAAAGATTCTTTGTATCATACAAAATACCATTTAATGTACCACCCGTATAGTACCAATTGTAGGTACCAGAAAAATTTGGATCTGGATCACACTCCAAAATCTCTGCAGTTGCAGCTAAATATTGTGGTAAAGTACTGTTTTCAATATCTTCAGTTTCCTTTGACCACACAATTGTCTTTTGTTTATTCTTATTTAAAGCACTAGAGTGCCTTTTAAACAATTCTAAATATCGGTTAACATCATCCTGAATTTTAATCTTTGTATAAATGAGCTGCATACTTCGATCTTCTTTGGCAGAGCAATCTCGTTGATTTTTACTTGGAGGCAACAGAGGCTTAGGATAATCAGAATGATACGGAAATGGCAAAAACATTTCAGACAATAAATTTTGTACATTGAAATCTTCATGGAAGTTTTCATTTGGAAGATTTTGTACATATCCAGCTATAAGATGATGTGAACATTGAGATAATAATGCTGTTTTTAATTTTGACTTCACATGAGATTTAGTACGTGTTAATGCTTTAGATTCCATCTTTACTGCTTTTTTGATCTGCAATCAAAATTTGTTTTCATGTGCACATTGTTATCAAACATAACCTAATTAAACAAATTTTCATATTAAACTGGTAACAACTAATCAGATTTTCTGTAAATCATTGTAATTACTATTTTCTTGAAAATAAATTACCTTCTTTTATCTGATGAAAATTTAGACAATTTGTATTTGGTCCGAATAAACAGCATATTTACTCGGCGTATAAGTCACTGCAGCAAAATCTACTGCACGCGGACCATGCGCGCGTGTAAGATTCATATATACGCATATATATAGATATATATATGCACTTACCACTGTAAAATCATACCGCAAAAACCTTGTGTACATACAGTTTTTGTAAAATTTTTAATTCAATATAAATGATATATTTAAATACATTATGTATTAATTTAATTAAGTTGAAGAATTTCTCTGAATTTTAATTAAAATGTTAAGTAAAAGAAATTATATAAATAAATATTGATTTTTTCTTACCAAAGTATCAGAAATATATTCGGTTGAACCTCCATTTGCGTAGGCAGTCTGTACAAGCCCTAATTGTAAATTTAATTGACTTAATTCAAGTAAATGCTTGAAGTAAGCAGCTACTAAGATTGCTATTCTATCACCATCCAAAAGGTGAAATTTGTTATTTTCATCTGTGTAGTAATAAACAACTCTATCGGCATCTCCATCAATGCTAACACATCTCATATTAGGATTTAATGGAACATTTGCAGGAGGTACCTGCTGTATTTTGACGTAATCTGCTCCACACTAAAAATTCACAATATTAATTTTTATAAGAATGTATTTACTTAAACTTGAAACTATCTTGTTGAAAATGCAAATATAATTTTACCATATGATTAAGTTTTCCTTCACCATTGTTATAAATTCCAATTTCAAGTACATTATCCAAATGTTTTTGGAATTCTTTGATTGCTAAGCCACCAACTCCATTAGCAGCATCCAGCTGCAATTTAGCAATGTATCTGTCGTTTTCTTTTTTATTTCCAAATACAAATTTAAAGGCATTGCTTATTTTCTGGTAATAGCCCTCCAAAGTAGGAACTCCATAAGCTCCATTTGTGTTTGTGCAATTAACTATGTAATGAAGCTGAGGAGTTGTTACAACGCCAAAATCTTTTACAATGCCTAGCATAGATTTGATCCCAGCTACTGCTGCTCTGGATAAAGATTCACTACTGCTTCTTGTATCTCTTCCAATAATCACCGAAGCAGGAAAACTTGTGTCTATATTTTGTTCTTTGATGATATCTTTGAGCATTGATACAACTTTATCATCTTCAATATTGGCAAGTTTAGTCGCTATGGTTTCCCATGATGATTCCAGCATCTCTCCACTCGGATCAACAACTTTTACTCCATTATCTTCTTCAGGATTATGACTTGCTGTTATCATTAAACCAATGGCAGCTAAAGAGAAATTTTATACCATAATAATATGAACAAATTGTTTTACTCGATTAACAAATTAAGTTATACAAAAATATAATACCTTTTTTAGCTTGTGATCGCAGCACTGTTAAAAGACCTACTCTGTATAACACATGATCGAGAATATTGGCTCTGTGAAGAAAAGTTTAATTTATGTAGTACAGCATAAATCAAATACTTTTTTAAATTTGTTTTTAAATTTTAACTATGTAAAAAGAAATCTGTTATTAATTAAAACATATAATTTAACAACTACATTTTACAAAAGAAAATAAATGCAAAACACTTTTTCAAGGTTAGAAAAATTAGTAACTATTTAAAGATATCGCGATTTTTTCCTTCTTTATCTATATACGTACTTTGTCCTGAAGCCAGCGGTTCCATATTGCACGTATCCTTCGTAAACCTTTTTGTGTTCATTTTTCGCCAATTTCTCGACCACTGAATAATCTACAGGAGCCACTTTACTTTGCACCATTGTTTTCTTTATAAAACCTGAGCAAAAAGCGAGAAAACAGTTTAAATTATCGTAATTGACAGCTACCTATACGCTTCACTGATAAGATCGGACTGAGAGTCTGAGACCGGCAAGCTCGCAGCATATATATATAAGTAATGCTACTTTGTATATGTGTGTAACAGAGACTGAAGAGTGAAGCTGAAGACTGAAGAGTGGGGATGGATATACAATGTATATATGTATATATAGACGAGATACGTGGAGCTTCTATTATGATACCGTTATGAGAAAGCATTTCGTTTGTGAAAGTGAATTTTTCCTAAATATGAATGTTCTCAGTATCTCAAAATTATTATCGAAGCAGGTAAATTTTATTACACTCAAAGAAACTTAAAACTTTCAAAAATTTTAAATAATTTATTTGTTTTACGATTTTTAACATAAAAATAATAATAAAACTTTTATATATCTGGATCTATTGCATGTTATATTTGTACGCAATATAAAATTGTATAGAATAAATTAATTATCTACTAGAAATTACGATTTAATACATAGAGTTTTCTAAAACTAATTTCATTTAAATTAAAGTAATTATTCTATAAAATTATTTTTTTTTCTTTTCAATTATCATTGTTATAAACATTATTTTACAATAAATGAATAATGTTTTATCGCAGACACATTTTTTTTAATTAAAGTATATTTTTGATAGATTAGAAGAATAATAATGATCTTTTATTTGCTCGCAGCTGATTAAATCTATTAATTTAAATTAATTAAATCAATATTGATACGATGAATCCAAGTAACTTAAGATTCGGGCAGTCTCTTCGCTGAAATCGTCCGCGGATCTTTTCTTTCTACCAATAAATATTGGCGCGTTACTGCCATTATTTACACCTCGGAAAAGCATCTGCAAATTAATTATTTTTATATTTTATGCAGTAAGGTGTGAAAATTATCAGAATTTATCAGTAACGAAAAATAAAAAATTCTATAATTTCTCATAAAACTTTTTAAAATTCATTTAAAATTCAATGCATCAATGTAGCATGAAAATTTATCATTTCAGACTTAAATTACTCTTTAAATCTAAAAATGTGAAATTCACACGGAAAATGTGAATGGTGACATTTTTTATGTGAAAAATCGTTCACATAATTAGCATGTGCACGACTTTTCACTTATTAAATGTCACTATTCAAATTTTCAGATTTAGAGAGTATAATTACAAATGGAGGCTAAAAGAAAAATATGAATTTTTTCTTACCATCACTAATCTAACCAAATAAACGGCGAATGTTAAAAAGGAAATGGCCATCAACGTTCCCTCAAGGGAGGGAAATCCTATTCCTTCATCGTGGTCATCGTGACCCCGCGCTCCTCTTGTTTCCCGTCTAGGCGCGAGTGCATTGCTCAGACGAGATTCTGTTAAAAAGCCAACGAGGTACATTAATTTTTCAATATTAATTGAAGACAAAGTTAATTAACGTAAGTAAAGAAAATTATTTTATTTAAACTATTTTAATATTTAAATTCAAATATTCCAAATAGTGTGTATAGATAGATTCAAATATTAAAATTATTTAAATTAAAATAGTAAGTAAAACAAAATTCAAATATATGTAATTAATAATTTAGTCGAATTGTGATTTCTTATAATGATTTAATATGAAATTCTCATTTTTTATATTCACTATTAAATCGTAGCAGAGCAGTAAATTGTTATTGATTTTATGTAAAAATGAGTATAGGATAATAATCTGCTGATTTGTCTGCGGTTTTTGCAAAAACATGGTATACGTTAATTCGGTTATCCGCAATACGGATGTTTACTGCAGATAAAAATGAAATATTATTTTTCCGCTTGATCAAAATAACAAAAAAAAAATTACGAAGTCCATCCAAGACTTCCTTCTGTCGTAATAAAACTTCCATCCGCTGGAATTACTTCTTATCTGGCCGATTAAGAAAAAAATGACGTTTCATACCTATTTCCGATATCAAGGTACGCTCGAACACCTTAAGAAATCGAATTTTTCCCTTTAACGTGGGCGGCTGGGATTTGAGGGTCTTGTGCACTCGCTTGAGCAGATCTATTGGAAGGTAGTCAAGAAAGCCATTATCGTTGCTCGTTTCATTAGGATTTTCCGAGCTCCTCGTCGTTGTCGTGCTGGTAGGAGTCGTCGTGGTCTCCGCTGACTCATAAATTCCACTCGTTTCCTCGCTCTCATCGACGGCAAGTGGAATCTCGTGGAGCTGCAAGGATTTAACTGTCTGTTATTATCTCTGCAAGAGATTTGTGTTTAATTGGATTCTTTGAAGCTCATTTGACATTATTTATTTCTCTTTAATCGACTATCATTGAATTTTAAGCAAACTTATTTTTTTAATAGATTAAGAAAAAAAGGATAATTTTTTTAATTATTTTTTTTGTTTAAAATTTAAAATCGTATCCTTTTATTTTCAGATAAAAAATTATACTCTACTGTATTTATTTTATTTATTTATTTCATATAAATCCAACGGACTTGAAAGTCTTTATTACATACAAAATATGTATACAAAAATTCTAAACTATGCAAACTAATTTAACGAAATATAAACAATACATAAACTAATAATTACTCGTGAATGAATTATATACGCAAAATTTTATATATCGGATGAGACTACATTAAAAGTGAAGCAGATTCTTATTTTTTCAGCTGACCATTGAAAACCGTAATTTTTTAGCTTTCTTTTAAAAGTCACCTCGTGAACTTCTGAGAAGATAATCTCTTAGCAGAGTAATTATTCCGTAACAATAGTAATTCACAACATGATAATTTTAATTTTTAGATTAAAATAGAATAATTAAGAAAAAATTACTAATCAGTAAAACAGTAAAAATTACTAACAGTAAAACAGTTCTTTAGCTAATTGGTAATTAATTAATAGGAAGTACGCACCTGAGTGATAAATACGTGCTCGGGCGATTCCACTTGCACGCCATCGTCTGACTCGCTCTCATCATCGATGATACTACTTACGACGTGTTCAGTAGTAAAAGTCGCGATCGTTCCGACGAACGCCGACTCCTCGTCGTCCGTGAAACTTGGCCGCCGATTTCCGGAAAATGCACTTATGTTTCGCAAACTTGTTTCCTAGAGGAAGCAATTGGTCCAGAGAACATTTATTGACATAACAATTTTCATATTTATTTATCTGCAATATCAGATGAGTATATACATTTGTCATTAGAGGATGCGTTTAATAATCGAAAGGGTGCAAATTTTAAATTTATTATCTTTGCAAAATTATTTTTCTACAGTCCCTCATTTTATTAGTTGAAAAATGATTTTATATGGTTAAAGTTTCTTACTGTCGAGTATTAAAGATTTAAATAGCGAAATTTATTTCTAAAAAGTGCACGCCTGTCCATACCCGTCTGTATCTACTTAAACTAAATATTGATGTATCTTTCGCTCTTTCTTGACAAGAAATTTTTTTTAAAAGAAAAACACAAGTTAAACCCTTCGAGAATTAAAATAACAGTCTAAGTCTCGTGGTTTTACGTGGCAATCTTAACGAGGACAACTGCTGTGCTAAACGTTCGATAATTGCAATCCTTACGCAGTCACCTGTTTTTCTTATATCAAAAAGCAACATTTCACTTTTTTTATTTCTAATAAATAAAAATCAGACTTCACCCTCAGCATATCTGAAAAAATCTACAAATAAAAACACCTGAGATGGTTCACCTGGAAAAAAAATAAAAGTTGGGGCAAAGCTGTGGTCAAATTTTTTTCTCGTTCTATGGATCATGCAATATATGAAAAAAATAGAGAATACACAATTATGAAATAGGTATTTTTTTATTTGTAAATGAAGTTTTTCAATGCAAAATTCGAAAAATTAATTTTTTCGTTATCCGAAAATTAATTTATTACTTAGCTGTAAGTACTTATCTTTGATTCCACTGACATTTCAAAGTGTAGTAATAATAACAAACAATAATAATAACAAATAATAAAATAATTGTTAAACAGTGTATGTTACGCTATTTTCGATGAAGGTACTTATTTCATTATACATAGTTTTTGATTAATACTAAATGTATTTTTTCTCCTGGATTTCTTTGGGGAGCAGTGATTTTTTTTAAATTTGTGTAGGTTTGAATATCTTGTCTGATCAAAGAAGCCAAGATCAAATTTTGTCATTTCTGTTGAAAAACTTAATCACTATTTTTCGAATTCTATATTTAAAAGCTTCATTTGTGAATAAAAAAACACCTATCTCGGAATTGTGTGTTTGTGATTTTTTTCGTGTATTGTAAAATTAGAAAAAATTTATCAAAGCTTTGCTTCAACTACTATTTATTTTCCAGGTAAAGTTTCCGTCTCAGGTGTTTTTATTTTAAAATTAATGTATAAAATTTTTCTCTACTCTTTCAGAATTAGTCCACTAATTTTCACTAATCTTATTAGCTTCTCACTGCTTCTATCTTAACAAGATACACGAGCCTTCCATATTAACAAATACAGACAAAGTCGCAAAGCGAGACCCCCGCTACTTAAAAAAAAAAAAAGTTTCTTGTACAAGATAGTGGAAAAAGGAGAACTTTTGAATAGAGATTTCAAAAATTGAAAAGAAAAGAAAGGAAAGCAGAACATCCTCACCTCGTGAAAATGGGGCCGAGCGGGCAGGTGGACGCGCCGGTCGGGCGCGACGAGTGGCGGCCGGTAGACCCTGTGCTGGTCGGAGAACTGGGGTATCTCGACCCACTCGGCGGCGGCGGGGCCGAGGATCGCGAGGAGGCTAAGGAGGACGCCCCAGCTCATGGCAGTGCACGCCGCGCCCGGCACATCCTCGTCGCTCGCGTCCGAACTCTCGGGGCCTCACTCGGATACTGGCGGACGGGGACTCCGAGAGCGACATCCGTCCAGGGGACCCACGCCGCCCATTTGTCACGCCAGCGGATTAAGCGCTCGTTACTGCCATGGGCCACATGGGCACCGAGCGTGCACGAGCCCTGCACTCCCCCTCCTTGCCATGTAAATTTAAAAATGTGAAATTCACTTGGAAAATGTGAGTAGTGATGTTTAATAAGTGGAAAGCCGTTCGCACCATCATGCTGAATATTTGAACGATTTTTCACATGGAACAATGTCACTATTCACATTATCCAAGCGCATTTCACATTTTCAGATTTAGACAGCGGGATCCTGCGTAGCCTTGATCTGTGCGATGTTTACGCGGAGAAGGTGAGGAAGAAAGTTTCTCTTTTGACGGAGGGTAGCGGGAATTTTAGGGAAAGTTGGGGCCTTTTTTTTATTTTATTTTTTTATTTGACGAGAATAGGATATGTTGCATCTAGTTTTACTATGACTTACTTTTCAGTGATAATTACTTATAAATTTGAATGTGATATCGCAGTCTCGTTTTATTGTAAATTTCAAATGGCTATGGTGCTTTTAAATTTCGTAATTGCCATGATTTATCTTTAACTGTTTTTGTACTAGAATTTACTTCATTATGTTATTTTATTATTTGTAAACACTATATTTTACAATAAACATATACTTTAGTCTATTCTACTCTTTTTTTCTCGAGTGTGCTCCAATGCGTTCCTATTTTGCATTTCTTTTATTTAAGTGGCCAAGGTTTGATGATTTTATAACTTTTTTTTGGTGATGGCTTTGTTTATTTCAGAATTTAACTTATTTCATCTAGAAAATCGGATTACATACAGATCTGGTTCCTTTTTATTTGTTAATACGCATCGATTAAAGGTAAACACGTATATAAACTTTTTTTTGTGTATTTTATAGAAATGAAATAATATTAATATTATACTAGTATACATATTAAAGCGTAATGATTGTGAAATAAGGAAGAAACATTTTAGCAACATTAAAGAAAATAGTGATTTTGTTGTTATAATTTTATAATAAATTGAGTAAAAATTATTTCAGTAGACAATTTTTTGCTGAATAATTAATTGAACATAATTATATAATTATATCCAATTAATTATTCAGCAAAAAATGCAATTCCGGAATATTTTATCAGAATCAAGTTCGTGTGTTCCAAATTCATCAGAGTAAAGCGGAGTCCGACTGCGTCTCGCTAGAGGATTTTCACTCTCCTTAAACAGAATGATACTTCAATAAAAATGAAATGTCTTATGTGTGACATATAAAATTACAGAGTAGGTTTTACTGTGAATTTTACACGAACAAAAATTTTAAAAATACGTCGTATTTTTTTTTCTAAAATTTTTTTTCTAAAAATAAAATTGTTAGAAAACATTTGAATAGGAAGTCTATTTTAATGTTTCAATCTTATTAAGAGGCGCATGAATTTTCATTTAGGAGTACAAATGATAAGTGCTTAATGTAAGTAGAAAAACTAAAAAAGACATAAAAAAGATGATGTTAGGATTAGTAAAAGCAGATAATCTTTGTAAGCGGCTTTTCGCGAAGAGCTATAAAGACTAAAGCCTAAAGTGCACTAAAGCGCAAGAGGGTCCTTCATTCGAGTACGGTATGATTAAGCCATTTAGCGTTATTATAAAAAAATCATATTGCGCGGATGGTTCAATTTTTATTGTTTGAACATTTTAGTAACTTTTTTCATTTTATTTGTACATGCTTTGATTTTACAAGGCAAATAAAAGGTACACGTACAAATAAACAAATTTTCGAAGTACTGACCGAAGTACAGTTACGAAGAAGCAATTTTTTTCACTATCGACAGTGCTTATTAAGTTTTAAAAGGGGAAAAAACGGAAAAGTGCTGCGAGGTAGAGGTCGTTCGGAAAATAAAATAATTGCTTAATTCGAGAAAATTATAACTTTTATAATATAAATTATAATTTTTGAATCTCAATTAATTCTGTGCGCTTCGGGAATTAATACTCATGCCGTCTCCTTTTTTTAATTAAATTTGAACCACTTATAAAACCACTTATTAAAAAAGATTATTTATTTATCTTTCTAAATTTTCTTCAAATCATCACAAAAATAACGAAGTGCAACTAAATAAATTATTAATAACAAACTAATCCCTCAATCAGAAAAGCAATAAACAAAATTGCAAGTCACCCCTTTCCATTAACTTTTAACAAGATACTCATCTATTCAGCTGATCCGTGCTCGTGCCTTTTAAAATATCCATTAAAAGAAAATTGGCCGGATCCGGGTGACGCTGCAGGCGAACTCGTTGACGCGCCACTCCGAAAGGACTCCCACCCGCCGCCACCAGTGAAACGTCCCCGCGGGATAATTAAGGAGGCGCTTAAAATTTAATAACTTTCTAAAGCGCTATTAAGCCACTTCGAGGAGGCATTTGTCACTGGCGGAAGGCGCGACACGCTGTCACGGTACAAAAATTTCGGGAGCGCGTTTCTTTCCGCCGCGCCGGAGGAAAGAGAAACATTCCGAGCGTAACTGTTGTACATGAAAATTGACCGAGAGCTCCTTTGACACTGCGGCGCGGGCACCCTTTTCACTTTAATTCGACGATCAGCTCTTCTTCTACTTTCGGTCTTTGTTTCGACCCCCGCGTCCGCCTTCTTTTTACCGCGATTCGTGCGGATGCACTCCTTTCTATGCGGCAACTTTCGCCGGGAATTACACGCGTGTTTTCTCACTATTGCGTGTACGATTTTTTTTTTCATTTTCGCGTAGATTTACATTTCCGAGTTAAATTTAGAGAAATCGAGTTGGACGATTTTATAAAATTGCGACGATATTAAGTGAATTTACGATGAAGTTGTGCTTTCGTTGTATGCTTCGCTTGTCTTAATAAGTATAAATTTGGAAAAAAATGTCTATTTTAAGTAATATCACTCCGTTATTCGTAAGGTACGTTGAATGAGTAACGGATGAATACAAAAAGATATGAGATAATGTAGTCTTAATGTATCTTATATAAATCTTAATGCAGTGAACATGTGGATAATTACGACATCCAATTAGCCTGTGAAGGCCAGTCGTTATGTTCTCCTAACACCTTAATATTTCACTAGATATAAGAGTTACAAGGAAGAATTCTAGATAGTAAACATTTAAAAAATGTGACAAATTCCAGATAATAAAAGGTAGAGATATTTTACAATGATAAGAGATGATTTATGATAAAATGTACGCTAAAAAACATAAACTACGTGAGCGAATTGTTAGATCAGTGGAAGAACACTGTGAGACTATTTGAGAGTAAAAAATGTTTTATTAATGATTCCTTTCCTTACAGAAAGACAAGTACATGTTTGCGGCTTCGTGACATATATGTAATTATAGTCATTTTGAACAACCTTAAATAATACTGTTAAATTTAAAAGCGGCATGTATACCTAGTAGTAATAATATTATTTGATTCGATGTCGAAGGTCGGTGAAAAAACTCTTCTCAAATCTTTTATTTTCATTTGATTCTATGTGTATAATCCGTAAATATGCATTATATAATCAATGTCTATACGCTAAAGATCTCGTAGTCCTAAGTTTTTACGTCTGTTAAAAACGATAATTAATCTATCTAATTAGGCCATCATCCATAAAGAATAAACGTTTGTCACTTTGTACCAAAGTCAAATTGTACCGTGTTCTACCTCATACAACCTTTTTTTATGTTTTCTTCAGCCTTTCACAAATCTATTTACGCTTCGACAAATTGTGGTGCACACAACGGCGACAAACTGATTTACTTTATTTTCTTCTACAACCTTATTAAGTCTAATTTACATTATCCTTCTTTTATTATCTACACGTTTTTATTTTTTTACGGTAATAACTATTGTTCGATTCTTTTAAACAACACTCAGAGATAATCTTATCCGATTTCAAAGCTGTTTTCGTAACATCACCCATTTATAAACTTTTTACAATGATTTTCTGCTTGGGTTTCATTAATGTACAAGTCGTTCCAGGCAAAAGTGAATAATACGCTACTCTTTCAAATCGTTAATTGTTACGAGTATTTAATTATTAAATTGTTATAAGAAAAACTACCAAAAATTGGGATAAAATTCTTATGTTTTATATGTAAGTACATTTTTTTTTCGTTCTCCAATGACTTTGAGATTTTTGCCGCAATGTGTTATGCGTATACAAGCGGGTTTTTTTAACGATCGTATTATAAGAACGAATTACAGTTTAAAAGTTTAATTTAAAAATTTATTGTATATAATGCGTGTATATTATGCATATGAACATGTGTACGTTGTATATAAATAAAATGTATATGCGTTCGCATGAAGTCGATACAAATAGTTTTTTTTTGTGATGTAAAAATATTGTCAATATACATTTTATGTATACCGAACCTTTAAGTAAAGTAAAATAAATAAAAGATATTCCAACAATATCAGTAGAAATAGAAATATTGCGAGTACATGATTTCTTTTCTTTTTGCATTATGGTGAACTCAGACGCGCATCACAAAATTTTCCTTTCACAGAGATTCGGCGATAAATTTGTTGAAAATGTTATATCTTTTAGCTAGCTAATTTAAAACGAAATTTTGAGGTAATTTCGAGTGTATTTTACCATTCAGACTTTATAAACAGGTCGAATTACGTTAAACTTTGTTCATACATTTGAAAAACTTAAAAAATATATTCTGTTTAAACCCCATAATAACGTTTAAAATTTAATCAAATTTTTCAACAAAATAACAAATCGTATTACGTTTCAACTTACAGTAAATAATTCCTAAGTCACGCGGCTCGTTCAGTTTTTCACAAATATTGAAAAAAAAGCACTTTATATTTTATAAAATGTCTTTGCACAAATCAATTAAGCTTAATCAAAATTTTATAAATTCTATAAAGCGTATACAATATAGCGGATACATTTTTGTAACAATAGCTGCCTATATCTTCCCTCGATATAAAAATTCCTTTCACATTTGTCAAGTTATTTCATACTATTTTTTTATATTATATACAATAAAACACGGGAATAACATACTTTATATGTTAAAAATAATATGTTTAAAAAATCATTTTTTAAGTAATAAAATTGCGTTGCAAAAACATACGCTTTTAACAAGAAATCAATATTTTTCTCAATACATTACAGCTTTTTTCATCCCAACAATCGTATAAGACGCTCTTTATCCGCAATTTATTGGATTGAAGCATGTGTGTAAAATAAAAACCTAGCGAGCGATGCGCTGCTTATGGAATGATTTGAAAAAGTGGAATGTGAATTCGTGATTCGTGACAGTTTGTTACTGAGATCCAACACTTTTGTCGTACTGTGTTTATAAAACAACAAACATTTTAAAAACCACTCGAGTCATACGTACTTAGAATACTGGGTTATCACAAAGAAATATTGTATAATTTTGCATCGTTCTAAAAAGTTAAAAAACTTTAAAACGTATTAGCTTACACATGCTTCTCCATAAGGCTTATTAATATGTATATATGAATTACAAATGCTCAACGATTTGTTTGATGTAGGATTTTTTTCTTCTTTTCTCTTATATTAAAAGACAGTCAAATGTTAACATTCAATTTGATGAATTAGCTCTCTGATATATCAAAAGTCTAATAATAATGATTTATAAAATTGCAAGATATACACGTACTAGATTAAGTTTATTTTTTATATGTTACGCAATTTTAAACGATTTTACAATTTTGCAAACATTTAATTCTAAGCTTGTTTCTGTTTGGATTTAAAATGAATTTTACTGTTACTTCTGGCACAAGTTTTAGGTACATTAGTATAATGCTATTAAGTTTTTATTTTAATAATTGCATGAATATTTGAAATCTATAAATGTAACTTTGTAATTAGCTATAATTCATAAAAGACTATAAGTTTAAAAAATATTAATCGATTAGTTGAGTTTAAAATGCACAGTAGGATCTATATAAAAACTTTTAAATTTGTAAAATTGTTAACAAACCTTTCCATTTTATCTCATCAATCGAGTTAAGAGTTTCCATTTGATTTTAGTATATTCTTATTTTCTCAGAAAGAATTTCCGTTAAATATTTCATTTTTGACAGAAAACAAATCCTATGTAGCAAAATCAGATGAATTTAAAAGACTGTCCTTTCTATTCTTTAAAACTGTTAACGTTTTTCTTCATTAAAATTTATAGCAATTGATACAAAGAGCCATCTCGATCAAAGTAAATCAAAATCTTGTTATAATAGTAAACTATTCCTACAGATAACAGTTTGTCCTCAACTGTCCGAAACGGCTAATCTACAAAAATCGGAATCTGCAGTGGAGTTGGCGCGAGGGTTTTGCTCAGCGCAAGCAGGTACGTACTGATCCGTCGAGATAGACGGTCTAAGCGGTTGGAAAGTCTATCGGACTCTGACAAGGGGCCGCCGACTGGCGTTCGGTCAGACGCGAATGAAGCGTCGGAGGGTATCGCGGGCGGCGCGTAGCCAGCCCTTAATCAAGGGCGGTGTACTCCGAAGCTCGGACTCGCCGGCAACTTCCGGGTCCGCGCAGTGGTCGCCTGCTTGTCATGCACCATCCTCGCTTGTTGACGAGCCATTGTTCGTCGCCTGACCCTGCCAGCGGGCATCGTCACTCTCGTGCGTTAAGTAACGGCAGCCCACCTGGTTTTCCAGCTCTCGAAGATCACACCACGTTTGATAATCCTATTAATTTATTATAAGAAAAGATTTTTTAAATAAATTTATACTTTCATTAATTAATACTTTTTACTATGGTGTTATTTGCAATGAATGTGTGCAATGGTTTTGAAAAAAAAACTTACTTGTAACCAAATATGCAACAGGCTTTTGTCAACAGAAAACCGTTTGCGCTGTTTGACTTGGAGTAAATTATTGATTAAATCAATCGCTGAAAGTCATCAATTTGTAACTGTATTATAAAGATATTAATTCTCGTATTTACTGTAACAAAAAAAGTATTTACCATCAGATGAAATTTCTTTCCAAGGGTTAGGAGGATACATGAAGGCAGCATTTTGAATTTGTTCATTGATATCTTCGTCTTCGTTAAAGGGAAAAGTTCCGCTTAAAGACACATAAACTATTACACCGACGCTCCACATGTCCAATGAACGGTTATAGCCTTTGTTCCTTAAAACTTCTGGTGCTAAGTAAGCTGGTGTACCAACGACGCTTCTTCGAAAACTTTTCTCTCCAATAATTCTGGCAAAACCGAAGTCGCATAATTTCACTTGGGTAAATTCGCTATTGCTGCTTAATAAAACATTTTCGGGTTTTAAATCACAATGCACTATATTCTTGCTATGCAAGTGCTTTAAAGCAATAAGAATTTGCGTTATTAAAAACTTTGTGACTCTTTCGCTTAGTCTTCCTTTTTCTGAACTCAATATCATCTCCAGCATATCACCCTTCAATTTTTCCATAACAACGAATATTCTTTCCGGAGTTTCGAACATTCGCTCCAAATTTACAACACCCATGTGCGAAAGATTTTGCAGAATAGCTACTTCATTTTTTAATTGGGCCTCTTGCTTTGTCGGAAATCGTAATTTGTCTATAACTTTGATGGCCACCTGTCTTGAAGTTTTGCGGTGTATTCCACCATAGACAATACCAAACTGCCCGGATCCTAAAACTTCGTCTGGAAAGATTTGATAAAGTTGTGACATGTCTGTCACATTTTCTTCTGGTTCAGTTGGCGTTGTCGCTTCTTGGCCTATGAAAGTTAATTTAAACATTAGGAACATAAAATATTATAAATCAAAAATTATAATATGCCATATACGTACTGGAAGAAGCACTTGTTACAGGCATTAATGCTTGGCGGATGCTTGTTTCCCAAGATCTAGCAACATGAGCACCAACACCACTCTCTGGTGGTGGCAGTTGTCCCCTTTCATTGCCATACAATAAATCTTCTCCAACATAATAGTCTACATTAGCTGTCCTTAATTCAAAACAATGCATAGATTCTGTAAAATACGAAAGTATGTAAAATACAAGAGCACATAGAAAATAGAATTAAAATTTTAAAAATTATTTACCACCACGCGGTGTTCTGGCAGTTTCAATTGTTAAAATCTCAGACAATGGAATTTCTTTATAATATTTTGATCCGCTATCGCTTTGAAATAGTGTTATTGCTTTAGTGTCAAGTCTCCAATAATGTCTTTTCACCTGGAAGAAATAGTTTATTTTTATTATCATTAAAACTCTATAATCAATTCATCTAAGCAAGTTATATCTTACAGTTGAATCTCTATTCGTAAAGTGAACCATCCAGCCTTCTTTCAATACTTTGGAACCCCTTCTTTTGGTATGTTTTACACTCTGAACAATTCGCATTAATGGTATGTTGTTACTGGGTGTTGAGCTAAAAATTAAAATTAATATTATGACTTATTTTCCATGTATTCAAAATTAATTAACTATTTACCTTGCCGGTCTGGATTTATCTAATTCTTCAGATGATACATCTCTTGTAGGTGTATGATCCTGTAATTTAAAATAAAATATTATATCATGATTACAATAGATAAATCATTATTAATAAAAAAGGATTTACAGTATAATCTCCGTTGATTTTATTATCATCAGGCATAAATGGAATGTGAGTAGGTGGTGGTGAGGATTCTGTGTCACTGTCATTATCCCCTTCGTCATTCCTCCCATCACATCTACCTTCTGGTTCACTGCCAACTCCACTATCTGGATATTCGTTGCCTAATAATTAAAAAAATATTAGTTAAAAAAGATAAAGTAAAAGAAAGGTTCATCTTTTTATGTACTACTATTTACCTCCAACATCAGTAGGACTTTCTCCTGTACAGTCTTTTGGAATTTTTTCAATACATTTTTTGTGAGCATTATACTGACAATCCTTGCATTGCAGACCTTGTTTAAATAACCCTCGCAGTAATTTTTTACAATAGCCACAAACAGTGGGTCGTGTGTAAGTATGTATAACAAATGTATGCGGAATTCGAACACGTGTCGCTAATTCTCTCTCAACCCAAACTGGCCGCCCACCGAGGGAAGGGGAACGGGATTGTTTTGGAGTTATTATACTTGGTATGGCCTAGAAATAAAAAAATTCAATGAAAATAGAAAATAAAAAAAGTTTAATTAATACAAAATACAATATGTATAACTTTTTGTAGTAAAATAGCATATTTTGCTGTTATTGTACAAGTCAATGATTAAGATTTTAAAAAAGCAAATTTTTTTACCAAAGTACTGTTGTTTTGGCTAGAACTTGGTGTAACAGTAGCACTGTGATTATCATCACTTCCACTGAGAAGACTACTAGTTGAGCCTTGACTTGGAGATCTTGGAACATTTAAGAAAGTTGAACTGCGTCTCCTTTGGCTCATATCTTGTGAACAATTGTTTGGAGCTTTCACTACACATCTTTTATGAAAATTCATGCCACATCCTAAATATAAATCAAATTTTCTTTAATATTTTATTTAATTCAATAAATGAAATATCAATTTAATTATGCAATTACCTTCACACTTTAATCCTTGACGAACAAGGCCAAAAAGCATTTCACCACAAAAGTCACAAAAGGTAGGCGCTTTATAAGAATGCACTGATAATGCATGTGGTCGAATAGGTACTTGTTCATTTGGCACTTGAGCTAAAACAAAAAAAAATTTATAAAGATTATTTGAATAATAAAAAACTTTAGAAAATGATAATTATACTATGAATAAAATGTATAATAAATAATAGTTTACCCGATATTACAATTTCAACCAGTGTTTCATCAATTACTTCAGTTGTGTTTGTTATTAATTGCAATATATTGATGGAATTATAATCATGTTTGAAAAGAAGTAATCTTTCAAACAATTGACTCAAGCCATGATCAGGACACTTTGTATTTATAAAATCACAGGCATATTCTTTTAAGGATTTTAAAGTAAGACTCCCAGCCTCTACTGTGACAGTGTCTCGTGTTAAGCCAAATTGAAAAAGAAATGTTATTTCTGCCCCCTCCATCTTCGCTTGTGTTCACTGAAAATAAAGAAAATTATTATTGCATTAACAAAATAATAATTTAGAAGCAACAAAAGGTACTCTTTTTTTAATTTAAAATATCTCTTTGTTTAAAAACTTCAGTGTTTGAAAGTCAGTATATTTCAATTTCACAACAGGTAATTATTGTTTTGCAGACAAAAAAATTTAAAGAATAATTTTTCTTTAAACAAGAAACAAGCACATACTTAAATGAGAATTTAAATGAATAGATATCAAAGTTTCTTCGTGAACAAAGTATAACAATGTAGCATAAAGAACCTTGAGATCCATTTCCAGATAAATCCTTGAAGCGAACTGAATGCTCAGCCATAAATCCGATGCACTGTGCAAGTCACAAAGCATCCAATCGACAGTGCAAACAAACACTCGCCTGCAAAGCTGTCAATACAAATGAAGCACCCCCGATACAATGCGTACAAAGTACACTGCAAATCCACAACTGCACACTCAAAATAAAGCTTACAAGCCCTACAAAAGTAACTTTACCGTCTGTCCTGTCGCGAGTAGCATGAAAGACGTGCTGAGCCCGGGCCGTCGAGGCAGTCATGCAAAAGAAACGAAGCGCATAGGAGGACCCGCGCGCTCAGGTATCCGCAGGTCAAAGCTCCCGGGCGACACCAGCAGCCAAAGGGAAAGCAGAAAAACAAGCGGACAGCCGCGCAAAGTGACGTGCACGCGAAGGGCGAGGAGCGCTTCGCTGGAAAAACGCGAAGCGTGGAATCCGGCAGCGTCGGCTCTCGAAAACTAGCCCACTATGACACACATTCGTCGCCGATGACATTTTACAGTTATCTCGGAGCGGCTAAGTACGTCCCTCTCTCCTCCGCCGGCGGCTCCGCAACCTACCTTTTCTCTCCGTTCCGCTCGCTCGCTCTCTCGCTCGGCTCGAACGTGGCTTTCTCGCGCCGCTCGCTCTCTTCTCGGGACCTCTCCTCTCTCTCTCTCTCCCTTCGCGCTTCCTTTACATTCCGGAGGCCGGCGCGGGCGACCTGCGGCGGAGCAGCGGACCCTTGAAACGCCTGCAGCAGCCAATAATCCGCCGCTGGCCCTTTCGATCGCTCATCTTATCTCGCGGCCGGCCTTCCTCTGCGGCTGCTCTCGAGCGCGGTGCACTGGATATACACCACGCGCTGCTCCCCGCGGACTCGTTCGGGCGCTGCTGCTCCTACGCGACTGGCGACTCTGCTGCCGCAGCAGCGTCGGGATGCTGCTGCGCGACCGGAGCTTTTCTCGCGCGCGCGCACTCGATTACCCGCACGTGTCCCTCCGCGCCACCCTCTGTGTGCGTTACGTTGGGGTTATACCCATGGATCTTGGAGAATGTGCGTGTGTATGTCGCTCGCAGACTGCACTGGAGGTGGAGGCTTGTAGGTGAGTATGTGGCGTGTGTATATTGTGCGATCACTAGTTGATGGCTGGAAATCGGAGGCACACTGTGTACATAGAAAATGTGCCGGTGTGCGCAGGAGTTGAGTATTATGTATATATGGATATATACACTGTTGGGGGACTATCGGCTTTTTCGCTTGGACGTCGAGGTTCATTAAAATGAGCTTAATCGAGCGCTTCATCGATATAAATGTGTAACCTCGAGCCGGTAGACTTTTTCATATGAGAATCGGACGTTTGGCATTGTTGGCTATACTGTGAGTGTGTGTTTGGAGCGGATGCACTTTTTTTATCTTTGCATTAGCGTCTTGGCAGGTGTGTACAGTGGCAAAGTTCAAGTAGTAAACTGCCGAGTTCGGTTAGACGAATTTCCTCTTCCTCGTATCTGTACTACACACACTTTTTATACCTGCAATTAAATTTCTTTAAGTACACTTTTGATGTTTTCAAAAGGGAGATACGATTTTCAACTCTGTTTTATAATCTTTTGTTTTAATAATTTTGAGATCGTAGATTCGTGTAACATAATGTAACGTTTTATACCTTCAGTTAAAATGTTTTAGTACACTTTTAATACTTACAAAAGGTAGGTACGATTTTGATCTCTGTTTTATAATCTTTTGTTTTAATAATTTCGAGATCGTAGATTCGTGGTAACATTATGTAAAGGCAGAAAAAGATTCTAATCTAATGTTTTCTCTTCTCTATAATTATCTAATTATAAAAGGAAGTAAACGTAAAAATCTCGAATTAGTGGCCATCTTTCTTTCGTCTTACGGTTGGGGTAGAAAAATAAGTATATAAATGTCATCGTAAAAAGAAAAATAATGGATTAGTGTTTTAATAAGAATTTATTCAAAGTGCTTTATAAATGTAAGTAGTAAATTTTAAGAAATTATTGAAGATATAAAAAGTGCGTGTAGGTAGATAATAGTGTTTTAATAAGAATTTATTCAAGATACTTAAATAAATGAATATTTTAAACAGTATTTATATCTGTTTCAGAATTCCTTGGTTTCTTGAAACTACAAAACAAGACGAAATTTAAGTTAGTCAACGGCACCACCAACGACGACACCGAATTCAAAACGCACGCTCTACAAATCACGATTAATTTTTTCTTTTCTAAATTAATTAAACTAAAGCAGTCACGTAAGTTACGTTGCACGCTCCTTTTTTTTTCTTTCTGAATAATGCATCCAAAATGCAAATCTCGCCTACATAAGCCCGAAGCACGCCGCTTTCATCTCCTTCCTCTAATTAAACATATTTTTTCTTTTTTATTGCCAGCTCTGCCAGCGCCGCGCGTTTCTTCCCGATCGATATACGAGATGTGGACACAAAAAAAAAGGAGGAAAAAAAAAACAAGTATATCGCAGCCTTTATTTCTCCAGCGTGTGTATATGCGGCACTCATCGGCTCAGTCGAGATGCTCGGAGTGCGCCGGAGCATTGGATTCATTACGGGCGGTGGAGCATGTGAGCGCGTCGAGGGAGAGAGGCACAATACAGATTAACGCGCGTACGTGCGCGGTTTACTCAAAGGATCTACGCTCGCCGCCTCCAGGTACACAGTGACGCATGCTTACGGGAGGCGGGTTTTTCCGCCGGCGCTTTCTTTTTTGCACGCGCGCCTGCTCTCGCCGAATCTTGCGGAGCAACGTCCGGTAATTCACCCATCGCCGACCGGTCGATTACCTGCGGATTTGTTTTTTTTTTCTTCTTCTTTTACTCTTTTATTTTTGTTCGGATTTAAGACTCTAAGAGGCTTTAATTTGATTTTCTAGTTTCGGCTTCTACCCGAGCTGCTGTGTGATTCTTTGCGATTTGGTTGGAAATTTCTTTAATTCTTTATTTGGAGAGAGTGGTATTTTTAGCGAAACTCGTGAATTTTGTATGTTTATAGATACGTTTGATGATTTAATGTGTTTGTAATTTTATTTGTGTTTTTTTTAGGGACACGAATGGGTAAACAACAATGAGAAGCTGTTATTTGGAAATTTATCTATACAATTATGCAATGATTATAGATTGTTGTAAGTGGAATTGCTGTATGCGTGCGTACGATGTGAAAATACGTCAATTTTCATTCACGAAGGGAATAAAATCGATGCTGCTGTTCCGATTCCATGTGTATGTAGACTTGCTGTGCATAATTTTTGTTTTATAAATAATAAACCGAAATCAATACTATTTTCATAACGTGTGTGTTTAGGAAAAAGAATAGATGAAGCTGAATCTAATTTGGGAAAGGCAAATGAAGAAATTAACTTCTTTTTTATTATTGCTCGATTCATAATGCGCATTATAAAGGACAGCAATTTTCATCCGCCGTCGAGAGGATGACAAAAGCAAAACAAAAAGAAGCTCATAAAGATTTACCTCTAATGAATGCACGGAAATAACGATTTTTATGCCTCGGCGGAGTACAAAACTCAGCGCAAACGCTGCGGGAGCTTACGGCGCAGTTGGGAATAGTGATGCCGCTATCGCCAGTCCTCTGGAAAATTGCTTCTAACGGAAAAGGTATAGAGAGGGTGAAAAGATGGCCACCGCACGTGCGCCACTAACGTTTTACGCCAACTTTGGGACTATAAAAACGAGCGCGTGCACGACGTTCCGCTTTCTCCAACAGCCGCGGCAAAAGGACATCTTCCTAGCCAATTTGGCGTTGCCTCATTTTTTTAATCGAGTTACGGCGTTGATTGCCTCATCCAAATGAACAGATTACTGCAATTGCTGTTAACTGGATTTAAACCAAATACAAGAATTAAGGCATAAGTGTATTGCGAGCTTTCCAAGGAGCGTATGCAATTGCCGAGTTGATTAAGTTAGAGCCGTTGATTAATGTAGCGTGACAATGGCTTCATTGGAAAAAAGAACGTTCGAAATGAGAAAAATATTAGATGATGTCTCTATCACTGGTGAGCCAACAAGTTTTTTTTATCGTTTTATATATGATACTCGCTACTACCGGATCAATGACACAAGGTCATCGACTAGAACGAAGACTATTTCTAAATAAAAAAACCTTTTATATCTTTTATCTTTATTTGTGTTCTATATACGGGAATACCGAATGTACGTAACTATATAGCGTTCGTTATTTACGCGATGTCCTATAAATTTTCTTTTTTGACAACATTGAAATACTAAAATGTGCACTTGTATTTAACAGTTTATTTTGTTTAATGCAATCACTTTATTTTAAAGCTATCTGCACTTATTTTCTATAAGCAAATTGAATTTATAATCTCTTGTAAATTTAATTTCTTATAAACACTAAATTCGTTATTGATTTATTTATTAAATATTCGTGAACCTTTGTGTCATGGTTAATGCATAAACGTTATTTTACTTAAGTAAATTTAGAGTATATAATGCATAAATTTTAATAAATAATGTCACCAGTTCTGAAATTCACGAACATTTTGGTATTTTTAGATATAAAACGAATAATCAGAAATAATTATCAAAGAATTAGAATTGCATTTGTAAATTGTATAATAATATAGATTAATTAAACGTTAATCACATTTTGTTGCAGATGAAAATTCAGCTGCGTTTCAGGCGTAAGATAAATGTTAATCAAAGTAAACGGAGGTAATGTAATTTATTTTACTAACTATATTAGCAATTAAGAAAATTATTTCGTAAGATAATGTGCATATTATGATTATCCGACTCTTTGATTATTCCCTTATATCACTTTTAGGAGTATTTACATCATTAACGTCGCGCTTAAAGCAGTTACTTATCAATAACAACATAGATATAAAATTCATAAACGAATATCTATAAGTCAAAAGTACAAGCTAAAAATATCACCTGCAATGCAAGCCAATCATAAATTACTACCAAGGTAACCCAACAAAGCAGAATTTCTCCGGGCATGCACAATTCACTTCCAAGTAAAATCAAGCCAAGTATGCCGTATTATAGCACGTGCTTTCGCCGAAGTGGTCGCTGCGGCAATTTACACACCACCCGTCTCCTCGTCACGTTCATGATGCAAAACCCACAAAGTACTTACAGCCTTGAAAAAAAAATTAAAAGAAAAAAGGAAGAAACAGGAAGAGGGACGACGAGAAGTGCGCACTCACCGACGAAGGACGAAGGCCGGCTTTGTATCCAAGTCCGGGGCTGCTGTAAGCGTGGTCCCCCATGTATGACGGCGGCAGCGCGCGCTGCACTCTGCACGCGGGGCCGCGGGTCCACGCTCTACTTGCGACTGGCCGGCACGAGCCGCCCATTCATCACGGGTAGACGGACGCGCAGTCAATGGCGCGGCGAACCGAGCATCCCCCACCTTTGGATTTGCAACGCCGACACCGACACATCGCACCCTCGCCAATGTGTTCCCCTCGCTGCAAGCTGAACGCGCTTTTGGAGCCGAGGGGGGTTTTAAACATTCACGTCGACGTGCGAGCTTGCGCGCGTGTTTATTTGTAAAGGGCGTGTACACCGACAGAATATTCTCGTGGAAATACAGAGGAACTCCCCGTGAAAGTTACGCGGAGAATAAATTAAATTATAATTGAGCGGCGTTTTCAAGCATTAAAAATTTTTACGAAAAGTTCGCTAGAAAATTTCCTTGAATGTTAGACCTTTGGCAAAGTATTGTAATTTTTGCAAAAAAAAACTTTCTATAAATTCTCGTAAAAGTTACTGTTAAACTCCCAATAAAAATTAGAACGCTTAGTTTTTATCATAAAATTTTCCGCGGTGCTTGCAGTTCGTCTCTTGATTATGTTCTTCCGAATAATTCGCAAGGGGAGCTTTACCACAACTTTTACGAGAAAAAATTCTCACGAAATGTTTGCAGTGCCTTCGCACGCTCTCGACGAGGGGAATATCTTATGCGACAGTCAAATATTCACTGATTCGTGAATAAAGTCTCCTCTCCTTGGAGTCGCTTGATTTTTACGGGTCGATTTTGTCCAGCTTTACTGCGTGCTTTAAAAGTGATTAAGGTGTTTCAGTGTGCGAGTTTTTGAGTTTGTTTTGAAAATGACAGTCGCGAAGCGCTTATTGGTGTTGTCAAAACAATTAATTGGAATATGTATACTACAGTTTTGAGTAGAAGCTTCTTCTACGAATTTATTTTAAAACAATTGAATTATATAATCTAAATCGCTTAACATAAATAAGCTGCTTAATGAAATTAAAGCTCGCAAGTGATTTACAATCTAGTACTTTGAATTTATATGTAGTATACTATAACAGCGTTAACAGACAAGCTCAGCTCGCTGTCCCAATCTGCTGCCAAAGGAGAAATTTAAAGAGTGCCACGTAAAATTTTATTACACTGCAGCTAGAAAAAAAACTTGGTTTATTATTATATTCGACTCTAGGAAAGAAAGTCCATTAGCAGTTAAGAGGCTATGGGAGATAACGCATATAAACCTTTATTACGTCATTCTTTTGCTGAAGTCTTTTAGACACCCGCGTTTTAATGTTTAAAATAATTCGTTATTTTCTAAATTAATTAATTTATAAGTACAGTTGTTAATCAAATTTTACTTTAATAAAGTAAACTATGACGTTTTACGTTGATAAATAGTCGGGACTATCCATCGAGTATACGTACATTAAGAATTTAATTTGATTAATATATATGGTTTCTCAGACTTAATGCGAATCAATTTCTCCACTTACCTAAACTTTGATTAATATTAAACCGCATTCAATCAGATATGATGAATGGGCCTAATAAAGTGGCTCTGACGAAAATCTAGGACGAAGCGACGCGTTCGATCGTGCATATAGAAAAAAAAGAGCGACGTAACCGCACGCCGCTAAAATGAATCTGTAAAAATAAAATTTTAATTGCTCTCTTCGACAGGAGCGGGTGGTTTGGCGAGGGGGAGTGTCACCTCGGTCCGACGCGGCACATAATGGACCGTCGTTGCGACGCGCATTGATTTTTTCGCTCTTCCTTTTTCTTCCGCTCGCCCTGATTTTCTTCCTCTCGTCGCCTCCATTCTCTCACTCTCACTCCTCCCCCCTTCCACCTCGACTCACTTTTTTCTTTTTTTTTTATCCCTGGACCGCATTTGTTTTTCTCTCTACCTCTTTCTCCCGTATTTTTATTCCCATTATTTTTTCTTTTACTTTTGCGGGCGATTCTCGCGCGTAGCTTTTCTCCGGCGTTCAGCTGACGTAAGACGGCCGTTTATTATTACAGTCGACTCGACCTCCTCGAGGAGGAACGGGAAAATGTGCTTTTATGAAAAGATGCGTATCGGAGATTCGAACGGCGTGGAATGTATATATTATATTCCTATCCCCAAGCGCGTCAATGAGACGGCAAATAAGTTACTCTTCAATGGGCTATTTTCGCTCGCGCGACCGAGCTCCTTGGTAACGCGTCGGAGCCTTGACGGATTTAATGAAAGTGCCGCTTTATTAAAGAGATCGCGAGATTTATTCTTCGCCGGCACTTGAAGACTTCAGTTTTGAGAGACTTATAGTTGCCTTTTTATCGCTTCTTTTGTAAATGAGTGTAATAAAACTTTCATTTTTAAATTCATACTGTTTTCTTGGTAAATAAAAGTGTTTAAAACGACGTTTAAAATCTCTGCTATTGATTTACAACAACGATTCTATAGCTGTGTGTGGATAAGTATTGTTTAAACTATTGAATGAAACATAAAAATATTTTAAAATCTGCGTTAGACAGTAGTAAGCTACTCATTTTAGAGAATACTTGTTAAACAAGTTGATGGAATTTAATTTAATTCTGGGCCAGCTTACGCACCTGATAGTGGAATATTCGAGTTATTTTCAAAGTATACCGCACGTGGTATCCACTAAACTGTAATTTAATTTTGTGCTCGTGCACTTCTATTGAATCGATTCAGAACTTAGCGCACAATGCGAAGTCGAGATTTATAATGTGGGATAATATAACAATGCGTGAGCGCGAAAGACAATGAGAAGCGAGACAAACGCACTTGAGCTGTTCGCTTTTATATTTAAATTCTAGGACGTATTTTATTCCGCAATTATCCCGGCGACAATGAATTAAGTAGATAGAGTATAATAAAGTAGATGAAAGTGAAGTGCACTTCTGGAGAATTTTGTAATGCCGTTTCAGACGTCCGACTAAATTAGGATATCCTATTTCTATATTGTTTAGACGACTTGTATGTAGTATGTTAAAGTTCAAGTATAACTTTTTTTTTTCAAAGTGTCTAGCTGAAAATTTTCTACATGCGATAAGGTGTTTAATAATTTAAAGGTATTAAAATATACAAAAAATATTTCAAACAAAGTCTTTGCATAGGTAAACAGTTGATAAATGTATTAAAGAATAGAAGCATTGCTAGGGCCAGTAGATACAGTCGAGTACGGCAAGACTATTTTTTCACGGATTTTAAATCTATAAATTTATAATATCTATAAGCGCTTGTTTGCTTTCTGTATTTTCAAATAATGGTCAATAGGATAATTGTAATCGTTAAAAAGAATACATTAAAAAAAATTCTTGTAATCTTATAAATTAATTCATTTTTTTAAACGTTTATAAACATACATTTACTTTATTGTCGCATGTACTTTCATACGTTCATTTTTAACAACAATCGGTCAACATAAAAAAATAATATAAAATTTTAACTTTCACGGAGATTCGTTGTAACACATTGAGATCACTCGCTGACAGACTTGGCGGCCTTTTCGATAAAATTGGCCAGTTTTACATCTCGTTGGGATAAACCATTAACGTCATGGGACGACAGCGTTATGTTCACCTTATTGTAGACATTGAACCATTCGGGATGGTGATCCATTTTTTCGGCTTGCATGGCGACCCTCGTCATGAATCCAAAGGCCTACGAGCATTTTTATTATAATATAGTTAAACTTATTGAATATTCCTTGACTTTTTTGTTTAAATATATAAGATAGCGATTCCGTTATACTTGCCTGGTTGAAGTTCTTAAAAGCGAATTCTTTGTAAAGTGCGTCTCGATTAGCCTGAACAGTCCAGCCGTTCGATAGAAGAGGACTCAAGTCCTTCTCTCGCTCGTCGACGGTCAGTTTCGACTAGAATATGTTAAAATAAATTTTTATATGAGAATTGTGAAATTACATAAATTATATAAAAGCTTATTACATTGCGTTGTTTAATTATAAAAATTACTTCATTTATATATCAAATTATAGATTCTAAATATGTTATAATATTTATAACCCGTGTAAAATAAAAATTTTAAAAAATTGTACTAATACGGCAAATAGGCGTTGATGTTTATTTGAAAATTAATGCCCTTAGATGATAATGATCATTCTGCAGCGACACACCTACATTTGCAGTGATCTGATCAAAGAATACTATAACATTAGCTTATGTTTATTTCGAAAATGAAAAATAAATAAATAAAAAGTAAAAAATACTATTTCATTATTAAATTATTAAATGTAGCTAATTATTATGTTACGGAAAATTCTGTACTTTTGACACTGACTGTACAGCCCAAACGTGATCCTTAAGTACCTTCACTTCTGTGAGTGGCATTACTGATAGGAAGTCGACGTGACGTACGGAAAAAAATATTCTTTAGGAATCCAATAAATGTTAAAATATTTTATTAGATTACTAAAAATGTAAGATAGCATAATTTTCCAGTAAATAATAAATGGAAATTATTATAGTACTAAAAATAATAATTTTAACCGTGGTAAATATATAGAACGTCCGTGTAAATTACAATTGTAAATTGAAGGTCATGACATACTGCAGGAATTATTAAAACAAGCACTCAGAAATCGATCTTTAAGGACATGCAACTTAATGTACAATTCATCTGTTAAAAAGATTACTGAAAAGTTAGTTAATTAAAAAAAAAGACATGTTAATTATTATTAAGATTGTAACGAATTAAAACGATGATAACGACTCAGATTTAAAAAAAAAAAACAAATTTTATCGAACACGCCTTTCACTTTTGCTCTTGCGAAATATTGATTGCGGACGAAGTAAATAAGTAAGCGCGACCACTTGTTGAAATCGTGGAAAGTTCATTTTTAAAGTTTTCTTACGACTAGTAACAAGTGTACATTGTTTTTCGCGTCAATCACTTCGTACGGTATCATCCGAGAGGACGGAAAAATAAATTTTCATTTAATTTTATAATACTAACCATTTTTTGTTTCTTTGATGCGAGAGTCGCCTGCTGTCGTTCGATCGTCCAGAGCACTTGTGAGCGAAGTGGAGCCACTAATCCTTCCCTACCCAGCCTCCCAAATATGGCCGCCATTTCCTAACCTGTACTGATTTTTCTAATTTTGCCGGCTGGAAGTGTCACTTTTTTCGGCCTTTCTTGTATGCCAAGGCTAGATTATCAATTGATACGAAAGAGAAAATTATCACCCTTGTGATGAGCTCAATTGCAGGGCTTCAAATTCGAATGTAATGAGTTTTAAATTACAATTTGCAGGAGCTAACAAAACACGTTTGATGCATTTAGATGAAGGCAGAAGACTGAATTCAAAACTTTATAAAACAAACTTTGCGAAATTTTATTAAAAATATTATATATTACATAGATTTAAGTTAGTTATTTTTGAGCGATAGTCTGCAATTGCACACAGATCTTTTTTTGCTTCAAATTTTTTACTTGTGACCTTTCTTTTTTAGTACTCTAGGTGGAGGAGCAGGTAAAGGCAATTTGAGAGCAACAGTTTTTTTGTCCTCTTTAAGCGGTGTTGCACAAATGTACCTTGAGAGATCGATCATTTTTTTCAATCCTAATCGGAATGTGAACATTGTACAAAAAAGTTCTAAGTCCAATGAATAATTCCAGATAGTTAATGCCATTATAATACAATGAATGATTCCCTTATCTCTCATACTAGATGGCCGCCCTCTAAAATATTTTTATTTTTATAAGATATAAAATATAATCAATAAATTTATTTTTAAAATTTATATTACCTTCCATTGGCACCAACTATACTGTATGTTTCTATCACGTAAGTATTGACTTCAGTTGAATGAGGACATACTACTAAATCTTTCTTGAAATTTTTAAGAAGTGTATTTAACCAAGTTATTACACTATCCACGTACAATAACATTGCTATTTTAACTGCACACTTTGGATCGTTCTTAACACGCTCTAGAGTTTTTATAAAGAAATCTGGTTTACTAGAAAAAAAATTACAATAATTAATTGTTGACACTAGCTGATATGCAATTAAATAAAATTAATTTTTAAAAAATAGAGAAATATACTCAGTGACTTCATTCTCGGCTATTTCAACTGCCTGACTATACAATGTTTTTAGAATACTTTTTGGCACAATATCATCAATATTATAAACTTGATCAAGAGTAGATGCATCTCTGTTACATGGTGGCAAATGTAAACTCTCAATAAATTCATCCTTTCCAACTGCTTCTAAATCAGATTTCTCGATTTCTATATCTAAAAATATTACAATTTACAGATATTAAAAATTACTCAAACAATATGTGTTATTTTTAAGTCAAAACATAAAAATTTTAAATAAAAATTACTTGAAACGGTTTTTTCCAATTGTTCTTTTACATTATCTACATTGATTTTCATTCTTTCATATTGCTCCGTTCTTCGTTTTACTTTTTTAGAACCAAATTCTTTATTTAATTCTGCAACTTTATCAACTTCATCGTCATTTTTACTATTAACATGTTCATCTAGTACAGGTGAAACATTCCAACGCTCAGCTTGGATGAGTCTTATTTTTCCTGTTTTTTTATTGTGAACAGCTAACATAGTGTATGTAAGTTCTTTGTTAAGATCTGGCCTATAGCCTTTGTAAACAACTTGGCCATTGGATATAGCTAAAACTGTTTTGTTATTCTTTTTGTCTTCGTACAAACCACACTTAATTTTCTTCGTTTCTTCATCCTTCAGCTGACCATTTTGAAAATTAACTAAAACAATTATATTTATGAATGAATATATGCGTAATATATTCAGTATAAAAACGATAATAATGCACCATCTATTGGTATAAATACCTATAATCGGTTGAATTTTTTCCGGTTGAATTATTACATCTTCTATAATAGCCTCTATTGGTTTCTTCATCGTGAATATACGTTATTGCTTCGACATTTAAAAACAAACTTTACAAAAACAATTATTGTTAATCGGACATTTAGAATACTTATTTACATTGACTGTTAGTAATTGAAGAAATTTAAAAACATTGAATAAGTCTGATATTATAAAACATTAAAATTGTGTTTAAATCACTGTCAGGTTATGTTGTCACATGTGGGATAGCAATTGAATCAAAGCGGTTTGCTCGCAAAGGAGATGCACTAGCGACATCTACAAAAACTATAAATCCCCCAATATTTATATATAGGGATATTCTTTGATATTTAAAAGTTAATATAGTGATTTACAAAGCATTAATATTTATATTAGCTAAAAAAATTATGAAAATATTGCACATAATTTCAAATATGAAAATGTTTTATAATTATTATTATTCCTTGTATAAATTATAAATATTATTTTAGTTACATATAACTTAAAGTATACTGTATCTCCACAATTATATTTGGCCTTTTATGCAACAATAATAATAAATAAAAACAATTACATTCATTTCAGATTATAAATTACATAGTTATAAAAGTAAAATTAAATAATCGCTTTCATAATTTCCAAAATTATTCGTCAAGTTTTATAATGAATTAAATTTAAATAAAATAATGTTAAGTGTATAATAAGCAATATACTTTTATACGGTAACTATTTCATGCTAGGTAAAATAAAAAGAAATACTGTAAGTGTAGGTTTTAATCTTCTTTATTTTTTATATAAACGTAACAATAAAATATCTTTCGTACTTGAGAAAAGTTGTATATTCTTGAGTATACTCTGTGCATTTTGACATTTCTAATGCTTTCTGTTGGGACAGATCATGTGCAAGTTATCTACTGCATGATCACTGGTTCGTTCTTTGATGAAGACATGGTATCTTCACGTGGTTTACACTTCCAAGAGTCAAGCTTTAGCCAGGATAGTGAGTTCATCTCAAGTGTCCAGTGGCATCGTTCATCCAGGTTGCCATCTATCACAAAAATTTTTATGAGAAAATGTCACAATGTCAATCAACATTTAATATATCGCTTCTCTTATCAGCTATGGTTACTTAACAATAAGAACATGTTAGGGGTATTGAGAAGAAATCGGATCTTAAGCCTATATAAAGGGTGAAAAAAAAGAAAAGCTCAAATCCGGCAATTGTGGTCGTCAAAGAAACAGCGTGTATAGGATACATATCGCATGAACGAATACTTTGCAGTTCATC
Source organism: Sycophila sp. Sp_5 (assembly GCA_018906775.1). Lineage (NCBI taxonomy): Eukaryota > Metazoa > Arthropoda > Insecta > Hymenoptera > Eurytomidae > Sycophila > Sycophila sp. Sp_5. Next base: position 2,273,142 of record JACCID010000004.1, read on the forward strand.
TAAGATTGTTTACAAAAAGAAGCAGCGCGCGTTCAGAAACCGATTTCTGATCCACTCGAACAAATTAAAACGACGTCACTTGCGATAAGTAATTTGAACGAACGAAACTTACGTCAAGTCGCAAACATGCAATACCATTGAAACTTTTTTCATGACAACGAACTACGAACATACAGACATTTCGATGCGGTTGATATATATATATTTTTTTTTTCGGAAAGAATGCCAACGTTTTACATTGATGCAAGTCGGTTGCGGCTCTTACGGTATTTCTTTAGAGCAAAGAGAACGGTTTACGCGCATCAAGCTCAAGTGTCGGGGAGAAAGTGGAGGAATTTTTAAGTTGGAAGATCCAGCGCCGTTCCACATGTATGCGAGACATCGAGAAAATTTACGGAGTTTCGGTTGAAAACGCACTTTTTTGTTCGCAAGAAAAACGTGTATGTGCTAAAATCGATTTTTTTTCATTTGACGAAAAGAGATTAACTCTGGTGACATCGTATTTTTTTTTCGGACGAAGCATGTGAAGAGTTTTTCGCTTTTCATGACGAACATTGATTCTTCGGTTAGAAAAAAAATTAATAAATAATCAATGACTTTTTGAAAAATAATAATACTTCACGGTCTGCGCACTCATGAAAATTAGCAGAATTTAAACAAAAAAAGGCTTTCACACAGTTTTCATGTGCCACAGAAAAGAACAAGTCAAAATGAATTTTTGTAATGACTGGAAGTTTAAATCACATAAATTCAAGCTCGCTTATATGTTTTTTGCGTATCCGATCAGAAATTATTTGAAGAAATTTATAGATCCTAATTATATTCATACTTTATTGATTAAATCGTTTAATTATCTCACTATGATATTATACAAAATTATAAACAAATTTCTGATGGCTACTCAACATTCAAACAAACTGCAGTAAAAACAATGATCGAAGGATGTGTCTTCTCACATTCTCTAATCTTCAGTGGATCGCCAGAATGAATAAGTGTCCAACGGGGAAGAAGGATCCGCTTGTGAGACGGTGTTCAACGAGTAATATAGAATTTGCATTTAAGGATGCGCACGCGTTCGATTTCTTTTATTTTTTTTTTTTTGTTTTGTGATATAAACGTACCTTTTGATTAATCGCAAAGCCGCCGGGGCGCAAACGCATTCTCATCGCCAGCTTCGCATGTCTCTTTCGGTTTTAAAACAAAACGCCGCACGCGTCGCTGGACACATGTGCCTTTTATATTTTCGGCGAGTTTGCACTTTTTATTTATCTTTTGCTCTTCTCCATAATTTTTTTTTTAATATAAAAAAAAAAACGATGGAGCGACGCCGGGAGGTGTTATTGGCGCTTAGGTCGACGCTGAGTTTCTCTATCGCTTCGCATTTTCGCAATTTTATCGTGGACGAGAGAAACCAAGGTGTTCGGAGCGCAATCGCTGCTGCAGATTTCGCCACGCGGAAGCGACGTACGATGACTGACCCACGATGACCTGTTCGTTTTCACTTTCTTGACTAACTTTTAGTTTCTTTTCAATACTCAGTGATTTTATAATGGTTTTCTACATTATATGTTCATAAGTTTTCATGAGAAGAAATTGGAGATTTTTGTTGCTTTTGAACAAAAAATTTTATGTTATTGGTACTACAGAGTAAGATAAATAGGAACTTAGTTCAGGGATAAAGTTAAGAGGATTGCTGGTTAATTAATTTCTACTTTGGCTTTCGAGTTACTCGCATAAAAATTGATTAAAAAAAAAGTGTAAGTAATGTTAAAAATTATAATTTATTCAAGACAAGGATAAGGAATGATTAGTTACATTTATTGGAATTAAAAAGATACACGGCTTTTATTTTAAATGAAAGCAGCTTAAGCATTTCCTCTCGTTTTATTAATGAATATCATTTAAAACACAGTATTCCAGATTATTACATATATAAAAAAAATGAAAAGAAGAAAATCATACATTAACTCTAAATAAATCATTAGCAGGTCTATATAATATCAGAATAACACTAAAGTAAGAAAAAAATTAATTGAACATTTTTTATCTCTTTTATCGTATTTCTAAGAAAATTCACGTGTTCCCTAAATTGGCAAGATTTGACTCTTGTCTTTTACATATCTTTTTTTTTTCGTTAAATCCCTGATCATTGCGTTACGTACACCGAAACGAATGCTCACATATGCTTTCTTTTTTTTCAATGTATACAATGTTTGTGTGTGAATGTTAGTGTCAAGTAGTATATTTCTCTTTTGACAAAATCAACAGTATAAAAATGTTAAATTTCTATTACAATTCTCAGTGTCGAATGGCTTCTGTGCTCGTCCAGATCACGCTCCTGCGCAGACTTTCAAATTCTCTTTACAATTATTAGCGATTTATCCCTTCTTATAATCATTTGTTCACATTTAAATTCTTTTTGTTTTTATCAGATCCACACTTAATCGATGATCTAAGCTTTAGTTCGATCATTCAGCTTCATTTTTTTCACAAGTATTTTTTTAAATCTATGCATCTAATCTTAATATGTATACACGAGTGAAACTGCAAATGTCGATAAGTGGGCTGAGATCGAGAGGGGCGATGTGTGTGTAGACGGTAAATTCGCGTACTCTAACCGCCGGATTCTCATCAAACTTTTTTTATTTGCCATTTTTTGCGAGCGTGTATTAATCGCTTTGATTCGTAGGTACTTTCGATTATTTAGTACCTCGGTGGCATCGCGTCTGCCGGGCCTGGGAAGCTAAAAGTTTAAAAAAATGAGAAATCGCAGGATTAATCGTTTCAAAAAGTGTTTTTGATTTTTTTTCTTACAGCGCAGTTCAAAGTGTAAGATGTAACGTTCAGATTTCCTTTTTTTTATAAAACATTGTGTCGCGCTTGGAGAATGATTAGTCCTTTTTTATAGTTCAGAGTAGCGTCAATGATGACACTGTGCAGTGAAATTCTTAATTTTTTTTCTTTTAATTACAGACAAGAATTCTTTAAAGAGATAATAAATTGAATTTTTACAGAAAGGTATGAAATAGACTGAAAATTTTGGATTAAATCTTAAGTAAAATCAATGCACAGTTTTTTTAAACAATGGAATTCGCAAGCACATATAAATCGTTGAAATCGATTGGAAAGAAAAAGAAAGATGTAGTTCGACTTGAAAAATCGAATCGATCCATGATATAAAAATTTATCACTCGTGTCGCCAAAAAAGCAGCATCGAAAATAACGTCCTCGGAGACCGAACTTTTCCAAAAGTTTAAAGCTGTTGGATAACCACCATTTATATATATTTATCGTTTACAAGCAAATTTGAAGAGAAAGTTACGTATAATAGATTCTTGTAGCAAAAAAAAATTGTAAAAAAATGAAAAATGAAGAAACAGTAGGAGCGCACGTGTTTCATTTTTTCGGTCGCTTAGCGCCTTGCTCAGGCGAATAATCGCTTGGAAAATGGTCGCATTCGCAACGTAAGTACAAAGGTTCACGTTCGTAGCGCCGCAATTCGGAGTATACGATTTATACTTTGAACGTCGCGCGCCTCGCGTTATTCGCATAAATCAAGTTTATCAGTGAACGGATGGCAGCAGTAAACTACTTTTTTAGTTACTTTTTAAATTATTTTTCAGTTACATTAAATCTGAAAAAATGAAGAAACACTTTCAATTGCATTACATAAGATTAAATAAATGTGATAGAATTTTACTGCTCGCTTACTGCTGCCGAGGATGAATTTGAAGTCCAGTTACATCTTACACTTTTACACGGTATGATTGCTTTCAAAGTGTCGCTCTGCGCATTGTACTCTACGCTTGTACGGAGAAAAAAATGTATCGAAGAAGCGTAAAAGCGACGAAACGCAAAAGAACGAGAGCGAAAGGTCATTTACTCAGCTCAATGTTCCTTTTCGCATTTATTTTAAATACTCGAAATGTTCTGCGCAATTGTTGTAAGTTTTGCAACATTTACTAAAAAAATTAAGTAATGGAAAAATTTTGTTACTTACCGACCACCTCCACGGGGAGGGCCGTATGGATCTGCTCTGTCATAGCCTTCTGTGTATCTGCAATGAAAATGAGAAACGTGAAAAATGATTCTTAAATAATCATATTAATCTAAATTGGATAAAGAAAAATGCTTGTGATTATTTTATGTGATGTGAAGGAAAAGTATTGTATAAAAGTATATGATGATTTTGTATAAATTCAGTGAAAGTTTAATTTTTTGAGAATGAATGAATATGTATGTGCAAATAAAAAATTAGGTTTGAACATTGAAATTAAATAAAACATTTTTTAAATCAATCATTCATCCTCAAAAATTTAATTTGGTCAAGGGAATTATTGAAAAGTAAAGCTAGAAAAATATAAATTAGTTTTGCAAAGAAATTCACCTTATGTAGTAGAAAGAAATAAAAAAAAATAATTATACAAAAACTAAGTTTGAAATCGAAAACGAATTAAAAAAAAGATCAGGCATAATATTATAAGCACAAGAAAAAGAAAGCACACACCCTTTTAACACTTTAACATCAATAAATTTAAAATTATTTATAATTCTTAGAACATTAATCAGGGTCAAATTAAAACTGGATGTTAAAGAGTTAAATAAAAAAAGTGACACTAATTGCTATAATAAACGCACCCTCCAACTTGATATCCACCACTTGGAACAGTTCCTCCAGCTCTTCGGCTGAACATGTCTGCTTGTGGTCCAGGACCAGTGTTGTAGCTAGGTCCACCAGTACTGTAGCTCGGTGCTCCACTGATTGGTCTATTCAACAAGTGATTTGAGTTTGTTAATTTTAAATTCCACAATTGAAATTTAAATAATGAAAAACTAGATTTAATTATGTAATCCTTAAGAGAATTCTCGAGTGAAGCATCACTTAGATTTTTTATTCTGTCTGCTTCTAAATCTAGTTTTGGAGTACCAAGCTACAAACTGACTTTTTTCTGAACATCAGTAATTGTTCCAGAATATTTTAGAACCCCACATGAATGTACAAGTAATAATTGGGAATGAAGGAACTGGTAAGTCAAAGGAATATTTCTAAGGAAATGGATATCAAGGAAAGATCATAGTGAGAAAAGAAATGTATGCCAATTAAATTCATCGAAATGTAACATTAATCTAAACATCTAAAAATCATAAATTCAACAATTATAACAAGCTTTTTTAAACTATAAAAATATATTAATTTTTATAATGTAATCTACCTTGCATACTATGTAGTACATGGTATTTAAGTATTAGTTACTTTTTAAAATTATTTTTTTTTAATTTCAAGAAACATAATTTAGAATTTCTGCATATAACTTGTCAGAATAAAATTCAACAAGATTTTTTACAATGTACAACAACTTTACGTTAAAATACTGTTATACAATGTTTTTTGTCATCACAAACATTCATCAAACACAAAAATGTAAATTTCAATTTGTTTCTTTCAATACGACCATGCTTCTAGAGTTAGAAAAGCATGGTGTCTGATTAAGAACTTGCTCTTGCTCAATTTTAGAATAAATTTTTTCAACTTATTAGACACATAAGTTGTAAAAATATTGAGCCAAATGAACAAAAAAAAAATAAAAGAAAAGTTCAGATTATGAAGCTTTTTTTTTAAATTTATCAACAATAGATAAAATTAAATTCATCGAATGAGGAAAGCAAATCTGCCACTAAATTAAGCAATAAACGGAATCATTAAAATGCACGAAAAAATTCAGATTAAGAAGAACTCAGTGTAAACGTACCCAACATCACCGTATCCAGCGCCGTAACCGCCTGCGGCGACGCCACCACTGCCATTTCTCATGGGGCCGGCCGCCGTGCGATCATAGTCAGCACGTGGCGCATATGCGTCAGCCCTGCCGGCTGCGAAGTTATCCGTACGTCCGTAATCGACGGGTCCAGGTGCTGTTCTGTTGAAATCGCCGGCCATACCGCCACCGGCAACGTTGTAGTCACACACTGCTTGTCCAGAATATCCCGCTACAATTGATAAATAAATTTATTAATTTTACGATCAAACTAATACGCACAAAACACATTCTTAGGACCGCGGAAAGGGATTTTGTCATCGCTTCAGGTATCAGAAAACTAATAAACTTAGCAGTAGATTCAACTCAAACAAAATAATAATAAAAAAAAGAGGTTTAAACTGTTGACTGCCAGCAGTTTTCTACAAAGCTAAAGTTTTGGATATTAAGGAAACTCTGCAATCAAATGGAAACGCATTGAAAAAAAAAGTTCAAACCCAGGTTCATCAAACACAGGAGTATACGGAGAAAACAAATAAAAGCAGGCATTGAGTGGAAAGTAAAAGCGAGCAGCAGAAAATTTCGTTAAAATCCAAAACACAGATAAACGAAGTCAACGGCATACTTGGAAAGTCGCCGCGATTTCCGTAGTCTGTCCTCGCGCCGAAATCAGCGGTCCTGCCGTAATCCGTCCTACCATAGTCGACGGCGCCCGTGGGTCCGTATCCTCCGACTGCACCTCCCGCTGGTCCGTAGCCGCCCATTGGCGCTGTGGAAGTGTATCCCATGGCCGCACCACCGACGTTCTGCCCGTAGCCACCTCGGTCATTGTAGCCGCCACCGAAGTCGCCTCGGCCGCTGAAGTCGCCACCGCCGCGGTTATAGTCTGTGTAGCCGCCGCCGCCAGCAGCCTGCCCGTCATAGCCGACGTTGTGTATTGGGAGCACTGGTGTTCCAGCCGGTCGAGCCCAAGTCCGAGAAACAGAGAAAAAACGGGCGACCCTTCATTGCTTTTTGATTGTCTACTCAGGAGATGTAGTTAGGTATTTCGAATTCTATGGAACCCTCCTAACCACTGTCTCGTTTAGTTTTGAGAAAACCTAGTGTCGCCCTAATCTAAGAACTCTCAGTTCCACTAACTTACAACGAACGCCGATCGTGAAGTTATCAACTGGTTATTTGTAGATTATTACACGTGTTTAAACGTTTGTAGATTCGTATGTAGTTAGTGAATTTATGCGAAACTTAAATTTTTGTATGAAAATTTGAATGTTATAATTTAACATTGTGCAGTGTTAGTGCCAAATGCCCAGTTGTGCTGTTATAGCTAAAATGAATGATAAGATAATTCTTTTAATGGTAACTTAAATGAAAATAAATTATTGCATGGAAATGAAAAGTGTAATAGTTAAGGATATAATTAGTATGACGATTAAATGATTATTTCTTTTATCCAAGTATCTTTCACTCTTATATCCAGCTTTTAAACTTAAATACTGGCTATCTCTAATTGAAATATTTTTACTTTAGAGAAAGTAAAAACAGTATCAATTTATGAAAATTTATCATATAAAGAGAATTTTTTTTTTAAATTTGAGAATTATATTAAAACGTTAAAATTATAACAAATAGTTGCATGAATGATTGAATGATTGCTTCCTTTGCTTATCTATTGACAAGCACGTTTTTAAAACAACTTGATAAAATAACGTAAAATAAGCTGTGCTAAACTGTTTTCATTTTTTTCGTGATTATTATAAATATGGTAACAAAAATTAGTAAAGGAAATAAAAAAAAGTCTAATGCATTAGCTTAAGTACAAACGTTTAAACAGGGGGGTAATAATCTTGAACTCTACCGGTGTTGAAGCCTCGATTCGGTACCCGCGTCGAAGTACGTAAAAAAACGGAGAAAAACGTTAAAATTTTCATTGAAAATGTTCAAGAAAAAATCATCATTTTCTTTCAGAAATTACGAACGACGCGGTGTATTTCAACAAACCTCTCCTGTCGTTATACGGACCGGGACGAGTATCGCGGCCTCCATCTCGTCCTCCTCTGCCACCGCGCATGGGACCACCGCGTCTGTCGTCTCGGCGTCCTCGCGACTTGCCGGTGGAGTACTCGACGTTGATAGTGGCGCCTTTGAACACCGTGTTGTGGAGGGCCTTGATCGCTTCGGCTGCGTCTTCCTCACGGGACATGTGCACGAAGCCGTAGCATTTCATCACATCGCATTCTGTGACCTCGCCGAACCGCAGGAACAGGTGGCGAAGCTCGTCGCTCATGCAGTTCTGTGGTAATCGGCCGACGAAGATTTTTGTCTTCCTTTGCTGTAAAGCAGAAAAACGGTAAGTACATTTGTCTTTCTAGTATGTTTAATTATTTTATATTTATTAAGAATATACGAATTAACAGATTCTTATTTTTAAATTGAAGTTGTTAGACAAATCAAAAGTAATTTCATCGTAATGCTTACCGGTGAGGTAGGTGAAACCATTTTCTGAAATAAAAAGAATGAATTAATAATTTATTCAGTTTTAATGTAACAAAATATATTTTTACTAAATGTTGAAAATTGTGAATGTATAAAGAGCTGATTTAGTTGGTAAAAAATTAGTATATTAATAAAATATCTAAATTAAAAAAAAAGCTACCGAAAAGACTCGCATTCAAGCATCTCTTGAGATACTAATACATAAGTAAAACTAGACGAATTCAAATAATTAAGTACATTTAGTCTTTCTGATTGTTAACTATGTCCTAAAACAATAAGAGAATAAATGAAAATAAATGACCAATTAAGTGAAAAACTAATTTTCAGAATTAGACTCTCTAAACATTGATCACATTCAGGTGACAAAATAGACTATAATCAAGAGATCTGAGGATAGAATTGTTTTTTGGAAATTTAAAAGAATTTAATAAATAAATTCTAAATCCACAAGAAACTCTGGATCTTCTTGAATGTGAAATCAAAGAAAATTAAAAAAATTTATATAAAATTATTAACAAATAATTTTTCAATAACAAATGTTCATTTGTGCAACTTCCCACTGGTTTAAAAAAAAGGTATTTTTAGTACAGATAAATTACCGCAGATAAAGTTAAATTTCACCACTCGCGATCGATAGAAAGAACAAATAAAATAAACTTCCAAAGCGACCGAATAGGAACGCCACAACTATTGATTTTTACTGGCCGGGAATGGCCACTGCTCTAAAACACGCCGACGGTGATGAAAATTCGATCGAAAAAACTATCAATCGTCTCCAAGACAATGGCTCTCGAAAGAGTCCATTTATTTTTAAACATAACAAACGATCGACATTAACAATCGAGCCGAGACGAATGCCCCGCGTCATCGCTTGGATTTCGCAGCCGCGGCGTGCATTTTTCGAGCTTGGCACCCTGCTCCTCCTATACACATTCACAATTCATTCGCTTTGCGGCATTGCGTATAAAAAGAGACGAACAAAGAGTAATACTCACCAGATTGTTCATTTTCGTGTGTTGACGAAAAACAAAATAGAGCCGCACTAAATCACCACAGACAGCCGGGGTGAGTGCGGGCGGACGGTCTTCCTCTGGCGTGAGTCAGGCCTTGAGTGAGCGGAACAGAAAAACACAAGTGAATTCAAAGTGCGGTGGAGCAAGAGAGACAGTCGGCGAGGAATAGAGACACGACGCCAGCGGGACTCGTTTATACACACGAGAGCGACGCGAGAGGAACGGCGTGGCGGGGAGGGGGGGGGGAGGCAAGAGGAAGGAGATGCAGGGACTTTGCCGCGCGCGCGCTACGTCGCGTCGATGCACGCAGCCACGACGTTGCACTTCGTTTTCCAGGACGACGACGCCGGCGACACGCGGATCGTGGCTTCCGGGTGCTCGACACCGGAGCTCGTCGCGCGGCCACTCCTCCCCCTCCTTCTCATACGAGTTCGCGCGGTACGACCGTTGGTCGCCCACGCCGCGCGGAAACGTCGCGGCCACGTATTTTCGCGGATCACCGACAATTAGAGCTGATGAGCATACTTACGGGTCGACCTGACGCTCGTACGACGCTGCGAAAGTGTGATGCGACTCGCTGGAGTCGCGTGATGTTCCGCCAAAGACGCACGCACGCAGGAGAAGAGAAGCGCCGCCGCCGGAGAGGTGGACTAATGGCGGAGCCGGAAGTCTACCCGATCGCTGTCTCTCTCGAACGTACGCGCGCGCGTGCGGAGGGGGAGGGGAGGACTCACGCGGCGCGACAGGTGCCGCCGCGGCGGAATTTTCTTTTGGGTTATTTTTCGAAGCACGCGGGAGGCCGGCGGTTATCTTCTTTCTGAAAAAATTTTGAGCCTCTAGGAGGTTGGGAGGGAGATGCCGGAGTTGATTTTTATTTGCGAGAAATTGTCATTGGGTATGTTTGCGTTGGTACGAATTTGATGGCCATCGCTGTAGGTGGGAATAATGATGCGCGCGCAGGCGGAAGTGCGGAGCCGACGAATATGCGCAGATCGAATTGATTTTCTGCGGAGTTTTCATAATGCAATTGGAATCTTTTGATTTTTGTCGGTGCTGAGTACTGATTTCTTGGTTAATCGTAAATGTTAAAGAATTAAAGCTGCGGAACTTTCGAGGCCTGCCGATTTAATTGCGTTTTGGTAGAAAATGCAGGAGCCGGCGAAACTAGCGCCGGAACGCCGCGCGGTAGACGGTGGACAAATGGAACAGTGAAACATTGTTGCCACGTTTAACACTTGAATCGACGCAATAAATTTACTGATTTATTATGGCGATTAAATTTTTATTTAGATAAAGTTATTTTTTGTTCGATTCGTTAAGTGATGCTCTATTTTTGTGTATGCTAATGCCACGTAGGGAAGAAGAATTTATTTGAGCATTTTATAGATTTGAAAATTTAATGAATTCCCGCCTTGACCGGTGGAAGTATCTGACAACATTGGCGCACGGTGAGAAATTTGTTTCTTTTCGGGTTTTCGCGGAGTTCTTTTAAAAGAATGTTATTGAATGTAGAAATGTTATTCTATTTGTTTATTTGACGTGTGCTTGAAAAAGCTTACTTCAGAAACATTACTACCTCTTGCCACGTTTTGCTTAAAGTGTAAATGGTTATGTTTTTTACTTATAAATGCAAAAATTGATTGTAATTTATAGGTTAAATGCGGTCACAATTTGCTTATAAATTTTGAAGATTTGCGTTAATTAAAGTAACGTACTTCAATCCAGATTTCTGGATCTTTTTTATTTTTATCCATATATTTTTTTAAGTAATATATTAAATATATTAAAAATATTAAATTGAATAGAAAACTGAATAGATTTAAAAAAGACAGTTTTAATAATATTTTTATATAAGAAAAATGAGTTAATTACAACAATATAGTCAATTTTTTTTACTTTGTTGCAGCTTCATAAACAATGACATCGATTATCAAACTTCATGCTATTTCTGGAGCATTAGATGAGTCTCCTCCATGCTACATTTTGCAAGTTGATGAATTGCGCATTTTGCTTGACTGTGGATGGGATGAAAATTTTGATCAAGATTTTATAAAAGAATTAAAGAGGTTACTATAATTTATCTTTTCAATACTTTTAAAAATATCAATCGTTGATCATGTTTTAATAGTTACTTTTTGTAAAACTTTAGACATGTGCATCAAATTGATGCAGTTCTATTATCATATCCAGATCCATTGCACTTAGGAGCTTTACCTTATTTAGTTGGTAAATGTGGTCTAAGTTGTCCTATTTATGCAACAATTCCAGTTTACAAAATGGGTCAAATGTTTATGTATGACATATACCAGGTAAAAAGAGTTAATTAAGTTTTAGCTGTAATAGTTAAATATTCTTAGCTTCTAATATATTATTTATTTTAGTCTCGCCATAACATGGAAGATTTTAATTTATTTACTCTTGACGATGTGGATGCAGCTTTTGACAAAATTGTGCAATTGAAATATAATCAAAGTATATCTATGAAAGGCAAAGGATATGGTGTGACATTAACTCCTTTACCTGCTGGTCATATGATAGGTGGAACCATATGGAAAATTGTTAAAGTTGGAGAAGAGGATATTATATATGCAGTAGATTTTAATCATAAGAAAGAAAGACATTTAAACGGTTGTGAATTAGAAAGGCTTCAAAGACCATCACTGCTGATAACAGATAGCTTTAATGCCACTTACCAACAAGCAAGACGAAGGACCAGGGATGAAAAATTAATGAGTGAGTGTTATAAAAATCTTATATTTTAAAATTATTTAGCAAGTGATCGTCTTTATCCTATATTTAAATTTATTTTAGCAAACATTCTTCAGACCCTTCGTGGAGGTGGAAATGTCTTGGTGGGTGTTGATACTGCTGGGAGAGTCTTGGAATTAGCACACATGTTGGATCAACTCTGGCAAAATAAGGAGTCAGGATTATTAGCTTATTCCTTAGCTTTATTAAATAACGTCAGTTATAACGTAGTAGAATTTGCCAAATCACAAATTGAATGGATGAGTGAAAAATTAATGAAAAGCTTTGAAGGTGCAAGAAACAATCCATTTCAATTTAAACATTTACGATTATGTCACAGTATGGCTGAATTAAGTCAGGTTCCTAGTCCAAAGGTAAATGCAAGTCAAATGTTAAACAAGCAAGTTATAAATTTAAAGAATTCCTAATTCTAAATATTTGTTCAATATAATTATTGTTAGGTGGTATTAGCCAGCACCCCTGACATGGAGTGCGGTTTTTCAAGAGAACTCTTCCTGCAATGGTGCAGTAATCCACAAAATAGCATAATTTTAACTAGCCGGACATCACCTGGAACTTTAGCAAGAGATTTAATAGAAAACGGCGGAAATCGAAACATTACGTTAGATATAAAGAAAAAAGTGAAGTTAGAAGGTGCAGAGTTAGAAGAGTACCAGAAAAAAGAAAAATTAAAGCAGGAACAGATTAAGCAAGACAAAATGTAAGATATTAATTAATTCTTTCTATATAATTGTTCTAATAAATATTGTTTTTTTTTTTTTTTTTAGGGAAACTGCTGATGTTAGTTCAGAATCTGAAGATGAAATAGAAGTAGGAGGAACCAAAGGAAAACATGACTTACTGGTCAAACAAGAACACAAACCAGGATTTTTCAAACAGAGCAAAAAGCAACATCCTATGTTTCCTTTTGTAGAAGAGAAGATCAAAGTTGATGAATATGGTGAAATAATAAAGTGAGTTTATTGTAATACTGCCACTCCTTTTTTGTAAAAGTAATGCTGAAAAAATTCTTTTTCTCATTGACAGGCCTGAAGATTACAAAATTGCCGAAGTAGTTTTGGAAACAGAAGACAGCAAAGAGAACATAGAAGTAAAAAATGAAGAACCAGTTCAACACGTTGAACCAACAGGTGACATCCCCACTAAATGTGTTCAATCTACTCGAACCATTTCGGTAAATGCTTCAGTGACGTACATAGACTTTGAGGGAAGGTCGGATGGCGAGTCCTTGCAAAAAATTCTGATGCAACTACGGCCTCGAAGAATAGTCTTAGTAAGAGGATCACCGAAAGATACAGAATTACTTGCTCAACAAGCACAAAACGTAGGCGCTCGCGTATTCGTTCCTGCTCGAGGCGAAACTTTGGACGCTACTACGGAAACGCATATCTATCAAGTATTATTAATTTATTAAATATTGTTAATATTTTTTAAGATAATGGAAAATTTAATTAATAAAACTAATATTATTCCTTTTTGTTATAGGTACGCTTAACAGACGCTTTAGTGAGTGGATTAAATTTTTCACGAGGGAAAGGAGACTCGGAAGTTGCTTGGGTAGATGCTTTAATAACAGCACGGGATCAAGTATGCCTCGACGTTTTTATGGACAGTGATACTGAAGACACAATTGACAGAGCCGAGAAAATATTAACCCTTGAACCATTACCACTTAATGAAGTACAATTATTTACAAATTTTTAGCAGCTTCAATATTTTAAATGCTCTATTAATGTTCATTTTTCTTTTCTTTTAAGGTACCTGGACATCAAACTACCTTCATCAATGAACTGAAACTGTCAGATTTTAAACAAATTCTTAATAAATCTAACATTCCTTCTGAATTTAGTGGTGGTGTTTTATGGTGTTGTAATAATACAATTGCAGTAAGAAGGGTAAGATAAAAAAGCGTTTTATTTTTTCGATTACTAACAATCATTTTTATTAATATAATTATATATTGCATTTATTTTTTAGCATGAAGCTGGTAAAATTATTTTAGAGGGTTGTCTTTCCGAAGATTACTACAGAGTGCGAGAATTGCTGTATGAGCAATACGCGATAGTGTAAAATAATGAAAAACTACTTAAGTTTGTAAATATATATATACACATAAAATTTGCTTAAGACAAGTGGTAAAAAATAGGCACATTAGTTAAAATTTAATTTTTATATTTTATCTCAAAGGTAAGAGTACAACACAACGTAAAATTATTGCGATAAATGTAAAAAATGATAATGAACGGTAATAGAAACGACAAATACTTTATTAATGTACAAATTTTTAAATATTGTAAATTTTATAATTAAAAAGTCAATCATAGCAGATTTCTGAACGTAATTAAGTAGTTAATGGATTTCGTATTATTTTTTACTATAATTATTTTATAAAACAAATAATATGTCTTTAGATAAGTAACTTATCATTCACCAAAATCATGTGACCATTTTTTCCATTTAAATAAATAACTTAATTTTTTTATTTATGTAAAACGAACTAATTACGCAATACAACTTAATTTTTTATTTACATTGTTCTCAGATTCTTTTTACTAAATTTATTTCTATCACATACGTTACAGGCAAATGTTTTAAGAAAAACGGAAAAAAGTCTACACTGTTAAGATCCAAGAAGCCTTCGAAAGCGAGTTACTTCGTTAGAAATCCAAGGACCCTATAAAATTCCAGTTCCCTTCAGTGAGCAATCGTCGACAACGCGGAAGTCCTCGCGATTCCTAAAGGAAATTGAGCCCCACAGAATTCGGCGCGCCGACTTTCGACGATGCTAACGGTACATCGCTATATTTGGGACATCAATCGACGCCCAGCGGGCGGAATCGCCTTAAATGTACTGCGGACGGCAAGGCGTCCACGCGCGACCGTTCGCGTGCGGCGCGAGCACACATACACGAACGAGCGGCGAGGTCGCGTGTGCGGTCACGTCCATCACCGCGCGCGTTGCGCACACGTGAGCTGACCCGCGCGCAACTCTTACGTCAAAATTTAAATGCCGCGCCGGGGTGCGCGCGCAGCGCCGTAGCGACAGCCAGATGCCGGTCGCACGTTGTGTGCGTGCCAATTCGCCGGTAGCGCGTCTGACTCACACAGCGTGCCATTTAAATGCCGGCGAACTCTCCCTCTCCTACGCGTCGCCTCGCCAGCAATCTGCCCTCCTTGCCGTACGTGTAGGAGCACATGGCTGCAGGATATACGCCTCTCGCGCTTTTACCTGAGCCCTCGTTCAGGTAGATAGGAACTGACTGTTCCGTTGGCTATTTTTAGAACAGGAGGTATTCTTTTTTTTTTCTTTCGAGAGTGGATCAATCCACTTTTACTCGTTTCGACCTTAACGTCTTTGCGATGGAATGATTATTGTAATTTTATTGATGATTACGGATGTGCCTGCGTGCACGTGAGACTTTTTTTAAATGCCGATTATTTTGCTTGGCTCTTTTAATGATGTACGTGGCCGACTGTAATTATTTGCATTTGCGTGGGAGTATAATTGATTGATATAAAATGAATATATTGCACAGCAGAATCGATTAAAATTCAATAGTACGACAAATGACAGATTCTATCAATTGATTAGTTTGATGTTTAGTTTTCTTTTTGTACGATTGACATAGAATTGGCTGTAATTAATTAACGTTTATATCGAATTATTATTCCCCTCGAGCTAAATCGATAATTACTTTCTTTTACAAATATTTTTACACACACCGGCGTTTCTAGTCTCTTCCAGCCGTACGTTTCGGAGCCCGCAGAACCGAAAGAAGGAGGGCTAAGAAGGAGACAAGGTCCCTCTCCTTCCGATCGTGCACCGTAGCTCCGAAAAACCTCAGCTGCATCTCGTAGCAATCCTTTAATAGCGACAATCGCCAGGTATACTTTTGTACGGCGCGCATCAATTTCAAAGCATCGGGCCGTCCCACGCGTCAAATACTCACGCGAATCCCCGCAAATACGAGAAGAAAATGCATAAGAGAAAAGGCCTCGGAGTGAGGGATTTTTGCGAATGGAAAAACGGCTTCCTTCTCGTTCCACGCCGGGGGACGCGCGCGAGCGGAGCGGAGCCGGGTGGCCGGTGGCGGCGGGCCGCGATATGCCGGGGGAGGGAGGCGCGAGGGGAAGATCGTCTGGAAGTGTATTCATTGGTCGGCGACCGGCGGGCGATTCACACCGACGGGCTTTCCGCGCGGGCACGTGTGTGCGTCACCGGCACTCCCGGCGGCGGAGCGAGACGGAGAAGGAGCGAGTAGACGTCGGCGGCGCGCAGGGACGCATCACCCGCGAGGCTCCGTCCTTGCCCCCGCGATCACCGCTCGATTTTCCCAAGGCGCCTTTTTTCCCCCCTTTTTTTTTATTTAACTTGCTTTCATTTTAATGCGCGCGGTATTAATTTACGCTGTATGTATAGGCATGCGCGCCGGCTCTCGGAGCGATTTGTTGATTATGGTATCGCGATGACCTTTCAGGGGTTTATCCGAAGCCTGCACTGTAACATTTTGGTGTCTTTAAATAGATTTGAATACTGCACGGTTTTCTATCGACATTCTTTATTCGGAGGTCCGATTAAAACATTTACGATCAGCAGAGGAGAAACGAAACGACAGGAACGGTGCAGGAGCGAGCGATGCGGCGAGAGTCGACCGGAGCGATCGAATGAATCGACCGAAAGGAGCAGCGTTCGAAATTCTCCGAAAAACGCGTGCGGCTCGGCACGTGGGCCATCGCCGAGAGGCGCAATAGCCGCGTGCGTACAGCTGAGGAGGAAAGAGATAAACGTACACGCGCATTCGGCGCAAAAGAAGAGGCAAGAAAAGTGGAGAGAGAGAGAGAGAGAGGCCAAGGCAAAAAGGAGCGGCGACAAAAAGCCGCGCTCCGCATCCACACATCCCCCTTTGTCGAGGCGATATATACAGAGCGGCGGCCGTGGGGCCGGAGGAGAGGTCGACGAATTCGCACGGTCCTGCCCCCCTCCCGGCCGCGGCTACATCTCTCCGTCTCCGTCGGCGCCGGGCAGGTTCTCCGCTCGCTGCTCGCACACACTCTCGGCTCCGTCGCGATGCAAATGTACGCGAAGGCCGGCGAACCTAGGGCGAGTATTTCGCCCTCGTTGCCGTCCGTGTGTGCGTGAACGAGACGGCAGTCTGCGCGACCGTCGGCATCGGCAGCGCCAAGGCCGGGTGGTGCAGCGCGAAAAGCGCCGCGCGCGAGAGAGAGGGAGAAGGAGAGAAGGAGAGATAGAGCCAGAGCGAGACGGAGTGCGCGAAGCGAGAGAGGCTCACCGTCTACTACACAGTACACTCGGCGGTGGACCGGCGGACTGCGCGGACAGAGCGCCGGCTAGTGTGTGCGTGTGCTGTGCTTCCTGGCGTCTCCTCCTCGCTCTCGCACTCTCTCTCTCTCTCTCGTCGTCCGCCCTCGCCACCCTTTTTTTTTCTCACCGGCGCCCCCCGCCTCCCGGTGCTGCGCCCCGAAGCCGAGGCACGCGAGCCAAGCCGAGGAAAGGAGGAAGTTACGAGGTGTGCGCCACGAGGTACGGAGCCCAGAGGGAACATGGCAACCGGCGAGAAGCGCAGCGCCGCCGAGTCCGAGGTAGCCGCGCACCAGGAGTGCAAGGCGATCCTCCTCGACGTCGAGGGCACCACCAGCAGCATCAGCTTCGTCAAGGTGAGCGTCCGACGCGGTGCACCCGGTGCCCGGGGTGCGCGCGCGCGCGCGCCGGGGTCGCACACCGGTGCAGCGGCTACGCGGCTAACGATTAAATGCCGCGGACAAAGGCGGAAAAAGGGGGGAGAGAGGAGAAGGCCGCGGCGCTCTCGCATGGCGCCGGCGGTCGCCGCCTCGCCCGCGCCAACGACCCTCGGTTTTCGCTCCGCTTCGGCGTTTTCCCGTGCAAGTACGCCACCGCGTAGCCTTTTTTCCCCGCGGAATCGACGAAAAAGCCGCGGGGAGCACGTGGCCCGCGAGTTCCGGGACCTCGTCGCGAATTTTCCGTTTAATTCCGTGGCTTTGCGAGCGGCGCAGCAATGCCGGCCCCCCAACGGCCGTTGGCGTTTTTTCTTTCTTCAACTCTCTCCCTTCACTTTTTTTTTTCCATAATTACTTTGCAATCTGGAACGTGGCCGGGCGTGCGTGGGAGTTTTTCGGAGCAGCGGAAAAATTTGCGGGTTTTCCGCGATTCTCGCGGCGGCCTTCGATATTGATCAATAAAGCGGCGAAACGGCGACGAGCCGGAGGAGGAAGCGCGAGATAGGAGCATCGGCGATAGGCCACGTAGGCCTTTTTTCTATTCCGGTCGGGCAAATTTTTTGGAGCGCGACGCTGCATTTTCGCCAGAGAGGATAGGTGCACGATGGAGAGGAGCCATTTCTGCGTCTCTAACGGTTTCCGCGCGAGAAGCCACCCCTCCCTCTTGCTCGGGCTTTCTCTCTCCCTCCCTCTTTCTCTCTCTCTTACTCTCTCTTGCTTCTCTCCCTCGCTTCGTCCTCATCCAGCATAGGCGAATTTCCGTTTCGGTTTTTCGCAAAATTTCGTCGGACTCTCCCTTCGCCGATGACCCCCAACTTTCATTGTCTGGGGGGAGGGGGGGGGGAGAACAAAAGCGAGGGCTCCTGGAGCGACGACCTGCCCGCCTCGTATACGCGGGAGAAAATATGATCGATTTTCACGGCGGGGGGAGGGGGAGGGGGCGGCCGGGGTAACCTGCGCGTACGTGAGGACTTCGGCGTGCACCTCGAGGCCGATGGAAAATCGGCTTCTCGACTACGTGGCCGCGACGGGTCGGCGCCCTGGCAGCCGGCGCACGGCAGAAAGAGCAAAAGTGCAAAATGGAGCTCTTGTTTCTAGGCAGAGGAAGATCTGTATTGGATTTCAGGCGTTTGACCGTTAATTTTTCCTCGCTTGTCGCACGCTCGTTCGGTGCAATCCGATAGCGACGAGGTGCTTACTTTTTTCTTTCGTTATTTTATTTTTTTTTATTTTTTGTAACAATCTGTCGGGAATAAACTTTCGATAATTTATGTTTTCGTGTTTTTATGATCGTTACATTATTGACGAGTTTAAATGACTACAGATTCAACTTAAACAAGGTTGTCAATTTGGAATGTTTATGTTTTATGTTTGTTTATATTGCAGGATACACTTTTCCCGTACGTGCGTGAAGTGTTGAAGAAACACGTCGATGAGAAATGGAACAGCGACGAGTTCAAGGATGATCTTGCTAAGCTAAAAGGACAGGTATTCGCTGAATAATTTAAATAAATAAAATAAAAATACATGAAATTTTATTTCATTAATTTTTTGACACATTTTTTTCGTTGTAAAACTGACGGTCTTGAGCAATGGAGCTGTAAAAGTGATCTTAACGAAATTATCATGCTATCTTCAGAAATTTCAAAGTATTTCCTCCGGATCCGGCCCAGAAAATTGCCGAGAGGCACCGGTGCTGATTTACAATGTACACACCCTACCCATTGAATTTGAAAACCATGTTTCTCATTGGAAGGTAGTGGCATTGTGCAAACCGAGCAGAGCCAGCTGCTCCCAGTCAAAAGAATTGACCTGGACTCCATTCTTACCTCAACATTCCTCCAGCTCCTACTAGATCTCGACAAAATGTTCACCTATGCGCTGTAGCCGCGAGCCAATCATCCATACCATCAAGATTCTTTGCTTATGTCACAATTATATGAAATTGCATTTGAAATTTTTGTCTTTGAAAACGAATGAATTTGTAGTCAATTAATTGCTTGGTTATTTTTATGAATTTTCTTTTTATTTGCAAGATGCACATGAGCACAGTTAAATCTAAATTTAAAATGAAATTTTGATCGAATGAATAATTAATTACAACTTTTGACGCGTTAATTAATGAATTATTAAAACGTTATGTTGAGTATTCTGCGAATTTAAAGCGAATTCAGAAGATTTTTCAACAGTAGACAATAAAATGAATTTCTTTTAGTTTAACTTTAATTACATTTAAAATAAACTTCTTAGGCCAAAGAAGATGAAGAAAATAAAGTTGATGGTTTCGTACCAATTAAAGAAGATACCGAAGACGAAGCTAAAGAATCCTTAATAAAAAATGTATTGTGGCAAATGGATAATGATCGTAAAACTGGTGCCCTGAAGCAGTTGCAGGGACACATTTGGAAAGCTGGACACAAGTCAATTAAAGGACAGTAAGTAAAAAATATGAAAATCTTGTATTGCTGCTTATATTTCTATTTAGAATTCTTATATTGGCATGTTGTTTAACAATTTATTAAAAAATTGGTAACGGAAATTATAATTATTACTAAATTATTACAAAATTCCTAACATTGAATAACACAATTACAACACGTTATAATATGCAGTAAAAACATTTATTTTGTATTGTTATATTTTATTCTATTTTGTTTTATTTTATATTGAATTAGAAAGCGTTGTTGTACTGAAAAGATGTAAGCAAATTAATAAAAAAATTCGTAATAGTGAAAGAATTTTAGATATGACGATATATTTCATGGCGCTAGTGTTATCACTGTCATCTACAAAATTATCTTGACTTGTAAATTAAATGATCAAAACTTCTTATCAGTTTTTTTCATAGTTTATCACATGTCGAACCGAATGCGCAATCTTAAGTTATTAATAGAAATTGAACGACCAAAATGTTGTTTTCAACATGTAAGTTCACGATATCTACACATTAGTTTTTTTGCCTAAAAAAATATGAGCGTGTTAAGCGGTTCATTTAATTTGAAGAAAAAATTACGCAATATATAATAATTACAGGAATTTTATAAAAATATTTTTTTTAATTAATCCGACTTATTTTTAATCAATTCTTTTTATTAATTTTTTTATTAACATAACGTATGTAATATGTAAATGCGCGTATATATTAGAATGCTGCAAATTTACCATTAAAATGAAGTTGAGAAAGATATAGTTTAATTAATTAAATTTCAAGGAAGTGAATAAGTTTTCCTTGGCTCACTTCTTCATAGTGTATCCGAAGTCATGTCTTACCTAACACGACATGATCTACTTACACCAAAAATCTTCGGAATTTTTTTTTTGAAAACAGTACTTACTTGAAATTTATTTGTATCAGAATTTGAAAACAATAGCAATCAGACTGTAAATGATAATATTTCTATTTAACGTAATTTAAAGTAAAGAGATAATTAATAATTGCATTTTTTTTAAAGCGTTTACGATGATGTCCCGAAAGCTTTCGAAGAGTGGACTGCATGCGACAAAAAGCTCTACATTTACTCAAGTGGAAGTGTAGAAGCCCAAAAATTATTGTATGGAGATTCAGTACACGGAAATTTGCTAAAGGTAAATTCTCAGGGACAGACAAATTTTATTAGAAATAAATATCTAGATGCATATTTTAAAAATCAACAAATTTTATTTTCAGTATATCAGTGGCCACTTCGATACTGAAGTTGGACCAAAGCAGGAAGCTGCCAGTTACACAAAGATTGTGAAACAAATCAATTACGAAGCATCAGATGTTTTATTCCTTACTGATGTCGTAAAAGGTTTGTAAATACTTGATTTATTTAAATATCTAATTTTAGAGTATTAAAGCAATCTATAAAATTTACAAAAAGAGTCGTTCTGTATTATTGCAAACTTAAGTGTTAAAATATGAAACTATTTAATTTTAAAAAAATCAATATGTTATCATAGAATAAATCTTATTATTATTCTTATAACAAATCATTAATTTTTTTTATAGAGGCTGAAGCTGCAAAAGAAGCTGGATTGTCCACTACTCTCGTTATAAGAGAGGGTAATGCCAAGTTAACCGACGACGAAAAAACCGCTTTTAAAACCATTGAAAATTTCTCCGAAATATCTTTCCAATCGGTCAGCAAACGTCCGAAGTTAGATGAAAAGGTCGAAAAAGATGAGAAAGATGCTTCAGCAGAAGAAAAAAAAACTTCGGAAACTGCAACAGCTGAGCCAGCCAGTGAACCGATGGATACGTCAGAAGATGTTGAAATGAAGGAAGATGAGAAAAAACCTGAAGCAACGCCTGACGCTAAAGTAGTAGAAACAAAAGTAGAAGAGAAACCTGCTGAAGCGGAGAAACCAGCAGAAAAAGTAGACACAACAGAAGCAGCTGAAAAAATTGAAAATGCCGAAGCAAATGAAAAAGTTGAACAAGTTGAAAAAGAAGTGACGCCTATGGAAACAGAAACTGTAAAAGAAGATGCAGTTGCAAAGACTGAAAGTGAAAAACCAGTAGTAGCGTCAGAAACTGAAGTAAAAGAGAGTGCGGAAAAACCCGAAGAAAAAGCGGAAATTAAAGAAGACGCTAAGGTTTCGGAAGAAAAACCAAAATCTGAAGAACCTGTTGAAACAGAAAAGAAAACTGAAGAAGCAGAAAAGAAGTCCGAAGAAGTAGAAGCTAAATCTGAGGAAACGCCAAAAGTTTCTGAAACAGTAGAAGAAAAGAAAGTTGAAGTTGAAAAGAAAGTCGAAGACTCTGTTCCTACAGAAGCGGCTGCGGAAAAAGCGAAGGAGAACGATGCCGAAAAAGTCACAGAAACCACAGAAAAGCCCACAGAAGACACTAAAGAACAGGTCGAGGAAAAGAAGGTAGTAGAAGAAGAAACGAAATCAGAAGAAAAAGAAAACTCTGTAGCGGAGAAGAAGCCCTCCGAAGAGGTGAAAGAGAATGGCAATGTTGCGACTACAGAATCTGAGAAATTAGACAAAACTGAAAATAAAGAAAATATAGAAAACGTTGATGAAAAAGCAAAAGATGAGAAAACAGCGGATGCAGAAGTTGAAAAAGCTGAAGAAGCCAAGGAATCGGTAGATTCGACAAAAGCAGAAGCCGAACCGCAAAAGGAAGCGGAAACGAAGAAACTCAATGGCACAACGACAAATGGCAACTCGACAAAAGACGCCGAAGTCGACAAAGTACACAGCAATGGAGTCAGCGAAGAAGTCGAAAAAACGAAGGAAAATGGAGACGCCGAAGAATCCATCAAGGTGAAAAAAGCTGTCGCAGCGGAGGGAACTGGCGGACCGGACGTTGTTACTCCTCCAGTTGTCGCCGCGACGTCTTAATTTTCGACTCATCACTGACATTTAACTTTTAAGGAGTTTTCCATAAGTCCTCTGCTCCCTGACCCTCAACAATTATCACCGTAAAAAAGTATCAATGGAACAAGTGCTGTTTCCCTCGGAAAGAAAGAACATTCAAATCCATTTTTCTCACTTTTTATACTGATCCAATAGGCATTTCTTTGTTAATTTTGGATTGCTGACATATTTCATTTTAATCATGCCGTTTTTTCCAATTTAAAATTTTTATGCTTTTCTATGAAATTGTAAAAGATACCAACGTTTTTTATGTTTTTATGGGAAAGCTGAAAATTTTATTAAATTTTAATAACAAATAATTTTAAGACAAGACTTTTTAATTTAAATTACGGCGTGGTTTATACAAAGTATTGTCTAGTTCAAAGTAACATCAAGTGCTCACTTTCGAGCCGTGTCCTTGTCCTTCGATTCCTTCTCAAAGCGTAAGTCGTGCAACGTTTTTCTGCATAAAGCGATCAATAATTTTTACGAGACAATTTTTTAATATGAATCATTGTTCCTTCTACGAAGAAGTAGGGATGAAAAATAGATAAAAAAAAAAGAGTGAGCGAGAGAAAAAGAAAGCGTACAGCGTGTTTCAATTTCGATTGTCTTTCGGGCAAGTGAAACATCGGATGCGCAGCAGCTATTACTATTCCGTTCCTGCATTGAAAAAGATAAAAACGTATTTATTTTTTATTAAACATTAACTAAAAGCTTTGATATTGTAGTTCGTTCATAAGTTTAAAGAATGCTCGGAAGTTAGATGAGCCATCTAAGTTTGTCTTTCTCTTGCTCCACTGCTCGTGAACTAAACATTTTTGTGATTCTTAACTTAAGGGTACGAGATCATTCAACTACATTGAGAATTTTATGTATTTATTGTGTCTTGATTAATTTATTTTATCCTTAATTAGTGAATCGTTTGCTACTATTTATTAGATATTCACTGGTAGCTTAAGTGAAGTTTTTTAATTGTAAGGTTTTTTTATACAAAATCAAGAAGAGATTTTCAGATTTTTTTTTCTTAAATGCGAGAAAAAAAATTTCTTTTTAAATTTAGATTTTAATTTTTGAAACCTTTGTCCATCTTTTAAAACGACATTCTCATAGTGATTATTTAATTGTTAGTTTCATAAGAAACAAAGTATTAAATCTAACAATGTATTTTAAGTATTTTCTCAATTTCGTTGAATGAATTTGTTTCTTTAATCTCGATGTAGCTTTCTTAGCATATAAGACAATTGAGCAGTAGTCTTAAGGGATGATCGAACTTGTCATTCGCTGTTAAATAATTTCGAGCGTCATGTGACAGTATGCACTATTTTTTTTTATTTTTTATCTTTTCTTTGATATATAAAAACAAAATAATTGAAAACCGAAATTGAAAAACCATAGGCTAGGGAATCTCATTATAGTTGAAGTAAGCTATAATCAATATACTCTGTGCCAAATACGTTTTAACTTGTCTTTGTATTTAAACGCTTGAATATCCAGAGGGATACAGCTCAAAAATAATACATTTTCTGCTTATTTTTGATTACTTCGTTTTATGATATCTTTTTTTTTTTCTTTTTTGTCCTTACACTCTCAACATTTTTCAGCGAAGGTATTTTTAAGACTGAATCAGTAGTATGGTGTGGAGTCGCTGTAGTTCATAGTGGGAGTTTTTTTGTGCACTGTACTTAAGGAATAGACGCGTTCTTCAAGCAGGCAACGAAACAATTCACTTTTATATTTACAGTAATGGAAACGAAAGTAATGTTCTGTAATTTTAAGACTATGACTCAAACTTTTCTTCTTTCGTCGCTTCGAATTGCTCGGATTGTATACTTTTTGCCAGAACTGGATTCTAAGGCTTATAATAATTTTTGTAACGGACAAGAGTACCTATTTTGTGTAACTTTAAATCGAACTTCTGTGCGTGTAACTAGCGAAAACTATTTGCCATACGAAAAAAAGACATTGTCATTTTTTTATTATTAACTTTGAAATCCGTTATCTAGTCTTACAAATCGATTTAAGCAGTTCCCTTTATTTTGGCAAACTTTAATAAATTACTTTTTTTATTTTATTTGCGAAATTAACATCAATCTTTTATATCCACATAGAGTCGACGAACTGCTTTTTGGATTTCAGAGTGTGAGCAAGACGAATTGTGTTTGTTTTTTATACGCACTTTGTGTGACTTATAACTAAGGAATCGACACAGTACTAACGTGGGAATTGATATCTGATGTGCGGATCTTTTTTTATTTGTTTCACAAATAATGTTTTCTGCGTAAACATGGTTCCTAAATCTGGAAAAAAATGTGTAACTGTAACGGTTTTTCTGTAAGTCTCGAACAACCGTCTCTTTTAATTTGATGCTCAAAGGCATTTGGTGGTCATGTAGCAAAATGTAATGAGTTTGTACGATTTGTCGCTGATACTACATTCGATACAGCGAGTTTATCTATTTATAAAAAAAACATTCCCTTGACAAATATTGACTGATTGTTGAAGACTTGCTAATGGACTGCCAATCAACTAATCTTAATATCAACAAATCGGCGCCCCGGTGCGAAATTACGACTGTCGGGCGTTTCTCTCGTCGACTGACTTTCACGACATCATCTGGCATCATCACCTCCATATCATTCATTCAATGTTTGCGTCAATAGTCGGTGAGGCGATGCTCGGTGATCGTAATTTCGCGCCGAAGCACTAGTGGTATGCGATTTTAAAAAAATAGGCAAGTTTTATCTTCCACTTAATTTCTTTTTCCTCATTGTGACTTGTACACTTTTTATAAGGAAAACCAAACTGAGTTGTTGTAAAGTACTATCGTGACTTTTTTTTTGTTGAATAATCACGTGTCATGACATCTGATTAGAAATCGTATGAAAATATATTTAAAATAGTTTTAAGACTAAGAAATATTCTAATATTTAATAAGTGAATACAATTAGTAATAAAATGAGCATAGCGATCGTCAAAAAGTAAAAGTGGGAAAATAATGTTCTTGCAACTCAGTTTTGATTTTCTGATTTTCGTCGATATCGATGAAAGTGTCAATTTTCAATCAATATCTTTACTGTCGCCTATTTAAAAAAATGGAATTCATAAGTAAAAACGTTTGTATACGATAATGCATATGAGATTTCTTTTTCATTTTTTTTTAAATTAAATCACAATTTCTTTTTTGTGCAGCTGTTATTGTGTATAGATTGAATTAATAAATTTTCTCCGCTCATATTTAAGATAGAAAAATAAACGAAATCTTAAAAATAATGTTCTTTTCATTTAATGCCTTCAAACCTCTGGATGAAATATCATCATTTTTCATTATTATTTATTTATTTATTTTTGCCATAATTGAGTAAAACATTACAATTAAAAAAACGTAACTATTTGTATTTGTTAGTTAATTTTTTACACATAAGATATTAAAATTAAAAAAAAAATAATAAAATCATCGACTTTAATAAAGCAATAAAAAAAGATAATTACTGAATAAAAATTTATATATTCGCGGGGAGCGCAGAGCTAATACTTCTGCAAAGTTGGCAGCAGTGCGCCAGCAACGCGCACACGCCGAGCGTCCATTGACAAAATAACGGTTGCTTTTCAAAGTATTCAAACGGCAATTGCCGCGAAACGTTTGTTTATATCAGGAGTGCATTTATGACTGAATGTGAAATAAATAAATGTGCAAGAAAGAAGTTCATGTGATTAACCATAGGTGCGGTTGTAAAACTTCAATAATAACACCAATATGAGGAAGAGCTCAACAACGACGAGGCGACGATCCTCGTCGAACCCTGGCCGGAGCTCACAGCAGGACAATGACAGAAATTCCATGAGGATGGACTCGCGAAGATTGCCGATTTCAAAAAGTAAGGATATAAATTTCGGCAATCAGGACAGCATGATTCCGAAGCCGAGGATGCGTAGCTCCTCGTCTGATCGATTGAGCGGCATGAGGAAGTCGAATTTAAGACCCACTACTGGTGAATATATTTTCTTTTCCTTTTCTATGTAATTACAGGTAGTTTAAAGCCTTACTTTTATTCACTTGTAGGTGCAAAAATGTCACTTGGTCATTATACGACTGGTTCCTTCGGCTATTTCTCCAATGCCAAGTAACAGATATACACACATTATTGAGAAGTCCGCCCGGCCGTCTCTCAATGACCAATGCAACAGAGGTAGATCATCATTTGCAGATCAAACTAATATAGCTTCAAAAGGATTTATTACACCAATGGCTAGTAGCTCCAGAATGCAGCAGAGTGTACCAAGCAGTGATGGAAGGAATGTTAGAGCTTCTTCGGCTGAAAGAGCATTGGCTCTTGTCTCAAAAGGTCCTAAAAAGGACAATCGTCCCTTAACCGATAAAAATTATCAGAATGAAATGTTGAGTAAGATTGATAATTACTTTCACTGTATAGGCCAGAGTGCTATTCTCAACAATAATGGTAGTCTCAAGCCACTTACTTTAAAAATATTTGTTGAAGCAACAAACTTATTGATTAAGCTGCTTGATGTAAAGCAATCTTTAACTGCTGCTAATTATGTAGAGGAAATTCCAAAAATTGCTAAAAAAGTGCATTATCCAGGATTGATGAATAAATCTTGGTTGAAAACTGCCAATACAATGCACTCGTGGCCACATGCTATTGGATGGCTATCCTGGCTGGTTGAATTATGTGAGGTGAAAGATTTGGCTTCTGAAATATTTACAATCGATAGATTACCAGTGAAAGGAGAATCTGAAGAAGAAAGGGAAAATCATAGAATAATGTTCCTGATAATGATTAAATGTTACAAGGCATGGAATGAGGAAAAACCAGATGAAGAAGACAGGATCATGGCAGAATTTTTTCAAGAAGAAATTGAAAGAAGAGGAATTGGTCCTCAAGTGTACGAAGAAGTACACTTAAATTGCGAGAAACGTAAAAAAGATCTAGAAAAGGAGCAGGTACAAACTAAGGCAATCATAGATGAGGTAAATCAATTACAACAAACAATAAACAACATGAAAAATGACAGAGCTAAACAACAGGATCATATTTTGGAGCAAGAGAAATACATTGATAAAACATTAAAGAAAATTGATGAATTAAACAAAGACTCTGATAGATTTCATCAAGATGTTCAAGAATTAGAAACTGTTAATAAGGAATTATATAAAGCTATAAAACATCAACCAATGTCTGCTGTTGAACGTGATGAAATATTGAAAGCTTGCACAGAGCAGCAAACTTATATTCAAAATTTTGAGGCCCATCTTGAAGAAATAAAAAAAGAGGCATTTTCTTTGGATATACGTTTGGTGTCAACAAACACTAGTCTTGTAAAAACCATACTAGCTTACAACGGGGTTCTTTTTAAGCAGTTGTCAGATTCAAAAGTTGTTCTCGATACATTGTTAATGCCTGAAAATGGAATATGTGAATCTAACTTTATTGATAGGCTAGAAAGTAAAAAATCGTTAATGAATGATTTTATGCAAGAGAAAAGTGATGAATTGAATAAAAAATCATCTTTATTAGAATCTCATCTGAGGGAAATTGAGGCAATGCAAACGAAAAGAGAAACACTTTCAGAAAAAATGGAAAAGAAAAAAGCTTCAGAAGAGAAAAAGAAGCAAGAAATAAAAAGCAAAGAAAAGAAGAAGAAAGAAGAAATTAAAAAATTGCAAACTGCTGTTGAAAAAGTAAATGAAATAACAAGCATTACTACTGCAGAATTAGAAACAATCAATCAACAACTAACAGACTCTATCGATAAAAGAGAAGCAGTAATTCGTCAGAATACACATATCAAAGACTCGGCTAAAAGATTATTTACACAATTGGATACTATATTTGATAATCATAGAAAGAAAATTAAAAAAGTTATAGAAATGTATCAAACAGAAAAGATTAATTAAGTAGCATGTATAAAAAATGACAGTGAATCTATGTACATCTGCGGTTCATATACATAAAAAATACTTTAAATGCATGTCTAATGTAAACAAATTGAAGTAATTATACATAAAAGTTATTTGTAATATTACGTAAAGAGATTCTAGATAATTTAAAAAATATTTTATGATTTTAACTTGTACATATTCTAAAATAATAACAAAATTTTGTTTTTTAAATCTTAATTGATTTCAATTTACTATTTATCATCCATCCAAATTTATCATTACTTTATATACTAAAAATATTATATCCTAATAATTTTTTATCCATCCACATTTTCACTTTCCGTACTTAGTGAATAAAGTTCATTTAAATAAAATATTTTTTCTTTTAATTTAATTAATATATACAATTTAACATTTTTAAGAATTATTATTATAGATATTTAATAATTAGTATGTTTTACTATCTTTTTATGCAGATATAATTGACTTTATACTAAAATAATTAAATTGATTTTTTCAAAAATAGGCATTAGAACGTATATTTGACTTACATATTCAACCCTATTTTCATTATTTGAATATATTTTTTCATTTAATTTATTAAATAAAATAAAAATTACTATTTTCCGTATAATTATTTTTTATTATTTAACATTAAGTCATTCATTTTTTTACTATTTTACTATTCGCTTATATTTACTTGAAGTCGGAAGTCGATATTTGAACTATTAATAATAGTCGCTTCATTGACACAAAAATAATTTTTTTTATTAACTTATTAAATTAATTAAATTAATTTATTTAATAATTAATTTAATTAATTTAATAAATTAATTTTTATTAAAAAACATTTGTTTTTTAATAATAATTATTATCTCATTTATTATTTTATTATTTAAGTAGATTTATTTCAAATCGGAAGTCGATAATGGAGATGTCAGTGTAGTCACTACGCTTACCCGCCAAGCAAACTTTCACATCCGGTACGATTCCTGGAATCGCGGTGCAGGTCCGCACTAGAAGTTTTGTTGGGCCTTTCAAGATGGCGGCAGTATGGAGTTTTAGCTGCACGTTTTCCGACGTTTGAAAGTGAATAATGGATTTTGGTGGGAAAGTAGCACCCAAAATGTTTAAAAAAGTGTAAAGTTTTGATTTTCGTATAACAGTATATAAATATTTGAGTATATTTAACCTATTTTACGTGTTTCTGAGAGGTTCAATTTATGTACAACTACGTACGAGTAACGTTTTAGAAAATTGATTTTCTTTTTTTAAATTAAAATGTGATTTAGTGTCTTTGGTGCGTCTGGTTGAATTGAAACATCATAAAGGACTTTCTGTCTATCAGGTAAAGGTTTTTTTTTAAATTGTATGATCATTTAATGTAATTCAACAAAAATACTTTTTTTCATCGTCAACTGAACTCAGTTTGGAAAAATTCTTCACTGATTGTAAGAAATGATTGTTATCCCTTATTTGGTTTTATATTCTTTTGATTCACTTTTTTTAAAAAATAAATATAAAAAATTTAATTTGTATAATATATAAATTGAAATTAGATTGATTTATTTTATTTATCGAGAAAAATTTATATTCCTTTGATTCACTTTTTTTAAAAAATAAATATAAAAAATGTAAATTGTATAATGATTAAATTGAAATTAGATTGATTTATTTTACTTATCGAGAAAAATTATATAAACGAATTGGATAAACTAAGAATATCCCATTATCTTTTAATTTTGTTTTTTACGTTATTGAATTTATATAATCATAAGTATGAAAAATAGTGAGAAGAGAATATTATAATTTTAATCTTTACAGTTTCTTTAATTTAATAGTTTTTTATCATTATCCATATATATTAATGACAATAAAAACTATTAAATTGAAAAAGCTTTATAGGATTTTAACTGTTCTTATAAATTACGATTTTTCATACTTAACAACGACTATAAACTAAATAACGTGTAATTTAAACGTTATTATATATATTAGTTTAATACGAATTAGATAAGAAATATGTTAAAATATAAAAACTAAGTGAACAATATTCGAAAAATTTAAAAACATCAAGACATTGCTTGTTGTAAATGTCATAGCATATTATGACACTACATTTAAAATATGTTTATCGATTTACTTGTTTTTTGTTATTTATTATGTTATCTATTTCTGATCTTTATTTTACTGAAATCTTTACTTAAACTGTATCGAGGTTGAACTGCCCTTAGAAAATTACTCTAACCCCAACGTTCCAACCTCTCACTAGTAAACAAAGTTTTTTTTTTTTGTTGGAAAAAGCACCGTTTTACCATACATTCTTTTTTTTTTCTTCTTAAGAGAGAATATTGGTAGTAAAATACTGTTCTATGGAATACCCATCATTCAAAGGACCGATTTTTCTATAAGTCTATCCTATTAATGTCATTGAAAACAAATAATTATTCAATTTAGTAGGTTCTTATGAAAGACACATAAAAATATGCATTCATTTTTATTTTAGAATGAATTAAAGATCAAATTCATTTTCCCACGACAAATATTACAGACAGAAGTTTAACTTTTAGGCATTAAATGATTATTTGATGTTCTGAATCATAGAACTTGAAAAATTTTTTATAAATAATTTACATTTAAAAAAATATATTGAACTTTTTCAATAATTGTTTAAAAATTAATAATGAAAATATTATTAAATAATTAATTTACAAGAAATATTCAAACTTCCTTATAAATTCATTATTTTATAATTTTTTTATAGTAATTAAAAAGCAAAATGAGTTATAAAATAGAATGAAAAAAAATTATAATTTTTAATTTCGACACATCTTTCACATGATTAAGTATGATTCACTAAAGTATTTTTTCTTGAAAAATTATATCAGGGATTTGCTTCATAAAATGGACGTTCTTTATTCGCCTAGAAGTATTATCTAGATGATATTAAAAAACAATTTTCAAAATATTTGATTTAAAAAAATTAGGGAGTTAATAAAGTTGTTTTATTTATTCGTTTTATGAATAATACGAAATATGATTCGTTATATTTCGTCTTACCGCAATCGACTTTTACTACTACCGGGTAGTTAATTTGTGACGTTAAAACATTAAGGTTTTTTCACAATGTGAATAAGTAATATTATTACAATAATACAATTAATTTTATAAATATTTTATATATTAACAATTTAATATTATTTTTCAACAATGTAAAATTCGCTAAATAGAATAAAAAGTCGGAACTTAAGTCTATTAAATTTTGATCGCTTGTGATTGAATTTAGTGGTAAACGACGTGTTTCAACGTAAAAAAGACTAATTATTTTAAAATTACTAATTAATATAGAAAAATAATAATGTTTTAAATTGTTGTAAAAAAAAAATTTTTTTTTACGAAATATTTTTTGTTGGTTTCGATTTTAAAACTATAATGCAATGTAAATTTATTTTTTTTTTCTGCTGTAAAAAAACGAATCATGCGTTTCAAAAGTTTTTCAACATTGCAATGTCGCTTGCAAATTTGGAACTTTTACAATAAACGTCCTGCAATACACGTTAAAAATACAAAATTAGCGCGACATCTATAAGTACAAGCAATGTTTTTTTAAAAACTTCTTACAGAATAGCCAAATTAATAATAATAATTATAATTATTATCATTATTATTTTTCAAAGTAGATTTTTAAAAAAAAATTTAGATTTAACACTTAGGGTGTTTTAACCGTAGAGTCAAACCTTATTATTTTTTCAATGATTTGTAGTAAGTTACAATGTAAAGTTTTACAATGTAAATAAAATTGTTTATGACGGTATTTAATTAGTGTTACATATACATTTATATAAATAACTAAAATTGGTGTTTTAGTTTTAAACACATGTTAATTTATATATCTTAAATAGTTGTTTTAATTATCTTAATAGTAAATAAATATTAAAAAGTTCGTGTTTTATAAATTGAGAAATTAAATATCTCGTTTTAAAAATCCGTAACTTATTTCACAATTTTGTATAATTGGTTGGGCGATAGCTGTCTTTTATTATATTTTTATCACTGTTTATCCAGTAGAAATGTGATATGAGTAGAATCTAAGTAGTTATAAATTATGAGTATTAGATACATCTCAATATTTCTTGCAGATAAATGCAGTGAACAATTTTACTCAAACCCTAACAGTTACCTAATATACAATGTTCAAAAACTGTATTAACCATAATGAATATTTACTCAAGCTATCTTCAATCCAAAATACGCAAGCTGCTATATTGAATCGCGCAATTGATAAGGGTTTGCGAGTTATGCAATATATATGTACGCTCGTACACATCTATAGTGTGTTAGCTGCTACCTAACCTTTAAATATCACATATGACAAGAACGAGTTTTTTATTTCCTTTGTATTTTTTTTATTTCTTTACAATCGGAGACAAGATCGGTGATTTTATCGTGCACAGATTTTTTTATATTTGAATAGCGTGGAGTTTGCATTCAAAATGAGTACACGAGAAAATTTGCGCGAATGATAACCAAGAAAAGCCGACGATGAAGAGGATAACGACAAGCGGGACTGGGAACGCCGGCAACTCTCGCGTTGGTGGAATAAGGAAAAAACAGTAAAGTAAGAAACAACTAAGAGAGATGAAAAGGTTGGAAAATGTTTAAAAGAGAGACCTCGATGAGAAGAACAAGAAAATTATGACGACAGCGACGAGAAAGAAGAGTACGAAATGTGTGTGTGTACGATGGGCCAGAGGAAAAGAGAGGGCTGTCATAATTCCTTGAATTGAACGGCGGGTTATTCTCTACCAAGGTTACTGAGGAGAGCGAAAGAGCGCGCTCATTCTGTCTCTCCTTTTCTCTTTCGGGTTGAGGAGGAAGGGAACGAGATAGAGAAAGAGACGGAGTATGAAACGGGGAACAGAGAATCGATAGAACGACAAGGACAGTCTCTACGCTTCTCTCTCTCCCTCTCTCGCTTGCTGGCTCTTTGTACAAGTACTACCGACATATAGCTATATATTTTGAGCAAGAGTGTGTGCATATATATATATATATATATATATATACACACAGAATACACACACACGTATAATCACATATAGCGTCATGGCGGCGCAAGTTTCTCTCCGTCTCAGTCTCTCGCCATCGGAGCCGTGGCGTGGGATCGTACGCGCATATAACGCAATGAAGAGGGCGAGGAAGGGAGACAGAGAAGGTAAAAGAGAGAAAACGCGTTTCAAGGCGTCCCTGTTGGCGGCGCCACGGTCGACGACACGTTAAGAGAATGGCAGACCATGCGAGCAAGCAAGATAGAGAAGAAACGAGCTGCGCGTTAGGTCGAGCTGCTCTGGTGGTGGGGGTTACGTGTCAGGCTGCTGCCAGGCTGACTGCTATGCTCTGAGTGTTGGAGAGAGTGAGAGGGTAGAGGGAGCCAGCGATAGCCAGAGGGAGACGGCGCGAGGGCAGTGCAAGAGGGGCAAATGGAGTGGGAGGGAACGAGAGGGGGAGCAGTAACGTGGGCAAAAGCAGCTCGACGGTGTTGGGAGAGAGAGAGAGCGCGCGCGCCTGCGAGAGAGGGAGAGACAGACAGGGAGAGCCGACTTTATGCAGCTGCGGGACGATAACAACGATGGGCTACAGGAGCGCCGCTATAGCTGGGGAAATGCCAAATGGGCTACAGGACCGTGCCGGCCTAGCTGTACGTACGTTCGCTCGCGCGCGCTCGTAGTGTGGCATGGCGGACGGGCGGCAGCAGCACCAGAGAAGCACAGCCAGCCAGGCAGAGGCAGGAAAGGCGGGAAGGAGAGAGGGATTTCAAGCGGTCTCGTCTCTCTTCTCTTGCTGCTTCTCTCTTCCCTTCTAGTTCTCTCGATCCACGTTTTCTCTACCTTGCCGAGAGAGATTTTGCTCTCTCGCTGTCTTGCTCGCTCTCATGTCTATATACATGCCCGGTGCTTCTATACGATCCCTTACTCTTTCTCTTTTCCCGCACTTCTTCGCCACTTCTTTCTCTGCACTTCTGTTCTCTTTCCATCCTTCTTCTGGAGGATTGGCAGCATACCGTGCGTGCTGTTTTATACGCCCGCATCGCGACTCGACCTTACAAGATCTTGTTCCTAACCTTACTTTTTTCACCGTTTCTAACCAACGAGTTGCGGCGGTAATCTCGAGTTAGATTTTGTTGTAGCAGGAAAAGGCTGCGATTGTTACTTTAACTTTTGTTAATTAAAGTATCAAAGAAAATCCTGTAATTACAGTAGCAAATATTAATATAGATAAAACGTCGACTGCTAAAGTTATATTTTAATTAAATTTAGAATGACTTTATTGATCACTTTACTAAACTTTACTAAAATACTTTTAGCAATGGAAAGCAATGATGAATAAAACAAAGAATTAAATAAACCATCATTTAAAAAGTAAAATAGTAACTGAGAAAAATTTCTTTATTTTTTTTTAGTTTTTATTTCAATTACAACTATAAATAAATTCAAAGAAATCATAAATTACGAAATTCATGAAATACTATTTCATTTTATTTTGAAACCTATGAGAATGCTGCCGCGTTTGAATTTGCCGCTGATTAGTAACGACGTCCGGCCATGCCCAGGCGCGAATTTCAATAATCATCTTAAATGATTTTATCATAAAAAGTATGAGAGTAAGCAAGTTAAAAGCTATACATTTCATAACAATATTAGTACATCAAGGAACTAAAACAACATAACATAAGAGAGTCTTGAAGAATTTATTTGAAAATTATGTGATATGCTACTGTCCTAATTAAAACTATTTCTTTCTTTTCTAAAACATATTTTTGTGGAATCTCTTTCATTTTAACCTATTTAACCATTTTTTTTTGTTTACCAAATTGTAAAGTCTTTTTTACCATTCAATTCTACGTAATAATTAAAAAAAAACTTATTGGGCTTGCCTGAAAGATTAATTCATTCAGAAAGGTTGCATTTTGTCATAATATTAATAATCATCATTTAAATATACAATAAACAATAGTTTCTTGTATATCTATTGATGTGTACTTGAATTTTAACCAATAATGAGATTCTTTGTAAGGATGCTGTTAATCTCTTTTCATGAAAATAATCACGATTTCAACTGAATATCGCGCCATCCTTCATTTTCTTTTTTTTTTTTTTTTTTTTTTTTCAATTTTATTCTTTTGCATCTCATCATTTTCTAAAAAATTCGTTATCCAAAACTATCCAATTAATAATTAAGCATGCACTTCTTACTATTCCTAATAACGAACGGAGTCATGAGCTTGCAGTTCAAGTGCTTCATTCACCGCAATCGATAAATTATTATTTCAGTCTCTAAGATAAAGCGAAATGTCGCAGCTAATAGGAGAGCATAAAACGGGTACAAGGAGGTCGCTCAGCTGATGTCGACTTGTTTAGAGCGAGGCAAAGGATCGTGGCGCGTGGTTCAATGTGTACCGGCGATATTGTTGCGCGATTGCCAAGCTGCATTGTTGGATGCATTCTCGAGCGGCCGGCGCACCGACACGTGCGCGTCACTCTGACGCATGTCGCGCCTCCCGTGCATGTGTACTTTCGTCTTCTGCAATAAAGGCTGCCATGAGAATGAACCTTTGAACCTTGACGTGGTATGCCCACTTCGCACCTTGACGTAGCATCTGTTTTTTTTCTTCTCGTCCTTGTTTTTCCTTTCGTATAGCCGTTTTCACTTGAGATTCTGATTTTGTACTTAGGATTTAAGCTGGGCGATCAGTTCTCGGGAAATTTAAGTGACTTTTTGCATTTTGTACGTTTAATTATTTGTGCGACTAACCACATTTATCTAGACTTATATTTCATGTTCATAGATTTAGTAATAAGAGCTTGAGAGACGTTAGACTTGACTCTATATTATCGATTGATTTCAATACTTTCACTAGTTTAATATGTTGTAATTGACAATGAAAGTAAGCTCTCAAATTTAGGGTTTTATATTTATTCTGTGACTTGTCGGTGAATGAAATTATTCGAGAAATTTGCTGTGTAGATGTTGCATATTTGAAATAGGTAAAAATATATACAATAATTAATACTGCTATAACCTATTTCCTTTGATTGACAGCCATCAGCTTTTTCAACAATATTTCGTAATCTGTGAAAATTGTTCGAATAGTTCATTTTTTTTTGGAATTAAAATAAATCATACTGATAGATTTCTAGTAACTATTATTATTATAGCTAGGAAAGTGGTCGCAGGTTGTTATACTGAAAATGATCCTCTTATTTTGTAGTAAATTTTATCAAATAATATTGTAATTGTTCTATAGTAATTTTTACGCGAAAATCTCTAAGTGCACACTTGTCATTATTTCATCATTATTTTTATTTGAAATATTAATCTTTATAATAGATTAACTTCAAAATGCTTCGAGACTTTCCCATAAGATAATCATAAGATAAACATTTTAACAAAAGTAAAATACATATTATTTTCTATAATTATTATGAGGAAATCAGAGTTCTGATAATAATTACAAAATATGAATTACTCCAAGGTCGTTGTTCTCTTGGCATAATGGCATTCATCTTCTAATTACATGCAATTACCATTACGATACATCCAATAGCACTATTCTCTGGACCGGCTCATCTGGCTTAGCTTTGATACATGTGTTTGGTTTGCTATGCAATACTGCAACTTTCTACACGATATATAGTTATTTTTCAAAAGCGACGTTACATTGATATTGATAATTGCAATTTGAATTGCGTTTAAAGGATCAACTTACAGCGCAACATTTACTTTTATTTAAAGTGATATTCTCTTGCTGATTAACTCTGTTACAGCAGAGCTGAAAAAACTCTTGTATGCCAAAAATAATATCGAAAACGTGAACTTAGATGAATAAATTAATAAACTTTTCTGATCCAATTGATTATTACACGTAAAAATTACAATAAATATATATCCAAATGTGCGGATTTTTACGTCATATACATTGTCGTGGCCATTTTTGTTATGGCGGGGTTTTCCGGCATGTACTGTGAAAGGATTAAATCATTTAAACGTAAAACATAGGAATTAGAAACAGAAGTGCGCAGCTGCTTTGTTCTTTATGACGAATTAAATAAAATAAGAAAAGAAAGTAAGAAATTCGCATTTTATTTCATAATATTTTATAATCTTATTAAAGAAACAGCTTACCTTGCAACTAAAAAATCATTAAATTATTAATGTTACTACAAAGAGTTTAAAAGATGTGCCGCAACATATTTTGTAGAACTTTAAACTTGCAACTGAGGATCAGAGTGCTGTGACGCAATTGGTCACCACCTCATTTTTATAAACGAAAGCGAAATTCAAGTGTGCGCGCGAAAGATGTACACAGTGTTGAGTGAAAGGGTGCCGTGGGGATTGCTCCGCTTGTATCCGTTGGTAAATATATAAATCTGGCAGCGACGCTGCTCTCACTCCGATCCTTCGATGAGCTTGGTAGAGGCACATTTCCGGTTCGAGAGATAAAGTCAAAATAGCCCTGCAAAGCGGAGGAGAGCTCCGAAGCCGCTTGGACCAACCAACCGCGTCGGTAATGCAGGCCGAATCCACGAAGGAGAGCGAGGCTGCGCCGAGAGAGGCCGGGAGGAAAGTCCACGTGGGTTCACGCACGTATACACCTCATGCCTTCACTTTTCCTCCTTCGACTGGACCTTCACTTTAGTAACTTTTGACGTAACTTTCGTTCTGATTT
Organism: Sycophila sp. Sp_5; assembly: GCA_018906775.1. Lineage (NCBI taxonomy): Eukaryota > Metazoa > Arthropoda > Insecta > Hymenoptera > Eurytomidae > Sycophila > Sycophila sp. Sp_5. The sequence goes on from JACCID010000004.1 coordinate 2,311,911, forward strand.
CTGCAAGACAATTTTTGTGAGAGCACTTATTTGAAAGCAAAATTTACTGCAATCTTTAGGTGATCGAATTCAAAATTGTATGATTTCAGTTTTAAAAATAATAGTTTTAATTTAAAAAATATTGGTACTGTAGTACCCTCTAAACACGAAAGGCTGATGGTTAATTAATTCATTCCCTTTATAACAGGATAATATATCTGATTTACTTATTAAATAAGAATATCTGAAAATAAACTCTGCTTGTTAAAATTAAAGTATTAGTCAACAGTCGGTTCGTAAAGTAGAGAATAATTAATTTTTCCCTTTACTCTGGTAGAACTTCACTCGGTAAAATCTCGAAATTTTTCATCGCATATCTTTTTTTGCGTTGAGGATAGCCCACCCCCGCGTTAATACCTATACTCGTGCAGTAGGGGAAGTAGAAGTGGAGGTTCATCGAAGAGAGGAATTCACTCTCCTCTTTGCTAATGAGTGCCGCGAGCAACTTGGCAAGGATAGAAAGGCACGTGCTTCGAAGAATGAAAGAGAGAAAGAGAGAGCAAAAGCGAAAAGCTTGTAAGCGAAATGAAGTGCATTTTTCCTTCACTCTTGCACTCATCTTATTAACTTTTTTTATCATTCCTTCCTAAATTTACTTCTGTTTTCTTTATGCTTTTATTGATTTTACATGTGGGTAAGAAAACTTTATGTGATAGAAATAGTTTAAAAATTAATCGAAATATGTTAGTATTACTTGTCGGTTATAAACATTGTTTGTTGAGCTATTAAGTGCTTTAAAAAATTATACGGTAAGTCATCAGAAGGTGTTTTCATGCATCTCCGTAGTTGGAAAAGTCCATTTTTACAATGTAAGTGACAATAAAATTTTTAGTTCTTTTCCTGTCCATTCAATTCACATATTTTGTTATCAATGAATGTAACAAGACAATCAGAAGGAAGAATATATAAGTACCTGAGTTAAACCAAAGAATCATTACAATTTTAACGTTATAAATAAAGTTTTGTGAGCTTCCAGATGCTCTTTTTTCGTAATTATAAACTCAGAAATGAAGAGTTAATTCTGTCAGTTTATGGAACCAACAAAGTTCATTCATTACGATTTCTAGCTCGACCGGTAAAAGGTTACTTCTCAACCAATGCTATTGTGAAGTTTAAACTTGAAAACTATAAAAGATCAGAGAAAGCGCATCTCTAAAGTGTTGCAATAGATAAAAAAAAGAGAAGAGGAAGAGCGAAAGAAAAAATGCAATGGGGGGATCGGTTAGCGTGTGTACTCGAAAGCTAGGAGAAGGGTAAACGAATCAGCAATAGTTAAACTTTTCAAGAAGTTTCCAGTCCTTAGAACTTCTCGTCGACTTCAGTCGAGCTTTGTCTGACGTTGTTCTCGTCATCCTTTCCTGCCTTTATCCATCTGCGCAACCCTGGAGGATCAGATCCTTCGTTTTCTTTAATTTCCCTACATTCGAAAGTGCAGTCAACAGGTGATTGTAAAGGAAATTCCGGCTTCTCTTGCCTTTTTCACCATTCCCGCCATCTTACCCTGCCTTTTAAATCTTCGCTACGCTAGTGAGCGTCTTTTACTATGGTACATATAACATCTTTGGATTTTAGTTCAACTTTTTTTCTTCTGTTTCTTCTCCCGAGTCTCATCAGCTTTTATTTTTTCGCATATTCTTACAAATAAAATAAATATTGCCAGAAAGCGATACTTTATTTTTACTGTATAATCTTAACCATTGTAGTAATTTTACCACCATCGATTTTTTAACGACCGTATGTATATATCTTTCAAAAGAATTATTATATAATGTTCATCGATTAAAAGTGAAAACATTTACTAAAGGCAAATAATAATAGGAATTAATTAAAATTTTTATTTCATCTAATATTTTGGACAAAAGGATTAGATCGCACAAGTCTAACTTGGTCATTAGTAAGTTTTGCAGAGCGGACGCGCTTTCACATGCACATCCGTGCACCATCGATGCAACTGCACAATAACACAGCGCTCGAGAGCTTGATTGAGGAAACGATAATACGCTGAAATTGAATGGAAATATAATCGAAGCTTTGACCATTGCGACTGTACCTGTGGTCAGGCCACGACCTCCTAATAATGTTCCAATTTGACGATAGTGCAAACGCGCCGTTTGAAGTCATTCCCCACCCATTCTCGTTCCCTTTCACCTTCCCTGCCACACTATCCTGATGTTGCCGCGGGAGCTGTTACCTCGTGACGCGACGACTTCTCACACGCCCGCGTCTGACCACTGTCAGCCAGGAACTACTTCCTCTTCGTCAAACTTCCGAAGTTCAAGTATGACCTTCGCACTTTTCGTTTATTGCTTGAATTTCATTCATAAGATGAATCCCTGAATTAGTAAATTATGGAAACTTTCTACTGATAAATTAATTGTGTAGTACAAAATGTTGCTCTGCAATAATAAAACACTGAGTTAATACAATGCATATACAAGGGAAACGTAAATATTAATTACTTTAACTATTTGCGGAGTACGTAAATTCTCTAAAAATTTCATCTTAGCCTGCTTTAATTCATTAAGTTATAGACAATCTGCCTTCACGTTCGTGTCTCTCGTTATAGCCCTAGTATTTCTGTGACGTTACTGACTCCAGCGACCAATCGCGTGCGACTTTGAATTATAGAGACACTAGAGAGAGTCAACGAGCGCGGGATGAAAAAGTAAAGCAAAAGAAAGAAAAGGATATGTAGAGTTATTCAAAAAATAAAAGAAGGCAAATGAAACAGAAGTGGGACAGAAAAGAAAAACTGAAAACCGAAAGATTGCAATACACCAGCAAGTTTCACTGATGCAATTGAAGTTTGTTATTGTCCACTATCTAATTACACATATTTTTCGCTTGTATTTTTAAATACACCTCTTTTTACAAATACGATCGAAAAAACTATTCGTGCCTAAGTAAATTATTGCAATCAACTTAATTATTTTAGATGGAGGGGCGTAACGTTTATTTCTTTGCTTATTATATAATTCGAAAAGAACAGAGAAGTTTGCCTTTTCTTTCAAGCCCCTTTCAATATTTTTCATTATAGTGCAATTAGACAACCATGGACCTAAATGATATTTTTTGTGGTTAATTTTATTTCACGGTAAATCCATTTATCTCTCACAAAGGCCAAGCTAAGTTAGTTACGTTGCAAAAAAAAAACTTTATAAGTGACAATCATGTTTTAGGAATAATCTTTATTTAAAATACGAAAATGTACTAAAACATTATTGAACATTTTCCTTTGTCTTCTGTGAACGTCACAATTTATTGCACTTTTTCCATTTTTGTATCATGGATTAAGTAATATAATTTGAAAAAAGTGTAAGTTTGCGAATAAAATAGTATTGAATCGTGTTATAAAAATGATTACGGATTATATGATTATTATATTTTTTTAAAAATATCATTTTAAATTTTTTAATAAAAAAATAACTGAATTAATTCATTATTTACTTTATATTGTGGAAAACTCAAAACTATAGGTCTTTTTATTCTCGAAAGTCATACCGCTATTGACTGTTTCTACTGAAAATGAGTACTTACTCCTATTACTTTTACGTAGAACTAGAATTCCAATTATGGCATGTCTTACTGCTGCCTTAGACACTATTAAAAAAACAATATAATAGAAAAACAGGATCTACTGCGCACTATATTAAAATAATATTTTTGCATAATAAATCTAATAAATTTAGCAATTAACGTAGTTTCGAAAATATTAATTTTAAAAGGTATAAATTATTGAAGTCACAAAGTTTTATTCATCGATTAGTACAGGAATTTTGCATAATTTAATTCCAAATGACCTTTAATTAACATTAACGATTCAGAAAAAGGGAAAATAACGCTTTTTATAAGTTGCTAAATTGAAACGAATAATCCAATTAAATCCGATATTGTAAATAGTAATACAGTAAAGAATGTATTTGATAATTCATAACGAAATTAAATAAATTTTACAAGAAGAATAAATTAAAATAACTTTTATCAAAAATTGCATTATTAATTTATTAATTTTTTCAACCACCGTTCGAAACCCCTATTCTTCTGCACTTCTCAAAATAAGAATAACATTTATTCTTTCATAAAAAAATCGTCAAATCGAAGTTTCCATAAATTTGTAAACTTGCATTGGCATGCCAGAACCTGTCTGACCCTAAACTAGTGATAGATTACCTCAAATAATCTACCTCAATTGAGATATTAGTGATATGGTCCTGGCACGTGGCGCTCAAGTCGACTGATTAGAAAATATATTTCGTAGGAAAAGAGGCGCGGGCGCCTCTCTGCGATGTGAAACGCAACGAGCTGTGGGACTTGCTCACCTTTCACCGAGCACTTGGGCCTGCTTTCACCGCCCAAGATCCATCTCTCTCTCCCATTCGTGGTCTTTCTCTTTCGCTCCGTTTACGTGCGAGTGCGAGACGAAAGTCGATCGAGGAAGCCGTCTCTCGCTCTGTCTTCTATGCCACTTTTACTCGCGCTGTCCGCCATTGTGATGGTTGTCGCTACAGTCGGCTTTCTTCTTTAGCCGACTTCCGGTGGGAATCGTGCCCCACGGGCACATAGTCCGCAAGAGGGATATCCAGTATGCTCCATGGGTCCGACCCGATTTGCGTACAAGTTAATGTTAGTGTAGATTTATATTTCTGCGTTGGTTTAGTAACTGTAGTTGTCTGTACGGTCAGTATAAATTTTCCGCTGCGATAACCGGCGAGGGTTTTTTCATGCGATTTCAGATTTTTTTAAATCATTTGACTTAAAACAAACAACAAAGAAACATTAGATGTAGATCCAAAGTGAAACAGTCGTTTAAAATTTTTAAGGAACAGAGACTCTCTTTAACTTACGTAATTAGGTTAGGAGATGAACATTCTGAATATTCTCATAGTGTTACTATAGCTAAAAATAATTTAAGAACAGCTAGAATTTTATCTAATTACTTGCGCATTTAGTTTGGTATGTACTTATTAAATAAAAAAACCGCTTGAACAGACGCAGTGCATAATATCTGGTACATTTGCCGTCAGGTGGACTATGTAACATCTCTCCCAGTAATATTCTGTTATCTTTTTTATATACAAACCACTTTAAGACCAGGGTCATTAAATATTTGAAGAAGGTTACTGGTACACCACTATTTACCCATCATCAAAAAAGATCACTTGAATTTTTCTAATCTTTGTCGACAAATTTAATTAAAATATTGATTAGAAAATTGTTGTTGAAATCAACAAATAGAATATAAAATTTTATGCAGATGAAAGTAAAATTGAAATTGAATAAATATGAAAAAACTTTACTTACTATGTAATATAAAAATATGAAAAATATTTTTTATACCACATGAAAAAGTTACAACCACTGCCAATGATTACTTATCTAAGACGTGGAATGCAAAATATTCAGTCACGTGAAGTCGTCGGCTTTAAGAGCAGGTCGCGACGCAAAAGGAGAAGGGAGGGAATTCCCTCGGCCTACGATTAGGAAAGTTTCCTCGCAGACTTGAGCTGAACTTTCCTAACTCGTGGAGTTAGAGTGAGAAGGAGAAACGAGGAGGCGAAAGGAGGGTGAGGGAAAGGAAATACGGAGCGAGAAAGGGATGGGAGGCATCGCCTAAGGGAGATGGTCTGAGACACAAGCCGAGCTCGCCACGTGGAGATCGTAAACATTGGAGTTCCACGTGGTGAAAACAGGACCGCTACTTGCCGGAAGTCATTGACACTCTTAGCCGACGACCTATCGTAGCGCAGACAAGTGTTTATATGCTCATCTGCAAATGTACTCGTGCTTTTCCACTTTTGCGCTTCCGTGTCCTACTGGAACTTTTATTAAAATTTAATATACGTAATTAATTTGTTTATTAAAAGCAATATTTTATATTATTTTTTACTTTATTTATCATTGTTTGACTTTCTTATGTTTGAGAGATGAATAATTACAGCCTTAACAATTTCGTTATTTGTTTATTCTTACTACTATTTATTATTTTACAAATTTAGTACTGCATAATTTAAAAAGTTCTAAATAATCATTACTAATCTATAATTTACGAAAATAAAAAGATGTCTTACCAATACTGGATTGTACTACTGAAATCTTGATAATTTTCCAATATAAGAAAATACTTTAGCCAATTAGTAGAGTTGTAAATTAATTTTTAAATTCACTGAACAAGTTGCAATAGAGTGCATTACGTAAAACTCGATGCGAACAAAATTGCTTTAACCAGAACTGTATGCGAAATGCTCAAAACTGTCAGTTGGTTGATGTAATTGAAAAGCTTCAGGGTCCACCGAAATCCGTGTACCGAGGGGGGCTTTAATGTTCAAAAGCATGTAATCATCGTTTTCCTCTGTGTATGCGCAAGCACGTGTGCATTACTCTTTTTGCGTTACCCTATTGTGTATAACAGTTACTATCCGGTGATGGGGTGGAAAGGGGTAAGGGTTGGGGGTGGTGGCTTATGCGCGCACAATGCCAGCTCTCCATAAGTTTGACCGACCAGTCATTCGGCTAACCTGTTTCCCATTTCAATGTCCGGTAACCATCCGTCCGGTCATCCCCCGGTGTATATGCGCGCGCGAAAACGACTTTCCCTCTAGCGGTGGAAAATGTCGAGAGAGAAGCTCGATAGAAAGAACGAAGAGGGATGGATGTGAAAAAGAGAGGAGGATACGAATGCGAAACCGACGGGAGCCATCGATTCACTGTGGTTTTTCATGTATGATGTGCGAGTCCCACTCTATTTCTGCACCGCAAACTAGACTGACCGTATGTTTCCCAAAAATTACTGAACAAAATGGGATGAGAGAATCTATGGATTATCGAAGCGTCAAATTTTTCGCTATCGAGAATTATGATTTATCGCGTTTTCATTGTTCGACATTGATTGGACATATCTATATAATAAACTGATTGTGGAATCATAAGTTCGAGTTACTGATACGAAGACAAACTCAGAAAATCTTAAAAATTGATACATTAATTGAAAAATTTTACTACAGCGATACGAATCTTTTTCCTTCTACTTTTTTGCCCAGCAATAATTTTTAACGAAATAATTCATCTGGTAGCAAATGCCACATTCCACAGTATAACCTCATATTTAACGAAAAAATTCGGGAACCATGAAAGAATTTCTTAGTAAACTTTCTCAGTAAATTCAATTTTAACACGAATTCAAAATTTACCTCCGCAATGTAGTGTTAAATTTTGTCTTTTATTTTAAGTAAGGTATAGAAAAGTTTTGCAGATGATACAGCAGCATCTAACGGAATATTTCCGCATTTTGTTCTCTGGGCTCCGGCAAGCTCCTGCTCCCGCAGGAAAAAGAAGCGAACCAGCGCGAGAGGGGATGGCACGTGGAATCAGACAGAGAGGGAACGAAACGGGACACGTGCAGGTCGGGATAAAAGCGCTCGCTCGCGCGTGGTGCGTCCGTGTGGGTGTATCAGCCAGTGTAGGGGCCGCATTGAAGGGAGAGACGCGTGTACGTGACTCGGGAAATGCGCACACCGCATCGTTCTCTCGCTCCCGTAAAAATCGTATTTTGACTGCGAAACGCCTCCTCTGATGCACGGGCGCGTACGTTACACCCTTCGTCTGGGGCCAGCGTTTGTAGGTTGTATTTTCCCTTTCTATAACCCAATGCAGTTTTATCAGGTCAGAGACCGTGTGTGCGCATTTGCATCGCAAGCCCCGCTCCACCATGACCTTCCAACCAGTTCAGACAAAAGTAACACGGCATCAGTCTGTTTCTCTGAAGGTGATAATGCTTTTCTCCTCTGGCCATTTCGCAAAACAACGAAAGTTGATTTTGCTCACTGATTAGCTTCTTACTTATGCTGATTCTGATCGATAGTTTGGGTAATCCCCTGTTGTGACTGCAATGAGATTCATAGTTATGTTTTTATCGTATTTTTGGAGCAAGTTGCTTTCTCTGTGGTTCTTCACCCGGTTGTTTGCTTTGCAAAGTTTTGAAAGTTTTCCAGCTGAAAACATTTTCTTTTCTAGTTTTCTAGCGGAAGCTATTGTTTTAGGAGCCGTAGAAAAGAATCAGCTTGATGATTAATGAAGTATTCAAATTTTGTACTTTTTATCCTATCAAAATCTGCTTTTAAAAGCTTCAATTTGAGTATTTGGAAATTGGTTGAATTAATTAGATTCAATTTCAATTGAATTATCGTTATCACTATATTTAAACAGAAATTCATCCCTTTGTTGAAAATCAGACATTGAGACCGGTGCCGACAGCGGTCGTAAACAGGTCTGATGGATGGATTGTTTTCGCGCCTTCTGAAAAACAGCCGTCCCTTTCAGCGCGCCACGTTACCCCAACTTTTCAACAGTTGCATTAGTTCGCACGATAAAGTCAATGGGGGAATCACACGATTGTGTCCGCGTGGTTGGTAAGCTTGATGCACTTGTGGTTCTTTACTTCATCGTGGATTCCTATGTTTATCTTACGAAACTCCATTACCGGCGCAGTTGCTAAAATACTGCATGCGTGTAAGCTCATGCGTTCCACGAATGCGGTTGGCATTCACAATAATTTAAACCAAATTGCAATGCAACTTTTCGCTGGTCTAATAATTCAAGAACTCATTGGATATTTTTTTTAAAGACAAACGGCTGCAGCTCGATTTAATTAATTTTTTTTATTAATGTCGCTGGTAAATATTAAATTATTTTAACAAACAGTAGAATTTCTATCTATTTAGCATCCATTAGTGTCAGATTAACTATACAAAAAAAGGATTTGCAACAAACAGCGACAAGTATTCGAAACTTGTTCATTAACTAAAACGCGATACTAATGAATAACAAGTTTTATTACTTTTTTATTCTATTTTAAATATCAGAGTCACATTTCACTTCTTTATGACTTTCTCACAACTGTAGAATTAGATATTTCATTTTTTTTCCAGTTCCCGTGATTTAAATCTAATCCAATCAATTAGCTTTAATTTAAAAAAAATCTTTTATTTATTTTGTCTTTAACACGCTTCATTCAAGTTTAAGATAAAGAAGTCGAGCATTCCAGAAGAAAAGTTAAACAGCGCAAGTGAAGAAGCATAATTAAATACTTTCATTCTCTCAAAAGAACCCGACAATATAACCCAGCAATAAATGTCGTTTGTTTTTCGTGTCTATTTTTCTGTCTGCTTTTCTTCTTCACTATTTGCTCGTTTTTGCAAGAACGTATCTCCTCTCCTCTCCAGCTTGCGCTTGGAAGTGCAGAGACAGAGAAGGAGAGAACAGCTCTCGCGACAGAGCAGCGGCGGCGGCGGCGGCGCATGAGCTCGATCACGCGGCTCGCCATGAAAGAGCGAGAAAGAGAGAGCGAACGAGAAAATGAAAGACAGACAGAGAGCACACGGATATGAAAGACAAAAAGAAAGGAGGAACGCTCGGATGGAGAAAGAGAGGAGAAGGAGAGTCCTGAATCAAGGAGTGAGAAGGAGTTGCGCTTAAAGAGGGAAAATAGAGAGAGTGCGACGTTGCTCGGCCCGTCCTTCTCCGGCGCGTTGCTGTGGCGCACGGGAGGAAGGAGACGGGGCGAGTTCGTCCAATGAGCGAGAGCGAGTGCGCGCCCGAGCGAGAGAGAGCGAATTGAAAAGGGCGGAGAGGAAGAACGTAGCGCGGCCGGGGGGAGACTTGGCAACGCCGCGCGCTGCAGCTCGGCCGGGCGGTCGCCGCCGGAGAGGCGGCAACGCAGCAGTGACTCAGCAAGCAACGTTGCTGCCACCGCCGCCGCCGCCACTGCTGCTCTGGCTCCGGCTTTCTGTGTGCAGCGAGAGCGCACGCTATATAAGATACGGCCGCGCCACGGGCCTTTTGCAACTCGGTTTTGTAACTCGATTCCATGCTGAATAACCTCCCACTTTGCTCGTCGAGCAAGCTGCGCTCGCCGTGCGCGAGAGAACGCCTTCGAATAATGTGCAGTTGCATTTTCTTTTTATTGGCTCTTTTTTTCTTCGCCTCGCGATTAACCGATTTTTTTTCTTTCTAAGATCGACTCGTCTTGTCGTGTCTTTCGTTCGCTAAACAGGTTCGAGTCCCTTGCGTTGAAAGCTTCAATTTTGCTTTGTGGAATTCATACTTTATATCTTGGCAGGAAAGTTGAAAGCATCGTGTCGAAAAAAACAATTTTTGGTTAATTTTTACAAACAATTTTGAAAGGAACTATATTTTTTCCTATAAAATTAAAAAAAATGTTCAACTAATGCTGCTATGCGACTTAACCCGCAGATTATTGTTGATGCAATAATTTGTTTTCTGAATCACTAGCAATTAACAGCAACAAATTAACACGTTAATAAATATTAAGTCGAATGTATTCATTCAAAAATCATTGAAATATTAAATACTTATGAATCTTTAATACTTCAAATGAATTACGTAAAAACCCTTAATATATTCAATTCCTTTTATAGCCATTATTCATTCCCTACAAAACGAGTTAATTTGAATTTGTCATCAAATTTTCACAATCGGTTTTCAAAAATAGAATATCTTGGCGCTATTCAGTTATAGTAACTTGCGTTGCATTTATAATTAAATATGGATTATATAAGAAGAATAATAACAAGTTATAATTGATTTCTAAAGTTTATTATGATAATAACTGAGGAATAACTTATAAATTACTTTTAAAATTTATTGTTTTTATTGCTGTGTACTACCAACCACATTCTCTTCTAACTTCGATTTTTCATTTAACAGACTTTTTGGAAGAGAAAAATAATATTTAAAATACACTAATATTTCGTTAAATGTGCAAGTATTTTTTATTCATAATTCCAATAAGTTACATTAAAAAATTTTTAACATTTTTAAAAATAATGTACTATATTCTTGTTCTAAACCAAGCTAAGGAATGTAATCATATTCCTCTTAACATTAAATTAAGTTAATTATTTCGTATGGAATATATATAAATCAATTTGTAATTTATTGTTTAAAATTTGTAACGTATGTAATTAATCAATACATCCATTATACATCTAAATATTTCCTACAAATAAATCTTACTGGTGTTTTTGAAATTATACCAAATGGGCATTTATATCTTCATAAGTTGACGATAATTATTTCTCCAACATTTATTTAATTTTATATTTGTGAAGTTTCCTCTCTTATTTTATTAGAATCTACTAAATTCAATGTGTACATTGAAAAATGTGTATACTTACAATTGTTTTGTTTGTAGCTTTTGGTTTAACGTTAAAGAACTTACCCTAGCTTCACATTTTGAATTAATTTAATTTTGTTCACGTGAATCTCTATTACAATTTTTTTTCATTGAGATTAAAAATACTCATGAGTTTTTTGAAACTTTTACCCAGCTCTCATTTATAAACCTTCAACTACCGGAAGGAATGGTTTATCGCTTTACCCAAAAGCTGTAAACTGTGTAAAACGCAAAAAATTAGGTCCCAAGGCGAAAGTCGCGGATAATGAGGTCATAAAAATAGGAATCTGACGCAACCATTTGGCATCGCTGCTCACGTGAGTGTTCGATCAGGATGAACCCTTCAAAGAGCAATAACAGCTGCGCCAAGGGCAGCTCCGCCGAGAAGTGCGGACCACGTGTGCCCGTCGAAGGGACGTCAGGGCGCTACTCCAGCCCGCCGGCTGTTCGTGGCAGCTGCTGTTGCTTCCTTCGCTCAGTCTTCTGTGGCCGCACCTCCTTTCTCCAAAAACCGAATGTCCACGTTACATTTTTTTTTATAGATTGAGCAAGAACATGAAATTTTAGTAGATTAATTTTTTTAAAGTCTTTAGTTAAACGTGCAATTCTTTTCTTCGGGGTATATTTGATAATCAGAACTACATTGTAGAGATCAGGAATCCTCTGCACTTTTGAAAAACAAACTGACATTTGAAACCTGTTAAACGAAACATCTTTATAAAATAGACATAAATAGAGGGAACGCAATTAACATATCAACTTTTCATTGAGGATGAAATCATATGTACATTGTGCATTGTAAATCCAGGTAGCAAAGCAAACCTCAGCAGGATTGATAATAATTTGCTTGATTTGATAAACATGGCTTACTGCGGAATTACACGTCTAGGCGCATACAAGCTGAGACGAGCTTAACGAGCGAGCGATAACTTGTTATTTTGTAAATTTGCGGAAATCATTTGGTCTAGAACTGCAATTAACAGGTCGGTAATAAGTACACTCTTTGGCATCAATGAAGGCCTTGAAGGTGGCCTGGCCGTCGTATTATCCCGACTTCCACTCGAGAGGTCAGTCAACCAACGCCGATTCCTGCGAAGTAACCCTTCCTTCAAAGTAGTGTTACGTAATTATGCGCTCGTGTCTTTTGTAGCCGGCAATTTTCCCAGTAGCTAGAGTCATTATCCTCTGCGCGCTTCACCGCGTAATTGTCTTATCGACATTGTAAGCTTATGCGACCTGTTTCTTTTTTTTTTATTTTATGAGAGCTAAAAAATTTGGTTTCTGTCAATCGAAATTTTATTTGAAGTCATATTTACTTTCAACTTAGTTTTATTGTAATGAAAACTTATTTTCTACTTTTTTAGTACAGGTAAGCTAGAATCCGAGTTTATGTTTAAAGCTGTCAGATATTTTTTTTAACTGATCAAAATCCATTATCTGAGAGAAAAACGGACTGTTATTTTTGTTAAAGAGTTGAACAGCTGTTACTTTTCCATACAACTATCATAAATCATTTAGGTAAAAAGTTAAAGTTAAAGATTAAAGTCAAAATCTTTTAATTTTTGTACTCAGAAAAAAGTTTTGTAAAAATTATATACTATTGGATAAAAATGGTCATGTAGCAAAATTTACTATATTTTTCTGTTTGGACTCTGGTCTTCTGTTTGGTTTCTGAGTTTGGTCCGGCCGATTGAAAAAATCGCCTTTTTAAACATCCAGAACCTCTCCATACTGATGTGCAGAAACATATACTGCCGATATATAAAGATCTATCCAACTAAGAACTATTAACAAGATGTTTGGGTGGGCATACGCAAAATGCCAACGAAAGCTTCAATGCAACCATCTGGCGTTTCGCCCCAAAACATCTTTATTCTGGTATCACTTCGGTAGAAACTGCTTCAGCAGTAATATATGAATATAGCTGCTGTGCTGTTTAATGAAGGCTATTCACTATTCTGAAAATAATGGAACTGATGAACTTGAAAATCGGCTTGCAAACCAAGAATTACGCCGATATGTACGACAATAGAAAAAATTTTGTCAAAAAAATTTTTCGTTTTTAAAATTCGTGGTTCATCCGCATTTCTGCATTAACAAAACTGTAAGCACACATAAGAGTCGACAAAGAATACGGAAAAAGAAAAAGAGCAGCGAAAAAGAGGCGAAAGTAGACGGGCGCAGGGAAAAAAAGGAAGCAATGGGGAAACTCGGGCAAATGCAAACTTAGAAGATCAACATTCTTATTCTCGCGTTCCTCTGGAATCTCAAGTGTCGGAGAAAATGCGGCCTCAAACTGTGCGAGTCGCTTGGGCTTCTCTCGAAGGAACGCCTAACCTTGACATTGATCTGGAGGGTGGCGGGTGAGAAGGGTGAGAAAGGAAGGGAGAGAGAGACAGCCGCTCGCGCGCGCATTCCGCAGAGCCAACTTACAAAGTAGTAGCGCCCCTGCGCGTCCGCAAGTATCTGCAAGGTGCGGCGCCGAGGAAAAAGACGGATGTACTTGCCCGCCACCGGTCGGGGAGGCAATAAAGAGGCCGAAGGAGGAGGCGGCTCCACACGTGTGTGTGGCTGAAGTTCGTTCGGGAAAAGCCTTCACTGCAGGCCGAGGGCAGCTCGCCGTTTCGGATCTGCCCTCTCTCTCTCTTTCATCCACCCACTTCCTCGTTGATATACCTAGAGAGGCCGTTATGGCTCGAGTCACTCTCTCGCCCGTACCTCAAGTATATATGTTTGTACCTGTTGCTTATTCCCTTGTTCTACGTCTCTCTAGTATTTTGCTCTTTACTGGCCTCCTTTGCCTTTCTTGCTCCGCCCTCCGTATTCTGACTTTGTACAAGAAGGGGGTGGGTCAATCTGAAGATCGGAAGAATTGATAAGGAAGTAGAATCCGTGTCTGATTTACACGCCCTGGTGTATATATACTTGGCTGTTTGTTTGAGTAGTTACATCATTAATTATCAATCGTGAAGCATCAAGTTATTAGCATAATTAGTAATCATTACCGTGGCGATAGTGTAAATATTTTTCTTTGCTGACAAGTTTACACTGATTATTCAAGTACTCGAGAAAAACAGATTATCAAAAGTTACTGTGCATTTTTTTTTGCTAATGATAAGGAAAAGTTCTGAGCTGAGCCACAGGCTGCATTTAGGGAAAAAATTACTATTCTTTATTATAAATTTTAATAGAATTCTAGTACAATTTATAACACGAAATGATAATTTTTTACTCAATGCACTTTGTGATTCCACTCCCAGACTGGATAGAAACGTTTACTAGAATTATGATAATTTTTCCTATACATTTATCTCAGCGTATATATAATAAATTGCAGGTAAATAAATCATTTTCATTAATCGTAAAAGTTATATGATATACGTGTGAATGAATACGTTAAGTGGTGAGCTACAAGTGGTCCGCAATTGAAAATACCCATAAACATAAGAAGCAATTGATTCGTTCCATGCAAAATCAGTAGCAAGGCAGCAAGTGCTTAAAGAGCTTAATTGATGTGCAGCGGAAACGTCATCGACCGACCTTTAAATGCAACAATGACCGGCAAATCCCAGGCTAATACTCGTCTGAGCCATTCTTGCAGCGTTCTCGCATTTACTCCCCATCCCTGTTGTCGGCAGTACAACATTCCCCCCGTCGCCTCCCTCCCCCTGCCCCCACCCTCTCTCTCTCTCTCTTTCTCTACGAGGCACGTAAGCATTAAGCGGCGAGGCGTTTCGCACGTTTACGGCGCGGCCCTATAGATATAACCCGGCTACGGGAGAAAGTGAGCGAGCTCTCCTCCATTCATAAAGCTTCCCCCGGGCTATGTGGCGCGCAGTCTCTGGCCGCGAGCGAGGCCGCACGCGCCCCTATTATATAAACGCGCGCGCGAACAAGCGGGCTAATGTGGGTTACCGAGCCATCCGAGGAGACGCTAACCCCGTCTCCTCCTACCCTGCACGCTCTCTCTCTCCCTCTTCCGGAGGCGCCTCGGTCTTCCAAGTCTCAAGGTCACGACACTCCCGTGGCTGGCTGATCCCTCTCCTACCCCTCCCCCTTCCCTCCCGCGAATGCCGGAAACACGATCATCAGTTTGCGGCCGATACCTTGGGATCCCGTGCCTCGCTCTCAGCCGGCAGTTACATCGTGTTTGCGGAACACGAACGTCGGAGGAATGCTCCGAGTTTGGAGCGAGCTTTGCCGTAGGATGAATGCGCGATTGCTTGCGAAGCGAAAAGACGACGCGGTTCGTGCTTTCGCTTACGTTTGGTTCTGCTCTAAGTTTAATGTCCGCAAATGGGACATTGGCCTCACTGAGCTTAAGGTTTGCTGATGATTTGGAACTTTCATGGAAGAACCTGAGCTTGCAAATGCCATGTATTTCCTATTTGGAATTTTAACTTGATGCAAATAAATTTTTGTAATACACTGGTTATTTTGATTGGGTACTGCACCTTCATAATACTCAAGCAATTGGTACCGCGTTGAAGCAAATAATCTAATAATTGAAATTTGGAAGCTGTCACGAATTCAGTTTTAAATAATAATTCACACCTCACGAAGTCGAAGCGTGAAAAAAATGCAATTAGTGAAAACAAAAGTACATTCACTCTCTATTTTGTAATAATTTCTGATAGACAGTCAATTGTAAGCTAAAAAATAAAATAAAAATCCAAATAAGTGATGAAAATAATTGTTAATTACATTGCAAACATCTAAATATTATTCATACAAGAGAACTCGTAAACTCCAGAAGGACACATCTACGGAAATTGAAAGTTAAAATGGTAAAAGTTTAAAACAGTTATCTGAAGCTCCACCAACTGAATTGAAAGTATACCCCGACGCATTAGACCAACGTCAAAAGTGGCGGGACGCGATATCAGTTTGGGAGCCGACAAGTGGCGCCGCGGCGCTCTCCGATTCCGGCAGCGAAGTTTAGCATAAGACGTCACACATCGGCGAACGAGCGCGCGCGACCCTCGTGCTCCCTCCACCCCCTCTTCTCGGCTGGGACTCGGAGGCCGCTTCTCGGGAGGGTCGCCGACTCGCAAATCGCCGGCTCTTCCGGATGAGCGTGCCACCCTCGAGCGTATACCTATAGCGACGCCGACGGTTGCGGTCGACGTCACCGCACCTCCACACGCGCGCGGGCTAACGCGCGGACGTGGGCTCGACGGCGAGACGAGGCGGGCGCGCGCAACAGGTACAAGGGGGGCTCGGCAGGGGGGCGGCCCAAAGCTCGAATAACAACCTTGTCGGATTCTTACAAAAGCCGAAGGGCCGTCGATTCGATTCCCTCTCGATCAAGGTCGCGCGCCTCCGATCCACCTGCTATGTAGATTCGCTTTCCCCTCATTCAGCCGCCCCCATCGTAGGCGTGCTTGACGTGTGCGGAGACCGGGGTGAGCCATTCAGAGGCGAACGTTGCGCGGATTTTCCTGGCCGCTGCGCATTTCGCGCTGTTTATCGGCCTCTTCCGGCTGTCTGACTTTCCTCCCCCCTGCAATAAGCAGTAAGGTAGATTGACCCAGTACCCAATCGCTATAACCAGAGACCTAATAAATTTATCCACACGGAAAGAAATGTAATAGTAAAAATTACTATATTCCGTAAGAACAATGGGACATACTCGACCTATGACGATTTTTAGTATGTTTTATAGTAAAAATCATCTTAGGTCGAATATATATACATAGTAATTTTTACTATAACATTTCTCTCCGTGCAGTGTTACGTTTTTGTACCATTCGTAAACATTTTAGATCGGAATCGTAATTTAAAAATTCATCGATATTGATTATAGTTCGCTATCTGACTTCTGTCGCTTGCTGCGCTCGTTATAAATTTTTTGTGGCTTACAATGCAGATTTTTTTTACCCTTTATTTATTTTATTACAATGCAATTTCAACAAAAAATATAACCGTATAAAACACATAAAAAATTGAGCAAAGCGATCAAGTTCAATAGCGCGAATGGCAGTGATATTAATTAGCGATAGCATTCAATTAGACAATAATTAAATCACGTGATGAAATTTAAATCCTTCATTTTCCAATAATATAAATTTTGTACACTTCGTTGACGAAGTTGAACTTTTTTTTTTTCAAAAAATTGCATATTGAGTCAGTTTTGCACAAATATCAGCGAGTCCAGAATTGAAGCTGCGAGCGGGGGATTCCCGCGGAAGGGTCAAGCGATTATCGACCACGGAGTGCCTTGGCCTATATAAAAGAAACGTGTATCGGGAGCTCGCCGGTGCCGACGACCTCTTCCGTTCTTTTTCTCTCCGGCTTCTTTCATTGATTTATTTCGTACCGCACCGGAGGCTCTTTGAAGATTAAGTGTATACATAGCTGGGATGAGACGAACAGCTGATTCCTCCGGTTTGCCTTACGAGTCTTGTGAGCTTAAGCCTCAGGGTTTCACTAGGGATTATTTTGACTAGCAGGTGATCGGATCAAGTGGTTATTTGTGTATTCGATTGCCATTTCGTGCAGGTTAATACTGTTGGGGTGTCATCTGTATTATTACTTCATTTTTACCTAAATCAGATGAATTTAATTTAAAAGATTATATACGTTTAAAAGTCTTTATGTCGTGCTGCAAATTACATGGGTATCAGTTAATTCAATAAAATTTCCATTTATTTAGTAGTAATTTTACGAATGAATCGCATGAATCGAATGAATCTTCTAATTTCACTGAATGCAATTATATTTCAATCATAAAATAACGTAATGACTGCTGTTATTAAAGTGTATATTTTTTGCAATCTCCCTACAAAAAATCAAATAAAAATTCTACTTAAAAAAAGAGAGATTCATATGTTTCTTTTAAAATTAACTACTCTCTCTCTCTCCCTCTCTTTCTATTATCAAATTATCGAAGCTTTTAAAATTAGTGAAAAAGTCCGGCTAATTTTTAACAATATTTAATTATATTAAACATACATTGATTCCATTGCCGAAAATTAATTTTACTAAAAATTAAAAAAAAAAACTTTATCTTCAGTCCTCAACTATACAGTATTTATCTTCTCTCGACATCGAGGATCTTAAAGGCGTCTATCGCCGGGCTATCCCGTTCGTTTTTCTGACGATCGCACGGAAATCCTCCGAGCTGGAAAGCACCCGCCGCCGTCGAGTGCTCGCCGACACGTCATCGCAAATAAGTTTCAGAGTGCGACTCTCACGGAGTCACTCACACCGACGGGACTACGCGTCAGCTGAGCGAGGAACCTCTTGTCTGGCTACCGGCCACCCTTCGTGCGCGCGTCGTCTTCGCCTTTCCGCGACTTGCCGAAGTGTGCACGTGCGCCGCGGCTGAATATGCGAGAATACGTGCCGGAGCTCCCACGAAGGAAAGGGAAAACGGGGTTGCCCGGCCGACTTGCCACCAGCGAGCACGTGGAGATAAGGGGGGGAAGTCGACGAAGAATTTCTCTCGGGACCGGGTCTTATCGAGTGGAGGTATGCATGCGAGGAGAAAAATGCTTTGCCACCGGGTGACGGGGGAGGCCGCCTATCGATAGCTTCTTGCTCTCGTGTACTGAAGAGCTTTTCCGAGCTTATTTACTTTGGGATTGTGAGCTGTGTTCGGATGTTTAAGGTCAACACATTAGCTGCTTTTGTGGGTAGATGTGAATACACTACTTTCTGGTCCAAAATTATGACAAATGGATATATTTATTTTTTAATTTCGATTTGTTCACTTTGATTATTTATTCTAGTGGTTGTAAGATTTGGTTTACAGCGAGTATTATAAGATATGTTGCAAAAATCGAAAAGCTTTGATATTTTACGTAGTAGAATTTCCCTAGCTGCAGACATGAATTGTTTTTTAAATTAAAAATTAAATTGATTTATTCTCCATGAACATTTTATTTTATTGACCACCCTTAATCCCTCGCACGAAATGCAATTGCGACAAAGGACTAAACACGGTGTTTTATTAAAAATCTAGCAGCTCGAGTAGGACGGCTTATTGAAAAGTCCAGTTTTATTGCTTGTTCATTTTGCATAAAACGTCACGGATGACTTACGTCGATGCCTCTTAATCCCAGGGTAATATTCCCTTTTATTCCCCAAGCTGGGATTCCGTGGCCGCGGTAGGAACCCTCCCTTCTACCGTCTGAAGTATACATCACTCCGCCCGCCCCGGCGTAGACTCCAGCGGCAAGCACGGACATCCGATAGCGTCGGGGTAAGTTTAAACGTCTCTTTGACCCACTGACCGAGAAACTAAAGAGCGTTTACCCCATCCCGCAGCGTGAAATAGCCGCAAGCGAGACCACTGCTCTCGCCAGGGATTAGTTCCCTTTCCCCTCCCCCAATCCCTCTTCCCTCGCTTTTTTCCCTTCCCCTCTCGGCCCGGACCGAACGAAGTGCAATGTCAAGGAGATTAATCAGGAACAAAGCCGCAAGGCTTGAACCCAGTCGAAAAGGTCTCTTATCGTTCTAGTGCTGCCACCGAGGGGCTTAGAAATTTTACGAATTGCAATGTAATTTTCAATTTCGGATTTCATTTTTTCATATCGTTTCGACAATTTAGTATAAAACTGTTTGCATTTACTGACTCCGCAATTTGGATTTGCTCCTGTGAACATTGATAATTTATCCGAAAACGAATAATCGTAAACGGTCCAATTCATCAAATTTGAAATTAATTACAAAGCTATTGCCCGATTTATTGGCTCGGTCCTCAAGTTACCATAATATTATTTTTGGCTCTGTCATCATCGCCCTTAACTGAAAAAGTCGTTCTGCTTCTCGCGTTACATTCAATTATCCCTCTTACGAAATATGTT
Organism: Sycophila sp. Sp_5; assembly: GCA_018906775.1. Taxonomy (NCBI): domain Eukaryota; kingdom Metazoa; phylum Arthropoda; class Insecta; order Hymenoptera; family Eurytomidae; genus Sycophila; species Sycophila sp. Sp_5. Next base: position 2,331,951 of record JACCID010000004.1, read on the forward strand.
TGATATTATATTTTCAAAAGACTCGTCGTATCCGTTAACACCCTGAGCTCAAAAGGGATGCTCCTTACAGCCCAGCTCGTAAAATTCGCCTGTCATTTGGTATAATAAAACAAACGCATGGCCTCCCAAGAGGATCCTCAATTAGCTATGGCGCAAATAAAAAGCGCGTCCATCCTCGGCGGTGAATCATCTCGCGAAGCGGCGGACGGTTAAAAGCCGGCGAGGCCGGTGCCCATTGTCCGGTCCGAGTGCAGCATTAAGCGTCGAATTAACAAAGGGCGGCCTACCGCGCTCTCCCGGAGAATTACGCGAGCGAGAGAGAGAGAGAGAGACAGACCCGCATGTAGCAACAGGTCCGTCGGCTCGTGGCGATTTGCTTCCGCGAGGAACTCGCGGCTTCCGCTGGGACCACCCCGGCCTCCGGTCCAATTTTCCCGGTCCGACTTCCTTGATTCGGGGATGAGGCAAAGGTTTTATAAGCGACTAGAGCTGGGCGAAATAATGCCGGCTTTGTTCTGCTGCTCTATTTTGTGTAATATCGTGTGAATTTGTAATTTTGAGCGGATGATTGTGTTTGATTTACGGGAGTATGATAACGGGCGGCGGATAGCTCTCAGATTCCTTATACACCATAAAAAACTTAATAAAATAAAGATGAAATTTCTTTTGGAAAAATTGAATTGATGTATAACTTAGAATCTCAATAAAATAAAAAAAAATTTTTGACCATGAACTAGTAAACTATAGTGAACGAACGTACCAGAACACGCCCACCAGTGAAGGGTATTCATTCAGATTTTTTCTACTGCTACGTGAAAAAAAGCGCCGACGAGGCGTCAATCGCAGAGAAAAACACTCGATGGCTCGCTAAAAGGAGAGAGAAAAAAAAGAAAACGTGAGCGCATTCAAGGGGGGTAGAGAGATGGAGGGAGGGACGGCGAGAAATCGATACCTGCACCAGCTGACGCGAAATCGTCATCATCGACGTCGGTGGCGATTAAGCCGTAGCCCCCCGCGCGCGCATGCGAAAGGGTTCTTTGGCCTTGAAAGGTATACGGCCGCCGGCGTCGCCGCTGCCACGCGAGATCGACGCGGGGGCAATAAATTTCCCGCCGGCAATCCGTGTATATAGACGCGGCACGAGGTCGTAAAGCGCCGATCCACGCCACCCATCGCGCTTGCACCGCCGATTGATTCGCCCTACAGACGGCGAAGTGGCAGAAGACTAGCGATAAATGAGATTGAGGGAGCGTCCGGAGGCTGTCGCGAGAAAATCGATATCGATTGTGGCGCCGTTTTTCTCATTTGCCCTTTAAAAAAGGGGGGAGGGGAGTTAGTCTGTTGCAGTAATGAGTGGAAAACATTAGCTCGCGATAGTAAAATGTAGGAAAAAGAGCAGATTTAGCAGGAGATTCCTGTAATAGTGAAGCTTTTTTTATCGCGTGGAACTTGTAATTTTCCTTTAATTTTAAAGAAATTCTTTTACTTTTTGACGAGTATAATTGTAAACAATCTTTTGCAATTTGTATGATGTGCCTCTTTCATTTAAACATTTTTCTTATAAATATGTACCACTTGTAATCGTGAATAGAGTTTAATTAGCGAAAGTTTTAAATAATAACTTTCACTGCAAGTTCTTGAGTTTTTCTCCGAAGAATTAATCTGAATATCTGAAATTACTTTTTCTTTAGAGAAGTCCTTATTACAGTAATTACAGTATATAAATACCATAAAATTCAAAGAAATGAAAGTTAAATACATAGGTTCAGAATCTCTAAACCTCGTTCATATCATCAAATGGTACAGGCTAACTGGCCAAGTCTTCACCATGAATAAATAGATCTCAAAAAAGTTCGTAATTAATAGACTGCACTATTAAAATTTTGCAAAAGTCTAAAAATCATGAAAAAATTAAGACATTGGATCCACCGACTGTCTCCCAAGAAACAAACCAGCCACTTGAATTTCCACGTGCACTAAGGGAGAAAGTAATGGAAACCCATGCACGTGAAACGAGGCGAAGGCGCGAATTCCCCAGTCCCGGGGCAGGTGTCGAAAGCGAGAGCCGTAGCAGCTATCAATGGGCGGCGCGCTTCGGAGATTACGTCGGCGGCATTGGCGTAAAACGCCGCGGCTAGGTCAGTAATATCCCCGCGGTCGACGGCAGTTTAAACGGCCCCCGAAGTTTACGCGGTCGCGGACCGCGGTAATCGCCTGCCGCCACCGCCCTCCGCGCTCTCATTCAGCCGAGCCAAGCGATCTCTATCGGTTTTACAACCACGCCCGAGCCCCGGGAGGGCTTTATTTTTCGCGCGAGCGTACCCTTCTCTCGGCTTTGCAGATCGTCCGCTGAAACAATATTAACTGCACCTCGTGCCGCGCATATAGCGTTTTTTACGCGGGGATTTGTTTTACGGCGAGCGCGTTGCTTTCATTTTCGATGAACCGAATGAAGTTTACAACTGACACTTCGCTCGATTTACATTTAAAACGCGAGGAACGGTTCGCGGTTATGCGTTGAATGACGTAGAGTACCGAGTGGTGGTAAGTTTATCAGTTATCGATCTTTTTCGATTGTTTTCTAATTGGATTGGGATGGATTTTCCTGTCGGCGGTTTATCCGACTTACCATCCATAAAATGTTTGTATCTACTGTCGCGTTAGTGATCTAACTACTTCAAATAGATTTATTGGAATTTTCTGTATTTTATTTTTTGTAATCAGAGTACATTGCATTTGAAGTGTGACTGAATTACTTGCAATCTTGAAAAAAGGAATGTTGAGGGCGTCTTACCAGAGCGCTACCTTTATCTACTTATACGCTTATGCGTTTCTCCCATCAATAGGTAGTCAGTGGATCGCGATAATAGACCGCAGGCTGTAATTCACTGTACTTTCAGTCTAAACATTGCAATTCCCAGCATAAATAAACACCGCGGCTAAATTGCCCGCACAGCGATTGAAATCGAAGTTATAACCTGCAATAATGATAACGACGAGGAAGAACTTGAACTTGGACATTGAATTCAGAATTCACGGTTAGGTCAATTATTAGCCGCGATAGTAGGCACATTCATTAACTCAACAAGTACAGTGTTCCGGCCGGTAGAATTGGCCGATATAGACGCTCGGCCCGTTACGCATAAGTATCCGCTTGGCAAGTATACATTCCCAGCGGGCAATTACCATTGAACGAGCCGAGAATAGAGCCTCGCTCGCTTTAGCGCCGCCGCCAGACGAAGAGAAAGAGACAAAGAGAGACAGACTTCCCGGCCCCTCGTCCAAGAGAGATGCGGCATTTAAAAATAAAGACGCATCGCCGGTCAATCGCAAGAGCGTAAATACGTGCGATCCTCCTTGAACTCTCCAGCCGGGCGGGAGACGCACCAGACGTAATACAAAACCCCGGAGCGAATGAATGAACCCCCTTTGCCCCCCTTTGTGTGTAAGTCACGCCGTTGGTACGGCGCGTTTACTACAGCGGCGAGAAACGGCGCGCGCCGGTAAGCCATTAATTAGCGCCGGCGCGAGCGGACCTGTCGTCTCTCGCTTTACTTTCAGCGTGCTAACGCGCGCGTGGCCTCTTTTATGAATGACTGCGCGGATCTCCCCTTTCCGCGCCGTTGGACGGCTGACGGGCTTCCCCGATCCCGCTGGCAACTTTCAAAGGAGCGAACGATTCTGAACCGCGATTCTGGAGGGGGGAAGGGTGCGCGGTGTTTGGCGGTAATCGAGCTTGCCGAGCACTGCTGAACTACGTGTAACGGGTTAATTACCTCCAGTGACAATCGATGCGACTGAGTTTGCGGGGAACTTCCGGCCCACCCCCTTATCCGGGAGATAGGGACTCGCGGTTGGGTGCTGCGAGGAGCAGTTCGACAAGGCACTGAGTAATCGACGAGATGGGAACAGCAGACGGACCTTGTCATTTTGACTGGATTTTCAATTTGAATTTTGAATTTGCTTTGACCATATCGAATTTTTTAATTGGCATTTGCAGGCAGTTAATTGCTGTAGGTGCATATATGATCAATTCTATATAGATTGATTTTCTTTTAATGGGCTACGTAACTCTAATTTTTACAAATTTTTTAAGGGAGGATTCTAATAAGATTTAATACAAGAGTAATTAAATCTTTTAGATTTTTATAATATTTCTCTGGCTGATAACTACCAATTCTTAAATTACTTTAAATTAATTTTTATCTTACTTATCATTGATTATATTTACTTTCAAGTTCATAAAAAGTTTGTATACGCTACTTCTAACATTGTTTTTCAATTAATCATAACAAACTTTCTTACACCATCCGAAAAAAAAAGGAAATAAATAAATTGATTTCTTACTTAATAAACAATCCAATGAAAGGTCGTTTTGGAAAAAAAAGTAGAGGAAAAAATGCATTTTTTCGAATAAAAATGCAGAGTATGCCAGATATGATGCAGGGCTACAGTTATAATTTTCGAAATTGAGTATTTTACGTAGATTGGACGCATCGAGTAATAGCCGAGAATACCGGCTTTTACGTGCGTTGGGCAATTGCAGCTCGGTCGAATGCTTCCAAAAAGGACACGTTTTTTAAAAACCTTTAACCAAATTAGCGTATTCAACGGGGAATATTGTACAGCGCAAAGCTCGGAGGCACTTTTTGAATATACCGGTGAATTTAGCCCGTAATTACCGTGCTGTGTCATAGACTTATTCCCTTACGTTGCGCAAAACGACCTCTACACAATGAACAACGCGTGGATGAAAACAATAGCTAATTAAGCTTTTTTTAGATTTAGGAAGATTAAAGCGTGGATCATTAGTTAAAAAAACTTTTCAGGCGTGGTTTGAAATTAAATTCATAAAATTATCATGAATATTGTGTCGAATGTGTTGATTGTAGTTCAACATCTATAATATATAATTATCCATTGTATAACTTCCTTTTTACAATGAAGCTATAGGTGCTATGCTTGAATACTTTTATTTAATAAATAAATTAGAGACTTGCTCCATGGGAAGTTGCAAAACTTCTACAAATATAATTTCTATAATTTATTCACGCACATTTCATAAATAATAACACTAACTTTCGTCCATATACTCTATTCAGCGACTTATAACAATAGTAATCGAAACAAAAACTATATTTATAAACAAATAAATGAACTTGATAAATATTGAATCGCCGCTTTACCAACATACGTCGGAAAGTACAACCAGTACACAGCGACAGCAGCTAAAACGGCACGTTGATTGTCAACGTAGCGACTAAGGCGGCGGCGTAAAATCATAATGCGATCGTAGTTCGCTAATTTCATTCATTCACGTGCAGGCGCGTGCCGCGTCGAAAGAAAAGCGAGCGATAAGCCTTTGATCTCAGTTGACCGCGGCGCGCAGCAATTCGAGCGAGCCGATGAATTAGCGCTCTCGTGCCGGAGGGGGGAATCCTATAGCCGCGGTGACGTAAATAATGAGCGAGGCCGGCGCGTCACGCAGGTGCCCGCTCCTCCGCGCGCGAGCCTATAAATAAAAGGCGCCGGCGCGCGAAAAGTGACGCCGCGTTACGCAAGCAACGCGCGCGCGAAGAAAGTCGCGGCCTTGATGAAAATCGGTGAGGTCGTCGATCTTCGACGGGAGCGGATGCGCGCACGTGAGCCCCGGCCGTCAATCGAGGCACACGTGATGCCCCCGCAAACGCGCTCGAGAGGGAAAACGAGACTTGTTTGCATTTCCGCCGACGCCGCGCGCTCTCGGGCTTATCTGTGCCGCCGACCCGAATATCTCCTTTCGCGCATTTCCCCCCGTTCAATACGTGTGTTTTGCATGAGGGGGTATGTGTGGCGTACACATGCTTCTGGTGTTTTTTTTTTAGGTGGATCTCAGCTGAGCGATAGAGCATTTTTGCCAAGAGCACGTGAGGTCGAACGGATGTGCGTAATTTCAAGTTCATCGAAATGCGTAATGCCGATAATGACGATCGTTTATTAATTTCTTCTTACTTTTCTTTACTGTCTTTTGAAAGATTTATGGTTTGCGTGCTGATTAATTGACATAAGTTTTATGTAATAAAGTTGCCTTTTGGTGGACTGTTTTACTTGGAAATTGTTGCAGTTATAATTTATTGATCATATGTTTGCTGCAAATCCGATTATTAATTGTTCTTTACAGAATAAATAGTGCTTTAAATATAGGAGTCTTTTGAATTAATAGGAGAATATACATAAATGTAAAAAAAAAATATTTTAATTTTCGAAGTTAAAAATGTCTTTGAAATATGCATTCTATTATCTAACAGATTTTAATTGGATTATACAGCCTTTCCGATAATCCATGCAAAAATGCTAGACCTATCATACAAATTAAGTAACTTCAGGTAAAAGCAAAAAAAAGAGAAATAATGTATAAAAATTTTCTTATGATTATTTAACAGCCATATCAAATAGACACGGAATATTCGCTCGGAAAATTCATTCCTCATTCAAAATTTTGAATTTCACCTCCAATTGGAGATTCCACAAAGTAATAAGTTCAATCAAACAGACCGAGTGGCGCCGACGCATCTCCATTAACCTCGACAGAATCCTCCATTTTCCCCATTCTCGTTTCTCTCTCTCTCTCTCTCTCTCTCTCTCTCTCGTTTATTCTCAATCGTCGGATTCTCTTTCTACCGGCACCCAGTACCGACGGCTGACTCATTACTGTTGTGGTTCGGCCGAGTTTAATATATAGCGACGGAGACAGAGCACGTCCGGGAATCTCCGCTCGCGAGCGTCACGAGAGCGAGTGCGTTAACCCGCGTTTGCGCAATCGATCGTGTAATTGCGCTCGAGTTACGCAGATTCGTTTTCAGTTCTCGCTGGGGAGATAATTTGCCGGCGTTTGTGTCGCGTGCCACCGGCACGCGCGCACGTCCTTGCCTTGGCTCGCGCCCGAGCGCACTTTCGCTGATATCTTATCGGGGACCAATCGCCGACGATGTTACACCGCATCCGTTTCCTCGGATTCGGTCTCTTTCCCGTCTCTCGCTCTTCTTCTCTCCCATTCACTTTGACAGTTGTTACGCGAGGATGATGATTTGGTCGATTTTTATTTTGGGTTTGCTGATCAGATTATTCGGTTAGCAACGATGCTTGTTTTGCGATAGTTTTATTTGTGGGTTTTCACTGTAATGTTGTATCTCGACTGATCGTTAAATAATAAGCTTTTAATTGCAGTAATTTTTTAGATATACATTTTTCTTTTAATATGAGAGCTCGAAATTAATCAGGGGAAAAAGTTTTGAAATAATATTACGCTTTTGAAAGTATGCGTTTTAATATAAATTACCGTCCTTTGCTGGGCTGAACTCACTCGACTACGCGTGCCAATCACTAACTAATTTGAAAACTTTACGATATATTATCTTCCTTTTTATGAGGAATTCGCAGTTTATGAAACGCAATAACAGACTTTATATCGGTGATACTAATAGAAACAATTACACTTTCTTATTATATTGCGTTTTAAAACTTTATTTATCCTAGTATTCTCCTAGCGGATTGAATATTTTCTAATACGAAAATATTCATTATCATTTATCATTCATATGATATATTTTTATTAAATCCATGACAAGATACATGCACTGAAAGTAGCTGCAAAGTAAATTATACGCTGAAACGGCTGGAGTCAAATTTCACTCTTGATTTATAGTAAAACACTCGTAGAGTTAACTTTGACTGTACATGAATAGAGTGATTTGAATTCATTTTAATATGGAGTAAAATTCTTTCTAAGGTATAGTATTATAAGAAAGTATAAATTCGTACATAACTTCCATCTCACTCCATCAGGGGAGTTAAAATTTAAATCCAATAGAGTTAATGTTCACTCTATTTAACTCCAGCTGATTTAGCCTGTAATAAACACTCCTCCGTACAAATTCTTGCACACTATATCGCCATTAACATCGACTCTTCGTCGCCGAAAATACCAAGTCAGGAACACGTGGCAAGCAGGTCAGCATCGATAGAGCACGCGAGAGCCGTGCATGCATACGATCGCGGGCACGTACGTCGAGAGAGAGGGACAGAGAGAAGAAATCGAGTACGCGCATATAGGTATACATAGCACACCATCACCGCCGCTCCGCGACCTTTTCTCCGTCTCTCTCTCGTACTCGGCACTTTCCAAAGTTCCGGACACATGAATGAACACCGGCGCACCGGTGTACAAGCCCGGCCGATCGTACGCTTTCCCAGCTGTGCATTGTGTATGTCGCGTGTGTATTTGTGGGGGGGTTAAACGGCTTCTCCGCCGCGGTCAATAGTTTCCCGATGCCTCGGCTCTCCCGGCGCGCCGCGGTCGAGCGAGAGAGAGATTACCGAGGCAGGCCAAACGAGACCTCCACCCGCGCACACGTACACAAGGGTATCCCCGCGTATCCCAAAGGCGACGCGGCGACCGCCTCCTTGCCTCGCTCGCTCCTTCTCTCTCTCTCTCTTCTCCTTTATTTTGCGCGCGAGTTATGGGTAAGACGGAGATGTAGAGAGGCCTCGACCTTGCCATTATGTGGGCCAGGAGGGCCAAGCGCGCCCGCCTCGTAATCCCGAGCGTTCGCTCTCCCTCTCGGAGCCCCGGGATTGATCCTTTCGCCGGCTCCTTTAACTTTCCCTCTTCGGGGGGAGGGAGGCGCGAGAAGCCCCCCGACATCGTGTCCTCGTCACTTCTGCCAGATAACGCGCGCGAGCGAGTCGCTCGTTCCCTTTTATCTCGAGCCCCCGGCTCTCTGCTCTCCTCGTGCCCGGCGACTAGAGAGAGAGATCCGATCGAGCGCTCCGATTCCGTGATCCCTTTTCTCGCGCGCTCTAACAGCTGACTTACTCTTCGGGGGTTGGGACTCCTTGTACGAAGCGAGGCCGAGGCGAGCTTTCGATAGCACTTGTTGCCTCGCGCTGAAAGTGAATGGAACGGACGGTAATCATTGTATCTGTACGGCCAAGGATGATTCTTATCGGCGCCTGGAGGATTCCCCATTGTAAACTCTGTGTACCCTCTCGCGCTGGAATTTAACACTTGTTTTGGCTTTTAATGCTCTTTGTTCGGTGCAACTTGTTGGCGTGTTATGTCATGTTGGCTTCGTGTGCAATATTCTGCTATCGACGGGACTAAGGCGTTGCTTCTTGCTCAAGAAGTTTGTACATGCAGAAGAGGTTTTAAAAAATTATGAAATTCTTGAGCGCACACAGATGTTCTCGAAGCTGCGTTTCTAATGATGAGACTCCAAGGACTCTTGCGAAATTCAATGTTGTTGCTTAATTTTTTTATTAATTATTTGCTATTCGACTTATTAGATAATTCGAAAACGCAGATAACGAAACTACAGAACCTACAAAGAGGAGTTATTCATTTTTGCCTGCACTAAAAAATCAAATAATGTATTAAAATGAATAATTCTGATTGCGGGCCTCCCTTTAAAAAGCAATTTTACTTTTATTATTACTTCGCAGCAAATTTGAATAATACGAATTGTTACTAAAATATTTTTCTACCTGTTCGAACTCTACGTCCTAAAAACAAATACTCCAAGAAAAGTTATCCCCAATCGCTTCCATCTTCAACCGCCTTGCAGCATCCATCCCATTCGAGACAATTCCATTGCATCGAGCTACTGGTGATCGTCAGTACACGGAGCGTAGAGCGCAATTAAGTCTGTCGTACATAAACACGTCGCCAGCGCCGCGGCATCTCTCGCTCGTAATCTCGTTTCGGCGCGTGCCCCGATGATCGAGTGATCAGTAAACATTGTATGCCCGCGCGTCCCGCGCGCAATTAAAGCCCGCCGGGCGTTTCATGCGCTGCCTGGCCTTGATCGCGCGCTGTACCGCTCAAATTGCATAATCGCGCTTCACAACGCGGTCTCTTAACGCCGGCGCTCGTCACGCTCCCAGCCGCAAAAGGGGGGCCCCGCACGCGCTTCCTCTTTCGCTTAATACACCGCAGAGTGCCGAGGGAACGCGAGCGAGAAGGCGCAAGAGAAAGAGAGAGAGAGAGAGAGAGAGGGCGAATTATGAATGGACTCGGAACTCTCGGCGAGCGCTTTGCTATTAAAGGCCATTAGCCGGCGCGATACCGCCGAGTCGGCGATTCCGCGCGTGCCCTCGTCTTTTCCATTCTCCCGAGAGGAGCTAAGCGGCTGCCGCCAGGGGGGAGGCGCCCGCCGCAAGGTTTCTTCAAGCAAGAGTGTGTACGTGACCGCGAGGGGGAAGGAGGGACCGGCGTCGGCTTTACGCGAGCGCGCGAACCGACGCTCAAGCTAATTGCTTCGCCTCGGTTTTCAGGGTTACGTCACGCCGGTTTACTACGCCAGTCAGCTGGCATTGTGCCGTTAAATGCATAACTCGTGAACGACGTCACACTCACCTGCTCGTAAGCGCGCGCGGAGACTTCGATTTTTTTTTCACGCGCCTGGGAGTCCCGCGCCGTTAACGGAAAACTATCGGCCATTCATTGGATTTGTTTACGCCTACTAAATCTACTACACTGGCGCCGGCGTTTGCTGCACGATGAGTCGAGGTGATTTGAAAGAAAGATCAATGAAGGAGATTTGGGTTTTAATGAATTCGTGATAAGAATGGTAATCGTGTTAAAGCAACGATTTAAGTGGACTGGAAAAGTAAACACATCTGTAATGAAACTTCGGTTACATGTTCGAGTGGCAATCGTTAAGTGTCATCGGACTGTAGTGACTCTCTGTGGTCTCATTAGCATTTACGGCTAAACTTTTGTCTCTGCTATTTATATGCATGCCACCTGTCCCGCCGAACTTGTCAGAGCAATGGGTATTTTTTTTTTACTTCGGATGAGTAACGAATTTATTTGTGTTCACTTAAAACGCAGTAAATTTATGCAGGCTGCGAAGCCTCTCAATTAATATGAATCAATATAATCAAGTGGTAACAATAAATTATCTGTTTAATATATAAATAAATCACTCAAAATTGTTTGTTGGGGATCGTAACGAGCATTCGAAATGATTTGTTTGCATTAGATGGTTAATTATCATAATTAAATATTTAACCTGTAAATTTTCATAAAGGGGCAATAAATTCAAACGGTAAAACCTTCGCTCGTTACCCATCAATTAGCTGCCACTGAAAAGCCTTGCTGTCGAAAGGCGATAATCACCGGCCAATAAGCGTCCGATGTACCTGTAAATCTTGTTAAAGACGACCCTAGTTACCGAGTCAAACTGGCCACATTATGTATACCTCTCGTTCTATTCATCCCTCTCGGAGATCCGGAGGCGTGATGGTATGGGTGTCTCGAGGCGTTCAAAACATTTCTGGCACGTGCCCACCGTAGGCAGATAATTTACGGAGGCGCGCGCGAGGGGAAAAGGTACAAAGTCGAGAAACTCGGTTTTTGAAGCGTTAATAGCTTGCCCCTCTTTGCGCGTCTCTTTCACGAGGGCCTCTCATGCAGACCAGAGTTTAACAGGTCGGCGCACGTGGCAGACAGCCTGTCGGGTGCACCGCTGCGTTTCATGAATGAAAGACAAGTTCGAGCTTAGATCCACGCGTCGACACCTTTTTTTCTCTCTTTCTCGGTGTCGCCTCGTTAAAGCGTATTCACCCTTACTCGGTCACTCAGTCGTCGCGAGCAAACCAAAGTTTTTTTTTTGTGTTTAAACTTTTTTGACGACTGTGTTTAAAAAAAAAAAAGAGTTTATGGCCTACCGTCGCTGCGTTTGATAAATATGTAATACGCAATTTTTTTTTGCTTTCAGATCCAAGTGACTTTAGCAGTTTGAATGGCATCGGAACGTTAATTCACTGAGGCAGCACGTACACGAAGGAAAAATGACAGGTTAGTCTCTTAAAATACGACAAATTAGATACTTGTACATATGGAAACACATTGACATAGTAAAATGAACAACAGAGCATGACAAGTCAAACAGTCTCGAATCCGCGGCGCTATATTTGTAGCGCGTTGTTTGCTCTGCCGGAGCAAGATTTACGGAGGGTTGTATAAACACCGGGTCGAAGAGTGAGGAGCAGGTATTTTACGAGAAGTTGACTCCACAGTAGGTGGCCTTAAGTCGGTGACAGGTTATTAGTCTACTGCAAGAGTCTAGTGTTGGGAGCATCCTTCTTTCTCTTTCTATCTCGCTCGCCTACAGAATAAGTTAAGTGTGACATTGCCCCAGTGTCGACGCGCGCCAGACCACTAGTCGCCTCTTATTTTCCATCTTCCTTGTGCTCGGTTTATCTCTCCCTTTTTCCGTCTTCGTCGGAGCCGCTTTACTCGTCGTGGGTGAGGGTAAATGCAAATGAACGAACGAAAGGGCAAGTTAGTTTAATTCGAAAATTTAGTTCCTACACCTCGGGAATCGAGCGATCGAGAGGCAGGTATCATTTTCTCTTCCAAGATAAAGTTTTAAACACATAATAAACGTGGTTCGATTTTTATAGTCGCCACAGGTTGGGTCACTGTACCGTACGTAAATATAGTATTACTGAATCAACGACGCTATAAAGATATGCAAATTACGTGACCAATCGATGAATATTATGTAAAAGCCATAAGATATCATTTAAATATAAACGAAAGTTATGCGGATGTGCGTATCTAATAATATATGATCCGACGTTACATTAGCATATCGAATTCCCACATTAAATCATATTGGCACTTCATTACCAATTAACAGTTCCTAATTCAATTCCCGAACATAAAAAGAAACAAGAATACATTATCGAACGTAATCCTTAATTCAAAGACTCCAATTATAACAGAATCAACTTTTTTTCCATTCACAATCGACGTAATTAACAGCCATAAATCAATGCTCCGACCTCGACCGTACGATAAATATTAATTAAACAGCGCGACCGAGTCTCTAGTAACGGCCATCCAGCTGGAATCCCGTGAAAATGATTCATTCACAAGCAGCGGCTTTATTTTTATGGTCTGATAGCAATCTCAGTGTCGTGACGCCTCTGTGCTATGTACTTCTTTGTACCATTGAACTTCTCGCCTCTTTCAAAGACAAACAAATCGACTCGTCAAACGAAAAACTGACGAGCTGGCGCGATTGCATCATCGACTCGCGTGTGCACACCGCAACGAGTGGGAGGGGGGCCTAAGACAACGGCTCACCACCACAATGATATACCGGGAAACTTTCTCTTTCGCCGGCCGCGTGCAACAACCCTCTTTATCTCTGTCTTTATTTCCTTCTCTGTCTGCCCGCTCCTCTGCCTCGGTCTCTAACCGATTGTACTCCGGGATTGCGAAGGTCGTCGAGCGGGCGCGCGCATTATTGCCGCCGAGTTGGCGTAATCTAGGTCTAGGCGCCGGCTTGTCCTCCGCAGGTGTCGCGTGGAAGCGCCATTGTTCTCCCTTTCTTTCTGCAATGAAATTTCTCAGTTTTCGCAGTCACGCCATTCCCTTTCTACCGGCTCTCTCGTGTGCACCGCGGGGTGACAAAATATTTGCGGCCGCGTGTACCGTGTGTGCATTCTTCTTCGCTGTTTTTTTATTTCACTTGCCTTCGGGTTATGGCACGAGGAAGAGCGAGCAAGAGAGATGAATCTTGTTATGCTCGATCAGTTTGCATAAGCAAGAGTGATATAAGTTGATAATTATTTTTAGATTTTTTTTACACCGACGTTGCGTAATAAATGCGATAAGCTTGAAAATTGAGGTATTTTTTGTATCTACATGATGACGGTGGAGTTGATTATAGCGTCAGTAAAAAAAGGTGTCAACAATTGAATACAAATAAAATTAAAAATAAAAAGGAAATATTGTACAACGGTAAAGTACATTTTTTTTTCATTCATGAAGTAAAAGATATATTTCCATGTGACAATTTGTTTCGCTCGGAGCAGTAAACCCGTCAAAAACTCATTTATAAAACAAACATTTGAATGTAAATTTAGTTCGAGGTCATTCATGTAACCGCCAGCTCCGAAGATAATGCCGCGATTAGCACGATCTTCGAAATCAATTTTGCTCGCTCTCTCCTTTTTCATTTCCCCCTTCTTTTCGCTTTTTATATGCATGCAGCTGCGAGTTTCTTTCCCTCGGCGATAAATCGTTCCGAGGACCTTGAAAGCGACGATTCTAATCGTACGTGTAACATATTAGCCGCGTCGATCTATTAGAATTACAAATATGTTATTCATTCAATTGATTTCAGTCATCCATACATCTCTCTCTCTTTTTCTCAATCTGTCTCGTTTCGCTTTCTGGTTCTCTAATAAATCCATGATTCCTTTTTTTTATTTACATCTCTCTGACATGGAAACATTTTTTTTGCCACCAACTTTCTTTCCTGAGAATATTATCAGTGTGATTCTAAATTTATTTTCACAATAGTATTAAAAAAATTTTAAATTATAATAAAGATTTTTAAAGAAAAAGGATACTTCTTGTGTATATTTTAAGCAAGAGAAATTCCCTTTTCCCTCGAAAGTCTTCAATTGCAACGACAACAATTTATAAACTTGAATAAATCAATTCACTTTTCAATGAAAAATTTACATTCGATACGGTACTACAGAAAACCCATATACACTGGATGGCACGAAACAAACCTTTATAGAGCCAGTGAATGAAATAAATCATTCAGCGTCCACGCAGTAGTCGTACGCAGAAGGAGGTCTACAAACCCATTTTATTTTACAGTCCTTCATGCATCCACCTATGATATATCTCTCCCTCTCTTTCGAGCTCGTAATACACCCAGCGGCATCGGCTACGCAAATTGATACGCGGTCGCTGCACTTTTTCGATCGCTATACAATTGCATAGACACGATCAAGGTTATCGGCCCCTGTTACGCCGAACACACCAAGTGCCAACTTCTGTGCAGTCAGTTTGAAAGATTTAGAGATTGCCCGCCACGTCGTTTATCTTTACATGAATGGAGCCTTTATCTTTTATTCAGTGTTTCTTCGATTTACCTTTCAAATTTAGAAGCACGTGACCGTTTAATGTTATGTTATGAATTAACTTGTCCCTCATTGATATTCATGTTATGACACGCGCGATGATGCTCGAAAATACTTATATCCATATTGAAATGGTATGCTTTACTAAATAGTGACAATTAATTAATTTATCACACTTATTTCCAACGCATGTTTTAAAAAATTTGAAACTTACATGTCTTCTAACTTAACATTTCGGTAAGTACAATGTGTTTGTTATTAGTCAGTTTAATTATGAACATTTTTTTTTCGACTACACAAAAATAGACAAAAAAAGCAGGAAAATATCGCCCTGTAATTTCATTTTACTCGGATAAAGATAGCGTTGATTTTTTTTTCGAGAATAAATTCCCTAGAGTATGCTGCAGGCTTATTAAAGTCAGCTGAGCATAAAGAACACAATGCTTCCTCGTCATAGAGGGAGAGGAGAGAGAAAAGAGGAGCAGCAAAAAAAAGAAGGTATAGCAGTAACAGAGGGAGGGGGAGGGTCTTGAATCGCTGTTTTAAAATGCAAGGCCGCGCGTCATTCATGTACGTATGCCCTTCCGCGTGTACCCTTTCCCCGTTCATTCACACGTGTAGGAAAGTCGCCCGCCCATTGACTACCCACTCATCCGGTAGCTCTATACACTTGCACTCCTTCCTTCCTTGATCGCTCGCTTTCTGTCTCGCTCTCCCCTCGCGATAGCTCTGTCTTTCTTGGATGATCCATAACATTACGTATATATATATCGCTGAAGACCCCTAGGGATACATGCCTCTGTCTCGTTCCCTCTCATGGTGCCCTATATATGGCTCAACCTTCGGGCTTCCGATGCCAAGACGCTTTGCGTATACAAATGCGCGCTGGGAGGAGATTTCACGTGTAGGATGGGCGCATGAATATGCTACGAAGTTCTGCAGCTACACGAGGATGCCCTCCACCGGATCGATGAAAAATTGGGCTGTCGTGTTGGTGAAAGTGAAATTGAGAGGAGGAGAAGGAACATTTTTTTTATCTTAGTACTTGTTTTTCGCACTGGATTCGACCGGTATATAAGTATCGGTTGTTATAAGGGACGAAAAAACGAACTCTACAAATGTAATTCATTATTTTACGAGCATGATAAGAATGACAATCAATGAAACGTTATTTTATTAAGATTCAATTTATTCATTTTTTAGACATATTAAATATACAAAGCTATAAATATTTTTTGTTACTTTAAACCATCGTAATTTTTTTATAAGATATCTTCTTTTTTCGGCATTGCATGCATTAATCTAAAACTAAATTTTGCGGTCAGACTGAAAATTTGAATTTAAAATGTTTATTAGCGTTTAAATATTCAATCTGATCGTCGCGAGAATCCGATGTGGCTTAGAAAAAAAATTTAATTTATTGGTTGTTAGAGTGTATTGTCCCAAAAATATCTAAAGCAATTATCGCGTACAAAAGTCAGAAGATCGTGAAATGAATGAGATAAAATTGAGTGTCAACAGCAAAGATATCGGTAGATTTGTCGAAGGAGGAGAATAGTCAAGCGACGTACGATGAGGGGGAAATAGACATGTTACATTCAAGAAGCGCCTTTGAAGAGGAGGCGCCGGGTAGTCTCCCTCGGCGTTAAAAGATTTCAGTCATTCCTTCCGTCTCTCATTCACTGGGTCAAGTTCAAGCGACAGGAAGGCAGTCGCACGGCGCGAGAGGTGCGCAGAGAGGGACGACCGATAAAAAGGAAGAAGCGGGAAGGCGAAGAAAAGAGAGAGACAGATGTGGCGAATCAATGGACAAACGGGGAATGTGTACGCGCCACCGACGCCAGGAGGGAAAGGGAAATCGTTCTTCCGTTACTAACCGCCGATCGATGCTTTATCGAGATAACAGGTAGACGAGCGATAGGTAGGCAGACTACGAAGTTTCGAACAGCAGTTTAAAGCCCGTGAGTAGTCATTCATCCTTTCGTTCCCCTTTATCTCCCTCCCTGACCCCCTCTGTCTATCTCCCTCTTCTTCTCTCGCGTTTATGTACACCCACACCCTGGCGCTCTGTACGAGTGCACCTCTGGCTCCCTGGCGAATGTAGGTGAACCCGCGCGCCGCCTCATCCGACGCTAACCGCAAGCGGCCAGATGTACGCTCGTACGTATATACCGACGAAATGGGCTCTAGCGACAATATATACACAAACGCGCTTATAGGGCTGCTGCGCCAAGTACGCTCGGTCCGCGCACACGCCACGTGCCTCGATGCGACCACCCACGTGCGTCCCCTGCGGCTTATTTCTCTCTTTTTTTTTTAGTTTCGCAGTCTTCATCGCTTTTATACTCGATGGTTGTTTTTTCTCGTTTTTTGCGCCTCTTTTTTTCGCTTGGATGTGCTCGTTGCCGGTTCAACTGCGGCTTCGTTTGTGGCCGAGCGCATGGGGATCAATGTATTCAATGAGGTTCCATGATTTGTAACAAGTTGGTTGCAAATTAATTATTTTTTTTTAACTTGAATAGAATAGAGTTTTTCATGT
This sequence comes from Sycophila sp. Sp_5, assembly GCA_018906775.1. NCBI lineage: Eukaryota > Metazoa > Arthropoda > Insecta > Hymenoptera > Eurytomidae > Sycophila > Sycophila sp. Sp_5. The sequence continues at coordinate 2,349,424 of JACCID010000004.1, forward strand.
TTATTAAATTAAAGTTTGGTTTTGTTCTTGTAACGCTTGCATTTATCACGGTTGTCGTGTACTTTTTATCAAACTCTTTTTACTCAAACCGTAAATGATAAAAAAAATGGCATTGATTTAACTTCAATTTTTTTTAATTAGTGTATCTTGCAGAGAAGATATTTAATACAAAAAATTTAACATGACACACACAAAAAATTAAATTTGAACAATGAGCATAGCTTAATTTTATGCCGCGTATGTTATACATTACGCTAAAATCCGTGAAATAGCTTTTTCCAAATTAACTAACAAAAGAAAAATAGCCAAAGGGAATCATTACCTTCAAATCTCTCCAAGCCGTAACCGTGAAAACAGTGCGACAATTCCGAAGGCAAACACGCTTCGTCATCGTCGCGAACAATCGCGCTTTACGTCACAGCCGCAGGCGTCCCCCGTAGAAATTACATAAACAAAGCAAAGCGAGTCGACGCGCGCCGGGAGGAGAAAAAAGCGCGAGTGTGAAGTGTAGCGCGGTCGGGCGATCGTTATGGACAAACGATGACTAACGAGCTTTGCCGGCACGCGTTTCTGGGTCAAGTTCGGACTTCTGTCGCCGACGACGCGCTCTCGCAAGAAATCCGCGCGGAAAAAAAGCAGATAACGACCTCGAGCAAGGATAGTAAACAGAAAGAGAGAGAGAGATAGGGAGACTCACGTCGACTTCGTGCGGTCGCTAATGAGCGATCGATGGCTGATTAAGATATTCCGGTATCAAGCACCATCGAGAATCCGGTCGGGAGGCCGTCGCGACTCGCTACTTTTACTTTTTTTTCCGCGTCATGCTCGTTAATCGTGAGTGCGCATTCTCGTGATGTGGTATCTCGTTTCTACCGTTTTCAGTGAGCCGGGGATGCTACCGGGAGCCAGCCTTTTTTGGTCGATCTTGGAGGAATGCCGGCGCTGACTTCGGAGGCTATTGAGACGTCGCGGCTAAATTGACCGTTGAATTGTCAATGCGATTGTGTCGCTTAGCGCACTTTTCTTTTCCGCTCCCGGAGTAAACGGGATTGATAGATATTTATTTTATTCCAATGCTCTGATTGATACATCGTCGGAAATTTTTCGTGCCTTTCCGCTTTTATTTTACATATTTTACCATTGCTGAGTGGTCGTTTTCCCACGAGATCCGCAAATTTGCCCAAGCCTCATCAAACATAGTCCGCGGTGCATATAGAAATCCACATAAGAATAAAAACGAACTATAATGCAACGTAGTTAAAAATATTTAAATTAAATTGACTAAAATTGTAATAAAATTTGGTAGTAGTTATAAATGTGTTTTTCAAGTTTATGCTTTAGTAATGTCTATCATCATTTTTAACGTAATATTTTTCTGCGCGTAATTAATGGCTACAAGACTTTCAACAAAATTACACTTTTTTGCTATTACTTAATAAAATATTCCTATGATTAAGAAATGCGTAGGACAATAATGAGGTTCAATTAAATAGTGAGTGTGAACAGGAAGAAAGTTTAGCGCAGAATTCTTCGTTATTGAACTTGCATACTCTCGAAGAAAATATAACAAAGTAATATTTTTCAAAACCTCATCATTCGCGAATTTTAACTTAATTCTTCAAGAATTTATCAAATTTACATGCAAAAAATTAATACACCAGTATACAGATGTATACCATTTGTGTACAAACTGTATCAAATATTTTCACATGGGACCTTCTGCCAAATATAGCCCCGCGGAAATATTACTTCTGCCCTGTGTATCACTAGACTGGAGGAATGATCGATCGGATCAGACACGCTAAATCGATCGCGGTTCTGGCGTTAATACAGCACGGCAAAGCTTTCGCCTCTTCCGCAGAGGAACTTGGAAAGAGAAAGACGGCGAAGGAGAGAAGTGGCGATTGTATAGGTATGCAGCGGCGGCAGTTATCGTGTTACGGTTCGCACGAGCTGCTCGTAACTTCATATCGTGGCGGCGTGGCGCCGGGCTTCTCGGCGGTAACGGCACGCGCGCCGACCGAGCGTGCAATAAAGAGAGCAGGAGAGGAACCCGCTGACGTTCAAATGCTCAGCCGCCCCGCGACGGAGATAGATGCCGCGTACTCGCTCGCTTTGCCTTTGCGGGGTACACCCTCTCTCCGCCTCTCGTTTCGCCGTCACAGATACGACCCAAGAACCGAGACTGGGTCAAGTTCAAAGCCCTTATGATAACATTTCCTCGGCGTTCCACTTGCCTCCCTTCCGACACCCCGCCGCATTCTGCATTCGCACTCGGCTGCGCGCCCGACGCGTGTGAACTCTGACGGATGCAACGTACACGCACTGGGGGAGGGGGTGAAACTCGTTAACGATGGACGCGTGTATTTCGAACGACCGCGGGCTGTTCGTGATGGATTTTTATGGTATATATTTCTTTTAAAATGCTTTTGATGGATGCGAATTTGTTTTTGATACGTTTGGAAAATGGAGGTGTGGTGTTTTTTTTTTCTTTTTTTTTTGTGAGTTAAACGATGGATTTGGTATTTTACCGTCGTTGATAAAGTTGATCGCCAATTAATTCCTTCTTTTTTTTTCGTTTCTTTGCGGTGGCCAGAAAAAAAAACCACAATCAAGCGCGAATTTGTGCACCCGGTGCGATCGATGGGCTGGTACCGAGCTTTTTTTTCGGGGAGCTTACTGTGTGAATGGGTAAAGCCACAAAGTATCGACCAAAATTTTCGCCCTTTTATTCATTCCTTTTTTTTTTTATCGTCACTTTTGATTTTTATTAAAGCGGGTCACTCGCAAGAAACCTTAAATGCATACAATACAAACTGGTAGCTTCAAAAGCGCAACTGTAAAAACGCTAATAAATTAAATGCCGGTGTTTTTTACAGCCCAATGATGTATAGTAGCGGAAAAAATTCGAAATATATTGATACGAGAATTGAGACACTTGACACTCGACCACATCACCCCAAGCCGGTGCAATTCCGATCGCGGTTGGCGTGCAACTTAGTAAGGCACGTTCGATGTCACAGACTCGCCGGCGCTTACATAAGCCATATCTTAGCGCGGCCCGGACGGGCAACAAGTGCGAGAATGTGGTGCATGCGAAAGAGGGGCGACGCGCCAGTCGACATGGAAAAGGAGGATGGGGCCTGCGGGGGTGGGACTCGCCGCAGCGCGCCTCAAGTCGAATTGCGTACGAAAGTGCGGCTGAACAGACCGAGGGGGGAGAACCACCACTTCACGGTGAAACATACACACGTATTTGTAAACCACGAAGAGTAGGCGTTTTCCTTGAGTTTTCAAGTTCGACGTGTCCTCGCTTGAGCGACGAGCGAAGTTTGCTTATCGCCCCGTGGGTAGGTTAAAGTTTCGTAAAAGTAAACAAGCGGTGTATCGCGATTCGTTCGTGTACGAGTAATAGGTGAACATTAAAAAAGAAATTTTATATAATTCGATTTGATGAAATGCATCCCAGTTCCGTAGAAGTAATTATAATTTATAATTGGAATTTGGAACGTCAATATCTAATTTGCAGAACATCGAAATATAACGTTTAAAAAAAAGCTGACTAAAATATCGCGTTGAAATGTTAATGCATTAAAAATTGGATTATTGAAATTTCTCTAAAAAGTGCTTCGTTAGTTCCTAATTATAATGCAGAGGCCCGTCAATTTTAGCGCGCATTCTCAATAATTGAGCTTCAGAGGACAGCCATGTCATGCGAAATTAAATAATAAAAATACCGTTTCGGCATCGCGCGCTAATTAATTTATTAATCGTCATCGAGAAAAAAAAGGATCCAAGTTCATCGTCCGCTTATGCAGCACCGTTATACCCGCGCGTCCGATTCAGCGACCTTGATCATGATTCGATTAAAGTATCAAGTACGCGAAGTGCAGTTCAAGCTCGTAAAAGCCGCAGGACGAGAGAAAAAGCGAAAGCGAGTGACGATCCATCTTCGGTCGTGTATAAAAAAAAAGGTCAAACGCCGCTCTGCGTGTCCTCCGGACGCACTATTCCTGGCTTTTCGTCGCTGCTCTGTCTCCCTCTCTCTCAGTCGCGTGCGCACACTAAATGAAAAACGAGCCGGTGAAGTCTCGCAAACGAATGCGCAACAACTTAATTATGCCCCTGCTCCTCCCCCTTGGCCGACGAAACTGCCGTGGATCGCAGCCCGTTAGAGCTAACCCCGACACGGAGGGATAACTAAGTATTAAAGTGCACCGATTAAAATTGTCAAGCTGATATTTATGCTGCTTGTTGCTGAAGATGTAGTTTCACTTGTTACTGGGGTCTTTTCTACCTCGCATAATCCTTTGATAAAGATCGAATTTTCTTTGTGATTAATTCAAATTTTATGTAATCGTTAAAGCATTCACCGACCCTCTTCTTTCAAACGTTTTATTTTATTTTCTATCACTTATAAAGTATTTATTTTCAATGTTTTTTTGCCTGAAGAAATCGGAGATAGTTTAACTACATTTGTAAAATTTAATATCGATTAATTCCATTAGTTCATAAAACCGCATGCACACAATGATCATCTGGTTAACCGCAGAAAACCGCCGAACTCGTGTATCCAATGTACACTTTGACAATACGATCTTCCTATCTTACATTACACGTGTATCCCTCACGTTACGCGTACGTCTTCATTAGTCTCCGTATTGGCAATAAAATGAAAACCGAGAGTCTCCGCACGTGCACCACGTGGTCAGCACTTCTTCCGCGGTCATTCGCTAAAAAAAAAAGAAGTCACGTGCGCGAGTCGCGCGACGAATTGCATACACATCGAACGGGTGTCGGCGCAAAAAAAGAAAAGACGGCCTTATAGAATCCGCGGGAGGCCGCTATGTTGGGCGCGAGAATGCGACGTGAACAGAGAGAGTCCGACGACCAGTCGTGGTTGAACGGAGAGAGAAAGTAAACGAAGAAAAAACCCGACGACAGACGCTGTTCACGAGTGGGATTGAGTCATTTGCTGTATTTATACCGAGACGAGTGACTCGTCCACCCCTGATGACACGACCGCCGATATGTATGACTCGTGCATACTTGTTTCGATGGACTAATATGTATAGTTGAAGTCCAAGATTGAAAAAGAATTTATGGTTTTACATTCTTTTTGGTAAAAAAATACTGGTGTATTACGATGACTAATTAATGTTTACATTGTGCTTGAATTGCGATTTTTATTTTAATTCTGAATGTTGGGGCGTTGTTTTTAAATGTTTCTGAAGTGCGATTAAAAACGCTACAGAAGTCATATACTTAAATTCATTCAAAAATGTTAAAAGAGTATAAAAGAAAAAAAGTTGATAAAGTATGAATGCGTACATGAATGAATCAAAATGCACTTAGATGTAAATTATAGGCTGAAAGTTTTTCATATAGGTAAAAACATATATTATTCAATTACAAAGTACTTAATCGAAGTCAATTGAGTTAGAAAATAGACATTGAATTTTATAATTGACACTAGTTGATCTTAAATTAGTGTTCATAATAAAAATTTTTTAATTTCGCCGACGAGATTAAGCTTGGACATGTGACAGAAGTTCCCTTCAGAACGAATGATTAAAACCTTAATCGAAACTGGCATAAACTTAAACAATTAACGCAAATGATCCCGCAATAAATATTACACACTGCCACTCGAATAATTATGCAGTCATCAAGATCAAAATCAGCCATGAAATCATACATAAAACCGCTTTTACTACAATGTCAAGCCAGTCGATTACGGCTCATCGATTACTACGTGGGGAGTCATTAAATTAATTGCCCACAAGAATCACGTTTATCGCTCGTTCGACATAATAAAAAAAAGCGTCTCACTGGAGCGAAAAGCGCGCCTGTGCGAACGCATCGAGCTCGTAACGTCGTTAACAGGACGCACGCATATAAAGTGCTGCAGGAAAAGCAATACTGCGCGGCACTGCACACCTCGAATACGTACCCCCTATTCTCCCGTCAACTGCGTAATACGCGTGCGTTTGTTGCTTTTCAGTGTTATCGAGTGTCTTCCGCGGATAAAAAATATGCATTATTAAATTTTAATTGAATTGCGTCGTATAACGAACGATCGGAGTGTAGCCCTCATTCGCGCAATAACAATTTTGTAAATGTTATCAATATGATCGCTTGAAAATGAATATATAAATGCGTACTTTCTGGTAAGACAATTTTTAATCGATGCGAGATGATCGATTCATTTTTGACACATTTTCTTAGGCGTCGCATCAGGAATAACACGTGTCTACACGTATAGGCGGAAAATCACGAGTCAGCGGGCACTCGTGCCGAATGGAAAGAGCATTTGCAAATCAAAGTCAATGGGAAATCGCATTACGACGAGGACGATGCAAGAGAGAACGAAGCGTGTAAAACCTTAGACGTCTGTTGCGCGGTCGTGTTCAATGACCGATTATGCAAGTTTGCGCGCAGACGGATAATCTATGCGGCCTTGTCAAGTACACGCGAATCGTGTCTCTCCCTCCCACCTCCGTCTTCACTCGGTCACTATATTTACTATTAGCATCCAGTTTTTTTGCTCTTTCTGTCTCTCTCCGTTGCTCCCAGGCTCTACCCCTATTCTTAGCGCCTGCGTGGGTGTATGTCATCGCGTGTGTTAACATTGCGATAAGCATGCGACACGTGCTTATGCATTCGCCGGGTGAATGTTTATCGGTCGATGATCTAAAGCTACTTAAGAGTTGGCGTCGCTGGAGGTGTGTGGTACACTGATAGAAAAAAGGAGATTCTTCTAAAAACTTATAGGAAATTCTCCTTTTTCTTAAATTAGTAGTTTTTCCTTTTTATGAAAAAGGAGAATTTCCTATGAGTTTTCAGGAGATTGAAAAAAGGAGATTCTCCTTTTTTCTATCAGGGTATTGGTTGTAATATTCGCTGGATTTCCTACTATTGAAATTAATTATTTAAAATATTCATATTTACCGCGTAAACTTAATACTTGTGACGTGTGCTACGTATGTATAGGTCTAAGGCTGGTTATGTAGCCTCCTGGTAGAAGGTGAAATGTACACTTATGAGAAAGCAAGTTCTTTTTTCTTCTTTTCTGTATTTTTAAAGAAAATGATATTTATATTTTTATTACAAAATATTTTCCAAGGGTATATAATATACTTTGTATTTTCTTTATTGTCAAGTTTTGTAATCGTGGAATAAATTCAATTCTGCAATGTGTCCTATAATATCTAGTTTTTATAATTAATATTCGTGTTAGAAGTGGCTTTTGATATTTTGATAAAAATAAGAAACTAATATGCCTAAATAAATTGATCTCTCCTCAAATTGCAATTAAGAAAAGTAAATTTAATACCTTCCTTTGTGTGCGATGAGCTACAGCGTGTAGTATGTGTTGATTTAAAGTTTTAAATAAGTGATGCCAAAGTCATTTTTTTTATTGTAAATCAATGTTTTACTTTTTTTATACTATCTTTTTGTCTCGCGGATTCTTTCGAATGCTTCGATGACGTGTAGTATATTTTACAAAATAATAATATGGTACAGATTTCCTTTTTTTAATGGTACACCGAAAGAAATGTCTAGTAATGTATACTTTGCTGCTTGGGAAAGTAGTCACAGACTGACATTCTAAAAAAATATCGTATAGTAAAATTTATCACGTAAATTTTACTATGAAGTATATTAATTTTTTTAGAATGTCAATCTGTGACCTTTCACCATGCAAACTTTCTCTTGGTGTAGTTCATCAAATTCTTTTCAATGAATCGCAGATCTATTTAGATTCAATGTTCAATTTTTACACATTTGATCGAAAAAAATCTATTTTTATAAAGCGCACTTTTCATAGTGCCAGGCCACAATTTCTCCACTAATAGGGAAACGCTAAAAGTCGTAATATTTTTTGATGACATAAGGTAATTTACCGCCGTCACTTATCTAAACTCGCTGTCGACGAAAGTTGTGCACGTACGATGCGTGTACCACTCTACGGGTGCTCAGTGTCGCGAAATAAAAAGTGTCGACGGGTTCGCACTGCCCTCGAGCACGGTTTACGTAAGAAACTGTTTCTTGTCGGATAATTACTTTCTCGTCGTTCGCCATTCGGCCAATATAACGCCGCCTTAACGCTTCGCTCTTCCGCGGAAATTCTACTCGCGTTGCTACTTCTTTGAGTCCCGCGAAAATAAAAGTGCCGCGACGACATACAGATGCGCGCGAGAGTATTGCGATTGTTGACCGGAGAAACGAGTTCAATGCTTTTGGATTTTACGTTTTGCTGGGCTTGACGGAAAATGAATGGTTTGGTTGGTCGAATAAGCAATTTATCGCTTATTTAAATAGTTGAGCTTTAAAAAATTACCAGAAGAATTATTAGAAATTGATGTCAAGAATTATTAAGGATACATCGTTGAAGAAATCTACAAATAAAAATAAATATCTTTTATTATTTTATTGTCAATTGCACTACTTTTGTAAAATTTAAACATAGTAAGAGCAAAGGGTAATATTTTAAAAAGTTAAAGTGCTCCATTCGCGTGATATGATTAACTTGCGTTCATTAAATAAAATTGTCCATAATAAATTTACACCTTAAAAAAAGTACAATTCCAACCACCAAAAAGAGAAACTCTCTTAAAAAAACTTGATTAAAATTCATCTCGCACACTTCTCCTAGATATAAAAATTAGACATTTACCACGTACCTCGATATTCAACACTTTTAGTCGCGGAGATTTCTACGATGTACACTACGCGGCGTAGATAAAAAAAGAGAAAGAGAAAGAAGGAGCAGAGAGATGAAGACCAACGTCGACGGTGGCTCGGAGCAAGGGGAAGAAAAAGGACCATCGAAGGATGGGAGAGAACGCGAGCGGCCAGGGGGGAGGGTGAAAAGGGACGACGACGAAGGACAGAGCGAGAAAGAGAGCAGCCGATGCGCAGCGACGTGCAATTTATAAGAGGCAGTCGGACAGAGACGAAGAATCGCGAGTGCCACGCGCCCCGTGGCGACGAGGACGCAGATACGGGAAAGAAGGAGGCGAGCGAGGGAGACGCCGTGAGGCGACGGAGAGGGAGTCGAATCGAGGACGTGAGAGCGAGCGAGAGAGGGAACCCTCCGAGGCCCGGGGGGAGGAAAAAGAAGAACTTCAGTATCTGCAGACTGCATACCAAGGAGCGAAGCCAGGCCTCGTCGCTTTAAGCGATCTCTCTCCTCTCCTCTCGCCCTCTCTCCCTCTCGCGTAAACGTGAGTCTTCCAAGTCGCTTTTTTCTCTGCCTCGGCTTCGTCTTACTTCTTTTGCTGCTGCTTCTTCTCCTTCTTCTACTGGTGTTTCTTCTAGCGGCGAGAGAGTTGAGGAGAGGCCGCTGGAATTTTGAAAATCTTCTTTGGGGTGATCAAATTTTTAATGCTGAATTGCTCAAAAGTAAGGCGGTATTTGTTGGCCGTACCTCGAGACGTTGCTTGCATGGTAAATGCACCTGCAACTGTTGTTTTGTAAGCGTGATACTGTGAATAATGTTTTGGGTAAGCGCTAGCGAAAAGTTTCTGCGATGTTTGAGGGAAAATGTGCATTGACGTTCTTTCGAGTCTGTCATTCTTAATGAGTTCGGTAATAATAATTAAGACAGGTGCAATCGATTTCATTTAAAAAATTCAAATATCAGTTGGGTATTTTTAGCAAAGTTAGTATAGGGAAAATATTACATATTACCACAAAATATTACATTAATTTTTTAATTATTAAGGGGATGTACATGAGAAATTACGCCATTCAATTGTTCAGTTTAATTTTTAGCTTAGATATTATAAAATTATACTACGTAGACATTATAAAATTATATATTTTCATTTTTCTATTAAAAAAAAAACGTGGCTGTATTAACAACGCCTACGGTACAGTGATTCAATTCTTGACGGTACATTGAAAAAGAAATAAAAATTAAAAAGGACGCGTCAGTGATACACCGTAAAATGAATTCGCTCCGAGATCCATTTAAGTAACTGCTAAAACCCATTTTGAAAATGTTCAAAGCGCTACTCGTCCAGTTAACGTAACTAAAACTAAATACAAATTTGACTTTCAAATAACTATGTTTTCATGCTGTGCACTCAATTGCGGATAGGTTTGATTGCAGCTCGCACTTATTGTACATTTTTTTTATGACAAAATAAATTATTTCAATTTAAAGTATTGCATGAAATAGTTGCGCCGAAAACAAATATTATTCGTGGAGATGGGAGTTGCCGCGTCGAAGGCGAGTTTCTTGGTTCGCTCGAGGTTGAAGTCGAGAGAGCATTGCGCGCGTCCAACTCAAGGAAAGGACCGGTTCCAAAGGATGCTCTCCCACCTTTTCCTTGTGGCACTCTCCTCTCGCCTCTCGAATTCACTGCTGAGAATGCTCTCTTGATTTTTTTTAATACTTTTGTCCTTTTGCTTCATTCACTACCTTTTTTTAAACATTTTTAGTTTAGCTTTTGTCGTACTTTACTATTTTTTATTTATCGTAGTCTCGACTTTAATACTGTTTTTTTTTTTTTAAGAAATGTATTCGTTAATACGGATTTTATGTCTTCGATAGGTACCCTCGAAAAAGAAAGATTGAAATACGATAACTTTTCTTGAGTACGTTCACATGCAACAAATTAAATGTTCACAATATTTATAAAAAGAATGTCTAACATTTTTTTAGAAACTATTGATTCAAACATAAAATTAAACTTACTAAGAAAAGTGTAATGTTCCAATCAGATTGAAAATTTGATTGCCATTCATTCATTCCTGCAAAGGAGAACAAATAATAATTTTCACATCAATAGTTAGCAAATTGTTTTTATTGCCAGATTATATGAATATAATTGTAAATTTATTTTTTATACAAAGTATGTACATTGTAGGGTTTTATTTAAACATTTCCTTTTCACTGACAATCATGAATAAGCCAAGTTCGAACCTTTCGTATGATTCATTTAGCATCAATTACTAATACTTGCTTTATCTAATCTGTTTTCTACAATAATTTTGAATAACAATTCACTATTTAATATTATCGTACTCAGTGTACTTTCTTATTAGATAATGCATAAACCAACAGTTAGAAAACTTAAAATTTTTTAAATACATTATTTTTCTTCCTTTTTTTTACATTATTTTTCCTTTTTCTTCGTTAGTTATGAAGCAGAATTTCGATCGATTTGAACTTATCTTCGTTTTTCTCCTCTACCCACGTTGCCACCACTGCTGCAACCCCGTTTTCTTTCTCTTCTACGTGGCAGAAAAATCGATAGCGAGAGGAAAAAATTCTTCTCGTTATATTATCTTTTAATTCTTTCATTAAATGTTTTAAATTATAATTAACTTGAATAATCACATCGACTATACAAGTAACGTTAAAAAAAATTATTAATTCATTTTAATTACAAAAAAATGGTTTAAAAATTGTTTCGTTACAGACAAATGATAAATAGGAATTAAAAAACGCTATTAACGGAAAATATTTAATTACGTAACTTTTTAAGTATCTAATTAAATAAAAGATTCATTGCATTTCTCCTCGCAGTTCATGCGAGTCTTTAAAAGAAAATATCGCCTTCGAAGAAAAAGCTGCATTTTCACTATCGAATAAATAACTTCGCGCACCACCAAGAGTATAACTTCGCAACTTTATAAAATTGTTTAAACTAATGTCACGGTCATAATGAGAAATATAAAAAGAGGAGCGATTGCAATATTTTTCTCGGTGCCTCGCTTGTACACATACTCGGCCGGAGCAGGCAAAAAGAAGCAGATATGAAAAGAGCAAAGTGTACGGCGCGCAACCTAAGGATGTGATTCACATCGTGACGCAAGCTCTAAGGCGCGCCTGCACAACGTTTTCCAATCCGCGAGTCAGCGACTTCTTGGTAGTTAACGTCGAGGAAGAAAAGTCAGCCGAAGGAGATATGACTGCCCGAGCGCGCCTTAGCTCGCGCAATTTCGAATTGCGCGCTCATGAGTATTACCGCGTCGTATGTGTGAACAGGGCGAGTCTGTGTGCGCGCGTTTAGCGATACGTTGACGGTGTGTGTCCCTGCTCGTTTCGAAATCGTTCTTGTCTCCTCGGGGCTATGTGTATGTGCGCAAGTGCACGCATGCTGCGAGACTCGGGGAATGATAAGCAAGAGCTTACAATATTTTCAGATTTTTAATTTTTGTGTATTTCATTAATAATTTTGAGCGGCTAAGTTTTCGGAGAATCGGTGATTTTTTTTTTAAAGATTTTACCGACGTTTTCTAGCTTGAGTGTATGAGCTCGAGGGGGTACGTCTAAATAACGTAGGAATTTATCCGTACGTGTAGCACCCAAGTACAAATGTGGCTTGATGAGAATGGATAGGAGGTTGTAAAAATAAGCTTTTAAGAATACTTGCGCTTGTTGCAGTAATTTTTTAAAATGATCAAAGTGAATATAAAAATAGTTACGTTTGTAAAAAAGAATGCTCACTTACGAATAGACTGATAACTCATTATTTTTTAATTAATTATTCGCATAAATAAAAAAAAATTAAATTCTGCATATTGCATCTGATACTGTTTAATGATTTACCACGGTTAGCATGAAAACGTCAATGATTCTATACAATTAAGAGTAATTATTTGTCTAATGATATTCCCGATATCTATCATTATCATACGTAAATGAAAAATCATTCGAAAATTAATAAAGCGAATAGTTTTTCTGCTTTCTATCAACTTCATTTTGAAATTAGAAAGAAAATAAAAAAAAAAGAAATACCGCAAAAGCTCCAACGAATGGAGAACGAATGAAAATTACTGTCTGGCACCCGTAGCGTAATTTTTTTCCAATTACAGCTTTATAGCTGATAAATTTTGTTGTACAGCCGATATGAAATTGTAAGTGACGAAAATCAACCTAAACTAGTTCATGAGCGACGTAATAAACTAGATATGGAGTGATAACTTATGGGAAGGTGCGTATGTGAACGTTTGCGACGTGGTACGCGTATAGTAGATGTAACGCGAAGAGGAGAAATAATTCCCTCCCTACTCTCACCAAAGTGCTTCTCCCTACTCCGCCCGACCCGCGCAGTCCGCTCTTACTGCTGCCGCATGAGTCGACGACTGGGCTTATTTTTTTAACATTTTGAAACTGCACACGCATCTGCAACCACTCGTACAAATGCGCGCAACGCTCGTTAGCGTAATCTACAATTATAAATAAATTATTTATAAAACAATACCAGATTTAAAAAAAATTGCTGATGCCGTCCGTACTACTAGTTATACGGGCGAAGGAGATATTCAAGCGATGTCGGACGTCCTCGAGCGCTGGCGCCACAGTCGAGTCAGCCGACGGGGCGTCCCTCGGAGGAGAACCGAAGTAGGTTAGGTCGATGAGGCCACCACGAGCGAAGCGCGGTTCTGCGTAGCGGTTTCGATTCCTCCTCTCTTGCTTGCTCGCCCGCTCCGTAGTCTCGCTACGGCAAGCACACTTCTTTTTCCTACCTACAACGCCGCAATGACGCTTGGCTGTTGCCTTCTCAAAACTAACTCGTGGTTTAATGAAAAACCCTCGGAAACGTCTACTTTCGATGTTATTCCCTTTTTTACTGTATTATTCTTTTTCCTCGTGCCTTATCTCCTGTTAAAATTTTTTCTCTCTTACTCCTGGTGTAATAAAATTAGCTTCATTGTTTTAATAAATCAATTATTGCGAAGTTTATCGTAATTAGGTTTATTTTTTGTGCTATTATGAAGGAAACATAAAGAGTAGTCTCCTTTGTCAGATGTTAGATTGATTTTTTTGAATTTCGCGCGCGTTTGTAGTAGAATATGATTTGTGATCATTTTCGAAATTGAGCAATTTTTTTTAATAATCAGCAAAATTATTTTAAGGTATTTCATATGATTTCAAGACGTTATTTCTTTATTATCTTTACAAGAATAGTCGATAATAAAACATTTATACGATATGTGATATCAGATAAAAACGTTAACTGAATCAAGACATTAAGCGAGTCTTTATTTTATTATAAACTTAATTAAATAATTTTTTTTACGATTTCTAACTTTACGATTAGAATTTTCTAATAATTTCAATTAAATCTCACTTCAGTTCAAAAACTGATATCGCAAAACTACGTCGTTTCATAGTAGTTACAAATTTTCATTAAAGCATCGTTACAGACATTGTTTTAAATGCAAAATAACAATTTTCTGTCGCCCTGTGGAGCGCTTAATTAAATAATTATCGAGCGACATACGGCAAAAAATTCGGGAATAAGCGTACACGCGTGTGCGTGCGCGAAAATAGAAAATTAAACGAAAAGGTTTCCAGGCGCCATTGTGCGCGACAACTTTAAACGAAGTTTAATAAACATGATTTAGCGGAATAGTATTCTTGCGCGTGCAAGGCCTTATGTACACAGCGCGACATCGCGAAGATACGCAGAAGATAAAGTGGTGGTGCCTTCCACGAGTTAGCGAGCAAAAGCCAGAAGTCAGAAGAAACGCTCGACGATAGCTCGAAGCCGCTTTGCCTGGTAGCTCGATGTGCACGCGCGGCGGGGGTTATCATATAGGCCACGTGACGTCACATTATCGCGTGCCGGCTCAGCGCTAAACAAAATGGCTGGCAATGCCGGTCGAGTCAGCTGATCCACGTTAAACCTTTTTCTGCATTACGCCTGTGTGCGACTGGAGCTTTATTTTCTGACTGCTTTTTATTGACTTTTAGTCTTTTTATACATATCTATATTTTTGGAGTTTCGTTTTCAAATAAAAAGGTTGTATTTATTGTTTGTAACACTTTTATTTTTATAAAAAAAGGATTTCCATTGGTTTTTTTGTGTTCAAAAAGATATTTTTATTTTTTATTCGACTTAGTTCATTGATATCGTCATGGCAGCATTAAATAAATTAGTCATAAATAATTGACGAAGCTTCTTGCATTTTTCCAGTACTTTGCACTTCAACGATTGCGCAGTAGTGACAGTCAGGAGCAAAGAGGATGGCAGCGAGGTAGACAGGGGGATTGAGAGTCAGACAGCAGACACGAGCGCAGTACCATCTGTCCGTTTAGCCGTCCGACGCTACTAACTCTGCACTCTCGGATAATGCCACGTAGAGTTCAACTAAATATAACATCAGTCCGCGAGTTCGACTCGTTTCTTCGTCTGACTCGATTCCAGTGCAGCAAGTCCGAATTGTGCACGGTTCTCCATATTTTTGCCCCATCCCCCTCACTCTTGCACCTCTCCCTTTGCACTTTTTAAAATTTATTTGTAATTATTGATTCCACTTTCTCAATCGACTGCCAAATTTTTCGTCATTTTTTCAAGCTCGAAACGTATGTTCATTTTTAGTAATTAAGCGAAATAGTATATCTATACGGAGAGAAAAGATCTTGTAAAAATTACTAGACTGTTTTGTAAAGCAGGGACAAACACGACAAATAAAAAATTTTACTAGAATCCGTAGTAAAATTTACTGTAAGTCAGCAAAAATTATTGTAAATCTAGTAAATTTTACTATACAATTTAGTAAAATTGTTTATTTGTCGGATCTGTCCCTGCGTTACAAAAGAGTATAATAATTTTTACTATAATTTTTTCACTGTAAAAAAAATTATCATTTAATCATTACAATTTACATAATGGTATCGAATTAATATATCGTTCGGTTGAATAGTAAAAACCATAATATCGGAAGGGTAAAATTTAGCAAAAAGCAATTGATATTATGCGCTGGTGGTCTGTCGAGTTTTTTGAGCTTTGCAACGCACTGCGCGCAATGGAGTTCTATTAAACGAACGATGAAGGGCTGCGCTTGAAAACTATTGAAATGCGCTCTTGAAATTGGAAACAATTGAACAAAATGCAATTTTAGCTGGATCATCATTAAATACAGTGATGGATAAATTTGATTAAACGTACTTTTACTAGTTTCACTAAATCGCATAGTGAAATAAACTTTTCTTTTCATCGTAATTATAATACAATTAAATTATAATTAGGGTATTAAATTATGTATATCATATGCAATGAGTTTTTGTGCAGATATTGTTGTCACTGCTTGAAGATAATTTAATTATAGAGCATTTAAATCAATAAAAAATAGTTGTATGTAAAAATTATCAAGCATAAATTAACCAGGTATAAATAAACTCTGCATAATTGGACAGGTGCAATATTTAAATATTTTATATATATTAATAAAATAAAAATATTTACTTAAAGAAATCAAAATTTAATGAAAAGAATATATAAACAACTTTTGTGATAAAAGTTTAAAGTACTACATACAAAATGCTTTAGTAAATTATTAGTAGCAGTAAAAGGAAAGATCTTGAAAGCTCCGTAGCTTTGATGGTCATTTGTAGTAAAAGCTTATTCACTGGTAGTCCTAGCATTCATTATCACAATAGTGAGTTTACGGTTGTACACGCCTTTTACTGTATATTTGGTAAAAGACCCTGAAATGGTTTTCGTTTCAACACGATTTTTATAAGCCTATTAATTATTTATACCGAAAAAATGTTACATTTTCTTTTTTCCTAAATTTTTTTTAATTAATAAGCTTATCAATAAAATAATGTAGGATAAATTATTATTTACATTCTGAAATTTCTCTTTAAAGTAGTTTGATCCTCTAAATAATAAATATAAGTCCAATACTTTAAAGCTGCATACATTAATCCGTGAAAATACTGAAAGCGAGGAATCGATGCAATTTTCACAAAAAGAAATCACATACTCAAATAATTTATCTGATTTGATCCCAAAATATTTTCGAAAATGTATTTCTGTATATTTCTGACATACATTATGCGAGCAAATAACTTTAAAATTCCCCACCTTTACCCGACGTATCTACCCTCAAATAAATTAGTAAAAACCTAGCCTACGAATGCCCGGACTAATAACTCATCAAATTTCCAGTAAACAAAGCATACCGCGGGCGAGCTTGAACAGAACACGGCGAGCTTAAAATTTTAGCGAATACACAGTCAAAAAACCGTATGATTCTAAACATTATTTTTGTGTCTAGAATTGAAATGGCACAATATAAACATAAATTTTGTGCGTAAATTATAAAATAATACAAATATTATGTTTTATTCTGACAGTTTCACTAAAATACACCAATATTTAACACAGAAAAGTGTAATTTAAACACGTTCTTTGCGTTAATGAAAGCACAAAGATTGAAGAGTGTATCTTTAAACGCAATTTTTGTGTAAATATTTTTTAAATAACGCAAAATATAAAATCTTTTAACTGTGTATTTTTAATATATAAAATAAAGCGAGAACGAGGCACAAAAAAGAAAGAAGGTTAAAGAGAGAGAGAGAGAGAAGGAGAGCGGCAAATGCCGGCATAATGAAGGCTGAGAGGCGAAACGCACACAACCCCGTGCGGCGCGCTTCGAACGTGGGGGGCGAGACCCCCTCCGGCGCATGCGCAGCGGCGTTCAGCGGAAAAAAATCGGCTCAGCCAGGCGGTAGGGTGGCGGTGGCTCGTATCGATCGCGAGAGCTCGCTCGTGCAGTCTCCGTCCCGCTCGCGGGTTGCCGTCTCGCTCGTCGACGGCGCCGGGGGTGCGAGCGAGGCCGAGCGAGGGCAGGACGAGGGGAGTGGGAAGGGAGTGCTACGTGCACCCTGACGACTGAAACTTCGATCGGTTACCAGCGCGACGTACTGGATCTCTCTCCGCGTGTATCTGTTCTCTCTCTCTGTCCGTTATTTTTTCGACGAGAATAGCCAATTTCGTTTGCTTTATGAACTCGCTGTTTATTGTGAAAAAATTAGGGGCGAATTAATCAGTGATTTGCAGCAGCTACTTTTATTTCTTTACTCCGGCGCTTTTCTTTTTTTTCTTGGTTACTAATAATTAAAACTTCGCGCCGGTTCATCGATCCCAGAGCTTATCCATTGTTTAACCTTGTGCAAAGTTTTATAAAAATGTTTAGCTTGGGAATAATTGATGATCGTAATTGTGAGTTTCTGAGTTTTGTAATTTCTTCTCTATTTCGTTTTAATAGAAGTTCAATGATTTTATTTGGTATGAAGCATTTAACGGGGATGATAATTGAAATGGAATGTTATCGAGTTTAATTTAAATAATTAAAGGACGAATTCGAATTTAGAGCCAGAAGATTTCAGTCGCATGACAATTTAGTATTGTCCTAGTTTTCTGCGTGGAGTTTTTTTTCTTTAAATTAGCTGAAAATATGAAAAACAGCGGGTATGAGTGTGTAATAAAACAATTTTTAACGCTTAAAATTAAACGGATAAATTACAAATTCGAGAATATGAAACGATTATGTTGCATAACTGCACAGATAATATTTCATTCCATGAGGTCGATTGTTATTATAATGTACTGTAGTAATATAAAACTCACTCGAATAATTAACTTACACCACACGCGTTCTTCTTCAAGGTTTTTATTGTGTGTAAATCATACGCGAATTTATTTGCAGTGTTACAATACGCAACAATAAGAATTATTCAGTCACAATTGCAATTTAGGAAACCCAAGCTTTTTGTTTTTGAATTATCCCTTTTACGAGTAAGAAGCAAGCAGCAATCGAGTAAAAGCATTGTAGACTACTCTCAGTTGTAGGATCAATGACGATCAGCGTTGAATGAAAATCAAAGACGTGGGTACTCGATAAAAGTTCGCATCGTGGAAAAGCTCGTGGAGGAAAAAAGGAGCAGAGGACCGAGTGTATTTGAAACCGTGCCTTAACCCTCACCGTACTTTCAGCCTGCAGCGGAGGGTCACTCGAAGTGGACAAAACTGCGGTGGACTCATTTTCGACGGCGCTTTATTTCGTACAGGGCTCGGTGCCTTTTTTTATGGTGCTGGGCGATACGAATGCCGGCAACGGCGACTATTGTCCCTTACACATTCAGCCGAGGCATAAGTATCCTTTGCTGATCGTCGCGAAATCGTTAATAATCCATAATAAATATTTTGAGATTTATAACTAAAAGGCTAGATTAAATTACTAGAGATTCTTATTGATTTTATATTTTTTGTCTAGTTTTTGGCCACGTTAGTTTATTCTTGTAAAGATTTTCTAGCTACTTTTATTCTAATTTTAATTAATATCAAGTTCGATACATTATGCACTTATTGAATAAAATAGTTTCGATGTTTATTTAAAAATGTTCATACGTTACCATTTTCAGAAGTTTTACTATCACACATATATTGTAGTTAGTCAGTCCGTTAAAAAAATGTTGAAAAATAAAACTTTTATTTAAATTGCACGTATATTTAGTATTCAGTTAATTTTACTTGAATAAGCCATTTATTTAAAAAATATAAAAGTTGATGTAACAATCAAGAGAACATTTTCTACGCTAACTAAACACATGAAAAAAATGTATGTCTAAAAATAGAAATACTCCCGTCAGTATAAAAAATAATATAAACTTCATTCTTTCATGTTCATCCCGCTTTAAATGTGCAAACGTCCACCTAATGTTCGTAAATTTCATAATTTCCGCGCGGCTTTTGCGCCGGGCTAAAGCAAGCAGGCAAGTTAAATAGTAACAGGGCGAGAGGATTCGCCGGGCGCGTTCGCGCAGAATCAGTAGAAAAAGGATGAAAATTGAGGACGACGGGACAGAAGAGCCTCCCATGATCTCCTGGGCCATTAGCCACGCGCGACCAGGGTTCACGTGGCTGCACCGTCCCTTCTTTTTTTTTTCACCCTCTCGACCTTCCAACCCATCCCAAACTCAGTCTCTCCCCCGTTACGCACCGCACGGGAATCCGGGACACGGCTAACCCGCCCAATATATTGGAGCGAAATATTCCGCTTTACTTTCAGGTGGCAATTTATTTATGGGTCGATCATAAAAAATTTTAGCGAGAGTAATGCGCCTTTACCTTTTTTTAAAACGGTATCATAAATGTTCCTGATGTGAAGTGGGAAAATTATATTTTTGGGTCTTGAAGGGATTTGATATAATTTTGAGAATGGCGTACAAATGATATTACAAGCAATTGTAGTTAGTTCAAGTTATGACAGATCAAGCTTAATAATTTATTTTTTAATTCTACATAATATTTTAATTACATTTTATTTTATTAGCCTGAACTTTTGTAACGTTAACTTGACAATGAAATTAATGTTAAAAGAGATTTCAATATTTAATGTTGCTATTTTTATAACGGGTGCTAATATAGAGATTAAATTTATAATTCATTTTACTTATAAATGTCATGACCCTAAAATTAAAGTTACAATACTAGGATTCAATTCGCTCAATTCTTTATAACAAAAATTAATAATATCTCTTACATAGTAAATAGATTTAGACATTATTATTCCAACGCGAAATATAACCGAGCGATTAATATTATAATACAGGCATTATGAACAAAATACATGAATATAAATAAATAATCGTATACAATACTTAATAAAATTATCTAAAAATATATATATTTCTTCAAAAAAAGTGTAGCACAGAAAATATAGTTAATAATTTTTTATCGCCCTATTTCCCAACCCAATCTCGCCCACACCGAAAATGCACGACGTTGGCGCACGTGGAGGTTCGTGCCTACGTGGGGTCGAAAAGAGAGAGAGAGAGAACGTGTGCGGCAAGAGGGCGCCGCGCCGTTTTCGGCCGCGATTTTGGGGGCGAGCGTCATCGGGGATCCTACCCTCGGCAACGGGGGCGTCCTCGCTCTCTCTTTCTCTCTTATTCGCTCTCTCGCTCTCTCTCCCCTCGCCGAAAAGGATCGATCCCCACGTACACGCGCGCTCGCTCGAGCCGACTCTCCCTCGCGCGCTCCCTTTTTCCTTCGAGCCAAGTTGCGGCGGTGCCGAATTCGGGCTCCAAAGCCCCAGCGGCCCCAACAACCAAGTTTCTTTTCTCCCCTCGCCTCGCCCCTCGAGGAGGTTTGCGCGGGGACGACGGCGAGCGCACATCGCACGGAACGCGGCCTTTTTCGTCCGGGATGGCTGAACGCAAGCTTTTTATCCTATGTGTTTCTAACGGGCTTGAATGGGAAGCAATGATCGCGCAATCGCCTCGCTAGGTATATATAAAATGTAAAGAAAAGGCAGGATTTTTGCTTTTTCACTGCTAGTTTGGCGCGTGCGTCCGTGCATTTGCTGCAAAAAGGGATTTCGGGGAAATTTCGCCTGAATCCGAGGATGAATGCGCTTTGATAGACTTCTGAATTTAAAGATCGAGTGCTAGGATGTTATTTATATCGACATGCTTTTAGGCTTGCTGAAAAGAATTTAAAACCCATTACTTCACGTTAAGTAATTTATTTAATTTGTTTGCATCACATTAATGAACATGCTGCGTAAAATGGAGTACGTAAAAAAAAAAATTAGATACACTCACAAAAATAGATTCTTAGTATTAGTCGACCAATCTACTTAAACATTATCTACTTAATTTTAAAATGAATTTAATAAATTGGAGAATACGTCTGCTTGAATATAATTCTCAATAAGTTTACTAGAAGAATAGAATCCGCTGAATTTTATCCCAAATACGATAATTGTTAGTATTTTTCTGTTTATTAGAGACTTTTTCCATGTATTCATTTCTTTTCGCTGCTTACGATATTAAATGGCAACTAATGATAAATGAATCAATTTAGAATTTAGCGTTAAATCCATTTATTCTAAGACGACAATCTGCTTTTTCTTTTACATTTTAGCAAATTAATCGTAAATTATGTTCCGTTTATCCATTGCATAAATAAGTTTAACTCGATAATAAGTAGATTTTCCAGTGCTATTTAGCGGATTCTTCTATCAGTTAGTTTAAATTTTTGTGAGTGTAGTGCATATTTTTTTATATCGTAACAAAAACTAATTTTAAAAAAGATTCTGCAATAAAGTATAATAAGGGAAAGCAGGGGCGAAAGTATTGACAACTAAAGTGGTTCTGCGCGCTGACCGCGCCAGCAGTACAGCCATAAAGCTAAAAAAGAAAAGGCCTTTCACGCCGAAAAATGTTAGCCTGGTCAGTTTTCCAGTCTTAATCGCAGTTTTATCGGGCTATCGGAGGGGAGTTTCCTAAAGCACTTGCGAAACCCTAACAAGTTTGTATATAATTAAGACAAATAATTACGGCGTTGCGGGGCAAATCATTTTCTGGAACAATTCATTCCGGTCCCGTTTAAGACCCTCGGGTAATTAGGTTGAAGTCCGAGAGAACGTCGACAGGGCTTGATGAAAGAGATGCTTTGCGAAGAAAAGGTCCTTCCCATTCAGACTTACTGCCCCTTTTACTGAATGCCGCCGTCCGCTTTGCCTCTTTATCGATTCAGATATTTCGATGCATCGCTAATCTTGCTGAAAACACTTTGGGATCTCATTCAAATCTTTTAATTCATAGGAATTATTGAGTCTTTTAAATGTTATTCTTAGAAAATCTTATTCTATCGTCTCTGTGGTTATTTGATTTTATTAGATTATTTTATTCTAATTTTTTTTTTGGATACTGTACGTACTGGTTAAATTAAAAATCTCTCAGACAGTAGTTCCATATAAATAGAAACAAGAAACTCTCATGTAATTTTTGCTATTCGAATTGTCCGATACATAAGTATTTTCCAACGTCATAGAACTACTTTAAAGTCGATTGTTTTTTGTTCAATTATAAAATAATAAAGCGTTACTGGTAACAAAAATTGAAATTGAATGCCAGAGAAAAAATGCAATGATGTAAAATAAAAGTCATTGTTCTTGACTATTTTTCTGAGCCATTGAACATTAATCGCCACAGCTCCCTACGCGATGGACGTACACGCCAAAACATTTGGAGTTAAATTTCACTCCTAGTATATAGTGAAACTGTATAGTAAGTGTAAATCTTTTTTATCACTCCTGAAAATCGAGCAGCGACAATTACATTGCACTAACAAAAAATTCGCAATCATTATACAGTAAAATAATAATTGTTACAATTAAGCAATACGCTTATCTCTCCTATGCACGAAAAGCTGCCACGTTAAGACAAGTGCCTCGAGCAATGCAAATCTCTCTCAAAAAGAAAGACATCACCGCAGACGCGGGGGTACAATCCCTGGGAACACACGCGACATCGAGAGGAGACAAAATCGTCGCATCGGCATGAATGAACGAGCTATTGAAAAGCAATACAGAGCCGGGCTTGGAGGAGATTTACGAAGGCGCGCGACTCGCCGGGAGAGAGGGGACTCGGAAGGAAGCGTCGCCACGGCGTGCCGTATACATAATGCGCGCGAATGCCTCCGTGATCTGCGTACGTGTGTGTATATTTGAGTATGTGTCCCCGAGACTCGACCATGACCTCGTCTCCCGAGCCCGTTGAGCACGCGGCGTGTACACACGCGAGAGGCGCACTCGTATCGATTCGGCAAACACAGCACCTCAGGAGAGAGAGAGAGAGAAAGAGAGAGAAGGCCCCGTCGAATGGTGCACGCACATCCGCATGACGCCGGGCGTGAATCTACGCGCGGCGACGATCGCGTGGCTCGGCCCATTACCTACCCTCCTCGGCAGTTAGGACCACGTGCTCCCGACTTTCCCGCGAATGCGAACCTCGTGGTATTTAAGTGTTTGCATACGCTAGCATTCGATAGTGGGACGGCACGAATTCTCCGGGCTGCTTTTGGCGAGGATTCGCTTGACTGTCATTTGATAGCTGAAGGGAAAAGGCTACATTTGCCCGTACCGAATATTGGATATTACTAAGTTTCTTGCAGGTTGGATATTACCAGATTTCACTATGTATTTTGCATTGCTATTATTAAACTGGAATATAAATTTAAAAATCTTGAATTGAATTTTCTGTTTTTTTTTAAATTTGAAATTATATAATTTATAGCGCATTATTTATTGTACCAGGTGCTACTCACATTATGAGAGCTTACGCTATTTTAGTCATTCCTAATTTCCTATGGCAATATTCGTTCAAATAATTTACATCGTGGGATAATTCCGCCATTATCCCCGAATGTTTCTGCTATGCCGATGCTGATATTTCACCTGCATATACGCCAGACGATTAGAACGCGGGGATCGAATATGTATACATTTGTCGAAATATGTATGTGCCCGTGGAACATTTACGCCTTTGATTCGATTCGAACACAACTGGAGATTGACGTATGGCATTGATTAATTCTTTTTACTCTTAATTAATGAGAAAACAAGTGCGAAGTATTGCGCAATTGAGCTAATATTTTCAAGACTTTTTCATTGAAAGTTAAATTTGCAGCTGGCAAAGAAAACATTAATAATTTTCAGTAATTTGTAATGTAATATGTGCATATGCATATTGTTAACGTTCATCGTTCAACTTCCTAGTCGTCACAATGGGGCATTATTTATTAAAAGAGCCGCGCCGGTGAATGGAAATTAGAATGCTTGATTAATTTTCACGTAACAGCGTTAAATCCAAGCCGCGCTGTTAAGACCGGATAATCGAGGTGTTAAGCACCGAACGACGCAATTAAGGTGAGAAAAGCGGGTTATTATAAAACGCGAAATAAAGATCCGCTTGTCTCACCTAGATCCTAACTGTTACTGAGCCTTAACATAAAGTATTCTTACAGAATATTTCCAATTTTCGGCGAAAAAAAATTTTTTAGTAACAAATACACGCTTCAACGATTATTACAAAAAAATATACCAATACACAAATAAAGAAAAAAATTATTAAACAAACTTTCGTAAAATAACACGTCAATTTACACTTTTCAAAACTACAAAAAAAATCACAACAAACTCAGCAACAAGTGCCGCCTACGATAAAGCCAATACGATCGGCGATAAAAAAAAAAAAGAAAAACACCCCGTGGGCGTAGTCCCAGAAACGAGCGAAAAAGAATCTTATAGCACGGATCGCATGTGCGCGGGTGTCGTTAAAAAAAAAGAAGTTTAAAGCCAGAGAGAATAAACGCGGCGTTGTCGTCGTCGTTGCTCCCCGCGTGAGTCGTGAAAAGGAAAGTAATACCCCAGCCCGACTACATAAAAGTCCTAAACTGTGTAAAGGAGTGCGCGCAACGTGCACTCGATATATACGTTTGAATAAATTTCCCTCCCGCTTGCTCGTCTCTCACCCGATAGGGTTTTCTCCCTTCGGCCCGTCGATGTGTGCGTGTGCATTTGCGGGGAAGCGCGACTCGCGAGGACAGGTGCATCGGGCGCCGCACTCCGACGCGGCTGGAAGGGGCGATCGAGGAGAAGTGCACACGGCGAAGTACCCGCTTCCGCGGCGGTGCGCGAAAGTTGACGAGAGAGAGAAGGTCGGAGGTAAACGGACGGCTAGTTTTCAAGGGGAACGATCCGCCGCTCCTGCGACCCACCCACGCACACCTCGCAACGTCATTCAAAGTCTGACCTAAGGAGCCGATGCTTTTACATGTGTCGCGGGTTATTGTTCTTGTGCACTTCGCCTGTTGCAAAGCTTTTCTACTTTTTTCTCTTTGATTAGTTATTATTGTAATCAAAGTTTTATATATTTTTTTTCAATTTTATTGTATCATATTGTAGACTAAATTAGTTTTTAGTGTGCGACTATTTCTCGCTTTATATTTGAAATGTTTAATTAACAGCTCGAATGAAGCTGCTTAACATAATTAAAGTTGAGTCGTTTTCTTATCAATTAGTAAACTACTTATTCAACTAGGAAATAAGCGTATAATTAAATTTCTCTTTTGAAAAAATAATTTATTCCCTTCCTTCATTAGTATATATTTTACAAAGGATAAATGTTATCTCTTAAAGAAAATCAGTTGTTTCACATCTGAATAAAGTTCAATGAACTATTATCTCTTACGACACCTCAAAATCCAGTACAAATTGAACGGATCAATCGTTAAAGTATCCCAGTCGGGTAACCATCAAAACAGCCACCCCGGGAGAGACATCTTAACCTTTGATCGTAAAAACAGCGTGTAAACAGGCGGCCGCGTCCCTTAAGGAGCGATCTCTCGAGATTATTCAGAGCGCCGGCGAAGCGAGGAGTCGGGCATGACCCGCGGCACGTCGTGCTATGCATCAGGTAGCTTCTCGTCCCGTGGAAAACGAGTCCCCCCCTTTCTCCCCCTCGACTCCGAACGAAATCGAAAGTAAAGCTGCGGGCGGATCGCACGTGTATGCATGTAAAGTCGGTGCGATGTATTCCCGTCTCTCCCGCTCCTTCCCTATTTTTCTGCCGCCCGGCTATCG
This sequence comes from Sycophila sp. Sp_5, assembly GCA_018906775.1. Taxonomy (NCBI): domain Eukaryota; kingdom Metazoa; phylum Arthropoda; class Insecta; order Hymenoptera; family Eurytomidae; genus Sycophila; species Sycophila sp. Sp_5. The sequence continues at coordinate 2,375,614 of JACCID010000004.1, forward strand.
TAACCCGGCAGTTTGTATACCTATACGAGTTGCGCCGGCAGCTCGTCGACGCGCTCCTCTCCTTTTGACCTCTTTGTGCGGTAAACTCTCGATTTTACATGTGCACACTTCGCGGCCGCGTGCGTGCACTTCAGAAGGGTTCGCCGGCAATCCGGTGAGAGGGGGTTGTTACATTTTGAGGGTTTTGTCTTGATCGCTAGTTTTTATTTGCTCGATCTTTATCTTTTTGTTGAGATTTTTGTGCTTCGTAATAGAGATGTACTTCAGTTTTCGTGGGGGTTCATTCAAATGAGTGAAATGATAATAATAGAGGAGTTACATGTAGCTGTGAGTCCATTGTGGCATGCACTAGTTTTTTTATATAAGAAACTTCGTAATTTGGTCTACATTGAGAGAAATTTTATAAAGAATTTTAGTAAAATTTATAATAAAGAATAGAATTTTTTTCACTAAATGCAGCATGTGGCTCCACTGTCAGACCAGACAGTAATTTTTCGAAAACATTTCTCTCAGTGTAGCTGCGTAGCTTTTTCAACTAAGATAACCGACCATTTCATATAACATTTTCCACTGAGGCCAACATTTTAAGATTGAGATAACAAATCAAGGTAATTACAGTGATATTCTCGTAAAAATTGTCAGCGTCGCAAAGAAATCTACGATTAAGATTTCACGTCAATCTACTTTGCCCATCGCCTTAGAAGCTTCATCTCTAAAATCATAAACTCCCTTAGAACTCCGCTCGAAATTCAGACAAAAAATTTTATTACTCCACGGAGAATACTTTTGCATTAAATATTTGCCAACAATCCAAAACACAAGCTTAATTGTAAAAAATGTTAAAATAACGTAAACTTAAGTGCTTCAGCAAAGACTTTAGTAATTGTTAACATAACGTTCGACTGCAATGCATAATTACTCCAAAGCCTCTCCCAAGAAGTTGAGGACCAAAACAAAATCAGCCGCCGGAGGTAGGTAACTGTGTCGCAGCATCGTCGTGGGCGTCCGAGTATAACCGCACATAAATCGCGCAACTCCCAGGTGGCCTGCCAGGAAGCACTCTCGGGCGAGAGAGAGAGTGAGATCGGTCCAGCGCACTCACGCGCGCGATAAGGGGCCCGGCGCGAGTGCGTGAGAAACGCGCTTGCGTAATAATCGGCGGGTCCAAGCCGGGCTTGGCGCACACCGCGCGTACACATAAGTTCGTGCCGTACGTGAGATAAGCGCGCAGGTGGAGATCTCGGGCAAAGGGTCGCCGCCGACGTTTACGGGCGAGCGCCTCTCGCGGGCCAACGTCTGTTTATTATTTACGCACGCGCCGTCCGATGTCGCGGAATGAATAATTCCCGTCTGCATCCCTATCTCGCTCTCTCCCTCTGAGGCGGGGGCTTATTCATTCTATATAATCTCGGACCACTTTTAAGTGAGCCACTTTGCAATAAATTTCAAATGCCATTCGGTTGAACATCGACTTCTCGTTTTATCAAAGTTTGTTGCTTCTTTTTATCGTTTGTTTATATACAAATTTAGTCATTGATGTATTGTATTATATTCGATTTAATTGAGGGTACTATGAAATTAAATTTTTATGTATACGTGTATAAAATGTTATCAATAGGTCATATTTATCTTCCTTTTTTAGTAAAATTTTGTGTGCATAAAAACAAACGAGGTTTGACGTATAATTGTTGAAAAGTAAATGAAAATTTAAATGAGTGTAGTCGACAAGTTTAATTTGAATATCAAGCTAAAGATACCGAGAATCGAGGACTAACAGTATCTTAAAAAAAAGTTGCATTTATGAATGAAATAATTAATATTTGAACATTTTTAACTACTTAAAGATTTATTTTTAATACAAATTGAATTACTAATGGTTACTAATTTTCATTCAAGAATAATTAAATCCCCTTGTTTATAACATATTTTATGAAAAAAGTTATTCTACCGCAAGCGAGTCTGCTGTTCGCTATTTAAAAAATACGCAAACGCGTAAAACAACTGTGCAATAACAGATCCGCCAGTGAGTTCTCCATGCATTCGCGTCATATCAGATTACGCTATCAAATCACCCAAAGCCAACGGAAACAAGTGTAACGGAGAAAGTACTACTCCACCCATGGGTTATTAAATCTCATCCAGAGCAAACATTTTTCTATCCACTTGGCGTCGGCAGCCGAGCGAAAACAGAAAAAAAGAGCGCGACCACCCGAGCGTGCGTAAATACGCTGCATATACCCAAACGAACAGACCGCGCGTGCGAGAGTAGCCCGCGGCCCAATAGTAATGTTTTCGGACGGGATCGAACCTCGCGCCGCTCGCCCAGCGTAATGAATCCCATTCCGGTGGGATGAGGTTGCCCTTGTCCCGACGTATTTGCGACGGCCGCCTTGTTCCGCCGCGGCGTACAAAGCCCCCGCGCTTATGGATGCGCGCGGGACCCACCCCCTCTGGTCCCCCCGTCCCTCTCATGGTCGTTTCCGCGAAATTACAGCGGACCCACGGACTCGCGGGGTATTTCGGTTATCGCTAAGCGCGCCGAGCGCGCGTAATAACTATTGTGCGTGCTCGGTCAACCCCGTTGCGATTTGACCTTGCGTCCGGGAGTTTGATGTGGTCCGGACGCGGGGGAGAGAGCAGAATCGCGTTGTTTTGTTGCGGTGCGCGGCCTTCTTGCAGGTATATACTGATGAGATGCCGCGGCAGTGCATGATGATGAATTCGTTAGTTGCACCGCAGATGCTGGATTAACCGGATGATGAAGCGACATTTCGTCGCCTCTAGTGATGATAAGCATATTTAAAAAAAAAATCCATTTTCATTAACAATTTTTAGAGCATTGAAGTAAACTAAACTTTTGTAATACCTGATTATTTAAGGATATCATATAATTGATACCGCAACTTTACTGCTTTAAAAATGACGGATTAATGTAGGTTCTTTTTTAAATGTTTCTATCTTAGTTAGAGATAACGATTTAAAGTCGATTGTCTTCATTGTCACTTTGTTAAAAAAAAAAGGAAATTAATTTCCAAACCCTCTCGTTTATAATATCAACATTCACCTCGAGTACAGCGTAACATCTTTAAAATCAAATTCACCAAAGATAAAAAATTTTTAAAAAAATGTGCAGCACAAGTTCACTGCCAGGTCGTAAGTAGCAAATACAGTCGCAGGAGCGTTAAATAAGAGCAAAAAAGATGGCACCGGCGGATCGAATTCGATGCATAAGAACGAGATGTTGGAGGGAGAAGATTATAATATAAATGAAGGTACCTTAAACTCCTGCGCACCCCTCCCCCTCCTACTCATACCTGTGAACTCTATTCCGCGAGGTAAGCGGGCCGTCGGTTCTGACGTCCGGGACCGGAAGAGGAGCGAAAAAGGAAAGGAGGGAATGAGCCAAAAAGGAGAGAATCGCCTTCCTACCTGCAGCTCGCGAAACGAGCCAAGGAAGCACCGGCCGCTAACGATCCAGCGAGGAGACGAGCGGTGTGTGCAGTTAGAACCTGCACCCGATGAATATGACAGATTATAATTTTGCGAAACGCGAACGAGAGATCCGAGCTGCCGCTGGTGGTGGGGGAAGGTTACCTACGTAGCGGAGGTAGCGTGATATATAATGATATAACCCGCATCGTGGTAATGGCGGTGGCTGCTCCGCTCTGCTCTCGAGGACGCCGATGAAAGCTGGCGTGGAGACGAGGGTGCGAGAAAGGAGAGGAGGACGGCCAGGAGAGTTAGAAGGAGAAGGGACAAGGCGAGCAAGTGCTGTCAAAGCAAAAAGGGAATCTGGAGGGCGAGACACTCGCTAGTCCTCTCTTTCCGTTTTCTCTGTGTAGAAAAGCTGGAGGATAGGGAGAGGGATATTTCGATATGATGCAAACGAGCAGAGGACCCTTTGATATTTCTCGCCCTTATGTTTGGTAGCATTCACTTTAGTGAAGCGCGGTTTACGCGCTTTTCGTTTTTTTTTTTTTATGACTTGGCTGATTTTTCTTTAAACAGTTTAATTTAACAAATTTATTGGGGGTTGAATTGAATTTTAGGTTTCGTTAAAATTAATTAAATTGATTTCGTTCAAAAAAATTTTTTTCTTTTTTCACACATTCTACATATTTATTCAGTAAGTGCTTCTTTGACGTAAAATCAATGATTGTTCTTCTTGTCGAATGTGGAATCAATAGTTACTAATTTAGTAAAAGTAGTATTTTAGTTTAAAAATATGCGATAAAAGGCAATATTTTCTTTAGAAATGATTTTTCTTAAACGCGTTATTAAGCAAAATTCTATTACACCACAGCTGCAGTTTGATAAATTAGTGTTTGTATACACTATTCTGCGCAAAGAGCAAATCAAGTAATTTTATTTGAATAATTCGATTGTTTAATTAGTTTGCTTACTTTGCGTGTGTTTAGGCATGATTCATTCATGAATACGTTTACCACGTAATAAACAATGTGTACTCGTACATTGATTATAAAATAATCGATACACGTAGCGTTGATCAGGTTGGAATATCGCTACTTTTGATAATTGCAGTATGCATAAAATTTAATTATTACTTCGCACGATAATAACTAAAATTTATTTAATGATATGAACTTACTTTTTTTGTATTATGCTTTAATTTATAATTAACATTCAAGTGATTACTCAATTCAAATTAGTAACTAGATATAAAAAAGCAATAATTTCCCGAACAAGTATCCAATTAAAACAAATACAAACAAATGTGCAAACTCTAAAAGTAAAAAAAAGCATGTTCACCCATTGTTAAAAAAAATAGAAAATCAAATTTACATACGTATGAACTTCTTCCAATTTCGATAAAATTTGCCCCGCGTCAAAAAAAATAAAAAATTTAGAGATATATATGTATCTTTCGAACAACCTGTACATGTTGCCCTGAAGCACCGAAATAAAACAAGCAGAAGTAAATTCTATAAAAATGTTTCAACCCCTTTCGTTGATTTCAGTAATGAACTATTCAACAGAGTAGAATTCTCACAGTACACTGGTGCAACAATAATTATGCCTTTTTCTCTTAATCCCTCCCCCCTCCCGATCGCTACGAAGTCAGCACGGATACTTAGGCATACTAGAAAATAAGCTCAAAGTAAATTTCCACATAACGCAGGCACGGAGCAATGCCCATCTCGTTCTCCCTCACACCCACGTACACACCCCGGGCACAGACACGTGCGCGCGCGGACTCATCTCACGAACAGGGCCGTCAGAGCCGCACACCAGCGCCAAAGTCAGAGAGCGAACCCTCCTCTAGTTCTCCCCTCTCGGTCTCCCTCTCACCCTCTCTGTCGCGCCACCCCGCCTAGTCCACCCTCCGAGTTCGAGCGAGAGCGACGGCGCTGTGTGTGTGTGTGTGTATATATATGTATATACATATACAAGCACGCAGCGCGTCGATCCGGTCTCTGCCTCCCTCCCACCCCCCGCACGCCCCGATTTGATCCAGCTGCACCCCTCACCTGCTCCGACCTCCTCGCACGCCCGGCCAACTCGAGCTCTCCCTCTCCCTCGCAGTCGTCCTCTCTCTCTGCTGCTGCGCTGCATACACGCGAGGAGGACAGGACGAGAGGAGGACGTTACCCCAATCCTCCGGCCGCGAATTTCAATTTGTTATTTTTGCATCATTTTACCTCCCCGCTAGCTCGCTCGCTACTCGCCCCCTCCCCCCTTTCCTACCCGCCTTGCTTCATCAGTGCGCCCGAGCCGCTCCCTCTCTTTCTCTCTTTGCCGCGCTTTCTTTCTAACGTGCACCGGCGAAATTTCTATGTTTGTCGAAAAAGTTTTCAAATTGAATTTTTACTCTCCTTTTCGCGAGTTTACCCTCGCTTACGTTTTCACTGTTTTCGGAATTTTATGCGTGTAATACGTACGTCTTTTTTTTAAACCGATCAATTGTGAGGTTTTTCGAGGAATTTATTTTGTCGCGAAGGAAGGGTGTTTTTACGGCATTTGAAACTGGTGGAATTAGATTTAATGTAGATTTCGATGGGCATGAAGTTTTGGAAAAAATAAAAAATTGTATTTTTTATTTTATGGAAGTATCTGGTAATTAAAAAAATACTTTAACACAGGCACGTCTCATTTCTGAGTTAATTTTGTCATACGCTTTTTTACGGGTGAATCATTGCGTTACATTTCTTTTTCATTTTTAATACATTTAAAAAAAAAAGTAAATTTTGCTTTACTGCGCGAAATTAATGAAGATGTCAAAAAATAATTGCATAAAAATTGAGACACTATTTAATTCTTTATTTTACGGTGTATAAAAAATAATCAATAGTGTTGATGAATGTGTAACGAATAATAATTTATATTCTAAAATTATCGTTTTATTAGGATTTATTAAAAGTTCTTATCAAGACGAGTTCCCAAAAACCATAGGAAACTATCTGTACTTCCTTAAAATTTCCAAATGAAACATTTTGGAATATTAATAAAGTCAATAAGTGTAAATTAAGTATTTCCCCTGCGTTGATCTTACTAAGAATTAATAATTTATTGGCGTCGTAAAATATTCTTTAAAAAGGGTATGTAAATACTAAATAAAATAACCTTAATATTTACTTGCAAAAGCAGACTACCCTTATTAGTTTCAAGTAAATATTTATGTACCTCGTGATCGAGTGTACTGTATAAATAAATGCATAATGAAATGATTATCGATAATAATAATACTTCTCTATATTTACGTAAAAAGATATGTACAAAATTTTAATAACAAAAGAGAAATGACAATCACTGCATTTTAAAATTGAAGGCTAATTCGCTCTTTATCTCTTTCCCCTACAGAATTATACTGTGACAATGTCACAATTGAGGTTTGCATAGGGGACACCCATAGTGTCACATCCTTCCGATTTACTCGAAAAAAAAAGATAAAGTAATTGATCTTATTTGAAAACAGATGCATTAGTTTCGTCAAAGCTCAAAAAGCATCAATTACAAAATAACGTAGTTCACTAAAAGTTAAAATTCTTAACAATGATATAGGGAAAAGAATGTACTTATAAACCGAGTACTACTAAGAGACAAATTCATTGTTTCTGTTAATCCGTTACACCGGTAATGTTAAATTCTCCAAGCCAACACGCAATTTTTTTTCGCTTCTCCACTATTCCATCCTTCTATATCGGCAACTACCTTTTCTCCGCTCTCTTTCCCCGGCTCGATTCGAGAGAGCAACGTATAAGAAGGCATTGCCTTGTCTCTCGCTTTCCCAATTTAGCCCCGGCGTCAAGAGCGAGCGAGACGGGGAGTCCGCGCGCCGGGAGAAATTCAACTCGGAGAACGGAAAGGCGAACAAAACGAAAAACAAAAAGCTGACGAGAGAGAAGGAGGGAATGAAAGAGCGAGAGAGGGAACGCTTTGCCGAGACGCGTCGGTGAGAAGAGGGGGATAAATATAGAAAGAGAGGAAGGGAATTCGGCGAGGGAAGGTGCAGGAAAAGCAAGAGTTGAAATTCAACTAGACGAACTCGGCGAGGGACTGTCGGAGCGCGAGGAAGCGAAGCCAAGGAAAGAAAGGGAAGAGAAAAGAAGCGTAAGAAGCGCGAGAACAGGGAGGGCGGGGGTTGGGAATATCGCGCGGGAAGAGCCCGGAGACAGCTACAAGTAAAAACTACGAGATGAGACAGAATGAGGGTGCGGAGGTGGACGCCGGAACGCGCGCGCGCGAATTCCCCTGTATAGAAGCGCGCGCCTATATACGTAATGAGAGGAAGAAAAAGAAAAGGATTATCGGAGCGGGAGAGCCGGCGGGAGGGGATGAATGGGAGCACGGCTGACTTCGGCAACGACAGCATTTCTGCGAAAGCCATTGGATTATTATATTACTGAGTTGCCCCGGGAGCTGCGCCGTCCTCCTTTTCTTTTATCCACGCCACTCTTTCGCCTCGCTTTGCGCGAATTTTTCGACGACGGGGCTTTTGCCTGCTCTCCTCCCGATTTTTTCCGGTGGACCTTCTCGTTTTATTTCGATTTCATTCTGGAAGTGATGCACCGAACACGAGGCTACTACCTTGTTTGATGAACGGATGTTTAAGGGAGCTCTGGTGTACACCAATTTATATATTTTTTTTTAAATGCCAGGAAAAATGTATATTTTTCACCAATAATTACGCAAGGAGAATGAAGTTGCATTGCGAGTAGTTTCAAAAGATCGTTTCTCCATCTATATTCTTCATGCAGTTGTTTGCGTCGTGAAATCAATGTTTATATTTTTTTTTATAGAGAATTAATATGCTCTAATTTTTTCCTGTGTAGAAATACGATTATTTTAAAATGCCAACATTATTTTTAGCCATTGGTACTATAAAATTTTGTGGGTGTTTTCTTAATTACTTCATGAAACGAGAGGAATTTAAAAAAAATGACTAGGCGCAATGCTCTTAAAATTAATAATTATATCTTAATTTTTAGATAAAATTAAATTTACCGATTAGTTGAAAATTGAGTTGGTGTCGTAATTTAGTTCTGCCACTCAAATTTCAATTGACGATTTGAATTTGGAAAGAGCTTATGATTCAAACGCTACCAAACGAAATTTCGAAAATACTCACGTGGTACTCTAAACATTTACATAATACGTGGAAGAGCGATTTATAGCATGCTGACCTAATTCATATAAAGCGTTACTTTCACAATTTTATGAAAACAATATTTTTTTGTCATTCGTCTTATTTAATATTAATTGCACATTTTTATGAAAAAAAAATTAAAAAGTTCTAATTGTTTTTATAATTTTTCTTTAAAAATGCATTAGTTCGTAGACATGTATATTTTCGTTTTTATTTAATATTACACAATATTGCAATTCATTTAAAATTTTTTATTTCAGCATTGCTTTGAAGTAAGACATTTTATACTGCACAAAGTAATAAGTTTGCGTACATGTCGCTGATTGCAATTATCTTTTCAATTGGAGAATTTCAAGTAAGTACTTTGCTTATAATTATAATTATACAATATACAAATGTCTGTAAGATTGTGATACTCTAACGAATGCATACACTTGCATTTAAAATGCCACTGCGAATAATCATGAGCGCTGACCCCATGCCAATTGCAACCACCAAATACCCCCAAAGTATTATTTCACGGAATAAACTTTTAACGAGGCATGCATCAAAGTGTTCAGTAAAAACGATAAAAAAGATCGATGCGAATTTTTGAAAAAAAAAGCTGTACTTGATCGCGCTTAAAACGAAAGCCCGCGGCAGTACAGAGGTAGAGGTAAAGCCGCCAGTTACTAAAGGGAATCACCGTGACGATCCATAATCCATATCCGCGGCACTCATTCCTCCCGTCGCTATCTCTCGGCGCGTCCCTCTCCTTTGACAGCGCGCGCATCCTTTGTTCCCGCGGCTCGACGTCCCGCGGGAGGCGTTCGTGGCCCGTCGTAGTCCTTCCTACGTGCTTTCTCCGGGCGCTGACGTTACTGCACTTAAACGAGAGCCCTTTTCGCCCCCTGTAACTCTTTCCTCGCGGCTCTTTTCAATTTTCATTTTAAACAAGAGAGTCGGGGATAGCCTTGTTGGATTCTTACGCTGCGCAGCTAACTTGTTCCTCCGTTCCTCGTGTCGAGGGCTGAGTTCACTCGAGACAAAGGATGGACTATTTACAATCGGATTGCGTTATTGCTGTACTAAGTCGAAAATAAAAATTGAAGTGAACAATTTTTAACTTCAATTTTTAAGTTCTCAAATATTTCGATAAAAGTGTCGGCAGAAAAAATGACTGGTAACATCAAACCAAAATTAAGGGATTATTCCTGCGTCCGTACGTTATTAAAGAGTCCATTTTACAAGAAGAAACTACAAATCCAGAGCTTGCAAGCTTTTATTATTGTAGAGACGGTCGCAAGTATGTATACATTTCTAAGCTGAAACAAGAATATTTCATAAAAAATTTTCTATCCATATCAAATCAAACGAAAAGTAGAAATCAACATTTTCTCGGTACGAAAAACAGTCCCGATAATTAAGAGCGTAAAACGCACGCGTGGCGCTTGCATCGGAACCGGGGAAATAATTCATATAGGATGAGACACAGGCCCGGCTCTCGCCCTCCCGTCCGTCCAATTATCGAAATTCTCTATTTTTCGAAAAAGTTTCCTCGGCGCGCGCAAAAAGCCGCTTCTCCCGCGCTCGCTCGGGCGCTCCGGCGCTCGAAAGCCCGAGGTGGCCGGGCGCGGAGCTTTTCAAAAAAACTCCTCGTGCTCGTCGTTTTTGTTCCGCTCCGTTATACCGATTTTCCCTCCAAACTTCCCCCACCCGTCTGGCCTCCAGTTCCCCACTACACGGGCGGCCCTCTCGCGTAGCCGCGACGTCTGTCCCTGGCGGTGGGGGAAGTAGGTGCGCAATAAAAGCTCGGCGCCGCCGGGGTAGAGAGGGAAAAGCGCCGCGCGAAAACTCCCGGAAGAGGGGAGCTGCGCAAAGTCTGTGCGAGGGGAGGGAGGAGGGACGGAGATGGAGGGTACACCATAAAGGCTGGGACGAGAGAAAGAGGGAGAGAGAGGAGCAGCAGCGAATTTTCCACCACCGGGAGCGAGGGAAAAGCTCTCCCGAGGGGGCGGGGATTGGTCCGAGGCGCGGACCAATGGGAGCGCGGTGGACGATAGTGGCGCATACCCCACACACGTGGCTGACGTATGTCTGACTATATTCCGAGTTGGCGGTGCCGGCTAGCAGCACGCGGAAAAACGTCCAAAAGCTCGAAAGCTCCCTGTCTCTCGATCGCGGCGCCGCGCGAGCACCTCCCCGTGCGCTCTCTGTCGCTCGTTCCATCTCGCCTGTTTTTCTCTGTTTTGCAAGTTGATGATCTATGTATATGGGGGTTGGAAGGGGGTGGTTGCATCCCCCCTCTCCCGGTTTTACCCTGCTGACGAGTATTTCGCGCAGATATACGCTTTGGCGAATTTTCGCGCGCGCTTTGTCTCTGCTGGTCGAGGCGCTCGTTTCTGCTAAAACGCGCCGCAGAGTCTGACTCGGCATTGTTGACGGGGCTTACGGACGACCACGTGGATCTTTTATCTCGCTCCCTCGCAGAACCCTCTCTTCGCCTTACGTCCAGTCACATTTTATTTTTCTTTCAGTTCCTTTGTGCGCGTTCGTTCGCGCCTGCATGCTATTCCACTACGACTTTCCCTTTGGTTATTGATGCGATTTACGAATGCTTCTATTCATGTATTTTACATTTCGAGAATTAAAAGATTTGTGGTTTAAAAATAGTAATCTACTCAAGGGTTCCAAAATGTTGAAAGCGTACGTTAACTTTTATTAAAAAAAAGACCGGTCCCGTATTTTTTGTAAATACTTTTTTTTAAGTTACATGAAAAATGTATTATTTTGTTCCTGTTTTTATAATTGAAGTGTAGATCCGATTCTGATTAAAATCATTCGTATATTTTACAATGTACAAAAATAGTACAATAGAACCGCAAATCATGTTTTGAAGAATATTTTTATCAACTCCAAAAATCAATAATTAACGTAATACGACATTTGATTTTCCATGTCGCGTAATTAGTACACTGTGAAAATTTTCCCGACAAAATGTACTACGAAGAACGGCATTTATAATGAACATATTTTGCATATATAAATCACGTAGAAATTAAAAAAAAAATTATTTCTCTTAAAAATGTTCAATACATGTTCTTACAAAAAATTCAGTACACGTTTTTGCAAAAAAATTAATTCGAATAACTATAAAAATTTTCAAGAGAAACGTTTCTTAATAATAGGTGCCAAACAATTTGATCGTTTATAAAAATCATGTTTTCTCCGTACAATAGTTTCACCACATCACGAACTCCTCGCGGAGAAAATAATTTCAGTCGCGGTAAATTAGAAATTTGCTAGGAAAGCATCTGAAATTTTGGAAAAACTAAACTTAATGAAAGGAGCTTAAATGGAAAGAGAAAGAGCGAAAAGATTTATCGCCGTGGCGGAGTGCAGCAGCGAGGGCCAGCAAAGATGCGGATAATTTTTTTGAAATTTAGTTTCTCGCTCGAGCGCGCCGCGAGTCCGGGGCCTGAATACGGAGCTATGCGGCTGGCTCGGCGGAGGCCGCGTCGAATATATCCCGAGCGGCAGCGCCGCAGCAGTCCCGCACTGCAGTCGCCTCGTTGTGCCGTAGTTATTCCGGCTCCGGCCGATTCGTTCCAACTTTCGAAAGCACTCTTCCTCCAAAGTGTCTCTTACTTTGCCGATGGAGCATTTATTTTTCCGCAAATTCTTCACAACTATTTACCCTCTGCATTTTTACCATATCGCGATAAGTATTTTGTTTTCATAAATTTATTTATTGAATTATTCGATCGACAGAACTTTTTTTCTTACAGATTTGTTCACTAAATTATTATACAAGTAGAAATGCCCTTAATAATGGAATAAAATACACTAGCATCGTAATAAAAACTGCTTAGAATGATAATAATTTTGATATTTTTCCTTCGGAGTAAAAAATTTACATTTTTTTATTATAAGAAAGAATATTTTTTATAGTCTACTATTTTTTATTTAAATTGGTTTTAACTACGAGTATTAAATAAATTTTCCAAACCAATTAATCCGTAAAAATCTTTCAAGAAGTCATCTGTAAGCGTACGAAGTTTCTTAATTTCCTTTCTAGCAATTACGTCGTACGTTTTTTTCACAGTCATTTCGTTATCGTGAAATCCTTTAGTTTCTTGCCTGCAACCGTAATGAAGGTAATGCATCAAAAGCAAACAAAGAACACGGCGAGAGATCCGCAGTAAAGAACCTGCACACCATAAATAAATATCTTTGCGCGTTTCGCAATTTTCATCGAAAAAACACGTAAATTCCCACTTAACAAAGATTAAGAACGCCGTTGACGCGGAAAAATGAAGAAGGACGAGACGAGGGAGGGGCGAAGGAAGAAGCTAATTTCTTAATTCGTTCGCTCGTTTCTTGCTCTACAGACAGCACCAAGACGTATCTTTTCCGGTGAATTCGATCGTCCGACCATTGACGGAATCATTCTACTGGCGCGCCGCGTCTCGATCGTCGTTCGTACGACGAGATAAAAGGCGCGCGTGCCTCGGCTCTATCGCTTCTTGTCTATCTGGACAGCTTGGAAAGATTCGCACGCGCAGTATTTAACGGGCAGTTTATTATATTTCTTTTAAAATATGCGCAAAAGCCTCGCTGAGAAATAGCGACTTATTCTGGCGTTGTTCGAGCACAGGTTAATTTTTTTAATAGTTGACGTAATAATCGACGTGAAAATAATGTGATTTTTTGACAATAATTGTGAAGTAGATGTTAACGCAGTATTTACGAGATTTTTAAAGTAATTTTAATAATGTTCACGTCGAGAGAATATTCTCAGATTAAAATATTCACGATAAATTTATGAGATTTTCGAGTTAAATTTTCTAGCGAACTCTTAGTCATAATTTCCAAGATAACAGAATGCGTCCAATTTGCGTTTTTCGCCGAAATTTAACAGAAAAAACCGTAGAAAAATTTATTATAAATATTTAAAAATGAAGGATAGATTTAAATTTATATTTTATTTCATTTCACCTAAAGATTTCCAGAAATATATCTATATTTTACTGCAAAAATTAAAATTTTCCTCGACTTTCCTGGACTCAAAATATATGCATTTATCTTTCTTACTTTTTTTTCGCATTCTACAAATTGTAACTGCGAAACAAACGTACATTATAAATACGCACGAAAATTCACTGCAGTTCATTAGTTAATAGTGGAATTAATTATAAGGCGAAAATAAATTTTTAAACAGCTTATAATCGCATCGTTAAAATTGATTTTTAAAAGTTATCAAAAAAGTTTCCTGGTGCCAGTCGGTAAACACAGTTGGTTTCGCACGGCTGGAGGGTCTCGGTCTCGGCGCGTGCTCGAAAATAAGCGTCATGTTTTCAGCTGACGACGCTTATAGTGTCCCGACGCTCACGGGATTTTCGAGACTTTCGAGCGTGTGGCCGGCCTTGGGCTCGGCGGCTCTCGACTCTTGACTGGCCGGCGCGGCGGAGCAACATCCTTGACGATCGGCGTTTTTTTCAAAGTTGAAGGATCCCGAGTCGACCCGACGGCCTCAATATCCCTCGTTCTCCCGCTCGCTCGCCTCCTGACTCGACTTTCGTTGTTCGGATTTTTTAACCCCTTTGCACGCGAAAATTGTTAAATTTTGAGTCAACTGATGGCTTTTTTAATAGAACCGTTTAAAAAATTTAGCGTTTCGAATGCTTACAGATTTTATTTAATTAGTACACGTAACGATGACGTTTTATTTAAGAAACAAAAATTCGATGCAATCCTTGGCGAATAAATTAATTTTTTTTATTAATTAGCGTATATCGTGTATTAGAGATTTTTCTATTTTTAGAACACAGTTTACGTAAAAGAAATAACTTCGACTCGTGTACGGAGAAATAGAAATTGAGGTAATATTTATTTTAAAAGTATTTCACTTTTTTATTCAGTAATTACATTAGATAACTTAAAAATGTCGTTTATTTAGAATTGCAACTCAGAATTGTAGAATTATATTAATCATCACATTCTCCGACCAAGATTCAAAAGTTTATATATTATGGAATGTATCCACCTCAAATATATCGAGAACGTACATCGAGAGAAAAGTCTAGTAAAAATTACTATACTATTTTGTACGCATAAATAAAAAAATTATAAAAAAGTATGATAAAATGTGCTAGATTTGCAATAAATTTTACTATAAGTCCAGCAATTTTTACTATACTTTTAGTAAAAAAGATTATTTATCGCGTCTATTCCTGTGTTACAAAATAGTATAGCCATTTTCACTAGACTTTTCTCTCCGTGTATCAGTGGACTGATTCATCAAATTTTTATGAAAATATAAATACGATATGTACAAAAAGCGCTGCGAAAATTCGGTATAAGAATGCAAGCATAAAAAGGAGAGGGTCGAAAGCAACAAGTTTCATCAAAGTAAAGTGAAAGGTAACTTTTAAAGAAATTACACGAGTTGGTAAGTTTCCCATGTGAAAAGGCAGTTTAAAGAGGCGCGCGCACTTTACGGCGCAGACGGAAGTGGAAGTTGATATTTACGCACGCGGCCGATCTTGACCCACAGAGGTCCGTTTTTGTTCCCTTTCTACGCCGTGTAAGCCATCTATCACGTGGCCCACCTGCTGGCGCCCGCCGGCAGCGACATTGAATCCGCGCAAAGCCGACAAAACTCGCTGCTTGGAAAGTCAACAGCAGAAGAGAAACGCCGACTGCGGCGCGAGCCACACGCGCGTTTCTCAAAAAAATCTACGGCCGACATTTTTCTTTCTCATTTTTTTCCATTTTTTTTTTTGCAAGCGAATTTGTTGCTCTGTACTACTCGGCGTTGCTCATTGTACTGGAGCTTTAAAGTCCGTTGAAAATCCGCGTCACGCTTAATGTGTACAAATACATTGTAAAAGTGTATGAAATTTAATGCACCTTTAACGCATTAAAATGTCGTAAATTTCTTGTTAATATCGGCGGAGAAATTAAAGTGAAGGTACATAACATTTAAGCGATAATTTATTAACTGAAAATTGAAATTAGTTCGTCGAAATTTTTCACGTAATGTCCTATTAATTTCATTCGCGCTGAAACCTGTTTGGAAGTTCGTTTCCAGTATTTCTCATTAAATTTTAGCTTTACGCGTTAAAAATTAACTTAAACTTAGTTCCAACATTTGCCATTACGAATTAAACCAACTCGTTATTCCCATTAAAAGAAAACACTTCCGACATGTGTATAGAAACCCACCGAGAACGATGAAAGAATCAATTCAACAATCAAACCTTAAGGCCTCAAAAAAAAACATTTATCTATCCAAAAGTGCAACTCATTCCAAGTCAATGTAATAAATAAATAAAAGAAATCCCTCCAATCAAGTACTCGCTCGCTTCAATTTAGCATGGCTAACAGGCTATCACTGCTCCGTCTTCCGCAACTAAAAATTCAGCATCCAATGTATATTTCCTCTTAAAAATTTTAGCTCCGCAATCCTCGCTCGCGCTTGGAGCGAAAGGGGCGAGGCGGATCTGGCCCCGCGCGCCTGTGCTCTCTTGCACCATCGCCAGTGCAGGTGAGAGAGAAAGACGCGCATATCGCCTAGCCCGTCTACGCGGGCAAAGTGTGCCGCGTGCGTCGTCGTCTTGTTGGGAGGCAGGGATCCTGCGATATCCTCGGGCGCGCGCGGCCGATTAAAGTGTGCCGCGCGCTCCCTGCCTCCTTTTCTTCGCGTTGCCGTGTCTTGGCGCGCGCGAGCCTTTTCCCACGTACACGGCGAGGGGCTCTTAAAGGAGGTTGCTACCGACGCCAAGCTGCTCTCCTGTAAAACTGGACTTTCCAAGCTCGGAGGAGGCGGGAGAAGCTGAGCTGCTGCGGCTGGGCATCGTCGGCGCCCGATAAATAACGGATAATGGGGGGCGATTTAATTGAGCGTGCCTGGGTTATTTTATTTTTATAAAGTTTGAATGGAGCTTCTTCTTTATGAGATGAGTCGGAGGGACTTTTAAGGTGAGGCGCGAATTTATCCTTTCGTCAGTGGTCAGCTGTTTTTATCGGGATCCGATTTTTATTTCTTTGATGACACATTCGCTTATTTATGGATTTGTCGCGTTTGGATTTTATTTGATGTACTTCGTGAACGCGTAATCATAAATTAATTTCAAATAAGTCGGTTATAATGAAGTATTGAAATAAATTACTGTTTAATAATCGAATCGACTTATCCAATCAATTTCGTTGGGAATAATTAAAATTTCTGAAATTAAGTTAAAAAAAATCATTAGCGATCGTTTAAAAGTAACCGCTAATGATTTAACGATCAGAATTAATAATTAATGTAAATTCGATTTTCGCATTCTTTTATCTTAATTTATTGAAATCCTATACACATATATTAAAAGTGCAACGTCAGTTCTACTCATTGAAATTAATATTTTTACTCGATGTGCACTCCTTTTATTAAAAAAACGATTGTGCGTAAAAGTAGGCTAAAATAATAAGGTACATTTACCATTAGAAAATAACTTCTTATCTAAATTTTTATTTCGCGTACCTATATGTCACTTCAAGTCGCACATTATTTAGGTGCCTTGAAACCGCTGAATTTTCTTCATTCATCCGCTTGTTAAAAATATATTGCAATAATCACTAAAAATAAAATATCCCTCCGTACTTGTAGCAAGCACTTGTGCGCCGAAAAAAAACATATCCAATAACCCTCCAAAAAAAAAACGAAGCGATTAACGTCAGGAGATACACGAGAACCGCGCGGCAATGCTATAAAATAATTAGAAAAAGTAATAATCCGGAGTGTACCGAGCTTACAGCGCAGTCTCGATTCAACAAGTTGAGAGGAGAGGAGAACCCCGCCACAGCGACTCTCCTGAGCGGCTCTCGTGGAATTTAACTCTCCCAAGTTATGTATGTATAATATAGAAGTCGCGTCAAGCGACTCGCCGGGAGAGGCTAGGCGCGCGCGGGAGAAGAAAAGTAACGCGCCGTGCTCGTCGAGGAGTGAGATAGACGCGCGGGAGAGGGAGAGGGAGTGAGAGTTGGAATGCGACCGAGCGGCGGACGACAGCCTTGAGCTGGGCCCAGTGGTACGAGTCAACATACGGCGATCCGTGCCGCAGGTTGACGCGCCGACGAGCCTCTCATACCACTCGCTTTAACGTTTCCTGCGCGTTTACTGCCGGCGGCACGGCTTCTTGCGAGATTAATTTTTTAGCGTTGCTGGATTAGGCCGTTTATTCGACATCGTTTTGACGACATTTCGTCTGGTTGATTGTTTCCTTTTTGCGAGTTCCCGAGTGCGAGATTTTTTTACGAGTATGCGTATCTTTCCGTACGGGAGAATAGGATTCGGTGCTGACTATTAAGATCGTTGCAGCAGGATATCATTTTTACCGAGTTAATAATATTGAAGCCTTTCTATGTTTAAAAATAAATTTCTTTACTGTTAATTAAAACTATATCATTAAATACTAAATAAAATTTTTTATTAGAAACGTTGAAACTTTTTTTCTACTTTTATATTTGACTAATTCACGATAATTTTTTAATGCTTTTAATGTTCTATGTTACCTCCCACCGGCTGTGATAGAAAATTCTGGGTAACTGTACGAAGTTGCAGGGCTGCAAGAGACTGAAATGTGAACTGAATAATATCGGAAAATTTTAAAACAGCTGTAGGAAAAAAAAGCAATAATAATCCACACGCGAAAGTAAATATACTCATCGATTTTTTTTTTAAATCTTTAAGCCCGCCGGACTCATTACACCCAACATCCAATAAACATCGAAATTTTGAAGTACCGTAACTCCCCTAAATTTACACATTTACCCGTTGAAATTTCACAGTCCGGTAAAATTAATTGCAACGAACAAACGCACCGCCGAGCCTGCAAAGTTCATTCATCCGAGCGGGGATACTTTCGATTGTTGACGCGGCTAATTGAACGGAAAACAAGCGGGCGGTCCCATGGAAAGGCGACGGCGGCGGTCGATCGATGACGATTAATATTCGCCGCACACCCCTCGACGCGTTAATTCCAAGTCACAACAAATGACACCAGACCGGCGGCGGCGCCTCGCGGTAAAAGCGCCGCCTGGCAGCCTGACAAAAATCTCCGATTCAAGCGCTACTTTGACGCGCTCATTCATTTTTCTCCGAAGAGCGCTTTCGTCACGTTTCGGCCGTGCGCATACTCCGGCATCATCTGTTGCTCCTTTTCCACTTGCGCGCACGTACACATCCACGCGCATAAGCGCGCGCTGCCCTTCTTTCTCCGCGCGGCGTCCACGCATTATAAATCTCTCTCCAAATATCTCGCTTTTCGCTCCCTCGGTTTCACGGCGGCGCAAGAGCGACAGAGATAAAGGGTAGGATGCCGGGATAAAGAGAGAGAGAGAAGAAAGAAGACGCGTGCTTTTCGCCGGCGGCTTCTTCCTCATTGGTTGGACGCACGTGCTCTCTCGCCTCATCTCTCTCGCGTACTACCGCCGGCGGCTCATTCATATCTCGATGTCCCGCGAGCGCGGCGACGTAAATTCGTGATGCATAATTCATCGCGCGCGCGAGCCGAGCGAAACTAGTTCCGTCCGCTGCGGCAGCGTACACATCGCCCGCCGGAGGAATGGAGACCTCTCCCCGTCAGCTGATTATCGTGACCGTCGCGCGAGCTCCCCGGGGTTTCCCGCCTCATTTTTTGTCTTCTCTTTTTTTTTTGTTGGCGGTGTCTCCGATTTGCCCGGCCGCGAGGCTTTCCGATCGGACACGATTCGAACCTACGCTCACTGCTGCGACTTCGTTGGCTCAGTTTTATTTTTTTTCTCAGCGGGACTAACTTTTCGTGGCGCCGGCCGCCTGTTTGTTTTGAAATGTTAATGAAGCGTCGTTGAATTCGTGAGATGAACTAATTGGCGCGACTTATCGGTGTTATGTAAATTTACAAGCGTCGCCGAGCTCTCGAGCGTCTATTTCGCGGTGCGCGCCGCTTTAAAGTTTACTGCACATTGCAAATGGTATTATGGAGCCAGCACGTGTGCCGAATGATTTGTGCACATTTAAATAAGCCTTTTTTTTACTGCCAGACACGTTGGCGCCTAATAAAACGTCATGCGTAAGGTAAACTGTCGCTGCGGATTTCGCACGTTTTATAAACTTAATTCGCTTGTAAAAAATAAATCGCCTTCTTTTATGTGGAATAATAAAAGATTTTCATTTAATGTTTATCTAATAAGAAGGATGTTAAGTGATTTCTGATTAATTATTGAGACGGTTGTATATTTACACGATTAATTTTGCAATTTTTTTTTAATGCGAATTGAATCTTGGCAATATTACCTGTACATAATTGGAAACTGAATTAATTAATTTACATACAATTTTCCACATTGATGTAAAAAAATACTTAAGGAACATTTTTTAAACAGAACTTCCGCATCAATCAGTAGTTCATCTCGCAAAAAGAACTAATTTATCAAATGTTTCTAGAGTGCATCATCCGGCTACCGTGCAAACTGAAATCGATAACTCACGGTCGCAGCCTTCTGTAAATAAGCGGGTGTTTACTCCGGGCAGACGGTCATAATTCATTGCACCCAATAAACTCGGTGTCCCGAAGTGGCGATCGCTAAGAACCGCAGAACCGCTCGTAAAACAAAAGGACCGTGCGCGTGCGAGCAATAAAAATAAAGTGGATCGACAAAGGGGTCTCGGCCGCCGTCTACGAGATCTTTACATATGTAAAATACCGAGGGACAGAGAGAGAGACAGAACGAGGCGGGGGAGTCACCAACGAAGAGGGATTAAGTCGCCGGGGATCAGTCGGTGGGAGGGAGAATCGAGGAAGTTGCGTCGCAGACGGGGAGAGAATAAAAGAGAAATAGATGGGAGAGAGAGAGCAAAGAAACCGGCGACAGACGAGCAATTCCGTCTGAAAAGCGGCGCTTATACCCCTCCGGTCTTTTCAAAAGTCGCAGGATTGAAGCGAGAGCGGCGGGTGTAGGGGGTAATGATTAAAATCAAGGTGCAGCGGGTGTTGGATTTTATTCGCGCTTTGTTAATCAAATTTTCTTCGCGTCACCGTGAATCTCGAATTTTTTGAATGAAAATGAAATTCCTCCCGGTTCTTTCGAAATGAATCAGTAAAAATATATGCACTATTTATTCTCTAATATGTATCAAATTTAAGCTTAATATGTCCATACTTCTAATGATACATCTAGGGTCATTTAAAAAAAAAGTAATAAATACTGCACTCATTCGAATAAATCCTCTCGTAAAAAAGGTGACAACCGGATGTTTTGAAGCCTCGAAAACAAGAATGTGCATAGTTTATGGTTTTTTAATTAAAGTCCTGCATGACGTTGAAAATCGCTATTTCTAACCTTAGAGATGAGTCGTAAAGAAACAGAAAGAGAAAACTGAGCGCTGGATTCTGTAAAATAAAAGTCGCAGCCAATGAAAATTAGCAGCGTTGTTGATAGACTCGCAGATCAGTCGGGCTTCGCAAGGAAAAGGGATGAATGGGTCAAAGTAATTATCAAGTCGTTCCTTCCCAATAAAAGTTGAAAGATCGATAGGCGAAAAGAGCGCAAGTGAGATTGAAATGCGGAAGAGTCGAAGGTGGGCGGGCGGGGGTGAGTGAAGAGGTCGAGGGTCCAACAAATGAGAGTGGGTAAAGAGAAAAAGGAAAGTGAAAGAGATAGAATCATCTGGTCGTGCATTGCACTCGGGCAATAAAATCTGTCTGTGAGCTCCGTTAAGTGGTGTAGTTTCCGCGGGGGCTCGGCCCGGCCTCTCTGCTACCTATATAACGCGCGCAGTAGCCGGAGGTGGTGCGGTGGGTTTTAACGAGGCGCCGGGCTTTTTCGCCACCAACAGCTGTTTCGCCTCCTCGCTCCCTCTAACTCCCCCTCTCTCTCGCTTTTTTTCTCTCCGTCTCTCTCACTCTTTGTGAACGGCCGATATAAAACGCTCGTGCAGAGGCGCCGCATGCCGTAAATAGCAGGCGCGCGCAGTCACGGGGGGCTTTCATTCAGCGGGAGTGAGAGAGAGGGAGAGACAGTTGAGAGTTCGGTCAACTTGGCCGTGCGTAAAGGGAAAAGTCTTTTTCGCCGACCAGGCTTTATGACCGGGTCAGGGTTAAAGAGATGGAAGTGGGTGGCCGACACCGTCCCTGAGTGTCACTGAGCTCTCGCCAACCCCTCCGTGTGGTGTCTCTCTCGCTCGCCCCTTCCGCTTATTTCTTCGCTCCAATTTGCGGAAACTCCTTTAACTCTCTTTCTCTCCCGCCACCTGCCTCCGTCTTTCCCGCACCCTTCCGTCCGGCGAGTTGAAAGATGTAAACGCTCGCTGCATTATATAAACAGACCTTGGCTACTGTTGGACTTGAGAATTAATTGAGAAAGGGTATATACCTGTTACCCTTGTTTTCGTGTTTTCGTTCTTTAATTTATGAGGTATTGTAATAATCACGTGTACTCGGTTCGGCGATAGCATCAAGTTGAAAGTTCTATTTCACTGTTTACGTCTGGTATTAAGTGGGTGGAGTAATTTAACAAATTTTAAAGGTAGATGGCTGTAAGCAAATTCATAAGAATTTTTATGTTGCGGCAGGGTGAATTTTGACGCTTTGTAATTTGCATGGAAATTTTATGAAATGGTATATATATATATTTTTTATAAATATAGGTGCGAGTTTTACTATGCCGGTGTGGTGAAAATTTACGCCGGCGGTGCTATAATTTTTTATTACATTTTATCTGCACGGTTTTGATATAAAATTATAAAGAATGTTGAATTTGATAAATAAAATTGATAACAAATAATTTATCTAAATTAAAAAAATGGATTAACTTATTGCTCATTAGAGTTTTTTTTTTATTTCGATTATATCGTAAGAGTTTTTCGCACAGTACATTAAATGTAATATAAATTCATCTAATCTACTGCTACTAAAGCAATACCGAGCTATTGAAGCTTATTTTATTCCAACATTATTTTACGCGTAATATTTTTTTGTGATTACTTTTTCATGATGAGTACGAGGCTGAGCGAGTTCGAACTTTAGAATGTCGTTATCAGCGCCGAGTGATAAGAATTTTCTTATCTGCGCCAAGACTCAACAAGATAAGAGCCTTTGAAAAACGTTCTTGGCGACACTGATCTCTCTTGTCTTTATTCTTCGCCGCTTTTTCACTTTCTTTTTGTAACTCATTGTTAGCATAACGTTTGTCTCGAAAAGATGCAGTTATTATGCAAATACAGAATTTTTTTTATTCATTCAATTCGTGTTTTTCTCGTTGACATTATTGATTAGGGAAGTTCTTCAATGTGAATCGAATCGCAATTATTTGATTCTTCATTAATTATTGCACTGTTAATTAAATGATCCATTTGCTAATTTAATAAACTAACTAAATTGTTTTCGCGAAATGTTTTCAATAATCTTGCAAGCGATAAATTTCATTTAAAAAAGTGATAATGTAGTTTTGAATACAATTAACAATTCTATCTACAAGTATAAAAATTTTACTGACAAATTAATAGTCTATATTTTTATTTTTATTTTTAGTCTATATTAATCTCTATATTTTTAAAGTTTGATTTATGTACAGCCATATTTTGGTTTTAATAATTTTGGATTTTAATATTCTATCACGTACATCGTTGCACATAAATATGAAAAATGTTATTAATCAGGTATTATTTTAAGTGATGCAATTCATCGTTCAAGAGATATTTCTAGAAAAGAACTCCTTCTAATTTAATTACATTGATAGTTTGCACAATTAATTTCTAAACTATAATCTCTGCATTAAACATATTAAATTGCACCAATTTGAATGCTGCAAAGAAATGGAAATTCTAAACGATTCCAGATTTAAAAGAAATATATATATAATATCTTAAATTGTCCAGACGTCCATACATTTAAAAAAAATTACTTACTCTCGGAATGGATAATATTTAATGGATAATCTTTAAATCGCAAGCAATAAGAGTCTCCCAAACCATAACATCATTAAATAAAAGCATTTTAACACTCTCAACAAAGCAACAGGAAAACTCTAAAAAGCATCGACTCATCAGAACGTCATTCCTAGAAGGAAAGTCGTGCCGCAATTCGTGCAAAGCCGACGCATAATCTCGGCCTTCCCCGGTCGTCATCGAGCAATAAACGCCCAAAAGCAAGCTTGGCTAACGAGATTTTGTCTTCGGATCCGCTATCGCGCGCCGATCGGAATCGCTAATGAGTGGCTTCGCTGCGTGCACGCTGCCGCCGCAGATAATCGCCACGGCGGACAAATCGTCCGGGACCCCTTTCTCTCTCTCGCTCGTTGTTAATCCATCTCTCTCTTTCCCTCGTGCCTACAGACCGACAGACTGTTTAGTTATCGAATTAGCCTACTGCCGCTATCGCCATCTCCGTTCTTTCGCCGGTTTTCTCTCACGCCCACGTGCCTCCGGCTCCAATGCCAAGGTCCGCCCCCCTCGGCACTTTGACTGCCACGAGCGAGAGGGAAAGAGAGCCGGCGACACAGCATCCTCTCCTCCGCCCATATATCTCCCCACGTGTGTTTACAGCGGCGTTCATTTGTGCACTCCATGCATGCGGCTCCGGTCCCGCCGGCGCGCGCATATTGTCACGTCGGGCGCTGATCGGCACGCGCCACTCTCTGTCTTGTCTCTTTTTTTAGGGCTTTAAGAAGCGCCTAGATATTATCGACCCGTGAATGCCGGTTGCGAAGCTATCGCCGGGTTATATCTTTCGCGCGTGCCGAGAAACACTTTCGAAGGCGGGGGGCTGGTGGGGGACGAG